>CAJGYO010000001.1:6541187-8017925 GCA_904845875.1 Miscanthus lutarioriparius
TCCTTTCTCTCACTTGACTTCATTCCGTTTCTGCGGTGCAGTCGGAGGTGGAGATCCTTCGGGCCGCCGAGGCTTCCAGTAGGTGTGCATGACGGTGCTTGAGGCCGAGATCGGGAGCACGAGGCGCTGAGCGTGCTGCCCTTTCCGCTTCTGAGGCCTTTGAGGTCGAGGGGTTCAATCAGCAGCTCCTTGGGAGCGCCTGATTGTCTTGAAAGCGACAGATGCGCTGAGCGGCTCCGGGGCACTTGCACACACGGGTGTCAAGCTGGGCGCTGGCCGTCATCTCCTCTCACTACCTCGGCGTCGACCTCCCGGCCATTAGTGATGGCTATGTTCACTCGACGATGACGAGGAGGCCGATGCGGCGGTGGTGGCGAAAGTTGATGGAGGAGGCAGAAGGCCCCTGTGCGGCATGGCGACTCTCTTCAAGAGGAGGTGGTTCCTCCCTACCGCCCCCACCGACGCCAAGGCCCCGAGCCTTGATCTCGGGCCCCGGGGCTATGTAAAAATAGAATAGGGGTTATTTTTGTATCGTGGACGCTTGTGGCCGCCGAGGCCTTTACTTTTGAACTACTTGTGTTTCCTAGTTGTCTTTCTTATGTTTCGAGAGCCTCGCGCCTCTGCCGCTCTGATCGGATTTCGTTTGCAAAACACCCCTTGGGGCCTAAGCCATCCCTTGAGCGAGAGGTAGTGAGGGAGTGCCGTAGCCTCGGAGGCATAGGCCGTCTCGCGACTCTACCGGCCTCTCGCTTAGGAAACAGACCTTGGTCCGAGGGGTTTTTACAACTAATTCGTCAGAGTCTGCTAGGGACTTGGCGTAGGATTTTTTGCGAAAAACAACTGGAGAATGGCGCGTGGGACCTAGGGGACGCCTGGGAGGGGTCCCCTATCTAGCCCCGAGGGAGACTTGGTTCTCGCCGAGGCGTAACCGAAGTTTCCCTTGCCGTGTTCTTTGCGTTGCGAGGCCCACGATGGGCTCGGGGTTTCTCAAATAATTAGACCAACTAAAGAACGCTTTTTAATTGTATTTCGAGAAACGACATATACAATGCTTGGAAATTTAGGGATAAAAGCGGCGTGAGCTGTTCTATGTTCCAAGCGTTGGTGAAGACTTCGCCCTTCTCGTTGGCGCCTTGTAGGTCCCGGGCTTGAAGACTTGGGCGACGATGTACGGTCCTTCCCATGGCGGTGTCGACTTGTGGCGACCCTTGTTGCTCTGTGCTAGCCTCAACACTAGGTCGCCTACCTTCAAGTCTCGGCCCCGGACGTGTCGGTTCTGATAAGCGCGCCAGCAGTTCACTGGTATTTGGCCGAGTGTAGTAAGCGCGACGTCTCGGGCTTCCTCCGATTGATCAAGGGCATCCTCTCGGGTGGTGCGGCTACTTTGTTCGTTATAAGCTTGCAGCCTCGGGGAGCCATATTCCAAGTTGGTGGGGAGGATGGCCTCGGCCCCATAGACTAGGAAGAAAGGCGTGAATCCCGTGGCTCGGCTTAGAGTGTTCCTCAGGCTCCAGATGACCGACGGGAGCTCGGCGAGCCATTTTTTGCCAAACTTTTTCAATCGGTTGTGAATCCTTGGCTTGAGGCCTTGTAGGATCATGCCGTTGGCATGCTCTACTTGGCCGTTGGTCCTTGGGTGTCCTACGGCTGACCAGGCCACACGGATGTGGTGGTCGTCGCAAAACGTCAGGAACCTTTTGCCGGTGAACTGCGTCCCGTTGTCGGTGATGATGGTGTTGGGGACCCCAAACCTGTGGATGATGTCAGTGAAGAATAGCACCGCCTGCTCGGATTTGATTCGATTGATCGGACGAGCCTCGATCCATTTGGAGAACTTGTCGATTGATACCAATAGATGGGTGAAGCCCCCGGGGGCCTTTTGCAGAGGCCCGACCATGTCGAGCCCCCACACGGCGAACGGCCATGTGATGGGGATGGTTTGTAGGGCCAGGGCCGGGAGATGTGTCTGCCGAGCGTAGTACTGGCATCCTTCGCAGGAGCGTACTAGTTTGGTAGCGTCGGCGACCGCCGTCGGCCAGTAGAACCCTTGGCGGAAAGCGTTCCCTATGAGCGTCCGAGGTGCCGCATGGTGCCCGCAGGCGCCTGCGTGTAAGTCCCAAAGCAGGGCTCGGCCCGCTTCGGAGCTGATACACCGTTGGAGGACACCTGAGGGACTTCGCCTATACAATTCGCCGTTGTAGAGGGCATAGGTCTTGGCTCGCCGCGCAAGCCGCCGTGCTTCTGTTTTGTCGTCAGGAAGCTCGCCCCGATCGAGCCAATCGAGGAACGGGACTCGCCAATCCGCGTCGTGATCAGTCCGTGGAGGCTCGGCGTTGACTTCCATGACCTCGGGCTTGGTCGAGGGGGTCTCGGCAGCATAGGGGGCGTCGAGCTCCGCCGTGGGTTCCACAGGCGGGCCCTCCTCTATTGCCGAGGTGTATCCAATGGAAGGTTTGTGGAGGTCTCTGGCGAAGACGTTCGGGGGGACCGGGGTCCGCGCTGAGGCCATCTTTGCCAGCTCGTCGGCGGCTTCGTTGTACTTCCGCGCGACGTGATTTAGCTCGAGACCGTCGAACTTGTCTTCTAGGCGTCGTACCAGCTTGCAGTAAGCCTCCATTTTGGGGTCGAGGTAGTTTGACTCCTTCATCACTTGATCTATGACAAGCCGCGAGTCGCCTCGGACGTCGAGGCGTCGTGCCCCAAGTTCGATGGTGACTTGTAAGCCGTTGATGAGGGCCTCGTATTTGGCCACATTGTTGGAGGCGGCGAAGTGGAGCCGCACTATGTAGCGCATGTGTACTCCGAGGGGCGAAATGAAGAGCAGACCTGCGCCCGCCCCGGTCTTCATCAGGGATCCATCGAAGTACAAGGTCCAGTATTTCGTCTGAATTTGAGTGGGTGGCAGTTGGGTATCTGTCCATTCAGCCACGAAATCGGCCAAGACCTGAGACTTGATCGCTTTTCGAGGCGCAAAGGTCAAGGTTTCCCCCATAAGCTCGATAGCCCACTTGGCTATCCTTCCCGAGGCCTCCCGGTTATGGACTATCTCGCCCAGGGGGAAGGATGATACCACGGTCACTAGGTGCGACTCGAAGTAGTGGCGCAGTTTGCGCCGGGCCAGGACCACGGCGTAGACCAGTTTCTGGATGTGGGGGTAGCATGCTTTGGTCTCAGAGAGCACCTCGCTGATGAAATAAACAGGTCATTGGGTGGGCAGAGTGTGCCCCTCTTCCTGCCTCTCTACCACTACGGCGGCGCTGACCACTTGGGTCGTTGCGGCGACGTAGAGTAGGAGGACCTCGTCCACGGCCGGGGGTATCAGGATGGGAGGGTTGGTGAGCAGGCTCTTGAGTCTGTCGAGGGCTTCCTCGGCCTCGGGGGTCCAAGAGAAACGCTCGGACTTTCTTAAGAGTCGGTACAGGGGCAAACCTTTTTCGCCGAGGCGCGAGATGAAGCGGCTCAGGGCCGCAAGGCATCCCATTACCCTCTGCACTCCCTTGAGGTCTTTGATTGGTCCCATGCTGGTTATGGTCGAGACTTTCTCCGGGTTGGCCTCAATGCCGCGTTCCGAGACTATGAATCCCAAGAGCATGCCTCGGGGAACCCCGAACACACACTTCTCGGGGTTGAGCTTGATGCCCTTCTCCCTAAGGCATTTGAAGGTTATCCTCAAGTCGTCGACGAGACCCTCGGCCTTTCTGGTCTTGACCATGATGTCATCTACGTAGGCCTCGACGGTCCGCCCGATGTTGTCTCCAAAGACCTAGGTCATGCACCGTTGGTACGTGGCACCGACGTTTCTGAGGCCGAAGGGCATCATCACGTAGCAGTACATGCCGAACGGTGTGATGAAAGAAGTTGCGAGCTGGTCGGACTCTTTCATCCTGATCTGATGGTAACCAGAGTATGCATCAAGGAAAGACAGGGTCTCGCACCCTGCGGTGAAATCAACAATTTGATCGATTCGAGGCAATGGGAAGGGGACCTTTGGACAGGCTTTGTTTAGACTGGTGTAGTCTACACACATCCTCCATTTCCATTTTTCTTTTTGACTAACATGGGGTTAGCCAACCACTCTAGGTGAGACACTTCCTTGATGAACCCGGCCACCAAGAGTCTCTGCACCTCCTCTCCAATGGCCCTGCGCTTTTCTTCGTCGAAGCGGCGCAGGCGTTGCGTCGCCGGTCTAGATCCGGCCCGGATGTCTAGGGCGTGCTCGGCGACCTCCCTTGGTATGCCCGGCATGTCCGAGGGACTCCACGCGAATATGTCGGCGTTCACACGGAGAAAGTCGACGAGCACGGCTTCCTATTTGATGTCGAGGGTGGCGCTGATCCTCGGCCGCCTTTCGGTCATCGGGGCAAAGCGGGTCGACCGGGATGAGTTTGATAGTTTCGGTGGGCTCGAACGCGCCCGTGCGACGCTTGAGTCGTGCACCTCGCCACCGAAAGTTGGTTGAGGTGGGCGATGAGGGTCTCGGCCTCTGCAGAAGAGCCTCGGCGTACTCGATGCATTCGACGCCGCGATGTATGCATGTTCGACGTGGACTCAATTGTGATGACACCGCTAGGGCTGGCATCTTGAGCTTGAGGTAGGTATAGTTGGGCACTGCCATGAACTTGGCGTAGTACGGCCACCCCAGAATGGCATGGTAGGCTCCCCCGAATTCGATTACCTCGAAGGTGAGGACTTCCTTGCGGTAGTTGGAGGGGTGCCAAGGCAGACGAGGAAGGTCGCGCGCTTGAGGGGTCGTCGTGTGTCTCCTAGCACGATGCCGTGGAAGGGTGCGACATCGCCTCGGAGCCTCGACCGGTCGATCTCCAAGAGTTCCAGGGTGTTGGCGTAGAGGATGTTGAGGCCGCTGCCTCCGTCCATCAACACCTTGGAAAGTCGGGTGTTGCCGATGATCGGGTCGACAACCAGTGGGTACTGCCCGGGATTCGGAACATGGTCAGGGTGGTCATCTTGATCGAAGGTGATCGCCTCTCGAGACCAGTCAAGGTACTGGGGGGTGGCTACCTTGACCGAGAAGACTTCTCGGCGTTCCCTCTTGCGCTGCCATGCCCTAAGGCATGCCGAGGGCCCGCCGAAGATCATGAAGGCGTTGCGGACTTCGAGGAACCCGTCGTCCTTGTCCTCGTCCCGGTCGCCGGCGCCCTTCTGCTTGGCGTCGTCGTCGGGGAGCCCGAGCCTGGCATAGTAACGTCGTAGCATGGTGCAATCCTCGAGGAGGTGCTTGACCGGGCCTTGGTGATAAGGGCATGGTTTCTTGAGCATGTCGTCGAAAGGCCTAGGGCCTTTGGGGCCTCGGGGATTCTTGCGTTCTGCGGCCCCGACCAGATCAACCCCCATGACCTCCTGCTTCTCTAGGTGCCCTTTTTCTTTCTCTTGGGAGGTGGGAGGCCGAGGCGCGTGGGGCCTCGCCCCTCCGGTTTCCCTTGGCGTCGCTGTCGGGGAAGATGGCACCGACGGCCTCCTCGCCCGAGGCGAAGTTGGTGGTGATGTCGAGGAGCGCAGCGGCGATGCATGGCACGTTCCGACCTAGCTCCCGCACCAGGTCCTAGCAGGTGGTGCCGGAGAGGAAAGCCTGGACGATCTCCGAGTCACCGACGCTGGGCAGCTCGGTGCACTGCTTGGAGAAGCGGCGGATGAAACCTCGGAGAGACTCGCCTGGTTTCTGGCGGCAATTCTTAAGGTCCGGGAGTTTCCGGACGACGTACGCGTATTCTCGAAAATTCCCAACGAAGACCCTAACCAAGTCGCGCCTACCGTGGATCTATGAGGGAGGGAGGTGCTCGAGCCGTGCTCGCGCCGAGTCGACAAGAGCAAAGGAGGTTACGGATGATGAGCAGGTCATCATCCGCGCCACCTAAATTGGCCAGCAAAGTAGTCGGCAAGCGAGTTCGGGGTTGGTCTCACCGCCAGATTTCGCGAGGTTGGTGGTTGCCGGAAGCGGGCCAGAGGCCCGGGCGACACGGGTAGCTCTTTGAAGACTCGAGGGCAGGTGGCTCGGGAGAAGGGCTACGGTCTTCCTCATTGTCATAGCGGCTACCTCGGTGCACATGGTAGCCTCGGGCAGGCCCCTCACCGCCGTCGTGGCGCGCGTGTCGTCGGCCGACTACCTCGTGGTCTCCCTGTCCCTCTCATGTCGATTATCGAGGCGGTCAAGGAGCATGGGGACCCTGTGAGCTATCGGTGCTCGAGCAGGTTCGGGACGAGCCGAGGCTTCCCTGTCCTGTCGAGGTGGTGCCGCGGGTAGGTTCAAGACGCCCCATTGCCGTCGGGAGGCAGAACTCTCGGCTTGCTGAACCGCGGCGGTCTCTAGGAGGTCTCGGAGTTCGCCGCGGACCCACCGCCCCTCCGCGGTAGAAGGCTCGGGCATTGCGCGAACCAGCATCGCTGCAGCCGCAACGTTCTGGCTAGCGCAATTGAAGATCGGGGGTTGCTCGCTCCCTTCGTCGTTATGGATGCGGTGATGCACGTCGAGGGACCTCCGTCGGGCTCCCCCGCCTTTGCCGCGACCTCGTTGTTCCTGTTCGAGAGAGTCTCGAAGCTGCTGCAGAAGGAGTTGGTCTTGCTCGACCTTGGCCTGGAGCTCACGGAGCTGTTCTAGGTCTGGGCGCTGAGGTCGCGCAAGAGCGACGTTCTCATTTCATGCGGCCGGCAGGACGGCGCGTGGAGGTGTAGTGACGCCCGCGCCGGGGCGGAGCAGGGAACGGCTACCTGCCCCCTCGTCCTCTTCGCCCGCTCTCGGCATCCCGACCCCGACATGAAAACATTCGTGAGTGGGGTCGTAGGTGCCTTCATCGTCAGAGTCGGAGTAGCCGAAGCAGTAGTCGCTCGCAGCCAAGAACTGGGGCAAAGCCCCAGGGTTGTGGAGTCCGGAAAAATCCACCCCGGGCCATGCCTCGTCCTCGTCCGAGAAGTCGGAGAGGGTGCTCAGGTCGAGAGCGAAGCGCTGGCGGCGTTTCGAGGGGTGCTCGTGAGCGATAGAGTAAGCGTAGGCGTACGAGGCGGCGGCATTTCTCAACCCAAAAGGGTATGGGGACGGTGCCGTCTCCAGATTCTGCCCCACCGGAATAGGCTCTTCAGGGAGTGGTGGAGCGGAGCTTGACGACTGGGCATCGCCGCGTGCCACAGGCAAGTTTCCTTTGTCCAAGCTCAGGCTAGACAGGTCCCTAGCCAGGGACCCTGTGCCAATAGCTGGTCATAGGATATCGGCGGGGGGTGGCGTGTTGCCCCGGATTCGCGTAGCGTCGGGGTGGCCTTGTTCGTGACGTGCTTGGCGAGTCTGGCGAGAATGGCCGCCGGACGCCGCGCCTCGCTACTGAGGCTGCCGGGCATGACTTCATTGTTGGTTGGTGGGGCTCGAGGAGGGAGGAGCACCAAGTCGTACTCATGCCCTAGAGACATGAACTCTAGGCTCCCGAACCAAACCACAGTGCCGAGGCGCAATGGTCGTACGTGGTCTGCCATCCGGAACCTGCTGGGATGACAAAACCGACACGCAGGGCCCCTACCTGGCGCGCCAACTGTCGGTGTTTTGGACCAGGGGGTCCTCAACCAACTAGTGAATTTGTTCTGCGTGCTCCTGATCCGGATGGTGATGCAAAGAGACATAAGGTTTATCTTTGGTTCAGCAATCGAGGCCCTACTTCCATCGAGAGATCGATCTTGTATTCCTTGCACCGAGGTGCTCGTAGTAGGGGGTTACAAGCTAAAGGAGAGAAGGAGCTGGTCCTAGGTCTCGGCAGAAGGTCTGCGTCTTGGCCGCTTGAGACGTTGCTCTCTGGCGGCGGGGAGTGTGCGTGTGTGTTACTGTGTGTCCCCGTCCTAAAACAACCCAGTCCTCTCCTTTTATAGCATGAAGGGAGGACTTGGGTGGTACATGCTTGACTATACGGCGTTGTGTGAATAGAGGCGGCGTGTCCAGGCCCTGTAGCCTGTTCCTGTGGCGGCGTGGCCGTCGGAGTGGTCCATCCTTGGAGTACTGGGGCGGCGTGGTCATCCCATCAGGTCCTGTGCGCCGTGGGAGCCCCGGGAATGCCTCGGAGTGGATGCGGCGGTGAACGTGCAAGCCACTGTGGACGGACTGTGCGCGATGCCGAGGCTTGGTCCATGCCGAGGCCGGCACTGCGGTGGGGGGGTCTCGGTAGGCGCAAACCCCGAGATCGCCGAGGCCTCGGTGTACAGTGCCGAGGCCTTGAGCGGGCGGCCGATCATGGGCACAGCGTTTGGACACAGTGGTCGGTAATCCCCGTCGTACAATTTCCCAGTCGGTATGGTGCTGGTCGTGGACACAGTGGTAGGACACAGTGGCCTGTCCCGGCCGGTATGGCGCTGATGCAACCTCGGGTCGCGTCGGCCATCCTGTGGCGTTGAGCCACCGTCCGGCTGAGATTGCGGGAGTGGTTGAAGCATTAATGAGACATGACGAGTTGTTGGGAGGGTCGGCCGAGATGGGGGGCGACGGACCGTGGACGAGCCAGCCTCGAGCGACACGGAGAATGAGGCCTCATGCGATACGGAGAATGAGGCCTCTACCGAGGCCTTCCCTGGATAGCCTCGGGCGAGACGGAGACGGCGTCCCCTGCCGAGGCTCGGCGCCCCCTGCCGAGGCCTACCTTGGGGAGCCTCACGTGAGGCGGAGTTCGTTCCGAGACCTCCTGCTCGAGGCTCGAGGCGAGGTGGAGGAGGGCTCGGTCGCGGCAGGTGAGGGGCCCATGGCTTACCTTCTAGCTTTGTTTTGACGTTTGCTTGGGGTACCCCGTTCTAAGGTACCCGACACCATTCTTCCTAGTCTATGGAGACGAGGCCATCCTCCCCACTAACTTAGAGTACGATTCCCCGAGGCTACAAGCCTACAATGAGCAAAGCAACCGCACTGCCTGCGAGGACGCCCTCGACCAACTGGAGGAAGCCCAAGACGTCGCGCTGCTACACTCGGCCAAATACCAGCAAGCCCTACGATGCTACCAAGCTCAGCGTATTCGAAGCCGAGACCTGAAGGTGGGCGACCTAGTGCTGAGGCTGAGGTAGAGCAATAAGGGCTGCCACAAGCTGACCCCGCCATGGGAGGGGCCGTACATCGTCGCCCAAGTACTAAAGCTCGGGTCTACAAGCTAGCCAACGAGAAGGGTGAAATCCTCACCAACGCTTGGAACATAGAACAACTACGTCGCTTCTACCCTTAAATTCCCAAGCGTTGTACAATTCTCCTCGAAATACAATAAAGAAGCGTTCTTTAATTGTTCTAAATTTTTGAGAAACCCCCCGAGCCCATCGGTATGGGTTCGGCGTTACGATAACGCTATAAGGGAGACTCGGCTCTGCCTCTGCAAAGGCGCCCACTGTGGGCCTCGAACCTGACTCGGCTCTGCCTCTACAGAACCGAGCCTCCCTTGGGGCTAGAAGGGGGGACCCCCCAAGTCCCAGACACCATTTTTAGTCGTTTTTTCAAAAAATCCTACGCCAAACTCTCTCGCGTACTCTGACAAATCGATTGTAAAAAACCTAAGGACCGAAAGTTCGCCTCGAGGCCAAAAGGCCGGCCAAGCCATGAGACAGCCTACGCCTCTAGGCTACGGCAACTCCCTCACCACCTTTCGCTCGAAGGGTAGCTTAGGCTCTGAGGAAGTTTTTGCAAAGGACTTGTCTAAAAATGATACAGAGGGCAAAGGCTGGGAAATATAATAGAAAATGATTAAAAAACATATATACACAAGTACTGAAAAGGCCTCGACGGCCATGAGCGTTATGGTACAATGATGTAAGTCCTAATCTATTACATGGCCCCTTTGGCCTAGGTCAGAATACGGGGTCGCCAGCATCGATGGACGGCGTAGGAGGAAGCACCTCCTCTTGAATCAGTCGGGCCAACGCCGTGCCAGGGGCCTCAGCCACCTCCACCAGCTTCATCACCTCCTCCTCGGCCTTCTCATCATCCTCGGCCATGACATAACCGTCGCTGATGGCCTCGAGGTCGATGCTGGCATAGTGCGAGGAGACGATGGCCAGGGCGCGCTTAACGCCCGTGTGCAGCGCCCCCCGGAGCCGCTCATGGACGCGGCCGCTCAATCGCGATCAAGCGGCTCCCAAGGGAGCTGCCTGACTCGACGCCCCAACCTCCAGTGCCTCAGCAGGCGGTACGGGCGGCGCTCTACAGCACATTGTGCTCCCAGATCTCGGCCTCGAGCACCGCCTGCGCTACAACGGAGGCCTCGGCTGCCTGGGAGGCCTCCTTCTCCAGTCCTGCGCCAAAACAAGTGGGTTGGGGGTTAACCGCAAAAGGAAATAAACCGAACAAGGGCGCAGGCCTATGAGACTCACCCTCGGCTTTCTTCTTCCAGCTTTAAACCTCGACCCGAGAGGCCTCGGCCGCCCTAGAAGCCTCTCGCTCCAGCTTTGTGTCACATTATGGTGTCAGGGGTCGAACATGAAAGAAATAAATCAAACAGAGGGCGCGGCTCAACAGGACTCACCCTCGGCCTTTTCCTTCCAGGCTAAGGCCTCGACCTGAGAGGTCTCGGCCACCTTTACAGCCTCCACCAGCGCGCCCTTTGTCAGCAGGTGCGCGCCCTTCTTTGCCTCCAGCGTTCAGCGATGGCCTTGGCAGAAGCTGCCTCCTGCTCGGCCCGGGACCTGGAGGTGTCCCACTCACCGGCCACCCGGGTCAGCTCCTCCTCTAGCTCCTAGATCCGCACCACCAGAGGAGCGGCCTGCTCCTGAATCGTGGCCCCTTCGACCTTCAGGTCAGCATAGCGAAGGCGGATGTCCTCCCCCTCCGCGCTTCGTGCCGACAGAAGCCCATTGGCGTTGGCGAGCAGCTCCTTCTGCTGCTGGAGTTGGTCCCAGACGCCCCTCTCCCGCCGGAGGAACATCGATTTCTCGAGGGACCGGGCCTAGAGCTCCTGGATAAGCAAAACATACATCAAAGAACTGCGAGAGGGCTCAAAGGAAGGACAACACGGCGCAAGAAAGGAAAGCACGTACCCGGGCAACACCGGGCAGGTTCTCGGCCATGATGGACAGCGCCGTCTGCAGCCACCGCTCGGCCAGCAGGCGGAATTGCTCAAGGGAGCCCTAGTGCCCCCCCTCCTCCATGTCCTCAAGGGTGAATAGAGGCTCCCCCTCAGGGTCGTCCCGGCTCCACCACAAGACACGCGGGCTATCCCACTCGCGGGGCTCGGGTCGGACCCGGACAAGGGCCGAGCTCCCCTCGCCCGGAGTCAGGGCTGGTTGCTCCACGGCGCTGGCTGCCTCGGCATCCACCACGTCCTTCCCCCGGGAGGTATCGTCGGAGGAGATTGTCTGAACCTCCACCTCCCGGGTGCTCTCCTACGACAGTGGTGGGTCTTGGACTGGGGGCCGCACCGGAGCTTGCCCTGCCTCCATCTCTGCATCCTGGGCCGATGGCTCTGCCGCACCTGAGTTGGCCTCCGCCACCTCAGCCTCGGTGGTCCTAGAAGCACCGGCCTCCGCCACCTCGGCCTCGGTGGCCTCAGCGATTGTAGGTGCCTCGGCCTCACCTGCCTCGAGGGCCCCGGCCTTGTGGGGCATAGGCGCCTCATCCCCCGCCTGCTTCACGGCCGCCTCGGTGGCCTCTCCTTGGGCGATCGGCTCCTCCAGGTCAGCCCTGGCCGACGCCATGCCACGCTGCAAGGCGGCCTGCGCGTCCACCACCCATCGGGCGGTGGCGCTGGTGCTCACCTTGAGCGCCTTAAGTGGCGCCAGGGCGGGCGCTTCCGCCTGATGCTTTCGGCTGAAAACGAACCACTCACGAGGTCAGCATATGACCAAAGAACGAGTGGGAGATATTGCAAACTCCACTGGTACAACACTTACCTCGAACGGGGAAGCCACAGCTTCCGCACCACGTCCCTCGTCCTCGGCAGTGGCGGCGGCGGCGGTAGTGGCACGGCCTCCGTATCCCCTGGTACCGGCCGGCCCTCAACGGACTCCGGTGCTCCCTCGGCCCTCTGTGGAGGCGGTTGAGTCGGCCCCACCATTGCCCGCTCCACCTCCGCCATCGAGCCCATCGGGCTAACGGCGCGCTTCCCCGACGCCCGTGTCTCGGGCGTGTCGGCCTTGGCCCCGGGGCGGGCGATCGCCAGCCCTGAGGCGCCCTCTCCTCCTCCTCCTCCTGGAGACGCCAGGCCGCTCGCCGGCGCCCCGGGCGCTGTCTCCTTGACGTCAGGGAGGTGGTCCAGGGGACCCCGCCCTGCCTCGCTGTCGTCGTCGTCGCTCAAAAAGTCCATCGACGACGATGACAGAGATGGCTCCTCTGGGAGACCGTCGCGCCTCTATTGCCGGCGACATTTCTCCAGCTCATCGCGCTCGAGGCTCTTCCTCTTGCGCCTTGCCTCCTCAGCATCCTTCCGCTCCTTGTACGCCTCGGTGTGTGCCCTGTTCCTGGCTCGCCGCTCTGTGTCCTCGGGAACGGGCGGCGGGGAGGCTCGCACATCCCTCATCCCCTGTAGGAACGACAAACGCAATGAGGAAACAGACTGAAAATGTAAGGAGCAAGAAGGCCTCGGGGGCTGCAGCAACGTGCAACTCACCAGAGAGATATACCCCCGCGATGGGCGCATCAGGAACAGGGTCAGATCACTGCTCCTCTACGGCCCCTCCACCATCTCTCTCACCCAACGTAGAATCTCCTCGTCGGGGAGGGCGACGGCGGACATCCGGATGCCATCGATCGGCTCACCCAGTGTCATCTCGATCTGGCGCCATCGTCGGGCCATCAACGGTAGCACCCTCCGGCGGTGGAAGGCCGCCACGACCACGGCCGTCGTAAGGTCGTGGCTGTGCAGCCTCTCCAGGGCCCTCAGGAGCGGCTGCAGCTTGGGCTGATCAACCAACGAGACGCCGTACCTCCACCTCTCCGGCTAGCTCTCCATGACCCGCCCGGTGTAGGGAGGAAGCCCGCCGTCATCATTGTGTAGGTAGAACCAGCTGTTGTACCAGCGGCGGTTGGACAACGCGAGCAGGGCCGGGATGTAGAAGGGCTGCCGATCTTGGCGCACTTAGAGAGTGCAGCCGTCGGCCCTCAACGCCTTTTGCGTGCCCATCGTACCCGCCGGCTTGGTGGTGAGCCCCACCCGAAAGAACTGGAGCCACAGCTCCCAGTGGGGGCAATGCCTAGGTACCCCTCACAGACGACAACAAAGATGGCCGCCTGTGCGATGGAGTTGGGGTTGAAGTTGTGGAGCTCCACGCCGTAGTAGTGCGGGAGCGCCCGCATGAACTGGTCCATCGGCAAGCCGAGGCCATGCTCGTGGAAAACCACGAAGCTCACGATATAGCCATTGCGTGGCCTCGGCTCTAGCTCGTTCCCCGGAGCAATCCACTCCGGCCATTGGGATCGGTGACCGAGCGAAGGAGACCGTCATTGACGAGCGACTACAGTGTCACCGCGGACACGTTAGACAGACCCCAAAGATCCGCCTAGAGGACAACAGCGCCACCAGCCATGGGTGTAGTGGAAAATGCGGCTACAACGGCAAGGCGAGCTCTCGCTTTTTTCTCTCTCTCTCTCCTTTCCTCCCCCTCCTCCCTTCTTCTCCCCGACGCTCTCTTCCTCTGTTCTTGGCAACCGCTCGAAGGCAGAGAGGGCGAACGCAGGCGGAAAAGGTAAAGAGGGGCGGGGCGTGGCGCGTCATGTATTTATAAGGGAGGAGAGAAGGCAAACGGGTGGGCGACAAAACTGGGAAAATTTTTCCCAAATCTGGCGCAGTTAATGCGGATCCGACCAAACCGCCCACGCGTCCACCTCCTTCTTATTAACCACGCGCGCACAGTAACGTCCCATCCGCAGACATCGCGTCACATCCGCCCATGGCGACGGCAGGCACCGTTTCGTCTCCCTGAGGAACCGCCTCAAGAGGCGCACCCGCCGTCGTCAGCCGATGGGAAGGGAATATTCCCCACCCGGTTCCTTTCAGACTAAGGAACTAGGCACCGAGCCCGTTATGGTCTAGGGGTTCGAAGGCTGGGCCCCTAAGGGTCTCGACAGCCGCCCCAGGACAAACAGAGTCAGGGACGACTATGGGCGAGCCCGTACATGGCCGAGGCCCAAGCAAGCAATTGCCTGGGATGCCCTAAGTCGTGTCCGAGACCAGCAGGGAGGTCTCTGAATGGGATCCCACCGAAGGGAGGCACCGAGCCCCCGGGGCCAATCGAACGGCCCTGGGACCCACTAGAGAATCCCTCTGGTACTTTTGGAGTGCGTCTCTGGACCGCTAGCCGACCCCTATCGAATGGGGCATGGGCCTCCACTTGGACTTACCCGATAATAGCTCACCGGAGGTGTCACTGCTCGCCCACCGAGGGTAGCCCGGCATACTCCATCCCTCCTTCCGAACGAAAAGGATGCGCGAGGGCCGCACAAAAAAAGACAGGAAAACATTGACCGCCCTCTTGCTCCGGGCAGAGGCTCGGGGGCTCTTCCTACGACTAGGCCGAGGCCCAGCGACCCAAACTCGCACTCGGAGGCTCGGCAAACATGATAAAACCCCTCACTCAATAGGGAAAAAGGCCCTAGAGGAATAAATCCACTCCTCCAGGGCCTCAGGGGCTACACCCGGCGGGTGCGCTCATGCGCACCCACCGAAACCTCGAGTACGAAACACAAATCCCGACAGGAGCAGCTGCAAGCCAAGTCTCGTCAAAACCTCAGGGAGAGCGCTCACACTCTCCCCAAGGCTTGGGGGCCACTGTCAGGTACCATAAAAAGTTGTACCCTAAGCAAAGACCAAAAAAATTGCTTAGGACTTGTAAATATCGAAGCCAAAGTACAACCGCAGGCAAACCCCCATTTCATCCGAGGCCCGGCTGGATCGCCCGGCCCACCTCAAACAACATCCAGGCACGACCGAAGCAGGCTCGGCCCAGAACCATACCATGAGGCCTCGGATGAGCCACCGATTCTCCGACTCGCCCAAGGCCCCGCACTATGAGGCCTCGGACGAGCACCCAGTTACCAACTCGCTCGAGGCTGGCTCGGCATCAACCCCGTCACTACTGCTTTGACCGACTTCTCTGATAGGACATCACATCCAACAAAAGCGTTCAACCACTCCCACAACGTCAGCCACATGATGGCACGGTATAGCGGAGTGGCCGACGAGACAGAAGTCACATCAACGCCCTGCTATCTAGGACAGGACGGGGCGGGGGTTACCGGCCGCTGTGCTTGGCACTGTGCCCACGGCTGACGCCCGTGCTACGCTGTGCTACCTAACCCCTGCTCCAAGGACAGCGCAGCGTGGAAAGTCATGCCCGGGCCCCTATAGCCTTGGAATCGACGTACAAGGCCAACTGCTCTCTTCGAGCCTCGGCTAACCGCTCTCGGGTTCCTGTAGCCTCAGGGCTTGGGCCCGCCGAGCCCCCCACAATGGTTCAACCTCTGCACCGACTGAGCCTCAGCTCTCTACGTCGATGACGCACCAGGACTGGCACATCGCCCGCAGTACGCGCCACACCCTGCGTCAGGCTGTAGGAGCTCCCACGTCGTACATAGGGCCTAGCTCCTGTAGCCTCGGAATCAACATACCCACGCTGTCGCATCAACCCGACCTCGGCTCTCCGCGCCGATCAAACCTACAGTGACCAGCACGTCTCCAACAGAAGAAGGCGCGCCTGCCGGGCCACCACAGGAGCTCCCACGTCGCACAGGATCGGGCGTGACCGGCGCGTCACTCCAGTGCATCGAGGACAAGACCGCTCCACCGACCATACCGCTATAGTGACAAGCTGCAAGGCTCAGACATGCCGCCTCTGCCAAAAAAGAACACCACGTAGCAATACTTGTACCGCCCCTGTACCTCCCTTCGACTATAAAAGGGAGTGACCAGGGTCGCTCCTAGGCATGATCACACACCCATACAAGCGACGGACAACAACACCCTATAACGCGCACACTCATTCACTACAAGAGATCAACATCTCAAGCAACCCGCACTACTCCTCACAGAGACCTAGGACCCGCTCCCTCTCTCGCTCAGCTTGTAAACCCCTACTACAAGCACCTCGGTGCAAGGAATACAAGATCGCTCTCTCAGACTGGACGTAGGGCACCCATTGTCTGAACCAGTATAAATCTTGTGTCTCTTTGCATCACCATCTGGGATTAGGGACACGCAGTACATTTTGACTCGTTGGTTGAGGACCCACCGGTCAAAAACACCGATAAATATTGTTCCAGCTTATAATCCACAATCGTATACGAGAAAGCGAACAGGAAGATCCCAGAATAAGTAAGCTGTATTATTTGGTCAACAGCCTTCTAAGCTGCATCAACTGAACCTGTTCCAACTGAACATGTTATTTTGTCTTCTCCATCTAGTGCTATCAGTTTCACAGTTGCGGTAGATAAGACAACTCTGCCATATGTTGCTTGTAAGAGATGCATAGCATTTCAAAGCTTAGAATATCACTATCCTATTGACCAAAGTTTAATCAACTTCAGCTCAGTTATACTTGTACTAAGTACATTAGCAACAGAGAAGGGTCCCAAGGGTATCCTGTTTCCTTAAAAAAAAAGAGGAGAAAGGACTGAATAACCCTTCACGCTCTGGAATATCTCATCAGACAATAACTGTGGCAGAACTGCTCGAAATAGAACGCTTTCGGAGACGCTCGTCTTCCACCAGACACTAAGCGCCCCAAGAGCTGGCTACATCGGACGGTTTTCGTTGAGCATACCATAAGGGAGAACTCGAATAATGCACGTTTTTCCTACAGGATCCAATAATGAGAACGAGTTTACAATACGTAGTCCATTTCATACAACAAGAGTTCTTAGAAATACATTATTACAATACTAAGTTTAGAGTGCGAAATTTAAACAGTGGAATTACAATAAACATCTAACGATAGAATACAAGGATCCGTCTGTGCCCACCAGAACAATCCTCCACACAACAGCTACTCTTCAAATTGCACCTGCAATAGGGGTAAATAAACCCTGAGTACACAATGTACTCGCAAGACTTACCCAACTAGTGGGAATAATTTTCTGACTCCAAAAGGATACGATAAGCTTTATGGTTTGCTAGGTTTTCTTTTGACAGAAAGCAATACTAGTAGTGAATCCTTATGTATGTTTCTTATTAGCAGTCATGATTAGTTCATTATCTAACCATTCTATGTAAGCACATGTTCTACTTTCAAGCAAGAGTTGAGCAAACAGATCCATTTCACCATCTTTCATCTTTCAGTTCTTACTACGGTGCTAGATTGTAGACAAGTCGTACCGGATTACTCGACGATTCGTGAATCAATGTGCCCAGCTGGGTACCCCGAAACACACGCCTCGTTTGTACTCCAGGCACAAGCAGGACCAACCCATTACTCTCCTGTCAAGGGGTCCAGGTCCCCGTCCAAACTTGGACTCCAAGCCCCCACACCTGAGTCACGGACTCAGTGTGGTGCTTAGACCTCCACTATCCCCGCCTTTAATCAGTCAGTCCAAAAAGAGCCGGAACCCATGATAAGAGAGCAACGAGCCTTTTCTGCTCCCATAAACAAGTATGTGCTCAAGATAATAAGTCTGTGACCTGACTAGAATCCAATGCAACAGCCGGTCCTTAACCGACACGGATAGGGAAAACAGTGTAACCAAGCTATGCTCCATTGGCCGCGGGATACAACCTCTTACACCCACCAATACCCGTACCATATCCCTACTCGGTCTCCATTTCTTTTCACCATTTTATCATGAGAGTGATAATAATAATCACCAATTGTGAGTAGCGGCAGGTTACTCATAATACCGAAAAACCTAAGTATAGCAGCTACTCGACCTAAGCTAGTAGGACTCATAGGTAGGTATATCTATGCATGTAGTTTTTATATAAATCCTATAACGTATATGCACATCATATATATATATATTTCTAGTGATTATTCAAAATAAGGGTTATGCACCGAGGCTTGCCTTGGGCAGGCGTGGTGTCAGCTCAGTTAGTCAGTGGCAGCTCTGGGACCTCCTCCTGCACGAGAATCTCCTCCTCGTACTGTTCAATTACCTCCTCGATCTCGTGATCTCTGATGGTCACGATCTCCGCCAACTCGTTCTCTACATGCATGCGATGATGATGCAACACTTAGCATTAAGGCAACAACAACTATTAAAATAAGAATACACATGGTAAACTACTAAGCTAGCTCTAGTGACTAGGATACTAAGCTAACTATCATCTTCATCAAGTAAAGTGTTGGGTTCAACTAACAAACACCTAGCTTTACAAATGAAGAATATATCTTTATTTCTACTAATGATTTAATGTATATTTGAAACAAAGAGCATTTAACTACCCTTATGTTAAGTCTATTCTATAGCTACAAAAATTACAGTGAGCACATAATAATACAATGAAGCTAATGTAAAAATTTTAAAGCTGAAGCTATCACCATTCTACCACAAAAATTCTTACAATTATTTAACTTAATCATATTAAGCACTCTCAAATGATTCAATAGCCACTGGTATCAATAGATATGTATATGAACTAACTACACTAACAGATAGAGCACAATTTTAGGAACCCAACAAAATTGGTTACATAATTTTTGGACATCTACAGAATTTGTTATAATTTTCCAAAGATCAGCTCAAAACTAAATTCGAAAAACATTTGCTAATTTGCGGGAAAAAGGAAAATCAATTCTCGCGCGGCCCACACGAGCGGCCCACGCGAAGCAGGCCCACGCACGAGGTGGCCTGCGGTGGGAGAGTCCCGTGCGCGTCAGCATTTTTTTTGCAAAAGAGACCTTGCATTTCCCCCAATTCGAAACCAAGGACCAACACTATTTTACTTACTCACAGACCCTCTCACTTAACCCTCCGGCCTTTCTCTAATTTACCACGCGCACGCGGCGGATCAGTGCACGGCGGTGCGGCGAGCGGTGGCCTAGCACGGCTATGCCGACCACTTGGGACCGCCACTGGCCCGACGGTCGGACCGGCCTCCATCCCCGGTTCAACCAGCTACACCTAGCGGCAGCGCGGGGCGGCGGGACACGCTGGAGCCGGCCACGATGATACGCGGCCGTCCGCGTCGGTGGCGCGAATGCCCCGACAAACTCAAGCATCAACAAACCTATCTAGCTAGCGAGTGAGCATTAACAGGCTACCATGAGCCCAGCTGCGATGACCGTTGGCGAAGAGAGTGGCGGAGAGGAGCTAGCCACGTGCAGCCGAGCCATGCGACGATGAACCACGGCGGCACGGTCGCGTCAACGGTGGGGTGGAGCTGGCAGCGACTAAGCCAAGGCACGCATGATGAAGAGGAAGGCAAGGCACACCTACTGGTGTGGGCAATTAGGTTCGGGTGGAGGGATGGGAGGTCTGCCCTCGGTCATGGTCGCAGTGCGGCCTTAACGGCGCACCGGCGGGAAGACGCCAAATTGGCGCCTGGCCAGGCCGTCATTAAGGCGGTGCGGGGTCGGGCGACGAGGAGACGTGAGGGCAGAGGTGTGGACGAGCCGAATTGAATAGAGGTGACCTATCTCTGACGTACTCGTGGGCGTAAGGAGACGTCGGAGGTAGAGAGATGGGAGACAGAGCGAGGACGGTGGAATGCGGCCAGGCATCTGCTGTGACACGCCTTAGTGGGACGCGGTTGATGTAACCGCAGTGACCCAATCTAGCCACTAGTGAACGAGCACGCGCGTGTTCATGCCGGCCTGGCCCGCACGTCGTAGCGCCATTAATGGCGTGACGACGGCGGGTGCAACCACGTGCACGGAATCAAACCGGGCCAGGGCGCAGAGCATTGTGGCGTAGACACGAGCGCAGGGGTGACGACAGCGGCAGTAGGCGCGTCGCGAGGCACGGCAGACTTGGCAGCACGGCAACACGCAGGGCAGGCGCCAGCGCGGCACGGCCGCACGGCAGCGCCCATGACTATTCCCACGGCACACGGCTAGTCCAGCGTGGCAACACGCGGGCACGCGCGAGGCGCACCGACACGGCGACGTCAACCACTGACACACGGTGATCGCGCCCATGCGGGGGAAGCAAACCGGAAACGTGTTGTGCACGGATTTTAAAGCTTGTACCGCGACCAAACCGTTACTCCTAAACATAAACGGTCTTCACTACACTCAAGATGGTATATGAGGCTAGTTAATCAAGCTATAACACTACATCACTCTTTAACCGAATTTCTCAAAATAGTTTGTTAAACATAGCAATGTCTGACTGTCAACTGACTTGAAATTTTTTCTAAGTTTTGAGTTGAACTCTATTTCAAATCGCATTTCTAAGCTATTAGAAATATTAGCTAGTAATGTTATTTTTCAACAGCAAGTATTTCATCATCTTTTACAAAGTTCACACTCCAAACTTTATTTAAGCCCCATATATAAATTCTATAGTAATTTTACTCAATAAAAATTGCTTTACAACCATACTTGATAATTGTACGAATCGTGGAGTAACTTTTCGTTTTGCATTCTTATTGATCGTTTTAGTTGAAATACTTCACCTATTCGTTTTATCACATGCATTACCCCATAAGTACGATGCTCATGACGTGTTTTAATAAATGATTTAGTGTTACAATAACGCACTACCAAAATGATGGAATTCTCCTAATGTTTTAAGCAGTAATAAAACACCACCACTAGTCATAGCACAAGGTAATCTCACTAGGAGACATTTAGTAGGGAAAGTTTGTACTAAATTTTGAATGCCAAAACCCTAGGAGAAGCCCACATCACTATTAGAAATCTAAAATTCTGGTTGTAACGCTTCTATGTCTATCAGTTACACACTGAAAAAAAAAAGTTACACACCGCAAATGGTGAACTAAGAGAGTTTCAATGCATAGTGCATGTCAAAATTTATAGCTCCAAATTATAATAAAGATAGATGTTTGATGAATAGATTGATCATGAGAGCAAGCAGTCATCAATGCAAATATGACGATTCAGTAAAAAGGCAAATAAAAAATTTAATCGAGTGCATGTTATTTTGGAAATAAATTGGATGGGCAAGGGGCGCATCGATGCTTAGGTGCGCTGCCCTCCCCGATGGACGCCACGTGGAGTTCGACGACATCGCACGCGCAACATCTGGAGTTGGAGCTGCGGTCCTCTCTCTCCTCCCCGATGGATCTGCAAACCGGCGCAAGGACCACGCTCCAACTCTAGATGCGGCGCGTACGATGTCGTCGGGCTCCATGTGGCATCCATGGAAGCGCACTATGCGTCCGTGCGTCCCTTACCCACCCAATTTATTTCCGTTATTTTTAGAAAGAAAATAATTTGGAGCACAACGGACAAACTGCTATAAACCGATAGCGACAAAAAAGAAAACACTAGCTGGATATCATAAAGAAAGGGGACCAGAGAGTCAGATGCAGAGAGTTTCGTGCGAGCTTACTACTACCCCATCATAAATATAAACCTCATTTTTTTTTCCAGAAATCAAACAATCTCGTTTCTTCTGGCTAACCGTTGTTCTAGAGCTTCCAAATGTTGTGATGACCACCGGTAGATTTGTATTGCCCCCCAAGATACTAGTGAAGATTCTTAAGCTTGACTTTGTGATTCACTCGAGAAGAGAATAGAGTTGAAAGAGACTTAACCTTTGTGACTGACTCATCAACAAAGATCAGCATGTTCACTTGCTCGTAAACGATCGTAAATTTCTAGCCGAAAATAGTGTTTTTCTCTCACACCAAACCTAGCCAGCAGTAAATAATCCACGATCGTTTACGGCCTTCCGAACAGGCTGGATGTCGACGACAGGTTAAATCTTGTGTATGTCCCTTGTTGTTGTTGATATTATTTTGTAGTATATATATATAGTTAGACGTAAAAAAGTTTGATTTTTTTAGAAGTGAAATGTGTAATTATTTTAAGGCAAAATAAGTATAGCCATGATAACTCTTTATTGCACTTTCACACAATAATGAATACAGTGATACAAGAAAGCATAAGCATACAGAAGTACTACCATGCAAATACCGCACAATCAAACTGAATACAGAGTAAAAATAATTAACTGTTTCAGCCGTGTAAATCACTTTTCAGCGTATCTGTGACCGTGATGTGCAGGCCTGCTGCTGGCTCATGAGCTCCATGGCGGAGTCGACGAGCGAGCCGACGCTGACGGCGCGGCGGCTGAGCCCGACGCTGCCCGAGAACACGTTGAAGCACTCGAGGCCGGAGGTGGTTTCCGCGACGCGCCTCTGCTCGGCCTCCATCCCGAGCTCCACGAAGAGCGACACGAAGCGCGCGTCCGACCGCATCAACGCGATGGCGAGCTCCAGCGTGTACAGCCGGATGCGCGGCACCTCCAGGGACGGGCGGCTGTACTCCCGCAGGACCAGCACTAGCGTCCGCGCCAGCGCCGTGTCCGTGATGCCCGCCGTGGCGAGGCTCGCCCGGAGCTCCCCAGGCTGCATGAACCGGAGCATCTGCGCCGCGAGGCCGAGGGAGATGTTGAGGAGCTTCGTCTTCTCCACCATGATACTGCGCAGCACCTGTGTTTCAGAACGAAGAAAGAAAAGATTAGGAAATGGTTGATGACCAATCACGCCATAGCCGATGCACTGTGCACAGAGTGTACTGCCAGAAACTACCTTGGTGACGCCGGCGGTGACTCCTCTCAGTGTAAGCTGCCACTCGTCCCCAGCGTAGGTGCACAGGTTGCGCAGGATCCTTGCGGCGCTGATGACGACGACGGGATCACTCAGCGCCTCGACCAGCCGCTCCATACCTCCGCCGAACGCCATGATGATCGCGCCGCAGTTCCTGCGGCTGTCGAGCGCCAGCATCGCCAGAGCCTCGCCGGCCTCCACCCGGACAGCGTCCTTGTGCCGGTCGGGCGCTGCCTCCTGCTTTTCCGGCAAGAACATCGCCACCAGCGTGCTGAGCACACCCCCCGTGCCGCCGATCATCTCCCTCGCCTCCTCGTCCATGGCGAGGTTCGTCAGTATCTCGATCGCCAGGCGGTGCAGCTCGGACACGTCCTTCTCGTCGTGCTGCTGCTGCAGCACCTCCCTGACGTTGCTCACGGTGAACACAATGTCAGAGAGCTCCCTCCGGAGCACCTTTCCGGTGGTCCCCGTCGTGCTCGCCAGCCTCTTCACAACGCGGAGCGACTGCTTCACCGCCTTGAGGCGCATGTCTGTCGGCGGCCCCGTCGCCGGCCCGTTTGCTGCTATGCCCGAGTAGGAGATGATCCTGTCGAGAAGGCCCCTAGTCTTCCCGATCTTGTCGCAGTTGTCGTGGTCGCGCGCCAGCTTGTTGAGGATGGACAGCCCGAGGAGGTTGAGCTCGCCGAGGTCGGCGTAGAGCAAGGAAGCCACGGACTCCATGGCGCCGGGAATGCCGGTGACGCGGAGCGCGTTGACCTTCCTTCCAGTGAGCATGAACACGACGACCGCCGCAGAGCGGCGTACGTCCTTCTCCGAGGCGTTCTTCCAGCTGAGCATCTCGATAAGGCGCTCGATGGCGGGCCCGGACGTGCCGATCTTGCGGAGCGTGGCGTCGGCGAAGCGGTCGGACTCGACGAGCGCCGCGAGGATGCTGGCGCCGAGGCGCTGCTCGTCGTGCGAGCCCGCCGTGAGCAGGTCATCGGCGTAGGACACGAGGTCCATGTGCAGGCCGTCGAAGATGCTGCCGTTAAGGCACCGGGAGTAGGAGTCGTAGAAGAAGCGGCGGACGGCGACGGCGCCGCAGGCGGTGGCGAGGTGGCAGTCCTTGGCGACGCGCTCGAGCAGGCGGTGGTGGCCCACCCTCCACTCCCACAGCGCCTTCTCGACGAGGAACAGCAGGGCCTCGGCGAGCGCGAGGCCGTAGAATATGTCGAGCGCGGAGTGGCGGTTGACGCGGGCCTCCTCGCTGCCGCCGTAGCGCTGGTGGACGAGGCGGACGAGGGAGAGCGCGGCGCAGGAGGACGCGGACAGCAGCTGCAGCCAGTGGAAGACGCGGCCGACGGCCCACGACACGGGCGCGCGGCCCGTGGTCTCGTGCTGCCACTCCAGCTCGTGGCTGCGGCCCAGGATCCGGGCGCCCTCCACCAGCAGCAGGGTGGTGATGCACCAGAAGTCGGTCTGGCCCAGCGTGATGGCGAAGCCTCCGAGCAGCACGACCGTGGCCCAGATGAAGCCCATCGTGCCGAGCCGGCTGGCCGCCTTCTCGAGCACCGCGAGCTGGAGCGCCAGCATGGTCAGCCGGCGCTCCGGCGGCGCCGCATCGTCTTCGTCGCCAACGACGCTTGCGCGGACATGCGGGGTCATCACCGACTTCTGCGGCTCGAACAGCGTCGGCAGCTGGTCGGGGATCAGCACGCGCACGCTCCGGGTGGCAAGGCTCACGCGGCGATCCATTATTGCCGACTGCAGCTTTGCTCTGGACACGAGCTAGCTGGGTAGCGAAAAGTGTGACGCGCTGACACGACGAGTTCACTAAGCTTGGTTTAGCACACTGGCATCTGCCGATTATTTTATAGGCAAGTGCAGCTAGCTGTGAAGGTGATGTGCAGTGCAGCATGCAGATATTTGGAAGCGGGATGTGTTCATAGCGTACGTACGGTACGTACTTGCATTGGAGCTTGGAGGAGATTCGTGGCAGACTGGCAAGCATTGACGCATGTCTCACGTTGACATGTGGTCGATTTCTTGCGTGCATTTGGAGGTTTATTTCAGGCCTTGACGGGAAGGAGATGCTCTCTCCTTTCTTCTTGTTACAAAACTCGGTTGCCGAATGGGGCAACAGCGCCAAACGCATGACCTGGGCGTTGGATGCCAACGTGTTCTCTGCTATTCCCGGTCCAAAAAAAATGCACTTAATCAAAGAATATCAACACCTGTGGCTCTAAATAGTTATATATTATAAAAAATATATTTCATGATGAATCTATTGATACTTATTTGGCATAACAAATATTTGTAGTTGTTTATATAAATTTGGTCAAAAAATTGGGATAGTTTGAAATTAGTACTGTCGGGTTCATAAACCTAGGTCTCTGATGGGTCCGCTTCCCAGCAAAAACTCGATCCAGCAGACGGTATTATAACAACGTACGATTCCTGGGCTGGCCTAGATACCTAACGACAGGTCGGAAGAGCGATCCAGTCTCCGACCGGAATGCCTGGCCAAGAAGGGAACGACGCTCGCTTCCGACTCCGATCCGCTTTTCTGACCAGGAATATGCCGAACCTATGCTTACAGCTTTTCTCCGACCAACATGGTCGAAGCCGACTGGGAACGACCGACCGGGGATGCCCGCTCGATGAGGACCCAAGAATTAGGCGGAGCAGATAAGGCAAGACGCTTAAGTCAACTGCAATACCGAGGACCGTACCTTGCACACCTGCAGGACAGTACCGCCAGGCCATGTAGAAGGGTGCTATGCAACCTTCGGACATGTCAGAACACAAACAGTGTTGTGGGCGTCGATATTTGTCCTACAGTAGTATGGTAGGCACCGACATTTGCCATACCAAACAAACACGATGGAGCCTGCCACATGTATCTAGGCGTCAACAGTATCGTGGACACCGACAACTGTCTTGTACCCGATGGCGTGGGCAACAAGACTAGGTAGCACACACTCACACTCTCTCTCTCTCACTTGTAAGGCTATCCCCTTCACATATAAAATGGGATGCGCTCTCTCCCAACCGGGGACGGTCATTCCGACTCTCTCTGCTAAACTTTAGACATTCTGAGCACTCGAACAGCTCCACAGCTCTAGAACTCTAAAGCTACGCAGAGCATACGTTCTAATACTTAGCTCATGTTGGAGCTCCCGTCACTCTTGGCCCTTCGGTTCAGAGCCTAACCGGACCTTTAACATCCCCTTCTTATTCTCACTCGTTTGTAACCCCACAACAAACTTCGAGCACCTGGGCTCATGAATAAAGTCACCGACCGACTGGAACTGGACGTAGGGCACGTTGTCTGAACCAGTATAAATCCTGTGACATTGAATGCTAGGTTACATCCGATCACAACGCACGGTAAAACTACAAATATTTATTTGTTGGTCACTTTTCACACCGATAAATACTACTCTGGGGTTGCATTTTGGTGTGTGTGTGTGTGTTTTGGATTTTGAAACCAGAACATGTGAAAGCCCATGATATCATGCACTTCGATCGTCATTTCCAATGATCACCTGGCTGTAGCGGCCCAATGATGATCCAAAGGTTGGGTAGGAGGGTAGAGACCGTTGTACTAGATGGCATTGCTTCATCTGCCCTTGCTTGCTGAGCTAGCCATCGCCTCTCCTTTCAGTCCTTTCTGAGAACGGAACGAAGTGTGTTGAACCGAAACAACAAGCATTGTTACGGCAGAGCCGAGACATCATGCGACACAACGGCCTCGCAGCTGGCCATGGTTCTGTTAGAATGTTGCAATCTATAACATGTTTTTATTCCGACTGTTACGTGTGGAGCTAGCGATGTGTTTCGTTATATTGATGATGTCATTACTTGGGAATTTAGATCATCTATTCGACCAAGAATCCATTTACACAAATAGGGCTGCAAAACACTAGTTGCTGTGAATAGTGATGATGGGGAGGTCCAGTCGAAACATGAGATCTCGTCGAACATATGTCGAAGTTCTTACATTCAATGGCTTTAAAAGTAACTGACACTAAATTGCAAAACGTCCCCTATCAAAACTGATGCCCGTTTCTTGTGCACCAGACCATGATTTACATGATCAAATCGGGGAAGCGTAACTACAATGAATAACCTCACCCTATATACATGGTTCTTTTCACTATATGCAATCACCAAGTCACTACACACTAGTGTTACATAGCAAGACAAGATATGAAGCAGAAACCCAACTATATTCAAAATCATTTCTTTTCCTTCTGCGCCATATGTACCTCATCCCACTTAGAAGACCGGGTTGCGTCTATTTCCTATAACCTGGCAGTCCATAGTATTTTTCTTACAATGCAGACGAGCCAGGATACTTTTCAGGACACTTCTAATTAGTGCTGTGACTTTGGCAAAATCAACACATCCTCCGCACTCCACGCAACGTGCCTCGTTTTTTATCTTCCCGATTGCCTGCGTATTGTAAATGACATGTAAAGGTAGCACCAGGAAGCAGACACCAAAACCAAAGCAGGGAGTATCACTGTGTTTGATCTCCAGCCGGAACAATGCCTTTATGTCCGTTCATTTTCGAAACTGTACGGTCGAGAATCTGATAGAACAGAGAACATCTGCGTCTCCACAAAGAGCTGCACCATGTTAAGAATAATGAGAATGCAGGCAAAATGGAAAGAACACAGCAGCGACAAGAAAGGAAGAAAGAAAGCTGATTCCATTGGAAGCATGCATAGCGTGACAGCATCACAGAAAGGCCTGAAGTCTGCTAGTTCCACCAACTATATGTGATTTTCTTACAGAAAATAAACACAGAATCTGCTGTGTAAAACAATAAGATAAGTACCTTTATAAATGGTCGATCATTTGAGGGGAACCAATCAATGAAACTGTCCTTCAGAAGCAAAGAAACCTGGTCATTCAGGGCCAACATTACTCAATGGATTTTATGCTGTTTAAGAGAACTAACAAACAACATAATTATTAAGTGTAGAGAACAATGTTCGTATTGCTAACCCTGTCATTGTTTGACTGTACATTTGTAATGGTATGAAAGAGCAAGTCAGAGCAAAGTGATTCCAAGTAGGTTCTCATTACATTTAAGAACTTCCAAGCTACGTCAGCCTGCAATAATATCCATATGCAATGTTTATCATTCAAAAACTAAATTGGATAATCAATAGAAGTTTAAATGATCAAGTGCAGAGATAATTTTCTTCTAGAGAAAAAATGAATGGTAGAAACTAGAAAGTAAAATGATGAATCTACAGAGTGGTAAAAAATTAGTACCTGAACTTCATTGCATTTATAGATAGGATGTCTCTTAGCCAAAGAATTCTCACACAATAGTCTGGCATGAAGTGGACCGAGATTAGAAAACAGCTCCTTGTAACGTGGAAGTTGAGGCAATGAACATGCCTTGACCTGCGTATTTTTTATACAAGACTAACATTTAGCTTGCACCATAGTGCATGATTGTATTTCCTCATAAATGATGTCCCAATAAATATCACAAGGAAGCTATCGTCTAGCAAGGTGCAATAGATTCAAGATTAGCTGACGTAAAAGAGCATTAGTGGGTAATGGGTAAAATGTGTCTCTACAACTCCTGATCACATTCACTTTTTTTTTTTTGGGGGGGCACAATAAAAAAAACTTTGACCAAAAAGATAAGGATTATGGTTTTACCAAAAAAAGGTTTAGATATTCCTTTTCCTTCACAAGATGTTTTTTTCACTATGAGGAAATAGCATGTAAATGTATACTTGCCTGATCTTTCTGGACATTGACCCTGACAAGACTAGATCCTTTCATCTTGATATCAGGGGGTTTATGTTGTACACCAGCCTAAAAGAAATTGGATTACTGTTTACACTTCAGCTATTACTGAGAGTTAATAATAAATTCAAATTGCTAACATTTAGCAACTATGGTCACTGTAAATTAACTCAATAATAGCAACCAAATAAATGAGAGCCAAACAAGCTTACAATGAAAGGTACAGGGGCATCAAGAAAATCAATCAATTTCATCGGAAGAACCTGCAAAGCAATAGACATCCTGTTAGTTGTTGAACTCTCACTCTCGGTAGAAGCAGAATTCTTACTCTCATCGAGAGAGGATGACACTAGGAGTTGGGGCAATTTTCTGGTTTATTTCTCACACAAACTCACACAAATGCCATGCCAACCTGAGGGGTTAGGGATACATATTTATAGGCTGCTAGCCAGCCAAGCATATGCCAAGATGCTAGTCTAAGATGCTAATATGCTATCCTCTAAGATGTTGTCCTAAGATGTTGTCCTAGAGTCTAAGATGCTAGTCATGTATGCTGTCCTAGATGCTGTCCTTCAGTCAAGGATGCTGTCCTTGATAACCACCATGCAGCAGCCCCACAAACACCAGCCCCACAAAGACTTATCCATCATTCTCCCCCTAAGTCTTGTGCGTCGTCTTGTGGGAGAGTTGAACCATCCCGGTCCTCGAGCAGAGCTTAAGAAACTTGATCTTCCCAAGGGGCTTGGTGAGCAGGTCCGCAAGCTGGTCCTTGGTGTTGATGTAGCTCGCCTTGATGCTCCCGTCGTCCAAACAGCCTCGGATGAAGTGGTACCTCACCCGGATGTGCTTACTCCGTTCATGGAAAACGGGGTTCTTTGCCAGGGCCAGAGCGGACTTGCTGTCCACCCTGAGCTCCACCGCTCTAGCGTCTCTGCCGAGGAGATCACCAAGCAGTCGGGCGAGCCAGAGCGCCTGAGTCGAAGCGGTGGAGGCCGCTATGTACTCGGCCTCGCAGCTGGACAGGGCCACCACCTGCTGCTTGACCGACTGCCAGCTAACGAGGCACTTGCCGAGGAAGAAGAGAATCCCGCTCGTGCTCTTGCTGGTGTCGATGTCGCCGGCGTGGTCGCTGTCGCTGTACCCGACGAAGTGTGCCGCCCTAGGGAACCTAGGGTAGTAGAGGCCGTGGTCGAGCGTCCCCGCAACGTAGCGGATGATCCTCTTCATAGCCTGCTGGTACTCCGTTGTCGGTCGCTGCATGAACCGACTAACGTAGCCGACGGAGAATGCCAGGTCCGCCCGTGTGTGGGTGAGGTAGCGAAGGCTCCCCACAAGACGCCGGTACTGCGTAGCGTCCACCTCCTCCGCCGTGCTGTCGCGGCTCAGCTTCAGCCTCTCCTCCATCGGAGTGAGAGCTGGGTTGTAGTCGGTGAGCCCAGCTAGCTCAACGACGCGCTTGGCATAGGCAGTCTATCGAAGCGTGATCCCGGAGTCATCCTGGTGCACCTCGATCCCCAGGTAGAAGGAGAGAGGTCCCAGGTCACTCATCTGGAAGGTGGCCTTTATCTCTTCCTTGAATGCCGCCACCTCCACATCCTTGGTGCCGGTGATCACCAAGTCGTCGACGTAGACACCCACCAGAGAGCATTTCCTCCACTGCCCCGTCGGTAGATGGCCGCCTCGTGCGGGCTTTGCTTGAAGCCCATCCCTTTAGCGTGGAATCCGACTTGGCATTCCACGCCCTCGGTCTCGCCGCAAGCCATAGAGGGCCTTGCGCAGCGGAGAGCACCTTGCCCTCCTTGCCGGGGATCGCAAATCCCGGCGGCTGGTGCACGTAGACCTCCTCCTTCAAGTCGCCGTTAAGGAACGCCGACTTGACGTCCATGTGATGAACACGCCAGCCCTCTTGAGCAGCTAGCGCAAGGAGGAGTCGCACGGACTCCATCCGTGCCACGGGAGCAAAGGCGTCGTCGAAGTCGACCCCCTCCTGCTGCACGAAGCCTCGTGCCACCAAGCGAGCCTTGTGCTTGACGATGGCACCGGCTTCATCCCTCTTCAGCTTGTACACCCACTTAAGGGTGATCGTGCGGTGACCACGAGGAAGGTCGCAAGCTCCCGTGTGAGGTTCTTCAATCGCATCCATCTCCAATCGCATCATGGCGCCATGCCGCGTGTCTCTCGGCCTCTACAAACGACCGAGGTTCGCCGTCGTCACACGCAAGGTGCAATTGCGCCTCTAGGTCGTGAGGCACCGGTCCCGGCACCGGCTGGTCGCCGAGAAGGTTCTCAACAGTCTGCATGCAAGCGGCTCGCCGTCGTGGTAGTGCAGCGTCGACGCGCTCCTCGTCGTGAGAGAGAGGAGTAGCGAGCTCAATCGGGCCGTGCTCGACACGAGCTGGTGGTGGGGTAGACGTGCCCGGAGTGGTGCCTGTCGGTGCCGGAGTGCGTGGCGTTGCCGGCTGTGGTGGAGCCGGCGAAGAACTCATCGTAGCCAAGGTCCTGGCTGGAGAGCGTGGTGCTGTCGGAGTAGCAGGCGCCGGGGTCGGTGGAGGCTCGGGGACTGGGGTAGACGCGCTCGCCGAAGAAGAGCTGCCTACTCCCCTAGCTCCCTCGAAGTGGATGTACTCGACAGTGAAGTCGTCGTACGTCGGTGCCGAGCCGTCGTCCACCGCCTTGTCCCACACCCATCCTCGCCCTTCGTCGAACACAACGTCGCGCGCCGTGCGCACACGCTGTGTCTTCGGGTCGAGGATGCGGTAGGCCTTCGAGCCCTCCGCGTAGCCGATGAACACTCCCGGAGTGCTCATGTCGTCGAGCTGGCTGATGTGGCCAAGCTCCTTGGCGAACGCGAGGCAGTCGAAGACCCGCAAGTGAGAGACCGCCGGCTTGCGCCCATGCCAAGCCTCGTACGGCGTCCTGCCGTTGAGCGTCTTGGTAGGCGAGCGGTTGAGGATGTAGACGGCCGTCACCACCGCCTCTCCCCAGAAGACAGCCGGCATCCCCCTCTGCTTGAGGAGGGCCGAGCCATCCCCACAACCGTCTGGTTGCGCCGCTCGACGACGCCGATCTGCTGTGGGCTATACGGCGCGGAGTAGTGGCGTTGAATGCCCTCGTCAGCGCAGTACGACGCGAATTCAGCCGCCGTGAATTCGCCGCCGTTGTCGGTGTGCAAAGACGCGCGCTTGCTTGCGGCCGCACTCGCCTCGCAGCGAACTGGCTGGCGCCGATGGCGTCCATGACCTCTCTCTTGCTGCCGAGGACCATCACCCACATGTAGCGGGAGAGGTCGTCAATGAGCAGCAGGAAGTAGCGTCGTCCTCCCGGAGTGGCCGGTGTCACCGGGCCACACAAGTCCCCGTGCACAAGCTCGAGCCTCTCCTTGGCTCGAAAGCTCGCACGCTGGGGAAAGGGGAGTCGCCTCTGCTTCGTCAACACGCAGACATCGCAGAGCTGCTCCACATGGTCGAGGCACGGCAGACCTCGCACCATCTCCGTGGCACTGAGCCGCTTCAGGGCCTCGAAGTGAAGGTGCCCGAAACGATCGTGTCACTGCCACGCCTCATCATCCCGACGAGCGGCGAGACGGAGGGTTGTTGTGCCACCTGACGTTGAGGACGAGAGTCGACGGCGCTTCGTTACCTTGGCAAGAAGGTGACGCCGGCGATCCCAAATCCTCATGACTCCATCCTTAACCACCACGCGCGAACCGTTCTCATCCAGCTGTCCCAAGCTGATGATAGAGTTCCTCAACGCGAGGATGTAGTAGACTTCGGTGAGCAACCTGTGCTCACCAGACACGGCGGTGAAGATGACGGAGCCGACGCCCTTGATCTCCACGCCGGAGGCATCCCCAAACTTGACGGAGCCTCGGGACGCTAGAGTCAAGCTAGGTGAAGAACTCCGTCGACCGGTCATGTGATGGGTGGCGCGGTGTCGAGGCACCACCCGCCGGTCTTGTCGTTCTTTGGAGCTGTCGCCGAGGAGGGCGTGTGCTTTTGGCTCGTCAAGGTGGAGAAGCTGCGGCGGTGTGCGGCTGGAGGTAGCTCGATGCTTGCATGTGCCATGAACGAGCCGGCTCCTCCTCCTCCGCTTTGTCTGCGACGTGGGCACGGCAGCGTCGTGGTGTCGGCGATCCCTGGCCCAATGGCCAAAGGTGGCGCGATTCTTGGCGGTGTCGTCTCGTCGGCTTGGCTGCCGTGGCGCGCGCGCCTGGCGCCTCGCATGGCATCACCCTCGGCACGTCCTCGCGCCCCGGCCTGGGCGTCTCTGCGCGCCTTGCGTGGCTTGCCACGCTTGCGACCGACTGTCGCGGAAAAAGGCTCCCCCTTCTTCCGGTCACCTTGGTTGGCAAGTCACTGCTCCCGAGTGAGAAGGAGCTTCCCGCCGGTGGTGATGGGCCTCGAGAGAGATCTGTGGCTCATCATTGTCGGCGACCTTGAGGCGACCTATCGCCTCCTCGACGACATCGTGGAGAGATCCAGCGAGGACTCGATCGAAGCGAGCCATCCGCTTGTACTTCTCGGGGACGCAGCGAAAGAGCTTTTCGACGCTCTCTCTCCTCGCCGTAGGTGTCATCGCCGAAACGCACCATCTTCGCAATGAGTGTTGAGACGGAGAGCAAAGTCATCAACGTCCTCACCGGCTTGAAAGGCGTGTTCTCCCACTCCTTGCGAAGTGCTGCGGTGTGAACTTGCGGGCGCGATCGCGCGCCGGCGCGCGTGCGCATGGCGATGGCGTCCCAAGCCTCCTTGGCGATCCGCTTGTTGGTAGCGAGAAGCGCATCTCAAAGCGGATCTGCGCAGCGATGAGGGCATCCGGCGCCCGTCGATCTAGGTCGTAGTCGACGTCGCCGCATCGGACCGCCTCCCACATGTGCCGCACCTGGAGCTTTACCCTCATCACCGCAGCCCACTCGACGTAGTTGGTCTTGGTGAGGGTAGGCCACCCACCGCTGGGACCGACGTCCCTGACAACAGCCTAGAGCCCGTGGTAACCACGGTACCGATCCAGGGAGAGAGAGCCACGCTGCCTGTGAAGGCCGTGCTCTCCATCGACCCGTCGGTACCGATCCGAGGAGAGAGAGCCCGCAGCGTCTGCAGGAAAGGCGCGCTCTCCATCGACCCGTTCGCCACCGTTGCGTGCGGCGCGCTCCACCAGAGCGCCGCCGCGCGTCCGCCTTTATGCAGGCTGCCGCCCGGCGCTCGTGGGCGTGCAGCGGCTGCCCCAAGAGCGCCACCGCCATGCGCGCCTCCCTCTCTAGCAGCTCGAGGTCCACGTCGGCGGTGTCGTCAGCGGAAATGGAGCTGCCGATGCTGCCGTGCAGAGCCTCGACCTCATTTGCCGCGCGCCGCCTGCGCTGATTCGCCGCCTTTTGCTTCCGCCTCCTCTCTGCTTCTTTGCCGGCTCCGCCATTGCCACCTCGATGCCTTTGTTGCTGCGGCTGCGGTCTCTGCCGCTTCGCTTCGCGTTCCTCTCTCTGCGCGGCAAGTTCGGCCTCCTGCGCCTTGGCGTGCTCGAGCGCGACCGAAGGCCGAGATCGCCTGCGGACATGACGCGCCCGGGGGGGCTGTTTGCGTGGAGAGGGCTGCGCCAGAGGAGCTGCTTGCTGTTTTCTTGCAGAGGGGAGGGGGTGAGCAGGAGCGGACGAGGCTTCTTTGCTTTCGCGGTGCAACTGGGCTGTTGTGTGGCTGGGGAAGGAGATGAGCAGGAGATGCTCAGGCTATAGGATAGTACGGCTCCGATACCAGTTGTTAGTCGTTGAGCTCTCACTCTCGGTAGTAGCAGAATTCTTACTCTCATCGAGAGAGGATGACACTAGGAGTTGGGGCAATTTTCTGGTTTATTTCTCACACAAACTCATACAAATGCCATGCCAACCTGAGGGGTTGGGGATACATATTTATAGGCTGCTAGCCAGCTAAGCATATGCCAAGATGCTAGTCTAAGATGCTAATATGCTGTCCTCTAAGATGCTGTCCTAAGATGCTGTCCTAGAGTCTAAGATGTTAGTCCTATATGTTGTCCTAGATGTTGTCCTTCAGTCAAGGATGCTGTCCTTGATAACCACCATGCAGCAGCCCCACAAAGACCAGCCCCACAAAGACTTATCCATCACATCCAAATGTTGCCATGTGAGCTTTTGCATATAGTAAACCTAAAGCAAAGCATGTTTCTTTGACAAAACTTTTTGTGAGAAATTGCGTTATGATATAAGTTATCATAATGGATGTACCAAGTGCTGAAAGCTCCCACACAAGGTGGGCTCAGGTGAAGGGATTTTCAGAATGTCTTGCTCTTGCTTATTTTTGCATGGAGGCTGACTTGAACCCAGGACCTCCAGGACATTAGCAAATAAGTGGAGAGACTTTTAACACTATTCCAGGCCCGTCCTTTCAAAACAAATAAAGAAAACACCTACTGGCTATTGACCAACTGTAGAAAGCCCCTTGTTCATGGCAGCTGTCTATTCTAATTTCTAAAAAAGATAGCCACAAATTTAAAAAAAAACTCGACCTGCGGAGAGTAAGGCAGCCCTCGGGGATTGCATTAAGAAAAAGACCTTACGCAGGTTGAGAAAACCCCCGAATCCCTGCCCCGCCCATACACAGTGGCACCATAGCCCATATGAGAACGATCACGAGCAGGGCCGGGCCTTAGACATGTGCTTTGGCGTGGGACGACTCTAAAGATTAGATGAAGGGCAACATAATACTCATTGATATATACAATTATTCAGTCACACAACAGACAATCTTATGCCTATGGCAAATCATATGATTTTATAAATGCGAGTAGTGTAAAACATGGTAAATGCAAGACCAAGAAGATCAAAAGTCAAGTTCTTATGATCAAATACTGAAACAAATGAAATTATAAATATAGTATTAAAAAAATGAATACAGGATAGAAACTGAGGAAATGAGTTTGGGTCCTTATCGAGGCGAATTTGGGTGCTTGTTTGTTCTTTATATATAATAAAGTCACCTAGATCGTCCCAAGTTGATCTGTTTTAAGATAGAAACTTAAATCTTACAGGACTTTACCGGAAGCAACAGACTTTGCCACTGGAATGGCCTTATCATCGGTATAACTGACAAAACAATTGCTGACAGGACACCCTGCAGTTACGCATTTGAGAGAAGCACTCGAATTAGTGAGAACAAGGATGGCATGAAACTAAATCACACTGTTACAATGCTCAAATAAAACCATACCAGATTTGGGCATATTACCACAATTTGCTTCTCCAGCAGAACTCCAGCAAATAATCCTAGCACCTTCAGGAGAAAATAATAACTTTATGCAAAAATGAACAGCCAAGATAGCAATTACCATTTATATTATGCCCCATGATACCAAATGTATGATCCTAAAATGAGTTAGCAATGATCGAACTGAACAAACAGAATTGCATGGATGTGACCTATATTTAGTGCGGTCTTAATTACCTATATTTTACATAGCAAAAAGTAGTGTTTTGTGATTCAAAAAGACCAGCTTTCATTTCCCTGTTAAGCCTCTTTGGCTAAGTTTTGTTTCTCACCCTGCTCAGGCTTGTACAGTCTTTTTTGTTTGCTCTCCTTTTTCTTTTGTTTGTACAGTTGTTTCTTTGGTTCTAATAAAATTTTATTACAGTGGGGGGCCTCCCCTGCTGTATTTACGGTTCAAAAAAATGTTTGGTCGGGTCACGAACTAATGAGATCTCTCACTTCACTTCTTCCTGTAGATTGAGAAAAATAAGTCATGCTAGAGCATACAGGTCTTATTTGTGGAATTTCACAAACAGCCAAAAAATAAAGATAGCAGAAAATCTTGCTTGTCAATATTATATCTTGAGAAAAGATCTTGAGTCTTGACTAAGATGATCCTAGTAATTGAAGAGCAAATTTTCTGCCCATATAAATAGTTCTGAGTTGAAGAGCATATTTTAAAATATTCTTTCCAAATGAACTACTACTTAACTCTGAATTCTTGTACCACCAAAGAAGTAGTTCTATTTATTAACTATCAAATTTCTTGATCCGACTACTGTTTGAGTATAAGGCTAAGTTTGTACTTGTTTCTCAATTCAGCACTGAATTAGTTGTCTGCTTCCATTTTGCAGGGTTTATGAACCCTTTTACAGGATTTCTTTTAGTTTTTGTAACCTAATATTTTTTTATAATACATAGCAGTAGGGTCTCCCATAGTGTTTCTATAAACTGAAAAAGTGGGAGTAGCACAACATACACTTTCTAGAGAGAGAGAACGACAAACTGTAGCCATAGTCCATATCGACAATGCAAGAGCTTCTTCTGCAGCCACCAAATGTGAATTGATCTACATTCAAGTTTCAAGATTAGGGAAGTGGAGGAATGATACTACAGGCTAGAGTCATGATAGGTCAAGCATCTACCTTATTTGTTTCTGCCTTAATCAAAGCATTGTCCAAAATCGCCTCTCCAAAACCCAACAAGGATAATCCAGGCCGGGAGTATTTCACAGGTTGGAGATGTTCAAGGGGGCGGAATACAAGTTCACCACCACGAGGTGGCAGAGGAAGAGCATGGTAACCACAAACAATCTGTAGAGGTTCATTATTGTGTGCCTAAAAAACCATCATGTCTATGATCAGTAAGAATCAGAGCCATCTGATGGTATTTGTGAAGCATGAATATGTCAGGCAAACCTTAGCCCATCCAATAACTTTTTCATCATCAACAATCACTTCGTGCTTCAAATTTACTTCATAATCTTCATCTGATGCGGCACCTTTGACTGAACTGTCATACAAGATGTGTCACAGTTCACAATGATATGTATTCCAACATGATCCGTAACAATTTCAGAGAAAGAAAAGATTCAATGACTTCACAATACCAGGAAATCATTATTTTAAGGTTCACCTTTCTAAAGAGTCCACGCTTTGTGCGCGCTTTAATCTTCTAGGGGTAGGAGAATGCATGGACAGAAGATCTGGGGAAGTATTCCCATTGTCATATATGTAACTTGCTCTCCCAAAGCTATCACAACGTGGTTCCAAGTTCCCTGATATACAGTCTTCATAATGCTGGAAACTATGCCTTGCCTCCTTCTCAACTTCCCTTACATAACTAGAATCTGAAATCTCACTAGCAGATATACTTTGGGAAGAATTAGGCTCCCAGCTCCTGAACAAATATGAAGACATGTCCCTTTCTGATGGAACACTTGATGAAGAAATGAGACCTGATATACTGTTGACAGGTACAGCATTTTCTGTCCAGTCAATGTATGGAATCCCATTTGAGGAATCAAAATCACCGTCTACTCCATCTTGTTCTTTCACAGGACGAGGAACTGACTCAGCCAGAGCAATTTCACTAGCAAACTGTGTTATCCTGTCAAGCCTCTCCTGTGCAATAATGCTGTTCATAGAATAGACACACCACCATATCCTTAGAACTGAATTGAGGAAATCTTGGATCAAAATATATAAATATATGTTAGATCTGAAAACGAACCTGTTTAGCATCTCATAGCATAGCTCAAAAAAAGGTACCTTTGTAAGTAGACAGTAACAACGTGGTGCAGAAACCAAGAAACGACTTGGCTTATAGGAATTAGGGTTTAAGGGTGAAACTGCACCTAGTATACCAGGTGCCTTTTGAACTATTTCCTGAACATGCAAACAAACACCATATAGTGGCGCATTGTCTGATACCTGGTTCATAAACAACAATATTAAAAACATCAAACAAGAGATGTAATAAGACTCACAAACCTGTAGGTAGGAAAATGCAATATCGAAATAATCGAGATACTAACATCCAGCAATTATAAAATGGAAGATTCTTCTTAATGCAATGATACCGCGTATTCAAGAAAAAATGGAAGACATAAACAAACCTTGAGGGAGAAGATAAAAGACAGATCATCTCGAGACAGATGTTCCTATGTAAAAAATAGTTATACAAGTTTGCAGGTCGAATACTTCAAAAGAATGGACATTGGCAGCTGCCACTGCCAGTATGTCTGGAAATTTAAATGCTCAAGCTGGAATTCCGTGTGAAATAGGCAGCAGAAGTATAGTCATTCAGCGATAAAATAGAGAGATGCTAGTTCTCCACATGAGCATTAGACTCTGAAGGAAGCTCCAGCTGTTAGATTATTCTTTGACCAGCAAGTATTATTTTCCTTTACGTTTTTTTTTTTGCCAAACGAATACTGTTAGTATATTTTTGTTTACAGGAGAAAGAAAAGGCAATGGTTAGTTGGAATCACTAAATATGTCATTAGTCACTAGCTCACCACAAGCCTAAACTTGTTATCTGAACGGATAATACTTATGTGCTGACATGGATAACCACAACCATGCATGGTGATTTGAAATTTACTAATTGAAGCTTTCACAATGCGGTAGTTGTCCACATGAGTCCATGATTGTTTTATGAATCCTGCTATGATTTCTCACCTGCCCAAATATCACTTCATTCAGGTCACTCATGGATGGAGTCCTCTCTATTAGGCGAGCCTGAAATTTTAAGTTTTTGAAAATATCAAAATTTTTGCTATGGATCGTATCATAACAGAACAAAAAAGAAAGAAAAGACTAAATTTGGAATAAAAAAATATGGAGTAGCCAATGGAACAGGTTGGTGTGATTGTCCATTTCTAAGGCTACTTAATACACGAATGAAAGCATTCATGTAAAAGCACGAAAGGATATGTCATTGTCAGTTAAATTGTTAGCCTGCGCTGCTCGAGATGAATTTAGATCAGGCTCTAATACTAGTAATTAGTAAACAAATTCAGATAAGAATAACTAAATATAAGGAGATATCTATGCTAAAAGAAAACCAACTCCCATCAATATTATCACGACGTAAGGAGAGACAGAAGTCGATCTCTTTATATAGCTCAGTGAACACATATTGTGGCACATAAGAAACAGGTGTATCCCTATTCATATACCCAAGAAGTTTATGTAACTAACCTTTACACCTTCAGGAAAACAGAATGAGGGCAAATCAGCCTCCCTAACTTCTGCTCTCTTTCCAGGTGGATACTTGAAAAGAATCTGCAAGTTGCTCTTTGATCAGTTTCTATCAGATAAAAAAGAGTAAGAAAGGATAATACATGATTAAGTAAAAATGGTCACTGTCACTACCATCACAAAGATCACTAAGTAAATAATAATAATGTACAATGTGCCACCAACATTTGGATACTCTATTTATCAGCCTCTCGGACAGTACGTTCCAAATTGTAAGTCTATGCAACTGTACAAGACAAATGTACTTTAAAAATCATTTATCAAAACATGCAAATCAGCCTAGTCCCTAGGGGCCAAGTCCCTAGAGTCCAAAATAAGTATACACTTTCCTAACATACCAGCATAATATACAAAATTGATTCAACCCAAGCCCATGAAACTAGGACTATCCGCATTTGAATGTCTAGCTAGGGTTCACCAGATGGAAACTAAACACAGGAGGACTTTAACATGAGATCAGATGAATATACTAAATGCCAAATTTACAGTGAACTGTAACTAAATTTATGGAGAAATTCCGATGTTGCTACGAAATTTGTCCTCAGCGCTTATTTCACAATTTACTTCTAAAAGAAGGCTTAAGCATGAAGAGTCAATAAAAGCACCAAAGTGAGCCTTTTGTACTCAATCTGCTGACAGTACAGCCTCTCTATAAGCTTTGCCATGCGGCAGAAAGGGAATCAACAATGTAAACTAGAACAACTAAGTAACCTGAACTAGTATAACTAAATTTGTTTTCAAGTTCTTACCTGGGGTTCCATAGATGGTATAGGTCCATGATATTGGAATTTTCTAAGATCTACTATCTCTGATCGTGCTACATTAGATTCCCAAGCTTTCTTTTTTGCAAATGCATCCTCAATTACTCCGACGTTTGCATAAGAGTGGAGACCAACCACAAAAAAATCTTCAAAGAGCGATGTTGATTCCCTATATTGCAAATTATCCTGCAGAAGATGGAATTGGCAAGGGCAACTTGATATTAGATACATATCAAACATTGCAAGATAGGCTAAATGATGAGCATCAGAAGCTAAAGCAGTAGTACCATTTATGCAAACTCTGCCTGCATAATGAATCGGTATGAAACGGCACCAAATAGAAAATCTGACTATATTTCTTTTTCATGTGATTGTGTGAACTTGCCAATTTCAAGGTGAAGCTAAAACTCTCAAGCTATTTGCACTGATTTGTTAGCAACCGCACTATATTGGTTCACTGGTAACTCGATTGAGAGCAACAGGGTACAGGACCTCAAGAGGAAGGGAGGTCAGAGTTCAGCAAGCAATCGGGAATGGAGGATTGGACTGGAGGAAGAGTACTCTAGACCTAGAGAGAGAGACCAGAGGAGAGAGATGAACAGTACAGCTGTCTTCTGAATATTTCTTCGATGTCCCTCCTGGTTCTCTCTGCCTCCTCTTGTACTGACTCTAGACATATAAGCAGGCCCAGTGTGGTCATGGCTCATGTCCCTCTATCAGTAGCAGGCGGCCCGTATAGCTGACATTCCCCTCTCCTTGAAAGGCGGCTTGCCCCCAAGCCGCTGATATTGCTGGTGCCGATAGGTTCATCAGATTCTAAGTGTACAGAAAACCATAGCAGCAAGCATATCGAACCTTCCACGAGCTTGGAAATAGAGTTGGGGCCATGATTCGAACCCCGGAATAGCAGTAATGTGGACTTCTTGGCAGCACCATAGCAGCAGGAGGACGGCCATTGTATCTTCTGCAGACCAGCACCAGCAAGAGGGAGATGCAAAAGCACAGGTGGCGGCCATGGGTGCTTTAATAGCAGAACATAAGGATAGTCTCCTACTTCCATTGCATCTAAACTGAAACAAATGATATGACGTGCAAATATTGTACCATCAACTCCACCAACCAAGGGCTTACCATTACTGAAACCAAGCAGTTGGGACTCCTTTTGAACTGTAATCTGCATAATATGAGTCCAGGTACCGATTTTCATATTTGAGGCCACCCACTGCTGCACGTTGTCGTTAGTTAGCTTTTCGATGCCCAGTTTTTGAAGACTCTGTGCTAACGTTGAGCTGCGAGCATCTCAGTAAATTCTATAGCATGACTGTTGATTTTCATCCTGAACCAACAAAGCAGTTACCAAATACTTGCCATATACAAGGATGGAGAGTGAGTTGCAGTCCCAGCAAGTGTGCATATAATAATATGTGACTGTAGAATCAGTTTGCCCATTCATAAGTTCTACCAGAGCAAGCAAATGGCAAGAACATCTCACAATTGTAATTTGAAGAATTCCAGTTTCCATCCGAGTTGCTGACACATCAACAGCACGTATCCTTGCTACTGCAATTGGACAACACTGAAACAATTGCTCTGATACTAATTTATTAGCAACCGCACTATATTGGTTCACTGGTAACTCGATTGAGAGCAACAGGGTATAGGACCTCAAGAGGAAGGGAGGTCAGAGTTCAGCGAGCATTCAGGAATGGAGGATTGGACTGGAGGAAGAGTACTCTAGACCTAGAGAGAGACCAGAGGAGGGAGATGAACAGTACAGTTGTCTTCTGAATATTTCTTCGATGTCTCGGTTCTCTCTGCCTCCTCTTGTACTGACTCTAGACATACAAGCAGGCCCAATGTGGTCATGGCCCATGTCCCTCTATCAGTAGCAGGCGGCCCGTATAGCTGACATGATTTATCCCTCACTTTTCAGATATCCGTTCACAAATTTTGAGTTGGTCCCGCTAATGAAAGTTGCATACAGATGCATAATTATCATAAGAACCGTTGAGAAAACAGGTGCGTTCCATACCTGCGATTTGGAGCGGACTTGATACCACTGCCGCTTCTGATTCGCCATAGCCTCAATGTTCACAGTCGTCCGTAGCAACAGCTCCCTGGGACTCCTCTCGCCACCTCCTCCGCCTCCAATTGGCCCCCACTTCCAAGCGCGCTGCATCTGCTCACGGAACCGCTGGAAGCTGCCGGTTCGCACATGCCGCGACTGCTGCTTGATCTGCGACAGCGGCGGAGACGACGTCGACGAGGCTGAGCGCGACGGGGACGATGGCGCCGAGTGCATACACGACTCCGTCTTCTCCCTGGACGGCGATCCTGCCCCCGGCGTGGCCATCGAATTCTCGTGCTCCTCCGCGCCTCCCGCGCGCTGCCCCGACGGCGACGTAGCGATTCCAGTATCCACCCTCCCCGGCTCCTCCCGCAATTCAGAAACCGACGGGGACTCCTCCCCCTTCATCGCCGCACACCCCGACGACAAAGACGACGGCGACTCGTACGTTTCCGCTTCCTCCGCGGCCGACGGCCCGTCGCCTTGCGATCCCCACGCTGACGGTGACGAAGCCTCCGCGGGGGCCTCGCCATCGCAGCACGCCACCGGCGACGCGGAGGCGGTGGACGCCTCTTCCACCGCGTCCTCGAACGCCTCCGCCTCTGGCGGTGACCACCCCTCCTCGTCCGCCTGTCCGCGCGGCTCCGGCGCCAGCAACGCCGCGGCGTCGTCGCCGGAGGTGAGTTCCTCCATGCCCGCAACGGCGAACCGTAATTCCGAGGGTCGCTGCAATCTAGCGTCAATCGTCAAGAACGAATAGAAACACCAACGGAACGGAAGGGGAAGAGGAGGCGGCCGAGATCGTTGAGAATAATAAATGGCTAAAAGTGAGCGGAAATTTTAGCGATCGTTTTTTTTAAAAAAAAAAGGAGTACGGTCAAGAGGGAACTCGGAAACTCGGAGAGGGCACGTGGTAGGAACGTTCAGGCCCCGGGACCACCTGTCAGTTAATTTTGTGTGTATGAATGGCGACTGACAGGTAGGTTTGGTCGTTTGGATTGCTTTCTTGTGTGTGCGGATGAATTGCTTGGAAACAAAAATACCTCACATTTGTTACCAGGTTTGGTAGAGCTCATCCTCATGTCTTCCTTCGGAAAAGCGAGCTGTTTTTTCTGGCTCCAAAACGATTATGAATCCTCCTTTTTTCATAAAAAACGGCTTTAAATATGTTTTCTTACTAAACCGTTTGGTAGCCCTCCTTTGCGGAGCTGAAGCCGGAGCCAGAGAAGAGCCCTACCAAACATGACGTTATTTCTTGCAAAAATTTCATGCAAATGCATTTTAATCCTGGCATCTTATTTTAATTTTTTTTGTGATTAATTGTTTGGACTAAATGTAGAACTAGAGTACAGTGGCGAATCTGGCCAAAAAAAACATCATTGAGATCATAAGGATCATCTTATATATGATTTGATAATTGTTGTCAAAGTTTATATAAGTTAACTTTTCTTTGTTTAAAATATAATTATTATTTTGGGAGAGAGAGAGAAATAGACGAACCACTATTAAATAAACTATCTAGGAGCAATCTAAATAGCATCTAATTGTTGAATGACATGTGAGACGTGACCATATATAATAGATGATACCTTTAAAATGCAAAAATGTTGTTTATAAGAGATTTTCATACTCTAGGTCTCTGTTAATTACTAGACCACATTTTCACTCTCCTGTTGCTCTCTTTTCTGACAGGCGAAATCGTAGCCATATTTTTTCAGCGAAGGAACATTATTTTTCTCTCACAACAAATCAACGAACAATACTTTTCAGCCTGTCTCTTCTAGAGGGTGATGTCACCCCACTGTATATGTCTTTAGGATTTGTTTGGATATACTCTTATTTAAATCAATTTATGTGCTTTATAGTGGATTGAGATAAAAATTAGTTATTTTTTTTATCTTAATCCATTATAATACATGTTGATTGAAATACAAACAAGACCTCAGGTGAGTAGAGCTCTAAAAGTAAACCAATGCAGGCTCATCGGGATTGGGGAGCAACAATGACAACGCTAGAAAGCGATTACCACTTTTTAAGACCATTTTGATAAGCTCAAGATAGACTACGTGGTAGGACGAAGGCTGATTGCCGACGAAAGATTACTGGGGTGTTTTGTGCAATATGGGTGGTTGGCTGGATCACGTGAAACAGCGTCCGCAGTTCCGCTCCAAACCGACCGAAAAGGAGGCTCTTCTTCGTTCTCCCGATCTTCCCTACTCCCTTGCCCCTGCCGCTGCCGCGCGCCGGCGGTTGGCTGGTGTGGCGTGGACTTCACGGTCACGGGCGGAGAAATCAGAACCGGAAGGTTCGAGCCAGGCTACAGGGTTACAGTTGCAGCTGCGCGCGTCCTGCGGGACGCAGCCCGTGGGAACCTGGAGCGCTTCGTGCCGATCCATGACCGACAAGACCACCTGTGTGGTTGTCGTGGTTTGTTTCGTTGCTGATCTGTGAAAAAATACTATTGACTATTTTATATAAGAGAAAAATACTGTTTTAACTAGAAATTTACGATCGTTTACGACAAGCCACAGCCAAACGAACAGGCTGTGGCCGGCCGGCCCTCGGTCTTGGGGGGTCAGGGTCGCGGTCGTGCATCGCAGATTGGCAGGCAGCTGCGGAACAGACCGTGGTGGTTTCGAGCGTTTGGGCCCGTTGCAGATAAGCGAGTGGAATGCAGGAGCAGAGAACTGATCAACTGGAGCAGAACCTTGGCCGATAACAGATCCGAGGAATTACCGCGTGACTGCTACCAATGGTGAAGGTATTCCCTCCGTCTCAAAATAAATATAATTCTAGAGTTTAAAATTTATCTCAAAATAAATACATATAAGACAAATTAACTCTAGTTATTATTTTTTACTTTATCTTTTCCCATAGTACAATGATTATATTTTTATATAGGTATAAATATAATTTCTCATTAATATTGATCTTTGCACCAAAACTTTAGAATTGCATTTATTTTGGGAAAAAGGAGTACAGGGTAAAAGTTGGAGCACTAGGCTACGCATCCGGCGCCCGGCGGGAAGCAACAAGCAAGCGACAGCAACAGCAAACCATCGCTGATCTTGCCTACTCCGGAGGAGCATCTTCTAAATTTGCCACCAAAACCCGGACAAAAGAGGTTGGTAGATTTCGACCAGCACCGTCCACTTCAGACTTTTTAACGGCTACGGGACCTTATTTAGATTGGGTTAGGAATTTCCCCAGACTGTAGCATTTTTATTATTTGATAATTATCATCCAATGGTCTCCTAACTAGACTCAAAAAGATTTATTCACGTAATTTAAAATCAAAACTGTCAATTAGTTATTTTTTATCTATATTTAGTACACCATGCATGTGTCAAAGATTAGATGGAGAGAAGAAAAAATAGCAATAGAACTAGGTTATTCAGTTACGTGAGCTACGGAGTACTCCGTACATGCCTACATCTCACCATTTTTTTTTCGAGATAGTCATCTCACTTTCGGTCGTTCTTGTGCCGACCAAAAAGCCCACTAGCCCAGCGGCGTCCACTGTTGGCTTCTTACCTTGGCTTGACGTCAGCTGATGCCTACTTCACATGTAGCAAATGCGAGAGGTGGTCCCTCTAAAAAGGTTAGTGTGGGTGTTTGGACCGGGGTCCTCTACCAACTAGTAAATTTGAATTTGTGTGTGTGGATAATCCCGGATGGTGATGCGGGAGAACCTAGGGTTTTACATGGGCTGCAATCGATGCCCTATGTAGTTTTCGATCTTGTATTCCTTGCACCAAGTGCCAATAGTAGGGGGTTACAAGGAATTGCTGGAGAGAGGAGCTAATCCCAGTCTCGGCGAGGTGTCGGGTGAATGGTTTACGTTCCATTTCGGTGGCTGGGATGTGTATGTGTGTGAGTAGTGTGTCTTAGTCCTATTTAGACTTTCTAAGGGGCCCAAGTCCTCTCCTTTTATAGTTGAAGGGAGGACAAGGACGGATCGTAGGTGACTATATCGGCGTCATGCCAACAGGGGCGGTGTGTCCGAGCCCGTGGCTGTTCTGTGGGCGGCGTGGTCGCCGGAGTGGTCCGTCCTTGGAGCTTTGGGCGACAGCAACAGCAAACCACCATGCATCATGGGATCTTCTTACCTCGGGGCGAGTCCGGAGGCGCATCTTCTGTGGATTTGCCGACCAAAACCCGGGCCGGACAAAGAGGTTGGTAGATATCGAGACCAGGTGTGTCCGAGGCTCCAGAGGGCAGACATTTTAACGGCCACTGGTCCGCGCGATGTTGTTACGTGAGGCGGGATCAGGCACGCAGGTGTGTGGGCGGAGTACGGTAATCCCGGCCGGTATGGGCATAAAGGCAGCATGTGTGGGCGTTGATGCGACATCTCACCATTTTTTTTCGAGCCGTCGTCATTTGAGATGGGAGTGATCAGTATTTGGGACATCGTTCTTCGGGAGGTGCCGAGCGGGGCGACGGACTATGGATAAGTTGGCCCGCCTAGCCACGGAGAATGAGGCGTGAGGCGTCCACTCTGGCGGAGTTGGCTTGCCGAGGCTCGAGATGAGGCTCGAGATGAGGCTTGACGCTCGGACATGGCTGTGGGGCCACGGCTTACCTTCTAGCTTTGTATTTTGATGGGACAAATGCTTTGATGAGGTGGTACCCGTCCTAAAACACTTAGAGCAACACATACGCAAGGATATAATTTAGTGGTATCTTTCAACGCATATGCAAAATGTGTTTGAGAGTTGAGATATACCTAAACTTACAACCTCACAGTGCAAGCAACCATGTGTTGGATCACACTTTGTATTCAAACTTAGAAAAAGTGCAAGTGCAACCATATCTTTCTCCCTCTCTCACAGGACAACGTGCTTTCTCTCTCCTGAGGCTGTCGGTACTTTGCGAGAACTGTTGTCATCCTGCAAGCTAATGACTTTTTCATCTCTCTCCTCCATGGCATTTGCCATCTGATGTGGCACAATAAGACCACCACATGCTGGAGGTTGGGGTTGGTCTTAATAGGATCTAATTGATTGTCGGCACAACCCTTTATCTAAGTCTCCTGTAGTACAACTTGCTCTTGTTTAGTAATATTCACAAAGCCATATGCACACTACCACTTTTCTCAAAGCAAGTCTAGCATGCATCCTATAATTCGGTCATTGCACACCCGGCTATGCTATGCATCCTTTCTCCCGCACCCACTCTGCAGTCCAGGTCTCGATCTAACCATTTATAAAATCAATCACATGCATAGCATTGTGCAGCTTCCTATTAAGATGAATGAACCAGGCAACAACTAATTGCATAGTCTCATGCATATTATTAAGGACATGTTGTGTAACTCCTAATACAATGCAATACTAATGCGAGGAACCAACTAGACCTATGAGTGGTGGGCAAAATCACACCTAACCTCCGTCCAAGACAACGTTATTTGAGATGTTCACACCACCCACGCAATGTTATATTATCTGTTTAGAGTAGTGATCCCATTCCTTACAGTAGTGTTACTCATCTTTAAATAAAAAAATAAAAGAAAGAGAGAAAGAGGGGGGGGGATTTGTCTCCGCTCTCTTTGAGAGTTAGAGAATGTTCAGCACACAATGTTAGGCTGACAGACCCATACCGCCATAGACAGGCTTAACGAAGTTAGCTTGGCCAGAAAAGTAAAACCATTGTTACTCCTTTCTCTAAGCCTTATTCTCATCGGTAAATACTCAGGCATCCATCCAATCGGACGCCGCCTCCTAGCCTGTGCGCTACTGGCCCAACAAGCCTACCACCTCATCTATACGTCTTCATCTCTCTCGAAAATATCTTCCTACACGTTTGTCCATTGTACGCTTCATAGTGATGTGTGGCCGTCAGCCTGCCCCACTCCGCATTCGCCGCAACGGCCATCTCCCCCCGAGCGCTCTCATCCTGCTCTCCTCGCTCCCCACCCACGCCTTTCGCTCCTTGCTCCCATAGGCCTACCCGCCGCGCGCCCACCCACGCCGTCGGGCGCGCCACCCGCCTCTGTTGGAGCAAGTGGTGCCATCGCGCGCCTCAGGTCGGTCCCTACCGAGCCAAGGGCACCCACGAGCGCGACCCATGCTGGTGGTGCTCGTGCCTGCCGCTCGACGCCGGCTCCCACTCCGAGGCCGAAATCAACCGGCCCTGGCCTCTCCCTCCACCTATATTGCAAATGTTTCAAGTGTTTCAGGTGTTATCAGATATATGTTGCAAGTGTTTTATATGGATGTTGCAAAAGTAGATCAAGATATTGCATATGTTGCAATGGCTATACACGTATGTTGCGAGCGTCTGTTCTAAATGTTTCATCTGTTTCTTCAGACGTATGTTGCAAGTGTGTTTATTTGGATGTTGTATTTTCACACATATGTTGTAAGTGTTTTACCTGGTGTTTTTCATGTGTTTCAGACGCATGTTTCAAGTGTTTTTATCTGTCTTCGAACATATGTTGTAAATGTTTCATCTGGATGTTTCAAAAGTAGATCAACTGTTGAACATGTTGTAATGACGCCAGTGGCTGGCGGATAACGACCTGTCGCAGGGCTTCGGCTCCATGCAGTAAACAGGGTTCAAATCAATATAATCTAAGAAGGTATCAGTGCAGTAAACATTACACTACTTCAAATAAGTGCAATCTAACCTACTGCACCCCTTGGTGACATATCAGCAAACTACAAATCAAATCAGCTTCGGCGATCAAGTAAGCAGCAGATTTTCATGGAAGAACAAACAGGGGCGAGGTGCTCCTCATGCGGAGGATGGGCTTTGCACCGCCGGCAGCTCCAATCTCATCCGCGTCCAAGAGAGCTTACGACGATTTTTTTCGCTAGGAACTTGACGTTGAGCGAAGTTGAAGCATTGGACGTGCTGTTCCCAGCGACCAATGCTACGACTGGTAGAAGACTCTTCTCGGATGACGGAGCAGAGTCACGCGGCCAGTAGCGGAGACGCCCATCTCCGTAGGTTACTGCGCTGCCCTTAGTTCGGTTGTTTACCTTTATGTAATATCGAAGTTTGAAACAGTCTGCTATAGGAAGGTTCAGTCACAACTGTAAGACCTCCTAGGGCGCTCATTAGAAGCGTGTCGTGTGTATGCTTAAACTCTTCTTCTTCTTAATTACAATGATACGTAAATTTTTGCGTATTCGAGAAAAAAAAAGACCGATAGGTGTTCAACTTTATCTTTCATATAATGCAGAGATAAGGAAAAGGAGCATCGATCATGTAGCTGAGCTATTCTGATTACAATATTACTTCAGTTCAAATGGAGTTTGGATGGTATATAAGATATTACAGCTACCTCTCCACATTACCAGTTGCAACTAAGGATTCCACTGCCGCTTAATTATCACTCATGTGTGTGCGTGCCTCAATTTGCTTGGCAGTCAACAGGGTTCGAACTTCGGTGTCTTGGTCAGCCATATCAGCGGGCGTCTGCCCGTAAGTGTTCTCCTTCTTGGGAGATGCCCCAGCCTCAAGAAGAAGCTTGACAACATCCAAATGTTCACCTCTAGCAGCATGATGGAGCAGCTGCACAAGTCAGATGCAGAATTTTAATTTTCCTTGCAGTATACAGCTGAAAATATCAGTTTGGGAATGATGGAAAGATTCGTTGAGCTTACTGTATCGCCTTCGGAATCAAAGGTGTTGAGCATTCTCACTACGCAACCATCATTGTTGGCAGCAAAGTTGAGAATATATTGGACCATCTCAGTGAAGCCTGTACCAAAAAAATGTTAGGCAAGAAAAATAAAAAAGAATAATCGCTAAAGGCATAAAGCTATTGTATGTCCAAGAATACACACCTCCAGCACAAGCATCGTGAAGAGGAATAGCACCTTCTTCATCTTTGCATTCCAAGCTAGCTCCACGTTCCAACAATAGCTGACGAGGTGGACACAGTTAGTTACAAATAAAGAGAATAAGGGGAAATAACAAGAAAACAACTTCAACCTGCACACAAGGAAGATGACCATATAAGCATGCCAGGTGGAGCAAAGTATCACCATCTTCAACTGGAACATCAATACTGCCATCATGATTATCTGCATAAATAAAAACAGCAGAGCATAAGTGAAGAGTTCAACAGATAACCAAATATGCACAACTTTCTTTCCTGTTGCCAAGCATGCACTTGAATGTAAAGAGGCACAAAAAAAAGGGAAAATAAAGTTCAAGGGCAGCTAGCTTTGATACATTGAAGGGAAGTTCAGTGTAGGAAGTCATCAAGTATATATAGGAACAAGATTTAAATGAACATGTACTGACACATTCTGCTGGTTAGCATATGTAAAGTATGGTAACCCAAATTGATAGATTTGATCATTAAATATTACATAAGTATAAAATTATGTTAAGATGGGTAGATGGCAATTATCAAACCAGGACTAATCATGCATTCGTAGATATTCCCAAAGAATGCTTACAAAGATTGAAGAAAACTGAAAAATACTGAACAATCGGACTATCCTATGGAGACAAAAAAAAAGTTCATGGAGATGCACACAACACGTGTACCAAGCAAGTACTTAACAAACAAGATAACAGATACACAAACAAGCTATCCCTTCAAACTTTTTATTGATCGACAAAGAAACTAAACCAGCCACAAGCCCACAAGGGCCCTTTGAATATAAAAGCAAAGGTCTATTTTTCCCCAGCATAGGATGTTAGTAATGATAAAAAAATAAAGAGGCATGATTATCTTCTCCTGCATTGCACTAAGCATGTAAACCATCTAGTGTTTCTATATCCATAGCGGCATTAAAGTGCTGTGGAACTGCGACAACATTTTGCTCTGAGATGAAAACTAATGGAACACTGAATGAACAAGAGAACAGAAAACAGTTGCCATAAGCATATCACTGGCAGAGCCACACATGAGCCAATCTAGGCCGTGCCCACACATTGCTTTGCCCGTGCCCACACATCGCTGGTTTGTGGGCTGTGGCTGCTCCCTCATGACCATGCTAAGCTAGTGGCTGCCCTGCTGGTTGCGGCACTAGGGAGTGTTATTGCTCAGAGATTAGGAAGAACCAAAGAAATTCATATAGGACTGCACACCAATGTGCACTTATTCTGCTCACAGGGCAACACACACGCTGATCCACATCACCACATGGATTAATTTGCACACACAAGCCGCATTCACATCTCTACAGGGATATACGTTCATACTCCACTAAGCCACTAAGCTAGATGTTCGAATAGAAATAGCACCATATTTGCAGCAATACCACAGCAAGTAGCAACTGACAGGTGAAATTCAATACAATTCACGGACGGGGTAGTTTGAATCTGGAAGGCGCAATCTATTCGACCATCAAAAATCAACCAAATTTTGCAATATGCGTACTCCTGTCTAATCATGTGATCTCACAGAGCCCTAGAAGTGCTCCAATAAACGAGGATCGCAAAAGGATGGGACGGATCAAGCCCGATCGAGGGCGGGCGGTCACGAGGGCTACATCGCCCGTCCGTGTGGCGTTGGCGAGGGAGCGAAGGTGCGGAGGCACGTCCTCGTCGTCGGAGGCGCCGCCGAAGGCCTCGGCGTGTTCGGCCATGTCGTTGTCCTCATCCCTGAGGCCGTGTGGCCACCGGGAACTGCCATCTGCTACGAGGATTGCTTGGGATTGGTTCGGCGAGCGTTCGAGATGGTGAGCAGAAGGGGAGCCCTTTTGGCGGCGGCTTTGGGACTTTGGGTCAAGGGCATCTGGCGGTCAGGCGGGGCGAAAAAAAACCTAGCTGCCGGCTGAAATGGGTGAATTATCGGCCCTCCTACAACTTATCGGGAAGTGTTTCCTAAGATAACCTGCACAAATAGAATAAAAGCGGCGGTCAAAATAAACTGATCTGATCCAGCTTCTGCTTTTTTGTATAAATATGATTTGTGGGAATAAGCGTGGCCAGCATAAGCTGCTGAAAAGTGTGGCATTTGGCCGTTGATTTCAGCTTATAAGCTGTACCAAACAAGCCCATCGTGTCCACTGTTGAGCATGGTCGTGTGTCCTTGAATGGAAAATTGATGGCCGATATCGTGTCTAAAGATATACTCACCCATGCATACGTAGATTATTAACAAACAGTCCAATCTACTATTAACATAGAGATCTCTTTTCTGTTAGAAAATATTTTCTCATTAGATGTCCTGGCCAATGAAAACCAATGATGGAATATCCATAACGTGTTTTTCTAGCATAGTCCACGTGTCCTGTAATTTGGTGTATTATAGATACTAAGCATACCTGTGCGTTGCGATCGACGAGAGAAAAAAAAACTATCCGATATATATAAAGAACGAGTATAGGAACAATACATGTTATTTATGTCTCACCATTTATAAAATTTAAATGTTATAATTTATTTTGTTATGACCATGACATATATAATATAAGTTAACGTTGGTAATAATATGGCAATATACTATTAAGTTTGTACCTAACTAAAACGGAGTCTTGATGGATTTTATATCCATTGCAAACAGATAAATATTTAGGTGTAGATATATTATAACTTTAATTTCCATTTTGTTTAAAAAAACTTTAATTTCCATTCTATCATGTGTTGCTATCGTTAAATACCGAGTTCCGTGACAACCGAGGACTCATAAAAATCTATATTTAAATCTTGATTAAAGTTAATAAGGAGTTAGTTGCTGACATGTCTCCACTGATGATTATGGTAGGAGACCTCTCTCGACTTTCACATGCTAGCTCAGACAGGGATTATAAAGATACATTTATTTAGACTAGATTAGACAATAAAGTACTCAAGATTTCACTTTACATTTTCATTAGTTAAGCCATTGGCTAATCTAAGGTTTTAATAAAAATATGTTTGTAATTAAAAATATGTTAACAACTAGGCATTAAAAAAATTTCTTAGAGAAAAGTTAATCGCTAATGATATGAACGGGCGTCCGCCCGTCCGGACAGACCGCCCGCTTGCGCCGCTCGCTCCGTGCACCTTGCTCGCTCCCATCTGTCGAGCGCCCCGCCCGTCGTGCGCCCAGCCCGCCCACGCGGATTCGCTCCGGCAGTCGCGTGCCCCGCCCGTCGTGGCCATCTCGTGGGTCCGCCTCCACCGCGCCAGTTCACCGCGCCGCCCGCCCATGTTACACTGAAAGCGTATGTTGCATATTCCAGATGTATGTTGTAAGTGTTTTATATAGATGTTGCAAATTTAGATATGGATGATGCATATGTTGAAATGACTATATACGTATGTTACAAGTATTTTATTTGGATATTGCATATGTTGCAGTGAACTATACATATACGTTACAAACGTATGTTTTAAATGTTATATCTACTTTAGATATATATTGCTGGAAGCGCTTTTACGTTCCAAAGTGTTTTAGAGAAGGCACAGACGGTCCCTTGTGCGCGATACAGAGCTGACGCAGGCGGTCCCCGCATGCGCAGGTGGTCCCCATGTGCATTCGCACGGAAAGCAGCGGAGCGATGCGTGCGGGCAAGAAGGCGCAGCAGTACGCGCGTGCGGGCGGGCTGACGCTGTAACATGCGTGAGTTCCCGGACGTCCGTGCGGCCCAAAGTTAATGGTTTAAACGTGAATAGTATTTTATCTATCATTTGTTATTTATTTATTTTTTTTTGGAAAAATCACTTGAGCGGACGAACGGTGACTACCAAAAACAATAAAAAATTCATAACAGTAAAAAAATCGGACAGAAGCTGAAAAAAGTCGGACCGCTGAACTGCACATGGAGACAAATCGAGGAAAGGAAAATTAGATTAGATTGAAACTGAACGGGACACCGAAAGAGGATTGACGGACAAAAACCAGAATCTGAGAAGGGATGAGAGTTAGATGAAAAAAAAAATTAGGCCACTAATTTTACTATTTTAATATTAGGTATAGATGCAGATCAGGAAGTTAAGAGAGAATACAAAAAAAAAATGTGTTCTTGCTTTATTTTAGGATCAAACGCTGTCATTAACATGATTAATGGATATTGTTTGATAAATAGTAAGTATCGATGTAGTTCGTACCAAATTTGTCTGACTGTTTTGTCCCCTAAAATCTCTTAATGACAGTGCTGGCCCGGACGTTCGGACGCTCGCGGTTGCTCTGTTTTCTGTGCGTAGCGAACGGACGGCACCGACCTCAACTTGCTATGGGCCACCACACGGGCATCGCACCGCCGTCGGCCCACCACCACCGCGGGCGTCCATGCGCTCGATAGGTAGGGTTTCCCTGCCGAGCTCGAACTGCCTCGGCGAGATGGAGGGAAGGGAAGGGAGGGGAGAGATAGGAGAGGCGCGAGGTAGGAGCCGAAGCCCTGCAACATGTCACTGTCCGCCAGCCACTGGCGCCATTACAACATGCGCAACACTCGACCTACTTTTGAAACATCCAGATGAAGCATTTGCAACATACGTCTGAAGACAGATTAAAAACACTTGAAACATGCGTCTGAAACACATGCAAAAACACTTGAAAAGTCATTGCAACACATATGCAACATCCAGATAAAACATTTGTAACATAGGTGTGAAACATATGCAACATCCAAATAAACACAATTGATACATACGTCTGAAAAAATAGATGAAACATTTGGAACAGACGCTTGCAACATACGTGTATAGCCATTGCAACATATGCAACATTCTGATATACTTTTGCAACATACCTTTGAAACACTTGAAACATACGCTTGCAACATGTTATCAGGGGTACATCAACGGCTCAACGTACACCCAGGCGCAGGCACAGGCCTCCGCAGGCGCAGGCGCATGCCTCCCCTTCCACGACAGGTGAGGTGGATGGGCGCGGGGTGCGACGCCGTCGCGCTGGAGAAAGGCGGGTGGGCGGATGAGCTGCCTACAACAAGCGGCCCCGCGTTGGAGAAGGTGAACGACGCTATCTTTTCTTTTTAAAGATAGGACTGAAGTAGCAAGGCGGAGTGCGGACGCACACTGAAGCAGCGAGGCGGAATGCGAGTGCACGACGTCCGGATGGATGGACGCCCATGTCCTATTATGTGTGAGTTGAATTTTTGAACAGGACGGACGAAGTAGTTACAATATCTACTATCATCCTGCGTGTTTTGAACTTTATAAACTCAACTTGTACGGGGAGAGGGAAATCCTATTAAGAGGTAGATCAGATTAAACTGAAATATCCAATTAAAAGCATGTTTGGTTGGCTTCCAACATATGTCAAGCCAATAAAAATTTGGCAAGCGGTATTTTTTTGTTGTCATTTGGTTTGCTAGCAAAACTTGCCAACCTCTTATATTGAACTTGCCAAATTTATAGCAAACATTTTTGCCTAATTTTTGCTTTCCAAATCTTTAACATGATAAGTTGTGGTCGTAAACCAAGTAGACCCTAAGTATATATATGAATTAAATTTAGGTATTTATCTAGGCAATGTCCATGTACGTGGGAGTAATTTGGACTTTTTACCTTGTTATCTGAAGTTTAGTTAGCGCAAGCCCTAACACAAAAAGAAGAGGCGACAAAGGATCCCCTTGTCTAATTCTACGTCGGCAGTGAAAGGTCTTACCCGGAACACCGTTTAAGAGAATTGCTGAAGTACCAGAAGAAAATATACTCCTGATCCAACCCAACCAAGTAACACCAAAGCCCTTGGCTTACATAATCTGAATCATGGCTTCATGCTCAATTGTGTCGAAGGCTTTTGCAAAATCAAGTTTTAAAATGACCAGCTCTTTTCTTGATTGGTGGCACATGTACAAGTATTCAAACGACCAGGCAATGCAATCTTGAATAGTCCTCGTTTTGATGAAACCATACTGGTTGGCGTGTACAAGCTTCATGATAACTTGTTGTAACCGATTGGCAAGTAACTTAGTAATCAGTTTGATGGATGTATTAAGGAGAGAAATTGGCCGAAAGTCACCTACTTTGACTGCATCCTCTTTTTTAGGAATAAGAGTCACATAAGAACCATTAATACTTCTTAGACATAAGGTCATCTGCTGAAAAGAAGAGCACAGTTCATAAAAGTCCATCTTTATTATTGGCCAGCATTTCTTGTAGAAATCTGTGTTAAAACCGTCAGGACCCGGCGATTTGTCCGAAGGCAAGGCACGGACCACTTGATCAATTTCCTCTGTGGTGAAAGGCAATTCCAAAAAATCAAGATCCGACACAGGCTGCAAAAACTCAGTAAGATTAAAGAGCATGGTGTCATAGTCAGATGTGCCCAAACGGTCCTTAAAAGATAGCCACAGAACATTTGCCTTTGAATCATGATTAGTGTGAACGACTCCATCACCATCTTCAATGGTTGAAATTAGATTTTTCCTGTGCTTAAGGGTAGCGTGGGCGCGAAATTTTTTTGTAGAACAATCATCTGATTTCACCCAATTTATCTGCCCGCGTTGCTTCCAATAGGCCTTTTGCTGGCTCAGCGGAGAAACCAGATGGTCTTCTAGGATGGACTTAAAATTCCATTCCTCCACTGAGAGATCACGAAATTCTTCTAAAGTGCCCAGAAAATTAAGTTACCAATTTAACCTTGTCAATGACGCCTTTCAAGCTGGACAGCTGCTTTTGCCACTGATTCAGAGATGCACGAAGACGTTTGAATTTAGCAGTTACCTTCTTTGCCAAGTCAGAAAGATGACACGGCTGCGACCAGCTCTGGGACACTAAATCCAAAAAATGACCATGCTGCAACCAGTAGTTCTCAAAACGAAAGAGGTGACAATGAGGGATATCTGTACCAAAAGACACCAGGCAAGGTACATGATCCGAAGTTTCCATGACCAAAGATTTTACAAATGTAGCTGGGTAAGTCAAGGTCCAGGAAGCTGAAATGAAAAACCAGTCGAGACGTTCTAACAGTAGGGAGTTTTGCTTGTTACTCCAAGTGAACTGTTTACCAAAAAGGGGAAGTTCTACTAGACCTAGAGCACTGATAGCAGAGTTGAACATGAGCATCTCTGACACATCACCACCAGGCTTATTTCTATCTGATGGATTTCTGAGGAGGTTGAAATCGCCGAGCACCAGCCAGTCAACAGTGGGCGGCATAGAAATATTTTTGAACCAGTTTATAAAAGCCCTTTTGTCAGCCGCAACACATGGACCATAAACATTGGTAAGAATCCATGAAGAATTATCAAAATTAGAAAAGAACTCAACCGAGAGAGAGTAGGGATTTTGGAAAACTACCGAGCCTCTTAGCCTGTCACCTCGCCAAACAATGAGGAGACCCCCAGAAGCACCAACTGAGGGGAGGTACTCAATATTATCAAAAGAAGGGGGACAGAAGCCACGAACAAAATGCATATCAAACACTTCACGTTTAGTTTCTTGCAAACACAGAACATCACAGCTACACTCAGAGATTTTATTACGGATGGAGTTCCATTTTTTCTCAGCGTTAACCCCACGAATATTTCAACAGAGGACTTTCCAGGTCTTAACAAGGTTTAGATTCATTGATAAACTAAGAGCATAAAGGGCCGAAGAACGAAGAATGCATTACACATTCAAAAGGTAACAAAAAACTGCCATCAACTTAAGACTTCAGGCTTTCTTTGCCTTGGAGTCCCCAGGAGCCCCTGTCTTAGATTTCTTGGCAGGTTTCTTGCTCTTCTTTTCCTGTAGGCGTGCATCCGACAGATCAGAGGTGGCCACCTTGCAGAACTCAGCCCCTGAGCTCTTGATCACATTGTTGGGAATGGTGGGGGGTTTAACATTGCAGGCCAAGCAGTTCTTTTCAGCACAGCGGTTGTTTTTAAAACCATTGTTCAACTTCTGGATCCTGGGGCTGCGCCGGACTTCTGTCTCCACCAGAGGCCGCTTACCCTTTGGAGTAGACGGGGAGATATTGCCTTGTGGAACTGAAGACTCCTCTGGTTCAGGCTCCCACACTGGTGCATCCAAAGGCGAGATAGAAACCCCAGAGTGAAGAGCTACAGAGTTGGGCGAAATTGGGCAAACTGAAGGAACAGAGAAGCTAATATTACTAAAAGTTGAAGAAGCGAAGAAGCTCCAAGCTTCTGAAGAGATGAAGTTCTTGATGTCGTCAAAGTGTTTGGGCTGCAAGAGCAGGCTTGTGACAAAGTCAGCCCAAGGAAGAGGAACTTCAATAGCCTTTTGGGGTGGGCCTGAAGAGAAGAATTTAGCCCACTGTCTAACCGCATCCGGATGTTGCTTGAATCCCGCAGGGAAACGGTCGACAAACACTGGATCAACCTCTGGTGTCATGATCTCCACAAAACCCAGGTGCAGAGTCTGGTTATCAATAGGACCTTCTGATGTTTCAGCTGCAGGAACAATCTCAGGGTCGTGGATGGCTGTCTCATTAGCAACTAACTCTGCTAGTTCAGCATCATTCATAAGGGCATCTCCCCCTATCTCTTCAGGCATAAAAGCCAAAGGTGGAGCCGGTGGCAGGGGCTCAGGCTCTTGAACAACATTCAGGTCAGGGAGGTTTGTACCAATAGATGAAACAGGGTCTGAAGCAACGGACAGGGAATCATCAAGCACAATATGATCAGAAATTTCAATTTCTCCCTGAGCATCCTTCATGGCAATAGCTTCAGTTATTAGTGTAACAACCCAAAAATCCACACACCAAAAATACTAACTGCAAAATTTTTCTTAGAACTCCTATATGATGATGAGTGTCATGTATAGAAACTCAATCTAATAGATGCATTAGGTCAAACCCCAACCCAAGTCAACACATAAGCATGGCATAACTCTTAGCATAAACATGTGATTAAGTTCCTTAAGTTAATGAACCTTGCATGCATATTAATACCACTTATGATTTGGATTTCCATTTGCTTTATGTTATACTTAACAACTTCTTTAAAGAAATAAACCTTAAAGTAATTATTAATCAAGCCAAAGAATAAATGTTTAAAAGAGAAAACTAATTCTATTTTTGTATAACAAAACTACACCTAATTTTTGTTATACAAAATAGCTAAATAAATTTCTAATATACACATATAAAAGAATGTTGTGGCCCTCATATCTAAAAACTCCAATTAATAAGGTGCACCAAATTGGAATTCAAATTTCAAAACCAAATTTGAATTCAAAACAAAGAAGAAGAAAAACAAAATAGAAAAAGAAAAAGAAGAAAGAAGCCTCACAGCAGCTAGGCCTGCTCTGGCCCCACCCATGACCAGCCAGCCCAACCGCGCGCCATCCACCCCAGTGCCAGCAGACGTGGCCCTGAGCCCGCCCAAAGACGCGCGCAGACGCCCACGCACTCATCCGCTCCCCTTCTTGCTGCCGCCACACGGGCCCCTTGACGTCGCCCACACATCAGCCACAGTGTCGTCTTCTTTCCCCCCCCGCCGATCACTCCTCGACCAAGCACCGAGCAGCACCTGGCAGTGCGGGCGGGGTCACGCGAATCTCGGCCTTGTCCCCTGGCGCGCCACGCCCACGCAACCACGCATGCGCCATTGGATGCAAGCACGCGCCTCCGATCGCCCCTCGGTCTCCATCCGCCGATCACCGAGCTCCATGGCCGAGCTCGGCTATAAAAGCCCCGGCCCCGGGGAGCCCTAAGCGTTGCCTATCACCCCGCCGCCACTTTGTGGCCGTCCTCAGCACACCCGAACCAAGAGAGAAGAGAGGGAGGAGGGAGAAGGAGGCGTCATCGGAGCACCACCGAAGCCGTCGGAGCTGGAGACGACGCCACGATCGGCTATAGCAACGCTGCACTGCTTCCAGAGCTACACGGCCTCGAACCGCCACTACATCACCACCCTATCGCCTTCGACACCAACAGTGAGCCCTCGCTGCTAAGACCCCTCCCGACCAATCAGTGACGAGAAGCGCGCCCGTTTGAGACCGCCGATGCCTCCGTGTCACGTGCCAGCCACCACCCGGATGATGCCTTGGCGGCGCTGCGCTAAAACCACTGTGCCCGCAAAAGCATCGTGAAGCTCACATGCACCACCGAGACGCCTCTCCGAGGCCGTAGCCACCTCACCGACGCCGCCGTCGTGCTCGGAAGACCACCGCCGTGGCCGGCACACCACGGGACCCCACACGCCGCGTTAACCCCACCAACGAAGATGCCGAGGCTCGGCGGAGCTTTCACCCGCATCGATTGCGCACCAGCGTCACTGGCGAGGCTCACCGGGCGCTCGCCGCCGGCGTGTAAGCCGCCGTGGGAAAAACAGAGGAGAGGGGGTGAGATGGGCAGCGCAGCCCTACACGCGGTGCACGTGAGCCGAGCCGAAAGGAAAAACGGTGGACTCGGTCCACCGTAGGCCTGCAAACGGTCCATGAACCGTGAACCTGAGTTCACCGTGGACCACACAGTGCGGCCCGCACGGTAGACAAAACCCACTAGGAGCCCATGGCAGTGACGTGGCAGCACCACAGCATGCCACGTGTCCGGGCCGGCCTGGCCCAAACCGGCCCAACCCGAAGCTCGCCAGAGCCCGTTTGAGACCCAGTCCGAGTTGACCGTTGACCGATCAACGTTGACAGTTGACCTGGCCCCACATGTCAGTGTCACAAAGGCTCGGGACCCACATGTCAGTGGGTGACGGCATGCTGATGTCGTGATGACGTCACACGGGACCCACCTGTTAGTAGCAACACAGCCGAGGTGACGTCACGGTGATGTCAGCTGCTGACGTCAGCAGCCCTGGCCCCACACGTCAGTGACCCTGACCCGTTGACTGTTGACTCGCCATTGACTTGACGTTGACTTTGGTCGGACCCACATGTCAGTGACCCAAGAGCCCTTGGACCCACCTGTCGGAATTGATGACGTTGATGACGTCATACTGACGTCAGCTGGACCCCACCTGTCAGCTCGGAACCGAGATGATGACATCATGCTGACGTCATGCTAACGTCAGCATGCCACGTGGACCAGTCACAGCGTGACACGTGTCAGCCCAGGATTAATTCAGCCTTTTTCATTTTCAGAAATGGATTTAATCTTCGGAAATTCATAACTAATTCATGTGATCTCAGAAAAATACGAAACTAGGACCAAAATTCATCTAAAATCAAGCTCTACGCAATGAACCCATGTTTGAATGCATTTGGCTCTTTTGAATTTTTATTGCATCTTTGTGCTATTCTATAGACGTCGCTAACGTGACTATAATGCGATCGTTTGTAGACTCGGAGGAGAACTAGACGGACGAGGATCGTGAGTACCATGAGGAGTACGGAGATGACTACACTGAAGGTGCCACATCCCACTCAACCTTGTAGCACCTATTATACATGGCTAAAATAGAAATGCTAGTGCTTTACTTTATTGTTATGATCACACTATGATAGGACTTGCATGGTAGTATGCTTTCTTGATGACCTTTATCTTGACGCAACCTTACCCCTGCTCACCCTACTGTTAGGCTAGTCACACGCTTGCTACTATATTTCATTGCTTATTACTTCTACTACGCTTGCGCTACATTGATGCATGGTGGAAACTGGTGTTATCTGGACAATGGGGAGAGTGTTGCGTGTGTGACTTGGGTGCGTGGAGGGTGAGGGTTGTGTCGACCAAGTTGGAGTATACGACGAGCCTGGAGCAAGTCTTGCCATGGGGTGCTACCTAGGCACCCCTAGAATGGATACCTGTGGTGGGTAAATGGTATATGAGGTGGCCACAGGTGTGAACTCTGTGATGGGAGGAGCCTAGGGTGGAGATCTTTGTGGTGGCACGGTAAATGGAAACCACGATGAAGACATTACGGCTTGGTCATCCCTAAAGACTTACTAGTACTCAGATTCATCGGGAAGCCTTACGTACCACTCGCCCTATATGGTGCGGGGACGGTAGGACTACTTGGTAGGATATTGCCACCTCTTGCTAGGTTGATACCGGACAGTGTGTGAGGGAGAATGCAGGGGCGCGGAGGATTTCCCCACACCTTTAGAGACTTCATGGAGACCTTGTTGACCCGGCTCATGACCCATAGTTTCACCACCCGGACTAGACTTGGGGTGTACCAGGTGAATGGTAGAGTGGCATTATCCTAGGCTAGCAAGCGCCTGGAATCAGGAATCGGCCTGATTGATGACGGTCGGCGAGGAAGGCGGATCTTGTGGTTATGTAAAACCTCTGCAGAGTGTATGGTTGATCGATCGATACATATGCCGACTTGTTGGCTATGGACCTTTCCTGGGTTTCGCTTAAACTAGATAGTAAGATGAGTTCTTCTCTTCTCTCCCTGGGAGTGAGTGTTCGGATGTAGCCAAGGGCTACGGGCCTTGAGACAGTGCCGAGAGAGAGTTGGCCTGTTGACTGAGTGATGGTATGGTTGTGGTATGGTGATGGTGTGGAGATGGTGGTATATCGATCCCAGGATCGAAACCTGGCTCTGGATGGAAATGGGGTGGAATGGGTGTGTAAATGGTGTTAAAACTTGGCCAACTGTTATTATATACTTAAAATGCTAATACATAGGAAACCCCAACTTTATAGGTTCCTTTTGATTATATACAACTTGCATCCAATTTCTACAAAGCAATGCTCATAGGGTGGGAGTGGCCAGTACAAATCGTACTGATAAATTTTGGCACACAGGTTCTGCTGAGGAGTATAGCTCTGAGGAGTTTGACGGTTGAGGGGTTCGTTCCTACACTCGAGTTTGGCGATCTTATCTTCAAGCTGTTCTGAATGAATGCTAATTTTGATTCCACCAATGCGGCGATGTAATAATTTATGTAATTCCGCACTATTTGTACTATGATATTATCATTGCATGGATGTGATATTCGACTGGAATTTGGGTAATATGATCTATAACGGTCTTATTACACTTTGACTCTGTGGATTTTCCTTCACGGAAATCAGGTCGCTTCAATTAGGGCATGTATCCCACCAATGTCTTCATCTACCTCATTCTGATCCGCTGCAATATCACCTTGATTCACCACATTTTTCAAAGGCACAAGCTGAGGAATGTCATTCAAATTGGGAAAGCTTCATTAGGCTCTGGAATTATTGGACTGTTGAGATCGAATTGACCCTACACGAACTGAAGATGAGCTGGTGGTGCAGGAGGCTGAAGACAAGACCCCAACCATGAGGACCTCCTTGGTGACCATGGGGAGCAGGATTACCATGTCCACCATTCGGATTGCCTCCAGCAGCCCAGGAGAGAAGGACCCTGTGGCCCCTGACCATGCTGACCGCAAACAAAAAAAATCGAAGAACTGCAGGTTGATATCTTCTGGGTCTTCCGATGGATTGTCCTCATCTTGCGGGATAGCACCAATCATTTTGGACTGTAGGATCTCAACTTGGACAGTCCAGGACTCACTCTCAAAATCATCTCCTTCAGAAACAAGCACAAACCACAGGATATCCTCTAATTCCACTACCCAAGCTTTAATCATAATTCTGGCCATATGATTGTAGTCTTCCTCACAAGCAATAAGCTTGCTAAATGTCCCAAGGGCTTTCTCAATAATACTATAGGTCCAAAAATCCAAGGGGAAGCCTACTAGCATCAACCACACCTCATGATTCAGATTGACAGTTCTATTATCCCAGGCTCTATCGTGCGGAATGAAAGAAATTTGAACATCACCAAAATGATGTGGGCTATTGAAGATCATCCCATCACGATCATGAAAGTTGGAGAAGCGAACATAGGCTTGTCCAAAAGGACAAGGTTGAATTGATTCGTAGGTAAGCCTCTTCTCAACATTGATGAAATCCACAAGAACACCTCGAATGGCTGAGAAGTCCACCTGATGCTGCAGGAGAGGTGAGATCATAGCAATGGTGACATCGTTGTTCCGCCATGGCTGTTGACCAAGTACCACCCTTGACATCGGACGATGACCATTCATCATCACTCGCTCGAAGTTCCACGGAATGAAGGGCGCGGGATCGACAAAGCGGTAGGCCATCGCCGCTACTGAATTCATGAACCCGAGTGGAGCTATAGCTGGGGTTGTGTTTTCCTGGTCTACAGTCGCAACACCATCAGTGGGCAAGGATGAAAAGCGTGAGAGCACTAGCGGCTGCTTGATGGCTGTGAGGAGCAAGAGCCGGTGAGTCACCACACAAAGCGGAAGCTTGAACCGGGGAGGTGGGCGGCAGAGTTTGCAGAGGAAGATGTAGAGACAGGGAAACATCTAGGGAGGAAGGCCAGAAAATGGTAGCCGGATCAATCACCGGGTGACCCAAGAGAGCGTGAGCCATCCTACCAAAGGAGGGAAAACCGGAGGTCCACTGGAACTGACCCCAACTGTCGGCCTGATAGGTTGTTTGAACCAATTCAAACCATTAACCGGCTGCACCAGAGCAGGAAAGGAGGGCAGCGGAGAAGGAATGAGACCCCGAAATCATGGTGGGAACCGGCATCTAGCGGAAACATGGCCCAATCTGAAGTAGGAGTCACAACGTGTTCTATTGGGGCAAAAATCTAGGTGTGGGCCATTGAGAAGCAGCGATTGCAAGAATTAAGGCCCAGAGAAATAGCTCCAGGATGTGCGCCCAAGATTGACGCCGTACAAAGCTCCTTGTCATGATTAGGTTGTAAACGGTCAAAAACCGAAACTTTCAGAAGTTGAATTCGATAAAAAAACAGAGGCTCGACGATCACCATGAACGTGAGCACCATGAAGCGTGAGAACCAAGAGAGGTCCGATTGGCATGAGTATCAGAGGCATAAGGCAGCGAGAGACCGAAGAGATGGCCCCGATTGGCTCTAAAGCTTGAAGCATTTTTTTAGAGGCATAAAATTCCTCCTGATTTCTCCAAACCATCTAGATTCCTCCAAAATTCAGACAAGCAAACAGGCCCCATGAGACCAAAGTGTTAGAGTCTTTGACCATCTAGGTGTAGATCAGAGTAGGATATCTTTACTAATTGAATCAAATAGACCTAGAGTTTGCTTCGGGGAAATGAGACAGAGAGAGATGTAGGAGCATTTGATCGTCGGAGGGGTTGGAAGAGCTCCATGCCATCGTTGGTTCGTCGGTGAAGCTCTGCTGCTAGGCAGCGACAGTCGGAGAAGAAGGGCATCGCAGTGGAAACCGGGGTGAAGACCGTGGTGGCGCAATGCAGTGGTGGCGGTGGTGCTTCCCATCATTAGCTACGCCCCTCTGTTAGATCGGAGTAGGGTTTGCCAGTGGGGCGTACGGCTCAGGCCAACCTCGTGCTGAGAGCCGCCAGCCCCCATCTCTATTTAATACGCAGTGTGACGGGGGGCCACCAGCCATAGATGGACTAGGCGCCCCCAATCAGGGCGTGAGGTCAAGGCCCAAGTGGTCGTTGGGCCACTGTGGTTGGGAGATCAAACCAATATTCTCCCCCTTAATCTCAACTCATACTTTAACTTTAAACTTTGACTTTAATCCCTTTCAGTTTTATTTGTTCCATCACAGATTAGTGTATAGAGCATGCTTCATCGTCACGGTCAATCATCGATAGATTTAACAGCTACAATACACGTCTCTGTTCTGAAACAGATTCTTTAACTTTGGGCCCTTTATTGTCCAAAAATCATAGGCTTTCCCTTAAACCCATGTCGATTGTGTGTTCTCTGAACACACTGGGTGGTAAGCCTTTTATACGCGGATCCGCAAGTACTTGCTTGTTACTTATATGTTCAATACTTTTAGTATGATTCGGACTTTCTCCTTCACAACGTACAACTTTAACGTCAATGTGTTTGGCAGCACACTTGACCCGTTGTTATAGGAGCGAACTACTTAAATGGTTATTGTTGTTGACTACTATTATCAATTTTGGGTGTAAGTTCTTTTAACCTTTTTGTCTGTCCTTAAGCCTCATAACAAGTTATACTATGGTTATGCATCTTTGATGACACCACAACTGTTTCTTTGGAGCTTTTCCACAATAAAACTCCAACTGTGAGTGTTAGCTACTATGTGGGTTTCACTAAATATCTTGTCAAAATTTAACATTTGTACCCACAACTATTTAAGAGTACTTATTCTTTCTTACTCACCACGAGGCTTATAAATCTTTGCACAATTACCAAACATTCTCAACTCCATTCCAATGATCTATATCTGGACTGGACTTCTGCTAAAATATCCCGGATACATGAACTATGTCAGGGTAAGTTCTTACTTATAAGCATTCATTAAGCTTCCAACAGGTGAAGCATATAGGACGTCCTTTTGATCGATCTCACATTGGTTCTTGGAACACTGGAAATTCCCAAAACTATTACCCTTTACTATAGGAACAAGCGCAGGTTTACTCACATATATACTTTATTTCTTTAGAATCTTCTCTAAGTATACACTTGAGATAGTTCTAATACCCCTTTTCCTTTTGTCTCGGTAAGTTCCAATTTCTGGAACGAATGACGCTTTACCAAGATCATTCTCATTGAAACTTGAGGACAAAAATTATTTCTTCTTCAACAGTAGATTAACACAACTACTAGCGAGTAAGGTGCTACCCGCATGCAGGATTAGGAAAATAAATTTCCCATGTTTAAACTTTACATAAATATAATTGTCCTCTACATTCTCTTTAAACCCAAACTTTCTTATTGTACTGTCAAACTTCAAATACCAATGTCTTGAAGCTTGCTTTAATCCATAAATGGATTTCTTCAGACAACATCCCTTACGTTCTTTTCCTTCCACGACAAAACCTTTTGAGTTATGCCATGTAAAATTTTTCCATACAAAACCCCATTTAGGAATGTGTCTTTACATCCTTCTGATGTAACTGTAAATCGTAATGTGCCACTAACACCATTATGATTTTAAAAGAATCCTTGCATGCTCATTATAATCTATTCCTTCTCTTTGTGTAAATCATTTCACCACAAATGGCGCTTTATAGCTTTCCATATTGCTTTTGGATATCTTTCTATATTCCCTTTGGAGTCACCTTTGTCTTGTAGACCCATTACAACCTACTGTTTTGGCTCAATTAAAAATTTCTTCTAGGTCCCAAACATCATTGGTATTTATCGATTTCATTTCATCTTCCTTTGCTTCTTGCCATTTAGACGAGTGAACGTCTCTCATGACTTCTTCAAATGAGGTGGAATCACTCTCTATTTGAATTTCTTTCTTAACATTGACTTCTTAGTCACCAGAAATATATGATTTTCTTATTCTTTGAGACCTTTTGGGGCCATGTGGCACTTCTTTCATATGGGGCTATTGTTGCTCTTCATTGCCAAAAGGCAATTGTTCTATAGCCTCTTGTATCACAAGATCCTTGTTTACTTATTCATCTTCTTTAAGAGCTAACATCAGGTGTTGTATATGTCATACAACATCAACATGTATTAAGCAATTTATTGCTCTAAAACCACTGTAGTGGATATGTAATCCCACTTCTATTCAAGCCTTAGGTATCTACATACCATGCCCCCCTAGATTACTCCATCTTCTGTAAAGATGGTGTATCTTCAAATTTCTTATTTTGAGTTTAATCTGCTAAAAACTCATATGGCGTGTTTAGCACCGTCTTGATAACTCTAAACTCGTCCAGTATGAATACTAGCCGACTATGCTATCTTCCTATCGGAACTGTAAAAGGTCCAAGAATTTAGCTATTTATTTACTTTAGAGGTATCGTTATTATGACCGTCTTACTCCCTCAACGATCACATTCATCTTTTATAGATCACTTTTACCTTCAATGCATAGTATGCATTGCATTATATGAAGTATGGGGAAGTATCTTTCTTAATTAATCTCATATTTCTCCCCCTCGAAATGTGGTATGAACTTTTCTACCACAATTTTGAAAAACATTCAGAACTCTTGTTAATGAGGAAACTTTGATTACCTACTTCATCCACATGATTACATCATGCAAACAAAATTTGTATGGGAGTACATTTTCCTCATTTCATTTCAAAACTCAACATAGTCTATTATTATCAATACTTCTGCAAGTCATGACTTCCATATCATTCTTATCTTTTGGTTCACATACAACTTTCTTTTGTTCTTAAACTCATTGAGTACTTAATGACCATGACACAATCAGAGTGTACGGTCAGTACTAGGATAGCATAAGAGCTACCCCAAACTTCTCTCCATGTGCGGGATATAGTTAAAGCACATGAGTCATCACATCCTTCTCCCGCCATGCGGGATAAGTACTATGCCAACTTTACCCCGCCATGTGGGTATTTTCTCAAACTTTTCCCGTCATGCGGGTACTATCACAAACTTTTACCGTCATGCGAGATAATTCCCTTAAATGGACATAAATATCAGGATTGGCACGTGTTCAATCATCAAATTCAGAAATAAATCTGAATATTCTTTTCACACACATGTTTAATCCAATGTTGGTCAAATTAAACATGTATATGACTTTTACAACTCTCACAAGTGAAACTGAAAATAAATTCTTCTTCACAGAGAGTACATAAAAGACATTTCTCAATGAAGATTCTCATTGATCTATCTCTTTTTTTGGATCAATATCCTAGAATTCTTTTTTTTGAAGCCATTCTTTAAAGATAACACAGTCCCTTAAACAATAGCATTCTTTCATACATAACTTGCCCTTAGGCATTTCATCATCTGAGTCACAAGTACTCAGCTCATTTCTCTTACTGCCTTCAAGAATGAAAGCATGGAGGTCTTTTGTCTGAAAAAATATTCAACAATAATGCTCATTAACTTTGAAATCTTTATGTTCTATTCTATATCACCGTTGGGCAGAAATAGAATAAAACATCATTCTTCTACATTAATTCTACATCACCGTTGGGCAGAGATGGAATTAACGTATAGAACCTCAATAACCTTGAAAACATAAAACTGTTCCTCAAAATTAAATTCTCCTGTTGGTTCCAATTTAATTAGAAGACAATCAACTTCATTGCAGCGAAAACATGAAAATACATTTCTCTAGTTTAAGAGCATTCCTTGATCTTTATCTTTTCTCTAAAAAATTGGTCACTTTGATGCAAAATTCATCAGAGATTTAAACTTTAAACATAGAACTCATAGAATTATAATATTGTTATCATCAACGTTGGTCATAAAATAACAATACCATAATTTAACTTTAACTATCAACCTATTATTCCTCCAATTAAAATTTTCCCGTTGGTTCCAATTTTAACTGGAGGATTAACTTTTCATCATTTACTCAATAACTACAACTGGTCTTCAAATTAAATTCTCCCGTTGGTTTGAATTTAATGAGAAGATAATAAACTTTAACTTCGTAGCGGAAAAAAGAACTCATTTTCTTGAATTTTACCCACAGGGAAAATTACTTTTTCTATTTTCTTTTTGAGCCAATTTCCATTTTTTTCAATTTTCTGGAAAAAGAAAAAAGCGAAAATCGGCTCGCGGGCTCATTGTGACTATCTTGGCCCAAAAACCAGCAAAAGCCGCCTCGGCCCATGTGAAAGCATCTAGGCCCCTTGTTGGGTTTCGATGATTAATGACAATACAAGATTACTATGACTAACGTGTGTTTTGTAGAGGCAATTAAGTTAGGTCATGGTAATGGTGATCGATTGAGCAATCGAGGTGGTTATGCCCCTACGATGGAAATCGTTTCGGTTTTCAAATGATGAACGACAAGGTTAAGGATGACTAGTTCTAAGTGTCAATTGGAGTTGGAGTGACACTTGAAGTAGTTTAGGACTTTGTTTTTCCTTTGGCCGTACTATTAAGGGGGGTATGAACGGGTAGCTTGACCTAGATGAGTCTAGTGAGTTAGGTGTGGTGCACACTTGTTTAAACTAGCTCCATGTAGCTCCTACATATGCCTAAGATCCAATGGAGCAAACTTCATTCACACATGATCGAGAGTTGAAGGTGAATGGAGGGTCAAATACTGACCGGACGGTGGCCCCGGTGCGACCGGACGCTGGCCGCAGGGTCCGGTTAGTTCATTTGATCAAGGGACTACGTTCGGTGCGACCCGACGCTAGAGTGGTCAAGTGACCGGACGCTAAAAGGCAGCGTCCGGTCGACTCTAGTAAGGTTCTAGAGAAGAGAATCTACGACCGGACGCGTCCGGTAAGTACTGACCGGACCCTGGGGGTTCAGCGTCCGATCGAGTACAGTAAGGTTTTAATGTGACCGAACACGTCCGGTCAGTGGTGACCGGACTCTGTCAGCGTCCGGTCAACTCATTTTCTCTGGTTCGTAGGTTGAACTGACCGGAGCGTCCGGTCACCCCGTAGAGGCACATAACGGTTTGTTTTTCAGGCTGCCTTATAAATAGAAGCTCCACTCGTGTGTGGAGGTACTTTTGCTCATTCCAACAGCTGAGAAACACATTTGTGAGTGCCAAGAAGAGCAAGGTCCTAGTGAGGTGATTGAGATTTGAGAATCCAAGAGAGTAGCCTCATTAGTGAATCAAGAGTAGTCAAGTGTGCATCCATCTTCTCATTAGGCTTCGCGTGGTAAAGTGAGAGTCTGTGCTTGTTACTCTTGGTGATCGCTATCACCTAGACGGCTTGGTGGTGATTGGGAGCTTGGTGATTACCCGGCGGAGCTTGTGGGTGACCCAACTCAAGTTGTGAGCGGCTTTGGGTGATTCGCCACGACGGAGTGTCGAAGAATCAACCCGTAGAGAGCACTTGATCCTTGCGCAGATCAAGGGGGAGCTACACCCTTGTGCGGGTGCTCCAACGAGGACTAGTGGGGAGTGGCGACTCTCCGATACCTCGGCAAAATATCACCGCGTTCCTCTCTCTCTCCATTTACTTTGAGCATTTACTTTGAGCATTTACTTTGAGCAACTCAATATTTGTCTTTACATTCATAGAATTGCCATGCTAGAGTAAGTTTGGAACATAGGATGCTAGTCCGTTGTGCGTTATTTTATTAGAAACTCTTTTCTAGGCACCAGGGGTTAATTGGGCTAACCATAGGATTTAATTATTGCAAGAAAAATATAGAATTAGCCCAATTCACCCCCCCCCTCTTGGGCATCTTGATCCTTTCAATTGGTATTGGAGCCTCATGCTCACTCTTTTAAGCTTAACCGCTTAGAGCAAGATGTCTCACGGGGATGGACCACCTCCTATCTTTGAGGGAGATGACTTTCTAGATTGGAAAATCCGCATGGAGGCGTACTTAGAGGCTCTAGACGTTGGTATTCTTAGAGCCGCCTCGCAAGGCTTCCCAAAACCTCGGGATGCTACTAATCTTCAAGGCAATGAGGTTAATTATGAAAAATGAAATGCAAAGGCTCACAACACCATCTTTAGAGGCCTTTGCAAAGATGTGTTCAATCACGTAAGGAACCACAAAGACGCCCATGCTCTATGGTCGGACGTTTGTGCGCTCCATGAGGGAACTAAGAGTGAGCGTGAAGAACGCTATCATCTTGTGATTAAAAAGCTAAATTCATTTGAGATGCTTCCCAAAGAATGTGCTAATGAGATGTATTCATGTTTGAATGTTCTTGTAGAGGAAGTCAATGGGCTTGGACTCACTCAAATGTCACCATCCGATGTTGTGAGAAAGATCTTGAGTGTCCTCCCCATTGAAAAATATGGGCATATTGTGACCGTGCTACACCAAGGTGATCTTTCCACCGCTACACCGACACAAATCTTGGGAAAGATCAATGCTCATGAGATGTACATGCACATCACCCCACAAGATGGCTCAACCTCTAACAAGAAGAAAGATAAAGACTTAGCATTCAAAGCTAGCCAAGAGAAGGGCAAGGCAAGATTTGAGTATGAAAGCTCAAGTGAAGATGAAGTTGATGAAGAAAGTCTTGCTCTCATGGTGAAGAAGACCGCCAAGATGCTAAAGAAGCTAAACAAGAGTGGCATCAAGTTTGACGGCAAGAAGAAGAAGTTCTTTACTAGCTCAAGAAGAAAGCTAATCTCCGAGGTGGATTGCTACAATTGTGGCGAACTTGGCCATCTAGCTCATCAATGCACAAAGCCCAAGAAAGACAAGTTCAAGAACAAGAACAAGGGCAAGAAAGATGACTCAAGCAATGAAGATAAAGATGAGAAGAAAAAGAATAAGCCATACAAGAAGAGAGATGGCAAAAAGAGGGACTTCTACAAGAAGAAGAAGAGTGGAAAGGCCTACATTGTCGGTGATTGGCTCACGGACATTGATTCATCAAGTGGATCATCCGATGATGATAGTGACAATGAGAAGGTGGCCACCATTGCTATTGATCTTGCATCTTCACCGCCACCATCGTCATCATCCTCTACACACCTATGCCTTATGGCCAAGGGTGAACGCAAGGTAACTAAAAATGATGATAGTAGTGATGATGAGCATGCTAGTGATGATGATAGCGATAGCAATGATGATGATTCACCTACATATGATGATCTTGTCAAAATACTAAGAAACTACACTAAGATCATTAGAAAGAGTAGAGCTACAAATGAAAAACTTGATGCTAAAAATGATTCACTCTTAGCTAAGTGTGATACATTGGAAAAGGCTAATGATGAGCTTAGAGAAACTAATGATGCTATATCATCCAAACTCAAGGAGTTAAAATCTTCTAAGAAAGAGCTTAAAGATAAACATGATAAACTTGAGTGGGTGCACAATGAGCTCATCACTAGTCACAACAAACTAAAAGATGAGTATACAACTCTTAAGATCAATCATGATACCCTTATCATTGCTCAAGAATTCCTACCAAATGAGCCACATGATGCTACTAACCATGTTGTTAAGATTGATATAGCTACATCATGTGATGATTTATTTGATGAGAGCATTGAGCAAGGATCTAGTGGCAAAGGCAAGCAAGTGGTTGTGTGCAATGACTATGATGAATATGTCAAGCTCAAGAACACAAATGAGAAGCTCATGAAAGATCTTGAAGAGATAAAGAGCCACAACATCATTGTGCTAGAAACCCTTGATCATGATGAAGAGTTGATCCTTGAGAATGAGAAGCTCAAAGAAGAGAACAAGAGGCTAAAGGAAGAAAAGAACAATGATGTTCTCAAGGAAGAGAACAAAAAGCTCAAGATGGAGAAAGAACATCTCAAGGTTGGATTGAGCAAGTTTGCAAGAGGCAAGCATCTTTAAAGTGAGCTTCTAATGAACACCGTTATGAAGATAGATAGAAGTGACATTGGATATGTGGCACATGTAGAGAAGAAGAAGGCTTAAGTTCAACAACAACAATCAAAGCCAAAGCCAAAGAGATGTTTTGAGTGTGGACAAGAAGGTCACTTTGCTCATGAATGCCAAACTCCACCTCCACAACCCTTGCCCAAGCATGCTAGACCCTTTTGCCTTCAATGCTCACTACATGCTTAGAAAGGATTCTAATGGAAAGATAAAAGTCATGTTCTTAGGACCCCCGAACAAGAATAGACCTAAGAAGATTTGGGTGGCTAAGTCGCTTGTTGAGAAGGTGAAGGGCTCTCAACAAGTTTGGGTTCCTAAAGCTTGAATCTCTTGTGTGTAGGTGAACTACAAGACCGGTGGAAGTCATTGGGTTATTGATAGTGGTTGCACTCAACATATGACCGGTGATCCTCGTATGTTCACCTCACTAGATGAAGAGGTAGATGGACAAGAGAAAATTATATTTGGAGATAACTCAAAGGGCAAGGTTAAAGGATTGGGCAAAGTGGCAATATCAAATGAGCATTCCATCTCCAATGTGCTTTATGTTGCTTCATTAAGTTTTAACTTGCTATCTGTTGGACAATTGTGTGATCTTGGCTTCCAATGCTTGTTCACCGAGAAGGAGGTTGTTGTATCAAAGGTAGATGACAATCAAGTAATATTCAATGGATTTAGATACAACAACTTATATCTAGTGGACTTCACCTCCGAAGATGCAAATTTGAAGACTTATCTATTCACCAAAACAACACTTGGGTGGCTATGGCATAGAAGACTTGCTCATGTCGGGATGAGCTCACTCAAGAAGCTTATGAAGAATGATTTGGTGAGAGGGTTGAAGGATGTGAAGTTTGAAAAGGACAAGCTTTATAGTGCATGTCAAGCCAGCAAGCAAGTTGCAAATACTCATCCAACCAAAGCTTTTATGTCAACCACAAGAGTGCTAGAACTCCTTCACATGGATTTATTTGGACCAATAACATATAAGAGTTTGGGAGGGAATCTCTATTGTCTTGTGATTGTTGATGACTATTCAAGGTATACATGGGTATTATTTTTTCATGACAAATCCAAAGTTGCATCTTGCTTCAAGAAGTTTGCCAAGAGAGCTCAAAATGAATTTGAAGTGAAGCTCAAGAAGATAAGAAGTGACAACGGAAAATAATTTGACAACACAAACATTGAAGCTTATTGTGATGAAGTTGGGATCAAGTATGAAGTCTCCGCAACTTATACTCCTCAACAAAATGGTGTAGTTGAGAGGAAGAACCGGACTTTGATCACTCTTGCAAGGACAATGCTAGGTGAGTACAACACACCCGAAGCTCTATGGGCGGAAGCAATCAATACCGCATGCTATGCATCCAACCGTCTATTCCTTCAAAAGTTCCTTGGCAAGACACCTTATGAGTTGCTCAATGGGAAGAAGCCGGACGTCTCTTTCTTTAGGGTGTTTGGTTGCAAATGCTACATCTACAAGAAGCGGCAACACCTAGGGAAGTTTCAAAGGCGTTGTGATATTGATTTTCTTGTTGGTTACTCATCAAAGTCCAAAGCATATAGAGTATTTAATCATGCCACCGGCTTGGTTGAAGAAACATATGATGTGGAATTTGATGAATCTAACGGCTCCCAAGGAGCACATGAGAATCTTGATGATGTAGGTGATGAACCATTGAGGGAGGCCATGAAGAATATTCCGGTGGGAGACATCAAGCCTAAAGATGATGAAGATGATGTACAAGTCATCAATCAACCTTCTTCATCAGGTGTGCCACAAGATGGTGAAAAAGATGGGAGAGTAGAAAATGAAGATACTCATATCTCCCATAAGCAAATGGTGGTACAAGCACAAGATGTTGATGCTCCACAATCTCCCCCTCAAGTGGTCAATAGAAGAAATACACCTCTCCTACAAGATCATCCACAAGATCTTATCATAGGGAGTCCATCAAAGGGAGTGATGACTAGATCTCAAAAACTTGCTTCATTTATTGCTTATCACTCTTTTGTCTCTTGCTATGAGCCTACCAAGGTGGAAGAAGCTCTTAAAGATCCGGATTGGATCAATGCCATGCATGAAGAGTTGAACAACTTTACTCGCAATAAAGTTTGGACTCTTGAAGAGCGACCAAAAGGTGCAAGAGTCATTGAAACAAAGTGGGTATTCCGCAACAAGCAAGATGATCAAGGTGTTGTTGTGAGGAACAAGGCAAGACTAGTGGCAAAGGGGTTCTCTTAAGTTGAAGGTTTGGATTTTGGAGAGACCTTTGCACCGGTTGCAAGATTAGAAGCCATCCGTATCCTACTTGCATATGCATCACATCATGAAATAAAACTATATCAAATGGATGTGAAAAATGCATTTTCAAATGGCTTTATTAATGAACTAGTCTATGTTAATCAACCTCCCGGGTTTGAAGACCCTAGATATCCTAATCATGTTTATAGGTTGTCCAAGACACTATATGGGCTTAAGCAAGCCCCAAGAGCTTGGTATGAGCGCCTCCGGGACTTCCTCATTGAGAAAGGCTTCACCATTGGGAAGGTCGACACCACACTATTCACCAAGAAGCTTGATGGGCACATCTTCATTTGTCAAGTATATGTTGATAATATTATCTTTGGATCATCAAATGAAGACTCATGCAAAGAATTTGGTGAATTGATGTCGAAGGAGTTCGAGACGTCCATGATTGGTGAGCTTACATTCTTTCTTGGTTTTCAAGTCAAGCAAATGAAAGAAGGCATCTTCATCTCTCAAGAGAAATACACAAAAGATCTTCTCAAGAGATTCAAGATGGATGAATGTAAGCCAATCAAGACACCAATGCCTACCAATGGACATCTCGACCTAGACGAGGGAGGTAACCCGGTTGATCAAACTCTCTACCGTTCTATGATTGGAAGCTTGTTATACTTAACCGCATCTAGGCCCGACATCATGTTTAGTGTGTGTATGTGTGCTAGATTCCAAGCTAATCCTAAGGAAACACATTTAATTGCCATAAAAAGAATCCTTAGGTATCTCAAGTACACACCAAGCATTGGCCTTTGGTATCCCAAAGGAGCTATATTTGAATTAGTGGGCTATTCCGATTCGGATTATGCCGGTTACAAAGTTGATAGAAAAAGCACATCCGAAGGGTGCCTTTGCTTGGTAGATCACTTGTGTCTTGGTCCTCTAAAAAACAAAATAGTGTGACTTTGTCCACCGCCGAAGCGGAATACATTGCCGCGGGTGCTTGTTGTGCACAAATATTATACATGAAACAAACTTTGCTAGACTATGGTATAGTTATAGAAAAAGTACCTCTTTTGTGCGACAATGAAAGCGCCGTAAAACTTGCAAATAACCCGGTTCAACACTCTCGCACCAAGCACATAGATATCCGTCATCACTTTCTAAGAGATCATGTTGCCAAAAATGATATATCACTAGAAGGTATAAGGACCAAAGATCAATTAGCGGATATCTTTACTAAACTGCTAGATGAGTCAACCTTTTGTAGATTGCGAAATGAGCTCAATGTACTTGATTTTAGCAACTTCACTAAAAATTGAGCTTGTGTTGTCCCTTGCATTCATTGTTATATACAACATGTTTAACTTTTGGCAATGCATATAGGGCTTGTCTAACATGGTTAAGATAACCGCCGGAAAGCGTGTGAAGAAGCTTAACTTTGGATCAAACTTGACAAGCAACTAGATTTACTTACATAGCATGGCATGTACATGGATGTTGTTTTGTCGTTTTGTTCCATTTGTCCTCTTATTGCCTATTTTCTTAAAAAGAATTATAGCCTAAGGCAAAATATTTTTTGAAAAATATGAGGGTTTGAGAGAGGTCACTCACATCAGTCCCAATTGGTATTTATTTGGATCTTATCCATGTTGGGACTCGATTGGGAACAGGCAGCGCGAAGGAACCTTGAAGATTTGCTGGAAAAGGTGCACTGGACTCTGCATCGGACGCTGCTGTCCAGCGTCCGGTCAGTTCATAGGAGGTGAACTGCTACTGAAGGAGTGACCGGACGCTGTATTTGTGTGTCCGGTCAGGAAGGGATCCAGCGTCCGGTCGTTTGAAGGAAAAACAGGTTGTACCGACCGGGCCCTACCTGCGTCCGGTCATGGACCACCGAACGTGTCCGGTCACGATTCCAGAGGAATTGGACCTCTCTGGAATCGACCGGACGCTGGGTGATAGCGTCCGGTCGCTACCACCGGAGCGTCCGGTCAGTTGATCTCGTGCGACTTCAGGACTTTTCTTCCATTTCCTATTCTGTCGGGTTGGGGGACCCATATAACCGCACGTGCTATTCTTTTCCCCACATCCGCCGTGACCTAGCCCTAGCCAGCGCCGCCGCAGCTTCTCCACGCCGCCGCTGTCCCGCGCCTCCATCGCTGCTCGCCGCGCCCGCGCAAGCTCCGCCCAAGTGCCACCACGCCATGCTCCCTTGTGCTCCACCACAGCCCCAAGTGCCACCGGCGATTCCCTGCGCCTCCCGAGCCGCGCCCGGTCACCTCTTCCTCGTAAGCGCCGCCATGCCTGCCGGTCCACCTCGCCGGTTTCTTGGGTCTCAGAGCCACCGCGCCAAGTTTCACCGCCCTGCTTCACCGTGCCCTAGCTTCTCTGGGCCACCGGTTCTTCGAAGTGTTTCGCAACCCAAATCCTAGCCCTAGTTCCATGGTTTCCCCCGCGTGACGCTTCTCTCCTTCTCTCGGATTGCCGGTTCGTCAGGTAGCTTGCCCATCATCTCAATCTCGCACCTACATTGCTTGCTTCCTAGGTCTTTCGTATCTATTAGATATATTGTATTTATGTGTATATCCATCTTTTCTATCATGCAGTGAGTCGGTGCTGTTGAGGTTTCGTGTGGCGGTTATCGAGAACTCCGGAGCCAAGTCATGAGTACGGATCGAGGCCAAGCCTCGAAAGTGTCAGTGGCAGTTGATCTTGTCAGCGACAGTTCATCCTCTTGTCAGATCAGATGGCTCACACCAAGAATGTTGGTGGTGGTCCAGGTGATGATGATCGGAGGCCCCCGCCTCGCCTACCCATAGATCCAAAAGGCAAGGCAACAAAGAAGGTTGCATCCAAAAAGCGCAAGTACCAGATCTTTGAGACCGCCAGAGAAGAGCAGCGATTCAGAGGCCGCATGAACGAATGAAGCGAGGAGGTGCTACAGCGGAGTTGTGTTTGCAGATCCACCAGTTTCATCAGATGCAAGGACTGTGACAGCGAGAGTTCAGCGCCTTCTTGGTAGTCCACCATGGACTGTCACTGTTGAAGGAGGGAAGTATACTATTGGTGAGGGTCACCTCAAGGGACTTCTGGCAGCAGAGGCCCCACCAGTGAGCAGAGCCCAGCTCGGGGAGACTCGGGAGGTCGGCCAGGCCGAGGAGGCAGAGGAGACAGCGAGCACCACAACCCCAGCTTTTCATCGCTCTGGTCGCACCCATGCCCATGCTCTGAGTACCGAGGCCGGCTACTCAAGCAGGGGTTCACGCCCACCGCCTAGACCACAGGGTCCGCCTCTAGTGGTACACCTTGACTTGAGGGCTGCCATAGCCAAACAGGTTCGCCAGTTGAGGTTTGTTGAGTTCGATGTGTGGTTTCCTTCGAGGAGGGATGAGAGAGCAGCAGAGGGGTTCTACACGCCACTCCAGGAGGATTTCTATAATGCATATCTCAACAGTGGGGCAGTGTTCAGATCTCAGAGAGTCTGACGTTTAGAGTCTATTATGGCAGCAGCTGGAGAGCACATTCGCCCCTACTTGTCATATTTGTCGGGGCTCGCAGATCTGATTGGCCGGACAGGAGTATATGTACCATCTTGGGTTCCACAGTTTTATGCTTCACTCTACGTTGATCCGCATCACAACTTCATTCACTTTGCATTCAATGGCAGAGATTACAGGGTGATGAGTTTCAGGGCCCGGGAGATACTGAGGCTATAGGATCAGCCCGTCAAATTGCATGAGGTGTGTTATGGACAACAGGAGCCTCCTAGGCGTCCTCATGGAGGGTTGGTGCCCCCTACTGATCTTGTGCGCCATTGCTTTAAGGAACCCTTTGGTGAGGGGTCGAGGAGGAACCCCAGTGACCTGACATCTACAGCTCGAGTGCTAGAGGCCATTATCAGGAGGACACTACTTCCCAGGTTGGGATACAGAGAGGGTCTAACTCGCCTACAGCTCTGGCTCCTTAATGCCTTGATGCAGCAGACCGTGTTCGATATTTGGGACCTCCTTCTATCAGAGATGGAGGATACTATTGCTGAGGGCTTCAAGGGTCAAAGACAGCTTCCTTATGCTCATTGGGTCACATTCTTGATGCTAAAGTCTGTGCAGGTCAGGACCCCTGAGATGGTTGCAGAGTACAAGGCTGCCACCATAGAGTTTCCCACATATAACATGGCACAGAGGATCAGGCACAGCACTCCACAGGCACCCGCTCAGCCCCGTCGTCATCCAGATGTTCCAGAGTCAGCAGCTCAGCAGGACGAGATCATTAGAGGCATAGCCGCTACAGAGGAGGAGGAGCTTGAGGCACAACAGGGGATGACCGAGTCCAGTGATAGTTCGGATGATGACTATCTGTCGATTCCTCAGATGCCTCCACGCAGACATGATGCAGAGGCCGGCAGTTCTAGCTCAGCTCCACCAGCACCATAGACGGACCCTACATTGATTGCCATTCTTGAGCGGATGCAGCAGGATCAGGCACGACAGGCAGAGGAGACTGCTGCAAACTTTGCACAGTTCCAGGCTCGTCAGGATGAGTTCCAGAGGCAGCAGCAGCTTCTCCAGCAGCAGCAGCAGCAGATGCATCAGCAGCAGTTACTTATGCAGCAGCAGCTCATGGGATTTATGCAGCATGTAGTGACAGCTCTTGGGGCTCCACAGCCACAGCCTTCGCCCCAGCTTGCTCAGCCTGCCACCACTACGATGACTCTAGCTGTACAACCTAGTGGGCTTCAGAGTCAGGGACAGCCTCCAGTGTAGTTTGCTTCACCTCTAGTTTAGGTGTCCCAGTGGTTGTTTTCACCTATGGTAGCCTCGCAGTTCACTCCATTACAGACAGGTTTCACTCCGGAGCAGTCACCCTCGCTTTTTGTGCCTGACACGTCAGTCTCTAGGAGTCTTGGAGCATCCTTCAGCGAGTTGACAGATGTACCAGCAGCTTCACAGGCAGCACCAGCCCCAGCTCAGACCCAGATTGCTTCAGCGACACTTCCTGCTTCAGAGGGTCAGTTAGTTCAGAGCTCAGGGTCAGATGATGATGGCGCCTAGTTCCACAATGCTACACGTACTTCAGCGCCCGACTCATCCGCTGCAGCCCCACCGACCGACCCTTAGTTTTGGTGTTTGACGCCAAAGGGGGAGAGGGACGAGTATGTAGATTCAGGGGAGCGTCTTTTTAGGGGGAGCTGAGTTTCTATGTGTGATACACTTTTATTATTATGCATTCGTGTGTTTACTTTCATGCATATTATTATATCTATGTGATAGTGATATCTGCGTAATTGTGATATATGACATGTGTGCTCTCTACTTTACATTATTTATATGTCATATCACTTGTGCTATGCTCATTTACCTTTGCTTCCGCGTTTATACTCCGATGCAAATGAGTTTTGTTTCTTGTACTCATGCATACTTCATATCTTTTGAGTACATTGTGTTGGCTTGGGTCATATAAGCTTGACTAACACTTTTGTTCTTATCGATAAAAGCTTATATGAACCAAGTCCGTCAAAAACCTCACTCTTTCACATACTCGAGGTGGTATTGTCATCAATCACCAAAAAGGGGAGATTGAAAGCATCTAGGCCCCTTGTTGGGTTTCGGTGATTAATGACAATACAAGATTACTATGACTAACGTGTGTTTTGCAGAGGCAATTAAGTTAGGTCATGGTAATGGTGATCGATTGAGCAATCGAGGTGGTCATGCCCCTACGATGGAAATCATTTTGGTTTTCAAAGGATGAACGACAAGGTTAAGGATGACTAGTTCTAAGTGTCGATTGGAGTTGGAGTGACACTTGGAGTAGTTTAGGACTTTGTTTTTCCTTTGGCTGTACTATTAAGGAGGGTATGAACGGGTAGCTTGACCTAGATGAGTCTAGTGAGTTAGGTGTGGTGCACACTCGTTTAAACTAGCTCCAGGTAGCTCCTACATATGCCTAAGATCCAATGGAGCAAACTTCATTCACACATGATCGAGAGTTGAAGGTGAATGGAGGGTCAAATACTGACCGGACGCTGGCCCCGGTGTGACTGGACGCTGGCCGTAGGGTCCGGTCAGTTCATTTGACCAAGGGACTGCATTCGGTGCGACCAGACGCTGGAGTGATCAACGGACCGGACGCTGAAAGGCAGCGTCCGATCGACTCCAGTAAGGTTCCAGAGAAGAGAATCTGCGACCGAACACGTCCGGTAAGTACTGACCGGACCCTGGGGGTTCAGCATCCAGTCGAGTACAGTAAGGTTCCAGTAAGGTTTTAATGTGACCGGACGCGTCCGGTCAGTGGTGACCGGACTCTGTCAGCGTCCGATCAACTCATTTTCTCTGGTTCGCAGGTTGAACTGATCGGAGTGTCCGTTCATCATGACCGGAGCGTCCGGTCACCCCGCAGAGGCACATAACGGTTCGTTTTTCAGGCTGCCTTATAAATAGAAGCTCCACTCGTGTGTGGAGGTACTTTTGCTCATTCCAACAGCTGAGAAACACGTTTGTGAGTGCCAAGAAGAGCAAGGTTCTAGTGAGGTGATTGAGATTTGAGAATCCAAGAGAGTAGCCTCATTAGTGAATCAAGAGTAGTCAAGTGTGCATCCATCTTCTCATTAGGCTTCGCGTGGTCAAGTGAGAGTTCGTGCTTGTTACTCTTGGTGATCGCCATCACCTAGACGGCTTGGTGGTGATTGGGAGCTTGGTGATTACCCGGCGGAGCTTGTGGGTGACCCAACTCAAGTTGTGAGCGGCTTTGGGTAATTCGCCGCGACGGAGTGTCGAAGAATCAACCCGTAGAGAGCACTTGATCCTTGCGCGGATCAAGGGGGAGCTACACCCTTGTGCGGGTGCTCCAACGAGGACTAGTGGGGAGTGGCGACTCTCTGATACCTCGGCAAAACATCACCGCGTTCCTCTCTCTCTCCATTTACTTTGAGTATTTACTTTGAGCAACTCAATATTTGTCTTTACATTCATAGAATTGCCATGCTAAAGTAAGTTTGGAACATAGGATGCTAGTTCGTTGTGCGTTAGTTTATTAGAAACTCTTTTCTAGGCACGAGGGGTTAATTGGGCTAACCATAGGATTTAATTATTACAAGAAAAATTTAGAATTAATCCAATTCACCCCCCCTCTTGGGCATCTTGATCCTTTCACCATGGCAGCACACGCCCTTCCCGCGCGCTCCCCCGCGCCCAGACCGCAACCTGGGCCTCGGCCGGGAATTCGGCCTCGCGCCCTCGCCCGCCTGGGCCAAAAGGCAGCCCAATCATCTATCGCCGTCAGATCTCATCCGACGGCCGTCCGATCGTTTCAGCCGAAACAAAACCTTCTTCGGCCGCTGTCCCCGAACCCTAGAAGCCATTCGGCCTTCTCTTCTCTCTCTCTTTGCCGCTCTCTGCTTTCTTTCCTCAGCGCAGCAACAACAGCCACCGAGTGATTTGAGCGGGCGAAACGGCGAAGAGGGCAGCCATGGCGCCGTCGCCGGCCCCCTCGCCAGCGTGCGCGCTCCCCAGCAGGTGAGCGCGCCACCGTCGAGCGGCCTGGCCGTGGCGCTTCTTTGGCCGAGCCCGGGCGGACAGCTCCCCCGGTTCGGTCTTCTTCTCCCACGCCGGCAAAGGGTCTCCCCAGCGCACGGCGAGGTAGACTACCCCTTCCCCTTCTTCCCCATCAGATTTGGTTCTCTTTTGTGTTCGGATTGAACCGATTTGCGGTGTGGGGATCGAAGTTAGGGTTAGGGTTAGGTAAAACCCTAGTATGTGTGCTCAGATCCGAAAGGATCTAATCCGTTCTTTTCTTTTCTGTTCTTTTGATTTCTTCCCGCCGCCAAGAAGCCGTGGTGGTGCTCCATCCCGCGTGAGGCGGTAGTGTGCGCATGGGAGCCCCTGTAAGACTTCCCTGGACCGTCCAATTTCTTTAGGGTTAGGGTTTCATTTTCTCCGAACCGAAGTTCGTTTCTCTTTCTTTTCTTTCTCTTTTTTTTTCTTTGCCCCGATCTAGATCACACGCTAGCAACCATGGCTCTGATACCATTTGTTAGAATCTTTGGACCATCTAGGTGTAGATCAGATGGTGATATCTTTACTAATTGAATCAAATAGACCTAGAGCTTGCTTCGAGGAAAGGAGACAGAGAGAGATGTAGGAGCATCTGACCGTCGGAGGGGTTGGAGGAGCTCCCTGCCATCGCCGGTTCGTCGGTGAAGCTCTGCGCTAGGCAACGATGGTCGGAGAAGAAGGGCATCGCAGTGGAGACCGGGGTGAAGACCGTGGTGGCGCAGTGCAGTGGTGGCGGCGGTGCTTCCCGTCACTGGCTGCGCCCCTCTGTTAGATCAGAGTATGGTTTGCCGGTGGGGTGTACTGCTCAGGCCAACCTCGTGCTGAGAGCCGCCGGCCCCCACCTCTATTTAATGCGCAGTGTGATGGGGGCCCGCCAGCCATAGATGGACTGGGCGCCCCCGATCAGGGCGCGAGGTCAAGGCCCAAGTGGCCGTTGGGCCACTGTGGTTGGGAGATCAAACCAACACAAAGAGCATTTTGCTCATTTTGCCAGAGACGGAATTCATGTCTCCACTGCGGACCTCCATCATGCCAGAGGTGGAAGAAGACTTTGAAAGAATCAGTCTCAAAGAAACGAATGTCAAGCACATGAAACCCCACAGCTCGGCCAGAAACTGAGAAGCGAAAAACTCTATCACCGAGCTGCAAAACATTGAAAGCCTTTTCCACACCACCAAGAATGGAGCAGAGGATTGAAGACACAGAATCCACAGAAAGACGAAATTTGCACTGGCCAACAGAGATGACGAGGAAGAAACCAGGTGAACCGGAGGAGGGCGAAGAACAAACCGGGATGTGGAGGGAGGAGGAGATGGTCTTCTCAAACTGTTTGCCATGAAAGAAGTCCATCTACAGTAGGTCGCCGGCGGAGATCACCTGCAGCGAGGGGGTCACCGGCTTCCTTCATCAACATCCCCAAAAAAGCCAACCGGTTGCCGCAAAACTTCAAACACCTTGCAAGTAGGATCCGTAGAAGCCTTCTCCAGCTCCGATGAAACGCAAAGGAGCTAGCTCGGGTCGCACCGGACGCTAGCAAATCCAAAGAGGGGCGGACGCCATGGCCGGAGCAAGCAGCAGCAGAGTCGAAGGTCGCCGGGGTTAGGGTCGGGGTCGGGTGGAGAGGGGTCCTAGAGGCGCGTAGGCGAGGGCCGCACCAGGACGAGGCACGCAGGCGAGGCCGTGCCGGGGCCGGGAGGTCACCGGCGCCGTTGGGGTGGACGACGGGACCGGGTGGTCACCAGCGTTGGAGCAGGGTGATGAGGCTGCGAGACGCGACGACCTTTTTCTCTTTATGACATGGTATCTGCTAACATTACCTTAGGAAAGGTCTGAAAGGACATTACCGTCGTCTAGATCGATTCAGTGCTGCTACATTGCGAGGTGCAGAGGAGCTAGAGCCGCAAGAAGTCGTGCCAAACAGATTAAAGTCAACTATTCTATCAATTCATACTCCCGCGTGGGCTAAAATCTTAGAAATATAACATTTTATGATGTCATGAACCTAAATTTTAATCTTATCGGTTGCTGTAGATTTTTTATTTTTAAAATTAACAAAACTCTTATATTTATTGTATTTTTTATTAACTATTCTTCGTATAACCTAAATAGAAAATCCGCATTAACAGATTTCTCTGTAATTTAGTGACGCACGTTATCAGGGCTCACTTCTCTCTCGCGCTGCCTACTCACAACCACACCTCTGGGGCCTGTTCTGCTTCATGTGGTTCTTGGCGCAATCATCCCTCCGCCTGTTCACTCGCTGCCCCCAATGACCCATGATCTCCTCTGAACACAAGCATGTCGTAAATGCATCTACCACTGACTGAGGCATCCCGACAATCACTCATTGCTGTCAAAAACCGTTTTGGACTTTTGGTGCTACCGCTCAGCTTGCCACCACAAAAAAAAAGAAAAAACAAGCTACCACCAGATCATTTTCTTTTCACCGCTACCGATGGCAGGTCATGCGAGCTTCCTTCGTTTCTGCAGTACCCATGAAAGGTCCTGCGAGCGAGATGAAGCAAAGGGTTGGTGGTGTGGTTCCAACAGAAATGCAGATGAAGTTGGACATGGAACGCTACAAATTGAATAGAAAAGCTGGTCGATAATAAAGGGGCGGCGGCACTACAGATGCGAGGTTCGTGACAGAAGCTGCGATTTGATCGGGATTCAAAGCTGTCGCCGGCGAGTCGGCGGCTAGTGGAAGGGCAGCTCGGCTCGGAAAGTTTGTTGGCAGTGCCGCCCAAGGCTGCTCCTCCATCTTAAAATAACTAGCCCTCTTCGTTTGCTGAATACTTTTCGCTAATTTGTTATGAGAAAAAAATATTGTTCGTTTAATGAAATAGTACGACTTGTAAGACAAATAAACATGACCTATGTGTTTTATTTTTTGAGAAAATTTGATTAGATTTATAAAATATGGGATTCACTAAATTTCAGATGCCTGAATTTTAGTTTTTTTTCAGGCGACGGTTATTACATATATTTTGTACTGAAATTGCAGTTTTAGTTCGTTGCAATTTCTGTAGATATACACCATGTTCACTTGTTGGTTTTAGCCAGGCTTATTCAATTAGCCAACAGGGTTTTTCTCTCAAAAAAAACCAGCACCAATCAGCCCAAACTAGCACCAGCACCAATCAGCGAACAGGGTGATAATATGTATTTTTATTTCGAGAATAAAACCCCGTTAGACAAAACTCAAACCTGACAAAATCTTATATGTGTTGACACAAAGACAATTTAACAATTTACAATTATTTCTATAGTCAGACAAGGACAAAAATTTAATATGTTATGACAAAGACAAATAAGAAATCATAAAAGTGACAATTTATTTGTACTAATTGGTAGTACAAGAGTGTTGTCTGAAATCATCTTAAAATTCAGGCACCTGAAATATAGAAGAAGTGATAAAATATATCATCAATATTTGTATCTTATATATTATTCTACAACTAATCTAATCATAATAAATATTTGTTTTTTTATTAATTTGGTCAAATTTAAAAATATTTGTGACTTTTAAAAATATGAGATGTGTAATTATTTGGGACAGAGGAAGTTCCACGGTTGGTCGAAAAACACATATTAGACGGAAGCCATGAGTTTAGGAAGCGTGGTGGCCTGCCCATCGCTAGAAGAAGCGGGTCTGTTGGTTTTTTTTTAATGAAAACGGGATGGGCTTTAGCCCCTACTGACTTTATTAGAATTATAAAAAAATCAGTCCAGGAACAGTAGTAGAGTGCTTCACGGTGTAGAATAACAAAGCGTAGAATAGCATATATGTATATAGAAAGGATGAGAAGTAATCAGGTTCGATGTATTTGTACGTTGTAAAAAAGAAGGGTCTAGAGTTTTCTTTCTATCGCGGTACATAAATGTTACCTTAGTGGGTGGTGAATGAGTTGTGAAGATCTAGCACTTGTGATTTTACGATTGCGGGAAGAGTTTTACAATTGCAGCTATATGACGCTACTGAAATAGTGAATTGAAGGTATGGGAAAATTGCATCCACCACACAACAAATTGGCGAGTGAGTGCATATTAGATTATTAGTCCAACAACTTGTAGACTACTCAATTTAAGTGTAACAACATGGTAATCTGGTAAATCTTTGGTCCGTACACTATAATAGTAATGAGCTTTGCCACACTGGATATTGAGCAGTGCTTGTGTTCACTTGACACAGGTCATCCAGCCTTCCGCTCGGCTCGTGTTTCCTCAGAGCGCACTCGGCTCTATCTCAATACTAGCTAACATGGGCTACTCATGGCCACCAACCATATTAAAAGGGACTATATGCACAGTTTGGTTCAGGCTATCGCTCTGTTGCTATCATGAACTCGAGAATCCGCCACCATAACCGATTCGTTAACCCCTTAAGATTCGGTTTCTATTTCGGTGTAAGAATACAGTTGTGATACGAGGTATCACTTTGGTTATTGAATAGGGAGTGAAGGTATGAACTACTTGTCTGTGTCACAAACCGGTTGTGATGATCCAAGCTTCACAACTCGTTCGAGAGTAGTTTTCCTATCCTCATGGTTTGGAGGCCACTTTCCTATCTAGTTTCACAAATTGTATGAGCTAGTTCTCCAAATTGATCAACTTGAGTTGAAAAAACCGTTTAATTTATTTCACTAGAGAGGGTTAGTACAAACACTTAGGCTTATGACTAATTCACAGACAAACACAAAAAAGTAATGTCCACTCATAAATCAGCAATGTGCACGTTTCCATAATCGTTTCGCATCACATTACTTTAACATACTGGAGTCCCTACATGCCTATATTCACATTACATGGCATGGAGCAGCCTCCAGCCAATGACGCGCCTTGTGGTTATGTCATCTTGTAGAGGTGATGAGTGGTGCTTTGAATTGTGCTTTCAATTGGAGGTTTCGTATCCTAGTTTTCAGAGCTCGCATATATTGAAACAGTATGGACTTGTTTCATCTCCATGGTACTTGTTTTACTCCCATGAAACTTTGATCTTTTCATCGATATTGTGATATATCAACATATCTGCTAAGTTTTGTAGCTTATTCAATACTACTCATAAATCTCTCATGACACCTCCACTAAGAATGACCTTATTAGAAGAACCATTGTGCTGTGTCCGAATTTATAGCATTAAACTACCCACGCTGTCAAGGTGATGTTTACCCAGAGAACCACCCTGCAACTCACGTTGATTGTTTATAGGATGAACCGGCACCAACTGGAATTTGAACGCCTCATGCATGCATGCCTCAACTTTCGAGTCAAACAATGCGCGTCGGATACACGATCAAACACGAGCTAGTACTGCCGCATCTATCGTCTCAATTATTTTATATTAACATGAGGACGAGGGAGGGAAATGCGAGGCTGGCAACGCACTCCTTTCACGCTGTCTGCAATCCGTGACGACCCGGAACTGGAGTGTGACGAGTACGTCGCACGCATAGCCTCTCGATAGTTGATCAGATAGCATGTCATGTTTTCAGGTTTGGTTGATAAAAAAGAGGTTACGAGAGAAACGTACGCGCATGCACTTGCGTAGGCCTGTCGCTTCCGGTCCGGGAAAGCAAGAATGGCCTCTTTGACAAGAAACCACCTGCACCACACGTCCACACGTATGGAGTTCCTTCCCCTGTTGTTTCGAGCAAACTTGCAGCTTTAATTCTGGCAAATTTTAAAGAGCGCTCAAGAAGATAGCGTATACTCACTGGCCAAAGTTCTGATCCATCGATGGACGGCAGAGGAAGGTTTCTTCAGTAGTAGGAGGGATCTGGCAATAGGATGGATGATGTCTCTAACACTATTAGACGCAGTCAGTTGTGGGACCCTTCCGTCAGCTGCTCAGGTGTACGTACCCCTGCTTCTCATCCTAGGAAACAAACACACGGTAGAAGAACGATGCGCATGCATGCACGTCCGGGCGTCCGGCTGCCATGACGCGGATCAAGTGCCGTGTGTGACACTGATCAGTGGACTCGCACGACACGAGGCACCAAGCAAGCCATCACTCCCGCGAGCCGGCGACGCGTACTCGCAGACCGCACCCGTGCAGTGCACGCCTGACGCTGACGCCCCAACCGTCCGTCCCCCACAGGATCGGGCGCTCGGCGCTCACGAGGCCGAGGCCGCCGCCGCCCAGGAAATGAACGACGGCCTTTGCCAGTTCCCAGTACACTTTATTTAGTGCGTCACATAAAGGTCAAGCGCCACCGAATACGACGCAACCGCAACGCCCCGCTGCTTCTTTCTTTCTTTGAGGCGCCGATGCGATGCCTACCTTGTGTCCTTGTTGAACGCACGCACACTCGCACTGCACGCCCGGCCGCCTGCCTATATAGCCCGCGGCAGCCGTGCCGTGCCGTGCGGATTGCGGGCGGAGTGGCATTCGGCAGCACGTCCCTGCTGCACACGGCGCGGCGCGGGAAGCGAGCAAGCAGCCGCCGTCCGCCGGGCCGGGCACGGCGCTGCCCCTGCTTCGCGGCTTCGCCGGTGCGCTCACGCAGGTACGGCGGTACGGGTGGAATACTGCTGCGCGTGGGAGTTGGGACGGTGCCTCGTGGGTCGGCAAGAGCCCGTCGTAGCACGGACGCGGCTTTATTATCTTCTTGTTGCCGTTGTGTTTCTCTCCACCGCCGGCTTCTGGAGCGGTGGACGGCCGCTCTGCTGCTCTGTTTCTTTAAGCCCCAGGCCGGCGCCTATCCTCCTGCCATCTCTCTATCTTTCTCTGCTCGCGTCTTCCGTCCTTCCGTCGGTGTGACGGTGTCTCACGTCTGGTGGGCGGCGACGCCCGGCACGGTCGTGAAGCTGACGCAGAGAAGGTGAAGCTAAGCTCGGGCCCGTCTCTGGGAAGAGAAGCAGGCTCTGAAGTTTCTTTCACGAACCCTTTTCACCCACTGCGTCTTTACTTTCTTTGCTCAATTCAGGTGCATGCACAACAACCAAGGGGAAAGGTGCGAGCAATGGACGCTGACGCCGGACCAGAGCGATACGGGTAACCACCACCATTTTCTCATGGCCATGGCTTTTAGTTTCCCTCCCCTCTGCAACCGAACTGACCTCTTTGCGTCATTTTCCTGTCGGAACCAAACACTCCCGGGACGCCAGGTGTGTGCACTACAGGAGGAAATGCAAGATAAGGGCGCCGTGCTGCGGCGAGGTATTTGATTGCAGGCACTGCCACAACGAAGCCAAGGTCAGGACTTCGCACTGGATCCTCTGAAATTTTGCACGTTTAATTTCGAGCTGGTTCATACAGGATACAATTTTTGGCCCAGTGGTATTAGCCTGATTTCCTCTTTGCAGGATTCACTGGAGGTCAGCGTCCACGACCGCCACGTGGTTCCCCGTCACGACATCAAGCTGGTCAGTGACAGGAGGCGTTCTTGGCCTGCTGTACAGTCTACATGAAACTGCAAAAGAACCAACCTATATTCACATTAACACAACAAAATAAATAATATGGCATACCTCAGCATAGAACATTTTGCACGAGATACAGATTAGCTTGCTCTTCAGTTCTGCAGATACGGATCAGTCACTGTCCCTTTCTTTTCTGCTTAATTTTTAAATCGTCTGAATCATTATGAGCCTCCTCTGGCAGTGGCAAATAGTGATACTACTCCTACCTTTCTGCAATTTTTTTCTGAACATCACAGGTTATCTGCTCTCTCTGCAATAAAGAACAGGATGTAAGTTTCCTAATGAAGCAGGGACAGTGTTTTTCAGCTGCTGTTGGCATTACCTGCTGTGTCACATGAATATCATTTCCTTTGTTGACAGGTACAACAAGATTGTTCAAATTGTGGAGCATGTCTCGGTAAATACTTCTGCGCAAAATGCAACTTCTTCGATGATGATGTAAGCTCGGTTTTGAAGTATTAAGCGAAGTAGTCGATGATTTTACTCGCTAATTTGGACGTAATTTCAGAAGTATTCCATCTTCTGTTTTCTCCGATTTTGTGTCGTGTTCCCTGACATTTCAGGTATCTAAGAACCAATTTCACTGTGATGGATGCGGCATATGTAGGCAAGTAGTATTAAACCTTCAGTAATGCTAGGAACCTTCCGAAACATTAACCTTCTGTTTTGTCCCATGAGTCCTAAGCTGTAATTGTTTTTACAGAACTGGTGGTGCAGAGAATTTCTACCACTGTGATAAATGTGGTATGGTTGTTTTCAACTAAGTATTTTGTTCATTTCTTGGAGCAAGAGGCCAAGAGCTAAGTATTTTTATTACTTCCTTGTTTAATGTCCTTATGAAAGTTTGTACTATCTGTGGGTTTGTTCTATTACAGGATGCTGCTACACCTCTCTGTTGAAAGATTCTCACCGTTGCGTGGACAGAGCTATGCATAACAACTGCCCCGTATGCATTGAGGTGAGTATTATATGCTTTTCAAAGAGAGCATGAGCATCTCTACATCTCTTGAAATTCAGTAGATAGTAGATAGATAACTCATCCCCTAACCATCTTCTGCCACAGTATCTATTCGACTCGACGAAAGCTATCAATGTGCTCCATTGTGGACACACGATTCACCTGGAATGCCTGTACGAGATGAGAGCGCATCAGCAGTAAGCCTCCACTTGACATAGTGACTTTCACCTTATGCGGTTCCAGACCGTGTCCATCCCAGCTAATCCGATGCTAGCTAACCTACCATTTTCCTCAGGTTCTCATGCCCGGTTTGCCTGAGGTCTGCCTGCAACATGTCCGACATATGGCAAAAGCTGGATCAAGAGGTACAGCTTCCTCTCCCAACAACTCATCTTATCTTGCATCTTCAGGTACCAATCCAAGTAACTGTTCATTCCTTCAGGTCGCAGCGTCCCTGATGCCGGCCATCTATCAGAAGAAGATGGTAAGGGCACGTTCTTTAGAGTAGGCTCTCTGTCTGTCTCCCTTGGGTTCCTCTGTCAAATTGGGAGCCTTCAGCCTTGTGTTAATGTTTTGTTCCTGGGTTCACGTTCAGATATGGATCCTGTGCAACGACTGTGGCATGACGGCGAACGTGCAGTTCCACATCTTGGCGCACAAGTGCCCTGGATGCAGCTCTTACAACACCCGGCAGACGAGGGGCGATCCAGCTGCATGCTCCAGAGTTTGAGAACAAGTCAGGTCAGGTGGGAAGCCGGAAGCAAATATAACGATACTGCACTGCACAGAAACTCGTGTGTGATCAATCAATAAGAGCAAACCCAATAAACTCGGCTTATAGCCAAGCAATATCATTTGAAGACTACGGCCCCATTCAAGTGCCCTTAAACCTGGCTTGATCCGCTTATTTTTTTATCCGGAACTGTATTTTTCTCTCACAAATTCCTTCCACGTTTCTTTAAACCATCCAAATTTCTTTAGAATTCAGAGACAAACGAACGGACCCTACATCTAGAGACAAAGTATACAATAGCTTGTCTGTTCTAAAATTTAAAGTATCATTTTTTATTGTATTAGACCCAATGAATCAGGAGAAAGAGGGCCCGTCTGACAATGCTGCTGTCCAGGGCTGGACAGATGCTTCTCGCGCTTGCACGAGAGCGGTGAGAAATGTGCAATCGACGGCTGCCCAAACTTGCATCAAAGTGCTCTCTCTTTTTAGATTTCTCTCTCATCCACGTTGGATTTTACTGAGTTGTCTTGGCTATAAAACAAACTGACATGACTTATTGTACTTGATCTTAGTTATTTATATATTAAAGGATACTGCACTGTAGCTTGCAGGGAGGAAAGAGTTACCATGCACATGAACACGATTAGTGCCGGTCGTCGAGTCCATTTGGGGTGTGTTTGTAACGTAGGAATTTCACATGTTATAGGAATCCATTCAATTTCACGGGAAAAACATAAAAATAATAAAAATTCCGCATTTCAAACAGGGCCTTACACTGTTACATCATCCATTCAACCAACGACTGGCCATACTACCTATTACAAAGGCCATATCTACTGTCTTTCTTTGTCATAAACAAGGACATAATAGTACAAGGGTTGGAGACAGATTACAAAGGGCACATATGATGGTTAGAGCTAGTTACTAGTTCTAAGCTAATTTCTCTAATAGTATTAACTTTTAGCATATAGCTTTTAACATAGATTACCCCTATGACACTCTTATGTAACCTTGATATGTGTGTAAAAGCTTAGGAGGTGTTTGATCCAGTTACTAAAATTTAGGAGGTGTCATATGAGAGTGTCGCATAGGGTGTTCGGATACTAATAAAAAAATAAATTACAGAATCCGTCAGTACTCCACGAGACGAATTTATTAAGCCTAATTAATCGGTCATTGGCGCATATTTACTGTAGCACCACATTGTCAAATCATGGACTAATTAGGCTTAAAAGATTCGTCTCGCGAATTAGTCGCAAACTGTGCAATTAGTTTCGTAATTAGTCTATATTTAATACTCCATGCATATGTCTAAACATCCGATGGGACAACGACTAAAGTTTAGGAGGATGAACCAAACACACCCCCTTAGCTCTTGATCAAAAGCTAGCTTAAAACTTGATTGTTGGAGCTTCCCTAACACCGCTCTTGAACTCTCCAATGCTTTGCTCATTGTGTCTATTTCAGATGAAACTTAAGTGTTAGGATCAATGGTGTGGTGTGCAATTAGTCTTAATGCATAACATGATAAGCTTCTATAATTTATTCCGCATGTCATCCAAGTAACATACACCATCCGTTTTAAAATAAACATATATCTTGCTTTCTGAAGAGTCAAACATTTTTAAGTTTGACTAGGCATATTGAAAATAGTGTCAATATTTGTATCTCTAAAAAAGTTTATTACGAAAATAAATTTTATGCTCAATCTAATGATACCTATTATTCATCATGAATACTAATATATAATTATATATTTAGATATTTTGGTCAAATTAAAAAATTAATAAATATAAGCTCGCTCCTCCATGTTTGCTAAATAGTAATGTAAGGGAACAGCAAGCTTTTTTTTTAGGAAACAGCAAGCTTCTTAGTAATGGATACATAGGCCCGTTCGTTCGTTTCTACTGAAAAGAAGCAAAAACAAAAGTACAATTGGAGCAAGCGCATGGTTATTTGGTTTTGTGAGAGAGAAATCTTTAAGCGGCTTTGAAAGATGCTTTGTAGTAATGTGAGGGGAACAAGTCGAACCCACCGGCTAGTCTGAAACTTTCAGACCAACCCGAACGCTACCATTAAGTCTGCTGTCAGATGACCCTCGAAATATGAGAGAAGAACGCGTACCTTTTACCCTTGATTGCAAGAATTGTAGCCGTAAGATTGCAGTATGAAGCAGGAGGTGGCAGTTGCTTGCAAAGGCTCAAAAAAGACGCGGGAGTTGAGCAGCGAGAAAGCGAGGCACTGATGGCGCCTTGTGCTGGTGCTCGATCGCTTCGGATAACGATAAGCCTTATAATTTATACATGATGCCTCAAGCGTTGCTCCGTCGCTTTCCACGGCGCGTTTAAGGCGAGCTCCTTGTCTCTCACGGCGGCGGTACGGAGGCCCCGGCACAGCGGCAACGCAGCCATGGCGGGGCGCAGTGAGGCGAGGTGGCACCGGCCCCGGCCACGGCGGGGCAGATCCGCCTCGGCGCGGCGGCGCGGTGGGCTAGGCCCCCGGGCATAGGCGGAGTCACCGGCTCGACTTCTGGGCCAGCGGCTTCCGTTAGGCGGCCGTCTGAGGCTCCGGCGTCAACTATGCCGTGGAGGCTGCGTTAATTAAGGATTTTATCTGCCAAATTTTTGCTCCCCGACGCAGGATGCGGCCGTCTCCACGGCGTGCGCGGACGCCCCTAGGCGCACGTGACTCTCGCCGACACGAGCTCGGTCCCGCCGCGCCTGCAGCCCTCTGCCTTGCCAGCTCACCGTTGGCAGGGACACGCGCAGGTGGCCTGCCGCGCCAATGGACCTGCGCCGGTGTCTTGCTCGCTGCCGCTCGCACGGGGGACCCATGGCTGGCCGCACCCACGCCTTGGCCGGGAGCCGCCGCGTCAAGGGCTCGCCGCCAGATCCCCGCCCTGCCGCGTCGAGGGCCGATCGCCAGTGCCAGCTGGTGACCGCGATTCTAACACGCTCCGGTGGCGCGGCAAGCGAAGGGTGGAGTGGAGATGGGGAGGGCGCGGAGCAGGCTGAGGGGACGAGCATTGGGCCGCTAACCTTCGTGATCTATCAGGTAAATGATAAAGCGAGCAGAAGATCCAAACCGATCTAGATTGGACGGACTCAGATCTTATGTTTGCCTGATCTGACTGGTATCGTGCTAACGGACGACGTGGCCCTCTCCGTTAGCTCGCTTTGGGTGGCAGGATTCGTAGATAGAGATATGTTAGTATCTGATTATTTTTCAGCGAAGGCTCGCTAATGCCTCTTTCCAATCCAGTCATTTGACATCTGGTTTTTCAAACACTCACGTGGTGTCAACAAGCTGTTCCTTTTTTTTAGTCTCACATACATTGCCCAGAATCCAGAAACCTCTTTATGATGCACCGTACCGCGTAGGCTATGTTCGCTTCTCTAATAATTCGTCTTTTTCAGTTTATTTTTTTAGTCGGAACCGTGTTTTTCTCTCACAACAAATCACCGGAACAATGTTTCGACTTGTTTTTCAGCGAAGCGAACAGGGCCGTACTGTCACACACAAATAAGTGGCCCGTTTTATCTTAACAAAATTTTGTTGAATTTTATTTTCGTCTCAAGGGTGACAAGGGGCTTTCACTCAGTATGCACTTAACTTTTTATTTTCATGCATTTAGCAGTCTATTGTCCGATGTCCACATTTAACTTATATTTTTTTGAGTGAAATGTGAAGTAATCCTAAATTTCGCATGAAATAAGTCCCCAAGGTGACTGAAATACTTGCAACAAAATTAGTTGCATAGACAAAAATCACCCCAAGCAGCTCTCTCTTAGCATAAGCGGCTATTATGAAGTAATCATATATTCCATTCTTTATTTCTAACATGCAGGGAAACATCACTATTGGTATGTCCCACCCTCTAGCAAAATTGTTCTTCAAATGTAGGATTAATATAGGCTATTATCAGACATCGGTTTTCTCTATTGGCCTTAAGAATACTGGCTTTCACCGAAATGATGGATTTCTTCTATCATTGGCAATCGCTACGTATTAGTCACATGTACATGGGCATTTGGAACTTATTTTCTTTCATCAATTCATCGAATTTTATTGATTATCAACCTTCCCACTACATCTTTCCTCTACAACACGTAAGGAAAGGTATCGGCCACCGCCTATACTCTCGTATTCATTGTATCTCACATCTAATTATTTTTTCCAAGATACGTATATCTCACGACTATTATCGCAGTCACCCATGACTCTGGCACCCCGCACCGACGTTGCCTCACCACAGACACTAATGCCCCACACTACCTAATGCCACCCCGCTCGACTCCAGCGCCACTGCCTGCTGCCACCGTCATTGCACGCCAGACTCGCCGCAAAGGCTTGGTCGCCTCACCCGACTTTGGTACTCCAATCCAACGGCGCACACCACCGCATACCAGAATCGAGGTCCAGTGCGGCTCAGCACCACGCCCAACGCCATCGGTCTGCCTCGGCGCCCTACTCCCCCAAGTTGTTTGACCGATGATGGCGCCACTAGCCTCGAGGAGAGAACGTCAACGATGGTCCGACTTGCTTCTAACTGCGTGTGTAGGGCATCCAAGCGCTGGCATTGGACGGGGAGAGATCTTGGCGTCGAAGGGTGACTTTGGGCGAGGATGGACAATAGCATCACCCGGCCTTAATCAACAAGCCAGGAGGAGAGAGATTGATGCTAGGGCTATTTTGGTCCTTCTAAAAGAAAAGAGGCCGGAGAAATAAAATGGAAAAGACATAAAAGAGAGAAAATCTCCTATTCAAAAGAACATGGAGGTCCAGGGTTACATTTCGAAAGGCACATGCATTGAGTAAAGCTGGGTGCATTTAAGCTGAAGGAACAAAAATCAAGCCAAACCGGACAGAACCAAGCCAAAGTTTATTTTCTCGGTTTTCAGTTTTGGTGTCATTTTTTATTTTCTAGATGTTGGAACCGAGCAACTGAGAGACCTGGTGGATGTTCTGGACACAATCGAGACCTCAGAGGCCTGAGCGGCTATTTAGCCCACCTTGGCCAAAAGAATGGGGATGCACCCTATGGACCATTGAAAGGTCTTTGTTTGGTTTTGCTAATTGAGTGATAATTTTAGGTGGACAAATATGTGTTTGAGTGAGATACACAGGTGATTAGTTCATAAGTACATCATGTGTGAGCAACCTATGCCATGGAGGTGAAATGACTTGGATATGTTTTAAGGCTCACACATGTGATGAAGGAGTTCATTATTACATATGAGACATGACATGGAGTCATGTGACTAAGGTGGAGAAGATCAAGACAAGACTTGGCTTGATGGACCGGTTGCAAGCGTGAAGGGCAAGTTAGAGGCTTTGGAGCGATGGACCGCGTGGCGGTGAAGCTTGAGGATGACTTGGCACCGATGGATGAAGGCAGCGGTGAAAAGCAAGTGAGGTCAAGATCGATGAACCAATAAGGTCACGTGATGATAAGAAGTGGATCATATTATTTGTAGATCAAGGTTGGTGCATGTGTTGCATCAACATTGGAGGAGATGGAATGGAATACGCAAGGCAAATGTATAATCTATAGGACATTTCATTTCACCGGTCATAGGTGTGTAGAGAAGTTTATGACCGAATTTAGGATAGGTCGTCGTACTATCAAGAGGGGCAAACTTGTTTACATATCGGTCATCTAGTGCCACTAGAGTGATCTAACTTTGCATCGTTGCTAGGATCAAGTGGTGTGGTGAATTGAGTGACTAATCTTTTGAAAAACATTTGTGAAAAGCTAACACACATGCACAAGATGGTGATCACTTGGTGGAGTTAGCACATTTACAAAAGAGAAGTTGTTGGTGTTGAAACGAATCAAGTTGGAGAGGAAAAGGAGAAGAAAAGGGCTAGTTATGGTTGTCCGGGGGTCGAAAGTTGCAACCTAACTCGTAGCCAAATCGCAGCCATTATAAAGGGTGGCACCGCCCTTTTCCGGTGGCAAAAAAGTGGGCACCACCACCCCTAGGCGCGGTGCACCGCCACCCTAGGGCGGTGCTAGGGGCGGTGTCCAAAAATAACAGCAACACCCTTTCGTATTTCGGGCATAACTCCTAACTCTGAACTCCGATTTTGATGATCTAGGACTTTTTGGAAAGCTAACGAATAGTTCTACAGCCTTGAAGTGATGGATTTCAATTTGGAGCAAGTTAGGGTTACCGGACTATTCAGTGACTATGGCGGTGTGGCATCACCCCTTTTCTAGAGAGGGGGGGCTCATCGGGGGCACTGCCGGTGGCGGTACACCACCCCCCTATGTCCGGTGCTAGGGTCTCAATGGCTAGTTTAATATAGCCGTTGCAATTCGACTATTAGGCACCGCCACCCTTATCTGGTGCCCGCACGTTGCTGTCCGGTGACCACGCAGAAATGTGCTAATTGGCTCCAACGGCTCTAAATAGAGGTGGAGCTCGGGCTCGGCTGAGGTTGAGCACCTTAGGGATGTGTTGCCCTTATGTGTGCTTAGTTTGAGAAGCCTTTAACTCACTTGTGTTTGCGAGAAGTGCGAATCCATTGCGAGTGGATGATTCTAGTGCGTTGCATTGTGAGATTGCATCGAGTGGCGTTAGGTGATCAAGTTGCAAGGCGGTGGTGTTTGTTACTCTTTGAGGATGCCACCTCCTAGACGGCTTGGTGGTGGTCTCCGTTGAAGCACACAAAGAAGATTGTGCGGTGCTCCGGAGAAGTGATTGTGAGGGGTATTGCGCTCGCCTCGCGAGAGCCGCAAAGAGCAACTCAAGTAGAGCGTGTCATTGAGCTACCCTCACTTTTGGGGTAGGTTCTTGTGGTGCTCAATGTGTGAGCTTGGCGGGTGATGCCAATTAGTCGTCGAACCACAAAGTGAGCGGTCGACACAACGGGGACTAGCTTAGTGGCAACCAAGTGAACCTCAGGATAAAAATCACCGTGTCATCCTTGTCTTCCCATTGATTTGCATCCCCATTACACAAGATTTTAATTACTTTCATATACATTGTGCTTGGCTCATGTAATTAGTTAGCTTGTGTAGCTTGCTAGTTATCTTCTCGCTTGTGTAGCATAGAAGTCACTCCCTTGCGTGACTAATTCGGTTTGAGTAACCTTGTTAGTCACATTGCTTAGTTTGTGTAGCTAAGTAATTTACGCTCTATAATTTAACTTGTGTAGCCTTGTTATTGAGCATTGCTAGTGAGCTTAGAAACTTTATGCTTTTGCTTACTAGATTATGTAGGAGCTCTTCCGGTTGCCAAAGTATTAGTGCATATGTTTGTGTGACCTTGCTTTAGAATTGATTAGGTGAGCTCTAGTTAGCCCGACACCTTTGTTGCCTAATTAAGATCTTTATAAGGTGCTTGTGAACGTAGATAGAGGGATGTGGTTTTGGCTAGACCGATAGTTTTAATTCCATATTTGTTTCGGTTAGCCGATACGTTTAATTTTTAGAAATGACTATTCAACCCCCCCTGTAGTCCACCATGTCCACCCTACAACCATGCACCCACCCACCCTCACGAGTCGGAAGCCGCAACCTCTATCCTATTCGCTCCCGTCTCTTCGGCTCATGGGTTCCGCATCAGCAGGGGGCACCATGGCTGCGCGAGCGCGACGCGGCGGGACGATGGCGGTGATGCTAGGCACCGTGATCTACCTAAGCGAGTTGGAGAGTGGGGCTGCAACAGCTGGTGAGTAGTGCTAAGTAAGGCCGTGCACGAGGCGGCGACGGTGAGCGTGAGCCGGCGATGTGGCAACGGATGACAAGGCGAGTTGGCGAGGAGCTCTCTAGCGAGGCAGTGCGTTAGGCCAAGACGCAGCTGTGACATCGAGCAACTGTGGGCGTGCACCTATGGCGAGCTCTAGCGAACTACTCAATTCCTCTGTCTCGTTTGCACCAATCGGTTTTCAAACACTACCAAACCGAAGTTTGCATACAACGATCAAATCGAACCGACAGTTTCAACCGATTGTCCAGCCCAATTGAGAAGAGTTAGACCCCGTTTGCGCACCCCCCGAATCACAACAAGGAACAAGTCCCGACCGGAATCTTTAGTTTATTTATATAAGATTTCATTAGCCAAAATAAATCCTGGCGTCATATTGCTCTAAACGAAGCGAGCCCTTAAGGCATTGTTTGGATGCTCATGTATTCATCTCAATCCACATGTATTGAAGTGGATTGTAGTAGAATTAAACTAGGTTCTATTCCATTCCATCCTAATATATGTGGATTAAAGTGGATACACATGTATCAAACAAGGCCTAAGGCCTAAGGGTTAATAAATATATAAATTTCTCTTAAGAAATGGTAGTGTCGGAGGGACACGCACACAAATGCCCCGTGTGTTTCGGCAATTCGGCGCCACGCTAGGACAAGCCGAAGGTGCTTCGCAGAAAAAAAATCGGTGCAAATTGTATCCACCGTGCCTCCCTGCATACATGCCATAAATAATTGTCACGTGTCTAATCAACGCAATGCAACTGCACATGGTGGAGTGCTGGAGGCGAAAAAAACAGCGGGCATGGAGGCAACTGAAGCCACTTTCCGACATGCGAGAAAATCTTCTGGGCCTGGTTTAGTTGCAAACTTTGGATGTGCAAAGTTGGCAAAATGTACTGTAGCGTTACTGTAGCATTTCGTTTGTATTTTGTAATAATTGTCCAACCGTTGACTAATTAGGCTCAAAATATTCGTCTCGCAAAGTACAACCAAACTGTACAATTAGTTTTTAATTTCATCTACTTTTAGTATTCTATGCATGTACCGTAAATTTAATATGACGGGGAATTTTTTTTTTATAATGTCAAAGTTGAAAATTTAGGAGGAACTAGACAAGCTCCTGGTTCACATTGACTAGACGAGCGACAACTACATATGGTATGTATATAGGCCGCTGTCCGCCACGCAGGCCGTCAACCGTAACTGAAAGGAGGAGTCCACCTGACGCCGCCCGCCTCCTCGCCAGCCCGTTTCGCTTTCGCGTTTCGCTTCGCCTTCCCCCTCCCTCCTTCCCCGCTCCCTTTATTCCTATCGGCGCTCGGCCACCTTCCCGCACCAACCCACCCGCCCCCGCATTCCCGGGTGCCTCGCTTCGCTTTGCCCGCGATTCGATCCAGGCTTCGGTTGGAGGCATGGCCTCGTCGCCCGCGAGCAGCTACGACTGCTCCTTCAAGGTCCTGCTCATCGGGGACTCCGCCGTCGGCAAGAGCAGTCTCCTCGTCAGCTTCGTCTCCGCCGCCCACATCGACGACGACATCGCGCCAACCATAGGTACGTGCGCATCCGTTCCTCCTGTACGCTGGTGGATCTCGCCGCTGCGTGACTCCTGTGCGAACTGCCAAGCGTGGCGGCTTGTTTGTCTCGATTACGGAACACGACACGACAGCAATAGATTTTTTCTTTTTGCCCCAAGCGGAGAACTGGAGGTTACTACTGGGCCGCGTTGCTGTTAGCAGAGTACAGTAATAATACAGTAACGTAATTACGTTCGTTGTCAAATGCTCTTGCAATTTTTGGGACGGGGTGAAGGGATCACCACACACTGAAACGTTCGTTTGTGGAAGTTGATTTTCTGTTCCCAGGCGTTGCCCGTTAGCAGAAACTAAGGCTAAGATACTTCTCTGGTTGCATCTGCGTATGTGTTTCCAATGCTATCGTTGGAGGCAACTCTTTCTGCCATAACCTGAAGCTCAAGGAACAAGCGCCGGAAGATGAATTGGACTGGAAGTATGGTCCGGGTGGAATCAGCGACCATGCACACAACCTGCTCTTTTATTGGAGGCTTGCAATCAGGAAATTCGGGATAATTCTAGAATTGAAGTTTAGGGACGCAGGGGATTGTGCCATCTTCTCAATTTACTGATTTGCGGTAGATATGTGCTACCAAATTTCTCTGTGCACTCGCTATTGATCAAAGCCCGAAATAAGGCACTAAGCACTCACGTTACCGGCAGGCGGCAGACGAGAAAAATAAAACTGACTGTTTCTAAGTTTCCAAAATCAAGCATTGTGGACAGCACGAGAGTGCATGTTTGATGTCTTTTTTTAAAAAACTTTGGTAAAAACTTCGAAATGCTTTTGTAGTTGATAATGTGTAAACCTCCTATATCTTCACTCTGCATAGAGGTTTATCACTTGAGGTTTATGAATCTTATTTCTACCTTTGATTCTAACAGCTTTTAACCTTCCCCAAAAAAGATTATAAACTTTTAATCTACCTTTGATTGGTTGGCTTTCTTCTGTCCTAACTTTTTTTATCCTGCCAATACAAGTTGTGGCTACACCTTATTTATCTAGTAAATAATGATAATTCTGCATAGTTCAATAAATGCTCTTTATAATGTATAGCTCAAACAACCATGTTAGAAAAACCCCTTCGATTTGATATAACAATACAATTTTAGACATTAAGGGCATCCAGTCATAGCAACCCTTGATCCTTTTCTTCTCAAAGAGGCATTTGAATTCTGACATTATTATTGTTATTGTATACGTTGTTTATCAACCAAATACCTGCTTTTTTGAATTTAACTTTTTTCTACTCCTTTTTGTAGGGGTGGATTTTAAAATCAAATTTCTCAGTGTGGGTGGGAAGAAACTGAAACTGACAATATGGGACACTGGTAAGGTTCTTTTTCCTGTTTCTGATAATGGCCTTAACGCTTTTGTTAGTTGCTGCCTTGGCAGCAGGGGCAACCGGGCAACTGTTTCACTGTTCAAGTGCTCTATAAATTCTTTTTGCACTATTTTGCAGCCGGCCAGGAGAGGTTCAGAACAATTACCAGCTCTTATTACAGGGGTGCTCATGGGATTATTCTAGGTAACTTGATCTCTTTCAAGATACATATATGACAGTTCATTATAGATTAAGAAGCTTCAACCGTTTATCATTTTCTTACCTTGAGTTTAAAGTATTTTTATGCCCATTTTCCAGCCAATGGTATTTTCTGTTGAGCTCAGGTCATGCCATAAAATGCTAATCAGGTTTACCTTTTGAATTGTGTTCATGCTCCAATCTGGTGGAATTTTTATGGTCATTTGAGCTGTTTTTTTTATATATACATGTAACCGACGAGGCTATCAAATTTTAAGATGATCCCTCAAAGCATGTTGCTATCTAGGATCTTGCTGTGCCACATCTTAGTGGCTTTGTACCATAATTTTATTTGTTTTAAACACCTCAATTTACTTGATCCCTGTTGTCTGAACTTTTTAAGGTTACCCACCATATGGGTGCATCCTTTCCAGTATAGTGATCTTTCCTATGTCTTCGCCAGATCATTAAATAATCTCACATCTTGCGTGGTGCCTCACTTCGATAATGTATCAGCTAAGCATTTTGTACTTTTGCCACAAGTGGTAGTCTGGGGTTTACCATCGGTATCTGCAGGTCATCGCCTCTCACTTGAACCAAGTAGATTAGCCTTGGCATATCTGGTCAAATTTATTACATATCTTCTGTCTGCCCCCTCACTTTATTTCTCTAGTTCTTGGTAAACTAAACTCATGTGTTTCCATTATTAAGGATAATGGAGATGGGGTTGAGCTTCGTCTCAGGGGAAAAAAACTAACCATTTGTGGTTGTATTTGGGAACTGAATATGTGGTTAACTTTTGAGATTAATGCTGAAACGCAATGTTATGAATAGTATCAACAAAATTTCAACGAAGCATTTTAGTGTGTATGATCCTTGTAATCATCATTCATTTCTATGATTCAGAAAATGTTGCAGGGTGACTTAAAAGAATATTAACTTGGTAATGTCTTGTTCTGGTAGTTTATGACGTTACAAAAAGGGAGAGTTTCACAAATTTAGCTGATGTGTGGACCAAGGAAATAGAGTTACACTCAACAAATAAGGAATGCGTCAAAATGCTTGTTGGAAATAAAGTGGACAAGGTATATTATTTCTTTCCTAAGTCAAATTCTTTTTTCACTTGAACATTGTTCCATTTCTGTATTTAACGGTTCCTTACCAAAGTGAAAGTAGTTCATTATTCTACTGATTGCATGTTTGATCTTATTATGATCCGCTGCATGAATCACTTGAGCGTGATAGGTAATATTTGTTGACTGTTGTAACATATTGTTGGTATCTGTAGATTGGTTTTCAAGAATAAATATACCAAATGAAACAACTGCACATAGCTCTGTGGGTTTGATGATTTTTATCTTGTATAGGATGAGGACAGAATGGTGACAAAAGAAGAAGGTCTTGCATTTGCACAAGAATGTGGATGTCTCTTTGTTGAGAGTAGTGCTAAAACAAGAGAAAACGTGGAGAAATGTTTTGAAGAGCTTTCGTTAAAGGTATATCTGCACAAACCACAACGATACTTAATATCAAAAGCTTATCTCTTTACCCTTCATACCATTCAAATCCCCCTTCCAATAGCTCCAGAAAATTAGATTGTAAAGTTATGAATCAATTATGTGCAATAGCACTGGTGAAGTTAAAGCTTACTATTTCTAATGTTTTGAGTTAGCAGCCTTCTGGCTTAGTATGTTTTGAGTAGCAGCCTTCTGGCTTATCAGATACTGACATGTTACCTATTGATCCTGTTGTTAAGTCAGGAAAATAAACAAATACTCCTGTTTTGAGTAGCACCTTCTGGCTTATCAGATACTGACATGCTACCTACTGATCCTATTGTTAAGTCAGGAAAATAAACAAATACTCCTGTCGTGATTTAGCTGTATACGTTTCAGTTGTCAAATATTCTTCCCAAAGTTGTGCGATTTCTAAATTTTCCGTTGCTTGTGACATTTGTCGTATATGCTCATTGCATAATCACCGTATTTGCGGAGACTGGTTATCCATTCCTATTTTATTTTAAAAGCAGGGTGACCTTAGGTGCCCCAAGCTTGCACAGGACGTACAACCTCCATCCCAAAATAACTGCACATCTCGCTTCTTGAGAAGTTAATTTTTTCTAAGTTTGACTATTTTTATAGAAAACAGTATCAGCATTCTTATCCCTAAATAAGTTTATTAAGAAAATATATGTCATGAATAATCTATTGATACTTACTACACATAATATATATTAGTACTTTTGCTATATATTTGATCAAACTTTTAAAAAAAACTTTGACTCCTCAAAGCAATGTGCAGTTATTTTGGGACGAAGGGAGTAGGTCTGTTTTGAGTATTAAAGTCTTAACTCCTGTGCTTGATGAACTGTAACTTGATATCTCCAAGTCTGCATAATTAATGTAGGTCCATTTTAAATTAACAGTAAGTCCAGTCATCTGTATTGATCTATACAAATTAATATGTTTAAAACTTTTCCTTTTTCTTCTCCACCTTGTTTTTAGGAAAATTTCCATTTCTCAGAATTTTAAAAAATATCTCTCAGAGCTTGCTCATTTATTTATTAGTTATGTATCAAATATTTCTCACCTGCTGAGGTTCTAGCAGTCAATTAATTGTGCATTACTTATGTCGGCACTGGGCAGCACTGTTGCCCAACAAGGACCATACTTAAGGAACCTGCCAGATGATTTGACTAGATGTGCTATAATTGTTTCTTGTGGGTGCTAGTGCCAGTGTGCAAACCTTCCACATGATTGCTGGTGCTTTGCTTATGTCTTCAGCTACACAGAGTACCATTTGCATGTATTAAAAATGTGGGTTATGCTGCATAGACACATGGGTGCATGAGCTATAGCTTTGAAGCATGGAGATGCACTGCTTTCTGCCCACAGCATTGTTTGAGAGAACCCACAGATTTGTTGCATTGGTCAACAAGGTTCTTCTGCAGACATACACACAGGAAAACATCTCCAATACGTGAAAAGAGTTATGCTAGGAAACTCATTTAGCTCCTCAACATATCGTCTTCTCATCAGAAGCCATTAGTTTTATTCGATTTTATTTACAATCTTATTAGCAACTTAAATGTCGGATTAGCATTTTCTCAAAACATATTTGCACATCATTTGCTTGGTGGTGGAAATAGTCTCTGTTACGTTTTCTTGTTATACAACAAATTTTCTTCCCTACTTTAGGCAAAATGTAAATTTCTTGTGCTGGTGTACAGATCCTTGAAGTTCCCAGTCTCTTGGAGGAAGGTTATTCGGTTGTTAAGAGGAACACTCTGAAACAGAAACAGGAGAATGCAAGCCAAAGTGGAGGATGCTGTCAGTAGATCGGCCAGTTCTTGTTGCAACCCACTCGAGGTATCATAGGTTTAGGTGTCCTTGTAAGTTGTATTGGGTTGTAGATGAGTTGTATCTAAATGCTCAGCGGCACAGCCAATGCGAGTGATGGGAGAACTAACCACTTGAGGTTTTGGTGTGAATTGGTTTGTACAGAAGAAAAGCCTTTTCTTTTTTTCTGTTTCCTGACGTGGCAGTTTGGTTTGCTGCTTGTAACGAGATCCAGTCAGCTGATCACTTCATTGATTGTATGTGTGGAAGTGTATAGTTGGTAGATGAGTTGTATCTAAATGCTCAGCGGCACAGCCAATGCGAGTGATGGGAGAACTAACCACTTGAGGTTTTGGTGTGAATTGATCTGTACAGAAGAAAGGCCTTTTCTCTCTTTTTTTCTGTTCCCTGACGTGGCAATTTGGTTTGCTGCTTGTAACGAGATCCAGTGAGCTGATCACTTCATTGGTTGTATGTGTGGAAGTGTATAGCTGGTACATAATTCAGGGCTTGTAGTTAGCTCTGGAAGCCCCACAGTCATGTGAAGTAATGTCAATCTGGCTGATCCACATTCTGAATGTACAGTCGGTTCTTGTCTCAGCTGGACCGAGTTTGAATTTAACATGTCCATTTCGTGCTAGCTGTACCATTGTCTGTGGTGATTGAAACTGGAGCATTGGTTTGAACAGTATGCCAGTGTTCAAAAAAAAATCGTGCCTTAGCACGTAGAGATTATTTTTCTTTGAGAGGATTATCTTTAGGTTCGAATGGTATCCTACTGTACGACACAGTGGTGTGACAGAGCCGCATCACATGCTTTCTCAGGCTCTCCCTCCACGGAAAGATGATTCCTTTCCAGGATCACTTGGCTTGGCTACATGATTCAGGTTAGAGATCCTCGACTCGAAGCTACAGCAGCTTTGTCTCTGCTATTGATCATTTGGATTTCATTTTCACGTCATTTCAACTGTGCGTATGCTCACGGCTAACATATGTTTCTGGCTTTCCGTCTACTACATGCGTTGCTTGTTCTCGTGAGCAACCAACATGACAAGGCATGATGGGCACCCAAGGAAATGCATGTGACGCAACGATGCATGCATCAACCTTTGCCGCTTCAATTTTTTCTTTTGCACGGACGCGCGCTGAAAAAGGACGGCCCGGTACCCTTCACCGGATCAAGTTGACCCTCACCACCATCACAACAGTTATGAATACACCAGTGGATGTGTCATGTGTGTGTGCCTTCGCTTCGCCTGAAAAAAAAATCAACACCCTGAGATCATTCACTTATTTTTCAGGGTTCAGGCAAGGAACCCCAGGCGCACAGTCACTGGCCACTGTGCAGGAAAAAGACGACTCCGTGGCCTTTTTTTCGTTCTCTGAAGAAGCGATTTTAAATCAACTGGACCGTGCAAACATGGGCAGGAGGAGTACTAGTAGAGGAGTGATGCCGTCCGTGATGCGTGACCTGTTCGTGTTCCTGTTGCTGAAATCACTTCAAGGCAAAAAGGGACGTCGCCACAAAACCGCTTTCTGTTCGCAAATGCGCTAGCCTGCACTTAGCCAAAACTGAAGACACAGGAAAGCTCCAAGCAGAGACGCGCCCAAACAGCCGCCCCGTCCCGGCGTCCCCGTGTTGGCACCCAAGTTGCCGCGCACACGAAAAAAGGTCGATCAGGAGTCATCCGCGCACAGGCGGACAGGCCAGAACAACAGTGAGCTGGACGACGCATCAGCGCGCTGTCCCGTCCCCGTTCCACGAGACCACGATCCACGACGAAGAGGTTCATGTTCACCGTGGGGAATGGCTGGCCCCGATCCGGCCTGATGGGCGCGCCACGCGCGGGTGTACCCGGATTAGGCGAGGCAGAGTTTATGGCGACGTTTGCTTCTGCCTGCTTGGACACCGATCTGAAGCGTCGCGGCAGGGAATCATGCAGTGGGTGGGCCTGTAGCCACGCTGGCCCGCCCATAATTTCCGCTCTCCGCTGGTCCAGCGGCGGCACGCGACGCTAGCTAGCACGGTCGTCTCAGAGTTCGGGCCAGAGGCGTAGAGCATGAGCATGCATGCTGCTTGCTGCATCGGCCATGTGGTGAAGACAGTGTGCAGTGGCAGGACCTATAACAGCCTAATACGTTGGGACACCCGGTGTGCTGACTGACTACTAGAACTAATTAGTAGTAGTAGTAACTCGCAAGATGCCAGTGGGCAGATTAATTTGGAACAGTAGCTTGTCCAACATGGGGATTGAACATGTAGTGCTCCTGTGATAAGTTGTTGACAGTAATCGATATACTTGCATTGGGCGCTATGATCTGGATCTGGCCCGTACTATTGTTTTCACACAAATTCATGGCTTGTCTAGATTGGAGGAATGAAGTTTTTCTTTTCTATGGAAAGCCTAGCTTATATGCAATGGAGGGAACAAAACATCCATTTCGTGCTCTTGTAAAATTTGCCTACGCTTGAACGAAGAGATGGACAGCTCTTTATTCACGAGAACAGAGGAATAAAATTGTACTGTACTTATTATATTCCTGTCTTCCAAATACACCTATTCCTTTGAGATTCATGCTGCGTCGTTCGTTTGGTTTACTAATAATATTTTTTTTCTTATAACAAATTACATGGAGGGAAAGACGTATGTTTATTATATGGAGGAAAAAGTGCTACAGGGAACAAAGCTGCCGGCCTGCTATAAACAGGCATATCTATGTGAATTCCGTGGCCTGCAGCATAAACAGTATTATAATCTATCTTTTATGTGAATTTTTCTTCACAACAAATCAAATTTGGAGCATGGTGTTTGGTTTATTTTTTTAGCGAAAGCATCATAAATTCATTCATGATTCACCTGTTAGATATATGGATCATGATCGTCTCCGGTTCTCTTCAGACGGCACATATAATATCGTCGTACCTTGATAAACAGATCGGGGAAACGTACTGAATGCAGGACAAGAACACTATCGACATCCATTGCAAGTCACTGCCTGACTCTTCCAACGTTGCGTAGGCTTGTCACCAGCCAAATAAGGATGGCGTTGCACGTCCTCATCGCTCAGTCAATACTCCTAGGCTCGATCGAGTGCCTCTTGGCCACTTGGTGTTTCCAGTGACAAATCGATCCAAGGCGGCACGCACGGGCGTGTGATACGATGCACTCACTATCGTTGGGTTCCATACTTCCATCAGCGGCGAGGTTGCGCCATTGCGGTTCGGCCGGGCCGCCATGCCCATGCGCGACGCTGCTGTGCAGCAGCGAGACCGATCCCTTCTTTCGCGGCGAAACGGCAACAGGATCGAGTGATCGATGGGCCGGATGACCGCGACGGGGGCGGCCGGCCGGCTGGCCGGTGCGCGCGAGCAAATCAGCCAGCGCCGACCACACGAGAGCGACCCGTGGCCGAGGCCGCAGCCACTCGTTTCCTCCACTGCTCTCCTGGCCGGCTGCTGCCGAGACGTCACTCGAACCAGCGGAAGAGCGCGGCAGCATTTCATTTCCATCTCGCGGTAGTCAGTCTCCTCGTCGACGTACTACTGTACTTCGCGTGATGCGTGATCGCGCCTCCTAATCAACCTCATTTGCCAGCAATCACATCATAATTGTCCAGAACTTAAGCAAAAGGGATGTACCCAGCACGCCGATTGATTTGAGCGCGTCTCGATCGAGTGGTAAGGTAGCCCAGGCAAGGACGGCTTGAGATAATGGCTAGGCTAAGCAGACAGCGACTTGCCTGGTCCCTGGTGTGGTCCAATCGCTTACAAAAATATCAGTGGTTACGACTCGAATAATTCGGTGACACGCTAGAAAGGATCATTCTGCTCGGGATTCAAAACAAAGTCCAGGCTGGCTTGATTTCGCGTGTCCCAAATCTGAATTTTGTGCGCACACACAAGACATGCTTCGAGATAGACAAGAAAACAAGACAGAATTATTAGCTGTTTTTGCTTACTCATCAGTGGTCCTTAACTATTTAACCTGGACCGCAGCAGTAAGAGTAGAATGTCGATGTTAAGGAAAAGGATGCTAATTTTTGTCCATCCAGGATCCACATGCTGACATGCTCATGTCATGTGCCACACGGCAGTCCTCTCTGCGTCCTGCCTTTGTAGGAGCCCGCCCGAGAGGCATATTCCGCGCAGGACGACCCGAGACGAGAGCTGCGTCAAATCCACCGCGCGTCGTCAATCTGTTGACGGGAGTTGTTGCTTGGCTTGCTGCTGATTGAACTAGTTTAGTCTGCTAGTTTCAGTTGCTTGCAACCACCAACACTGACCACAGCGTATATTTTACTGGATACACTAGGGAGTGCACGCTATTGCTACGTGTAGCATGAACATGGCTCTGTACTATATAGCTTGGTCATCGACCGTGAAGAGCATCTGTTACTGTTTCATACGGACTTGATCGGATCAGTCAATGTCAAGTTGAAGTTGCCAACCACCCGTCCTGTAGCTACTACTACTCGGAGTAGATGCCATCCACGGAGGACCATCGGTGCCCACTGGCACCACCACTCGCCATCGATCGGTCGCCATTTCATGAGCACGGCTGCACGGGTACTACGAGCGAGAGCAGGTCCGGAGGACATACTGCACGAGGCTCCGCATCGCGATGGATATGATGCATGCAACACGAGCCCGACAGCCGGTCCACGTCCAGCCAACAGCTACAGGTCAGCCTTATCGCTCTGCCACACCATTCCGACGTGGCGCGCGTACCATCCCGCTTGTCCGCACATGGCGATGCATTATTGCGCTGCACGCCTGCCCCGCGGGGAGACGAGTAGACGACGAGACGACGGACGATCCCCGTCGAAATCATCGCGATTTGAGCAGAACCATCCCAGATTTTCAACACATGCTGCAGATCGAGGTGCTCCAGTATTACAGAGAGCTAGTACGTGGAACTCGGTGAATCCTCAGGCAAATGCGCAAATATTACAGAAGCAAACGGGTCCGGAATTCACGGTTACAGACTGATCCAAGAAAGCAAACGATGCGAGCGGCGCCGGCGCAGCAACAGCAGCTTGAGATGGTCGACGCTGCATGCACGTGCACGAAAGAAACTAAACGGCGAGGAGAGAGAGAGAGAGAACTGATGATCTGCTAGCTGCTCACGGAGACGGAGAACGGAACCCAAGCTTGGGGGGGGGGTCGCCGCCGGCCGGCCTAGTAGTCGGTGGTGGGGAGCTGCTCGTGGGTGTGGGAGATGAAGAGCAGCTCGTAGATGACGCCGGCGATGCCGGCGCCGATGAGTGGGCCGACCCAGTACACCCACTGGTATCCCCACTCCCAGCTGACGAGCGCGGGGCCGAAGGACACGGCGGGGTTCATGGACGCGCCGGTGAAGGCGCCGCCGACCAGGATGTTGGCGCCCACGATGAAGCCGATGGCGATGGGGGCGATGGTGCCCAGGCTACCCTTCTTGGGGTCCACGGCGGTGGCGTACACCGTGTACACCAGCCCGAAGGTCATCACGATCTCCAGCACCAGCGCCTCCCACACGGAGACGCCCGTGAGGCCGAAGGTGCCCGTGGCCAGCCCGCCCGTGGAGAAGCGGAGCAGGAAGCACGCCACCGTGGAGCCCAGCAGCTGGGCCACCCAGTACAGGAGGCCGCGGAACAGGGTGATGTTGCCGCCCACGAAGGCGCCGAACGTCACGGCAGGGTTCACGTGCCCGCCGGAGATGTTGGCGCTCACGGACACCGCCACGAACAGCGCGAAGGCGTGCGCCACAGCCGCCGCGATCAGGCCCGAGGGGGTCGTCGCGCCGCCGCTGGTCAGCTTGCCTGCGCGAGGAGGAGCACCAGCAGGGAATCAGTAAAACTAACACAGTCAAATCTCATCAGGTGTTTCGTCGTCCACACTCAGATACTGACAAGTACTGTAGGTAAAACATGTTCAGGATTTCCCTTTTTTTTCTGCCTTCTGCTTTACTACTGTGATTAGCATGTTGATAAAACAGATTTGTTCAACACCGCGCTAGCTAATTAAAAGGAGATTCATCCAGGTATAAAGATGGGGGTTTATGCAGGTTTTTGCCAGTTAAGCGGATCAGTTTGAACTAGTATTAAGCACTGTCTGATACAGTATTCTCCTCTTCCTGATATCATTAAAAAAACTACTGCATGTTTCTTTTCCAGGATACAGGAGGCGTTCGTGTCAGTGGAGGTGGGATGGTGGGGCATTTTGCTAGTTCTGGGGAGTAGCAGCACATCGGAACGAGTATCGGGTGCCCGTTCGGCTTACCCTGTCCGGTTTTTTTTTTAAAGTTAGAATAGTATTTTTCTCTCATAATATTTTAATTAGAATAGTATTTTTCAACCAATTTTAACCCAGATTCAACGAGCCGAACTGGGCTAGTAACTCGAATAGAAGGTACTACAGATGCTGACAAGGATTCCTATCTTCTGCAGCTCTAAATTCATGCCAGGTCTAAATCTGTCATTTGCATTAGTCATTTCAGCTAAAAGACCTCGCTATCCTCACTTTGAATTTTTTTAAAAGACATTTCTCTGAGCTTCTAGTTAACACTGGCTTTGTATTAGAAAAATCTACCGAAAGCCTGATAGCTAGTCCTTATGACGAAAAGGATTTTTCTTTTTTCCCTTCATTTCAGTGACGAATCAAGGAGACGATCATGACTTGTGCTAGAGCATGACAGATTAAGCTGAGCTTAATTAAGTACTCATGTACTGTACAGGCTAGCTAGCTGCTCGTTTTATGTTCATCTAATAATACTCCATGTTTTGTCAGTCAGTGGAAAGTGAAATACAAACTACTGAAGGCCAGATGAGGGCCGATCGAGCTTGTGTTGCAAGAGTAGGAGCGGAGGACTCACTGAAGGCCATGCCGGAGCCCTGGCCGGCGAAGACGAAGATGAGGGTGGAGATGAACTCAGCGAACGCCGCCTTGAGGGCGCCCGGGTGGTACACCTCATGGTGGGTCCCCACGGCGATCCTGCTGATCGGCATTTTCACGGCCCTCTAGCTCTAACCACGACTGCTTGGAGCTGGAGCTGGAGTGGAGCTAAGCTAAGCTCAGGGGTGTGAGAGATGCGGTGGTGAGGAAGAGATGCTATGGAGGTGGTATATATATACACACACCCCGCGCAGGCATGCGGCTCTGCGGCCAGACCCGGCTGGGCGGCCACCGGGAGCGGCCGGTCTCCCCGCGCCTATCGGGTTGGAACGCGAGGGCTATTTCTCTAGCGGCGAAAATGAGCTGTTTGAGTGTGACACTGTCGTGAGTCGTGACACCTGCAGCCGGAGTTGGGGTATTTACCGCACACCCAAATTGTCTGTTCGCTAGTCGGTTTCTGAGATCATAAGTTCGACTGATGCTAGTTTGTTGTAAGGGAAAAATATTGTTAGCTGGTTGATAAGTCCTGACTAAAACTAACAAGCGAACATGTTGGGTGAAGTTTCTAGAGAGATCAAGTGGATATTGTTTCTTTAAAATTATTGTATTAGCCCTACACAAACAGACAAACTAGAATTTTAAGCAACACTGACATTATAAGTTGGTGTTTAATATCTACCACCAATAAAAATTAATCTTTGTAATGTCTCTTTTTATCTAATTTTCACCACAATACATATATAAATATACTTTGTAATCTCTATCCGTTTATTATAAACTTATCGGTACTTTGTATGTTTTTTTCATCCATAATATATCTATTGTTTCTCCCTCTACATGTGTGCCTCTGTATGGCTTCACTACGACCTGTTTAGCACGACTTCGGATCCTTATGCAGTATGGGAAAAAGCCAGAGCTGGTTTGTCAAGGTTAAGATACCACGGATATATCAAGGCACCGAATGGTTAGCCGCTCGGGCGGTTCAGCTAGCCAAAGCCTAGCAACTTTGGCCCACTTAAGCAACACAGGCCCCGGGCTGAACGTCAAGACACGTGGCCCATCATGACCACTCTCTTCTTCTTCTGTCGCACGCTACGTAGCCACGCTTGACCTCTTCCCCGTCTTGACCCCTAGGAAAGGACAGGGAGAGGCCGGACGCCACCAAGTACATTTGCCCTGACAGAGACAAGCATGATCCGCTCACTTCGCCAAGACGGCCATCTCTCGAGACACGGGATCTCAGGGCAGACGCCATCCCTGAGCACCCCTGCGCAGACAGGACAACACCACGGGGCGGTGACGGCTGATACAGCATTGCACCGTCCAAATTCAGCCTGACAAGACTAGCGTACAGCCCCACCCGCTATGGGATGGGTCGCTCGATCCTGGCCTTGACTTCACGAGACTAACCAAGCCACCGGCAGCCTCGACCTTGCAACCCAGGGTCAAGGTCTACGACGCCACGACCCGGAAGGGCGATCAGCAACCCGAGAGCAGACACCTGCTCCCTCACTGTCGCCATGATACCACCAGTAGAACAGGAGACGATGACGAAGGCCACGGCAAGACCATGTCGCACAGGATGGTTGGTGAACCACCGCCATGCCAACAGTGTCGTCACGCCTGGCACTATGGCACAACGCCATGCCACGCCACGGCGTGGGGAGCAGGATCATGACGACCACGACGATGACCATGCCTGAACGTGCGATGAGCCGATGACGCTAGGACAAGACAGGATGGATTATTGGCCAAGTTTACTCGCTTCTTCCTCCCTCAATCTCTCGACCACTTGGGTCGGGAGAACTCATCTCTCCACTGTAATCTGGCCCCCGAACTCTACATAAGGGTGCCCAGGCCTCCCTTCGAGGGGACAAAATTTCGGAGACTCCATTCGGGCTTTCGTTCACTTGACTCCTCCTACCTCGAATCCTTTAGCTTACACACCCCCATTGTTAGATCTCAGAGCACTTGAACCAAGGAACACAAACTTGCTACCCTCTCTAAGACTGGACGTAGGGCTCCGGCCTAAACCAGTATAATTTCCTTATGTCTTGAGTGCTACCATCGCCTTCCTAGAGCAGCGCGATACACATAAATTCACCGTTGGTTTACAAAACACCGACACAGTTAAATAAAAAAATATATTCACCAGCTCTTGTTCATTTGACACACATAAATTCACTCGTTGGTTTACAAAAACACCGAAACAGTTAAATAAAAAAATGTATTCACCAGCTCTTGTTCATTTGACAAAACGGATAAAAACAGGTCCTTGCTATGGTCCACTAAGGAGCCAGAGCCGGCCGGAGCTCCACGGTCTACACGCATTAGTTGAATACTTAGCTTAGCCCATGTCTCGTGACACATTGTCAATCATATGTTAGTTTTGAAATTTTAATTTTATTAATTTGCTATATTTTTTATTCTTGAGTTAACTTGAAACTCTTTACAAATTGCACCCTTTATTCAGAACTCCACTTTGTATTCTATTAAAAAAGGGTTTTAGGTTGTAGAGTGCACTCTTGATTACTAAGATGACATAAACAGACACTTAATCCTTTATCAAGTTGTTCTAAATCAACAATAAAACTTGAGGTAAGATTGAAGATGGACAATGGTGCTGACATTATATATGTTAATAGAATTTTGGGGTCGAGCTCCCGTCTATCAACCAAAGTTAACAGACAATGTACCTTATTACAGTGCAGCAGATGGTACTGCCATCTGAAAACAGTTTTAAGAGCTAGTTCCAACATCCACTGATAACGGCACTACCTCCAACTCAAGAAAACTAAGCTCCCAGAAAAGGAAACCTCTAAAAAAAACAAGCTACTTTGGCATAACAGAAACTTGACGCCACGTCAACAAACTTAGCTTGTTCGTTTCGGCTTACACGATCGTGGATTATAAGCTGCAACAATATTTTTCTTTCACACCAAACCAGCCAGCAGTACTTCTGGCTTATAATCCACGATCGTTTCTTTTGCATAGACCTTCCGCCGGGATACTCAATATGTCCGGCCTGGACACCGTTGTCTCCCCACCATCGCCAATTAGAAGAATTTACTTAATAGAATTTGTTGGTAATTTAGATGTAGTCCCGAGGGGTTGTTTTGGTTTAGTTTGTATAATAACGTAAGTGGTAAGTTAGATGCAATTTTGTTGTAGATCATGTTTTTAAAATAGCATATGTCGGTAAATAGATGTAAATTTAGGGATTACTTTATATTGTTTTTTTTTTTTGGTAATTCTTCTAGGAAATAAATATATCATCTAGCTAATTCTATCAACCATTTAATCGTCATTAGATCATATTGAATCGATGGTTAGATCTTTTAAATATTTTTTATGAATTATATGATTTATCCCTTTTTAAATGCGTCTTGGGACAATCAGTCTGTTTGCCTGTTGGTTTCAGCCAGGGCTTATCAGTCAGTCAACAATGTTTTCCTCTTACAAGTTACAACAAACCAGCACCAGCCGGGTTTATCAACACAGAAACCAACCAACGAACATGCCGAATAACGTGGGAACTCCATTAATAAACTCCAAGTGATAACAAAAAGAAATATTACATGTAACGATATGTTGCTCTGTAGTATGGGGGGATCAACGAGGGAGTGGTACAGATTGGAATGAATGGTTACGATATACGATAATATAAAGAATCATCAATCATCACTAGAAAAGGTATAAGAAAAACTCGGTACAGCCTCTTGTGTAGGTGCCACTATTATTTTTTAAGCCACGCACAAGGCGAGTCATCAGAACCAGAGAAATAAATAAATAAATAAATACTGGGCTATCCGAGTCAGCTTTCAGACGAAAATTTCGCCATTTCGGCCATGTCTCTCCACTGTCCTGTGTTATCGTCTTGCATGAAAAATGCTAAAATCTTGTTCTTTTTCCCTGGAGAGTCATGGTCGGTAACAACGTTGTCCATACCAGTGTAGTCTGCCTTTAACCATCTCGCAAGCTCGGCGGATGCTGGGGGATTCTTGCAAGATTCCAGCGCTGCTTTGAGACAGCGACCGGAAGCGGGTCGCTTGCGGCGCCAGCTCAGGCAAAGCGCCGGCCGGGGAGCTGTCCGCGAGCCACGCGTGCAGAGAGGCGCCGGCGCGTACTCGTGGCTCGTGTGGATTAGGAGGCGCCGGCGACGTGACCCCTCGCCGCTAATTGGGCTGCCGGGATTAGCTGACTGGGGCCCCGCCTGTGCGTGCCTGTCGTCGTCGTCGATCGCTGCTGCTGGCCCCGGGTCCCGGTTACCATCACAACATGTGCTCCACGCCGCTGCAGTGCTGCTGCTGATCTTTTCTACGGCTAGTGAGGGCAGTGGTCCGGACACAGCTAGAATTTGTCCAGAGCTTAGTGATGGCATATATAGTCGTTGAACCATTTGGAGAGCTGAATTACACTCCTCAAACATTTTTTTTTTTGTTTTTGGCAATTGTGCTACTCCTAGTCCTAGTCCTAGGAGTATCTGTAAGGACGTTTCTTTGTATCAGCTATCCTGTTCACGGCCGTTACCTGTCTCACTAAAAAATGATCTTTTTTTTGAAATTGAAACAAAACCCACAGGGTCCAACGCCGAGATATCATCTGGCCTATAGATCAATCAATCAATCTCCTTGGAACAAGAAACGCATTTGCCCCTTCGAGATTCTTCCGATGGATGGATAACAACATGCACGGCACCACCACCACACGCATCATCAATCAACCACACGAAACCAGACCTCCTTCCTTTCGACAATTCCTCAAAGGACGGCGAGGCGAGATGGTTCGGCGCGCCACTCCGGCACCGGCCCTGGACAAAAACCACCATCCCCTCCATGTTTTCCCGCTGCCGGCTCGTACGACGGGGATGGGGACACGGCATCCGCCGACAACTGCTCCTCTGCTCGTTTCGGCGCGTCACGGGTTCTCGATGCCTCCGTGCTCCTCCATGCGCCGGCCGGCCGGGCGCACAACCACTAGCCCACTGATGTCTCATCAGTCATCACTGACACGGTCCGGTACTGCTAGGAGGACTACTATATGCGAGCTCCATGATTAGGAGAACTGATTTGGTTTTTTTGGGAGGATTAGGAGAACCTCTAGTTACATTACGATTATCCCAACGAGTATACTGTGCCTATTTAGTTCCTAAAATTTTGCAAATTTTTTTAAGATTTCTCATCACATCGAATCTTTGGACGCATGCATGAAGCATTAAATATAAATAAAAATAAAACTAATTACACAGTTTAGACAAAATTCACGAGACGAATCTTTTAAGCCTAATTAGACTATGATTGGACAGTAATTGCCAAATAACAATGAAAGTGCTACGATATCATTTTCCAAAAAATTTCGCCAACTAAACACGGCCTAATATGCGGGAGATAACCATATCCACAAGGTTTCTTTAATCTTCGGCTGCCGCTGCCTTGCTGCTCCACTGTTCTTCGCCTTTTGTTCCTTTCCTTCCTCCTGTTGCTGCCGTACGCTTCCCCTCGTCACATGCATCACCACGGTACAGAACCTTTCAGATCTGCACCGCACACACTACAAGTGTCACCACTCACCACAACTGCTAAACACTTGAACTGACGTGAATGCAGGACGTATGTACCTCATCCATGGCTTTCTACAGTCAGAGCAGCCACATGTTTAAAATACAAAAATACTATACAACACATATGATTTTAGTAAAAAAAAAACACATGAATTTTTTTATATATGACAAATGAGGTCCACATGTCATAACGAACCCATAAATACCCCTCACCGGTTTCTCTCTCACCCGACTCTCTCTCTCACTCTCTCTTTCTCACCGGTGACCACCGGCGCCGGCTCCGGCGACCGGCGAGCTCACCCCTGCGCCCGTGCCCGTGCCCGCACCCGGCGCGCCTCCCCGTGCCCGCGCCTGCGCGCCTCCTCGCGCTCGCGCCGGCGGCGGATCCGGCTCCAGCTCCAGGTAGGCCTCTCCTCCTCCTCTGCGATCTGTGATTTGTCCTTCCATAGGAAAAAAATATTTGCTGTGATCTGTGGATCTGTGATCTTGTGATTTGTGATTGTCTGGAGGTAGAAGAAGGTTTGAGGTAGAAGAAGGGTGGAGGCTAAAGGTAGAAGAAGGGTGGAGGCTGTTGGGTCTTAATTCTATGGTGTAAAAAAAATTATGTGTTGATACTGCGGAGCAGGCAGTTTAGAGCCAAGACCATGCTTTTAAATTATCACCTGATCCAATCTCAATCCCGATCGTAATAACATGCTTGAGCAGTAGCAATCGATCTCATTCTCATCCGATCGTCGCTTTGCCTTGTTGGAAGTGGAACCCATTTTGCCTCCGCGAGAATAATCGATCTCGCTCTCTGTCAAGCCTTATCCGGTAGGGAATGATAACTGTATTTAATTCAAAAATTTGCGTGGATCGAGCTCAGAAACTCGCGAATTTCCACGTATCATGAGCTGGCGATGTTGGTCAAATATTTGGATGGGCTTTGTGAGCTGGAGCACTTAGCTAGTGGGGACGTACATACATAACAAGTTGATGTGGCAATTTGTCCTCAAAAAAAGAAAGGTGGCAATTCCGGGTGGTAGGTTGCGGACCTGCAGTACCGAAGTCTACCTGTAAACTATGCTAAAAGCAGGTTTTTCTTTGATATCCCTGTTCGATTGAACTTATAAGCTATCGTATAATATTTTTCTCCCACAACAAATCAGCTAACAGTATTTTTTAATCTGATTGACTTTTCAGCGAAGCGAACAGACCAAACTAAGCAATAGGTCCTTTGTTGCTATCAAGGAACTATAAAGAATCCTGCAAAAGAAAAATGGACAACTGCCTTTTGCCCCCTTTTGGGGTTTAAAATAAGAGTCACATGAATTGGCACGCCACGCCGCCACTTCTTTAACCTTTGATTTTGATGGACAATAGAAACGTCCGTGAAGTGCTGGTGCTGCAAAGGAACAAAAAAAAAAAGAAAGGAATAAAGAAAGGAATGTCATCATTTGTCAGGTTGTTTACTTCACCTCACACTTGGCTGGACTGGCTTCGTCCCATGTTTTTCTTCACTGTTTTTCTGATAGCGTCGCAGTCGTAGCAGCATTCTTTCGACATGGCACTTTCTTTGCATCATAAAATGCAGAGTTTTTGCATCTTTGGGTCTTTCCGATTCCGTTCCTTTCTTGAAGACGGCGCTGTAAAAGTGTACTGGCTTCTCCCAGATCACGCACAGGAGCGACTATAAGCGGGCTCGGCCCAACTGAGTGTTTGGGCCCTGGGACAGGCAAGTTGGACACCACTTGCAGGCTTCAGTCCACTCAATCAACTCTGATGGATTTGGGCCTAGAATCCGAACTGTTTCTGTTAAACAAATTTAAGGCCTTCCTGATCGAAGCTTCCTGAGGAAGTTCCTTCCATATATAACGTGGAAAAACCTAAATGGAAAGGGGCCCGCGGGCCGTGACGTGGTGCATGTGACAGTTGGGTTGCTTCGTGTGGAAGATACTCCTGATGAGTGATAGGAGCAACAAAGAATTTCATTCCCATTCGACTAAAGTACGCTACCGGTCCACAAATTTCTTGTACTGTGTCGTTCCGGTCCCGAACTCTTAAAAGGATTGTTGAGGTCCCTAAACTCTGTTCGGTGTCAAAATAGTCCAAACGGGTCTACACTGTCACTAACGGGGTCGCTGATAGGTGGGACCCACATGCCATCTCCATCTTCCACCTCTCTCTCCTCTCCATCTCAGGGCACGGCCGGGGGCAGGGGCACCACGCGTAGCCGCGCGGCGGCGGCAGCATGCGACACGGAGGCCACGCGCACGCATGGACGTGTACAGCACCAAGGGTGTGGAGCCCGCCGTTGAGGCGCTTGAGCATGGCGATGGTGAGCTCGTGAAAAGCGGCTATGGCTTCGGATGAAGGGCTCGCGGTTGCGCATGTGGCAGGAAGCTTACGACCGACGACCCCGCGCGGCCCCTCGCGTCCTCCATGCCTGCAGCAGGCGACCAGCGACCCCGCGCGGCACCGAGCCCACGCACCGCGGTGGCCTCCTGCGACGCGGCTCGCGCAGCCTCCACGCATGCGGTTGGGCCCCCGCGACCGGCGCCTCGCACCGGTGGACGGCGGCCACCCGCGTCACCGAGCCCCTGGGCGCGCCGGCCCCGCGCGGCTCCCTCTGCAAGCTTCCGTCGTGCGTGTGCACCCGATTCGCGCCGCCAGAGCCGACCGTCTGCGCGGCCCAACGCCGGTCGCCCGCACCACCCGGCGCGCCGGCAGGCCGCCACCGCACGGCACTGCGCATCGCCCGTGCCTCCCTAGGCCCGTGGCCTCGCGCGCCTCCCCACGCCTGCGCCTCGCGTGGCTGTCCGCGTAGCCCGCCCGCGCCCCTAGCCCTGCCGTCCCCGCCCCTGGGCGCGTCGCCCCGTGAGCTCGGGAGAGAGGTTTGAGGAAGCTCAGGGGAGAGAGGAGGAAGATGAAACTGACAGGTGGCCCCCCACATATGGGTATGGGTTAGACCCGTTTGGACCACCATGACACCGAACAAAGTTTAGAGATTTAGACGACCGTTTTGAGAATTTGGGGACCAGAATAACACAACACCATAAGTTTAAGGACCGACAGTGTGCTTAACTCTTCCGATTTCAAATCTCACAACTTATAGTAGGGTTTTAATTTCAAAACAAATAAATACGAGACCCATTTCATGAAAATCGCAACGGGCAGTGGGAAATGTTTTCATGCTAAATTGCTAGGTTGGACTCATTTCTACTACATGGGAACAAAATGGAAGCAGTGAATAAAAAATGCTTCCATATTCGTGCTCGTCGAGTACTCTCTCTGTCCCAAAAAAAAAAGGACGTTATAGGATGCGTGCAAGTTAAACTCTCTCAACTTTGATTTGATTTGTAGAAAATACGTGTAATATTTTTATCTCCAAATAAGTTTATTATAAAAGTACATTCAACGATCTATCTAATGATACTAATTATGTATTATAAATATTAATATTTTTTATATATAATTAGTCAAAGTTATAAAAAGCTGACTTTCGAGAAGCGAGAATAACTTCTATTTTAAGAGAGAGGAGTATTATCCAACAACAACGGGCAAATCGGCTCTAGGAAGCGCCAAGCCGCGATCTCAAAATTCGAAACTCCCTCCCATCCATCCACGCTCTCGCTGCCCCTAATTTGAACGCAAATCCAGCCCACCGCATCCGTCGGCCGTGATCCCGCAACTGCAACGACTACTTCCCTATCCGGCCCGGGCCATCTCGCCCGTCCATCTCCGCACTGACGGTCGGGTCCCTCCGTTTCCTTTAATTTAAATACGCTCCCCATCCATTCCCAGTCTCCCAGCGCCCCCACAGCGTCTCCTCCAACACGCTCCCCTCGCTGCGACTCGTGTCGGCGCTCATCCGCAAAAACCGCAACCGCTCCAAGGTACGCTCGTCGCCTCCCCACCCCCCAAATCCTTTGATTTCTCGTCTTGTACGCGAAATGTTCCTCTGTGAATCGTGGCTCTGATCTTTTTGCTGCCCGATTCGGTAGTTTGTCTGGGGATTGCGCAGAAATTTTGGGGATTTTCTGTAGGAAGTTCATCGAGAAGTGTTGGTGGACATGGGTCAGATCCAGTACTCCGAGAAGTACTTCGACGACACCTACGAGTACAGGTAGATGCGAAACCCTCGCCGTCATGATCTTCGCCCTTCCCCATCTCTTTCGTCTGCGGTGGTTGGCAAAACCCTAACCGGATCCCCTTTTTCCGCGCAGGCACGTCGTCCTCCCGCCCGAGGTCGCCAAGCTCCTCCCCAAGAACCGCCTCCTCTCAGAGGTAAACGCCTGCAGTTTCACCTGCATTCCTGTAGATTGCGTTCTCGTCCTGTCGCTTTGGTTATCTGATGTTTGGGTTTTTGTGGGGTTTTTTTCCCTTTTCTTCTGTGCAGAACGAGTGGCGCGCGATCGGTGTGCAGCAGAGCCGCGGGTGGGTGCACTACGCGATCCACCGGCCGGAGCCGCACATCATGCTCTTCCGCCGCCCGATCAACTACCAGCAGCAGCAGGAGGCGGCTGCCGCGCAGATGCTGCCCAAGTGAGCCCCTGCTGGCAAGGGTGGCGACCAGAAATGTTTAAAACCCTAGTCCCCTTTTCATCTCTAAAAGGGGCGTCGCTATTCTGTTGATTAATTCCTGTCTGTTGGTTGGAAACTTGGGATCTAGTTGGTCGACTTGGTGGTGTCTGCCTTGTGTTCGTTGAAATGTCTGTGAAGGAACTGCCATGTGTTAGGCTGTGTTATCATGACCATTTTCTTAATGTTATGTGTTACTATGTGATCAGGATGACACTCCTGTTGCGATGTGATCTTTGTGATGGTGTGATTCTGTGACCAGGATGACACTCCTGTTGTGATTTGTTCTTTTGTGATGGTGTGATTCTGGTTAGTAGCGCTGATATCATGTTTAATCTGTTCTATTGGGTGATCAGGTTGTTTATGGGTGCTTGTGATAACACATGACGAACAGATGATTCCTTGTGATTGATATGCATTTTGTGAGGTTAAAATTGTCACCTAATGAATGCAGTTCAAACATGCCAAGGAAGAAATCAGCTAGTGAAATTAGCCTGGAATCTTGGCTGTCATTGTGGGCGCTAGAGGAGGCAAGATAGCCTATGGAAGGTCAATTTTGTATCTTTTTCTGTTGCACCGAATGAGCCAACATTCTTTTGGATTCAGGCCATTACAACTCTTCGAGTTCTGAGAAACACCATTACAATTCGTTTATTTGGAGATATGTCATTATAATTTCATCTCTTCCATGTTCATGCCATTTTCTACGCTTGCCGCGTATAAGGGTCCACTGTCAGTCACATAGGCGTACAAGAAGCCATACGGACCTAAGGTCCTGTCTCCTCCGTTAGACCGAGCGCCTGCGTGTGAGCGGAGTGGTGGCATAGCCTGCACGCGACGCGAGGGGGAGCAGCCGCGCTCGCCCGTGGCGGCCCGCACGCGAGAGTGACGGAGCGCGAGAGCGACGGGCGCTACTTAGCCCGGCGTGCGAGTGACGAGGCGCTCTGGCCTTTGGCCTGCAGGATCTGGTGTCGTCGTCGCGGGCGATGATCGTGGTGGAAGTAGCACAGCCCGTGGCGCGCCGCCTCGGCCGATCCCGGTCTGCGTGCTAAGCGGCTCTCGCCGCATGGCGCAGCTGCAGCGCGCGTGGCGCTGCCGCCGCCCGCCGGCGTGGGCGAGCCATGAACGCCAAGAGGCCGCTGGAGGAGTTCGCGGCCGCCGTGGTCCGTGTAGGACGTCACGGAGCAGGTGGAGAGCACGTCCAGGCCTGTGGAGCTTCTTGTCCTTGCTCGTGGAGGAGTTCGCTTTGCCGAGCGTCGTCGCGATCGCGCCGGCGCGTCGAACGCCAAGAGCGACCGAGCTGTCCGTTCTCGAACGCAAGCGATCGACGCGCGCCGCCGCGAGCGACCGTATCTCCGCGCGCAAACCGCCCGCCGCGCGGCGAGACCGCGCCGAGATCGGGTAAACCGCGCGAAGCGCGAGGCCGCCGACGCGGATCCGCCACGACGACCGCGCACGTGACGGCGAAGAAAGCGCCGCGACGTGAATGAAGCGTAGGCCGCCAGATGTGGGACGCCTCCCACGCCGGACCCCGCCGCCGCGTCGAAGAAGTCCGCGAGCCTCGCCGCGGAGCTGTCGGCGCGTCGCGGCAGCGTGGCGCCAGCTAGGAGATTGTCGGCCGCCCGCGCGCCGCCGTCGATGGAGAGGACGCACACCTCTCCTGTGTTGGTGGCTTCCACGGGGGGCGGAGGCAGAGTGGCGGCGCTCGTCCGCGGCGGCTGTCGCTCGACAGCCGTCTTGGTCTGACGAGGAGCCATGGACTTAACGTATGTATGCCTTCGTGTACGTATACGTGCTTGACGGTGGGTCCTTGTGCGCGGCAGCCGTAGAAAATGGCATGAACGTGGAAGAGATGAAATTGTAATGGCAGATTTCCGAATAGACGAATTGTAATAGCGTTTCTCAAAACTCGAAGAATTATAAGCCCCGTTCGCTTCGCTGAAAAAACAAGCTAAAACACTGTTCCGGCTGATTTGTTGTGAAAGAAAAATATTGTTCCGACTGAAAAGATAAACCGAAGAGTATGGATTATAAGACAAGCAAACATGGCTATAATGATCAAGATAAAAAAAACCCTTCTTTTATCTAGTACTTTGCTTTTTCTACTACTCACTGACAAAAAAAGAAAACAATGTACCTCTTGCTTTTCAAGGAGGAACCTTTTTTAATAGTTTTGACCAAGTAAAATTCTAATATCTATGAAACATAATAAGTTTATTAAGATAAACAAATGTTGATATTATTTTTTATAAATCTAGAACCTAACTGTTCGATTTCTCAAATGTCCTGAGCAGGGTGGATGGAGTAGTATAGCAAGGTTTTCGTGCAATTATGTGGCTAGTGGATTGTTTCATTTCTTTAGAAGACTCCACCCTGTTCATTTAACTTATAAGCTATACTTTTTCAGCCAACAAACAGTTTTTTTCACAACAAATCAGCCAACAATAATTTCAGCCATGACTTATCAGCCAAGCGATCAGGACATATGATGTTTTGTTACACTTTTGAGAAACTATATTTGATTCGACATTAAAGTTGCAACTGCCGAACTCAACTCATCATGCCATTTACTACTACCTGGACGAACAAAAAGGCTGCTAAACAACAAGCCAATCGCAACTCCTTTGTTTTGGTTTGGTCTCGGTACTGGTCTCCAAGACACTGGGATCGTAGGCGCGCTCCGCCGCACCCGTATCGATTCCACGCGCCTGTTTTTTGCTCTGGCATCGCGCAGAAGCATCAAAATTGAGTCGGCATGCATGTTTACACAGCACCTATATACACAGCTCAGAACAGAACATCTATATTAGGAATAATTGGTCAATATTTACACAGCATTCATGTTTTATCATACAGTTAGGAATAATTGGTCAATATTTTGACAGCTCAAGTCAAAACAGAACATGGTGGCCGAACAGAGAAGAAAAAACATCGCAATGCATAGCAATAAATGAACCCTATACAGATTAGGGAGATTGGTAGATTATCTAGGCCTAGGCCTTGTTTAGATGCCATCCAAATTCCAAGTTTTTTCACTCTCTCTCCATCACATCAATTTTTAGCCGCTTGCATGAAGTATTAAATGTAGGTAAAAAAATAACTAATTACACAGTTTAGTTGGAAATCACGAGATGAATCTTTTGAGCCTAGTTGGTCCACGATTGGATAATATTTACCAAATAAGACGAAAATGGTACTATTCATCGGGTTAAAAAAAAATTCAAAGTGAACGAGGCCCTAATTTAGGCGAGGATTACATGCTGAAATGAGCCATAGGGAAAGATCTTGATTAGAATGTTCTGAACCTTGAACTAGGACTGTAGGGAAAAGTTGCTATAAGAGCAGGCAGGTTTGTTTTCCATCAACCTTGGACCCTTCTCAAATGTCCACACATGGCAGTACACATCTTAAAGCAAGATCCTCGTCAGCTTTGCCCTTCCATTCGTTCCAATTCAGTTCACCCTCAACCATGTATATGCTGCTGCTCAACAGAGCCTGTCACCAATCCTCTAGGAAAGGTTTCACTCGATTGAGCTCCATCCCTGTTTGAGTTTTTTGTTGGGCACTGTGAAGCCACACAAATACCTTTCTCCATAAGGATCAAACTCTTATGCCCTTCGTCATCCATCTCAGTTACCACCAGAAGGAAATACGTGTTATCGAAAGATTGTTTCGTGCAACAACAACAACAAAGCCTTTTAAATCCCAAACAAGTTAGAGTAGGCTAGAGTTAAAACCCAAAGAAGCAATCAAGGTTCAGACACGTGAATAGCTGTCTTCCAAGCACTTCTATCTAAGGCTAAGTCTTTGGGTATATTCCATCCTTTCAAGTCTCCTTTTATTGTCTCTACCCAAGTCAACTTTGGTCTTCCTCTGCCTCTCTTCACGTTACTATCCTGGCTTAGGATTCCACTACGCATCAGTGCCTCTGGAGGTCTCCGTTGGACATGTCCAAACCATCTCAACCGGTGTTGGATAAGCTTTTCTTCAATTGATGCTACCCCTAATCTATTCCGTATATCATCGTTCTGAACTCGATCCCTTCTTTTATGACCACAAATCCAACGCAACATACGCATTTCCGCGACACTTATCTGTTGAACATGTCGTCTTTTCCTAGGCCAACATTCTGCACCATACAACATTGCAGGTCTAATCACCGTCCTATAAAACTTGCCTTTTAACTTCTGTGATACCCTTTTGTCACATAGGACACTAGATGCTTGCCGCCACTTCATCCACCCTGCTTTGATTTTATGGCTAACATCTTCATCAATATCCTCGTCTAACTGTAGCATTGATCCTAAATATCGAAAGGTATCCTTCCGAGGCACTACTTGACCTTCCAAACTAATATCTTCCTCCTCCCGAGTAGTAGTGCTGAAGTCACATCTCATATACTCAGTTTTAGTTCTACGGAGTCTAAAACCTTTGGACTCCAAGGTCTCCCGCCATAACTCCAGTTTCTAATTCACTCATGTCCGGCTTTCATCAACTAGCACTACATCGTCCGCGAAAAGCATACACTAAGGGATGTCCCCTTGTATGTCCCTTGTGACCTCATCCATCACTAAGGCAAACAAATAAGGGCTCAAAGCTGACCCTTGATGTAGTCCTATCCTAATCGAGAAGTCATCCGTGTCTCCATTACTTGTTCGAAGTCTAGTCACAATATTGTTGTACATGTCCTTAATGAGCCCGACGTACTTCGTTCGGACTTTATATTTGTCCAAAGCCCACCACATAACATTCCTTGGTATTTTATCATAAGCCTTCTTCAAGTCAATAAAAACCATGTGTAGGTCATTTTCCCTATACCGTTCCATAACTTAGTCTTATTAAGAAAATGACTTCCATGGTTGATCTTCCGGGCATGAAACTAAATTGGTTCATAGAGACCCGCGTTATTGCTCTCAAGCGATGCTCGATAACTCTCCCATAGCTTCATAGTAATGGCTCATCAACTTAATTCCCCGATAATTAGTACAACTTTGAATATCTCCTTTATTCTTGTAGATCAGTATCAATATATTTCTCCACTCATCAGGCATATTGTTCGATCGAAAAATATGGTTGAACAGCTTGGTTAACCATACTATAGCTATGTCTTCGAGGCATCTCCACACCTCGATTGGGATACCATCCGGTCCCATCGCCTTACCTCCTTTCATCCTTTTGAACGCCTCTCTAACCTCAGATTCTTGGATTCTTCACACAAAGCGCCTATTAGTGTCATCAAAAGAGTCATCCAACTGAAAGGTTGTGTCCCTATTCTCACCATTGAATAATTTGTCAAAATACTCTTGCCATCGATGTTAGATCTCATCCTCCTTCACCAAGAGATGCTCCCTTTCATCCTTAATGCACTTAACTTGGTTGAAGCCCCTTGTCTTTCTCTCACGAACTCTAGCCATTCTATAAATGTCCTTCTCTCCTTCCTTCGTACTCAAATGTTGGTAAAGATCCTCGTACGCTCTACCCTTTGCTACACTTACAACTCGCTTTGTAGTCTTCTTTGCCACCTTGTACTTCTCTATGTTGTCAACACTCATGTCATGGTACAAGCGTCTATAGCATTCTTTCTTCTCCTTAATAGCCCTTTGGACTTCTTCGTTCCACCACCGAGTATCTTTAGCCTCGCCTCCACTTCCTTTGGTTACTCCACACACCTCTGAGGCCACCTTCCGAATGTTGGTTGCCATCTTTTCTCACATGTTGTTTATGTCCCATTCTTTCTTCCAAGAGCCCTCTTTGATAACCGTTTCCCTGAATACCTCTGACATCTCCCCTTTCAGTTTCTACCACTTTGTTATTTCAATCTTTAGCTTGTTTATCCCTACGTGCACGCACCTGAAAACGAAAGTCTACCACCAAAAGCTTATGTTGAGAAACAACACTCCCTAGTATCACCTTGCAACCTAAGTATACTCGTTTGTCCTTTCTTCTTGCTAGGACAAAGTCAATCTGGCTAGAGTGTTGTCCGCTACTGAAGATCACTAGATGAGATTCTCTTTCTAAAGAAAGTGTTGGCTATCATCAGGTCAAAAGCTACCGCGAAATCCAGAACTTCCTCCCCCTCCTGATTCCTACTACCATACCCAAAACCTCCATGAACTGCCTCGAAACCTGCGCTTGTAGTAACTACATGCCCATTAAGATCTCTTCCTATAAAAAACTTCTCACTACTAGGTACAGCTATAATCAGGCCATCTAAGTCTTCCCAGAACTGTCTCTTAGCACTCTCGTCGAGGCCTACTTGGAGGGCATACGCACTAATTACGTTCAAGACCATATCACCAACGATAAGCTTGACTAAGATAATCCTATCTCATTGCCTTCTCACTCCCACCACACCATTCTTGAGGCTCTTATCAATCAAAACTCCTACTCCATTTCTATTCGCGACTGTCCCTGTGTACCAAAGCTTGAAACATGTATTGTCCACCTCCTTCGCCTTCTGACCCTTCCATTTAGTCTCTTGAACGTATAATATTTTTACACGCCTCCTAGTCGCGGTATCAACTAATTCTCTTAACTTACCTGTAAGCAACCATACATTCCAACTACCTAAATGAATCCTAGTTGGTTCGACTAGCTTCTTTACCCTTCGCACCCGTCGACTCAGATGTGAAGACCCTTGCTCATTTTTCACTACATCCGGGCATCGATGTAGCGCGCCACTAAAGAAGCGACGACCCGATCCTTGCTCACTTGACACCTTGCCCAGATCACGACACGGCGCGTCACCAAGGGGGTGCCGACCCGGCCCTTGCCCATTTAACACCATACCCGGGTTCTGATATGGCGCGCCGCTAAGAGGGTTACGCCCCAACGATTTTCTTTCGGGTTTCATCTCCATTAGAATGGCTAGATTTAACGTTGGCTCGCCACGCTTATCACAGCCCTCCTCATTTACCAGGGCTTGGGACATGCTGTGTTTTCATAAAGAATGAAAATGTAAATTTGAACTAACTGATATCATTTCACCAAACCTGATGTATCACTGTAAGTAAATTGGTCTTTTTGGAAGGAATCATAGCAAACTCTGGTCCTATGTAAAGCTGACGACTGAAGTAAAAACAAAAAAAAATCCATAGCTAGTCCAAATATGTGGCCACAGTTATTATCAGAACAAAGAACGATAAAGAAAAAACTGATATTTGGGTTCTAAACTCTTGACTTCTTTTCCATGATAGGACATTAACTTTTTTTGAGAAAAAATCTCTACGATGGTGCAATGCCATATTGTATCATATGCATTGGTCAGAAAGAAACTCCAAGCCCAAGGGATATTTCATGATAACCTCTTAAGTTCTATAATAGGTACATCCATTAGGGACCCACCGTAACCTAATTCTAGTTATAATGTGGTGTACAGTGTCACAAGTAAAATTAAAACAGAGTTCATGAGCACAATGGCATCCCTGTGTATCATAAGATTATTATGGAAAAAATACAGGGAAACAAAACCTAGCATAGGAAGACATGATGATGGACCGATGGAAGCAATCTTTTGAATGCCATTTGAAAGTCAGCACAAATCCCACATAAGTGCCTGAAGGACACATGTACTGGAATGAGAAAAGAAGGTAGTAACGTGGTGTGGAAGCACTAATCACATATTCAACAGCACTACCATGCATTCATATGCTTGCTTGTTGGTAACAAAAAAAATTTGAAGGCAAATTGTTGGTAACAAAATGAAGAGGAAAGTAATAATGAGAAATTGGAGAGAGAATGCCTGATTCGCATTAGCACATTGTACTATTTTGCAGAGGAAACCTGAGCTAAAAATCATCACAAGTGCAGTATGTATATCTTCTCAATGTCCTAGAAGAGATAAAATATTTGTTTCTAATGCAATAACCTGAAGTGTACCCAATAACTATTTTCCTTGGTTTTCTTCCTTCCCCGATGGTGACTACAGAATCCTGTAAACTTTTAGGTAAACTTTGGCGAATCCAAAATCCATTCCGCGGTACTAACTGATACAGTTCAACAGAACCATTATGCAGAAGACTAAATGCATATCATGATACACAACACAAAGACTGAAAGAAAGCAGCGAGGGGATCGGGACCTTACTGTAGATTCACACAAGCACACAGCGGCACAACAAGGAGGAGGTTTGGAGGCCATTTAACGCACTTGCAATGCATAAGATTAATGAACCTGGCAGTGAACTGATCATATGGTGTCAACATGTCATTGGTAATACCTGTCCATTGTATGGATGAGAACTCTGTTAACATATGTGTATCCATGTCTGAGATTGCAAGCACCACATTAGGAAAACAGGCAGCATGCAAGAAACAAACACAACACATGACCTCAGGCAGATGTATTTTTTGGAGAATACTGTGGACAGCCTACAACATGTCATATAAACTGGTGCAACTGTGATCAGTCTATTAACTGATAAAACCAAAATTGTAAGCACTCACAAACTTGGTAATATTTTTTGTAAGCAACCTTATCCAATAGCAGCGGTATGCTTGAAAGTTGGTGAAGGCAACATAATTGTACAATTCCCTGATGCTATCCACTGAACCACAGGAGATATATAACTGAGAAATAATCACTGAGTCGATGAAATACAAAATAACAGTGGGAGCACAGAAAGGAAACAAATGTTAAACCAAACCTCACCATGTCAATGCTCCTAATTCTGCTCGTAGAGGTAGAAGGTGTGATGAGTGCAGGACAGCGGTCACTGAATCACATGCTACAGACGAAAATGGGCCACACCGAGGAGGAGGAAAGGCATCAAGGAACCACCTAAATAACCTGCAGTCGAGCAGGACCCAGGGCATCATCTTCATGAAACCATGGTACCCATAGCCTGAAAAAAAGGAATCACCTAGGTTAAACACCACAAACGCTTAAGCTTAAGCCTGCATGAATCAAACTGGACTCATCATATAACAACAGCAAATGGTACGGTAACTTCCCTGCAAAGCGAATAGAACTGAGTATAGAGAAAATGAACTGGTACACCGAAGGGACATATCGCCGAACACCTAGGATTCAAGAGCAGACAAAACTATGAAGTGTGAATAAACATCGAGACCGAGATCGCGTAGGAGGGGACACGAACCTCAGCGTGAAGATGTCGGCGAGGTAGTCGAGGACGGCGGCGAGGCATTCGAGGACGGCGGCGAGGTAGTCGAGGACGACGGTGAGGCATTCGAGGACGGCGGCGAGGTAGTCGAGGACTCGAGAACGGCGGCGAGGTAGTCGAGAGAACGGCGGTGAGGCATTCGAGGACGGCGTCGAGGTAGACTCGGCGGATCCCCATGCTTGCTGGAGGAGATGAGGATGAGGGCGGCATCTAGTCGTCGCTTCCGCACCGAGGCCCGCCGCGCCCCCAAGCGCCTGCGTGTCGCCACCTATCCGTACTGCCCCGCGCGCGCAGCAGCCGGCAAGGACGGCCGACGCATCGGGCCACGTAGCCGCCGCCGAACCGGGCAGCGCAGGCGCCGCGTGAAACAAAGAGGAGACGAAGCGGGGTGGATGCGGAGGCAGCGAGGCGCGATGCGCAGGGGATTTTTTATCGGAGGCCTGTTCGTTTGGCTCTGCCGGTCCTGAACGATCGTAAATTTTTGACATAACACTTTTTTTTTTCTCTCATACAAATCAGTTAATATTATTTCTTTATAAACATACAATAAAACGAATCAGCCAACCGAACAGGCAGGAGATAAGCCGCGGGTAATGAGGCGCTGGAAGCAAGCGGCTCGTTTCGATTGGTATAGGACGCTGGAGGCACGTGAGCCGAGGCGATTCACAAAAAGATTTAAAACATCGGTCGTTCGTAGATTTAATATTAGACTCATATTCATAGAGATAGATGGACCATAGACGTACTAATGCGCTTTGGCAGGAAGTTTTACTTTCTTCTGATGAGGGAGAGGGACGCGTGGACAGGTGGAGAGGCTGCGTTTTCATTACGCGTCGAGGGATTTAATTTAATATTGGACTCATATATTCATAGATGGACCATAGAGGTAGTAATGTGCTTTGGCAGGACGTTTTCTTTTCTTCTGACGAGGGAGAGGGACGCGTGGATAGGCGGAGAGGCTGCGTTTTCATTACGCGTTGAGGGACTGAAACTTCATATAGCTCCTAGCATCCGCGCGACAAGAGCGCTGTAGCTACTGTGCGGCTGCTGTTCACGAATCGGACGCCTCCACGTGCCACGTGCGTGTGTCCGCGTCCTTTTGCTCTCTCTCGGTTCATTCAATGCCGCCCTCTTCTCACGAAAACCGTCCAGCGACGCACCTCGCCTTCTTCCCCTCGCTTCCTCGCCCCTTCCCTCCTCTCCCTCAACCGCGGCGCGCGCAGATGTGGCGCCCGGCCTTACCGCCGGCTACGCGCGGGGATTCTTTGCCTCTTCCTCTCCTCCAGCTGCGCCGCACGAGGATGCCGCGACCATCCCCGGCGGCGGCTGCGCGAGCCGATCTGCGATGGAGAGCCAGCGATAACGACGACGCTTGGGGCGCGGGAAGACCCAGGGCAGAGGCGTCGTCTACCGTCCGCCCATATCTTCATCTCTACCGCTATTAGGTTCCAACTGTGGACGACGCCCAGGTGCCACGAGGGGAGCAAGAATGGCGGACAGCGGTCTCGCCCAGGTGCTCCAGTTTCCTCTGTTTATTTTCTAATTTTGCTCTGCCTCTTTGATTCCCTCAAATTGACTTTGTTTACTATCGTAGGATTTGGACTTTGATGGCTGATATTCAGCTGTTCATCTACTCAGTATACATCCCCACGCCAATTGGCGATTCCTTCCTCACAGATAGGATGCGCTCATCTCAGGCCCCCAACACCCGTGCTTGGTTTGCTATCCTACTCTTGCTTTTTTCCCATTATATGCTTCAATTTACGGTGGTTCACTGCAACTGGGCTGTCATAATGGAAATACGAGTGTGCTTCTTTTTATGTGTAGTCTCCATTGTTAGATTTCTTAGGACTCAATCGAGTCAAGTTCACCAGATCGGGTATATAGAATAGGAATACATATTCAAGCTTCACAGTATATACACAAAACCTAATGTATGAACTACAGAGATATAAAAGAAAGAAGAGGGGTAGGTGGAGTAGGAAGTCACAGACCATCGAAGGCCGTAGTGGTCGAAGCCGTCAGAGTGGTGGAAGCGCCGGCCGTGGCCTCGTTCGCGGACGCCATCTGCGCGCCGGCAGCGACGTTCGGTGGAGAGAGAGAAGAGTGCAGTGGCATCCTTGGCGGCGGCGTGTGCGTCGGGGTGGCGTTGTCGGCGTCGGTGGTGCTTCCCATCGCTGGCAGCGCCCCTTCTCAAGATCAGGTTAGGGTTATGATGTCGGTGGGGTGACTGGCGACGCGGTGAACCTCGTACTACGAGCCCTGGCCCCCACCTTTCCTTTATAGCGTTGTGCGACGGGGGCCCACCAACCATGTAGGGTTGGGCGCCCCCGATCATGGCGAGAGAACAAGGCCCAAAGGCCGTTGGGCCTAATGGCGTGGGAGATCAATCCAACATTCTCCCCCTTGATCTCTCATCACTTTTTTCATTCTTTAATTCTTACTCAAACTTTCGATTCATATTTTTTTGCTTTTATCCTATTTCATCACAGATTAGTGCATAGAAATGTCCCAGCATCACAGCAATTAATGCCATTAGACTAACAGCCACAATACACTTCTCTGTTTTGAAATATAAACTTTCTTTGGGCCATTCGTATGTTCAGGAATCATAGGCTTTCCCTTAAACCTATGCCGGCTACGTGTTCTCTGAACACGTTGGGTAGTAAGCCCTTTGTGAGCGGATCCGCGAGTATTTTCTCTGTACTTATATGCTCAAGATTTATTATATGATCCCGAACTTTATCTTTCACAACATAGTATTTTATGTCAATGTGTTTGGCAGCACCACTTGATCTATTGTTGTGAGCATACTGTATCGCTAGGTTGTTATCACAATACAACCTCAGTGGTTCATTTATATTATCAATCACTTTTAATCTGGGTATGAATTTCTTCAGCCAATTCACTTGCTCCGTTGCCTCATAGCATACTATAAATTCGGCATACATTATCGAGGATGTAGTTACGGTTTGTTTGGAGCTTTTCCACGATATAGCCCCTCCTGCGAGAGTAAATACATATCCTGACATGGATTTTCTTTCTTCTCCCGCATAATTAGAATCTGAATACCCCTTTATCTGCATGGAATCAGATCTTCTATACGTAAGCATGAGGCCTTTCGTACCCTGCAAATAACATAGGACTTTCTTCACTAATTTTCAATGTTCAATTCCTGGATTCTTTTGATATCTGCCAAGTAACCCGGTAACAAAAGCTAAGTCAGGGCGTGTACACACTTGAGCATATTGTAAACTTTCAACAGCTGAAGAATACGATACCGCTTTCATTCGGTCAATTTCATATTGGTTCTTGGGACACTGATGTTTCCCAAATCTATCGCCCTTGACTATAGAAGCAGGTGAAGGACTGCACGCATGCACACTAAATTTCTTCAGGACCTTTTCTATGTATGCCTTTTGCGATAATCCTAGAACCCCCTTTCTTCTGTCTTGGTGAATCTCTATTCCCAAAATGAACGAGGCCTCACCGAGATCTTTCATATCAAAGTTTGAGGACAAGAATTTCTTCGTTTTCATTAGTAGATTGATATCACTACTAGCAAGCAAGATATCATCCACATACAAAATTAGAAATATGTACTTTCCATTCTTAAACTTTGCATAAACGCAATTGTCCTCAATATTTTCTTTAAACCTAAAACCTTTTATCGTTCTATCAAACTTCAAATACCACTGTCTTGAAGCTTGCTTCAATTCGTAGATTGATTTCTTCAGAGCGACATCCTATATTTTCCTTTCCTTTTATGACAAAACCTTTCGGTTGTGCCATATAAACATTTTCTTCCAAATTCCCGTTTAGGAAAGCCGTCTTTAAATCCATTTGATTTAACTCCAAATCATAGTGGGCTACAAGTGCTATTATAATTCTGAAGGAATCTTTACATGAGACTGGAGAAAACGTCTTATTGTAATCAATCCATTCTCTTTGCGTGAAGCCTTTCGCCACAAGTCGTGCTTTAAATCTTTTTATATTCCTTTGGGAGTCATATTTTGTTTTATAGACCCATTTACAACCTACTGTTTTGGCTCCTTTAGGAATATTTTCGAAGTCCCAAACTTTATTGGTACTCATTGATTTCAATTCATCTTCTATGGCCTTAAGCCACTTTGATGAGTGATCGCTTCTCATGGCTTTTTCAAATGAGGTGGGATCATCCCCCATCTGAAATTCTTCTATTTCATAAACTTCATAGTCATCAGTAATAGCTAATCTTTTTATTCTTTGAGACCTTCTAGGTGCCTCCAGCACTTGTTCTACATTGGGCTGTTGTTGTTCTTCCTCATGTGCAACATTTGGTTCTATAGGTTCCTCAAAGATAGGTTCCTCAAGGACATATTCCTCATGTTCATTCATTGTCGCCACAGGAGAACTTACAACAGGTGTTGGCACTACATTGTCCTGCACTGTCGGTGCAACAGCAGCAGGTAGCATGAAGAATGGTTCTTCAACCATCGGAGTGGGTACATGTACCCGCTACTCCTGTAGGCTGATTTCTCGTACTACCATGCTCCCCCTGATCATGTTATCCTCCAAGAACACAGCATGTCTTGTTTCAACAATCTTCGTATGTCTGTCAGGACAATAGAAGCGATATCCTTTCGATCTTTCTGGATAGCCGATAAAATGGCAGCTGACTGTCTTGAAGTCTAACTTTCCTATGTTTGGGTTAAACACTTTTGCCTCAGCCGGACAGCCCCACACACGCAAATGGTTAAGTGAGGGTTCCCTTCCTGTCCATAATTCATATGGTGTTTTAGGCACCGATTTACTTGGTACTCAATTAAGTATGTGAATGGCGGTTTTCAGTGCCTCCATCCATAAACTAATCGGTAATATGGAGTAACTCATCATGCTTCTTACCATATCCATTAAGGTGCGATTACGTCTTTCAGCCACTCCATTCTACTGAGGCTCCCCCGGTGTGGAGTACTGAGCAACTATATTATTTTCCTATAGGAACCTTGCAAATGGTCTAGAAATTTGGTCATATGGGGTATGTCGCCCATAGTTCTCTCCACCTCGGTCTGATCGTACTATCTTGATTTTCTTATTGTGCTGATTTTCAACTTCAGCTTTAAATATTTTGAATTTATCCAATGCTTCTGATTTTTCTTTAATTGGATAAATATTGCCATTACGAGAGTAGTCGTCTGTGAATGTTATAAACAAGTCATAACCATCCACACTTTTCACAGGAAAAGGACCACATATGTCTGTGTGGATTATTTCTAAAATTCCTGTGCTTCGTTTGACATCTTTCTTAATTTTCTTGACATACTTTCCTTTGATACAATCAACACATTGTTCTAAATCTGAAAATTCTAAGTGCGGGAGAATTGATTCCTTAACCAATCGTTCTATTCTTCCCCTCGAAATATGGCCCAAGCGACAATGCCATAATTTCGAAGAGACATAATCAATTCTCTTCCGCTTCTTAGTTACATTCGCAGATGGAGAATCATTCACATTCTCATCACATACATTGTTCGCATTCTCAGTAAGAGATAATAAATAAAGCTTGTCTTGTCGGAAGGCAAGACCAACACATTTATTATCAACTAGTATCTTACACTTGCCACCACCAAAGTGGCAATCAATTCCATCATCATCAAGTTTCGAAACGCTTATCAAATTTCTACGCAAAGAGGAAACATAAAGTACTTCTTTAAGTCTAAGTACAAAACCATTATTCAATTCTAAAGAAAAAACTCCAATGGCATCAACATTGGCTTGCACTCCATTTGCAACTTTAATCGTTCTTTCTCCTCTTTGCAAGGTTCTCGTCCCACTTAACCCCTATAAGGAATTTGCAACATGAGTAGTTGCACCTGAATCAACCCACCAAGTGGATTTATCACAACATAAATACAGGGATTCATCTACAAATGTAATAAATTCATCACATTTCTTTAGCAGAGATTTCAGGAAGTCTGGACAATCCCTCCTGTAGTGTCCCTTCTTGAAGCAGTGTTTGCACTGATCTTTTTCAGCTCCATCATACTGCTGATTCTCAGAATCTTGGGGGTTTTTTTCCTGTGAATTGGAGGAAGAGGCATTATCCCACTTAGATTTTCCTTGTGGTTTAGAATTCTTGCCATTAAAGTTATTTCTTTTGTTATCCTTCACAAAATGAGCGGATTCACCCTATGAGGACTTTATCCTCTCCTCTTCTTGAGCACATATTGAGATGAGTCTTTCTATGCCTCATCTTTCAGGCTGCATATTATAATTCACAATGAAGGTGTCATATTCTTTTGGCAAAGAAGCAAAAATCAAATGAATCAGAAAATCCTTCTTATTTCCTTTTGCTTAGATGTCGTAGTGTTCATCTTCAAAATGTGCTCTCTTATGCTACCATCAGTGAATTTCTCATTCACAAGCTTCTTAATCAGTGAACTTGTTGTGGCCTTGGTAGACCTAGTAAACTGACTCTTCATTTTCTTAATATATTCTTTGGCAGTAGCACATTCAGGGATTGAGCCCCTTATCTGTTCTTCTATGGTGGCCTTGGCCACCAACAGGCACTTGTGGTTGGAGAGAGTCCATTGTCTATGTTCAAGGTCATATTTCATTCTTATTTCAGCATGATCACGCTTTCGAACAACGAAATTAGCGTCAGATTCATTTCCACTTCTCACTGGGTCCTCTAGTTCAGTAGGACACGGTGAGGTGATGGTAAAATCGACCTCTTCCAACGTAAGTTCTAATTCAAACTTCTCCCGCCACACACGGTGATTGGTCCCATTGAGTGTCGGGATGTTGGCAATGTTCACAATGCATTTGCCTCCTGAAATCATACCAGAGTAAGTAAGAAACATTTATACATAAAATTTCATGCTTTAACTCAACATTGGTTAAATTAAAACTTATAATTCATCCATACAAATATTTTATATCATCGTTGGGCAGAAGTAAAATTAATGCATAAGTTCTCATGGATCAAAATTATAATATTGTTATTAACAACGTTGGTCAGAAAATAACAACATCATAACCTCATCAAAAAATTATCAGAAATTCACCACTTCTCTTAAAATTAAATTATCCCGTTGGTTCAAATTTAATCAAATAGAACAATAATTATCATGCACAGCGGAAACTTAATAATCTTTCATATTATTATTTTCAGAAGCACTAAAAAATTCATTGTTTTCTGAGCAAAATATCGTTGGATAAAATTTGCATAGAAAAATTGTATCAAAATCATTCAAATTCATCAAAAAATATGCATTAAAATTGCTCCTGGAAAATAATAACAAAATTTTTCTTTCATTTCAGCCCAGCGCGGCCCAGCTCGCCCATACGCGCGGCCCAGCAAGCAACGCGCGCTGCAGCGGCCCATCTGTCCGCGCCCGCACAGGCCGCACCTAGGCCGCAACCTGGGCCTGGGCCGGCAAAGTGCCGTGCGCGCTCGCGCCTGCCTAGGCCGGCGACGGCCCGAGCATCCGTGGCCGTTGGATTCATCGGACGGCTGCGCGCCGTCTTTGGGCGAACAAAAAACGGCCCCTGGCCGCGTCCTCCCGAACCCTAGAGGCCATTCGCTCCCCCCTCTTCTCTCTCTACTCTCTCTCAGCCGCAGCAGCGAGGCGAGCGCAACCGAGAGCGTCTCGAAGGCGAAGGAGCGGGCGACCCATGGCGCCGTCGTCGGCCCCCTCGCCGGCGCGCGTGCTCCCCAATGGGTGAGCACGCCGCCGTCGAGCGGCCTAGCCGCGGCGTCCCCTTGGCCGAGCCCGGTGAGCAGCGCCCCGAATCGGCTCTTCTTCTCCCGCGCCGGCGAAGGTGAATCCGCCCCCTTTTTACCTTCTTCCCCGTCCTTTCTTTCTTCTGGGATTAACCCGTGGTGGGGATGGGGAAAAAATTACGGTTAGGGATTTGCTTTTCGATTCGATTTTGCCGATTCGGTTTTCTGTTCTTTTGATTTCTTTTCTTTTCGTTCATCCGAATAGGAAACTAGGGTTAGGGTTAGGGTTCCGACCCTTCTTTTCTTTGATTCGAGTTCTCCAAGATTATCCCCTTTCCCCTCTTCGGATTTGGGTCTGATTTTCTCTTATCCGAAAGGATTTAGATCTAGGGTTCTTCTTTCTATTTTCCTTTCCTGATCCGGTTTCTTCTCTAACCTAGCTCCGGTACCATTGTTAGATTTCTTAGGACTCAATCGAGTCAAGTTCACTAGATCGGGTATATAGAATAGGAATATATGTTCAAGCTTCACAGTATATACACAAAACCTAATGCATGAACTACAGAGATATAAAAGGAAGAAGAGGGGTAGGTGGAGTAGGAAGTCACAGACCATCGAAGGCCGTAGTGGTCGAAGCCGTCGGAGTGGTGGAAGTGTGGCCTTGGCCTCGTTCATGACGCCATCTCGATGGACGCGTTCGGTGGAGAGAGAGAGTCGAGTCTTGATGGCATCCTTGGCGGGCGTGGTGTGTGCGTCGGGGTGGCGTTGCCGGCGTCGGTGGTGCTTCCCGTCGGTGGCAGCGCCCCTTCTCAAGATCGGGTTAGGGTTATGATGTCAGTGGGGTAACTGGCGGCGCGGTGAACCTTGTACTGCGAGCCCCGGCCCCCACCTTTCCTTTATAGCGTTGTGCGATGGGGGCCCACCAACCATGTAGGGTTGGGCGCCCCCGATCATGGCGCGAGAACAAGGCCCAAAGGCCGTTGGGCCTAATGGCGTGGGAGGTCAATCCAACATCCATGTTTTGTTTTTCTAAAATGAAAAGATCATGGATTACTCAGATGGTAATATGTACTTCTGTTGTAGAATTGCTTGCTTATGTTTACTATAAGATGAGGTCACAAAAGCCAAAAAAAAGGTGTTTCTCCCTAAGGGCAAAATTAGCTCACACTTGCTTCCAAGTCCCAGTTTCCTCATGAAACATAGATTGCTACAATGTTTGCGTTTGATTGTGTATATTGTAGGCTTAAAATTTTCCTATGCACCCCATCCCATTTTTTTGGTTCAGGTCAAAACGTTTGATACAACAAGGCCATTAAAACATGGACATAGATATTTAGTTTCTCATTGAGCTAGATTTTAGAGAAGCTAATGTTAACAAGTGCCTACAAAGTTACCTCTTGAGTCCGATCAATTGCAATTTATGATCGTTAATCTGCATAGACGTGTTGGCAATGTCAAAGTTAAGGTTCAGTTGTACCTGCTACCTTTATGTCTTTAAGAAAAATGTGTTGCTCATTCCGATAGATAGCATGATTGAAAAACAGACTCCGATACCTGCTACCTTTATGTCTTCAAATGTGTAGCACCAATTTTTCCCCCTTTCATTCTGTACACTGACTAATGAGAAAGCTGGCTTCCCCAACACCTGCTACATGTAATATCAATTCTACACTATGCTTGATATGTGGTTCTCCAGTTATTGGATGGACTTATGGTGCCACCACTTGGTACAGGCAACATAAGATTTGTTCGTTATTATTCGCTAGAAGAGCATGTGATTTAATTCTGTCAATTACATCAGTCCTTTGCAGTTTATATTAAACCTTGATTAATACCTGAGCTACTTTTCTTCATTTCTTTAATGACCTGTGATCATGCAGTTCTAATTCAAAAGTGTAATTTCTCTGCTGAAAATTATGTGAAAATGTGATTACGTCAACCTCAATTTTGCCCTTAATTTTGTGCTTCCAGATATACAGACTTTTGCCTTCCCCTAGCTAGGCCCTAACCATTGGAAGAGTTTGCTCAACCGAATTTGCTTGACTCACCTGTGATGTATTCGTTCTTTCAATTTCTTTTCTTCTTTCTAACTGATGGTGTTAAATGTTAATGCATGGTGGCATAGCACCAAGGTAGCTTATTATATGGTTAGCCTCTTCCCTTCTCAGATTTACTGTAACTTCTTAATGTTTTCGTTATGTTACGATGTACAAAATTTCGAACTGTGTATATGCCAAAATTCTGGGATGCTGAGCTAGCAAAGGAAACATCGACGATGTTAGCACAAAATGTTTTATGTGATGTCAGCACATAATGTTCTACATAATTTCATCAAGTGACAAACTCCGATCCTACATTAGTTAACCTTCATATTGCGTTCTTTAATTTCAAAGTGACAAATTCTTTGAAGAAATGGTCTTTTTATTTTTTTGTGTTGACAAAACCTAGGTACAAAATATTAAGAAAAGCAAAATCGCAGACATCAAGACACACGAAACAGCGCAATGAGGAGCGCCTTGCTTTGTGCTGCTAGTAACTATATAGTGCAAGACTACTTTGCTAGGGCATGACTTGGATTTTGCACGTCTACCCACCAAAGCGTGTGTTTTAGCTCATGACCAAACATTGACCCTTTGCAGATTAACCGCGTCAGTTTCTTACTTAGGCTGTCATTTGATTTTCTACCACAACTACCAAACTAAAGTTTGCCACACTTCTAGCCCACCAGTGATTGCTCCATTTCTTTGCCAAATCATGCCTACGGTAGAGCAAAAAAAAATGTTAACCTAGTAAAGATTGGCAAAAATGTGGCAATACGTAGTCATTATCCAAACACACCAATGCCCCGTTCGGCTTGCTGAAACTTGGTTGAAAAACATTGTTCTGGCTGAATTATTGTGAGAGAAAAATATTGTTCCGGCTGAAAAAAAAAAAACTGAATAATGCGAATTATAAGGTAAGCCGAACGGGCCAAGTCACGACGCCACACCTTAGTCTGCTTGGATTTTGCACGTCTACCGAAATTAGGAAAAAAAACATCACATAAACCGACAAGTGAGAAAAAAGTAAAAGAAACTACCAACCATTGAATCAGTGCTAACAAGGCCCATTGGCAACCTAGTTCAAACAAACCAATCGCAAGTACATATAGTGTGCCGAGCAGTCAGGGCCGTCCGGTAAAATATATAGGCCTTCGGCAAATTCTCATTTAGGCCCCAAATATAAATACTGGCCCAATTTGCTTCTTATAATCTGTACTTTTCAGCTTTTTTTTTTTCCAGCCGGAACGGTGTTTCTCTCTCACCACAAATCAGTCGGAACAGTGTTTTGGCTTGTTTTTCAGCGAAGCGAACGGGGCCACTAAATAAATAAATAACAACAACAATAGTTATTATTCATTGTATTATTCTGCTTGTATGATCTATTGATAGCCCTGTTCGACAATCAAATCAGCATCCATAATCCTTTCTTTCCCTTTATTTCTATGCTTTACATAGATATAGACACATAGTCATATTTTCAAACCCAACTTTAGAAAACAAATCTTAAAATATTGGTGCAATAGAAAAGAACAAAATTAACACGGATAGAAATCCAAAAAGAACAGTTCTAGCCTTCTAGGCTTATGCCAGTTGGAATAGTATGTTGATCCGGTTAGTATTTAGTATACTGGCTGCTCCGATGCAACAAGCAGCAGCTTCCACGGTCACAGCGCAAACATGTTTACAATACAAATTTATCTCAATTAGTAAATTGAAGCAAAATAGGAGTAAAGAATTATGCCCTTCAAACAGAGAAGGAAACATGGGGGAATTCATAGTATAGCACGATTTTTAGGCGAAAATCAAGATTAATCTTATTATTTTTAGGCGAAATTTCAGTCAATGTAGTACTAGTACACTAAAACTCTTGTTATTTTTTCCCATTATCCATATTTTGTGAAGGGAAGGATCCTTCTTTGCCGAATCTCTTGGATCAACTTGAATTTCGAATACCCATCTACCTCAGAGCTACTTTCACATGTTGCCGTGGTAAACAATTTCTCTCCTCCCTCTCTCTCATAGGCTGAGATCACAGAGAAATTCTTTTGCTTGCCAGATTTGTTGAAAGTGGACTGTATCATATCTAAATGCAGATTTGTAAATCTGAGGGAGTGAATGTCACTGTTCCTCAGTTAAAGCATGTAATTGATATTTTCCCCAGGCAGATCGACAGGCGCCGGCGTGCCTTCCATTGGAGCGGCACTGACGCGGTCGCCGGTGGAAGCTGCAAGGTGGCTTGGCTGGTGGTGTGTACCCCCAAATGCTATGGTGGGCTGGGGTCCCGGACCTTCGAATTCTCAGTTTGCACTCAGGCTGAGATGGGAGTGGCAGAAGAGAGAGCCCGGTGCAATTGCCCTCTAAGCCTGAGAGGTTGGTGGACGCCATGTTCAGTTGCTCGGTACGTGTTGAGCTGGGGGACGGTGTCTCAACTCGCTTCTGGACAAATGCGTGGTTGCCGGCTGGACAGATCAAGGCTTTCGCCCCGCACCTGTTCCTGGCCATGGGCAAACGTTTCCTCGAGACTTCGGTGAAGGACGCCATCTTCCAGCACAGATGAGTGCGCCACATCTCTGGAGCTCACACTGCGCCAGTGCTGTATGAGTACCTGGACCTTTGGGAGAAACTCGAGTCCGTTCAGCTTAGGCCGCTCGTGGGCGACCGCTTCGTATGGCGCTGGACTCCGGACAGCGCCTATTCGGCTTCGTCGTCCTACCGATAGTTCTTCCTCGGCATATCGTCCCTCTTGGGCGCCAGGGAGGTATGGAAGGCCTCGGCACCACCGAAGGTGAAATTCTTTTTCTGGCTCGCACTCCATCGGCGCATTTGGACGGCGGATCGCAGGGAGAGGCATGGGCTTCAGGATTCCGTGGAGTGCGTCCTCTGCGGCCAGGAGGACGAGACAGTGGACCATCTGCTCGCTTCCTGCGTTTTCACAAGGGAACTCTGGTTTCGCTTGCTTCGCCCTAGTGGTTGGGAGCAGTTGTCGCCTTCTGCTCACTCTCCTCTGTCGATCTGGTGGATGGATGGCCGGTATTCTGTGCCCGCGCAGCTTCAAAGGAGATTCGATTCCACCGTCCTCCTGGTCTCGTGGCGGCTCTGGAAGGAGCGTAATTCATGTACCTTTGACAACTCCGCGTCCACGGTCCAGCAGGTTGCGAAGCTGGTGTTGGAGGAGACCGACAAGTGGATCGCCGCCGGGTTCGTCTGAGTTTTTGGTCATTTCTTCTGTTGTCTAGTGTTTTCGTCGCTCGTCGCACTATACTTTTGAGATGCAATCCGCTATGCCTGTGTCTGTCTAGTTGCTCGTTTCGGTAAGACTGAACTTTCCTATCCTGGCAGCTTGCCGGGATAGCTGCTGTTTGTTTTATTTACCCTTTTTAATGAAATACCCGTGAAGTCGTGTTCTAGAATTTTTTTTTATATTTTCCTAGGTGACATTAGGAGGACGGTGATGCTTCTGCAGTTTTGGTACCAAGTCAGTCATCAATTCGCAGATTTGATGCCTTATACTAGGAAAATTTATCCATTTTTTTAGTTGTACGTGTTGAACTGGCTCATTGTTCACTTCTTTTAGACCTGTCAGTATGTAAAACTTACTATGCTTCTTTCTCATTGTATTTGCTTCTGCGATTAGTTTGTGAACCCTTGTTAAACTATGTTTAAATGATCCTTCAATAAGGCAAAGCTAGTGTCCAATACATTATGAAGTTAAAGATGCCGGTTGTTTATGGGTATTGGGCTCAATAAGTCCCCCAATCCAAAATGCATGTGACCATATAGAGAGAAGAAGGAAACACGGAACAACACGAACTATCAATTCACGTACTTTTGGCAGCATATACATGCAAAGGCACCTGAACGACCATGCACGACGACTAATACATGTACCACGGACGGATCTAGTGGTGGTGGTGGGGTGTGTGTGCCCTTCCGCCGCTGATCCCATGGAACCCTAGAGCATTTCTGATAATTTTTTCATAGTTGTTTTTAGAGGAGAGGATAGAGGTTGAAGATGAACTTTAAGCTTCCTTGAACTTTTATTCGGGCATTGGAGCTATACCTGGCCTTGCAGCCCGCGGGCTCGTGGCCCAGCCCGTGGCCCGGCCCAAGCACGGAACGGCCCGGTGGCCATCGGGCCCGGGCCGGCCCGTCCCGTCCCGAAGGACCAGGACGTGCCTGGGCCGCCACCTAGGCCCGCGGCATGACACGGGCACGGCCTGGTGAAAGAGGCGGCCCGGTGCCTCCAACGGCTAGTGAGGCAGGCCGCAGGCAGCCCAACCCACGAAGCCGCCTCCCCCACGGCCGTATATATGTTGCCCCTCGCCCGCCCCGATCCCTAACCCTAATCCCACTCCCTCTCCCACCGATCATAGATCGTCTCGTCTCGCTCGCTCTCGATCCGCCACTGGAGCTCGGCCGCTGCCTTGAGCTCGTCGGCCTGCTCCCGTGACCTCTCGCCGCTCGTCCACCTCGACTGAGTTCGCTAACCATCTCCTCCTCCTTTCCTTCCTATCCCTCTTCCCCCTCTCCCGGTGTACCATGTGAGTAAATGCGTATGTGTTCCTTCCACCGCCGCTTTTCGTCGTTCTAGCTGTTGTCTGTCTCCTCCTGGTGCCTCCTGGCCTCTTCTCCAAGACTTTGGGCTCGGTGTGCAGTTAGTTAAGGTTAACCCTAACCCTAACCCTAACCTTAGATCTGTGTTTGTGTCTGTCCATCTTTCATATAACCTTGTCTCTGTCTTTTCTCTTGTGTTGTGATTTGTGATTGTGTGGTACTGTGGTGAATGTGAATCTGTGAGCTTTTGTGAAAATGGTGATGAAAATGATGGAATCTTGTTCAAAACTGGTGAAAATAAAGAAGTGGTTCAAACATTCGGTGAAAATCTGGTGAAAATGAGATGTTTTTTTGTTGTCGGGCTATGGGCCGGCACGGCACGGGGAAAATGGCCGTGCCCAACGGACGACACGGCACGATCAGACGGCTCACGGGCCGTAGGCCAGGCACGAAGCCCGTGGAGGCACGGCACGGCACAGCAGGCACAACGGCCCGTCGAGGCAAGACCCCCATCGGGCCGGCACGGCCCGTTGGCCATCTATAATTGGAGCAGCATGGACTAGCCCTGGTGCCCCGCCGAGGGGTTGGCCAAACCACCCCAGACGCCACCATGCTAAAAACTACCAACGCGGCTGCGAGAACACGCATTTTCAGGGACGACTTTTTAACTTAATCTGATGTGATGCTATGTATGTACATTTATAAGCAAGGAGTCGGTCTGCATCCTACGAGATATTGATTCTCGCTATTTGAGTTTGGCGCAGGCCCGTCCCGGCGCATGTGCAACCTGTGCGTCCGCAGAGGGCGCCCAAAATGTTTAGGGCCCTGAAGATTAGTCTATATATCAATCAGCATTAGTAATGTTAGTCCATACAGGAGAAAAGAGTAGTACTAGTTATCCATATTCAAATCATTTGTTTTTTCTCTTGCCGCTTGCAAATCGTAAACTATATTTCATAATGGGACTGATTCTCTGAGTCTCTAGATTAATCCTGATTTACGCCTAAAAATCATGCTGTACTATGAATTCCCTCGTGTTTCCTTCTCTCTTTGAAGGGCGTAAATCTTTACTCCTATTTTGCTTCAATTTATTGATTGAGATAAATTTGTATTCTAAACATGCTAGCACTGTGACTGTGACTGTGGAAGCTGCTTCTTGTTGGATCGGAGCAGCCAGTATACTTAGTACTAACCAGATCAATATACTATTCCAACTGGCATATGCCTAGACGGCTAGAACTGTTCTTCTTGAATTTCTAACCGTGTTAATTTTGTTCTTTTCTATTGCACCAATATTTTAATATTTGTTTTCTAAAAGTTGGGTTTGAAAATATGACTATGTCTATGTAAAGCATAGAAATAAATGGAAAAAAAGGAATATGGATGCTGATTTGATTGTAGAAAGGGGCTATTAATAGATCATACAAGCAGAATAATACAATGAATAATAACTATTGTTGTTGTTATTTATTTATTTAGTATTTATATTTGGGGCCTAAATGAGAATTTGCACAAGGCCTATATATTTTACCGGACGGCCCTGACTACTCGGCACACTGCAGACTGCAGTGTACCCAGCGGTTGAGGCGCAAGTACAAAAGATATTTGGATTGCAACTTTGAATCTACTTTATTTATATAGACTAAAATTCAATCGGTTAGCCAATATAAAGAAACTATGTTTTGATTGTGGCATGGGTTGGTGATAGAAAAATATATATAAGAGTATTCCTTGATCATTTTTTGGTATAATGGCAGTGATGAGTAATTTAATATATTCTACGGTTAATGTGGATACTTTTGTTTTGCTGGACAAATACTAAAATAGTAGATAGAATTGCTAAACAAATTCGAATTTGATTTGTTCAGTTTTGTAGCAACCCTGCAAAGTGCGAAGTGTTCCGCCACGGCCCACGGGTGGGTTCGTGTCGTTCTCACCGCCGGTCGGGGGCGGCTCCGCGGCTGGCTGGCCCAATGCAAGCTCCACCACACAAACGCCGCAAAGCGCCATGCGTGCTCGTGCACACTTGCTCTCCGTCCCCGCCTTTCCTCCGTTCCCTGCCGTCACGCAACCACACTGCGCTCCCCGTGTGTACACTGCACAGTGTGCTCTCTCTAGCCGTATCAGTAGTTCACTCCCCAGCGTGGGAAAATCCCGGAATTTTCTTGGTCTGCCCACTTGTTTTTTTTTTCCGCCAAAAACAGGTTTCTCCCCGTTGCCGTGCCAGAACTCTGTTCTTGCCCAGTCTAGAAGCTCTCTGCACTGCTTCCAATTCCAACCAGCGACTGCGGCCGCGAACGAAGCATATAATTGGCGCGGCGAAGATCTCCAGCGCGAAAACCAAAACCTCTGCGCTTCACTTCGACACGTGCGGCGACAAAATGCGCGCGACGACCCCAGCCCTCTCGCTCCTGGTGGCGCCGCGGCTCCCCTCGCTCGCCGCGCCGGCGGCTGGAGGCCGCGTCTATGTGGGCCGTCGTCCTCGGATCCGCCTACGCGTGGCTGCGCCGACGTCCGTCCCAGGGGAGGCGGCGGAGCAGGCGGAGCCGAGCACGTCGGCGCCCGAGTCCGGCGAGAAGTTCTCGTGGAGGGATCACTGGTACCCGATCTCCCTCGTCGAGGACCTCGACCCCAGCCGCCCCACCCCGTTCCAGCTCCTCAACCGCGACCTCGTCATCTGGAAGGAACCCAAGTCCGGCGAGTGGGTCGCGCTCGACGACCGCTGCCCCCACCGCCTTGCCCCGCTCTCGGTACGGTGACCCGCATCCCTTCCTCGCCTCATCCGTGTCCTACCGGATCTCTTCCTCGTTTCGGCTAATTTTGGTCTGAGCCTGTGCAGGAGGGCAGGATCGATGAGACGGGGTGCTTGCAGTGCTCGTATCACGGATGGTCATTCGACGGCTCCGGCGCCTGCACCAGGATCCCCCAGGCCATGCCCGAGGGTCTTGAGGCCCGGGCGGTGCGTTCGCCGAAGGCGTGCGCGATCAAGTTCCCCACCCTCGTCTCCCAGGGCTTGCTGTTCGTGTGGCCTGATGAGAATGGGTGGGAGAAAGCCACTGCCACCAAGCCTCCAATGTGCGTAGAGTCAGGGTTTGGACTGCGGCTAATTGGTTGAATTCAGCTGTGCTTTCCGGCGACTGAATTCGATCTTGTTTGGTTTCAGGTTGCCGAAAGAGTTTGACGACCCGGCCTTCTCCACGGTGACAATCCAGAGGGACTTGTTCTATGGTTATGATACGTTGATGGAGAACGTCTCTGATCCGTCCCATATAGAATTTGCTCACCACAAGGTAGCTACTTAGTAAAGGGACAAAACTTAGTTGCTTGCCACACTCACCATGATAGTATTTTGCAGTTGAAAGTTTGTGATTCGAGGAAAGATGTTTTGTTGTAATCAATTTTGGTTACTTTGCCCAAAAATCACCACCTCAATGCTGTTTAAGTATATACATTGAAATTCCTCAGAAATGACTTATAATGATAAAAAGTGCAGAATGGTTTGCGTCTGGCCTCTTATCTTTTTCCGATTGCCAGTGTGCAAGTTTAACTGACTGTTACACCTTAACTGTGGATATACCCAATATATTTTATTGCATCATAGTTTTATTCTCTTTACGTATGCTACTTGCTTATTCTGAATGGACAATAAATAACTGGCTGACTTAATTGTGCTATCTATGTGGCATGAACTTGTGCCAGTGGCATAGACAAACAAAATGCTTTGTTCTCTTGAGATACATGGTTTCAGCAAATCCGCTCATGTTTCAGAGCTTTACTCCTCTCGCAGGTTACTGGACGAAGAGATAGAGCCAGGCCTTTGACATTCAAGATGGAGTCAAGTGGTGCCTGGGGTTACTCAGGGGCAAATTCTGGTAATCCTCGCATTACTGCAACTTTTGAGGCCCCTTGCTATGCATTAAACAAGTAAGTTTCACAAAAGTACCTGGTCATCTTTCCTCTTGTTTTATTGTATTACTTGTCTTTCAGTGTGGTGGAGTGGTTCTTATTTATCGCTTCAGCAATCTAGTCGTTATACGGCTCTGAACTTTTGTTAACTGGTTTGTACAGAATAGAGATAGACACAAAGTTACCCATTTTTGGAGACCAGAAATGGGCCATATGGATTTGCTCTTTCAACATTCCAATGGCCCCAGGGAAGACTCGTTCTATTGTCTGTAGCGCTCGAAACTTTTTCCAGTTTACAATGCCAGGAAAAGCATGGTGGCAGGTACATGCTTGTTTAGTGATTCCTTTACTTAACCTTTGTTTTCCTATTTGTTTTGTCAATGTAATCTTATAACTGCTAAAATGAACTTGTTCTCATATTTTTGTGGGGAAACAAGGCGAAGGTACCTAGTCCCTACTGTATGCATGTATTATTGGCGGAGTTTATTACTTGATCATATTTGAATTTATATGTGTACAGTCAAATGCTGATACCTTCTTTCTCTCTTTGTGGTGTAGCTTGTCCCTCGATGGTATGAACATTGGACTTCAAATTTGGTCTATGATGGTGATATGATTGTTCTTCAAGGCCAGGAAAAGATTTTCCTAGCTGCAACCAAGGAGTCTTCTACAGATGTTAATCAGCAGTACACAAAGATCACATTCACACCCACACAGGCTGATCGATTTGTTTTAGCATTCCGGGCATGGCTAAGGAAATTTGGCAATAGCCAGCCTGAGTGGTTTGGAAATCCTAGCCAGGAAGCATTGCCTTCCACCGTCTTTTCAAAGCGCGAGGTAAAAGCTATCTGGGCCACCAAAGAATCTCAGTATAATCTTTGCTTCAGACTTAAAATGTTCGAATATCGCAATAATTTTTTGGTGACCAAGGATTTGTTTTGCCTACATCCTTAATGCTCTATGCATTGATAACTGATTGCAGTTATCTTTTTTACTCGTTTTTTCCCCTTTCTGTGCAGAATGTGTTATCATGTCTTCATTGTTGGCACACTTTGTTTCTATAACACACAAATTTATGTTGTACATTATCGGTTGTCATATGAGCTAATGTATTAACAGCAATCTGCGTAAGTGCTTAGTATCACAAGGGCCAAATTCAGTGAAACATTTGGAAAGATAGTAGCGTCGAACCACTCTTACTGCTAGACATTTGAGAATAGTTGCTTAACTGACAGCAAAAGTTCACCTTCTACTGACTGAATCTGGAAACAGTATCATCTACTTGAAGTAGACACACGTAAACTTTCGTCAGCTGTGTTTCTGCGTTCCAGTAACTCTTATATTCTTATGATTGACTTTGTGTTATGCAGATGCTAGACAGATACGAGCAACACACATTGAAATGCTCGTCTTGCAAAGGAGCATATCATGCATTCCAGACTCTGCAGAAGGTATTCATGGGAGCGACAGTAGTGGGCTGTGCTACCGCTGGGATTCCTGCAGATGTTCAGCTCAGACTATTGATCGGTGCAGCTGCTTTGATTAGTGCCGCTGTAGCATATGCATTCCATGAGCTCCAGAAGAATTTTGTATTCGTGGATTACGTGCATGCTGACATTGATTGAAAACTTTGTGAGGATATGTTGTGTGGACATCGCACGCTCGTGTCTGTAGTCTAGGGCCCTTGGCGTGTAGCTAGGGAAAGTAACTTTTTTGCCGGATATATAGCTCACATATGTGTATATAATAGTAGGCACTCAACTGTATCCGATGTAACGCGGAAATATAATTTTGTATGTTATTGTATTATATATTGGATTAAAAATGTCTCCAAATCCTTTAGCATGTAAAATCTACGTGGAAGCATACTTTTTTTCCTCAAACACAACGAATTTCACATCATTGTGTTAAATGTTAAAAAACATCGGGTTATATGCCGATTTCATGGCTAGGTTTGGTATCTTAAAACGTACTAACACACACAAACTACTAGCAACGGTGATAAAGATCGACTCGTGGAATGGTACGCGGTGGTGGGTAGGATAAAACTAGAATCACTCGGAGGTCACTCATCAAGATCAACTCAATTATCATATCGTACCAATATCAACTCTCCTTCAAATAATAGATTACATGATTTATTTATATTAGGAACATCCCTCCTAGTTAGGTATGAACATAAGCATAAAAAATACAAGTGGAAGGTCATCTTGGTGGAGAAATTGAAGAGTCATCGATTTCTCCCGCAGCAATAAAACTGCATGTGTAGCTTTCACTAAAATGGTCGTAACTCCTAGCTCGTAAGTCCAAAGATGCACCGTTTGTTGCATTGGAAACTAGACGCATATATCTTTCCAATGATATAGCATAGGAATGCTAAAATCATGAATATTAGTACCAGCGAGCCACGAAATATAGGAGTAATTCTGCATGTTTTTCATGGCCTTATCATCCTCCCCTGAAAAAAAAAACTTATCCTCGAGTTCAGATTGGTTGGAGATACTATCACAGTGACGTCGACCTTCCTTAAGTTAGAAATCCTATTATGGTAATATCATTTACACATAATATATTGGTGGTGTAACCTAACTAATATTGCTGCGTGACTAAGGCTGGACGAAAAACTCGAAGCTCGTTAGCTCGCTCGGCTCGTTATGATAACGAGCCGAGCCGAACCAAGATTTTAGCTCGTTAGCTATAACGAGCCAACTCGAGCCAGCTCGCGCTAGGAAAAAAAGTATCAAAATTTATATTAGTTTTTATATTACTTCATGTCTTGCACTTTACAATTGACTGGTAACTGATCTAGACCCTATAAATTAACTGGTAACTGGTCTAGATGCATTTCTTTTATATTATTATTATTCTCAAACTTTAGATAAATGCAAATATTATATTTTGTGTATTTTTTATACCTGGCTCGCGAGCTTAACGAGCCAGCTCGAGCTTTTAACGAGCCGAGCCAAGCTGGCTTTCTGGCTCGTTAGGATAACGAGCCAAGCCGAACTAGCTCGTTATCTTAACGAGCCAGAACGAGCCGAGCCATAACGAGCCGAGCCAGCTTGTTATCCAGCCTTATGCGTGACAACACTATCTTGGGATTTTTGCAAGTTCATTCCAATCACCTTTCTCATTTCTTTTGTTTCTTGCCTTGTACCCAATTCTCGCACAACTATGGCGCCATGATTGAAACACTAATGATATATCGGCTACGTGATTACTGAAGGCAGGATGATAATCATGTGATTCTCTGAGCAGTTAGAGCTATGTGCAAGGATGGCATGCAAAACTATTTCAATTTAGAGTGTCTGGTCAAAATCTGTTGTTACGGTGAGTCTTTGGTTTACTACCCAAGTAATGAGCAAATTGTATCCATGTATAGGAAACATGATTTTGTTTGATTTGAGGCTAAGACTTGGCCAAGCAGAAAAGAAACCCATCATATTCAACCAGATGTTTTTTTCAACCAAATGTTGGGCAAAACATGAATGGGCGAAATCGTTTGTTTCATTTTTACCTTCCTAAATTTTACTAAATGTCATTTTGTTTACCTTGGTGTTTGCATAATCTAACTTGGCATAGATAAATTTTTGTTTGGCTTAATGAGTCTTTAGGATGTATTTGTTTTCTAGCCAAATGTGAGGTCATGTGCATGCATGCTACATGTGAATATCTTTTTACACTAAATATATTCATCATGGGCTTTATTTTGTAGTTTAAATGTATAGAGTAAGTTAGTTTAATAATAATATTAAGAAACAACATTATGGGTTAAGAGATAATTGCATGAATGTTTTCATCCTGTAAGTACTACAAAGAAAATCACCCTCTCTCCTTGACATGCGTAACAACTACCTATGCACCTCGGTGCTTGGGTCACAAATCCAGCTCTAAATTCTTGCCTAACTTTTCTGAAGGATAGAATTTGGATGGGCAAAGTTTCCTTGAGCTAGCCAAATTTGGCATGGAACAAAATGGAAGCAAAATTCATTCAACAGGTACTGAATTTGGCTTAGCTATATAGAGTCACAAAGCAAACATGTCTGAAATAGCATTTCCCCTCCCCACCCTCAAAGTGTATTTTTCTTCTTCTTTGAGGAGAGTTTGATGTACTAAGGGGGTACCGACAACAATGATTCTATTTTTTGCATGATCTACAATTCAATCATAACAAATTTTCGTTGTAACTCCTTCATCCAAGGTTTCATTCAAAATTGACTAAAATACATGAAAAAATGTGCACTCTTTGCATGCATTAGTGGTTTTTTAAGGGGCGGGAAGCCAGGAAATGTGTGTGGTTGGCTGGGTTCCACTAATGCTGCCCGATGTGGAGAGTGTAATGCATAGGTAAACCAATGACCTTAGACAGGTTTTGACATTAGAGAGCACGACAGGATCCAAGAGCGAAACATCTCTCTCGAGTCCCAACACTAATGCTGTCGGGTTCATAAACCCAGGTGAAAGGTCCTTGTTTGGTTTTGGTAATTGAGTGACAACCAAGGTGGACTAATTGTGTTTATGTGAGATACACAGGTGACTAGTCCACAGGTACATGTGTGTGAGTAACATATGCCATGAAGGTGACAATGGCTTGGAGATGTTGCAAAGCTCACACATGTGATGATGAAGGAGCTTATTGCAAATGAGACATGACATTGAGTCATGTGATCAAGGTGGAGAAGATCAAGACAAGACTTGGCTTGATGGACCGGTTGCAAACGTGAAGGGCAAGTCAGAGGCTTTGGAGTGATGGACCGCGTGGCGGTGAAGCTTAAGCAAGACTTGGCGCCGATGAACGATGGCAACGGTGAAGAGCAAGTGAAGTCAAGATCGATGAACCAATATGATCATGTGATGATATGAAGTGGATCATATCATTGTTGATCGTGTTGGTGCATGTGTTGCATCGACATTGGAGGAGATGGAATGGAATGCGCAAGGCAAAGGTATAACCTAGGGCATTTCATTTCACCGGTCATAGGTGTGTAGAGAAGTTTATGACCAGGTTTAGGATAGATGGCCGTACTATCAAGAGGAGCAAACTTGTTTGCATATCGGTCATCTAAGTGCCACTCGAGTGATCTAACTTTGCATCGTCGCTAGGATTGAGTGGCGTGGCAAGATGAGTGGCTAACCCTTTGGGAAATGATTGTGAAAAGCTAACACACATACACATGGTGGTGTACACTTGGTGGTGTTGGCACATTTACAAAGGAGATGATGTTGGAGTTGATGTGGAACAACTTGGCGAAGAAAAGGAGCGAGTCGCGCTGGTCAGAAAGTGACCGGACGCATCCGGTATGGTTACCGGACACGTCCGGTATTAACAGGCGAACTCAGCGATCGGACGCGTCCGGTCGCCACACCGGACGTGTCCGGTGTGAATCTGCATGGTCGAAGTTTTGTGAACGGTCGACCGGCATGGGTGATCGGACGCGTCCGGTCGGACCTGGGTGCTTACTGGACTCGACCAGACGCAGCGGCTCAGCGTTCGGTCATGTCTGCTTCTACGTCCGGTGTGAGCGTCCAGTCGAACATGTCAGAGAGCCGTTGTGGCAACGGCTAGCTTAAATGGGACACGTGGTGGTCGGGCGCTACCGGACACGTCCGGTATAGCGACCGGACGCGTCCGGTATGCACTTCCGGTGCGTCCGGTGCAGCGTCCGGTCGGCCCGGAAAACGCCCAGTGAAGGGGTAACGGCTAGTTTAGCCCTTGGGGCTATAAATAGAAGTGGCCCTCGGCCATGGCGAGGGTTGAGCACCTAAGGGGACTTAGTGTCCATGCTTGTGAGTGCTTGGGAGCCCTCCATCACACATATACTTGATAGTGATCATTTGATTGTGTGAGTGAGCGATTCTAGTGCAATTGCATCATGAGGTTGCATCGAGTGGCACTAGGTGATCGAGTTGCAAGCCAGTGGTGCTTGTTACTCTTGGAGGTTGCCACCTCCTAGATGGCTTGGTGGAATGCTCCGCCTTTATAAGTAGAGCTTGGCTTAGCCATTGGTACCACCACTCAGCGCACTTTAGCTCGCTTAGCTTCTCCTTTGAGCCATCTTTTCGCTCAGCCTTCCTTGCAACCACCGCCAGAGATGGCAGGAGCCTGGGTTAGCACCTACTGCCTGAATGTTGAGGGGTTTCCCAAAATCCTGCATGCCACCCTGCAAAAGCTCGGAGTCAATGATCGCCCCGAGTATGAGGGCCGTGAGTATGAGGAGCATGGCACCGAGCGGTGTGAGGTTACCGTCTACATTGGGAAGAGTGAAGAGTTCCCCGACCTCACTGAAGCCTGGAGTGTGACCGCAACTGGGTTTCGCTTCATCGACACCTACCAGGTTGTGGCCCGCAAAGCCTTGCGGTACCTCTGCCAGATCTATGAGGAGCCCATTTCCCGTACCCCCATGCGGTTCTTTTCACCTTTAGATAGGAATCGGCGGGCATGGAGGGCTCGCATGGAGGCTTTGCAAGGGCGAGATGTGCAAGACGATAGTCCCACCATGGTGCACTTGACCACGTACCTGCTCACTCTGGATGAGCAGTACGACCGTCAAGCCTTGGAGCTGAGGGCGTGCCTTCGGCGCGCCGAGGAAGCTGAGGTCTTCAACCGGATGCTCCAGGTGCAGCTCGCCGAAGCGCATGCCAGCGCTGCAGCTGCTGAGAGCCGAGAGGCTACCATGGAGGAATCTCTGAAGGAGGCTGAAGATCGGCATGTCCATCAGCTGGGTGAGGCCTATCTGTTCACTAGGGCTAGGCGGAGGTCGCTGGTTGATGGAAGGCAGGATGCCCCGATCTTGGAAGGGATCCCTCTCCACCCGCCAGAGAGAAGAAGAACCGGTGATGCAGAACCGCCAGCACCTCCACCATCAGAAGTGTTAGAAGCAGAGCCCTTGATTCCTCTCACTCAGCCATTGCCACAAGAAGATGTAGAGTAGTTGCCTTGGGATGCTGTACCCGTAGTAGTAGTGTTTTTCGTTGCTGTCCCCCGGTATTGTACTCTTACTTGTTGTTCGTCGTCCGTAGTTGTTGAGATCGTCTGACCGTAGGTGAATGCTATGTCGAGAATGGAGCCTGAATGCCTGTATGATGTACCCATATAAGACCGTTGGAACATGCATTTTATTAGTTAGCTATGTTTATTGCGTTCATCTACCTTAAAGTTTCGTTAGATGTGCTTAAAGTTTTCAAGGGCGATATTAAGCGGGTTGCAAGAAAAGTTGCCATTCAGACGCCAGCAGATCAGTCGTGATTAGATGTTATTGGACACTGTATCGACTAATTGTGGATGTCCCAATAGAACACTTGAATTTTTTTTAAATCAAATCTGCCGTTGGATTTGAATTCCTTATCCCTGGTTGTAAAAGGGAACCCTTGTTGTTTGAATTTTTTTCCCTTGTAATACTCCTCTTACTCTGTGGTCTATGACCCCACCGCCTTTATGGCGTGTAAGTTGGTAATAGTTGCCTGGTTAAAAGCTTATGGTGCCGCGACGAAACCGAGAGCTCTCTGTGGAACAGCTGCCACATGTGACGCTGCTCGGCACGCACTGGTATCGAGGTTTTTGACCACGTACCTTTACCAAGTTACACCGCCGTACCGTTTTGTTTTAAAAATTTTCCCTTGAAAATGTTTAGGTGTTCAAACGGGAAAATCCACAACGGGGTGATACAGAAGTGTTCTCTCAAGGTAAACAAGAGATGGTTTGGAGAAAGAAAGAATGATATGATCTGGGTTTACAGAAAAGACGGATGTGGTCAAGGAAGGAAAGCAAAAGAAGAATAGTAAAGGAAGGTTAGCAATGGACAGTCGGGAGTAATTGCAAAAGTCAGAGTGGACGTCTTGTCCCAAACCCTGTTTTTAGTTGACCATGCTTTGCATCTTTGGGTAATTTCATTGCGTGTCCCTCTGAACGTTGTCTCATGATCGGGTCTTTAGCTCCCGTTTTGCGTGGTGGGGCATGCATCGTGAAGCTTTCGCCGTCTTTGTGCATTGTGCGTTGCTCCTTTTCCCAAAGATCCGGTCGGCTCTCGACTCTCACGCCTCGCCGTCCCTCGTCACTGGGACCCCCCCTTCCCTCTCTTTTCCTTCTTCTTTTGGTGACCGACCGCCTTGACGTTTGCGCCGTCGAGCGGACCTCCTCTACTCTCCTTTATTTCCCCTCCATGGCTCGCGAGGGAAGCACGCCATGTTTCCGACCTTATCTCCACAGCATGCACCGTCTGTGTATCCCATCCCCGCCGCATCCGCCTCCGGTGTGTTGCTTTCCACCTCCGTTCGCCTATATAAGATACCTTTGGTCCTTGCTCTTCTTCTTCATCCCCATTCCTCTCACATTCACAGCAGAGCTACAAAATCTAGTTGTCGTTGTGAAGCTAGGTTCGGCGATCCCGAGGTCATAGTGTGATTTGAGAAGAAGGAAGGATCTGGTTGGGTGAAGAAGTTCGAGTTCCCTTTTGGTAGTCAATCTTAGGGTTCACGATGTTTTACTTCTCAGCCGACTGTTTCTGGATCTGTTGGTGCTACGCCATGTTTTGGATAATCATCTTCTTGTTGATTCTCCATTGTCCTCGTCTATCCCGACTTCTGGATTAAGTCTCGGTTGTATTAGGTTGCTCTTAACCATGTATTCCTAGATCTCCGTGTGGTAGTATTCAAGTCGTAATCCCGATCCACTTAATTATAATCGCGCTTCCTCTCTTACGGTTCTTGCTTGAATCTCGGGACGAGATTCTTTTTTAAGGGGTTGGTTGTAACACTTGTTGTTACGATCTTGTTTAGCAATCGCTGCGTTTTAGGCCTAAGTAAAATTTTTTTGAACGAGTTTTTAGAATTTTTAATCTAAGCGTACTTGAGGCGATAAGTTTAATCTTGGGTGACTTAGTTTCGTGCACTCGAATTATGCGTTCAAGTTAAATTACGCAGTGAAATATTTAGGAATAACTATAACGATTCTAGCAAATAAATAGCGAACGGTTTGTTCTATTAGATTAAGCGGGAACATCAACTTTTATAGATAAAATAAAATCCATTAATAAATAGAACGATCCATATATATATACGCCTCGAAGTTTATATTGATAAGCATGAAATGAATGTTACATTGCATGTCACGTTATATTAAACGATGTCCAAAACGGATAAAGCCATTCCTATACTACAATCGGCACCAACGCCGTGCTCGTAATTTCAAATTTGTAGATAAATCATTACATGAAATGAGAATCGGTAAATTCATGTTCTATACCTATATCATGATACTTACATGGTGCTAAATAAAATGTTATATTAAAGCGCACCGCCACCATGCATTCTACAATAGTCATCGTTGTGTGACGTGGTTGCCTCTATCTGGAGATGGTTGTCCTCCGCAGGATCTGTGGTAGTTGACCACCGCTTCTCCTTTGCTTTACCCCCTGTCTTATCTCTCGTCGGCCTCAGGTCTTTGCAGGCACTCTCTCTCTCTCTCTCATTTTCACGCCCCGCGACAGAAAAGCCTCGGCAGCCCACGCCCGCCATGTGCGCTTGTCTCATTGTCTCCGTCCTTGAGCGTGCGTGGGGCGTTTCCTCCTCCTTTTTCTTCTCTCGCATCAAGGGAGGTGTCCAGTTTCGCTCCTTGCTTTCCCGAGCAGCTGCGCCCACACGTCCCTCTACTCTCCCATGCTTTGTACATTTGCTTTTCTTCTGCAGGGTCCATCTTTGGGCTAGCACCGCCCGCCATGGCCAAGCCGAACCGGCCGAGCCGCGACCGCCGCCTCGAGGTCGCTGCCGCTTCTTCCGCCGCCGAAAGCCACGCGGGTTCTCCCGAAGCGGTTGCCTCACCGCGTCGTCGCCTCGCGCGCCATGTCACCGGTGTTAAGGAGCCGCCCTCACGGCCGTCGCGATCGCCTTCTAACGCTCGCCGACCATGGTCCGCGGCGCAGCAGCTTGTTGTCCTTTCGCGCCACCGCCCACCGTCGTGCGTCGGTGCGATGCTCGCCTTTGCTCGAGCCGACGAACGCCTTCGCCCGTCCGAGCTGTCCTGGCTGAGCCCTCAGACGCTTTTGTTGGCTCGGCCGCATGGTGTTTCGATCATCGCCATAAATCAGCCGCCAAAGACCGCCCCACCGGTTCCCCCGCCTCTGCGATGCTCTGCTTTGAGAAATGGTGAGCAAGGGTATAAATCCAAGAAGATATTGTATCTGAGGGTCCTTACGCAAAATACTAGACTCATGTGAATAGTATGTTAGTACTGGCGGAGTAATTTAAGTAAAAGAAAGGGCCATTTCACAAAGTTGTTGTTGCCATCGCCACTGGGGTGCTTGCTCATGGGTCAGCCGAGCCAACATGTTTATTGTTGACGGCCTTCTTTAGTTGTAGAGTATTTGATAGTTAGCTTATAAAGTAAGCTCGTAAAATTCGTAGAAAATCATAAAAAAGTCGTAAAAATATCAAACCAGTTTTGTTAATCTCCTAAAATCATGATCTACCTGTTAGTATGGTTGGTTCACATAGTGTGGTATTATTCTTGGAAGCTATATAATTAATTTAAGATACTTAATGTTGTAAAATATAAACTTGTAGGGATTTCTGTGGTAAATTGGTAACAGCGTTGGATCTGAAATCTTTACAGTAGGTTCCTAGCCATATTTGATACTCACTGTAATTTTTTTAGCTCCGTAATAATTAGTTTGCTAAATAGATAATGATGTCCGATTGCGAATAATGATTAAATCGATAGAATAGAATAAGGAAACAACTTAGGTTTATATAACTAAAATAATTATTGAGAAATGACGCCTTATCCGACAACGTGTATATGTGGCCTAAGTACGGTCGTCGTTAGAAGTAGCCGTTAGCTTGAGAGGCGTAAATTGTACTTTACGAGTCACGATTGCAATCAATTAATTATGTCCTTGCATTGCATCGCATTGCACATCATATAGGTACGATGATGGACCAACAGATCGATTAGAGGATGATTGGGAATCCGAAGATGGTGTAATGGTATTCTCTCCAGGAGATGATGCAATGGGCTTTCTATCCAGATGATTGTGGATGATCTGAAGATGCAGATACTAACTTTTTAATATATATCTTACCCAGGCAAGCCCCGGTGCATAACCCCTACTTTCTGCAGTTTAAATAATATTTGTGCATTAAGTTTTTAAGGAGTTGAATGAAACCCATTTGCACATATATATATATATATATATATATCTTTATCTATGAGTCTTACTAGTATGACAGGATCGTGTAGATTGCTATGCTACAGGACTCCGGTAGAAGTCGAGTGATTGCCTGTCACTCGCGAGATATAGGAAATATGTTACTATATGATTACCACTTGGAATATATAAAATGGTGGAAAGGAAAATGGTGACCGGGCAGGGATATGGTTTGGGTATTGGTGGGTGTAAGAAGTTGTGTCGCCGTGGAGGCGGGTCATAGCTTGGTTACACCGTTTTTCCCTGTCTGGTCGGTTAAGGACCGATCGTTGCATATGACTCTGGGCAGGTCACAGACTTATTATCCCGAGCACATACTTGTGTATGGGCGCTTGGAAGACTTGTTGCTCTCTTGTCGCGGATCCGGCTCTTTCCGGACCGACTGTCAGGGTTTGTTTTTGGTGGAGTAGGTCCTTGCATCGACTTGAGTCCGGACTCTGGTAGGGGCTTGAGTCCCAGTTTGACGGGGACACGGACACCGGGACAGAGAGTGATGGGTTGGTCCTGCTTGTGCCCGGGTACAAGCGGGCGTGTGTTTCGGGTACCAAATTGGGGCATTGATTCGCGAATCGCCGGGCTATCCGCAAGACGGCTTGTCTGCGGTTTAGCATCGTAGTAAGAACTCGAAAGGTGAAAGATGGGAGATGGACAAAGGAAATCTGATTGCTTACCCCTTGCTTGAAAGTAGCATAGGTGCTTACATAGAATGGTTAGTTAATAAACCAATGCGGCTATTATTAAAAATCAAATATAAGGACGACGCTTAGTAATGCTTTTCGCAAATGCAACCCACAAACCAGATAGCCTTGCATATCCTTGGAGTCTTTTCTTTTCTCCTATCGGGTAAGTCTTATTGAGTATAATTGAGTACTCGTGGTTTTATTCCCCATTGCGGTGTGATGGTGGATGCTAAAGTCGACTCTTGTGTGTGGATTCCTCCAGGGGGGCTCGGAGAGGATTTCCTTTACGCTGCGATCGTAGTTTTATTTATAACTCTCACCAAATGCTTTTAAAAATGGAAGTTTAATAATCTGTTGTCGTAGTCTATATGTCAATACTTCCTCACGTCATGTTTAGATATTTATTTCCGCTGTAACTCTGTTCACATGTTTCTATTCCGCTGTTCAATTAAATTGTTTATAACTCTGATAACATGATTTCATTCCGCTGTTACATTAATAAATATTATACTCTGATGTTGTATTAAAAGTGATGTAAGAAATGGTTACGAATGATGTAAGCTTTATTCTCTCATTTGTGATCCTGATGGCAAAAATGTGGATTTTCGGGTTCTCCCCTGGGGTGTGTCCGACGGAACCAAGTAATCTAGTGTTCTCCCCTGAGTGCTTAGTGTCTAATGGAAGACAAGCACTCCTGTGAGGCATTACATTAGGCGGTTCTGCCACATTGCCACCTCCTAGACGGCTTGGTGGTGGTCTCCGTCGAAGCGCGCAAGAAGTTTGTGCGGCGCTCCGGAGAAGTGCTTGTGAGGGGTATTGTGCTCGCCCCGCGGGAGCCGCGAAGAGCAACTCTAGTAAAGCGTGTCATTGAGCTACCCTCACTCAAGGGGTAGGTTCTTGCGGTGCCCGACGTGCGGGCTTAGCGGGTGATGCTAATTAGCCGCCGAACCACCAAGTGGGCGGTCGACACAACGGGGACTAGCGTGTTGGCAAACACGTGAACCTCGGGAGAAAAATTATCGTGTCAACCTTGTTCTTCCCGTTGGTTTGCATCCCCATTACACAAGCTTGCAATTACTTATATATATATCTTAAGCTTGTGTAGTTGCTCTTGTAATTAGATAGCTTGTGTAGCTAGCTAATTACCTTCTTGCTTGTGTAGCATAGAAGTAGCTCCCTTGCGTGGCTAATTTGGTTTTAGTAACCTTGTTAGTCACATTGCTTAGTTTGTGTAGCTAAGTATTTGCGCTCTCTAATTAGGCGTTGGTTGCCTTGTTATTGAGCATTGCTAGTGAGCTTAGTTAGCTTTGTGCTTTTGCTTACTAGCATGTGTAGGAGCTCCCTTGTTACTTAAAGTACTAGTTGCATAGGTTTGTGTGACCTTGCTCCTAGAATTGTTTAGGAGAGCTCTAACTAGCCCGACACCTTAGTTGTTTTATTAGTATCTTTGCAAGGTGATAGTGAACATATATAGAGGGGTGTAGTCTTGGCTAGATCGATTGTTTTAATTCCGCATTTATATCGGTTAGCCGACGCGATTAATTTTAGAAAAGACTATTCACCCCCCTCTAGTCCGCCATCTCGACCTTACAGCTGAAAAGATCAACTATGCAGCTTCATCTCTACACATTAAGGCAATGGTGGCATACAAAGGTTTGCTTTTTTGCTTCATAATGGGGCATGCCGCGCATCATCCTAGAGACGGACACTTCTGTGTTGGCCTCTACTCTTAATGTGAATGGAATTGATCGAAGTGGTGTTGGAAGCCTCATACGACAAACCCAACAAATAATGTGATTTTAATTTTCATCATGTGTTATCTCAAATTGTAGCAGGTGTTGTAATAAGATGGCTGATGCTTTGGCTACTTATGGAGTCTGTATGTTGTCATCTGATACTGAGCTGTTATCCAGCCAAAGCCCTGACTTTGTAGGTGAACTTGTTGCAGGTGATTTGCCTGAATGTTGTGTCTAATGAATATGTGATTTGCCTTAAAAAAACCATTCACGCTAGCTATCCTGTGCCTCGTAGATAGCGTGATGTGCGCGCAGGCGTAGGCATGCGTATGCATCTCATCTGTGGCCGTGGAAGGCTCTCCACCTCAAGTTGCAAACATCTCGTGGAGATATCGGGCAACCGTATGCAACAAAATTTCACATTCCAACATTCCAAGGTAACTCATCTTTCAACGACAAACATTTATATATATAGGCCATATTCGTTTCGCTGAAATTTGGTTTTTGCTCATTCTTATGCTGCTTTATTGTAAGAGAAAAAAACTGTTCATTCGCTGAAAGTACCGCAGAAGTAGCGCCGAAGAAGCGATAAAAGCAGCACACGGGCAAGGGAAGTGGAACCTTTCATGGGAACGGCTACCTGTACAAAGCAGGTACATGAGTAGATCTCAACAGCTCAAGTTCCTCCTTCCATTGTGTCAATAGAGGAGTGCCCACAAAGCAGATTTAACGATGAGCTTCTCATTCCACTTTTCTTTTCATTCAAGAATCGATATATGGCCCTGTTCGGCTTACTTTATATCCGGCTTGTTCGGTTTCTTTTTTCAGCCGGAACAATGTTTTACTCTCACAACATTTTCAGTCAGAACAATGTTTTTCAGCCACTTTGAACCAAGTTTCAGCGAGCCAAATGGGGCCATAACTACAAAAACAAAAGAGTACAAGAACTCAACAGAGTCCAAGAGCAAGGCCTATTAGCTAGTGTCAATACTGCAACAATTTTAACAAAAATCTGATAGAATTTATTTGGGTGCTGATGTACGTGCTACAAGTTTCAGGATGACCTTAGCAGCTGCTAAGAAAAGCCTCGGATCAATTCACAGTGGAGCAAATATGTAGATAAGGAACAACTTAACTCTTCTAAATCTCTGCAAATTAAATCAGGTTTCACTTCTAGAATCCACGTTACAGGGTAAAGAATCTACATACTTGAAGCAAATTCAAGGAATCCACGTTAGAATCGGTCCAATAGGGTAAAGAATCTACGGATTACATCGAAACTGAAGCAGCATATTCAAGCAGCAAGTGACCAAGGCATTCAGAATCGGTCCAATAGTAGAGTACTAAAGAGAATACTAAACAAGTAGTAATACCATCTTTGTATCGTTGTCGTTGTATCAGGAATATTTTCTTGGATGAGGTTGAGCATCACAATTTGTTCACAATTTTGGTTTAAACCAGAAAAGGAATAAACCAAACTAATTTTTTCAGTTATTTATGTTCGGTTTTTACTTGTTGGTAAATTATTTTGGCTTCTATTTTTCAGAAACCAAAATTTTTAGAAACCTTTAAACTCATTGCCTAGCCGTAGACCGCACGATGATTGGCACCCCTGGCGCCACCCAGGTACTTGGGAGTCGCGAGGTCCACTCCATGATGCCAGATCCCCTTCCCACTCCATGTTATCCGTCCAACGAGAGGGGAAATTTTTTTTCACGAGCTCGACCGAGAAATTCCCCTCCATTTTCCTGGTTCAGGCGTTCAGCCCAGCTCCCTCGCTCCTCGTCTCCTCTCGTGGGGGACGGCACGCAACCGCCCGCAGCCACTCACCGGCAAGGCGACCGACGCGGCCGCGCACGGCACAGTTACGCACGCAGGCGCCCAATGGCTGCGTCACTCCGCTCGCCGCCTCCGCTCCCCGCCGCCTTCCGCCGCTGCCGCGCCGTCGTCCGCGCCTCCTCCTCCTCCTCTTCGTCATCATCCGCCGTCTCGTCGTCATCGTCCGCCCCCAAGGCGCGGTTCGTCGCCCGCCGCTCCGAGTCCGTCCCCGTCCAGCAGCTGGCCCGCCCGCTCGGTACCCGGAGCCAGGAGCCTTCCCCCCTCCCGAGCTCTCCCCAGACTTCATGGTCTCTACTTGCTCGCTGGTTGAGTGGTCGCTTGAGATGCATGTCTGTTTGCCTCCTGCAGCGGAGTACATGAGCTTGCCGGCCAGCCAGTACTCGGTGCTGGACGCCGAGCGCATCGAGCGCGTCGACGACTCCACCTTCCGGTGCTACGTGTACCGCTTCCGCTTCTTCGCGCTTGAGGTCTGCCCCGTCCTCCTCGTCCGCGTCGATGAGGAACCCGACGGCTGTTGCATCCGCCTCCTCTCCTGCAAGGTACCTTTCGCCATACAAACTTCAGGCTTCAGTAATGGCGGCAGTTGTTTATTTTCTGAGCAGCGATTAGCTGATTAGTGTCTCGCTGATATGGTTATTTGGTTTGGCTTGCAGCTGGAGGGGTCACCGCTCGTGGAGGCCCAAAATGATAAATTCTCAGGTAAGGTTCGTTGTTCTCACTAGATACTTTCCTGATTGCTGATTCTTGTTAATCACTGGCTCAGTCGATGGATTCTACATAATATTACCTAATCAATGCTCAAAGAAGCTGAAAATGCTTATCATTGACATGTCACACAAAGTGGTTGATGCTAAACCGCCGAGTATCATTCCCACAGTGGTATTGCCAAACTTCTCACACACATGCAACGGAATGCGTTTTGATTTCTGATGCTTGTAATGGCTAATCCCATGCTGTGATGCTTACAGCCTTTGATTTATGTTTCTATTAATGGCCAACCATCACTGCTGTGATCACAACTTGGTTGATACACTAAAAACTTAAAGAGTTTTAAAAGAATATCCCTCTTCTTCCAACTGCAGCAAACATGTAAGGTCCTATAAAATTGACGTTCTGTTTTGGCTTAAAAAGCTTCATTCTACTATGGCATAGTCTTTGGTCACCTAACCAAAGGGCCCATCAAATTAAAGTTTAACCATTCTGCATAAGCATTTTTTGAAAGAAACCATTCCACATAAGCATGAGGGACCCTTTTCTGCTATTTGTGTGATTCCATGCTCTGTTTATTTGAGAAGGGACAAAAATCAAACATAATACGTTGGCATATCCTCATAGGTGTCAACTAACTCGTTGACAATCTTATTCTTAGTTCCTTTTTAGTTTTTGCCGAACTTCTTTGACTTAATAATTTGTTGGAAAGTTTGTATGGTTCTGATAGACAAAGCGAGGCAAATATTTAGTGGCATAATTGCAGATTTTCATAGTCGACCTATATTAGCTCATCCAGCAAAGATTAATACATCTAATCCATAGTGGTTTCTTTCCATATATAAATAAACTATTTAACCCTGGTTCCAGGATATCATTGACTTGATTTGCTGTGGGATGCAGCTTCCATGGCGAATAGGGTTTTCTGCAGCAGCAGGTCTCAAGATTCGACCATTCAACAGCTTACATCAGATACTACAATAGAGGTAGGCACTCTCAAGCTCCCAGCTTGCATAGTTTAATCATCATTGATTTGAACACAATAATCAGCTTATTTTGATAATCTTCAGGTTGCAATCGATATACCTTTTCCATTTCGAGCAATACCAGTTGAAGCCATTGAATCAAGTGGCAGGCAAGTGCTTGAACAGTTACTCAGAGTCATGCTTCCAAGATTTCTAAAGCAGGTTGGTTTAATTTTATTTGACGTGCCATAGCTACTTTTTTATTAACATTTTCTTCAGTTCAGTCTTCACTCTTTCTTCCAAGCTGCAGTACATGTTTCTTTCGGATTACAACTCTAGAAGAATTTGTGTTAGAGCAGTAAAGAATGAGTTGGTTTATAAGATAAAATACTGATATAGGAATTTGAGATGAAATTATATTTCTAGAATTACCTCTCTTTATTGTAAATCGAACAGTTCTCCATTTTTTAAAAAAGACTCCTATTAAGTCAAGGTTGCTCTATTTTACCTATAGCATTTGTTCATGCCACATTATCTATTTTTACTGGCCAATCAATGATTCAGTTTTCAGTTCTGCTTGCTATCTAATACATGATGAACTAGATTACCTAAAAAGAAGAGCCATATATGGGGAAAGATATGTTTAATTGCCAGATGGAACTACGTTGAGTCTAGGGATGGTCGTGACTCATGAGCAACTTTTCCATATTTGTCTTTTAATTTATATATATTTTTTTCAAATGATTTCCTATTTTGTTGTTTCAGCTTGTTAAAGACTACCAAGCTTGGGCTTCTGGTGATGCTTCAAGGAAACCACTTGGCACTGGGGAAATCTGAAGCTGCCCAGTGGCTTCCACTAGGCATGATAGTTTATTCGTTGAATTCAGTTATCACCCCCTCATTTGTATAGCAATCCCGCCCAAACGTTATCCACTTCACTCATGGCAGTTCTTGAACTTGTTGAAATTAGCCATTGCCACTTGTTTTTTTGGTTCCAGCTCTTCAGCAGTCTTGGTCTGAAGATGGCTGATTGAGCACTCATCACACTGAAGATTACAGTATCTGAACTGGCATTTGTGCCCGCATTTGCACTCACACTGAAGACTACAGTATCTGAAGACTGCATATACTCCATATGTGAAGTGATATCTTTTGTAAGGAAACTAGTTACTGTAACTAGTAACCTGAAGGAGGAAGTATAAACTGGAACGTTTCATGACAATGTTGCCCTCTGTGATGGTTGTATGGTACTTTGATCTGGGGCACGGTGTTGCCTCCATCAGCCATTTGCAATTGGAGAAACACTATCTCGTAAAACGACGCTAATACTCCTGCGTAGGCTGTACATTTCATTTAGTTATGGTTATGGATTAAGTTGCATTTGATGCAAGGAATCAGGGACGAAGTTAGAAAAAAATTTAGAAGGGGGCTAAACAAAATAATATATGCTTTTTTATCTTCTCTTAACCTTAGCCCTTCATACTTAATACATATATGCATAAAATTTTAAGAGAGGGCTCAGGGGATTCCACGTGCCGAGGATGGGTATGGGGGGGGGGGGGGCTAGAGCCTTCCGGCCCCACCGCTGGCTCTCAAGGAATATAATATGAGAGATGGACCAGTTTATTTTGTGAGCTTTAAGCACGCAAGTAACATGTTCCCGAAGTTAAAGAGTGAGCTACACTTTCTATCAATGATGTTTAAGGGGCATCATTGTACACCTGATGATTTACCACACTAGGCTATTGTTTATGGTTCGCGATCGTGGTTTCTGTGTTACAGTGTTAGTGAGACGGGATGGGTGACAATAAAACTTTAGGTTTCCAATAGCTAAATGGCCAGAACGCAAGGTGTCAGCAAATCTTATCTGAACTCTGAAGTTAAAAAAAAAAGGTTTTCAATCACTAAATTCAACCAAAACCGAGTAATTCGGGTGAGCCAGACTGCGAGAGCCCAGCCAAGAAGGCGAGCAGAAGACGACCCAGACCGAACCCAACGAAGTCTCAAACCACGGTTAGTTTAAGGGTGCGTTTAGTTTTCAAAATTTTTTGCGCATTACCCATTATATCGAATCTGCTTGCGGTATATGTATGGAGTATTAATGTAGATGAAAAAAAAACTAATTGCACAGTTGGGTGAGAAATCGCGAGACGAAACTTTCAAACCTAATTAATCCATAATTAAACACTAATTATCAAATACAAACAAAATGCTACAGTAACCGAAACCCAAAAATTTTTACATCTAAACACGCCCTAACCAGACATTCCTTTCTCCACGCGTCCTTCCTTTTCTCCTCGTCATCTTCCTGCTGCGCGGCCCCGCCAGCACAGCGCCGCCGCCCCCGTGACCCCACCACCTCCTCACATCGTGTCAAGCCTTCTCGCTCTCGGCCTCAGCCTCGCGCCGTTCTGAGCTGTCCGTCGCCCCCGCCCCCCTCTCTGCTGTCGCCGCGGATCTCCCTGCGGCGGCCGCCACGATGGCCTCCTCATCCGCCGCGGCGTCGGCCGCTGCCCTAGGTGACGTCTCATCGCCTCTCACTCCCCTCCGCTCGCTCTCCAGCCTCTTTTCCTCACTGGCTCTCTCTCCGTTCCAGAGGCCGTGCAGGTGCTCGTCGCCTCGCTCGCCGACGACTCCCCGGTCGCCCGTGACGCGGCGCTCGCTGCCCTCCGCGACATCGCGCCGCTGTAAGGGGCCGTTCTTCCGTGCGCCCGCTCCCTTCGATCATCCTTCCTGTTAGAGTATATTTCACTTCCGTGTGAAGCGGCTCCGTGAAATTCGTTGCTTGTTGGGTGCAGGAACCCGATGCTCGTCCTCGACTGCTGCGCCACCGTCTCCCGTGGCGGACGTCGGGTGCGTCCATGAGCCAATGAGATGAAAAATGCTTGTTCGCTTTTTTTTGGATTATCTGTGTGCTTGAATTATTTTTGGTTTGTGGAATGCAGCGGTTTGGCAACATGGCTGGGGTTTTTCTCGTCATGGCTTCTGCAGTGAGAGCTCTCGATCACTCTGACGCTGAGCATGAGTTCCTTCGGAAAATCGCAAAGATTGCAACGGCTGAGATTGTTACCTCAAAGGTATCTGATACTGGCAATATCTCTCCACTCTCCTTATGTTTTTGAGCTCAATGCTAGATGATGATCTTTGAGCTGGAAACTAAGGGATGTATGCAAGCCCAGACTAATGCTTTCATTCTGGTACCAATTTGCACAACTGCGCACAACATTATGAGGATTTCTAAGCTTATCACATCCAGTTACTAGCATATAAATGTAACTTCAATCACGAATCCCCCTTATATATAGCAATTTTACAACTCGAAATCATGACCATACAAATGTACATTGAAATACAAATGTAATGGTATCACTTTTGTGTCACTAAACCCATATATAGTTAGCCTAATTGTTAGAAATACATGCTTGCCTTGTATTTTTGAAGGGAAGGAATATCATCCACATAGATATGGAAGAAAAAGAAAAAGGAAAATGAAAATGAAAGCTAGATTTATGATAACCTGCTATGATTTTTTTGTATATTAACATTAGGCTGATGAATTAGAAAATGAAACTTATAGTAGCTGCTATAACAATATGATACGAATATAAGAACGGGCTGATGTGAAGTTAAAACATTTCCCTATCTCCTCATAAGCAAGGAGATTTGTGCATTATAGTTTACTTGTCTGTTAGATACTTCAACTCTGTCGAGGACATATAGTTTGAAATGTCAAACTTTACAACTATCCGAATTAGGTTGAACCTTCAAGATTTAATCATAGCATGCGGTGCAGTACTTTATCTAATACTTTATTTAGTTTCTCTCTGTATCATGCTCAAAGTGCACATTTAACCAATAACCCCAGAAATAACCAGATTGAGTAGTTTTCTGAACTTATAAGCCAAATAGCCTAAAGTTAAAACTAGGCTAAAGAGACCTTTAATAGTAGTAACTACTATTTTTTTATATCGAGGCGTTTCCTGAATCGTAAGGAGTTACTTTTACAAGTGCTGGTTATTACATGTTGTTGGTTTTTGAATAGTTAATTTGTAAAATGGATTTCAGGTTTGCAATACGATATTGAGAGGCATACAAAAATTGCTCTTATAATGGTTATGAACATTAGAGAATGCTGCGTACTGGTAGTGTGGGCTATCCTAGGCGAACATTAATGTCAATGATGCATTATTTTGTCTTTGTTTATACTTATGTTATTTTCTTGTTTCACCTGCCTATCTTTGTTTCAACTCTAAATTGTTGTTCTTTGGCGAACAGGAATTCAATGTTGATTGGCAAAGAGCAGCTGCTTGTCTTCTGGTTGCTATAGGTTCACATGATCCAGACTTGGTATGCCTTTTCTCAACGTTATCCCTTTTGTTCGTGGAGACGGCTATTAGACAAATTAACGATACCATTTAATATGATGCATGTTTACTTAAGAGCACATGTCACAGTGGTAATATGCTCAATACCAACTAAAGAGGTTTTGTTACTAAGTAGTGGGAAAGTTGTTGCTGACAAATGTGGATTATAAAATGATCAAATTGCATTACTTGTTGGAAAAAAGATCAAGTAGTCCATATCTATTGATGATGACATAGAGCCTTGGGAAGTGCAAGGTACTTTAGGAGTGTCGTATCATCACATGGCTAGATTGATGTCTAGAGGAGGTGCAAGTATTTTTACAGATGCCATCTTGACTGGAGAAGAAGCAATGTAAAAGGAAACTGAAGGTGTTTGTTGTATATTTTTGTTATGAAGAGCATACCATTTGTAGTTTTGATCCAGCACATACACAATTTGTTTTCAACGTCAATGCATAATCTAGCAGGAACCATCCTTTTCATTTTTATGGGAGATGTTTCATCGAGGGGTTCTTTAATAGACGCAGCATGATTTTGGTTGTGTAGTTTGCCAATACCAAACATTTTAGTATAACATGAACTCAACAAGATGCTCTACAACAACAACAACAACAACATAGCCTTTCAGTCCCAAGCAAGTTGGGGTAGGCTAGAGTTGAAACCCACCAAGAGCCCCAAGTCACGGTTCAGGCACTTCAATAGCTGCTTTCCAAGTACTCCTATTCAAACATAGATCTCTAGGTATATCCCAAGCTTTCAGTCCCAAGATGCTCTAGTTCCAAGATTTTCTAGTTGCCTCTGGACTAATCTATAACTTCAAGACTTTCTAGTAGCCACAATCCATGTTGCTTCAGGATCATCTTCTGATAATTCTCTGGTTAAAGTTAGGGTTTTAAATGTATACATCAAAGCTCTTTTGAAGTCTGCACTCTAAGTTCCATAAAACGAGATGTCTTTCTGCTAAGTAAGAAGAGCCCATTCCTGTCTTGGATGAACACCACAAATTGATTACGTTCTCAATAGAAATGTGCAAGTGTTCCCCATGCGTTGGTCATATATTCCCTGTTTCATGGAAAATAGAACTCCGGTACACCTTTAACTGACTTTGAGGAATTGCGAGCTTGATCTCTTTCTCCATTGTTCGGTTGTTCTTGTGTGGTAGTTACTCTTTATTAGTAGAGTAGTAGTTCAGCATTTCACTGATTTCAATCTGTCACCCTACCGTTTTTTAGATGATGGAGGAAATATTTCTTCACTTCTCTGGACCAACTTCTGCTCTGCCAGCCATGTTACAGATACTTGCAGATTTTGCGTCTGCTGAAGGTTAATCACATTTATAATTTCATTTCCATCTGATTGAATTGGACTACTGAATTTGCAACATGTGTTTGTTTCTTTGAAGCTTTGCAGTTCACCCCACGGTTAAAGGACGTGCTTTTGCGTGTTTTACCTATCCTAGGAAGTGTACGAGATGGCCAACGGCCTGTTTTTGCGAATGGTATTGCTATGGAATTTCCCGAAATCATCAGTGATTCCTCTAATGTTTCTGAAAACTTCAAAACATTTAGAAAACTTGCTTTTTTATCAATTATTACAATTTTTTCTCTTCCATTTTGCAGCATTCAAGTGTTGGTGCCAGGCTGCATGGCAGTACCTAGGAGATGCCCCCTCCGAGCTTCCTTTTGATAACGATGTTATGTAAGCTTTCAGTTTTTCAAAACTTGTTTTTGGAGGTAATGGAAGTTGGCATGGCATTTATCTAATATTTTAATGACAGGTCCTTCATGAATTCAGTATTTGAATTACTTATAAAAGTATGGACAGGTTCACGTGATCTAAAGGTGCGTCTTAGTTTTGGCTTTGACTTGTTTTTTTCACACACCTTAGAACAATATAATGTCTCAACTGATAGGAGTGTTAGAAGTAGAGAAAATATATATACCGTACACTTCAGGCTGTTCTAAAATTGCTATAGTTTGTTGGAACGTTGAATGTTAGTGGTTTAGTGCACTGTTCTTTTAGAATATTCATTTCTTTCATATGATAACATTATGCTGCTTGATCATATCAACTGCTAGATACTCCCTCCATCCCAAATTATACATCATTCCAAGAATCTTAGAGAGTCAAAGCATCTCAAGTTGGATCAAAATTATAGAAAGAATTACAAAGATTTATGACATCAAATAGATATACTATAAAAATATAATTAATGAAGAATCTAATGATACTTAGTTGGTATCATAAATGTTATTATCTTATCATATAAATTTAGTCAAACTTGAGATGCTTTGACTCTCCAAGATTCTTGGAATGACTTATAATTTGGGATGGAGGGAGTACTGCTGATTGTATGCTTAATATTCTTATTACCAGGTGAGGTCATCCTCTGTGGAGGCTTTGGGTGAAATGGTTGGCCTGGTCACTAGGTCACAGTTGAAATCAGCACTGCCAAGGATTATACCAACAATGCTGGATCTGTATGTGATCTATTTTGTATATTTATTGAAGATGTTTTATAGTTTCCCCCCAGATATTAATTTCTTCTCATGTAGATGTAAGAAAGATCAAGAAGTTGCTTTTGTTGCGTCCCACAGTCTTCACAACCTTCTTAATGCATCGTTGTTGTCTCAAAGTGGCCCCCCTATCCTTGATTTTGAGGTAAATGAAGAACATGCTTAAGACATGGTTTCTTCACTTTTTGAATATATTCTATTTTACCTTTTTCCCTTTTTCACTTATTGAAACTATGAGAAGCTAAAGCTGTGTGGCACTGCTATTGTAGAGGCATGCTACAGAACTTCACTGGCACTGTTCATATGATACACATGGTTAAAAGTTTGAACATTCAGTTTAAAAATTCACTGGCACTGTTCATACGATACACATGGTTAAAAGTTTGAACATTCAGTTTAAACATGATATGTTCACATTAGCTGGGTCACAATGAGCAGAGGTTGCATATTTTCATTGCTACAAACTAGTTCTATTTTTGGTTTTAGATTTTGGATTATGAACATTGACCATGGGATCAGATCACACACTAGCAATCTCTCCACCCCTCAACAAAAGATGCCTTTATTAAATGTTTATGCCCTGTCCTGTCACTGTCATATGTTTCTAACTCGTGCATCGTATTCCTTCATGAAATATCCAGCATGAAGATACTATATAAAATTCTAAATATATGTCAAGCATGATCTTTGATCACTCAGTCTGTTGTTTCTTGTGTTGCAGGAGCTTACTGTTATCTTAGTTACGCTTCTTCCGTTAGTATCTGCCAATAACAACAAAGATGAGCATTATGTTTCGAAGGGACTGAAGGTGGCTGTCACTCGTGGCTTTTCTTGTTTCATCGTTATATCAACAAACTAGTTACTTTTTATCGGTTCAACCCAATAATGCCACATTTTGATGTGACAAGTAGAAATGACAATTGAAGGTCTCAAAAAATCAAAAAATTGTAAGACTTGCTTAGTGGAAATGATGAATAGACAGTGTTTCTCCAGTATTTCTGCGAGACCTTATTAGTTATTACTGTCTATTTTTAAGCAATGATTCTGTACAATTTTTCTGTAAACTTCCATTGCATTGTAATATTTGTATACTGCTGTTTATAAAGATACTCATGTCTTAGATTTATCTGCTTGTAGACATACAATGAGCTCCAGCATTGCTTTTTGGTAATTGGTTTAGCATATCCCGAGGATCTTTGCATGTTCCTTTTGACTGTAAGTCATTTTTCCACACGTCATGAAAATTCCAAGTTTGCACAAGATAGTTTATGCAGGTTTGTAATTAGTTACTGTCTATTGCTATACAGAAATGCAAATCAAAAGATGAAGCATCTATTGTTGGAGCGCTTAGCACAATAAAACACCTATTGCCCAGGTTCCCTATTTCTCTCTGTCTCGTTCTGTGTCTGCTTGTAAAACTGTTTGTTGCAACTTCTATGATCTATTTTTTATAGATTGTTGGAATCATGGCATACTAAACAAGCACCACTGGTTGAAATCATGAAATCACTTTTAGAGCAACAGAGCTTGGGCATTCGTATGGCGCTAGCTGAGGTAATGCATTGCACCTAAACTTTTGGTGGAGATAGTCATATTTCCCTTGCATGAATCAGAGTTGCATCACGCAATTCTTATTACGGCCAAATTCTTTCTTAATGCTTGATACATGCAATAGTATAGATAATACTGATTTGTCTTTATGCATCCAATTTTCCCCTTTTTAATATTAGTTAAATTGTGTGCAGCTAATTGTTGTTATGGCTTCACACTGCTATTTAAGTGGACATCCTGCTGAGTTGGCAGTTGAGTTCCTGGTGCGGCATAGTGCTATAACTGATGACGATCTAAATGACCTCGGCACTCTGAGAAACGAGTACTTCCAGGACAAAAGATTTGAGGTTTTACTTAATTTTGGATTATGTGTGATTTACTTGTTAAGGCCACTGCTTTAGTATGATGTTTATTCTAATTCTACTTCCATTTATCAGATGAAAGTAAGTCTTGCTGGCTTATCAGAACTAAGATCTGTGTGCGAAAAGGGTCTTCTTTTACTAGCAATCACCATTCCTGAAATGAAGGTAAAAGCTCTTTGCATTATGCTCATCGAATCAGGAAATCAGTTTGTGTACAAATAATTTCTTTAAGTCAATTTCATCATAGCTAAATAAGCAATCCACTTTAATTTTCCTATTTTTCAGCTTGTTCTGTGGCCATTCATCTTGAAGTTGATAATCCCAAGGAAGTATACTGGTGCAGTAGCTACGGTGAGCATTTTGGTACACTCTTTGCAAATACTGTGCAGGGGCATTATGTTTCTAGTGAATAAATACTGCACATCTCTTCAAGTTCATACTTCATGTTCTGGATATCATTAACATGGAGGTATCTGCAGGTCTGCAAATGCATAACTGAATTGTGTAGGCATAAATTGTCACATACAAACCCACTATATACTGAATTTAATGCCTCCGACGAAACCCCCAATCCTGAGGTAGCTTGCTTGATCTCAGATGTCTTTTATCTACTAAATCTTTTCATCAGTTGGCTAGTTATTTCTCATGATGACATGGATCATGCAGGATTTGTTTGCTCGTTTGGTTGTGCTTCTGCATAATCCACTTGCTAGGGGTCAACTGGCCACCCAGATCCTGACGGTTTGTCTTCTTACTGATTTAAAATAAATGTTTTTAAATAAGATTTCAATGGACAGTCTTGACAACTGTTTTGGGCTGTTAGAGCATATGGCATGGATCCAGAGGTTCCGATTGCTATGGTAGGATAGGATTAGTTTCCATCTCTATCTCTAGGACTGCTTGAGATCCAAGCCACGATGTACTCTATATATTGAGCAGATCTCAAGCAGTTCTAGAGATAGAGATGAAAACTAATCCTATCCTACCATAGCAATCAGATATCCTTCCAGATCCATGCATTATACTCTAACATGAGCATGTCCTTTTTTTTGTCCTTATTATATGTGACTTTGTAAGTCATCAATTCTGCATATTATCTATCACTCTAGCTTTTCCAGACACATGAACATGTTATCTCTTATCTGTATCATTGCTGAGTTCTGTCTTCAGGTGGGAATTATCAATGATTTTGGTTACGTTGGATTTCTTATGTGTGGAAGATGAGGCATTATTTTATTAGGAAAAAGGTTATATTGTGAAAGCGCTAGAATAGCCTCCAAGCCCTAAGTGATAGGTTTGCCTGGTGTTATTTGTTCTTTTGATGGGAGTCTAATGCTGTTTGCTTACTCTTACATCTCCACTATCAGATACTTGAGCATTGTTGCATGCTTGCTTGTCATTGCAACTGAACTTTTGCTACAACTGATTGTATTTGTAACCTTCTCTTACCCTCAATTTAAGTAATTCCAGTAATTGCTGATTAAAGGCTAATTAAATCAATCTTGCTTTATGTCTGTAGGTTCTGTGCTACTTGGGTCCACTTTTCCCCAGAAACCTTTCTTTGTTTTGGCAAGATGAGGTATAGAACTAAACATATCCAGTTTTGTTTGAATATGAATAGTACATGTTTTCAAGTTTTGTTTCTTTTTCTTTTAGTTATTAATCCCCGAAAAAAAGTTGCTCTATTGCAACTTGCAAATCCTGTCTGTGTCCGGTAATTCATTTGATACTTGCCCTGTGCTGTGCTTGAGTTGTTTGTATAATGCACCCTATTATGTGACTCTTGTGACAATTTACCTGAAAAATAAAGAGTTCATTTGCGGTCATCATACTGTTAAAGTAGCTTACAAAATGCATCTTTTGGCAAGTATTAGGTCCCTAAGATGAAAGCTTACATCAGTGATCCTGAAGACCTAAAGCAAGATAGCACATACCAGGAAAAATGGGACGACATGATAATAAGTGTAAATGTCTTATCCCTGTTGGTTCCTTCTTTTTTTTTTGAAATGGGTTCAGCTATTCAGGATTGTATTCATGTCGTAACAAGAGAGCCTACAACTATGGTATTAGCAGTTACAATCATGATATGTTGTATTGATATGTGCTTTAATCAAATTGTGTTAAGAAGTTGAGTGAAATAAAAATACAAGGAAAAAATGACGGCTTACCGTGTCCATTTTTTCTCTGGGTTATTGTGTAGTATTTGTTATTCAAGGAGCCTGGGGATGGTGCATGTTTAGAAGAATGTATTTCCATATTGCTGCGTCCAGTCTCTTATGCTAATAGGGGTTGCAGCCCAGGCCTTTTTTTTTTTCTCGAACACGCAGGAGAGCTGCGTATCATTGTATTAATAGAAGAAGAGAGAGTCATACATAGACCCAAACCCACACACACACCCACTACTACTACTACTTCATCATGAGAACTGAATCACCGGTTTAAAACAAAAGGACGACCCGACATCTACAGCAGTCCTTCAAACTGCTCCTCCAGTAGTGAGCAGGGAGAACCCCTTGGCTCCTGCCATGCTCCACCAATAGGCCTCTTCCCTAGCCAAAGCCCGTACTGTATTTACATTTGGGGTTGCACCATTGAAAACACAATCATTTCTATGCCGCCAAATGCTCCAGGCTCCCAAAATGACTAGAGAATTCAGACCCTTCCTCAAATCTCCACTAGCAGCGTTATCCACCTTTCTCCACCATTCATCGAAGGACTGATCAGAAGGTTGTGGAGCAAGTGATGCAAAACCAAAATGCACCAGGAGGGAGAACCAAAAGTCTCTTGAGAATACACATCCCACAAGCAGATGCTGAATATTTTCCTCCTGTTGATCACAGAGAAGACACTGTTCTGGATGAGGGAGACCCCTCCTTGCCAATCTGTCTGCTGTCCAACATCTGTTGTGAGCAACTAGCCACATAAAAAATCTTCATTTGGGGGGTGCCTAGGATTTCCAGATTCTCTCATAAGGTTCAAAGGAGACTGCTCCCTGAAAAAGGGTATCGTAAGCACTCTTTGCTGTATATTGTCCCGAAGAAGATAACCTCCAGACATGCTTATCAGGAATATTTTCATTCAACACCACAGAATTCATGATGTCCCAGAGGTCCAGGTACTGAAACAATCTGTCATGCATACTTCACCCTGTATGTCCTCTATCCATTTCTCCTCCGTAAGGGCCTCCAACACAGTACGCTTGCTAGATCTTCTTTTAGGGACCAGTGCAAAGATCAGGGGTTCTATGTCCTGAATTCCCTTGCCATCTAGCCATTTGTCCTTCCAGAAAAGCGTATTAGATCCATTTCCCACCTCTGTTATCACTGCCACAGAGATGAGGCCAGCTACCTCTTTACTAACTTGGATAGGCAGATTTGCCCAAGGTTTGTTGGGCACACTCCGCTTAAGCCACGGCCATCTTGCTTTTAAGGCAATACCCAGAGACTTTAAATCTGCTATCCCAAGACCACCCAGTTCCCGGGAGCGGCACACTTTTGGCCAGGCAATGAGGCAGTGACCACCTTTTGCCTCTTTTCGTCCCTTCCACAGGAATGCTCTTCTGATCTTATCTATGGCTTTGATAGCCCAAGGTGGAAGATCTGTTGCCATAGCCACATAGATTAGAATTCCTGTGAGAACATATTGCACTTGAATTACTCTGCCAGCACGAGTCATCAGCTTTCTAATGGTCAATGGTAGGCCCAGTTACAAGGAAAATCCAGCACTTCACAAGGCAACAAGTTTTGAATGGGAGCCAAATTTTCCTCAGTACAACGAATAGGCAGCACATTACTTTTTTGGACATGGTCTTGAGGCCAGAAGCTTCCCCAAATAATTGCAATAGCTGTAATGACAAATTAATATCCGCTGCAATAGGCTGGAGGAAAATGGCTACATCGTCAGCATATAATGAGATTCTGTGCTGGATTGGTCTCCTGGATAAGGGCTGTAGCAGCCCACCTTCAGAAGCCTTTGTGAGCATCCGATTTAAGACATCCATAACCAGAATGAAGAGCATGGGAGAAAGAGGGTCTCCCTGCCCCAGTCCCCTTCTGTGCTTTATACTTTCTCCTGGGATGCCATTGAGGAGGATCTGGGTGGATGAAGTTGTTAAGAGACCACAAATTAAGTCACACCAGTGAGCACCGAAACCCAACTTTCTAAGAACCTCCAATAGAAAAGCCCAAGACACTGAGTCAAAAGCTTTGGTGATGTCTAGCTTGAGGAGTATTCTGGGCTGCTTTTGAGAATGTAAGAATTTTACTGTCTGCTGGACCATCATGAAATTATCTTGAATAAACCTTTGTTTGATGAAGGCACTCTGATTGGGGGACACCATCTCATCCAGCCGGCCTGCAAGCCTATTAGCCAGGATTTTGGTCACTAGTTTGGCGAAGCTGTGAACCAAACTAATGGGCCGAAAGTCCTTGACTTGCACAGCAATCGACTTTTTTGATCAGAGTAATGAAGGCAGAGTTCAGTTTCCAGAGATTTCTGAAACTTCTACTCCAAAGAGAGTGGACTGCTGCCATCGCATCGTTCTTAATAACTGTCCAACAGCTTTTGTAGAATCTTCCAGAGTTCCAGTGAACCCAGCGGCGGATTCAGGAAATATTTTAGGGGGGGCTGAACAACACTGCTGCTCGATCTTAAGTCTCAGCCCCCCTACACTATAGAACTTTGCCTAAAAATTCATAGGGGCTCTACAGTAATTTGCACTGATTCGGTATGGGTAGGGGGGGCTTGAGCCCCCCCCCCCACTGCTGGATCTGCCCCTGAGTGAACCCATCTGGGCCAGGTGCCTTATCAGATGGCAGCTCCTTTATGGTGTTCCAAACTTCTTCTTCTGAGAAAGGCAAATCTAAAGCTTCCAGATCAAAGCTTGGGCTACCAAGGGTGTCCAGGTTGATGGTTCTTTCTCTAGCGCGTTCTGTCCCAATGAGATTGTCATAAAAATTAAGAACCACAGCTGCCTTCTCTTCATGTTTTGTAATAACCTGATCTCCTTCATGAAGTTTGGGAATGAAATTCTTCTTTTTCCTATATCTTGCATGCTGATGAAAAAGCCTTGTGTTGGCATCCCCTTCCTTTAACCATCCTATCCTGTACCTGAGTCTGGCTATTATTCTCATCAGTGATGCTAGCGCCAGAGAGTGTTTCTTGAGATTGTTATGCAGCCACAATTCATGTGGTTGGAGAGGCCTGCTTTCTTGTGCAATTTCAAACTGGTGGATGACTTCTTTTGCCAACAACAACTGAGATTTGATGTGTCCAAACTTCGACTGACTCCAGCTCTGTAATCCTCTGGCTGTTGCCTTAAGCTTCAAAGCAAAGGTTTCGAGGGGGCAATGAGTGGGCTGTACAGCCTTCCATGTGTTCCTCACAACATCCAGGAATCCATCTAGAGAGGGCCAGAAAGCTTCAAAGTGAAATCTTTTCTTGCTGCCAATAATGTCCTGCAGCCCAAGAATCAGGGGACAGTGGTCCGAATCAATAGAAGCAGCACTCTGAAGGAGACAACCCGGGAACTGCTCCTCCCAATCCAGCGAGCAGAACATTCTGTCCAGCCTAACTAGTGTAGGGGAAGCATTAGTGAAGGAGCTGGTCCATATAAATTTACGACCATGGAGAGGAATTTCAGTGACCTCCATATCATTGATCCACCTTCTGAACCTTCCCATCATTGCTCTATTAAGGTTGGAGTTGTTTTTGTCCTCCATATATATGAGATTGAAGTCCCCAACCACTAGCCAAGGCCCAGTGCACTGAGCTCTTACATCTCTCAGTTCCTGGAGAAAATGGATCTTGTCTTGATTTTGTTGGGGCCCATATACACAGGTCAACCACCACACATTACCATTTGATGGGCAGAATTGGACGGAGGCACTATGAGTATCCACCCTGGTAGATCCAACAGTGCCCAGTCGAATCCGCCAAGCAATCAAAATTCCACCACTGGCACCCTCAGAGGGTAAGCAAATGAAGTTATTATCGAAATCACTTCCCAGCATAGACAAGATCAAACTCCTAGAAACATTACTCAATTTAGTTTCTTGCAGGCATACAACATCAATTTTGGAGGCATCCACCATTACTCTGACAGCATCCTGTCTCGCTACTGAGTTTAAACCCCTTACATTCCAATTTAGGATGTGTGCAGGATCCATAATGACACTACAGCAAGAACGACCCAGAGGATGTATCAAACATTACACTCCACTAGCTCTGCAGCATAATCTGCCTCAGGGAGAGCCCATCCGAAGAGTGCAGCAAGGGCCTTAGTGTGTGAAGAAGGCAGGGGCTGTTTGAATCGCCGTGCATAATCATCAAGGATCTGTTGGCTAATTTGTTCCTTCTTCAACATCCATGTCAAGTGCTCGCATGACTTGTTTCTTCAGGTGTGTGGGGCATATTACCTCAGAAGATTCCACGGGGAAGCCAGCAATCCAGCGACTTCGGCGCGGCTCCTTGCTAGGTGGCTCCAGCTTCTTCTTCCTTCGTTTGCTGTTGTGGGGGATCGGCATGAGTCCCCCCGGAATTTTGGATAGCACCTTGACGAATTCTGTTGCCGGGCTGGTAGGCACTGGAGTGGAGGCTCGAGCAGCAGCTGATGAATCAGACGTCCCCTCATTTCTTCTAGCACGGCGACGGGAGTAGACCAGAATGGTCTGCTGGGAGTTCGCAGTCGCCGGCCGGGCCAGTGGAGGATGTGGCGAGGGGGTGGAGACTGAGGAGGTGACGGCGGTGGTAGTAGGCTGCGTTCGCGGGGAGGGAGACGCCATATTCAGTTTGACAGGATGGCTCTCGACGCTCCTGCTCCCGCTCCCCCTCCACCTCCCGGCGCCCACCCCCTCCCATCCTTCTGCTCCACCAGCCGCTCGCCGCTGCCTACTCCGGGCGCATCGACCACCCAATCCTTATCTCTCCGGCGCCTGAGGGAACCCCCTACGCCACGGCAGGGCGCTCTAAGGTCCAGCGTTGGAGGGACATCTCCCCGTCTTCTGGGTGCTCCTCCTCCGACATGTCACCTTCTTTCAAGGACGTTCTCATGGGAGATGTCGTCTTGCCTGCTCACGCTGCCCTCCCTCGCGCGTCTGCCCCGTCCGCGGCTGCTGCCTCGCCGGCTCGTCCTCGCGCGCCGAGTTGGATCGTCCTCAGGCTGCGCGACCGACGTGTTCGTCCCACCGGGGCGATTGTCCCTGATCGTGATGGCTGGGTAACCTCGGAGAGTCGACGTTCCCGCCGCGAGCGCCGTCGGCGGGGGCTCCTTCCTCGGCGGCCTATCCCGGAGGACCGTCGCGGCCGCTGCTTCAACTGTCTGTCCACAGCTCACAAGGCCGCAATCTGCCGTTCCCGTCTGCGGTGCTTCGCTTGCCGGGGTCTGGGGCATCTCTCTGGCGCCTGCCCATCCTGGCGTCCCCGGACACTTGCCGCCCGCAGGCAGCTTGTTTGGCGACCGAAGGTCACGGAGTCGACGCGGTCGCCGGCCATGCAGCCTCCGGCGGCCACTGGTGGTGGAAGAGAGCACAGGCGCAAGCGGCGTCGTCGGGCGCGTGGGACGCGCTCTGCGGCAGGTGCGGCTAACACGGACGATGGCACCGGCGAGGAAGAAGAGCCTAGCTACTACTCCCCGGAGCCTATCGTCGGGATCGCGCAGGCCGGCGCCGCTGGTGCTTTGGCTGCCCCAAGACGCATTCTCGACCGGTCGGACCGTCTTTCCCGCAGCAAGGACGCCCTGAGTTGCGCCCTGGTCATCACCTTGCTGGCGGGACCTAGGGACGGCGCATTGGAGTTCATCCATGCCACGGTGGCCCATAGGTTTGAAATCGAAGAAGCTCGGCTAACCCTGCTTCCCTGGGGTCCGTCTAGCTTCCTCTTGATTTTGCCTAATGAGGAGCTAGCTGGCATCATCTACAACGGAGGTCGTCCCATTGTCACCACCACTGCCTGGCTGCACGTCATGCGTTGGACAAGGTTCCTCTAGTCCTCGGCGGCGAGCCTGCCGGTGGCAGTGGAAGTGGAGCTCAAGGGCATCCCTGCCCATGCCTGGGACCTGGTGACCGCTGAAATCCTCCTGGACGAGCTCTGCTGGATTGATGGGCTGCATCCGAACAATGCAGACTGCCGCGACGTGTTCATGGTGAAGGCGTGGTGCTCCGATCCTGCCCTCTTTCCCTCTGAGATGAAGCTGGACATCGTGGAGCCCCCCTTGGCGGACAGTCCTGGAGTATGGATGCTATCCTATCCCATCAGTCGCCCTCATTGATCGGCCAAGTCTGAGTCATGATCATCCTCCCTCGCCTCCCCCTGAAGATGAAGATTGGGAACCTCGCCGGAGACGGCGAAATCTCACGTCGCCTTCGTCCTCCTCTCCGGCACTGGCGGTGGCGCCGGGTGATGCTTCGGTTTCCGGCCAGGTGGGCAGGGCTTCGGTCCACGCAAGGCTGGGCCCACGCGTCCACGAGGTAAGCGGTTCAGGATGCTGATTCGCGCCCCCATGCTGGTGGCACCTCATCTCCTGTGCTCACCATTGATGTCCGGGCGGCCCTGTCAGCTGAGCTTCCGCCACGCGAAGAGGGTACGCCTGTTCCCGAGACTGTCCGCGCAGGAACCAAGGAGGCCATCCCTGCGGCGTGTGCAGATGTTGCCGTTAACACGGGGTCGTCACCCGAGGAGTCTCGCACGCTCGCAGCTGTGATTAAGGCGTTCGTTGGCGCGGATACGGCGGTGGAAGGTAACGAAGATCCTGCTGTCGGGCGTAGTGATGGCACTGATAGGCCACGGATGGAGGTCCCCATGGAACGCTCCGATGGGCCTTCGATGCCTCCTGACCCTGCTGATGAAAGTACAGAAGATGATGAGCCACAGATTGAGATCAATATGGATCTCTCTGATGGGCCTCGGGTGGGGGAATCTGGGCCGTCTCCCCTCTCCTCCCTGGACGGGCTGGGTGAGGCCTCCTCCCCCCTGGGGGCAACTGTAGAGTCAGAAGCCCCCAGCTCCTCTGGCCCAACTAGCCTGGTTGAGGATCCTGCAGCCAACGCACCTACTGAGAGCTGCAGCCCAGGCCTGTGATGGTTCCTTGTACACTGTAGGCCTTTTGTTTGTGTTTGATACTTCAATTTGCTAGTTCCATATCAGGCCTGAAAGTATGAAGAATCTCTATAAGTATATATTAAGAACATTTTTATCTGTATTTTCTTGGGTCAAGTATTCAGATGATGTACTATTTCCCTGAGAACTAATCTTGTGTCGTCTTTCAGTTTTTGGCAGAATCTTTGGATGTTGTGAATGATACTGAGTGGGTCATTTCTTTGGGTGATGCATTTGCACGACAGTATGATCTGTATTCTATATCTGATGGACACGCTACTTTGCTGCACAGGTAATCATTAAATTTGTGCTGTTCTTGGGCACTTTGTCCATACTGCATGGCGCACTGATACGTCTGGAAGGTCGCTGAACCTGTATCTGATATGGCGGGATACGACGATATGTAATGGCATATCCTTGTTTTTTTTGAGAAATGTCGTATCCCCGTATCAGCGACTTTTATCGCGTATCGGTGAAACATAGGTTACTAGATGGAAGCTATGCTTTTGGTTCCGTTGCATACAAAATATTTTCTGAACATGTGCTGCAAGCAATTCATTTTGTTGCGACATCAGTTCTTTCTGTCTTTATTGAGCAACAACTAAGTTATTACTCTTTAAATAATCCTAAGAAGTTTGCGGTCTTCTTTATTCTATCAGTTTTTTTTCGGACAAAGGTTCAACCCTGCTTATATCTAAAGCAATAAACTGTTTTTGAGATGCTGGGGTTACCTGCTTACAAAAGCGCACCAACACGGCTAGAGAAAGCTAAGATACCAACAACCAAACAAACTAGGAAAGGCTGGTCTTCTGTCAGATATTTGGGAGTATTTCTATGTCAGAGTGAGCAAAGTGAGCAAGGATACTATAAGTTGGCATCGCCATTCACATTAGACTGTATACATTTGTCCATTAATTATTGTGCTAGATCTGTCAAAATCTGCCATGACAACTGGATCATGCTGGTTTATTCCAAAAGCATGTATAATCCTTCACATGACACAAGTTCAATGACTTGTCTGATCGCCAGTTATAGATTTTACCCTTTGTTGTAGTTATTTTTGTTAAATGCTGCAGAGCCAAGACAATAAACGATAGGTTTATGCTACCCTTCCTTGATGATATCGAGTGACTTGTTATGGAAGTTACATGAAAATGACTCCACATACTGGCTTTGTTTTACCTTTTTATTTGCAGATGCTTAGGAATGCTTCTTCAGAAGGTTGATGATAGGATTTATGTCAGCGAGAAGATTGATTGGATGTGTAGGCACTCAAGTATGTCTATTCCTATTAATCGCCTTGGACTTGCTCAAGGCATCGGGCTGGTAAGTTGCCATCAGTGAAGCCTTTTATTTGGTCTTATTTTGAACCCTTTCAGCACTGAAGTCTCCATTGCAGGTTGCCACTTCTCATTTGGATACAGTGTTGGAGAAACTGAAGAACATACTAGATAATGCAGGGCAAAACGCTCTCCAGAGGTACTTATATGATCTTTTGGCAGGAAACATCTATTGCTCATCTCGGTGCCAATCCTGTCTAGCAGCACTATAACCTAAACCAAAACTAGGTTATGTTGCTTCACATGTACACTCCTGTGGTCAACTTTGTGCTGAAATGGAATCCTGTACTTTGTTCTTAACTTAATGTACCAATTTGTTTCCCTTCTTTTCAGTTACTTAGGCTTGGTTTGGCACATTTTGTAATACTTCATTCCATATCCCATCTTGTATTTGGAAAAAGAGAAATGGAGACTGGACCATTCAAAAGTGAATATCAAGCAGCTACCATTTAGCTGGTGTAATTCATTTATGTAGGCCATTTATCGTGTTGTTTCAGTATTAATGAATTTATGACATCCAATTCTGCAGGTTCCTCTCATTTTTCTCATTCGGTCCAAAAGTGGAAGATGTTGATGACACATATGCAGCATTGGCGTTGATGTATGGTTATGCCGCAAGATATGCTCCATCAACTGTTATTGAAGCCAGAATTAATGCACTTGTGGTATGATATCCAATTCAAACCAATCTGTCACCATTATTTCAATTTTAACCCAAAATTCTATCCCCTAATCTGGCCTTCTCATCTGCCACATCTATTACATTGCTGGCAGTTTATTTATTTTACATTATATTTATGTTGACCACATTTTACACTTTAATTAAGTCACCTCAGTGTCTTCATATCTGGTCAATGGATTCAGAAACGGTTCATTACATTTTAGCTTGATGAATATGATTCTCTTGAATTCAGGGGACTAATATGCTTGGAAGGTTTCTTCATGTTCAGCATCCTACTGCAAAGCAAGCTGTGATTACTGCAATCGATCTTCTAGGTGATTCCCTTCATAATATGCGCAAATCATATCTTAGTTTCACTATATGCTTTTCGGCTGGTAGATATATGGGCCATGGATTTACTTTTGAGAGTATAGACACATACCTTTGCTGTTCTTGTTTTGTCATGAGCGACCTTTTACTATTTAGTATTGCAGTGGGCTTGGTAGTCTTCATTCTGTATATTTTTTTTTTCTCAAACACACAGGAGAACTGCACATCATTATATTAATAAGAAATAACGGGAAAGGAACCATACAAGACACCCACTCACACCATTGTGTTTTCATTCTGTATTTTACTATTTTAGTTATCTACTTATCTTATTTATGCACATCATATTGATAGTTGGTATCTATTCTCTCAAAACCGTTTGGCTGTTCATCTCAATTTTTTGATAAATAACTACCTCCATTCTTTGATATTTCATATTTGACATCGGTTAGTTCAAAATTGAACCTAATAATCAACATGAAATATTAAAGAATGGAGGGAATATTGGTTAGAAAGAAGCCTTGTCGAACATCCCTGGAATTTCATTGAGATGTTAATAATTCCCATGTACTCCTGCAAGATTTTTGTAATTGTTTCACTACATGAATACATCAAGCAAGAATATTATGGAAAGAAGTGTAAGCCTGTGGTGTTCTGCTGGTGCTTCAGGGCTCCAAGAGTTGCTTTTGGGGTCACTTGCCCTGGCCATCTATACCTCTTATTTAACTGAGAGGCTGTTGGTGACTATTATAAGTTTTGTGTGGTGCGCTTTTGTGTGTGTGTGTTTTTGGTCTGGAAAAGGCACTTCACCTTTTTCTTTTGTATTCTCTCTTCTTAATGAAATGACACACAGTTCTCCTGTGTAGTTTGAGAAAAAAAGAGTAAGCGAAACATTTGATTCTGCTGATTTATGATTAAGTTGAGAATTAACTTAAAGCTTATCAAGACAAAACTAGTACTAAGAGATTGAATATAGATGTTTCTTCTTCCTTATAATGCAATGACACACAACTCTCCGGTGCATTCTAGAAAAAGAAGAAGAATGAGTATAGATGTTTCCATTTAAATGGTTTGGTACACTGTTTGATCATTTGCTGTTCTCTATCACTCATATCACTCACACGGCATTTAATTGACAGTTTGTATTTGATAGATTTGTATGGAATATGATTTTTTACCTTTGATTGATAGTTAATATACAATTTTTGTGCATTAATTTATTATCTCTTTTTTCCCTCAGAAGATTGCATATCCTCCAATTCCTGTTGTTGAACTTTGTACACTTCCAAATTTATACGTGTGTTGCATTCATAATATATTTTTGTTACATGAGAATATTTGGGGAGGCCCCTGGCAAATCTGCCTCTATGGGCACATGTACACATTGCATATATCGGTATATCCACTCCATTAAGCACTGATATTTGTGCTGCACCATTTGAAACTAAATTTGACCCGAAAATACAGCAGGGGAGACCCCCACTGTAAGAGTTTTTTTATAATTATTTTTGAAAAAAGGATTGAAATTAAATAGGTATATGGAGCAGCAAACATAGGAATGTATCCTCTATAGCGTGAGTATTGAGGTGCATTGACCCTAGACGCAAAAGATCCACACTTATATTGCATATTAGTAACATTAATTTTCACACACCTTTTAGTTCAGTTACTCCTTTGCGTTCAGGGTCTTATGCATATTTAGCAATTTTATCATGTTGAGATGAGGTCATGAAGTTCCAATGAGCAGATGCTTAATTGGTTTGTTTATGAGGGAACATACAAAATGCACTTACCATTTCACATGTAGAGTGCTAGACTGCTAGGTGATATGTATATGGGTTCATAAAACCAAGTTGGTCCTGACCCTCAAGGATGTGGGACCCTGATACAATTTCACAACACGTAGGGGTTTTGAGTTGATTTTGCTCTAGATACACCCCCCATGTGACTATTGTCTTCTTATTTAGATGTAGGTAGTACTTGCTCTGTTATGCTATCTTTAATTCTGAATATCATGGAGCCATATAGCATAACCAAGTTATTATGTATGATCTTGGTTTAATCAGAATGGCATTGATTTTCATGTAGCAACAGCTAAGTTTATGCATTTACAATTTTTACTTCACAGTTATGTACTTTCTGCACTATCATATGTGATCAGTTTTGGTCTTTAGGTCGAGCTGTTATTAGTGCTGCTGAAATGGGAATTTCATTCCCACTGAAACGAAGAGACCAGTTACTGGAGTACGTTTTAACTCTAATGGGTAGGGATCAAAGTAATGATCTCAATGATTTCAACACCGAGCTTTTGCACACGCAGGTATATGCTCAAGTTTTGGCCCTTGTTTTTGTTTCCAGATTTAGAATAAATTCTTTGTTTAGTTGAAGCTTCACTTTTAAATTAGCTTACATCTACAGTATTTCTTTATATTTATTTCACTTCTGCTCACTATGTAATGGTGTAGCGACTTATCAAGTTTTATGACTTTTTTTTTACTCTTTTCTAAATCATTCTTACATATGCAGAGTCTTGCTTTAAGTGCCTGTACTACTCTGGTCTCGCTAGAACCAAGATTGCCAATGGAAACAAGAAACCGTGTCATGAAGGTCTGCATGGCTATGTTGCAACACCACAAAACTTTGCTAATAGTTTGTCTATTACTTGAAGAATCTTTATATTGTTTTTACTTGGTTTATGTTCCACTTTCAGGCAACATTAGTTTTTTTTGCATTGCCAACAGAGCCCTCAAGCATTGTTGAGAGTCTCGTAACAAACCTCATTATTCTGTTAGGTGCCATCCTGCTTACAAGGTAATGTTGTGAACTTATAGTTCAATTGTATTATTTCTAATTTTGGGTAATATTGCTTATTATGCTGTTTCTTTTGCTTTTTCATTTTTTTCTTGTGCTACTTGCTATGTCTTTAAAGAAAGGCCAATTTTCTCTGTCATTAGCTATGTTTTCTTATGTCATTAGCTATGTTTTCTTCTGTTGCCAGAATGTCTGATTTATGTGTATTCTAGGTTAGTTTGAGAATATAAGTCCAAGCCTACCATGTACACAAACCAAAAACACCAAACCTTAATTGGGCCATTTATATACATGTCTTAAATGGAATGCTATAACTGCTTGACTTCATTTACAGCTTCAAAACATTTGTAGCGAGTGAAATTACAAGAACGACATCGTTTTTTTCCATGTTTACTACTAGGCGTGTGAGTTTTATTTTCTGCTTGTGGGTGGGTGTATGTTTTTTGGGGGGGGAAGCACTCTAATCCCTCTCTTTTTTTCTTCTTATAATATTATAATTATGATACACAGTTCTTCCTGCATGTTAAAGAAAAAAAATCCACGAGGTCTGTTTTTCTCCTCGAACACACAGGAGAGCTGTGTATTGTTATATTAAGACAAAAGAGGGGCAAGAACTGAAACACAAACACACCCACACACCAAAAAGAGAGAACCAGATTACATTCGTGCCTTTAGAAAAATAAAACAACCTCGACCTAACCAAAGGGCAAAATGGGGCATCCTAAGAGCCTCCATCTGGGCCAAGGGCAAGGAGAAAGGTGATACCCTTGCCCTGGCCAAACCCCAGAAATATAATTCCTCATAGCGAGTGACATGGTATCAGCGAGATTAGGAGAGGCACCATCAAAGACACATCGATTGCTGTTGCATTAACGGTCTAACGTTCATGCTGGATCTCTTTAGCATGGTTCATCTGAAGCAACTAGGCACAGAGGATTTATTTTAGTGTTGAAAATTATGAAAATACGTATTATCATTTGATATTGTAAACATTATTGTTCTCTTCTACAAACTTGGTCAAACTTAGAATGGTTTGACTTAGGAGTTAGGACTGTTAGATATAGATGTATATGTGTCTGTGTACTTTCCTCTTTGTGTAAGGGCTTCTATGCATATATGCCCATGTACATGTTTGCGCTGAAGCCTACCGAATGGATAGAGTTCATTCTCTCCTAACATGTATCCAGAGCCGGTGTCTAGGTTTACCTCGCTGCCGTTGCAGGCATCGCCGGCATCGTTGCCGCCGGCGAGTGCCCCTGCTCTGCTCCTCCCGTGCGCCGCCGCGCTCGTTCACGCGTCACGGCATCCATCCGCACGCTGTCGCGACCCGCGGCTGCTGCTTCTCTTCCGCGCCGTCGCACCCGTCCGTCGCGGCCCGCGGCTGCCTGCATGCCGCCACAGCTGCTGGTGCTGCCCAGCCTCAGCCGTCGGGCGCGGCCGCGCGTGCGCCAACCTCAGCCGTCGGGCGGCCACGCTTGCGCGTGCGCTCGCTCCGGCCTGTTGCCGGCTGGCCGTGGCCTCCGGTGGACGCCGCAACTCCCCTGGCTGCCGCCTGCTGCCCCTCCCCACGCCGGGCGCGGCCCTCTGGTTGATTTCGCCCCTGCTCTACTTCGCTCGGGGAAGCCGGGCGCGGTCCTCAGCAAGGGAGGGGCGACTTGGAGCAGAGGAGAGCTCCGTTTTTTTTTTTGCATTTGGTTTGGTTGTCTCTTTGCACTCTGAACTAGGATGGCTTCAAGTTCAGATCCTCAACCGGTTGCTGGTCTGCATTCTCAGTCTAGTGGGGGTCAGATTCCACGATGTCCAGTGATTTTCAATGGCACTAATTATCGTGTTTGGGTTTCTCGCATGCGTTGGCATATGCGTGGTCTACGGCTTTGGGATTTTCTCACTGGTGAACTGCCGTGTCCACCTTTACCCACTCCTCCTGTGCAGCCAGTCTTTCCTCCTGCAACTTCAGATGATGATAAGAAGAAATTGCGTGATGAATATAATGATGATATGGCCTCATACATGTCTCAGTTTGCAGCATATCGGACTTGGTTGGATGAGGATGCTCGTGCAGGTGCTGTTCTAACTGCTAGCATGGAGGAACATTTGACTGCCGATATTGTAGAGCTTGACTATGCTTCTCAGATGTGGGCTTTTCTTCACCAGCGTTATGAGCCCTCTGGTCAGTCCACATACATTGCGGCTTTACGCCAAGAGCAGTTGTTGCAACAGGGTGATGCTACAATTGAGGAGTTCTTTAACCAGCTCTCTAGTGTGTGGCGTGAGCTTGACACTCTGAGTCCTCAGCTGTCCCCTGCCACTTGTGAGTCCTGCAGGAAGCAACAGAGCCACCTTGAGCTTCGGCGCACCTACGATTTTCTGACTCGTCTTCGTGCTGAGTTTGAGCCTCTTCGTGCTCAGTTACTAGCTCGTGAACCCTGTGTGTCCCTGATGGATGCTCTTGCTGCTGTTCGGAATGAAGAGATCCGTCTTCGTTCTGCTGGCTTGCTGCAGTCAGCTGCCTCGTCAGTGCTGGCTGTTCGCTCTGCACCTCCATCCATGACAACTTCTGGACATCCTACACCCCTCCCTACAGCACCTTCGTCAGCGGCGTCCTCCTCTGGGAGTGGTAGTACTAGTGGACTTCACTGCAATTACTGTGAAAAAGATGCAGCCTGTTCGGCAGGCCTGAATTGGCTGGCTGGTGCTGGGGCTGGACCAGCCAGCAGCCAGCCATTCCCAGCAGCTGGTTTTCATGCTGATTTCAAAATTTCAAATTCAAACTGAATATTGGCGCCAACAACAGGTGGTTTTCATATAATGGCGCCAAACCACAATGCACGTAAGGTTGTTTACAACACATTTGCAATCCGCAATTCACAGTTAAACAAGTTACTGGTTCAACCAACAATTTACAGTCCATTTGTTCCATCCATACAATACACATACAACCTAGCTAGGTCAAATGGCAGGCACAAGTCATATGTTTGCTTGCACAATCTAACTACATTCACTACAAAATGCCTCATCTCCATCAAAAGCAAAATGTCATCTGTTGGCTTCCTGGTGATAGCATCATGTACACCTCCAAGGCCTTCCTCAACTTGACACAACAAGAAGGTAAGGACATACAGTAGCAACTGAAGCACCAGGGAACCGTGTGACTGATCCTACTCCTGATCCTACCATTGCAATTCTACCAGCAGTGACAGGTTCACATGTTTGAGGTGCAATTCTACTAGTGTCGAGTGTCTTCTAACTCCATTCACAAGAACTTGTACAACATTTACTAGTCATATGCAAGGTAGAATTCTACAATAATGAATAATTGCCTTTTACTGCAGTGGAGATACAGCAGAATCTAACCTGAGCAACCACCACTGAGAGGCCTACCCATTCACATATCTCAAAATTTGATCTCACAAAGTCCTTGAAATCCTCATACTTGCCTGATGGGTCAGCGGGGAAATCCTGAAGGTTTTGAGAATTATCAAATACTCTGTCAGGACATAAAATAGCAGATATAAGGAAAAATCACAAAGTATCAAAGTTCACAGCTGAGCTCCTTACCTCTTCCCAGTTGCTATTCAGAAATACATCCATAGTGATTGCGCCTTCCATTATAATAAGCACAAATACGATGGCCATGTACTACGTGTGGGGTTAAGGAAAAAGAGACCCAATATCACAGTGAGGTCGCACTACACTAAACATTATAGAACTCAAAAGAATGTAACTGCAATTTGAGGCCTGCACTCTCACTCTCAATTCAGTTCTTTTTGGCATCTTATGTCCACATAATTATATAGCCCAGGGAAAAAAAGTGTAGTTTCTGCACCTAAACCGGAAACCTTGGATAAACCAGCAGGAGCTTCTAACCACTGATTCACTATGGGTAGTCAACAAGCAAAACCCAAGTGATGGCAGCTGGTATGGTATATCAGATAACATGGAACTCCATGTATCTAGCAATTCAACATAGGTAATCAGCAAGCAAACGCAAGCAATGGAGGCTGGTATATGAAACAACATCGAACTCCATGTACCTACCGACTAAAAGGATACACAAGAGAGGCAGTGACCATTTGCAGATTCAGCAGCAATATGCCCAGACCAAGTCAGCAGGCATAGAAAGATCCCCAGGCCAAGAAATGTGTAGATGAACCTGCATGACCGGTAATTTTTTTCTCAGTAAAACAACTAGTTCCACAGTATATACTCTGAAATATTGAAAGGCATAAATTTTCTAAAGCAAAGCAACCAGTTCCACAGGTTCACATGTTTGAGGTGTAAAACAACCAGTTCCACAGCACGACATGTTTGAGGTGTAATCAACTATGCAAAGAAAAGCTCAGTATACTAACAGTTATCTAATTTTAATTTTGAGATGCTAATGTTTGAGGAGTAATTAACTACCACAAGTCAGGACTGTAAACAGCAGGCAGATATATAGGAAGTAGCTGCGTTACCTCAACTTTCCTAAATCAGATACCACTCCACACAACCATAGATATTAACTCCCTAACTCCAGAGGTTGGGGTTCCCCGATTTAGCTCAACCCACTCCGGCAGCTCATACGAAGGTGGATCAGCTCCGTACTTAAGCATCCACAAGTAATTTTTTTAAAGCAAAGCATGAAATGATTATCATAGCCTGCTTCTTCCTCTTGCAGTACGGCACCCCTTTTAGAATATGCCAACGTTCTTTCAAGCTCCCAAACCTCCTTTCAATGACATTTCGCAATTTCGCATGAATGTAGTTGAATTTTTCCTCCCGCTGCAACTGATGCAACTCTACGCCCCTAAAATCGTTCATATGATACCTTGTTTCGAAGGGAGTCATGTAACCTGGCATGTCCATGTAACCCGCGTCCGCCAGGTAGTACCGGCCTACAAGAAATGACAACAGATCACCAATTAGTCCTGTCAACACTACCTGGAAATGCCAAAATTCATTGTCAGCATGCCTACTGAGTAAGCACTATGGTTACCTATTGACTGAAACGTTGTGATTTTTCAGATTAGAATGTAACTAGTTTTCAAATACTTCCTTTTGTCTATAAATTTTGCTTATATGCACAGAAGAACATTCCTTTTCATAATAGTAGTGCATTCTTGTACAACATAGAAAGGCTAGAATTAGAAACAAGCACAATCCTGTAAAATTCTAAAGCTTATCAGCAGCTGACATGTATTGCAGACTATTTAGCTGAATCAACATATGAGATTTCAGCAATGCTACTTCATCCAAGCAAAACCAACAGATCAACAAAGTGCATATGCATTAATGTATATCATATAACAATCAATCTTAGCATTTCATCCAATCATCTCAGGCAATACATGACAAGAACAAACAACACGCAACATGATGGAATTTTTTTTTGCCAGGCATCACGAACCTACTGGGGGATGTGGGAACCAACCGTCATCCTGACAGCCTTTCAACACCGCCATGTCATGACATGCCCCTGCCTTCCCGGCCCCCACGTATGTGATACGGCCATCTATATCCACAATGGTACAAACATTAATTGTTGTTTCGCCTTTCCTATTGAAGAAGTCAGCCTTTGCTTCACGGTTAACCTCAACTTTTATGTGCGTGCCATCTATAGCACCTATGCATCCATCAAACCATGGTGCATATGCAGCAAGTTTCTGGCTTACGCGTGCGTAGTTCCTATCTGCGGGCATTAGGACAGTATTTGCCCACCTATACATGACCTCTGCAACTGCTGTTAACTTTCTCCTAACTGTATCTAAAGACCTTTCAAACCTATCTTTGCACTCTCTACTTACAGATTGGTGGGCACAGGTCCAGATGTACATGCCTAAAGCTTCTACCGAGGTACACTTATCTGTTGATGGCAGTCCGAAAGGAAGCAGGGTGTAATGCAAATGCATGAAGGCATCACGCGTCATGCGCAAATTGTCTATACATTTGGTTTGGTCGGCAAGGGTAAGCTGCATCCATTGGGCTCCAGATAGTTTAGGAATGGGACAAAGAGGATTTACCTCAGGCATTTGCTGCAACATAATACCTTTCAACCTCCGCAGCACGACTGCTGCCTTCGCCAAGATCACAGTGCTCGGTCCATCACTGGAAGTGTCACTGTACGACGACTCGTCAGTGTTGCTCATTGTGCTACCTGCAAATGGGCACAAATCAGTAAGATGCTGATGCATATATTGGGAACAAAACATTTGCTAATAAGTGAACATGTCAAGTTACCTAAACTAGGTAGTTGGCACGACCACCTTAGACAAATGTATGTAAGGAATGAACAACAGAAAAGTGATCCATGCATAAGGTCTTACAACGCTCACAGCACGACACATATATTTTATTCAAAACACGAGACAACGACATGCACTTTGTTCTCCGCAACGGTCTTTGTTAAAACAAATAAAACGAACATAACGAAACAACGAACAGAATCAACTCAACATGCACATGGTGGAAAACAGAAACAGTAGAAAAAACCGTAGTACGAACAATAGTGCTGATCACTGGGACTTTGTGGAGCACACGAAGTCCTACGTCACATTGATCCAGTTCAGCCGGCCCTCTTTAGTTTTCATATTAAGAAAAGCCCGACGACGGAGCCTGTTGTTGCAAAGGTTAAGGGTTTGCGCGAATACTACATCAGTCTCGCTGTAACCATCTTGCAACAGAATCTGATGGAGTTGGGCCAACTCCTCAGCATCTGTGCCTTGACGGGCCTTCTGGGACCTAGCCTCCCTGATAATGTGGCTCAGGTCTTCAAGGCAGTCGTCAATGGATGGAGCCTTGCTACTCTTCTTACTGCGAGGACTGTTAATAGAATATTCCCTATGGACTCTCTTCGAGGGCTAAGCACCACTACGCGGTAGGACCGGCTCGTCCGACAAGGCCGGAGGAGTGCGAGGGCTTCCACTACTGGGTGTCTTGTCAGGTTGATGGCCCCCCGCCGATACCAAGTCGCCCCTGTCACGTGGGGTGCGTCCCAAAATCGTTATCAGTTGCTCACAGCATTGGGGGCGTCTGAACTTGTCACGAGCGGGTTGGCTACTTTCCTGCACGTGTTTCAGTGATGGCGAAGTTAGTACTGAGTTAGTGGGAACCTAATTGCTAAAAAATAGTCAAGGAAATGCGTGTAGTTAGTACCCCGTGGCTGGCGCCGTACCACTCGGGGTCAGCTGTAACCTCTCAAAGTAAGCGGGTCACGGCCTAGCCCAGTATGGGTCTAACCGTCGCGCCAATTGAAATACAAACGTTTCAGCTCGTTGTACTTGTTCTGGCACTTTTTCTTGGTGTACCTGAGCCTCGTGACTTCGTTGAAGCCACGAACGACATTGGTCCACCCTAGTGAGGTTGGCGAAGTGGCGTTCCAGTGACAGAGGTCTTTCTGCTTGATGATTAGGTCAAGAAGCAGAGAGCAGGTTCTGCAATCCCAGCTAGCACGTTCATGGCTCATCTGATGCAAGGATCGACATTCGAAGGGATTATGTACATAGATGCATATCTTATGTCATACAAAGGGTAGTTCCAGTACGCAAAGATGAGAGTGGGCGATAGAAAAGAGAACTTGCCTTTTCGAACCGTTTGCGGCGTTTTGAGCGGAGGTTGTAATGCCTGCCAGCAGGTGGAGAGCAAGACGAAGTCGACGACGCTGCCAGTTTGGGAAGCGTTGGTCACCAGCGGATGAAACGTCCCTGAAATCTCTGCAGTGTAAACATAGAGCATACTTGTAAGATGTTCAATTAAGTAGTGTTGACGCGGCTTATAAAGTTATAGTAGCCTACATAATGGGTGCAGTTGAAGGATACAAGCTAAATGGGTTATACTGACAAAACTATAATGCATGCATATGGCAGAGAAACCAATAGCCCCTGCTATTAGTGCAAGAAGGGTCAAAAGGAATAACTGCGATAACAAATAACGTCTCATATTGCATACTGTGAACACGCATTTGTAGGCATACAGACATGTGAGATTACTAGGATTGCATGCATGTATTCATGTGAAACCCCTAGTACCAACAAATCGATAGGTAATGGACAAACCCCTAGTACCAACAAATCAACAACTCTTAGTGGCTGAAAACTCTCCATTCCAGGTACACTACAAACACTGGTACTCAAGTAAAAACAACCTGGAATCTGAAGTAATAGATGAAGCATTTGAAGCCAAAACATAACACTGGAACCTGTAACCTATCATAAAGAATTGAACATCCAACTAGAAATGGCTAGGCTGAAGCCCCGTTTGTCAGTGATTCCTGATTCCAGCATCACTACAAGAGCACAGATAGTAAGCGGAATCAACATCCTAATCTGAATTAATACCTTGGGTACCAATACCAAGGTCAAGCATTTCAGTGGAAACAAAAGCACTGTATGTAATTCCTAGACTATGATCAAAAAGCAAATCTGGAAATGATGGGCTACACCTGGAAGGAGGACGGCGGCTCGGAAACACCTGGAAGGAGCAGACGTCGACCGGGTCCTGGCGGTGATGATGGGTGCGGCGTGGGGGTAAACCTACAAGACGAGGCAGTGGGGCTCAGATCCGACCGGGTGAGACTGCGGCGGCGTGGGATTCGGGGGCTTACCGTGCTGGAGAGAGTCGCCGTCGATGGAGGCGGGGTCGGGGAGGGAGACGGAGAGCATTGTCACCGAGGCCCCACGAGAGTGCGGGGAAACCCTAGCCGCGCGGGGGTCAACCTACAAGACGACGAGCTGAGGCTCAGAGGCGGCCGGGTGAGAGGACAGCGGCGTGGGATTCGGGGGTTACCTTGCTGGATGAAGGCGCCGTCAATGGAGGCGGGGTCGGGGAAGGAGGCGGACGTCACTGTCACCGCAGGCCCGGCGAGGAGGGCGGCGTAGAGAGGCGGGCGCGGACGGATCCAGTGGTCACCGACGGGGCCCGGCGACGCGGTGCAGACGACCGTCGGGACTTGCGCGGAGAGACGGTGACGAGTGGCGCTTGTGCGGTGAAACCCTAGCCACCGACGCGAAGGGGAGAAGATGAGGGACGGCGCACGCTGGGGATTCGGAGGGACGAGCGGGTGGCTTATAACCAGCCGTTTGGCTGGGGCTAGGTTGCCGAACGGCTGGGCTGATAAGCCCAATACCAGCCATCCCTACCGAACAGGCTGATGGACATGTTGAAGATTATTGTTATAAGAAGAAGAGGAAGGAGAAGGCTCATTTACGCCGAGGTGGTCGTTCCTCACAGGGTTCTGATCGTTCTACTGCTGGACCCTCTTCGAGTAGCTTGGCTGGTTCTGAGACACAGGAGATACTCATGTTGCTTCGTCGGCTAGCTCCCTCTGTGCCTGCTGGAGCTGCTGGTTCTGTCACCCCAGTCTCTGCACCTTTGGTTTCTGCTGCTGCCTCACAGTCTTCCACTGGGGAACCACCGTTCACTTCAGGTACTTTGCCATGGATTCTTGATTTTGGTGCTTCTTTTCACATGACCTCTGATTGTACCCGTCTTTCTTCCATTCGTCCTCTTTCTACTTCTATCACTGTTCAGACCGCCGACGGCTCACCTTCCCCCCTGTTCTTGGACATGGCACTCTTTTGTCATCCTCTTTTCACGTTCCTACTGTTTCATATGTCCCTAATTTGACCATACAGCTTATTTTCGCTGGCCAGCTCACTGATCATGGTTGTCATGTTATTTTTGATTCTGAATCTTGTCGTGTCCAGGATCTCAGCACGGGTCTCCTGGTTGGTACTGGCCCTCGCCGCCGTGATTCTCAGCGTCTTTGGGAACTTGACTGGCTTCGTCTTTCTTCCGCTGCCTCTGCCAGTCTTGTGGGCTCTGATTCTCCTGCATCGGCTTCTTCATCTTTTGCTCAGTGGCATCATTGATTGGGACATTTATGTGGTTCCCGGTTATCCACTCTTGTCTATCGTGGTCTTTTGGGAAATGTCTCTGGTGATGTTTCTTTAGATCAGTGTCAGGGTTGTAAGCTTGGCAAACAGCTCCGACTTCCATATCTCTCTAGTGGGTCAGTGTCACAACGCGCCTTTGACCTTGTTCATTCTTATGTATGGGGTCCCGCACCCTTCGTTTCAAAAGGTGGTCATCAATATTATGTCATATTTATCGATGATTTCTCTCGCTTCACATGGGTGTAGTTCATGAAACATCGTAATGAGGTGTTATCCATATATAAGATATTTGCTCAGATGATTCGTACTCAATTTGACACTCCTATTCGTGTTTTTCGTGCTGACTCTACTGGGGAGTATCTCTCGGGCGCTTTTCGCCAATTTCTTTCTGAGCAGGGCACTCTTTCTCAGTTTTCTTGTCCTGGTGCGCACGCTCAGAATGGTGTAGTTGAGCGTAAGTATCGCCACCTTCTTGAAACTGCTCGTGCCCTTATGATTGCTTCCTCTGTTCCACCTCATTTCTGGGCTGATGCGATATCTACTGCCACTTATTTAACTAACATTCAGCCTTCATCTGCTCTTCAAGGCGGAATCCCATATGAGCGCCTCTGTGGCAAGCCACCAGATTACTCCAGTCTTCGCCTTTTTGGGTGTCTTTGCTATGTCCTTCTTGCTCCTCGTGAACGCACTAAGCTGACATCTCAGTCTGTTGAGTGTGTTTTCCTGGGCTATAGTGCTGAGCACAAGGGATATCGTTGTTGGGACCCTGTTGCTCGTCATATGCGGATTTCTCGGGACGTTACTTTTGACGAGTCTCATCCATTCTATCCTCGGCCTACCTCTGATGTTTCTTCCCAGGCCGTTGTTGAGCCTCTTTCCTTCTTGATTTTTCCTGATACACCTATCTCCACTGTGTTTCTTCCTCCACCATCTCCTCTTGCACCCTCTCCTTCGCTGCCTTCTAAGCCGCCTTCACATGTTCCTTTTAGGTCCATTTATGATTCCAAATCCCCTGTGATTCACACCTACAGTCGTCGTCTCCAGAATCCCCCGCCTCCTGTTGAGTCGTCTCCTGATGTTTCACCTCCTGTTGAGACATCATCGGTTGCGAATATTTCCTCTCAGCCATCCTCTCATTATGATCTTCGTGATCGGGGGTCGCTGAAGCCTACAGACCGGTATGGTTTTGCTGGCACCGTTCTTTCTGAGCCGACCACATACCATGATGCCATTTGTCATCCAAAATGGCAACATGCCATGGCTGAGGAGATTGCTGCTCTAGAGTGCACTGGCACTTGGGATCTTGTTCCTCTTCCTTCTCATGCTCGTCCCATCACGTGTAAGTGGGTTTATAAGATTAAGACTCGCTTCGATGGCTCTCTCGAGCGTTATAAGGCCCGTCTTGTTGCTCGTGGTTTTCAACAGGAGCATGGTCGCGACTATGACGAGACCTTTGCTCCTGTGGCTCACATGACCACTATTCGCACTCTCCTTGCTGTGGCCTCTGTTCGTGCCTGGTCCATCTCTCAACTTGATGTCAAAAATGCCTTTCTTAATGGTGAACTCCATGAGGAGGTCTACATGCGACCACCTCCTGGGTATCTTGTTCCTGATGGCATCGTTTGTCGTCTTCGTCGCTCTCTTTATGGTCTGAAACAAGCTCCTCGCGCTTGGTTTCAGCGCTTTTCCTCTGTGATTGCGGCTGTTGGTTTTTCTCCGAGTGCTCATGACCCTGCCTTGTTTGTTCATAATTCATCTCGTGGCCGCACTCTTCTTCTTCTTTATGTTGATGATATGATCATCACTAGTGATGATTCTGAGTATATTGCATTTGTGAAGGCACATCTCAGTGAGCAGTTTCTCATGTCCGATCTTGGCCCTCTTCGTTACTTTCTTGGGATTGAGGTCTCTTCCACCTCTGATGGCATTTATCTGTCCCAAGAAAAGTACATTCAAGATCTTCTTGATCGTTCTTCCCTCACTGATCATCGCACTGTTGAGACTCCCATAGAGCTTAATCTTCATCTTCGCACAACTGATGGTGAACCTTTCACTGATCCCACTCGATATCGTCATATTGTTGGGAGTCTTGTCTATTTGGGTGTGACTCGTCCTGACATTTCATATGTTGTGCATATTCTTAGTCAGTTTGTTTCCGCTCCCACTCACCTCCACTATAGTCATCTTCTTCGTGTGTTGCGTTACCTTCGTGGGACCATTACTCGCCGTCTGTTCTTCCCGCGCTCTAGCTCTTTTCAACTCCAAGCCTACTCCGATGCTACTTGGGCTAGCGACTCTTCTAATCGTCGCTCTCTTTCAGCCTATTGTGTTTTTCTCGGTGGTTCTCTCATTGCTTGGAAGACTAAGAAGCAGACTGCGGTTTCTCGTTCGAGTGCAGAGGCTGAGTTGCGAGCTATGGCTCTTGCGACAGCATAGGTTACTTGGCTGCGCTGGCTACTTGAGGATTTTGGTGTTTCAGTTTCTGTGCCAACTCCTCTCTTGTCTGACAGTACTGGTGCTATCAGCATAGCTCGTGATCCGGTGAAGCATGACCTCACCAAGCATATCGGTGTTGATGCGTCTTACACTCGGGCACAAGTGCAGGATGATATCATTACTCTTCGCTATGTGCCTTCGGAGCTTCAGTTGGCTGACTTCTTCACAAAGGCACAGACAAGAGCTCAACATCGTTTCTTTCTCTCCAAACTCAGTTTTCGTGATCCACCCTGAGTTTGAGGGGGGGTGTTAGATATAGATGTATATGTGTCTGTGTACTTTCCTCTTTGTGTAAGGGCTTTTATGCATATATGCCCATGTACATGTTTGGGCTGAAGCCTACCGAATGGATAGAGTTCATTCTCTCCTAACAAGGACAACCAAAAATCCATTATATTTTAGGACGGAGAGAGTACATTCTAGTACTTCTCATTTGTATTCTGTAATGCTCATCACCGACCTTATGTTCCCTTTGTCAGTGGTGAAGATGGTCGAAGTCGAGCAGAGCAGTTGCTGCATATTCTTAGGCAGCTTGATCCATATGTATCGTCATCTTTGGAACACCAAAGAAGAAGAGGATGTGTTGCTGTACAGGAGGTGCTAATAAAGTTTCGCAATCTTTGTTCTGGTGGATTTGGTGCATTGGGCTCCTATCCAGCTTTCATAATGAATAAGCAAATCGATCAAGGAGGGACTAGGAGCTTGTCAAGTTTGTCATGTATGTTTAATGATTTTCTTAGACTGCTTAATAAGTGTAGGTATCATCCCTGTATAAGATGGCTGTTATTTTATCACAGCTGCATTTGTGTTGCCTAGTCGAGATTCTTTAAGCTTGGGAGAGAGGACAATGGCATACCTTCCTCGTTGTGCTGATACAGACACGGAAGTTAGGAAAGTTGCAATTCAGGTTTGTGCAAAAAGGACTGCTTTGCATTATTTTGTTTGTTACAGCATGTTTCTGCCCTTTTACCTAATGTGCAATTTTCTATTTCCACATGTGTTGTATGATTCTGCTATAAAATAGCTATGGTTTGCAGAAGATAGCGCAAGCATGCACATTATATAGCAGAATTGTTTAATGTTTTCATCTTATGTTGTAAATAAATTATTTTGATCATATGCTTTTTTTTCCTTCTAGATCATTGCACTTTTCTTCAATATTTCATTGTCACTTCCAAAGCATAAGGCATATTCTAATGATATTGATCTGGAATCCTCGTATAGTGCTTTGTCCTCCCTTGAGGAGTTAGTCTCTATTGTCAGAAGGGTGAGTATGATGTCTTCGTTTACTATCTGTTCGATCCATTTAGTCGAGCAACTTATCGAGGTTATGTTTGTATTGCTTTCAGGAGGCATCTGTTGATCAAACTGAACTATTTCAGAGGGTTGTCTCCTCAGTGTGTATTCTATTATCAAAGGATGAGGTAACCAATTCAATTCAACTCAAATGTAAGTTGTACAATGGCATGGTCGTATTAACATCTGTATACTTGGATAGCTGGTCATCTTGCTACACTCTTGTACGTTGGCAACATGTGATAAGGTAAAGCAGTCAGCAGATGCTTCCATTCAAGCTATTATCATGTTTATTATCAGAAGAGGCAAGGAGCTACATGAAGCTGATGTCTCGAGGTTAGTTTATAAAAGATGAAATTAGTTCATTAACATTTTAAAAATTATTATGCTACATGACACTAGAAACACATCTGTGTGTGAAAAATAAGATCTCTAGCTGGGAAATTCCAGTTACCCCTATGTCTCAGTTGAGGATGTAGAGAGAGGCACAGACTACCATCGCTTTAGGGTGCCATGGCCCCACATTTACCAGAGTGGGGCTGCAGGAGACAATTTCTAGAGGGCCCTTACAAATCTCAAAGACATACCGATTACCAACCAAAAGAATGACACCAAAGAGGACTATTATGTCCATTTTTAAAAAGTGCATGGCACTGTGTCATTTACCAGCGTAGACAGACTGTTTTTGTGATGTGAATATGTGATATAATTTTCTTAGTTACACCTTTTTTTCAGGTAGGTGTCAACCTAAGTTTCAGCCCAATGCATCATGTATCTTTTTCTTCATTGCAAGAATCTATTATTTTTATGATCCTATTGTTGATCTTGTAGGACAACTCAATCTTTGCTCTCATCTGCTGTTTCTCTTACCGACAAGCACTCACGCCAAGAGGTTCTGAATGCTGTATCCATCGTTAGTTTTATCTATCATGTATTTGGTTAAATTTTCCAATATCAAATTATAAATATTGCGGACTATGATTATGCCTTCAAGCAGCTTTCGCCTTAATTTAAGACAGATATCATCCCTAGCAGAAAACACCAATCACATTGTGGTCTTTGATGAGGTTCTATCTGTGGCTGGAAGAGATATCTGTACAAAAGACATACCAAGGATTCGTGGAGGCTGGGCCATACAGGATGTTTTTTATGTAAGTGCTGGGCGGAAGCTGAACACTTGTATTATGCAAGAATACCATGCATTAGGAACTGATTGAGTTACGTATCAATACTATAGTTATGCTTTGATATATTGTCTTTATCGCATTCAGTTATGCATTATGGTGTTCATGTATATTTATTGAGCTGTGCAACAGGATATGTATTCATGGAAGTAGTTGATAATCCTGATTGATATGTATTCATGCACACTGTATCCTTTCTTATTGTAATTGTTCCTTTTTCTAAAAAGAAAATTTAACTCTTCCTGCAATTATTTGTAAGACCAGGATCAGCATGGTTTTCATGATTTACTACATTGTCTACTTGCACCGTATGGCAATGCACGTTGAATTACATTGCATTTTCTTTTAAATATTTTAGAATTATTGTCTCCTGAAGACTTAGCAGAATTTGGCTTTATAAACCCAGGAGATACACTTCGTACTGCGTGTTTGATTGTTCGGCCTCCATTTCAGGCATTTTCCCAGCACAAGGAGCTTGCACTTCTATTCCTGGAGTACACTTTATCTATACTTCACAAAGAACATGTCATAATAAACAGTTCTGAGAAGGGGGGGAGTACATCTGAGTCATCAGCTGATGACTGTATTCTACAGGCAACTATGTTTGCTCTCAATGCATTTATGAGGTATCGGTCACCATTTGATGGCTCACTGTTGATGTTGACAATGGTAGACACCTTTTCCTCTGCTGATTTTACATACTTAAAAACATTCAAACTTTACAGAGGCGGTGGGAAGATTGGGAAACAAGCAGTTGAGCAAAGTTACCCTTCTGTTCTTTCGGGCCTTATACTGAAGCTCGGAAGTCTTCATGGTCTTGCTGAATTGGGCCGAAATGAACTTCTACGGTGACAATTAAACCTATAGCTTTTGTAACTCAACATATCAAGGCTGTTTGTGAACTGAAGGACTGTATTTTTTTGGGGGGATATTATGCAGATCATTGTTAATTGCATTTCAGTCATTTTGCGAATGTGTTGGTGATGTAGAAATGGGAAAGGTGCTTTTCTGAACTTATATTTCTTGCCAAATATGTGAAGTGATTCTGACTATGTTAAAGGTATCTACCATCAATAGATATTAGCTCGAGATGGGGAACAAACTGAGAAGGAGAAATGGATTGATCTTGTTCAGGAAATCACATGCAGTTCCTCAGTAAAACGACCAAAAGATGTATGTTCTAGATTCTAGAGTATCCTTATATATATTTTGGTGAAATTGTTGATGCAAAATAATTATATATGTTGTTACCATAGGTTCTGCCAACTTGCGTTATCTTGTGTAAAGCTCTCAACAGAAATCAGAGGGCTGAAAGGGAGGCTGCTGCTGCTGCACTATCAGAATTTATCCACCACATGTAATTGAATAACTCCCTACCTTTACCTTATGCTTCTTCTCTAACCTAATCGTATCTGGAAATGCTCTCTGCGCCTCTGGTGTGCTTAGATTATAGTTCCATATTCAGAATCAGTGCTCAATTTTGCATGGGATTCAAAGCAAGCATGGCTCACTTCTATTCCCCACACCGCTAAACTTACTGATAACCTTCGCTGCTTACTTGTGCAGTGAAAAAGAACCTACATTGCTTGAACAAATGGTTGAGGAATTGTGTCAACATGTTTCTGATGATTCACCAACTGTCAGGAGTCTCTGTTTGCGTGGACTTGTGCAGGTCATCATTCTAATCACAGCATGAATACCTGTTCTTTTCATTACATCTGGTTTTATTATTTCAGTAATATAGGTTCGATTATATTGTTTGACTAACATAGAGTTGAAACAACAACAACAACAACAAAGCCTTTAAGTCCCAAACAAGTTAGGGTAGGCTAGAGTTGAAACCCAGCAGAAGCAATCAAGGTTCAGGCACGTGAATAGCTGTCTTCCAAGCACTCCTATCTAAGGCTAAGTCTTTGGGTATATTCCATCCTTTCAAGTCTCCTTTTATTGCCTCTACCTAAGTCAACTTCGGTCTTCCTCTGCCTCTCTTCACGTTACTAACATAGAGTTGAAAGTAATGTTATTTTGTCTACCTATCAGATCCTGCCCCCCGAATCGTATGGCTTTATGGATTGAACACTAACCCAATCTAATTGCTGAGTGAAATCATGAGATCCATATACTTTTTATTGATTACCCATATGCTTAATCATCCTTGATCTCTTTCAGATTCCTGAGAGACACATGCTTAAATACATCCAGCAAGTGTTAGGAGTAATATTAGCGCTACTTGAAGACCCCAACGAGTCTGTTCAATTAACTGCTGTCCAATGCTTGTTAACTGTGAGTTCTTATTTAATGTAATTCCATTTTTTATCAATATTAACAGAATAATTGAAAATCATGCACCGGTTTCAGGTTCTTAATTTGTCAGAACAAGATGCTGTTGGTCCCATCTTAATAAATCTCTTAGTAAGGCTGCGGAATCTTCAGGTAACTATCCGGAACAAACTTTTTGGTTTTGCTGTTCAAATGCCATGATGCAGGACAATAATGCGTGCTATCATCTCACAGATCCATCAACACTCATACAGAATAATCCATGCACTTCCTCCAATTCTGTACGAGAGTGTTGATGGATCTGTGAGATGGTGTGGAATTACAATCCATATAAATTTGGAAGAACCATAATGTCTGCACATAATAGCAATGAGCCATGTAGCAAATTGCGCTTCTGTTGTATTAGTTGGCAATATCATCGAGACCAAGCACTGCCGTATATTTTTGTCTGTTTTCCTGTAGTAGCCTATAATAGGGTGCTTCATAAATTTTCAGGTTGGTCTCCTCTGTTCAAAGAACACTCATTTTTTATATTCCATGATTTTTAAGACACTAGTATTTCTTAAATAAGGTTTTGGTGATGCAAGATAATTGTCGTAGTTCTCTATGGTCCATGGAAATTTAACATCTTACATGTTGCATGACTAAATCACATTCCACTGATGTTTCTTTGGACCCTTCTTTGTTCTTTCTAGATTATTTAAAAAAAATTGATCATGTGTTTTAGTTTTTAGGGAAAAGCACGCAGGTGGTATATTTATGCAATTTTATGCATTGAAATTGACAGCTCATGACTTAACCTATTCTGCAATTGTTGTGCCACAGGTCTCAATGAATACGAAAATGAGGTCCAATGCATTTGCAGCTTATGGTGCTTTAAGTGCATATGGTGTTGGTTTGCAGCGCACTGCTTTTATTGAGCAGGTAAGCATACAGTTCCACTGCAGTCACTTTATGTTGCATACTGTTATCTTGTAATTTCTTTGTTGGATGCTGGTACACCGGGGTGGAGACAGGGCCGGTGCTGCCAGGGCTGCAGCACCGGCCCTAGAGCATAAAATGTTCAATGATATGTTATTTTTGTAGCTCAATGCAACTATATTTATATGTGGAATCAAATGTTTTAATCATGTATAAAGCCAGCACTCAGCAGTGTACTTAGCACCCCTCTTGGTTAAGTTCTGGCTCCGCCCCTGCTGGTACATGAAGTGTCAAGGCAGTTACAATGTTTCATAATGTTCTGCCATCCATACTTGTGATTTTCTTTAATTTATTAACTTTTGGAAACTACAAGGTAGAACTTACAATTTGATGTGCGATTATATGCCCTCTACTGTTGTTTTTTTTTTATGCCACTCCAGGTATTAACTTTATTACCCCCAACACAGATACATGCCACCCTTCCCCGTTTGATCCTACATCTTCATGATGATGACCTAAGTGTTCGTCTAGCCTGTCGGGTATATACACTATGGTCTACAACATTTCCCCTTACCACACTTTTGTTTGAACTTGGATATGTTACTCTTTGTTGTTTTGTCAAAAACAGAACACATTCCAGCTCCTTGCACCATTGATGGAAGTAGAGGGCTTGTCTTTGCTCCTCAGCAAGCAGTATTTTGCTTCTGATCGCCGGTTTGTTTGAGCTTTCCTACCTATTTGTTCTGTAATTTGATGTTTTATTTAGAAGTGACATTTCCAGTATGTTTTTGCCCTCAGTTCCGATTACGAGGACTTCATTAGGGACTTAACAAGACAACTTTGTCGGTTGTCTCCTGGCAGAGTTGACAGCTACCTAGAATCTGCTATCCAGGTAAAGTTTTCTTATTAGTCGTGCATACATTAGGAAGTTAGGAACCGGGCCTAGATCAGCTGGTGTGAGGTGTTGGTGTACACTTCCATTATTGAGGTGTGAGTCTTCTACGACTCAAATTTGGGTGCCTATATCTTCTTAATTGGAAAACGGCCTACTCTTAGGTTGCTCAAGTTTTTTAAGTTGTACAATGAGACTACTAAAGCAAACCTAAAAATCTACTCTTAGGTTGCTCAACTTAATTTTAAGTTGTACAATTGAGACTACTAAAGCAAGCCGACTCTTGTTTTTGCATTCTAGGCATTCGATGCACCTTGGCCAGTCATAAGAGCCAACGCGGTTTGTTTGGTGAGTTGCATGCTATCCTTTTTGGATGATCAGCGATTCATCGCTCCTTATTTCTCCCAGGTATTAATACTAGACTCTGGTGGTTTATTTAGTCGTAGTTCTCAATGAATTGAATAATTGATTAACATTCTTCTGTGTCAGGTGTTTGCTGCGTTGGTTGGTAGAATGAGCCAATCGCCCGACACAATTGTTCGAGCGGCAGCATCGTCTGCGCTGGGCATTCTGATTAAGAGATCTAATACGCTGAGGTCAATGGTTTCACGATATGATCGAGCAGATTCATCACGCAATTCCCAGAGTGGTGATTCTAATACCAAGACACCATCCGAATTTCAAGAACAGACAGAAGGAAGTCCGAATGATGCGCAAGTAGAGCAATAATAAAGCTGACTGAAGCCGATCAATCATGTAAATTTACATGTATATGTACAGTGTTCTAGCTGTGCAGGCTTGTGTATATGTTGTACTTCCCTAGCAAATAGGAATAGTAGATCTTCAGTACACCTGTAAAGCAACCACTCACAGTTCGATGATTATTTATTGAATTTTCTTTGATAACCATGTAACAAGTCGAACATACACACCCGCAAAAATTTAACCTATTTGTGAATTCGCGATCAACCTGCTTTGCATTCCTACCTGTCGCCTCTGAGCCAAGCTCCGTTGTTGCCTCCAGGCATTGAGCGCCGCATAGCACGCCGATGAGTTATTATTATTCAATAGTTCAGGAGTTATGTAGATGTTTTCCTTTCTGGAAGCATCTGACCGGTTGTAGTTTAGGCCAACCTGTTCTATTCTAGTGAACCACTACCGCATTGGCAGTATATGCCGAGTTTGGGTCATATAACTAAGAAAAAAAACATGACACCAGCATAAAAAAGAGCGCGCATAGTTTGTTCTACATGTTGAACAAAAAATAGAACAGAGATGTTGCACCAGCCGGGAATCGAACCGGGTCTGTACCGTGGCAGGGTACTATTCTACCACTAGACTAAGGGCCTGTTTGTCATGACTCCACTTCTAAACTCCAGCAACTTCATTAAAAAATTCAGCCAAACACCCCAACTCCAAAACTCCACGGAGGTGCCAACTCCATGGAGGTGTAGTGCAAATGGAGATGGAGTTTTGAAACACCTCTTTTGCTGCTCTAGAACCACCTCTTTTGAAACTCCTCGTAGAGTTGATGGGTAATTACCCACCAATGCCACTGGTTACAGAGAAAAAACGTTTCGCTTCTATTCTCCCCCCCCCCCGAAAAACGTTTTGTTTCCCAGTCCCGCGGCTCTCTCGGCCCTGCCTCTTCTCGCGAGACGGCGCGGCGCATTAGGGTTTCCGCCGCCGCCAACAGACCGATGGTGTGTTTTTCATGATCTTCATGACGTGTTGGTTGAGAGGTACAGATTAAAACCATCGAAACACATTAATACATATGAAATGTTGGCCATTTTCCTATTCACATGTGGTGGGTGTGAGTCAAATAGAAGAGGACAAAATAAGTTCAAACACTCAGGTGAAACCATTAGTAGAAAATTTCATGAAGTTCTAGATTGTGTGGTTGCCATGGCACAAGATTTCTTGAGACCAACAGATCCTAATTTCCGCAATGTGCACAAGAGGATTAGGAATGACAAGAGAGCATATCCACATTTTAAGGATTGCATTGGTGCACTTGATGGAACCCATATTCGTGTGTTTTTATCACCTGAAGAACAAGTGAGATATATTGGTAAGACTGGAATTGCAACTCAAAATGTGCTTGCCGTTTGTGATTTTGATATGCGCTTCACGTATGTGGCTGCGGGTCAACCGGGTTCTTTGCATGACACTAGTGTATTGTACCATGCATTAGAAGCAGATGTAGATGTCTTCCCACATCCACCTCAAGGTAAATATTTTTGCTTACGTTCTTTTTCATATTTGTATGCACAAACTTATCTTGTTTTACATATGTGTAGGCAAGTACTATGTTGTAGATGCGGGCTATCCTAATTGTCCGGGGTACCTAGCTCCATACAAGGGTGAAAGATACCACTTACCCGAGTGGCATCGAGGTATGGAACCAAATACTCCAAAAGAGAAGTTCAACCGTATACACTCATCTGTTCGTAATGTTATTGAGCGCTCATTTGGAGTATTAAAAATGAAATGGCAAATCCTTTATAAGATGCCCGGTTATTCAATGGTCACACAAAAGAAGATTGTTGCTACTACCATGGTCCTACACAATTTCATACGTGAACATGCTAGTGTTGATGTGGACTTTGCTAATTTTGATAGAGATCCTACCTACATGGCTACTATTCCGGAAAGGTACAACAAGTATGCCGTGTCTCAACATGCCTCCGATGGATCAACTTCGGAATCAAGCTTTGTGACTATGGACACCTTTCGTGATAATATGGCTACATCCATCGCCCTAGCATGGAATTCGTGCAATGATTATTGTAATAACCTTATTTTAGAACTATGAACTTATTTTTAATTTCGGTTCTAGGCAAATGACATGTAATTTATTATTATTTTGGACTACACTGCATGTACTTTCATTTCATATTTGTGAGAAGTAGTTCAAGTCGAACCAGGGGCAAGAATGGCAATCTACCCTCAAACTCATCTTTTCTGGAGCTGGAGACACCCTCCCAGCCAAACACCCTCATCAGACAGCTCCAACTCCACCCAGAGCTGGCTCCACCTGGAGTTCCGAAGTGGAGCAGCTCCACCCAGAGTTAGAGTCATGCCAAACAGGGCCTAATAATGCTTTCTACGTGCTAGATTTGGCACAGTATCTTTGATTTGCATTTTTTTCCCTATTCAAATCGTTACGGATATTAGTGCACCATCAGTGGAATCATGTTATCGTATTTGGCCTTTTCATCTCTCCTGTATGATACTTCTTTTTTTTAAGGAACAGGAGGGACAAACCTCAGTCTGATGGATAATTTTACTCATGCTAGTACATCTATATGCTGTATACAGTATACACAGATCGACACAGACTCGCTGATAGCCTGATACATGTCATGCATGCATATGACGTATACAAACATACAGTAAATAGGCAAGTGAACTGTGTTTAGTTTCCCTCTGATGATCTGATCTCACTCTAAAAAATCACTACATGCATGCTGCAGAACTACTGTGCTCCGGCCGGTTTAATTACCAATCCCAACCTCAACGCCTTAATCGAGAGGCACATGTCGATAACTGAACTAAACAAGTTGCCGATGCTCATCATTTCTCTTTAATTTCTCGGGCAAATGCTTGGTACATACAAGCACATCGTTCATGATTGCGATGTACCTAGCTAGTGGCGTATACATATGTATATTGACTTCCTCCAAAAGGAAGAACTAACAAATAAAGTAGGCGAGGACACTGACGGCTCGATCCATCCATCCAAGAGTCACCCTCATGAATCCCAAACCAAACGAACCCATATAGCTCAAGACCCTCAGACTAGCTCTACCACTCCCTCCACCATGCACGCATCATCTCTCACCGAGATCTCACGGAGATTTGGATTTTGGAGCATACATTTGTCACTCTGGCTGTTGAGGATACATGTAGTGTAATCTTGTGTAACGACTCGCCAGGGCGAGCGCAGTCACCACGCGCGTGCACGACGTGCACCGGTTGTAGATTGATCGGTTGCCAAAGGCAACCTTCTGAGATGTACACTATTTATACGCCATGAGATCAATACAGCACAGTTGTTGGCTCCTATTATCTTTCTCTACACTGGCAAATAAAAGAGCCGATCGTCGAGCACTGAAGAAGCTGATGATGACAACCATGACAACACGAGAACTAGCCGGCCAGAGCCGCCGCTACTGCCAGCCTGCTCCTCCCTAACAACGTGCACGCATCACCGAAAAGGCAGGCAGGCCGAGGCACCCAGGCGAGGCGAGCGAGGAACACGAGCGCATGCAGTCACTCGCGCTGCCGGCGGACCCGGGAGGCCGGGACCCGGAGCGGAGAGGGGGAGAGGGCACCTCGCGTCGGATATCCCCGAGATGCCACCCCGTCCGGCCGGCCGGCCTGCCTCATGTCATGCTCATGCATGTGGGCGCCGGCCCGGGGGAAAGTGCAGTGCACGCAGCAAAACTAAAGAACGAACGAGAAAGCCACGCCAAAGTTGCAGTTGAGTTGGTGGCATCAGCATCACCCCGAGAAAGCGCTAATGCTCGCCGCATATCCGCCGGAAGATACCCCTTCCTCCCTTCCCCCGTTGCACAGGCACCGGCAGTGGTTTTTGCGCGCCCGCACCCCCGTCTCTCCAGGAATTGCAAAGCTTCACTGAGATCAGGCCAAAGCAGGCGAAAAGCTCCGGCCTTTGAGCTGTGCCTGGACCCGATCGTGGGTCACGCGAAGGCGATGGGGTTCGGTGCAAAATCCGGGACGACGGATTTTTTGGTGGCAAAGGCTGGCTTTGGCTTTGGGAAGGAAATTAAAGCCCCCTCGAATCCTCAAAGAGGCAGCCATGGCTCCACATAAAAGCGCCCAATGGGAGCTCCCTCTTCTCCCCCTCTTAAGCCCACGTATGCCCAGCCCAGGGCGGCAGGGGGCCGGCAGGCTCGCTAGTAGCTGCTCCATGACACCATACATGTAAGCACGCACGCACGCAATGATCTATCTACCAGCTTATTATGTCGTCATCATGCATGGTCGTGCGGAGCGCGTGTATTGGCAATGGGAAGCTGCGTGCACCTCGACGGGACGGCGGCGCGCCTAGCTGTAGGGCGGCGTGGGCTCGTCGCCATGGAGCTGCCAGCCGCTGCTGCTCACCTTGTTGATGAGGAGTGGTGATGGCTTCGATCGCCGTCGACGACGACAGCGGCGGCGAGTTTTACCTCTCTACTAAGGTAGGGCAACTTGTATCCTTTGGCAATTGTTCTGTTGGTGACGGTACACGGTGATGCTAGGAGAGGAGAGGGTGAACCTTGTCTTCTTGGAGGGTTATGAAAGTGGTGTGTATGATGCTATAACCTTGGTGCTTGCATTGTGTTTCCCGCTTGTTCTAATAATTAGTCAACTGGTCTTGGAGTTGGAATTGGTGCTACTACTCCTTTGTTACACACACGGTCCCTCAGTGTGTTGAGCACTGATGTCAAGAATGAATAATATGAATTTGATATAGTATATATAAGTGGTGTGCAAAAATGTTGATTTCCTAAATGTAATCGATCCGCGTCCATGGCCACATGCTGTTGTCAGTGGCGGAATTCGAACTTTTTATTAAGAAGGGCTAGATAATATGATGACACCTCGTAAATATGATAAATATATTCAAAAGTATATGTCTCAATAGCTTTTCAACGTTTTTACATATATATTTAGTACTCATAACAAAAAAAACAGAATATTATCTAAAAAAGAGTGAAATAATAACTTTTTTCTATGTAATTGAAGTTTTTATAGGTACTATTTTTTTTTTCACTATGTTGGGGGGAGCATGGCCCTTGCTGCCCCCTGGTTCCGCCAGTGGCTGTTGTACGTTATTGAAGACTGTGTCTGAGAGAAACTTATTATATACTTTGGATCACAAGATCTAAGGATCTTGGATCATCAGCTACTTATGTACTGTTAAATTAAAGTGTCTTGGTTTAATTCCAAGCAATTGAGATGAGAAACAGTCAGTCTCGTATATATAGTTCTTGGACCATATTTATATTTGAAAACATCCGGTAAGAAGATTCTTGGAATATATATATATATATAGAATCAATGTTAGTTAGTTCATCTGGAAGGCATTATTATTCCGTTTCAAAAATCTGTATCGTCATTTATCACACAAGCAAGTACTTCCAATACAAACTACATACTGCAAGCAATAGAGGGGAAAATAAATCAGATGCATGCGTATGTAAAACAGAATTTGTATACAGAGATGCAAGGCTATTTGCTGGCTCTTGTCCTCTCTCTTCTGCTCCAGGCTCCAGTCAACGTTTGTGGGAGCATGCAGAATTGCAGAGTGTGGACCAGCCGCCAGGGCCTTGATAGATGTTTGCAAAGACGACCGGCCGGGTCCATCAGCAGATCAGATCATGATATGGCGACACGTCACCTTGTCGCCTTGGTGCTCAAGGAGAGGAGAAAAATGATGACCAAAAAACACCACTCACAGAGTGGCACAGCTGAGGACGAGTGATTATAGTTCACTGCAGAAGCCAGAAGGAACGAAGAAGTTATATACTTGCATTGGCACGGAAAAAAAAAGGAAGATGAAGAAGAAGGAGGAGGAGGAGGCAAACTGTGTGGCATAATGCATGCACAAGATATGATGCCTGAGCGGGCGCGTATGTCGTACGGAGTACGTACATGTGCACGCTGCTGCGTCGTCGAACGTACAATCGATCACGTACAGCAAACAGGACGTATGTAGAGCTGAAGAAGGCACCGCTGGATCAACCGCCGACCACCGCCTAGAAAACAAGTAAATTTTGCCCATAGGGCACGTGCCCTCGTACGCGCCACCCATTGGCAGGCCTAGGATTTTGGGGCTAGGTATTCAAAATGTCTAAGGGTATCAAAAAAAAATTCACAACCAAAAGGCTAATATTTGACGTGTATAATACCGCATAGTTAAAATTGCATAGTTTTGTCTTTGAATGAGCACTACTGACAGCACCAGCCACAGTCCTTCCGTCGCCCGCCCCGACCGCCCCTGCCATTAGAGCTAAGTTGTCCATATGGATAATTTACGTGGGTATTTAAGAACTATACCATTGAATTGTAGGCCTGTCTCTACTAATGATTCAGGTCAATAAGTAGTCCATAAGATAGGTCCCATATGAGATAAAAAATTCTCCATTTATGAGATAAAAAATTCTTTCTTTACAATCCTGTGCAAAATCAAGAAAGAGAGAGGGAGGAGTGAGAAAAAGTAATATTTTTTATTTCTTATGGGTACCTTTTGCTATGGACTACCCTATGAACTGGTCTCACAATGTTCCAGCTACTTGATAGTAAATATTTTAATCCTATGGACTAACTTATGGCAAACATTACGGTTGCTCTTAGAGGGGAACAGGCGTCAAGGTAAAAAACTCACAGACATGCGGTAGGCAATATGGGCCTCATTGGGCCTTTGGGTTGGCCTATATATGAATTTTTTTGCTAAAAATATTGGGTATTTAACTGAATACCATTGAATACTGGTAGGCCTGTCCCTGGCGCCACCGGTGGATGCGCATGGAGATGCGCACGCGCATCACTAGCGTATCCAACAGCGTGCGCGCATGAGGAGGGTACGTGCTCTTAGGGGCAAAAACAACATTGCCAAAATAGAGAAGTATGTAACAAGTGCTGACGGATCGAGTTTCAGGGTGGACCGTCGGGTACATACATGTGTCCTACTACACATGCATGCATCCGGCACATCGGTTGGAAGTTTTTTTAAAAGAATTCATTACTTGTATAGAATCATTACAATTAGTTTGCAGATAGTGTTGCAAGAAGCTAGGGGGATAAACCAACCAAAATTCTGCCTCTCCCTGAAGCGTATTGAGCACAGAGGAGAGCTACAAAATTTGCCGATCTCATCGATCGGGAGTTGCACGGTGCGTGGAATCCATATCTAGGGCCTGTTTTGTGGGTTTTCTACGCATTCGGCTCTAGCTCCTAGGCCATCGTATTCGATACTAGATACTGTAGCACAGAGAGAAAAATTAGATTTGGCTTCGCCTAAGATGAACTACAAAACAGAGGAATCAAAGGAGTCTTACATTTTGGACTTCTTTCGACTCCGGTACACACTAAAATGAACTACAAGACAGAGGAATCAAAAGAGTCTTAAATTTTGGATTTCTTTCGATTCCGCTACACTGCTACCGTAACCCTGTAGTGCTGGAGCCTAGAGCCCCTCCAAGGAGTCCCTCCAAAGGAGCATGGGTCGGCCGGACAACAGTCCGCATAGGCGACACGGCCACCAGTTCGCCACGACTGTCTAAGGCCTTGTTTAGATGCCAAAAATTTTGATAAAATGGCATTGTAGCAGTTTTCGTTGTTATTTGACAATTAGTGTCCAATCATAGTCTAATTAGACTTAAAAGATTCGTCTCGTGGATTTCGTCTAAACTGTGTAATTAGTTTTATTTTTTATTTATATTTAATGCTTCATACATGCGTCTAAAGATTCGATGTGACGGGGAATCTTAAAAAAATTTGCAAATTTTTTTGCAACTAAACTGGACCCTACATACACGACCACCAGTACTGTAGCCTGTATAGCATGGAGCTGATCAGAACCCAATTGAAGCCCACACAAGCAAAGCTAAAAAAGCAGACATTCTGGGAAATCTGAAAAAGGAGCGAGGCAACCCTAGCCACGCTCCTGGGGTCTCCCTCCACGGTGCCGCCGGCGGCCAACCCGCCGCTGGTGCCCGCCTCCCCCATCCCACCCCCTCCCCTCAACCCCTGCTCCTCCCCTTCCTAGCCAGTCATGGAGGAGGCCTAGGGTTCGAAAAAGGCATGGCGTGGCATGACACGCATCCGCCGCCGTCACCGGCGGCTGCTCCTTCTCCGACCCGGGCGGCGCCGGATCCTGCCGCTGCGACCTAGCTGCGCCTAGATCCGGCGGTCGACACCTCGCCCGCGCCGCCGGATGGCTCCCTCTCCGCCACCTGCTGCAGCCGCCCGCCATTGGGTACGCCGACATCTCCGCCGGGAGGAGCAGACGCGTGGCATGACGCGACCGGATCTGCGCGCCCACCACCCCGGCCGTGGCGAGATGATGCGCCCGCCGCCATCATCGCAGAGCGGCAGGCGGAAAGCGGAGCAGGTGTGCTGCGCGCCAGCCGCCTCCAACCTCGATGCCTTCCTCGTTCATCCGTCTGCCCCCGCTCCAAGCCCGTCGTCCACCCTATCCCCCCAAGCCGCCCCCCTTCCATCCTGGGGGTAGCGCGGCGGGACGCTCCAAGGCCCGTCGTTGGGCGGACGATGACCTCCTCGACGACTCCGATGCGGAAGAGATGCTAACCACCTCCACGACCCCCTACATGGACGCGGTTCGTCGGGAGCCGCAGCAGCCGAGGACGTCGACGCTGCGTGTGATGTCCCTACCGCGCACCCAACCTCTGACGTCGGGCCATGGCGGTGCGGCGATGGGTCGCCAGGGTGCTGGGCGAAGGTGGGGGAAACATAGTCGGTCGCGCCCACAGCTGATGTACGGCATGCCGGCTCGGCCAGTGGAGGGCTGCATCCCGGCACGCCAGTGCCTCGGACGCCGCGGACGGGTCTCCGCCCCCAACACCGATGGGTGGTGGGAGATCCTCCACCGGCAGGAGACGCGACCTGCGGCCGCCTCGGCTGAGCCACGAGGGCCAGCAAGCGGAGGCCAGCCGGCGAGTCATCGACCACCGAGGCGCATCCCCGATAGATCTTCACGACAAGTGCCTCAATTGCCTCTCCTCCACGCAGCGGGTGGCAACCTGCAAGCTGCCCCAACGATTGCGGTGCAGGGGATTTTGACACATTGCGCGCGACTGCAAGCAACCAAGGCGCTTAGGCTCTCGGAGCTCGGGCGATGCAAGAGCCATGGGTCGCCAGCCGCAGCACCCTCTTCGTGGCACCCGTAATGCCTGCTCCACTGTGCCGGCGGACCATGGTGGCTCTCAAGACTCTGGTGGGGTCAAGTCGGGCAACGCCGTTCCTGCCACCGGTGGTCGCCGGCGCCGAAGACGGAGGCATCACGGGTGGTCGGTAGGGGCCGCACAGACAGCTCCCGCCTTCACCTCGGTTGCTGCTGAAGCCCAGCCTAGGCATGGTGAGCTATCCAGCGAGACGGGCATTATCCAGCTTGACCCGTTGACGCTGACGTTGTAGCCGGACGCCACGCATGGCCGCGACATCACGGAGGACCCGATGTTGGAGGAGTTCGCAGCCTTGCTCGCCAGCAGTCGGATCTTCGCGTGGCCTTCTCTTGAGCTACAAGATGAGGCCCCGGCAGAGACGACCCCTAGCTGGAGGATGAGGACCCGGTGGCATTGGTCTCCTGTGTGTTGCGGACTCCACCTCCGCGCCTCATTCACTGGGCAGTGGACTCACCGAACCTCGTGGTGGATACTGGCCCTCCCAATTCACCGCCGGTGGATACCCACCCGACCGAGGACAACGACGACTCCACCAAACGCCACCTCGAGAGTTTCATCAACGAAGTGACGCGTAAGAGGGACTCTCCACTAATTCGTGAGCCTCCAAAGCAGCCTCTTGCTAAGCTAGTGGTGCCGTGATGGAGCAGGCGGTTGGCGGCTCAGCCCCTCTCTCGAGTACCTGCTTCCAAGCGAGGTGTGGTGCTAATCATGCAGAGTATGGACTTCACCAAAGGTCCATCAGCGCCATCCGCGTCGGAGCTGGAGGCCTATGACAAGCTCTTCGACGACGACCTGACTGCGTCCGAAGCCAAAGTGTTGGACGAGCTCTTCCCGGTTGTTTGGTCCAGGCAGCCGTGAAGACGCAAGGCCACCTCCTAGCTCGCACTGTTGTGTCGGTTTTCTTTAATGTAATATCGAATCTAGAGATTTCTTGCTAGGATGGTCCAGCTACGGCTGTGTTAGGTTGATCTCTTTCTGCACTCGGCAAAAGCACGTTGTATGTTTGTCTAAACTCTTCTACTTAATATAATGATACGCAAAGCTTTTGCATATTCGAGAAAAAAAAAAAACACGCATGCCGTGGCAAATAGGCCCCTACAGCTATTTGCAACAGTACTGCTGTACTGGTGGTCCATACCTCTCTCACTCTCTGCCAACCAAGCAGATATAGCCCTCAGCTTAATTAGAGTACACTTAGCCTGCAGGAGACCCTAAAATAAGACTGCAAAGTGAGAGTCTCGAACAATCTTTGATGTTTGTTAACAAACAATCGATCCAAAGGTGGAGTTCTCGATGGCATATTTGGTCTTGCCTCCCTTCCCTGACAGTCGTCCGATGGCACGCGATAGATGCTCCCCTCGGAGCGTCTTCACACCCTCTGACCTCAAACGATGGATCCGCCTACAGGTCATCGAGCTAGGCGTAGCATCGGCAATGTCAAATCCAAGCATTAACGCGTGTACAAAGTCGGCGCATTTTTTCTGAAGGCTGCTCACATCGGGCGTGTCTTGCCTTGTTTCCAGTTCCACACTTATTGACTCAGGGCTTTGTTCGGTTGATCCCCTTCGAATCCCTTTGGATTGGAGATTTACAGAATAAGACCTGGATAAGAGAAGGGGTTTTTCTTGATGGGTGGGTCTTCTCTGCATTACACATTACTGCAGAGGGACTTGCAGTGGCTGGCATGTGAGCCTTAGAGGGATATGAAAAGATGACAAGTGACAATTCATTCAACACTTAGGGCTCGTTCGTTTGGCCTTGATTCCACCAGGAATCATTTCAGGTGGTCAAAGATAGTTTAAATTAACATAACATTCCTGGTTGGAATGGTTCCAGGGATGCATTCCCTGGCAACCGAACAGCCCCTTAGAGAACAACAGATCCTGCTGTCAACTGTCATGCATATCTATGAAGATCTTGTCCATACAACACTTAGAGAATTGAAAATGAGGCAAGTGACGGTTCATTCAGAGAACAATAATCAGGATATCAAGGCTTGCAAGCATTGGGGATATTATCACCTGAACCAAAAAAGGGGGTGGGGGAGAGAATACAGGAATTTCTTTGAGGCAAAGAGTCATAACTCATGACTGACCACAGAAATTTAACAAAGCAAAGTTTTGTCATATGCATACCAGTGAATATCAACTGAAGATATTTGTGGACAAGTAGTAAGCTTCCCTTGAACCAATGATGAGGAGTTTCTTTTTTTTCATATAAATTCCACCTTTTATGATACTGTGACATAAAAATTGTGCCTACTCTAGGACTTCAATATAAAAATAAATACATACTGTGAAGCATAGTTTGCTGTTCACAGATCACAGATAATTTTTTTAGTTTTTAGATTTTCGATTGAAAATATAAAAATGACATATTAATTAATTTATAAAAATCATAAATAAAATAAAGATTAGGAAACTGGTGGTTTGTGGACGAAAGTTGTCACAGATTATTGGGGTGTCTAATAAAAGTTTTTTCTTTAATAGGAGAAGTGCTGAGTTCATGACTAATACATTTTATACAAAGACAAAACATACTCAAGATTACAAATTCAACCCCTAAAGTTTATGACAAAATGTACCTTGTATAATTATATTAGATTAAAATTTGAACCTAAATAATTTCGAATATATCAGCAGTGGGTTCATGGAATGTTAATATACATTCAGCCAACATTACATTCAGTTTCTTTTCCTATTTTTATATAATAAAATATCAAGATCAGTCAATCACCCTAATTAAATCTATATCAGCCTGCTATCATAAATCTTAAAAAATGGGAATAACGTTGAATGGGCATCGAGAAGGGCTTTAACTTTTCTAGTTTCCATGCCTTCCCTCCGAAGCACCTATAACTTATTGTAAGGCAAATTGACCTCCTTGTCTTCTCCAAAATGCATCACACGCTCATCACCCCCTCGTTCCCCTATCCTCCTTGCCGCCATTACAAATTTCCAATCAAGCAGGTCTAGGACTGCCCTAAGGGTGGTCAATCGTCTCATCATTCAACTGAGCAACTCTACAAAACAATCCATGTTGCCACATCCACAAGTACTCACTGAGGTCTGCTACTGCCTCAGGATAAAATATGTTATAAAAATTTGAAAAAAGGACAATACAAATAACATATAACTCTACATGGTTATGTGTAAAAATAACATCACAACTAATCTCTCTTTAAAAACAATGTTTAAAGACACTGTGTTTATTTACATTTTTCATATACAAAAGCATAGTGCAAACAAATAGAAAACAATATAAGCTGACAGCTCCCTATTAAGAATTTTCACTGGTACATATAGAAGCGTAGTGCTAACAACAGCCTAACCTCAATCAGTTTTTGTAAGGAAAAATGTTGTGATGTTAACATACATATGACTACAGCTGTCAACATTTTTCCAATAAAAGTTTTTTCCTACAAAAATCAGGAGGACAACTGGTTCACTTACATAAGGCAAACTACAATCAGTTTTTTTGGAAAAATGTTGTATCCCCATATCCATATCCTTCCGATGCAGATACATGTATATGTATCCATGCTGCATAGTCTAGCAGAGTTGATGAAGGAAATCAAGTACTTACAAGCTGCTAATACATGGATCTCATCTACTTTCTGCTACTGGTAGTAGCTGATCAGCCTACTAATTGTCTCTGAAGTTTTTTCAAACTACACATGTGAAAGAATTGCAAAAATCCAATCAAGACATGTACCAACATGGTAGGGAAAAAAATTGGAAACTCACTCTCGTCTTCAATGACCCTTTCAGAGTTTCCTCAAAAAAAAAGACCCTTTCAGAGTGGCCCTCACCATGTCAAAGTCCAAAATTTATGCACCTAAGAAAATGATCTGATGGGTCGCAGATCAGCAGGCATGGGAAAGCAGCTTGGGTGAAGAACTGCTCTCATGCACAATAGAGCAGTTGTTCCAAATGTCCCCATTGGTGCAGCAGAAACATAGATAAAAACAAGATGGGCAATCTCAGATCATTACCTCACAAGATTTAGAGGCCTTTCCAAAGTAGACAGTTTTGCTGCCTGATAGAAGACAGACAGTCAAAGAGTGCCAAAAACCTCATTGCTTGGCAGATGGACTGATGCTATTACAGTTCGGCCATCTTTGCCAGCCCCGGCAGCATCTGTGATCACGAAGAATGCCGAAGCGCTGCATAACTTTTTTTTATGTTGCTGCAAATCAGTCACTCCAGCAGACTATAGGTACCAAAAGAGATGAAATAAAAGTGCATACCTATTGAGAAGGGTATGCTGTTTTAGCCTCACTACTGCTTGTTTTATCATTTTTTTGCAGGATGTTAGCTATGTGACATTGGTGTTTGTATAAGAAATGAAAATGAAGCACAGATCAAAATTTACCATCAACAAGGAAAGAAAATCAGGGATCACTTTAGATCCAAGATGTTATTTTCTTGGACCAATGACAGTAGATATGAATTCCTGTGAAAGAAACCAAATGCAGGAGTAGGTAAGGAATAATTTGTGTAGCATTCAAAAACCGAATTTTGATATGTATAATGATTAACAAATGCAATCAAAGTTTAATCAAATTTAGTAAAATACTCAATTCAAATCAGGAGCCCTAATTTATCTTGGTGCATTCTAACTCTCTGAACATCTTGTACTAAGAAAATAAATCCTTGACACTTTTTTGTAAGTAGCCGAGCAAACCAATGGAACACAACTGATTTATGCAAGCTACAAAAAGTGCCATGACCTATTGAAAAGGATAAAATAAAAAACATGGATTTGGTAACTTGACCCTACCAATCACTTGTTCAGCAATAAATCTAAATACAAGTTAGAAGTTACAAATAAAGCGGGCTCTGCAGTAAGAAAAATAAAAGATTGTGAATTTTATCTTCTGTTGAAAAATCAGAAAACACTTTTCCTGTTAACATCCTATCCTGCAGCTTTGTACTGATATATAGCAGAAGATAAATTTGCCTCATGCCTCAAGGAACTCAGGCAGGACCTTCGATGCGTGTTGCAGGAGAACAACAGAGTTTTATATAAATTTTGTATGAAGGTACAGATATAAAGTTTTGACAACAGCTGATATAAGTTTAGGCAAAATCAAGCTATACCATAATACCAGCATTTATTGCTATTATTACATTATATGAAAATGATATACAGAACTCTCAACCTAAACTGTTTACAAAGGTATGACCAAAAAACAACAATTCAGTCAAATGATATATAAAAAGGACATATTAATGAATTTATAAAAATCATAAATAAAATAAAGATTAGAAACTGGTTTTGGTTTGTGGACGAAAGTTGTCACAGATTATTGGGATATATAAACAGATCCAAAAGGTTGTCCCGTTGCAAGTCCAATAGATGATGGGCTTTCCAATTTTAGCCCATGTTTCTGACAATAAAACACAATTTCAGAAGATATATGAATTTCCAGTGAGTTTTTGTTCCAGAAGCAGACTGGATTTGAAACCCAAATATATATGAATTTCGTATATGCTTCCAGATGGTTCACTACCTCTGCTTCACAAACCTTGTCAGACTGTAAAATCATATTACCAAAGCATTCTTCATTAACCCTATTTTGCAACGGAAATGCAAGCTACACGGTCAGCCATGTGCTGTCTGCTCACGAGCAAGAGCACAGACGGAGACATAACGTACTGATACACACTTGAGTTATAGTGCAAGCCTAATTTACATGTACTTCTTATTGGAAGGATTTTTATCCATTCTGCTTCTCGTACACTACGCTCTTCTGCCTTCAGCTGCTTCAGTAACTGATGACGATGAGCAGCCCAATCGCCGTGACGATGATGGTCGACGGCACCCCGAACCGGAGGTGGCTCCAGAAGGTGAGGTTGTAGCCGAAGAACTGGGCCCGCCTGGCCTGCTCACAGACAATCAGATTCGCGGCAGAACCTAGGAGGGTGAGGTTCCCAGCCACGGTGCTGACCCATGCAAGGATGAGCCAGGCTTTCCTCTCTGAGCCATGAGAAATGGCAGCAGCTGATGCAGCCACTCTTGTACCGAGCAACAGGACTGAAACAAAAGAGAAAAAACTTCAGACATAGGATGGACAGAATTAACCAATAATTAATTACTCTCCCAAACTTCTGAAACATGGATCAAAAGAAAATTAGTTCGGTCGGTTCAGTATACTATATTGCTCGCTGGTTAGAACAAAACAAATACCTCTAAAATCTATTTCTGTGAGAAGAGCCTAGGGTTTCAAGATTATTTTCTAAAGAAATATTTCAGGATTGCATACTTTACTGTACTGAAATTACTCTTCTGTGGAGTTCAAGATATATTTCAGTTTAAGTCAGTGGCAAACCAGCCCTCTTGTGGCTCCAAACAAGAATCATTGTGGCAATTCATTTTAATTATGTATAGGAAATTTAACATCTTCTCTTAAGCTATCCAGTTTTCATCCTATGTACACAAGACAAATGTAATGTTTCCAGTTCCTTAATTTAATCATGCTTGTCATGAATAAAGAACAGAGGCCAGATGGCCGCATTGAGCACACAACTGCATGTCATGAATTTTGCAAACAGAAGAGCATATATGTATATTATAAAGTATTAAATGGTTATACATGGTCATATGCGTAAAAAAAATTACCTGTAGGAACATTAGAGGCCACATTTGAAAGGATAAGAATCACCACAGCAAGAAGAGCAACACCTTTAGCACTATCGATTCGTGAATATGGTTCCACTAGCTCCCATAGTGTGTTTGGTATGCCCGTTTTGTTGAAGCCATCAACAGTGATAAACATCCCGCAGAAAAAGATCAGCAGAGAGTATGACACCTGCAAGTCATCAAAGTACAACAAGATGATGATCATCGTAAGCAAAGTAAAATATTACTCGTTATTAAGCATTAGTCAAAATTTGAGGAGCATACCTTCTCAAGACAAGCCTGTGCATCAGTAAAATCAAGTGCCAGAAGAACAAGAGCCGCAGTGATTGCAGTCCAGGACATGTTCAGTCCCATTAGAAGTGCAATGAGCATACCAAGAGTGATAAGATAAACAGCAGTCTTCCACACAAGTATTTTCCATCTCTTCTCTGTAACTTCAGTTTCTTTCTCCTTTTCCCCATTCATCTCTGGGGAGGGTGCCAAATTCTCTATTATCACACTCCTTTGCTGGCTAGCAGTTCTTGTGAACTTCCTTGAGGATGCACCTTCATCTTTCAGATCAGGAACAGTCGAGACCTCTACCATCTCATGCGACATGCTTGATGCCCGCAGAGACTTGATCGCAAGCTGAATGTCAGCCTCAGAATTGACGCTTCTGCTTCTCAGGTTCTCATTCACACTAGATCTGACACTGTTGCTCCTGATGATTGGTTCACTTATGCAATCCACATCATCTGGATTCAGAGAAGAAACATGTGACATTCTAGCCGGTGTGAACCGATGAGAAGTAACCTCATCGTCGGCAAACACCTCTGGTCCTGTGGGTTGCCCACCCTCCTGATCCTTCTCCACAGACAAGTATTTCCAGAAGTACAAAAGGAGGATAGCAGCATTTGTCAGAACCCCAACAATCATAGCTGGGAAAATTCCCAGCAAGAACTGACCAAATGAGATCCCACTCTCAACAGCTATGACAAGGTTCTGAGGGTTGCCGATCGGCGTCGCAGCAGAGCCGATGTTTGAACTGGTGGCAAGGGCCAGAAGGAAAGGCTGTGGTGGCAGGTTGTTTTGCCTAGCAACCTTGAGGATGAACTCAGTGAGGACAACACAGCATGTGTCATTGGTGAAAAGCGCGCTGGCAAACGCAGACACGATGCAGACTCGGAAGAGCAGGTCCTTGCTGCCTCTGCTCTTCCACGAGAGCAGGTTCCCGAGGTACTTAAACATGTCAGCCCTCTCTAGGAAGATGCTGACGACCATTGTCCCGAAGAGCAGGCCGATGATCGGGAGGTCAATCGCGGCATACGCGTCCTCGGGGGAGATGACGCGGAACAGGACCATTAGCATAGCACCAAGGAGGGACCCAGCCGTCCGCCCAACAGGCATGAACGGGACGGTGGGGAAGACGGCCATCACCCAGAAAATCCCAAACGCGATACATCCCAGCACTACTTTGGAGGTCCCTGCCAACGCCATATTAGCAAATCCTTCTCTTCCTCTACAACTAAAACTCTTAACAATTGCACTTCAGCAAGAACCTGTCACGACTCACAAATTAAAGAGAGTACAGAACAACCCCCCCAAATACCAAGGACGGTCAGACTGGGCTCACGAGAAGGATCCCTGCTGGAATGAACCACCTCCTCGGCCCCAACTTAACTCAGGATCCTGCAAAACTGGAGGACAAAGAAACATTGGATATGAACAAAGGAGCTTAAAAGTATAGTATTAAGAGAGACAAATATAAGATATATATGTGCACTGATCCATTTAAAAAAAAACACAGAAAAATGTTCTTGATCCCTTATATGAACTATAAACGTATTAGCAACAAACGGTGTTTTAGACTGCACGAAAACGGGGGACAGGACACATATTGGTATCACAAGCACCATCACGCCTACTCACGGTGTTATCCTGCAACAATTGAAGCGAGAAAAGAAGCCTTATCAATACAGAGCTTTCACGCAGTTCACAAATCCAAATAAAGCCAAAAGGTTCCCAGATTTTGGGCGCAGCAGCAGTTGCTATCGCAGCTACTAGCCTATTACTTAACTATAGAACAAGCTGGTAGATACAGTAGAACACTAAAACCCTACATGCCCAAACAAAGATTTTATTTGCCTCAACCCTGGGATTCCGGGTGCCGAATCAAGCCGTCTTTGGCAGTGGATAAGATCTGGGCTTACCGACGATAGAAGATCCGGCATGCACCAGTGCCGAGAACAGGTGTTTGTGTGCTAGGTTATGAACTTATGATCGGAGTAACCGAGTGAGATTGGTTTGCTCACCTTCGAGTAGGGGATGAAGGGGAGGGCGGGTAGTCCACAGTGCTGCGAGCGCGCAGGCGAGGCGGCGGATCGGTGGAAGGCTGGAAGCAGAGGTGGTGGAGGGAAGACGAAGTGGTGGTGGTCTGGACTCCGGAGGCATGGACCATGGAGACCCCGGGGTTGGGTGGGGGCGCCTAAAAATAGGGGAGCGTCGCCATGGCCCATGGCCATGGGAGCCGCGTGAGCGTGTGGGGCAGACAACATGGCAATAATAACTCAGCTTTCCAGTCTTTCACGGTTGGGTCACTTGGGTGTGGGTCCCATATGCAGGTTGGTCGTTCCTATGCGCACCCGGGCACCCCGGTGGAGTTCCCATTTTTCTTGGTGATGATGGTGCACGATTATTTTAAGTCAGAGGAGGATGTGTTTCTTTGCTGATATTCTTTTTACGAATATGCATGCAGGTTGCAATCGTCTAACCTAGAGTGTAAAAACTTTTTATCCACCTACTAGTCTACTCCATCCAGTTCCACTTGTACTTGAAGGTGCTGCTATCTGGGCAGGATGTAGCGTTTTAAACCCTTTTTTAATATTATTCTACTATATCCACTCATAAACCTAATTTTAAAATTTTATTTGAAGTACGAGAAGCTAAATGTACAAATATAGTTCTGAAGAATATATTGCACCGAAACATGCCTTACAATATGGACACTAGACTACTCATGGATTTTTCATGCAAACCATCTCACATAATCAAACTATTATCAGTTTCCTATTGCCATAATTTGTCGCAAATTATAGCTAGGTGGTTTTTGGTTTTCTAGGTACATAGATTTTTTGCTATGAATCTAGATTTATGATATGTCTAAATACATAGTAAAAATTATGTATCTAGAAAGTCAAAACGATCTATAAATTAAAACGGAAGGAGTATTTTTTTTAAAGTGCTATGAAACTAATGACCAGATTTATGTGCGTGGTCACAGTATTTTTTTTTGAGAAAGTGTTACTAAACTAAAGACCAGATTTTATGTGCGTGGTCAGAGTACACCTAGCATTTTCCCTTTCCCGTGTGGTGATCGTGATTCTATTCGTGAGCAAGGGAGCTTCTTCGGTTAGAGACGGGACCGTGAGTGATTTCGATGTCTCTGGTGATCTGGATTTTGCGCGTGGGAGCTTGCGGCTCATCCCTACTACTGGTGCTGCAGCTCTGTTTCTTCACATCCAAGAAAAAGGAAGCGCGTCCGGTTCAAGCGACAAAACTGGAGGGCAGCCGTCGGTCTCAAACCCTCTTCAATTGCTTGGACATCATCCCAACAGTACCGCTCCTACTCGACACGTCTTGACAAGTGTAGGATATGTAGCTTCGTACCTACGGTTCTGTGGTCTGTGGATATGATATGACCATTGTTTGCGATGTTGGTAGGGTCTACAACACGAACCATCATATAGCTCGGGCTATAAGGAGGAGATATATGTGGTTGGAACTTGGAAGGCTATAATATCAAAGAATATATAATAATAAATAAATTCTAGGACAAGCACTTGCATGCACTAGCGTGTACTATGCAGTAGGAGTATGTAGTAACAGTACTGCCCTCAGATGGCGCCTGCTCCGTGCTCTCCGGTGAGAACCTTTTGCAGCTTCAATAATGGCAGAGGGCTGGCGGCCATGTGTCAAAAGACTTGTGGACAGCCCACAGATCTCACGAAGGCAAAAGAAAAGGGTTTTATTTTCCACTTTCTAGTGACCGTACTGGTGACCAAATAATTCAGTAAATAATAATAATATGTAGGGCTGGGAGAGCAGAGAGCCACAAACGAAGAAGACGGTGTCCAGTGGAACACTGTTGGAAAGAAGACGGTGCAAGTGCGTGCTCAACCCATGAAGGGATAATAACACCGGCAAGTCGCAACCAATGCCAGGCGCTCAACTTCACATGTCTCTGCAGACTGCACTACTACTCGTGTGTAGCTTTTGCAGAGAGGATAATATACGTAATGCAATTTCTTAACTAGAACACCGTATAATTGGCTCCCCTCCATGGTATATAATATAAACCTAACTAGAACACCGACAAAGTTTTGCAATTTCTTATCTTAGAAATTACAGACAATGTTCAGTGGCCTTAACTTGCTCCTAATCAGAGATTTGCAGAGCCGGATGGGTCTCCTACTCGGCTACTCTCCTTAGCTAGACCGCTAGATCGAGTAGTGCCTAGTAGGAAGGCCATGAACATCGAATCTTAACCCACCTTGACAAATCGTAATGATGGAGATGTTGAAACAAAAAATTGTTTCTCTGATATCTGAATATGAAGTGGGAAAAGCCCCAGATATTCAGAGCTGGGATGGATCCAGTCCAGTACCTAGGAAGGCGATCAACGTCGTCGAGTTTAATCCCCTGCGCCATCAGACCCGTGCCAGCGCCATCATCATGTGATGTGTGTCCCACTCCCCATGCATCAGAATCAGACCGGGACAATTCACCCAACAAATTAAGCGCCCCGCCGGTGGCCATCATCAGCCAGCAGCAGGCCATGACGCATGCCGGCGGCCGTCCGATCTGATCAGCCCGCAGAACGGCGTTGCGATCCGATCAAAAAAAAAAAAGTGGATGGAGCGATGGGTGCTGTGCACCCACCAGGCCACCAGTCCACCACCACAGAGAAAGGGGAATCGGATGGAGACGATGGGATAAGCTGAGTTGACAAACCACGCAGACGACGTTTTGCGTTGGGAGATAAGATGAGACGAGACCGTGTCAGGTTTTTCCTCCCCGTCGTCGTCGCTTTGCGATGGCGAGGGACGAAAAAGCGATAGCTGCGGTGCGGTGCAGCAGCTCCGGTCGAGAGGAACAAACTCATGAGTGGATGGGCGAGAAAACCGGAAAAGAGCGGTTTTGTCAACTTGTTTTGTTTCAGGGATAACGTGTGGTTCCTCGCCTCAGTCAAAAGTAAAGACCTAAATGAGTTGACCACACTATATTAGCTTTTTTTCAACGACTTATAATTTAAAACGGAAGAAATACTATCTTTTTGTTTCATCACGTCATGAAATTGTTTGGTTGCCACGTGCTTGTACAATAGTTTTGGACTGCCAAGGCATTAGCTTACCGTGGCAACCAAACGTTTAGGACCTAAATGAGTTGTCCAGTACGTAGGAGTACTAAATAGCAGAGAACGTACAGGCACCATGTTGCCTTGTACAGCAGGGAAATAATTAAAAAAAAAGCAGTCCTTAGCTTCCATATGTTCATCAATCATCAGACCCTGTGTTGGGTGATCCCGTACGTGCAAGCGAGCAGCAGCTGAGCGACCCTGTTCGTTTGGCTGATAAATCATGACTGAAAGTATCGTTGACTAATTTATTATAAAAAAAATAATATTTATTAACTGAAAAAATACGACTTATAAGTGAAGCGAACAGGACTAGCGATCTGGCTTTAGTTCAATTAATGGCACATGTAGTATGTACTTGCGATCTGGCTTTAGTTCAATCAATGGCACATGTAGTATGTACGACGTACGTACCGAGCAAGCGCACTGACTGACCGTGTAGTAGTGCGTTTCAGCGCGTATCACACCGATGCTTGGCTTCAATTATATGGTTACTTACTACGATTGCCCGTACGGGTAACGGTTTATTTATCCTATCATAATAATCGATTAATCATACGGGCGAATTAACCCGTTTCAGCATCTTACGGGTATCATCAGTTGATCAAAACACACAAACAACGCTTGTACGTAGCGAAGCATGCATGCATGTATCGATCGTCTCAAGATACGGATACGAACACTGGTGCATGCATTTCGAACCTAGCTAGCTATAGCAGGCCGGCAAATCGTCCACGCAGCTGGAGAACCAAATGGCAGAGTACTGAAGGAACGTGCATGAGATTCAGTCGACTGGAACAAGATAAGTTGAGTAGACGTACTGAATCACATCTCACGCGTTCCTCCAAGTACCAGCATGAATGGGAATGGAAGCAAAGCAAGAGGCAGGAACAATTCAGAAAAGGAACTTACAGCAATGCCCGGCGCCCCGGCCGCGCGTAGCGAAGGGCGCGCGCGCTAGCTGCTCGCTCGCTCTTGGGCTGCTGCTGACCGATGAAGGATTGACCGAGCCGCGCGCCGCCGCCGCCGCCGGTCCAGACTTTTCTTGGGCTGCTGCTGTGTGGTGGCGAGCGGCGCAGCGGTGGGCGGTGGACGACAGCAACCACAGATCGGATGGATGGATCGGTGCACGCGCGCGCGGCCTACTACCGGTGGCTGCCTCCGTATATGCTGAGCGAGCGGGACGGGGCGGCTCCGTATGTTTTATACGTGCATCCGGCTCCGGCTACGGCGGATGGCTGGTCCGGTGAAGTGAGCGAGTAGGACTAGGACGGAGGGCGGCTTAAATAAGCGGGGCCGGCGCGACGTGTGCGGCCACCAGAGGTCTCGCCGCGCCGCGCCCTCTTTTTTCTAATGCGCGCGGTCGGATCGGAGATCGGATCGGATCAGCAGAGCAGCCGGGGGAGGAGCCACCTCTTGTTCCGCCGCGCGTGCGACGGGTCGCCGTGATGTGACCTCTCGGTACGGAGGCCACCGGTCCACGGCCCCTGTTAACGCCGACAGCGACGCCGCAGCTTCGCAGTCGCAAGCAGAAGCAGCAGCGGATCGATCGGAGGCGAGGCCGTGGTGAGACGAGACGAGAGAGGCAGAGGCCTAGCAAGCTGCTAGCTAGAGCTCGCTCGCCCGTGTGAACCCGATCCCTTTCGCCGCGGACGGAGCCCCGCGAGACGGTTGGCTCGTCGCCGTCGGCCGGTCGTATGCTGTGCCTAGGCGTGCGGTGTGCGACGGACCGGACCTGATCGAGTACGTGGTGGTGGACTGCTGCAGCAGGATGCGGGTGGGAAAAAAAGTCAGACGGCCTCATTAAGGTTTAACAAGGCATGGTTTACCTAATATAATAAGTAATCGCGATGGATTGGATCGATCGCGCGCTCCGGTCCGGCGGCAGGCTTATCCGCCATTGCTTTGCTTCGCTAATCGCTAAGCTTTATTATTAGTTTGTTTGCTGGGGCCGGGGACTGTTAAGCTGGAGCTAACGAACGAACAGGGCCCCGATCGAAGCAAGGAAGGCCACGCAGTGCAATGCAACGGCGAACGCGATGGAGATGGAGGAATGCAATCGCTAAGCTTTATTAGTAATCGCTTCGTCGGGTATACATGAACCGATTACCCATCATTTTTCCGTCCATAAATGGGGAAGGTTTACATCGCGATTACATTAACTCCGCGCGCTTTTTTCCCCGTAACGTAAAGTAAGCATGATGATATATAGTATACTGTATCTGACGAGCGACGTCCGGATTGGATATTTGACGGTAAAATGTCTTTGTGGCTGCGGTTGCTAATCTTGTACGATTGGCCGGCTCGCTTCGCTGAAAAAACAAACCGAAACACTGTTCCAGCTGATTTGTTGAGAGAAGAAAACACTATTCTAGATGAAAAAGAAAAAGAAGCGAACAAGGCCATTAACTGCCCGCTGAATTTCGATCATCAGTCGACACACGCATATACAGCTTACACGTTAAGCCGGGTCAGTTATAGATGTGTGCGCACATATTTAGGCCCTGTTTGGACTTTGATCTATTAGTTGCTAATAGTTAACTAATTCATAACTAATATTAGCTGCTATTAGCTAGTTTAGTCGTTGAGTATTCAACTAATAATTAACTAAACAATTACCTAGACTTGTTTCGATCTAAAAAGCTACTCTCTTCATCCCAAATTATATGTTATTCTAAGAATCTTGGAGAATCAATACATCTCAAATTTGGTCCAACTAATAAAATAGTTATTAGTTGGAATGGAGGGAGTAGCTAATAGCTCTAATATTAACTGCTATTAGCTAGTTTGGTCCAACTAATATTATAGTTATTAGTTGGGTATTTGACTAATAATTTTGCTAAACAATTACCTACACTCGTTTGGATCCAAAAGGTTAATTATTAGCAGCTAACTATTATTTCCGTGTAATACATAATAATAGTATTAAAGAGAAAGTTGATTTCACTTGTATAATCCCTCACGTCCCCTACGTGACTTAACGCGCGTCCAATAATACTACATAGTCCGACTAAGATGCAGCTGCCGACCAGCAATGGTACGGAGTCTTCTAAAAAAATATATTGGAACAAATAACGCTATTGTTGAATAAATTTTCAAGACGTAAATCGTGCAGACGACTCCGCAACAAGTTGTACGTTCCATTGTAACATACTAGCACGTTTGCTAGATAGTCGATTACAAGGCACGTCCAATGAAGTCTGATTTGAAGACTTATTGAATGACGCCATCGTTGGATATTCGATGGTAAAATGTCTTTGTGGCTGCGGTTGCTAATCTTGTACGATTATTAACTGCCCGCTGAATTTCGATCATCAGTCGACGCGCGCATATACAGCATACACGCAGGGACGAAGCCAGAAAAAAAATTAGGAGGGCTGAACAAAAGAATAGAGGCTTTTTTATCTTCCTTAACCTTAGCCCCTCCTACCTAATACATATATGCATAAAATTTTAAAAAAGAGTTTAGGGGGCTCCACATGCCCAGGATCAGTAGGGGGGCTCGAGCCCCTCCAGCCCCACCGCTGTCTCCGTCGCTGCTTACACGTTAAGCCAGGTCAATTGTAGATGTGCGCGCACATATTTAGGCCCTGTTTACTTTGGATCTATTAGCTACTAATAGTTAGCTAACTCATAGCTAATATTAGCTGCTATTAGCTAGTTTGGTCTAACTAATAAAATAGTTATTAGTTGAGTATTCAACTAATAATTAACTAAACAATTACCTAGACTTGTTTCGATCCAAAAAGCTACTCTCTCCATCCCAAATTATAGTCATTACAAGAATCTTGAAGAGTCAAAGCATCTCAAATTTGGTCCAACTAATAAAATAGTTATTAGTTGGAATGGAGGGAGTAGCTAATAGCTCTAATATTAACTGCTATTAGCTAGTTTGATCCAACTAATATTATAGTTATTAGTCGGGTATTCGACTAATAATTTTGCTAAACAATTACCTACACTCGTTTGGATCCAAAAGGCTAATTATTAGCAGCTAACTATTATTTCTATGTAATACATAATAATAGTATTAAAGAGAAAGTTGATTTCACTTGTATAATCCCTCACGTCCCCTACGTGACTTAGAGGGTGCTTGGTTCTTTAGTCGCTCCTAAAATTCATGTCACATCGAATGTTTAGATACTAATAAGGAGCATTAAATATAGTTTAATTACAAAACCAATTACATAGATGGAGGCTAATTTTCAAGGCGGAATTTTTAAGCCTAATTAATCTATCATTAGCATATGTTTACTGTAGCACCACGTTGTCAAATCATAGACTAATTAGGCTTAAAAGATTCGTCTCGTAAATTAGTTGTAAGTTGTGCAATTAGTTTCGTAATTAGTCTATATTTAATACTCCATGCATATATTCAAACATTCGATGTGACAGAAATTTTAGGAGGTGGCTGAGGAACCAAACAGGCCCTTAACGCCCGTCCAATAATTACTACATAGTCCGACTAAGATGCAGCTGCCGACCAGCAATGGTACGGAGTCTTCTAAAAAAATATATTGGAACAAATGACGCTGTTATTGAATAAATTTTCGAGACGTACATCGTGCAGACGACTCCGCAACAAGTTGTACGTTCCATTGTAACGCACTAGCACGTTTGCTAGACAGTCGATTACAAGGCACGTCCAATGAAGTCTGATTTGAAGACTTATTGAATGACGCCATCGTTGAATAATCTTCAATAACGTGCCACAAGTTATTTAGAACAAGTTATATGTTTCATGCTTTGTAATATAGACACGTTTGCTAGTATATTTTAGATTCCAAAACCATATTGCCATTGACGTGCGAGTGACGCCGCTAGAGAGGAGAGAGGAAGCGAGAGGTGACGAGTACGTGATGAGATCGTGACCGTCTACCAATACTAACAATGATCCACTGTTCATTGCTAATTATCCATTAACAAACACAACGTCATCTACATATCTCAATCTCTGCAACTCCAAAAAAGCAACGTGTGCATCTGGGAGAAAATATCACAAGGGTGCTTCAATCATGCGGCTGCTCTTGTTGCTTAAACGATATGATACTAAGGTTGTAACCACAGTAACATCAAACAGGTTTTTTTTTTTTGCTTCATCTTCTTCTTCTTTTTGCAGTACGAATGTCGAAGAAGTTGGTTTGGTTGGTTTAATTTCCTTTCTTTGGTCTTGTCCTATGCACGAATCTTTTGCCAAATATAATGAGCTGAACTGGAATTCTGGATTCTTCTTATAATTGCTCTATGATGTAACGACTGATTGATTGATATGCTAAATGTAGGGAGCTTTGCTTGTTTTTTGTTCAGAAGATAGCTCACTGAACCTCAGATTGTCCCTTATGTTACATGTTTCCTTAAGCTGCTTGTCAATTTTTCGTTTTCAGGCAATAAAGAATTGTTTTTAATCTTGGGAGGTTCAGTGAGCCGATTCTTAAATAAATCCGGCATTCAAAACAGGACTTTCTCAAGTCACTAAAAATCCCTTTGATGTGTAATTGTATATCAAAATTGAGTCAAGCATTGGTCTACAAAAGCTGAACTCTATGGATGCCGATGACTTGGCTCCATCACAGCCTGCCATCTTTTCCTCTCGTTTTTTGTTGTTAGATGTAACTTCAGAGACAAATGCAACCCCCTTTAAATGATTAAGCACTAACTATTAGACTTAATAGTAAAGTTATAAATCTAGAACCCATGGGATACCTTGCCCATTTGATTTTAATGATTGATCAATGCATTGCAGTTTGCAAGGAAGATTAATAAAATTGCAGTATTATTTTGTGAGAATAAAGTTCCAGTACTGATAGATGTATATTCCAGGACTCACTGATAATAAAAAGAAAGCTCAATTGACATATGAAAAGGATAATTAAGCAGTGATATGAAACCATAAACCAAGAAGCATGGCCATGGCAACTTTGGATTATTAAGCATGACCAAGAAGCATGGACTCAATGGTAACTTCAACTACGAGCACTTCAAATTTAATCGTGCTTAAACAACATTGGCACTGTAGTGTTTAGTCATTTAAAATTATTTATGCAAGACCACTAGAACAAATTGATTGAGCCTACAGCCTGTGAATCTTTTAGCATGAGCCACAGGAACAAGAATAGGAACATGACTTTGGGCTGTGTAAAAACTGAATAACCTGCATGAAGATTAAGCTGTAGTACAAATCAGATCGATGTGTCTGCCCTGCTATTGCGCAACTCCAGTCAGCCTGGAATAGAGACCATGCAAATTCTCAACTTGTTATTTATACTAATCTCAGCAACTAATAACTAAATTTCTTGGCATGTTTTCATGAGCTAGCAATTGAAATTGGCAGAAAAGAAAAATTAAAGCACACCAACTCCAACCCGCATCATGTAACATTAATTAAAGAGCAAAAAGAATTAAGTGCCCAGCAAGAAGCATGAATGGAAACATGCTGAAACTATGCGTGTACTGAATAGACATGTAAATGGGACAATTCTGAGCTAATAAACCAAAAACTGAAACCTTATCCTATCCAGGAATTGTACACCGATCAAGTAATTACTTCCAATCCATGATTGTCATCACCTGCAGGTCAAAGCCTAGTGAATTAATCTGAATCGCAGTGCAAAACGAAGAAGAAATTGCTCCCCCTATTCACTGTCTTCATCCCCTTGCTGCTGATGCAATCTGTATACCGCCCCTCCCCTCACTGTCCTGTACAACCGAAGGCTGCAGCTGGCTTGCAGCCAGCAGTTGTGGTGGCAGCGGCATTGCATTGCAAGGCAATTCCATTACCAGCCAAGAACCAGTGAACCACGACATCCCCAAATCGAAGGATGGGAGTAACGAGAGAAGTTGGCATGGCAGTACTCGGGCGCGACGATGGTCAGTCGCGTCTCGCAGAGCCACCGCACGTCGGAGTCGAGGTATATCGTTTCCATAACTTGGTCTGCGCGGGGGACGCCGACGGATCAGCAGCACGTCGATCCTGAATTATTTTACTGATTTGGTGTGAGAAAAAAACACTATTCTAACTATAAATTTATAATCGTTTACGACCAAACGAACATGCTCAAATCCTCAGACGACGGAGGAGGAACAGGAAAGCGGAGCAGTCCTAAATCTGGGAGATAATTCCCTGTGACCCACTATAAAAGATGCAACTTCTTCATCAGCCACCGGAAAAGTTCATCTTCACTCTCAACCACTACTTCAATTTTTTCGACCTCTGTATGCCACTGCCGTCAGCTCTAGGAGGAACGGCAGCTAACAGAAACTTAAAATGCCCTTTTGCCCCTCTTACAGGTGGGCCCCACGCGTCAGCCTTCTTCTTCATCTTTCCAGCCTCCCACCTCGCCGCACTGCCCGCCTCAGCCGCCATGAGTGCGCTTCAGGCCTCCCTCCTCCTCCGTCAGCTCCCCTCACCACTGTGCCCGCGACGCCGGCAGCTGCAACTCTCCGCCTCCACGCATTGGTCCTGCGCGCCACAGCCCGACGCCCCCGAACCGCCCGTGCCTGCATCCTCGGTCGCTGCGGCGCAGCCCGTCACCGTCGCGATGAGTTGGAAGGAGCTAGAGGACCTGGTGGACAAGGCTAGGCCGTCGACTGCGGCGGCGACGAACAGCGGCGCGGCCACGTCCTCCTCAGCGGACACGTCCGCGTCGATGTGCGGTAGGTGGCGTAGCTTCTTCCCGCCTAGCGCGTCCGCCGCCGCCGCCACCGTGGCGCAGCGCTACATGGCGATGGTACGCTTCCGCGGATCCAGGTGGAAGGAAGAGGAAAAGGATGAAGAAGGCTATTTCTTTCTATTTATTCTTCTCCTCCGATGAGCAACCTCCATGGCCAGGCGAGCTTTTTGTTTATGTCCTCCACTCTCGCGCTACCCGGACCTTGGCCTGGCGCCGCAGCGGGAGGGCTCCACCGCGCCCCCACGCGACCCTCACCAACACCAGCGGCGCAGCCAAGCTCCGCCTCGCCTCCCCATGGTGGCTTCCCGCCCGAGATCCACGACGCTGCGGCGTGTCGCGCTCTTCTTCTAGCCCACGACCTCCACTGGCTGCGCCTCAGCCCAACCCTCGCTGGCGACTTCGTCGGGCTGCCTCCTCTCCAACACCATTGCCCGGGACACAACTCTCCTTTGCACATCCGTGGCCATGGAGTGAGGAAGAAGGACTGACGCGTGGGGCCCACCTGTAAGAGGGGTAAAAGGGATATTTCAACCTTCTGTTAGCTACCGTTTTAACGGCAGTGGCATACAAGGGTCGGAAAAATCGAAGTAGTGGTTGAGAGGGAAGATGAATTTTTTCAGTGACTGATGAGGAAGTTGTATCTTTTATAATGGCTCACGGGGAATTCTCTCTAAATCTGGGAACAGTGCACGCTCGGTGGTCCTCACTTCCATGCCGTTGGCGGTCCTCCCCATCTCTCTACAACCGCGAAGAGGAGACGAGAGGACGCCGCGTCAAGCACCAAGGCAGCGGCGAGCTGGGGACGAGGACACGATGCCGAGCACCCAGGACGACGACGGGGGCGGCGACGCCAGGGCCCTTGTCAGAGACCGGAAGAAGTCTTCCACCTTCTTCTCTAGCACCTCGCCTTTGCCCGCCATCTGAATCGGCGTGAGAGAAGTAGAAGGGAAGGGATGCTTAGAGCATCTCCAGCGATGGTACTCAAATTAGACTACCTAAATATCTATTTGGATAGCTACCAAATTTAATACTACTTTTTTTTTCTTCAACTCCAGCAAGCAACAGACTACCTAAATGCAATCGAGCAGTGAATGACATGTGGGGCCGTGTTGTCATCCTCTCTCTGTTTTTCTCTACAGCGGCGAGGAGGAGATGGCCGTCGCCCGCACCGGGAAAGGCCGCGCGCCTCCCGTGCCGTGGCCGACTCCGCGTCGGGGAAGGCTGCGCCGCTGCCGGGGATGGCGTGGCCACGCTGCGCCGAGGAAGCTGCGCCGCGCCATGGGAGGCCGTGGCCGCGCACCTCTCGGGATCTTTGCGCGCGCCGCGGGAACCTCGCCCGCCGTCGAACCCACGATGCCGTCGAGGATGCCGTGGCAAGACGGGAAAACGCGCCGCCGGGAAGCTGCACCCGCCGCCGAGGATGCCGTGTGGCCACGTGCGGGGAAGCCGCGCCCGCCGCCAGGGATGCCGTGGCCACACGCGGGGAAGCCGCCACCGGGAAGAAGCCCCCTCGCCGCCGGCGTTGGACGGGGCGGACGGAGGAGGTGGGATCCATGGCCTTCGTCGAATTGTTGCGTGCCGCGGTGAAGGAACCGAGCAAAGGAGAGCGCGTGGGTGGGGAAAGAAATGGGGGAATTCCTTGTGTGCCATTAAAAAAGATCGTAATGCTCTGTGTGTCTTTGAAAAAGTTTAATGGTCTTGATTACCCTTGTATCTCTCAATTTTTGTGCCCTCCATGCCATTTAATTCAAAAAATATTGGATTTCTAAGATATATTAATCATATCAAATCATATTTTTTAAGAATTAAATGAAGATAATTTTATATGAAATTATATATCTTCAAATGAGATCTACAACTCAAAACTTTTAAGTTTTTCATCTGAAGTGATCTATAGATGCTCAAAAAAAAAAATTATCTTCATTTAAGACCACAAAGTGGTATTTTTATGATTTTTTTCACATATGCAGCTTATCAAATCATATTTAGAGCCCAAATTAAATGAAATATTTATATAATATGGAGGGCACAAAAGTTGGAGCAAATTTGAAAGACCACCAATAATGAATCGAACTTTTTGACACACATGGCGATTAATACGATCTTTTTTAATGGCACACGTGAATTCGCGTCTGATCTCGAAGAAATTGGGTTATTTGGATCAGTGTCATTACAATTTTTTAACTTTTGACATATGCCAATACAATTCACCTATTTACAAACATGCCATTATAATTCTTCCATTGTCTAAAATATGCCAACTTGTACATTTTTTATACCATTGGACCCATGTGCAGACCAACCCATTTTCATATTGTCTAAATTGCCGTTGTCCCTTTCTTTCTCCCACATCCCTGACACGTGGGCTCCACTGTCATCTTCTTCCTCCTCTCTTCCCCTCGCAGGCTCGCAGGTTCTGGTCCGCACACAGCTGGACTTGCATGAGCTAGCTCTGTGCCCACGTCGGAGTCGGCCTCAGGACCGTGCCGGAGCCAAACGGTGCTCTTGCTCATGCCTGCGTCAGTCCGCAACCGCACACTCGCGCCCGCGCCACGCAACCCCACGATTCCTATCGCCGACGTTGTGCACCACCGCGCTGTCATGCAGCCCCACAGCAGCTCGCGCCTCGCCGCCGTTCGTGCTCGCGAGCCCGGCCGCCCGCTGCAGCCGCTCGTGCTTGCGCTCGCGAGCCCGGCCTCCCGCACCGACGGTCCGATGCCATGGCCGCAGCTTGCAGCTTGCCTACCCCATGCCGTTGTCCGATTCTTCACCTCCCAGCCCCGGTGCTAGCCTCCAGCCTCGTTGCATCCTGCATGCCGGCCGCCCACCGTGTCGAGGTGCTCCCCCGACACGCCAGCCCTCGCACGCGACGAGAGGTCAACGACCCAGCACGGAGAGCGCGGCGGCGGTTGTGCCTCAGCTCGATGTGGAGCGGGCGTGCGCCAGCCTGGGTCGTCGAGGTGGCCTCCACGGGTTCATTTGCATGCTCGCGTGAACAAGCAGCTCTGCAGGTGCCTGCCTACCTCGGGACCCATCCGCATGACACTGTGCAGCCTGTGCTCCGCGGCGGCGTGTCGCGTGGAAGAACTTGTCGCGGTCAGACATGGCGCGCAGTCAGCAGGAACGGCGTCGGCTAGGCTCATGCACGGGGCCTGTGGAGGCATGACGCCGAGGCGAGGCCGGCGAGCCTAGAACCCACACTGCTACCGCTAGTCGGCGCAGCCGCATCTTCCCTGTACTGCAGGGGCCATCGACATGGGAGCAAAGCTGGAGGGGAGCCTGTGACCGGCTATGCCGATGACGACAGCAACAACGACCGCGATGGCGGCGAGCAGCGCGGGCATAGTGCCGGCGAGTGGTGCGGTCAGATCCCTGGGCGCAGCTGGGTAGGCTGGTAGCCGAGGCCAAGCTCCTCCGATGTCGGCAGCCCGGTATGTTAGTGAGTACAGAAAGAGAGAGGGGGGGTTGTGTATTTAGGGCAATACGAAAATATAGTTAACTGCAGGTGGACATAACTGTCTCTGAAAACGTACAAAGTGGCAGATTTCAAGCAACCAAAGAATTATAATGGCACGTTTTAGAATAGATGAATTGCAGTGGTGTATCTCAAAAGTTGAAAAATTATAATAATACCAATCCAAATAACCCAAAGAAATTTGGGGAGTCTTCTTTGGCCAACAGGAATGGGCAGTGGTAGAAGGATTTGCAACAAATTAGTTTGGTCAAATAGGTAGCCTGCTGGAGCTGTTTTTTTTTGCCTTCACTACTAAATTGAGGATAGGTAGTCCATTTAAGTAGTCTGCTGGAGATGCTCTTAGGGTTCGATTTTAGATCGAAGCGGGTGGGGTGGACTCGCGGATGCGTGGAGGCAAAGGCCAAAGGCGCTTGACATTGAAATTCGATGGGCGGGAGATTGTTCGCCAAAATTTGCTACGTTATTAATTTTTTAGTACACTATTTGAATTTTCGTCTCTTATTAGTTTCTAAAAGGTACATTTTTTGATTTTTCTGTAAGAAAATGTGGCGTGCATTTGAAACTAGAAGGAAAATGACGCTGAATAAGCATAGTACAAATGTGTGACATAACCAATTACTTACCAAAAAATGATTTTTCAAAATTTTTGGAACTATAATTTATAAATAAATTACTGCATGTTTATTGAAAGTAATTCTAAGTAGAAATACGTGTACCTCCAATAAAATTCAAAAATTTATATGATAGTTTAACTTTTAAGAGCTACTAATAAACATAAAAAAATGCTCTATAACTTCTACCAGTTTCCCTAGCAAGAAAATTTCACTGGCTTGATAGTGATTCGGATATTAAGAGCCTGAAAAGATTCAAGTCTACATAAAAGCAGAGCATTGCTAAAATCCCAAGCCAAACAGAGGATCAAGTTATCAGTGTAAATCAATACAAGAATTTTACAAGCAGTTCCTTACTCCTAAGGGCAGCTCTAGGGTGGTGTCGAACCAAAGCTGCAGAGTTTGATCAGTTTCAGCAAGGTTCGCTAGCTCTAGTGTAGACGTCGATTTGTTAGGGCCCATAGTGAATAAGAAAACACTTTTTTCTCTGTGCTGCTCGTTGCCCTACTCGCCAATGCTCCACCCCTGGTATGCAAGCTAGTTGCTGGATTAAACTATTCTCTCGGTGTGGCGCGTCTACAAGAGTCGATTTTCTCGCTCTGATACATAAGGGTCGATCATTGCAGCGTGTATGTGGTTCGATTTGAATGGGTCACGGTTCGATTTTGAACCACACTGGAGGTGCTCTGATGGGTTTATGGAATACCTACGAGCGCCTAAAGCCTAAAGATGTGCCGCTCCAAGATGGGGAGTGGTGGAGCCATAGAGTGTGGAGTACACGAGGGAGGATAAGGATTGAGAACTAAGGATCGAGAGTCCCTGCTGCCGGCCCACAGCCATGCTCGACGTGGATCCAAAGTGTGGTCCCATGAATCTGAGGTCACTGCCTCCAACCACTCCATCTTCGCCGATGTGAATGCCTACGAGCCAGCACCGTGAATGCCTCCTACGGGCCCACCATGGTCGACGACGCTAAATATTTGGGTCGCGACGGAGAGAGCAGCCTTATTTGGGTTTTCCCTCTCTTTGGACGCAAAATAGGTCCTTCGTTTGCCTACCCTATTGGATCGTATTTTTTTTACTATGAACAACGCATTTTAGGTTTGAATAGCATTATGCATAGGCTGTTGGAGACAGTCTTATCCCATTCGCCCCCGCATGGCGGAAGCCAGCCCTCAGTGGCGTCTTTTTTTCCAGCGAAACATTAAGCGCCATATAGCCCGCGCCCCCGTCTCAAAATCTCCTACAACTAAAAAGAACAAAAGTAAGACTATTTTTTGGTGCGACTTTTTTTTGGAGTCGCTCCTCCTTCCCGTCCGTGCGATACCACGTCCCCCCCGCCCGCTCCCTCCCCTCCCCTCAAATCACGCTCCATCCCCCTCCAGTCACGCTCTCTCCCTTCCCCATGCGCGCACCCAAGCCGCCGCCGCCGCCTCTCCCACGTTCCCTCCCCCTCCCCACGCATTCGTCCATGCCGCTGCCATTCCCCTCCAAGCCAGCCCCGCCTTGCAAGGCCATCCGGCCGCGTCTCGCTGCGGCGGGCACAGCAGGCGACTCCTCCTCATCCCGCCTCCCTGCTGGAAGACGACGCCGTCACCGCGGCAAGGGAGCCCAGTATAGCTCGCGTGCCGTGCGATCCCCACCCCTGTCTCCAAAATTGCGCTCCCCACCCCTGTCTCCACCGCTCGCCCCGCTCGGCTTCTGCTCCGCACGCCGCCGCCGCCACCGCTTCTCTCCCCACCCCCACCGTCAGCTGCGCATCTCACCGGCGCCGAGGGCACTGCCCGGCGCCATCTACCCCTATCGGTTGCGGCTGACCAGATTCGGTCCCCTCCGGCCGAGGTCCGTCCTCGCCCGCCCTCGTCGCGCTTCGAAGATGGCCGGTTCCTCATCTCCTTCGTCCTGTCGCCGGCGGCTAGCCGGCGGGCAGCCTACGTGGTGTAGGTGTCAGCACCGGTTTCCCCAGACCGCCAGGCACGCGCCGATGCTCGGATCCGGGACCGCACCTTCACGGTCAACCAACAAATCCTCTCCTTACTCTATGCGGTGAATCTGCCAGATGCATGATTTCTCATTGGATGGGTGATTTGGAGGGGGTGAATCTTTGTCGATGGAGGCAATCCAGTAAGGCAATATTGATTTTACCCTGGAACTATTGTTATCCCCCTTTTCTCCACATATCTATCTTAAGCTTCATTGCAGAGATGTCAGATCTTCTATTTTGCCTGATTAGGTTCCTATTGGACGTATGAAGATGCAGGTATTTTGCCTCTAATTCCTTCGGTCACAAAGCTCTTTAGAGGGATTTATCATTCATGTTTAACAATTTATGATTTGTTCACTCTTCCTGTTATTCATTCCTTGTCCAAATGATGATTGAGGTAATACTTATGACCTGTGACCTTTTGCTATTCATTTTATGCTCGTTCTCGAATTTCCATCATATACAGTTAAGAACGTAAGCTACAAAAGAATAGGATGGTAATTCAGACTGTTAATTTGCAGGGTTTTATGTACTTACATATTACATATATATACGAAATAAATCGGGCGCAAACCTGATATGTGCTCCGCTGTTACCGAAAATATATAAACTGCCTGCATGCTATGCCAGTGACAGTTAATGTTGCCAATAGAAAAGAAAAATCCTTAATGAGCGAATAATTTTCCATTGGTAACGGAAGCCACCATTTGATTTCTGTTGACCTAGCAATATTTAGACTGCTTAGGCATTGCCATTTTCATAGCTGATGTTGTCGCTTGACTTATGCAATAGAACATTCTCTTCCTATGTTCTGCTGAAGTTTTAAGCTATATTGCCATTCATGTTGTCAAGTCTGGAATCAAACCTCAGCGGTACCGTGTGACTTTTTGGATTAACTGTAACTTTAACGTTGATATTTAATTTTTACAATATTGTTATCTTATCATGTGATCCGTATGTTTTTAATACAAAATGTTAGTTATCCCATAGCAACGCACGGGCATGGTACATAGTCAAAATTAAAAAAACAAAACAACCCCCCCCCCCCCACCCCCACCCCCGCCCCGCCTGGTCCCACGTCCCCACGTTACGTGATTATCTCCCTTCCTAATACTCACTAATCTAATCAGGTGGGAGAGTAGATAGCCGCAGCCGCCAGGCGCCAGTTAGGGTTTTGGGCCTCGACCAAGGGGAAGAAGATGGCGACCCCTTCCGGAGGGACCGGCGAGAGCGGCAACAGGGACACCTGCGTCATCGTCGATGCCCACACCTGCAGCGGCGACGGCACCTGTGTGCAACACGCTGCGTCGGGGCGCACACCTGCCTCCACGATGTCCAAACCCAAGGCGACAATGTCGCTTTTTCGGACACCTTCGTCCAGTACGGCGACACCTTCTGCCGATGAAGATGGAGGTGACGGCAGCCAAGGACGAGAAAGCCGCCGGCGTCCCTCTCAGACTGACGACAGGTAAGGGCACAAAATATCCCCTCCCCTCCCCAAGAGCACCTGGCTGGGCGGCCGCTGCGCCCTGCTCACCTGGCTAGGCAGTCGTCACGCGCCCCTGGCCGGACGGCCGCTGCGCCGCATGTGCCCCTACGCCCTGCAGCTGTGCGTGCGGCTGGCCGCAGGCCGCTGGCGGAGTACACCGTGGTCATCCCGGACGGTCGCTGTGACGCGCGTGCCGCAGCTGTGGATGGCTGTAGAGCAGCATCCTCATAGAATGCCGACTCCGTCTTCCAAACAGAATATTTGGATGCAATTTTCAATTTTATATGTTGCAAATGACTTGACTTGAGCCAGGCTTATATATCAGGCGAAATTAACTTTGGATATATTCATGCCTAACCTCCAAACCTGCAGGCTTTTCGTATGGTCGGTGTTTCGAATAAGCATTGGCTAGTAAATTTATAATTGTTGCGCGTTAGGCTCGGATGGTGTACTAAAGGACACAAGGTTTATACTGGTTCAGGCAGAATGTCCCTACATCCAGTCTGCGGCTGCTCGTGTTATTAGTACCGAAAAAGGTTCGTAGTAGGGGGTACAAATGGTCGAGAGAGGGACAGGTCCTAAGTCTCTGATGGAAAAGTCGAAAGGACGCCCAGAGCTCGGTTGCTGCTTGGTTGTGTGTTGTGTGTCGAAAAAGATCGATCAAAAGTCGATCCCTTTAGTGGGGTGCCCTGCCCTCCCTTTTATAGACAAGGGGGAGTAGGGGTTATAGATAGGAGAAAGAGAAAAAAATCAAAGGTAGAGAAGGTCCTTCGGGGGAGCCGAGTCTTCCTTTTCCCACGTGCCTGCCCTGCTAACATGGCAGACCGTGTCAGGGATGACGTGTTCGCTGATCCTTATAGGGCTATGCCCTGGCCTCTGTCAGCAAGTGGGTGCGTCCCATCCTATGTCGGCGGATGGTGCGGCGTGTCAGAGGGCCAAGCTGCGACCCTTCGGGTAGTAGACGGGGAAGTGACCCTACGTCCGTCACTGTAGGTGATGTGAATTCTATCTTGGATCGTAGTGGTTGTCGCATGTTTGTGTTAGTATCCGCGTCCAATGGCTGATGGTGGCGCCTACAACACTATGGGACAAAACTCGGCGCCTGCAACACTGTTCGGGCACTGTTAGGTCGGAAAGGACTTAAAGCGCCCATCCCATCGTATCCTGATGGTGCTTCCTGCAGGCGTACAGGGCATGGCCCTCGATACTACGGTTGGCTCGAACGTCCTGTCGTACCCTATGCTCGTCTTTATGAAGGATCAGGGTGCAGTCGTCGGGCGAGGCGGAGCTAGCCCTCAGTCGTCGGGCGAGGCGGAGCCTGCCCTCGGATGTCGGACGAGGCGGGGCTAGCCCTTAGCCACGGGGGAGGCGGAGCCTGCCCTCGGGCGTCGGGCGAGGCGGAGTCTAGCCCCTTAGCCGTAGGGCAAGGCGGAGCCTGCCCTCGGACGTCGGGCGAGGCGGAGCGTGCCCTTAGCCATCGGGCGAGGCGGAGTTTAGCCCTCGGGGGTCGGGCGAGGCGGGACCAATCTTCCGTCGTTCGGGCAAGAAGTGCAGTAGCGTTCTTGTCTGACCGGAAGTGTCAACGTTCGATGGTTATTAGTTCCACCTCACTGGGCACCCGGTATTAGGTCCCCGACATGTATTCTCTTGCTTTCGGTTCTGAATTTGTGTTTCAGAAAGAGATTGTTTCCTGAGAGCTATTTCAATACTGTCCAAGATCAATTTTTTGCTATGCCGTCTGAAAAATACTTAATGTCTGATTCTTTGTTTTGACTGTTGAGTGGCAGAATATTCTTCTTTGATCTAGCAACCAGTTTAAGTTCTGAAAAATACTGATTACCTTTATGTAGCAACCAGTCTAGGAAAGGATTAACTTTAGCTGCATATGGTTGCATCCATTAAACATGAACATGCTTCCATACATGATGAAATATCGCTAATTTGTTACATTCTTGCCAAATTAGAGGGACCCAGTAACCGGTGATGAGCCAAATGATTTGGACCTTTTTATGATGACGCACGGTAAGAATCGGCGATGGACAAGCCAAGAAATCTTGGGATATCTACATGAGTATGTAAATCTTGTGCTCCACTCATGATTTTTTTTTTACCAAACTTTAAATGCAGGGTAACAAAGATGGGCAACAAATTGCAGAGGTTGTTGCTGCAACAAACATGGCTGAAGGAAATGTAACAGCTACAGAAAGTGAACAAATATCACATCAGCAGGTAGTTTGAGAACTGAAAAGTGTTCAATGTTATGTGATAGTGCATAGCATGGGACCTAATTTTCCCTCCAACTATTGATTCGCAGGATAACCCAGATAGCAGCCCGCCATAGACAAAACTCGCAGCTACCACACCTGCAGGTACCGGTACTACTTGCACAACTAGAAGTAGTGCTGCGAATAAGTCACAAACAGCCCAAAACAAAGGAGGGAGTACGACAATTAATTTTACTACTGCAAAAGCACTGAAGGATAATGCGGCTAAGAAACGAGCGGTAGCCAAAAGGAATCAACAAGCTGGCAACGCACGGGTGATTTTTTTGTAACTCCACTACCTGTGAATATTTCTGAATCAGATTTGTGTCACTGAGAGTGTTTTTTTATATACCGATTCACTTGTAAGCTTGATCATATAGCCTTTACATGGGGAATTTTACTTTTGAATAATTCTGCAAAGTTATTTGCAAAGCTGCTAGTCTTTAGTTTAAGATTCCAAATTGCTTACTTTGTCGACTCCATGCCGCTGTTGCCAAAATAATTGGAGAATTTTCATTGGAAGACCTTGATTTTTTAAGTTGTTTGCTGAAATGAAGTGCTATCATGAGCTGCATTTTAAACATGCAGCTGCCTGTGAATTGGAGACTACATGGATTAATGTAGTTATTTATCATAGGAATGTGCTCTATGTTGCCTTTTGTAGACAACAATTTTATGTTGCTTAGTTGGATCGTGATCTATCAGTGAACAATCGTGGCAGGCAACTAAATTAGCTTCATTGTGTTAGGATGTGTTGGAAGTTGTACGGTTGTCCATAGTTGAAAATTTTTGTATGCCATCATAGCAGTATTAACATTCAACACTACAGTTTAGCAAGTTGAGCAACTCTACAATAAAAAAAAATGGACCTACGAGGGTATGACCACCCCCAGGTGTTGCATTAAGAAGAAGACCTTCTCACGCAGATCCAAAAACCCCGAACCCCTGCCCCACCCTTACACAGCGGCACCGTCGCCCTGTGAGAACGGACTGGTCCTTAGACCTATGCTTTGGTGTAGGACAGACAATGAGATTTTTTTAACCCCAGCCTGAAATTCGCTCCCACGAGGAGTCGAACCCAGGATATGAGGAGTGCCGCCAGGATGCTCTAACCAGTTGGACTAGATGTTACTTTGTTTCTTGATGCTTTAATAACAAGACCCATTCAGCGAGTGCTATTTTTTATACCTTCTACTACAAGCATACATACATACACCTAAAAGTGACACATATATATAGTAAATTAGTATTTCTGCTAGCTACTGCCATTCTAGCATACAACATAGCAACCTTGAGTAATAGCAGTAAACTAGCTGCTGGTAGAAATCTCTATTGTTTTTTTTACTTCTTTTGCTTCAAGTTCATACACCTGTACAACAAAAGTCTAATTTGTCAGCTTTAAGTTCATGCACCTGTGCACCACTTATGATGATAGAGGAAAACATATAAACCCAAAACAAAGAAGGGAATGCGACAACAAATTATATTACTACAAAACAACTAAAGGAAAATGCGGTTAAGAGACTGTCAACCAAAAGGAATCGACAAGTCGGCAATGCATATGTGATTTTTTTGCAACTCTACTACATGTCAATGTTTCTGTATCAGATTTCAAAGTGTATATGGTTTTTGTATATGCTGTCAGTGAGAGTGTTTTATTGTATATACCTGATTGACTTGTAGGCTTGATCATATAGCCTTTACATGGAGAATTTTACTTTGGAATAATTCTTCAAATTTATTTGCAAACCTGCTAGTCTTTAGTTTAAGATTCCAAATTTCTTACTTTGTTGAGTCCCATGCTGTTGTTGCTAAAATAATACAATTTTAGTTTACCTCATGCATATACCAATTGTTAATGATTCTTTTCAGGAGCAAGATGGAGTTTGAGTGGAGTGCACAATTGATGGCATGATCAACATCAAGGCAACCTTTGCAGCGGTGCTACATAGCTCATTACATTTTGATGTATTCAAACTAGCTAGTGTGTGTCGGATACCTTATGTGTTTCAGTTGTGCGTGTGTTATCGAGCCCTGTTCGCTTGTCTTATCAGCCGTACTTTTTTAGTGAAGGAGCAGTGTTTTTCTCTCACAACAAATTAGCGAACAATACTTTTCAGCTTGTCTTTTCAGCGAAGCAAACATTGGATGATTTCATTAATGTTTGTGCGAACAAAGCATATTTTGGTTTAATGGATGCCTAAATGCTTCATTCCTCATATATTGTTCAACGCGCAATTATTGTTCAAAAGCTACCAAACAAAGCGTTGCAATATAGACTATTGGCATAATCATTTGGTGTTGCAATATATGCTATTGCAACAAACAAACAATGTGGCAAAAACCTCATACCAATGAAACAATGGGCGTGGCAATAGAGGGTCAAGTATAGCAACCAAGTGTTGATCGTGACAATAGAGACTTCCACCTATAGCAACCAAATATTTTTCGTGTCAATAGAGGGTTTCACTATAGCAACTACAACATTTAGTGTGGCAATAGAGAGGACATCTCTAGCAACCAAACATTTGTCGTGGCAACAAAGGGCTTCACCTATAGCAACCACAATGATTAGTGTGGCAATAGAGTGGTCACCTCTAGTAACCACATATTTTTCGTAACAATAGAGGGTTCCATCTATATTAACCACAGAGGTAGTGTGGCAATAGAGAGGCCACATATAACAACTAAATATTTATCATGGCAATAGAAGGTTCATCTATTGCAATGCTATTGATGCATGGCAATAAGGACTATTGCAATACCCATGGTGGTTGCTTATACTATAGCTTGCAACACTTCATGGTGTTGCAGCAACACTCTATTATGTTGTAATAGAGCAAAAAAATCATTGTACCATACACTACTACAAAAAGCATTTGTAGGGGGCGGCTGGCGTTGGTTTGTAGAGGCGGCTCGGCCAGCCGTCCCTATCATACCATCTCTACAAATCGTGCATTTGTAGGGGCGGTTCCCAGACCGCCCTTATAAATCGATTTGTAGGGGCGGCTGGTACCAGCCGCCTCTACAAATCGATTTGTAGGGGTGGCTACAATACCAACCACCCCTACAATATATTTTTCCGCAAAAAAAATCAAATTACCAACACGTGCTCCCCCAAATCATCTTGTGACGAGTAAAATACATGATCAAGTATCCTGGCAAACTTGACTGTAATATTGTGGCCCAAACAAGATTGTTTAGCGAAAAGTTTCTAAACATCTTTTATAGTACAAGAATCACAATAATAACAAACAGACTCATATTATGACAACAAAACATATATCTATATCACAAAAAGACCAAGCAAGCACTCAAGTGCTAACAAAACAAAAAATAGAGGTAGTATGTGTAGTACAAGTAGATATGTCTAACATGTAATAAATTGGCAAAGAGGGTTAGAAGTTTCTTTTATTTCATCAAGAACTAATAATTCAAACATTGAAATAAGCCCGGAGATGCAGCAAGTGCAGGTCGACTTTGAAGGATATCGCATGGCTGAGCTCCGCTATTGCATTGTTCTCCTTGTGGCTATCCATCAGCACTGTGCAAATCAAAACCAAAACAATGTTTTAACCAGATTTATATGCTGTGCAGAGCAATACATGAAAGACATGAAAAAGATGTATCATTGTCTAACACGTTATTCATCTTAGCACTTTCACAAAGACATGAGTACATGACATGAATAAGCTAGGCAGTAGGCAACGAGTTATATTCACACAACATCTCACCGTTTGAATCCTACGACACAGCTTACGAATACCCTATGTCCTTGCTACAAACTGGGCAATGCAGGCAATAGTGCTATTATTAGTTAATTATCCCTGTTGTTTCCATCATGCTTTCCAAATTTTGTCTTTCTTAATTTTGTTTGTTTCACCCTGATGATAATGTCTAAATGAGCATTCCAATAAAAACTGTAGTTTTCAACAACAGAAAGAAAACTGTAGTTTTCATTGGGTGCTATAAAACAAATACAGTTTTCAAGTTCATAAAAATAGAAAAAATAAGAAGACAAGCATTTTATTGCTATTCACTTAACATGATTTCATTAAGCAACAGCATATCATTGTTTCTGTAGACAGGAAACGAATATGATACATAAAAAATACATGAATCAGTGACAGTAACATTAAAAGACAACAAATTGTGTTCTCTAGGATGATATTAAAGAGAGAATTCCTTATTTGACACCAGACAAATGACCCGTTCCTTTCTTGGTCCTCGAAAATTTTTCGTTCCCTATTTGACACTGAGTTCAACTTTCGTTCCTTATACGACACTCCGTTGGGTTTGACATCCGTGAACCGTTAACGGACACATGAAAAGACGATTTTGCCCCTGTGGGCCCCACCACCCTTCTCCCTCCTCTCCTCCCTTTCTTCCCCACGTACGGTCGTGGCCGCGCCGCTCCCCGCCCTCGACGAGCTCGCCCCGGCCATGGCCGCGACGGCCCTCAACGAGTTCTCCTCCGGCCATAGCGCGGCGGCCCCCCGACGTGTTTCGCCCGGCCGCGACCAAGCTCATGACGGCCGCGGGCGCTCTCCTCCCGAGGTCGCGCCTCCCTCCCTCCGGCGTCGCGCTCGTCCCGCCATGGCGGCGTGGGAGCTTTCGGGCCGCACGCCAGACCATGATCTGGTGGAGCCGGCGGCCCCCCCCGGCCAGCCCGCGCTTACCACCGCGGCATGAGCTCCTCGCGGGAGGGAGCCATGGCTGCACCACCCACGCGAGCTCCGGCAGCGCGCCAGATCCCACGCCACTAGAGCCCATCTGAACGCGCCATGGCGGTGCCGACCTTCGCTGAGCTCCTCCCCTCCATGGCCGGCGCCGACCTCCGCCTGAGCTCCTCCCCGCCATGACCTCCGTTGACCTCAGCCCGAGCTCCTCCGCCAACGAGCAACGCCGCCCTCCCCTGCCTCATCCACCAACAAGCCGTGCCGCCCTCCCCTGCCTCCTCCATCTGTGAGTAGCGCCGCCACTCCCTGCATCCTCCACCAGCGAGCGGCACTGCCATCCCTTGCCTCCTCCGCTAGAAAGGGAAGAGAGGAGGGAGAAGGGTGGTGGGGCCCACAGGGGCAAAATCGTCTTTTCGCGTGGCAGTTAACGGTTCACGGATGTCAAACCCAACGGAGTGTCATATAAAGAACGAAAGTTGAACTCGATGTCAAATAGAGAACGGAATTTTTTGAGGGCCAAGAAAGGAACGGGTCATTTGTCTGGTGTCAAATAAGGAATTCTCTCGATATTAAATGCTATATGGTGTGAAGTGTTACTAGAGAAAAAAAAATGTTACAACAAAAATTATTGTAACACTAAACAAATGTTCCTGTAGACAAGTAAATATGTTACAATAAATCAGTCTATTGTAACATGGCCAATTAGAAACATAAAATAAAATATGTTACCAAGAGAGCTAGTAACACTTTTTCCAACCTATAGTAACACAAGTTGGTGTTACTATATACCTGCGCTGCGCTATAGTAGTGTATGTTACTTCTGAATTGGACAGCACTACTCATGCCAGTCTGATATAAAAAACAACTCATACAAAACATTCCAAGACTTGGAATTTGTTAATCAAGCAACACGATGTTTTATCTGAATCGGACAGCTAGCGCCACTCATATATCAGTCTGATGACGCATACAATACACCTGATGAATTGAAAAAGAAAACCTCATCAGGTAAATCCGTCAACCACCTGGGGTCTCGCCGTCTCGGTTGTTCCGGACTGTCGTCTCCAACAACGTGCATGCACTGCTCCGGCATGTGCGCTGCTCTCAATGGCTCGAGTTCTCGCGATGCGAGAATGGAGATGATTGCCATTGCGAACTTCGGGTAGCTAGCTAGTGGCTCCAAAACAAAGTACTCCAGGTAATTGCTCAAAAAAAACCACTCCAGGTAACTGGCTGCATCATCCGTCCCTGACCAAAATCTGTAGACGACGGGTAGGATCCAAGGGCTACCGGACGAGTTTGGTGCCTGTCCAAAGCTTTAGGTGGGAAGGCATTATTACTAGGTCTTTGTTTGAGCACCCGGCTGGGCAACATTTTGCTTCAGCACCCCAAGACAAGACCAGATTACTGCCTGAGCCTGACTATTAGCTAGATGTTAGGAGTACGTGCCTGGTGAGGTTTTCAACCAAACAACTCCTTACAGTTTCTCGTCCCCACGAGTTTCCACTTTCCAGTACGTATTTAGATTGGATGTCGCCGACGGCCTCCACACCGAGAGAAAACGAGCTCAGCGGTGAGCAGGCGTGACTTTGTCCACGGTCGGCGTCTACCACCAGCTGTGTATCGTCGTGTACCGTAGTTTTTCTCCCCGTTTTAACTGCTCCCGATCCTTTTTCCAGTTGACTATTCGTGTACAAGCACTTAGCAGTAGCAGTGGTTGTTGTCACGTGTGATCACACGGGCACCTCTGTTTGTTGCTAGAATAGGTACGCTAGCTGTACCCATGGATTAGATGTACGTACTGATCTATCCACTCACTCCTTTCTATGCGACGAGTACGACAAAATTCAGGATCCAAACGAGTCACATAGTACTACGGCATGAGTGCAGAGGTCAAAGTGTAGCTAAACACTTCGCCAAATGGACGGAGTACTTGGTGGCTGCACGATACTACGCCCATCGATCGGTCGATCGAACTCATCTGTCCTGTACTCCTGATGACCCTCTTGTTCTTCGCCGTGTGTTTAATTTGCTACGCACACGCTTGCACAGGTGTGCCGTGCGCACACACCTGCTGTGGATCAGCTACGTACGGATCGGAGTACTACCACAACCATAGCTACAGGTCGCTAAAGCTACCGGGAGCAGACGTTGCCCGCGCATTCAATGGGTTCACAAGTCGCCTACATATTGATGGAGTAGTAGCGCGCGCACACACACACATGCATCAAAGCATCACGTACGAAATCCAGACGCAATGGTCCAGGTCCTGGTCCTGATCCTGATCCTCATCTCGGCAGCTCTGGGCTCTGCTTGCAGAAGTCTTCCCTCCGTTCACACCAACGTATTGTCGTATCGTGTGCCCGGCCTCCTCTCGCACACGCTCGATCGCTCTCCCAGCACGTAACACATGCATGCATGCAAATGCAACGATGCAATGCTGTGGCCACCAGTGGCTTGCTTGGCGTGTCACTTGCAAGTTCCGTTGAAGGCTACGGTTTGGACTTGGGACCATCGGCGGTTCGGTTGGCTGGTTTGTTTCGTTGCTGGTTCGTGAAGAAGTACTGTTGGTTGGTTTGTGTGGGAGAAAAATACTGTTCCGGCTGAAAATTTACGATCGTTTACGACAAGCCATAGCCAAACGAACAGGCTGCATGGATTATTCAGCCCAGCCCAGGCGGCCTGGTGGTGTACGTCTTCAGGATGCAGACACGTACAGACATCGTTGTCTTTGCTGGCGTATAGACGTACGTAGCGTAGGCACGGTTTTTATTTGACTCGTGATGTACTCCTACAGCCGTACGTGGCACTTGACTACTAGAGCGAGGAATGATGTGGTGTACTAGTACACTAGTGTACGTCATATGCTACAAGTAAAGCGACCATGGGACTTGTGATGGCCTCGCATGTTGACTACGTACTTTAGCTAGTACTCCGTAGCATTCTCGGATAAAGGCTTAACCTTAGGCATAATTAAAGACATCAACCGAAGACCGAATCGACCTTTACCGAGACCGAGAGCCACCAAAAGACCGAGACCGAAAACCTTTGGTCATGTCCGTTGAACTCTGGCACCCGGGACTAAACGTCCTCTCGATGGGTTAGTAACCGATAGAAGTCGGTCATCCATTGTTAGATTGTTGTGTAGGTGGGTTGGTAAGTAGTTACGAGCAATCGTATGGGGTCTTGATGAAATCCCATTGAATTGAGGGGAGTCCAACATTATTTTTTTAAAGCTGGGAGAAACCTTTTGTTTGCTAGAACTTGTTATAATAATGTGTGTTTTGTTTTATATATTGTGTTGTTATTTTTTGCCTTCCGATAGCACTCATCCCGGTGTTGAACCGGGATTGCTATAGATTCTTCTATTGAAAGTAAAGCTCTGTTCTCTCCGGTGACAGTTAGATGTCGTGGCACTTGACTACTAGAGCGAGGAATGATGTGGTGTACTAGTACACTAGTGTACGTCATATGCTACAAGTAAAGCGACCATGGGACTTGTGATGGCCTCGCATGTTGACTACGTACTTTAGCTAGTACTCCGTAGCAAGGTGAGATAGGCTGGTGGTCACTGACTCACACACTCACTGGTCGATCGAGAGTCAATCTGTAACAGCATGCATGCATTGACAAACCCGGCCGGTGTTTAGTTCGTTCCGCAGTGGGTAGTCGTACCAGTACAGTTTCCATCATTATCTAGGGTTCTTGTCACATGCACATCGTCGTCCTCCCAAACTTTCATGATCATCGACTTTACTGTACTTGTGTTGCTGACCGATAGCTGCTTAGTTCTTTCGGGAGTGGGTATACGGTTTTTCCATCATTAGGGTTCTTGATTCTTGACAAACACACATATATACTCATATCCCTACTAAGTTTTCACGACTTTTTGTTGCCCGACTTGATCGTGAGGTTGCTATCATGTTATACGACCTATGCTTTATCTCGTTGAAAATTTGTGCCGGCCTAGCTCACTAGCTGCCTTAGTTTGAATGCGATATCTTGGTTCACATTGTGTGATTATTCGAACCTCAAATTTGAGTGACAAGATATATATACTACTGTATTTTGCAAAACATGTGGCCGCTGCCCGCAAATGCCAAGACCACCTGTCATTTCCATGGACGATCTTGTACACTCGTTACCAACTGTACGTACTAGTTGTTGGTATTTATTTCCATGAAAGAGGCGGAGCCAGCCCTCAGGGGTTGGACGAGGCGGAACCCGCGGCCTCGGTGTCGGACGAGGCGGAGCCACCCTCAGGGGTCGGGAGAGGCAGAGCTTGCATACCTGGGGGTCAGCAAGAGCTGTAGTCGCGATCTTGTCTGCTCGGATGAATCAACGTTGACGGTTATTAGCTCCTCCTCTTCGGGTACCCTAGTATTGGTCCCCGACAGTAGCCCCCGAGCCTGCGGAGGAGTAGAATACTCATTCGGAGGTTTTTCCGAAACGAGGACTCTGAGGGCCCTGGCCTTCTTTTGTTGTCCACGGCATGTCCTGGGGACGGTGATTCTCTCTTGCCGAGGTCGGACCCTTCACGGGTATGGCCGTGAGATTTGGTGGCTCGTTAGCCGGATAGTTCGATTGGGGTCCCGGCATCCCGTTCGCGGGGATCCGTCTAGGGTCAGCTTGGTGACCGACTTTAGTTTCTCAGCGGTCAATCCATATAGTTCTCGGGTCCGTTCGACCGGTCCCGAGGGCTCTCTGCCTTTCTTTAGGAAAAAACCATGGATCGTACCTGGCTGAGACTCCATCGTGGGCTGAGATGCCCGTGGCGCTCGCGCACCTGGGTACTGGCCGCTTGCGGGCCCATCCCTTACTCTAAGGGTGCCCGGACCGGTTGTCGAGCCCATTGATGGGCCAACCTTCGAACTCCTGGGCCCAGGCGGGCCGTGGAGGTGTTTTTTATCCGTATTTCTCTTATTTGCGACGAGTCGTGGCCCGTCCGGAGAGGCGAAACGTCCGGTGAGTTTTTCGAGGGAACGGATAGAGATCGCGTGTGCACCTCCCGCGGCGAGACGTTGTGGCAGATCATGGTAGGCGCGGAGATCTAGGCGGACGGTTGGTTTCCTCGCATCCGTCGCCCCTATAAAACCAAGGGGTCCGCCCCCAGGGTTTCATACCATGCATCCTTGCCTCCGTAGCCACGACCGCCGCCACCAATCGCCAAGGGTTCGTCTCCGCATCCCCGCCGCCGTCGAGCCCGCATCCAACTGTCCTCACCTCCAATGGATCCGTGGCGCCGCTCTGACATTACCTTCCAGCGCATGGAAGGTCTCGCCCATCGCGGTCTTCTCCATGTGTGGACCTCGGCCGATGAGTGGTTGTTGCCCGGCGAGGAGGAGCTGTCGTCGCCGCCCGATGGCTATGTGGTGTCGTTCGCCCACTTCCATGAGCGTGGGTTCGCGACCCTCGCCCACAGATTTCTTTAGGGGCTGCTTCATTACTATAAGATCGAGATGCAGCACCTCAATCTCAACGAGATCTAGTATATGGCGGCGTTCGTTGCCCTGTGTGAGGGATTCCTAGGGATCAGTCCCCACTTTGATCTGTGGTGGCACTTCTTTGCCATCACCCTCCAGAAGAAGAGGGAGAAGAGCGGCAGGCAGGAGCTGCATACACCGATGGGATGCACCGGCATCCACCTCCGGAACAACCGGGTCGGCGAGTATCGTTGATGCAGCTGTCAACCTCCAACAACGGGAGGCATTCACAGTGGTTCTATCTCAAGAGCGACGCCTCCGCCCCCCTGCCAGAGTTCACCGGGCGCCTGATCAAAGAGGCCCCAGAGTCGTGGAGGAAGTGGGGTGTCTCGGAGAAGGACAAGAAGAAGATATGGGACCACCTCGCCGCCATCCGCATCCTGAAGGAGAGCGGCCTAAAGGGATCGAGCATCATTGGGGCCTTCCGCGCGAAGAGGGTGGCGCCATTGATGAGGTGCGCGCTCTCGCTGTATGCGATGGCGTCCAAGGCGTCATTCAATGGGACAACGCTTGCCGAGGGAGCGCTCTCCCACTCTGAGGTCGCGCAGCGCATTAAGGAGGCGATGGAGCCTCCGCGGGATGAGACGGGCGCACCCTTCGATTTCGTCTACCCGATGCCGGGACATCCTCCGATGCGGCCGGAACCAGACCATGTCGTCTTCGTAAGTTTCTCCTCCTCATGCCTCCTCTTCAATTGATTTCCTGACCTCTTGATACCCGCCAGCTTGTTGCCGCCCAGCAGAGGGTGGCCGAGCTGACTCCCCTTGTCGAGGAGACGGACAATCTTCAATTACGGGTGGCCGAGTCTCGGCGGCATGCATGACGAGGCCGAGAGGGTGTTCGAGGCCCTATCGGTGAGATCGTGGAAGGACGACGAGGAGGCCGCCAAGGTCAGGAGAGAGTGGGACAAGCTGTTCTAGAAGGACGCCAAGACCCACGGTGGATCCTCGATCTTCTGGCCGAGGTTGAGAAGGAGCGGGAGCTAAAGCTGGGATCCGAGGAGAAGCTCGTGGCCCTAGAGAAGAGGGCGAGTCTGGATGCCACGGTGGTCGCTCGCTACGCAAGGAGCGGGACAAGCTGCTCCAAACCATGGAGAGGCTCCACTCAGAGCGTGGCACGGCTCACGAGGAGCACGACCAGGCCCTCCGAGAGTGCGACGATGCGCAGCAGAAGGTCGCCTCCCTCCAGGCCGAGCTTGGAACCGCGACAACCCAGAGGCTGGAGGCCGAGGGCGTCTATGCCGAGCTGGCCACGGACCTCGCCGAGGCGAGGATGAACCTTCAGAGCGGAGAGCGACGAGCTCGGTATCCTGAGCGCCGCCCTTGAAGTGGTCTGTGATGACCTGGAGGTGGTGCGGTCGGAGAGAACAGTTCGCTCTTGGCCCATGCCATCGAGATCACGGCATGGGTGCGCCAGCTCAAGAGGAACGTCCTTCGCGCTGGGGTCACCAATCCTTCGTGATTGCTCATTCTCATTATGGGGACAACGTCGACCTAGAGACGATGAACCTCGGCTTCGCGCCTGGCTATGAAGCCCATGAGCTAGAGGAGATGGAGACGTCGGTGGCTCCCCTTTTGCGGGACCTGGCGGACAGGATAGAGAGCATAGTTCTCACCGGAGGGGTTAGTTAGTCAGATAGGTTGGGTAATCATTCATGTAACAAGCGGACAAGCTCCGACCCTTCTATACTATCGAACAAACTTATCATTTTCTTTCATTTGATCGAGTTTGTTTTTCCTCCCTTTTTATGTGTGAAAAGGGGTTCATGTGCTCTGACCCTTCTGTTTGTTAAGACCGTAGGGCCCGAGGTGTAGGAGGAAAACTCTAATCACGCTGGTGAGAAAGAGTGTCGTAGCCGCAGGGGTGTAGGTTTCTCGTAGTCCGACCAGCCATGCTCAATCGTTCATTTCCGCAGACCTTGCCACTAGGTTTAACGTGAGGAAGAGGTCGGGCGCGGCGACTGTTTCATAAAGAGTGTATTTATACCCTTATAAATCTCCGAGTGAGATCCGACCCCTTGCCGTTGCTGGGGTCGGGTCTTACTGAAGATCGAGGAGAGGATATCGAAACTAATAGAAGAAAAGTGTCTCTTGTTTTTGCACGTACCAACCCCTTAGGATTTGAGCTATCATTCTGTAACCACGTGTTCGGTCTCTTTGCGAGTCCAACTTTCCTCGAGCCCCCACGCGTAGCAGGGGTTCGGTCAAGCGTTGGCTCATCTTTGTGATTGTCACCCCATCCGTAGTTTCTACAACTAGAGGGGTTGAGCTTAACGTCACTTGCCTCGATGGCTTCGAGTGACACGCTCGGTGAGCTCACTAATGGGCATGTTCGAGTGAAATCCGGGTCTGTCGTTCATGACAGGGTCGGCAAAGCCCTCATGTGGCATTCCACTGCTCCTTAACCCGCCTTCTAGTAGATGCCCCATCAACGGGGATTTTGTGGGCTTGGCTGGAGGTTAGGATCGAACGAGAAGGTTGAGATGACCCTGTCCGCTTCTAGGCGGGTTGGGCGAAGGCCGTTGGGGCTGATCTATGTTTTCTCCCCTGGCTCTTGTTCGACGCGAGGTGGCCTCGGACCCTTCACGGGCCGACCTTCGAACCTCGGTCTCCCGATCTAGGGTCGGGCGGCTCGAGTCCCCAAGCCCCGTGGGGCTCGGTAGGGGTCGGCCATGTTTCATGCGTCACCCTATCCTCGGTTTTCGCAACTAGAGGGGCTGAGCTAACGACACTTGCCTTGATGGCTCGAGTGTCACGCTTGGTGAGCTCGCTAACAGGCATGTTCGAGTGGAATATGGGTTCGTCATCCACTAACGGGGTCGGCAGAGCCCTCATGTGGCATTCCACCGCTCCTTAACATGCCTTCCAGCAGATGCTCCTCAATGGGGATCCTGTAGGCTCGGCTGAAGGTTAGGATCGAACGAGAAGTTTGAGATGACCTTGTCCGCTTCTAGGCGGGTTGGGAAAAGGCCGCTAGGGCTCATCTGTCTTCTCCCCTAGCTCTTGTTCGATGCGAGGCGGCCATGGACCCTTCATGGGTCGGCCTTCGAACCCCGGTCTCCTAGTTTAGGGTTGGGCGGCTTGAGCCCCCGAGCCCCATGGGGCTCGGTAGGGGTCGGCCGTGTTTCATGCATCACCCCATCCTCGGTTTTCGCAACCGGAGGGGCTGAGCTAACGACACTTGCCTCGATGGCTCGAGTGTCGCGATCGGTGAGCACGCTAACGGGAATGTTCGAGTGGAATATGGGTTTGTCATCCACTAACGGGGTCGGTAGAGCCCTCATGTGGTATTCCACTACTCCTTAACCCGCCTCCCGGCAGATGCTCGAGCCATTCGATAGGCTCGGGTGGCCCGTTGGCCTCTCCTTGATGGAGATTCTATGGGCTTGGCTCGAGGTTAGAATTGAACGAGAAAGGTTGAGATGTCCTTGTTCGCTTCTGAGCAGGGTCGGGCAAGGCCACTGGGGCTCATCTTGGTTTTTCTCCCCTGGCTTTGTTTGACGCGAGGCGGCCTCAAGCCCTTCATGGGCTGGCCTTCGAACCTCGATCGAGCGCCGCTCATATCGAATAAGACGACTACCGCTTCGTAACGAGACGCGAAGCGTTGCGATGCAGCAATTGCATATGCAATGCTTGAATGTATGGGATGAATGGATGAATGAATGAATGAATGAAATGAATATATGAATGCATGCATGAGAATGGGTGAATGAATGATTATGCAATGGAAAAGAAAAGGTGGGGGTCGGTAAAGTTACCTCGATGGATTGAGTGACGGGTTCGAGGAGCTCTTACCGGATATGTCCGTGTGGGGTCTGGGTCCGATCTTCATGACCGAGCCGTCATAACCTGCAAGGGACATCCCACAACTCCCTATCCGTCTCTCGGTGGCGGCCCGAATCGTTCGATCGACCTGGGTGACCTGCTGGCCTCCCCTCGATGGAGATTCCATAGGTGGACCCCTCCAAACCCTTCTAGAGAAGGTAGAGGCTAAAGCACGGGGTGCGGGGATAAAGACTCTGATCGCGCTGATGAGCAAAGACGCCATAGCCGTCGAGGCATAGGTTTCTCGTAGTCCGACCAGCTTTACTCAGTGCTTGCCTCCGCACACCCTACCTCTAGTTTTTTAACGTGAGGAGGGGTCAGGCACAAAGAATGTCTATCGCAGACACTCTTGCCAGCCCCCGAGCGATGCCTGATCCCCTATCATTGTTGGGGTCGGGAGCTCGGTAGCGAAATTAATGTGCATAAAGTAAGGGGGCCCATCTCTCGATCAGCGGCTTTGAGCCATTCGATCGACCTGGGCACAGGATTTACCTCTATGGTACGAGTGATGGGTTCGAGGAGCTCTTACCGTCATTCGTGACGGAGTTGGCATAGGCCGTGTAGGGCATCCCGCTGCTTCTTACCCATTTCTCAATAGCGGACAAGCCGTCCGATCGACTTGTGTTACCTGCCGTGACAAAACTTACCTACGGAGATAGAGGACGAGAACATCCCGCGCAAGAATTTGGTTAGGCAGATAAGCTAGGCGGAGAACTTGTAATAAATGGACAAGTTCTTAAATTTTGTTATAGCAAACAACTTCTTAGCCCTTCTCCCCTTTTTGTATAAAAAGGTTAGTGCATTCCGACCCTTTCCGTCGTTAAGGTCGTAAAGCTCGGGGTGCGGGTGAGCAAATTATGATCACGCTGGTGAGCAAAGTTGCCATAGCTGCTGAGGCATAGGTATCTCGTAGTCTGACCAGTTATACTCAGAGCTTATTCCTACTCCCCTAGCTCCTAGGTCTCAACGTGAGAGGGGGTCGGGCACGGAGAATGTTTGCTAGCAGGACAGACTTTGTACCGGCTCTTTTCATGGCTAAGGCCAAAAAGCCTAGGGTGCGGAAAAAACTTTGATTACGCTGGTGAGCAAAGACACCATAGCCGCTGAGGTGTGGGTTTCTCGCAGTCCGACCAGTTTTACTCAACGTTTGTTTTCGCAAATTTCGCTTTTGGGTCTTAGTCGTGAGAAAGGTTTGGACGTACAGACTGTTTATCGGATATGCATGCTCTTATTAGCTCCCGAGTGAGGCCCGACCCCCCGCCGTTGCTGGGGTCGGGTGTCACTAAAGGTCGAGGAGTTTGATAGCAAAACTGATAAGAGACAGTGTGTGTTTATTAAGGGTAAAAGCGATGTAGCTGCTCGATGTTCTAGGCATTGGCGAAGACCTTGTCATCGATGGTCTTGAGCTTGTAGGTGCCTGGTCGGAGCACCTCCACGATGACGTACGGTCCCTCCCATGGTGGGGAGAGCTTGTGGCGGTCCTTGCTGCTCTGGACGAGGCGGAGGACCAGGTCTCCGATGTTGAAGGCCCGACCCCGCACTCGACGGTTGTGGTACCGTCACAACACCTGCTGGTACTTGGCCGAGCGGAGGAGGGCAACATCATGCTCTTCATACAGCTGGTCCATGGCGTCCTCAAGGGACGCCTCGGCTCCTTGTTCATCATACGCCCTGACCCTTGGCGCTCCATAGTCGAGGTCGGTCGGGAGGACAGCCTCAGAGCCATAGACCATGAAGAATGGCGTGTAGCCGGTGGCCCAGCTGGGGGTCGTCCTCAGGCTCCAGAGCACCGCAGGAAGCTCGGCGACCCACCGTCCGCCAAACTTGTTCAACCGGTTGAAGATCCTAGGCTTGAGGCCCTGTAGGACCATGTCGTTTGCGTGCTCGACTTGCCCATTCGTGCGGGAGTGCGCTACGGTGGCCCAATCGACCTGGATGTGGTATTCATCGCAGAATCGAAGGAACTTCTTTCCGGTGAACTGCGTGCCGTTGTCTGTGATGATGGAGTTTGGGACTCCGAAGCGATGGACGATGTCGAGGAAGAACAGCACGGCCTGCTCGGACTTGATCGTGGAGATCGGTCGAGCCTCTATCCACTTTGTTAACTTGTCTACGGTGATAAGCAAGTGGGTGTAGCCTCCGAGCGCTCTTTTGAGAGGTCCGACCAGATCGAGCCCCCAGACAACGAACGGCCACGTGATGGGGATCGTCTAGAGCACTTGGGCCGATAGGTGAGTCTACCGAGCATAGTACTGACACCCTTCGTAGGTGCGCACAACCTGCTCAGCGTTGGCTACTGCGGTCGGCCAGTAGAAGCCTTGTCAGAACGCGTTTTCGACTAGGGTTCTAGGCGCGACATGGTGACCGTAGACCCCACCGTGGATATCGCTCAGCAAACGCTTCCCCTGTTCGATGGGGATGCAGCGTTGCAGGATTCCAGTGTGGCTTCGCTTGTAGAGTACGCCCTCCACAAGGACGAAGGACTTGGCGCGACATGTGAGCCATCGAGCCACCGTCTTGTCCATCGGCAGCGCCTCGTGGAGGAGGTAGTTGAGGTAGAGTGTCCTCCAGTTGACCAGAGGGTCGGGCTCTGTCGTTGGGTCCTCTTCGAGCTCCATGACTTCATGGTCGGATGGAGCTGATGGCTGGTCAGGCCCCGAGCCCTGGGTGGGCAGCCCGCTACTGGCTTGTTCTGGCCCCTCGTAGTGAACAAGGGCATGTGCTGATCGCTGGCAAAGACGCCCATTAGCATCGGCTCTCGATCAGACACCGCTTTAGCCAGCGCGTCGGTCGCCTCGTTGAGATGCCTCGGAATGTGGTTGAGCTCGAGGCCATTGAATTTGTCCTCCAGCTGGTGGACTTCTCGACAATATGCAACCATCTTGGCGTCATGGCAGCTCGACTCCTTCATGACTTGGTCGACGACCAATTGGGAGTCGCCCCAGACGTCGAGGCGTCGGATGCACAACTCGATGGCGATGCGCAGGCCGTTGATGAGTGCCTCATATTCGGCCACATTGTTGGAGGAGGGGAAATGGAGGCAAACCATGTACCTTATGCATACCCCGAGGGGCGAAACGAAGACCAGCCCCGCGCCGGCGCCTTTCTTCATCAGCGATCCATCGAAGTATATCATCCAGTACTCCTGGTCAAAGACCACTGGTGGCATTTGGACCTCGGTCCATTTTGTGACGAAATCAACCAACACCTGGGACTTGATGGTCGTCCAGGAGGAATACATAATGCCCTGATCCATTGGCTCGAGTTCCCACTTCGTGATTCTTCCCGTGGCATCCTGGTTTTGGATGACCTCACCGAGGGGGAAGGACGTCACGACTGTCACCGGATGTGACTCAAAGTAGTGGCGTAGCTTCCTCTTGGTGATGAGGACGGCGTATAGGAGCTTATGGATTTGGGGGTAGCAGGTCTTAGAATCAGATAGGACCTCGCTAATGAAGTACATGGGGCACTGTACTTGAGGGTGTGCCCCTCTTCTTCTCGCTCCACTACCAGGGCGGCACTGACCACTTATGTGGTGGCCGCAATGTAGAGTAGAAGAGTTTCTCCATCGATCGGAGGAACCAGGATCAGGGCCTTCGTCAGAAGCTGCTTGACCGTGTCAAGTGCCTCCTGGTCCTCGGACGTCCATTCAAAGTGGTTGGCCTTCTTCAAAAGTCGATAAAGGGGGAGACCTCATTCACTGAGGCGCAAGATGAAGCGGCTGAGCGCGGCAAGGCACCCTATAACTCGATGTACCCCCTTCATGTTCTGAATCGGGCCCATCCTTGTGATGGCTGAGATCTTCCCCGGGTTGGCTTCGATGCCACGCTCGGAGATGATGAAACCAAGCAGCATACCCTTTGGGACCCCAAAAACGCACTTCTCGGGATTGAGCTTGATGCCACTTGCTCGGAGTTTTGCGAAGGTCTGCTCAAGGTCGGCTACGAGCTAGTCAGCCCATTTGGACTTGACCACGATGTCATCTACGTAGGCCTCAACGGTCCGCCCAATGAGGTCTCCGAAACACTTGAGCATACAACGCTGGTACGTAGCCCCAACATTCTTCAGACCAAACAACATTGTGACATAGCAGAACGATCAAAGGGGGTGATGAAAGATGTCGCGAGCTGGTCAGACTCTTTCATTGTGATTTGATGGTACCCGGAGTATGCATCAAGGAAGCATAGGGTTTCGCACCCTGAGGTAGAGTCGACTATTTGGTCTATGCACGACAAAGGAAACGGATCCTTTGGGCATGCTTTATTGAGACCCGTGTAGTCAACACACATCCTCCATTTCCCACTCTTCTTTCATACAAGAACAGGATTGGCTAACCACTCGGGGTGGTACACTTCCTTGATGAACCCGGCCGCCAAAAGCTTTGCGATCTCCACGTCGATGATCCTGCGTTTCCCCTCATCGAAGCGACGTAGGCGTTGCTTTACCGGCTTGGAGCCTAGGCAGATCTTTAAGGCATGCTTGGCGACTTCCCTCGGAATGCCTGGCATATTTGAGGGTTTCCACACAAAGATGTCTCTATTGGCGCGGAGGAAACCGACGAGTGCGCTTTCCTATTTGGAGGAAAACATGGTGCCAATGCGCACCACTTTGCCCTCGGGGCTACCGGGGTCTATGAAGACCTCCTTGACGCCCTCCACCGGCTCAAAAGATCCGACTGACCGCTTGGGGTCGGGTGCTTCTTCGGCGGCCTTCTTCCTGATAGCCTCAAGCTCTCCGGAGGCAATGTTTGTCACGGCGTGATCGCAGCACTCGACCTCGCACTCGTAGGCACGCTGGAAGGAGGTGCTGATGGTGATGACCCCGCCTGGGCCTAGCATCTTCAGCTTTAGGTAGGTGTAGTTGGGGACGGCCATAAACTTCTCGTAGCATGGTCATCCTAGGATGGCGTGGTAGGTTCCGTGGAACCCAACCACTTCAAAGGTGAGGGTTTCTGTCCTATAGTTGGATGGACCCCCGAACGTGATGGGTAGATTGATCTGCCCAAGTGGCATGGCCTGCTTTCCACGCACGATGCCATAGAAAGGCGCTCCGGTCGGTCGGATGCGCGCTCGGTCGATGCACATAGCGTCGAGCATCTCGGCGTACTTGATGTTGAGGCCGCTGCCTCCATCCATCATTACCTTGGTGAGCCGCTTGGTGCCAACGATCGGGTTGAGCACGAGAGGGTATCTCCCCGGTTGCGGGATGCTCTCTGGGTGGTCGGTTCGATCAAAAGTTATGGTAGACTCCGACCATCAGAGGAAGGTAGGTGCGGCCAGCTTGGACGTATAGACCTCACGGCGCGCGAGCTTCTAATAGTGCTTGGAGTTGTAGGCTGCCAACCCTACAAAGATCATGAGGTAGCCATCCATCGTTGGAAAGCCGCCATCCTTCCCCTCGGCATCGTCTGTGGTCGGGTCGGGGTCCTTCCCGTGCTTCCCTTTGTTGAAGCCTATGGACAAGAACCGCTTCATGAGGCCACAGTCCTTGTACAGATGCTTGACGGGAAAAGCATAGTTCGGGCATGGCCCCTCGAGCAGCTTCTCGAAGTGGTTCGGAGTGCCCTCCGTGGGCTTTCGACCCCCCTGCGGTCAGCGGCGGCCACGAGCGAGCCCTCGCGCCCTGCTTGTTCTTCTTCTTGACGGGACGGTTGGAGGCGCCTTCACGGCATCCTCATCCCGTTTCGCCTTGCCCTTGAGGCGGTCAAAGATCGCTCTAACCGCCTCTTTGCTCGAGGCGTGGCTAGTGGCGATGTCGAGGAGCTCCTTGGTGGTTCACGGGCCCTTACGTCCCAACTTGTGAACTAGGGACTTGCAGGTGGTCCCAGATAGGAAAGCTCCTATAACGTCAGCGTCGGCGACGTTAGGCAGCTCGTTGCACTACGGGAGAAGTGTCGAATGTACCCACTAAGGGTTTCTCGGCCTTATGTCGGCATTTCTTGAGATCCCAAGGGTTCCCAGGGCGCTTGTACGTGCCCTGGAAGTTCCCCATGAAGATCTCTTTCAGGTTCGCCCAACTTTGAATTCCGTTGGGCGGAACATGTTCCAACCATGTTCCGCCGAATCAGTCAGGAACAATGGAAGCTTGCGGATAATGAAATCGTTATTATCCGCTCCATCGGCTTGGTAGGCAAGCCGATAATTCTCGAGCCACAGTACTTCGGGATGTTGGTTGGTGGTTGGTACCTTGGCGGAAAGGCGGCATTGAGGATGTGTCGGCCGAAGGCCTAAGGCCCCGGCAGGCCAGGGCTTGGGCTTCGGTCTTCGTCGCTGTCGTAGCGTCCACCACATCAAGGGTGATAGCCGTGGCTAGCTCTCTCTCTTGGATCATCGCGGGCACGTCTACGGGCATCGAGGGTGTTGCGTGCGTCACGGTTGTGGCTGAGACTCTCTTGCACCAGGACCGTGGTGCGCTGTCTGCCGCCTTGTGGCGCCTGGTGGACTGACGCGTCCTTGTTGGGTCGCTCTGAGGGCGTGCGCTGGCTGGCATCGAGCTCGCGTCGCCGAGACAGCGAGCTCTCGGCCTAGTTGCGCCGCTGCACGCTCGAGCAGCGTACGAATCTCACGATGGACCGACAATCCTCGAGCGTCGCGGGCCCCGGAAGACCATGTAGCAAGGCCGCCGCAGTAGCGATGTTCTGGCTCGCCCGGGCAAAGTGTGGGAGTGCTTCATCGTCCGCGATGATCCTCTGGTTCACGTCACGGGCCATGACATGTGCGCGCCCACCATCTCCGTGGCGCTCGATCTCGATCGAGCTCCGCGAGTTCCTGCTCGAGCTAGAGTCGCGCTTCCTCGAGCTCTTGGTGTCGGGCCTTCAGCTGCTCCACCCGCATGCAAGGTGGGGCCACTGCCTCCCCCTCAACCTCTTCATCGAGGTCGTTCATCGGGGTAGCCTCCTCTTCGTGGATGCTTTCGACACCCTCAGGGGTACCTGCCATAAAACATTCATGAGAGGTGATGACTCCCCCTGCTGGAGTCAGAGCCAGAGGGTGATTCGATTCTCTCGCGAGGAGGTCGTCAAAAGATTCCGTGACATATTCGGTCATCCCCACAAACCCGTCATTCGCGGGGGATGAAGGCGCGCGTTGCGCCACAGGTGGTCATCGGTCTCTGCGGCATTGCGGAGACCGAACGAGAGCATTGTCGGGGCACTCCGGATGAGGTATTTCGGACGAGAGCGGCTCCCCTCAGGAAAGCTTCGCCATGACATTGGCGAATGAAAAGGTGAGGCGGCGCAGATCCTCGGGGCGGCCGGGTTCCCAGAAGACGCCGAGCTAGCGCTCAAGCCTCCCATGGTCGAAGTTGAGGAGCTGGTTGTTTAGGGGCGCGGGCCTCCGGTGCGTGCAGCTGCAGCTCCTCAAGCGCCTCGGTGATTGCGTCGAGGCTGGCGGAGTGGAGAGGTCGGACGGCGGCGGGAGCCATTGCCAACTCTCCCTCCGCCGTGACGATGAGGTCCAGGTCCCCGAAGCGCACGTGTGCGCTCGGGACCCAGCTGAGGTTGTGGCTAGCCATCCGAGGCCTGGTGTGGATGTCGAGACGCGCAAAAGGTCCCTTGCTGGCGCGCCAACTATCGGTATTTCGAGTTGCCACCGATGAGTAAATTTGTATTATTGCGCGTCTGGCCCGGATGGTGTGCTAAGAGGACACGAGGTTTATACTGGTTCAGGCAGAATATCCCTACGTCTAGTTTGTTGTTGCTGCTCGTGTTACTAGTACTGAAAGTTCGTAGTAGGGGTTACAAACGGTCGAGAGAGGGACGGGTCCTAAGTCTATGGTGGTGTGTTGAGATGGGTTCCGATCGGTTCGCTGTGCGATACTTATGTGTTCGGATGTGCTCGGATTGATAGTTTGATGTGCGATGCCCTTAACGGGACACCCTGCTTTCCCTTTTATAGGCCAAGGAAAAGTAGGGGATACAACGGAGGGAAGAGAGGAAAATGAGAAGGAGAAGAAGTCCTCTAGGATCGTCGGGTCTTTCTTTTCCTTTACGTGGGTCCCGACGACCCTGTAGACGTCAACAGGAACAGCTCCACGTCGTGGCCCTGTCCGTCACTGGCGCCATGTGCAGGCGTCGTCTCCCGGTCGTGGCGCTTTACTCCGTCCTGACGGACGTCGCGGTGAATTGACGCGCTTCACGTTGTTCAGACGAGGGTTAGCGTAAGCGCACCGCACGTCCTGATTTGTTCCTAATGTGAGTCCCCAGGTATGGCCCGTCATGGCCACGGGTTATATCGGGGCGTGCCGGCCGCTTCCTTGGTGTTAGAGCTTTGACCCAGGCCCATACGCTTGGACCTGGAGTGGTTGGCGGCGGTATGGGTCTCCGTCGGGCGAGACGGAGCCCGCGGCCTCGGTGTCGGCCGAGGCGGAGCCAACCCTCAGGGGTCGGGCGAAGCGGAGCCAACCCTCGGGGGTCGGACGAGGCGGAGCCACCCTCAGGGGTCGGACGAGGCGGAGCCCGTAGCCTCGGTGTCGGGTGAGGCGGAGCCAACCCTCGGGGGTCGGACGAGGCGGAGCCCGTGGCCTCGGTGTCGGATGAGGCGGAGCCACCCTTAGGGGTTGGACGAGGCGGAGCCCGCGGCCTCGGTGTCGGGTGAGGCAGAGCCAACCCTCAGGGGTCGGACGAGGCGGAGCTTGTGTACCTAGGGGTCGGCAAGAGCTGTAGTCGCGATCTTGTCTTCTCGGATGAATCAACGTTGACGGTTATTAGCTCCTCCTCTTCGGGTACCCTAGTATTGGTTTCCGATAATTGCCATTGCGAACTTCGGGTAGCTAGCTAGTGGCTCCAAAACAAAGTACTCCAGGTAATTGCTCAAAAAAAACCACTCCAGGTAACTGGCTGCATCATCCGTCCCTGACCAAAATCTGTAGACGACGGGTAGGATCCAAGGGCTACCGGACGAGTTTGGTGCCTGTCCAAAGCTTTAGGTGGGAAGGCATTATTACTAGGTCTTTGTTTGAGCACCCGGCTGGGCAACATTTTGCTTCAGCACCCCAAGACATGACCAGATTACTGCCTGAGCCTGACTATTAGCTAGCTGTTAGGAGTACGTGCCTGGCCGGTGAGGTTTTCAACCAAACAGCTCCTTACAGTTTCTCGTCCCTTCGAGTTTCCACTTTCCAGTACGTATTTGGATTGGATGTCGCCGCCGGCCTCCACACCGAGAGAAAACGAGCTCAGCGGTGAGCAGGCGTGACTTTGTCCACGGTCGGCGTCTACCACCAGCTGTGTATCGTCGTGTACCGTAGTTTTTCTCCCCGTTTTAACTGCTCCCGATCCTTTTTCCAGTTGACTGTTCCTGTACCAGCACTTAGCAGTAGCAGTGGTTGTTGTCACGTGTGATCACACGGGCACCTCTGTTTGTTGCTAGAATAGGTACGCTAGCTGTACCCATGGATTAGATGTACGTACTGATCTATCCACTCACTCCTTTCTACGGCATGAGTGCAGAGGTCAAAGTATAGCTAAACACTTCGCCAAATGGACGGAGTACTTGGTGGCTGCACGATACTACGCCCATCGATCGGTCGATCGAACTCATCTGTCCTGTACTCCTCCTGATGACCCTCTTGTTCTTCGCCGTGTGTTTAATTTGCTACGCACACGCTAGCACAGGTGCGCAGCGCATACACCTGCTGTGGATCAGCAACGTACGGATCGGAGTACTACCACAACCATAGCTACAGGTCGCTAAAGCTACCGGGAGCAGACGTTGCCGGCGCATTCAATGCGTTCACAAGTCGCCTACATATTGATGGAGTAGTAGCAGCCAACATAATTGCGCGCACACACACACACATGCATCAAAGCATCACGTACGAAATCCAGACGCAATGGCCCAGGTCCTGATCCTGATCTCGGCAGCTCTGGGCTCTGCTTGCAGAAGTCTTCCCTCCGTTCACACCAACGTATTGTCGTATCGTGTGCCCGGCCTCCTCTCGCACACGCTCGATCGCTCTCCCAGCACTTAACACATGCATGCAAATGCAATTAATGATGCAATGCTGTGGCCACCAGTGGCTTGCTTGGCGTGTCACTTGCAAGTTCCGTTGAGGCTACGGTTTGGACTTGGGACCATGGATTATTCAGCCCAGCCCAGGCGGCCTGCTGGTGTACGTGGCACTTGACTACTCGAGCGAGGAATGATGTGGTGTACTAGTACACTAGTGTACGTCATATGCTACAAGTAAAGCGGGCCGACCATGAGACTTGTGATGGCCTCGCATGTTGACTACCTACTTTAGCTAGTACTCCGTAGCATTCTCGGATAGGCTGGTGGTCACTGACTCACACACTCGCTGGTCGATCGAGAGTCAATCTGTAACAGCAGCATGCATTGACAAACCCGGCCGGTGTTTAGTTCGTTCCGCAGTGGGTAGTCGTACCAGTACAGTTTCCATCATTATCTAGGGTTCTTGAATCTTGACGAACATATATATTGTCACATGCACATCGTCGTCCTCCCAAACTTTCATGATCATCGACTTCACTGTACTTGTGTTGCTGACCGATAGCTGCTTAGTTCTTTCGGGAGTGAGTATACGGTTTTTCCATCATTAGGGTTCTTGATTCTTGACAAACACACATATATACTCATATCCCTACTAAGTTTTCACGACCTTTTGTTGCCCGACTTGATCGTGAGGTTGCTATCATGTTATACGACCTATGCTTTATCTCGTTGAAAATTTGTGCCGGCCTAGCTCACTAGCTGCCTTAGTTTGAATGCGATATCTTGGTTCACATTGTGTGATTATTCGAACCTCAAATTTGAGTGACAAGATATATATACTACTGTATTTTGCAAAACATGTGGCCGCTACCCGCAAATGCCAAGACCACCTGTCATTTCCATGGACGATCTTGTACACTCGTTACCTACTGTACGTACTAGGAGTTGGTATTTATTTCCAGGAAAGAGGATCGGATGTGGAGCTGTTTTCAGCCAGGCAGGCATATGGTTGATGGCTCGTCATCGTCCGGCCAGTTCACTGTGCTCCGTGTGCTGTGTGCATGCATCCATCAGAGACCATCACTGACCACCTGAGGCTGAAACCTCGTGGAGCCGCAGCTGCTGGTGGACCAGCGCCGCGCATCAGAATTCAGAACCCGACCGGGCGGGCAACCGGAGGAACCCAACAAAAAACACGTCCATTGTCTCGTGTCCAGCAGGGGCCGCCGCCCCGCCTCCGTGCAATGCACATGCACCCGCTCGGCTCGTCCCCTGGAAGGTGCGGCGTGCGCCATCCCGTCCATCCGTCCATCCGTCGCCTCACCGAATAATCGCATCTGCATGCACGTCTGAACGGGCGATGCATGCAAGGGCCTCCTCCTCTCCCACGTTTTTCCTGAGATTGATTGACGGGCTCCGCTCCGCTCCACAGCGCGCGAACGGCCGGGGCCGTGCCTTTTCGTCGAGCAGGATCCTGCCGTTCAGATCCTGCAGAGCACTCCGTGTTTGTTTGGAACCAGCAAAGGGCGTCGTCGCACCCCAGCTTATGACTGATACGATCAAGCGAAAGCGAACAGGTTTATTTTCCACCGCTGCAGGGCAGGGCGAGGTTGAGGTCAATGCCCGAGTAAATGCTCCGCCGTGTTTTTTTCCTTGACGGCTGACAGCGGCGTGGTGACTGATGGGAGACACAAGAGAGGACACGGTGAAAGGCACGAGAACGACGCCGTCCTTGACTCCTTGTATACTCCCTATATCCCTGTGTTGACACGCTGTGTGTTGTGCGTACTACAGTACGTGCTACTCACAACACAAAATCGTCACGAAATGATACATATATTTATATATACATATTTAATAAATGTTGACTTAGCTGGGGTGCAAAGGAACAGCAGACTGTAGCAGTGTTGTGTTGCAGAACAAGAAGATGCTGGTGAGTGGATAGATGGGAATCGAATCAGGATCAGACCATGTCATGGCGCGGATGGATGCCGGCCGGGCCTCCACGCTTTTTTATCCATGGCTGTGGCCATCAATGCAGGGTTTGTCTCGGAAGGGATATCGCAGCCAATTTGTATCGTTGCTAAGATCCTAAGCAAAGGGCTGAAAACAACAGTAGTAGTACAGGACACAACGGTGACGTCCGGGACGACCGGAGGGGACACACTGTTCCTATTCGCTCCTGAATTATTGAGCCACACCCGGACCCGACCATAGGTTTATCTCTTTCATTTCTCCCCACTTTCTTAAATCTGGTAAGATATTCAAGCCAAGCTCCAAACAAAATGCCATTGGAAGATTCGGCGAATAATTTTGCTTTGGGAGCAGGACAAAAGGAAGCTGATCTGTGTTACCCTGTGGCTGTGAGGGCCAGGGGCAAGCAATGGGAGCGTGCACCGTGGCTCCCGAATCACGCGGCAAAATCTCCATCCCCTGCAAGATTCCATCGGCTGGGACGACGCGTAAAGCCGTAAACCCTTTTTTTTCTTTTTCTTTTTTTTAAAGGAACCTGTCCTTGATGCCCTCTGGTCTAGCGAGATAATCAACTCGGCAGGGCAATCATCGGCGACGAGCTGATCCGGTTTGGCTTCTCGGCGAAAACGACTTGTACGTCTCTCGCCGTCTCCCGTCACCGGTTGGAATTCACTTCGCTGCGGACGATACAAAGGACAAGCCAAAAGTGCTGTCGTTGCACATTACGCATTACGCCTTGCCCAAGTTCTTCCTCACTTCTCTTGAGCTGGCTTGGGGCTGGTGTTCTGTCGAAGCCGTTTAATTCTGATGTTTTTGTCAGTATCCAGGATTGTCAAATCGTTACCTGTCTGCGAGAGTACGCGTGCAGTGCTCGAGAGAATTCCTTCCTGATAATACTCTACACACGGTATACAGACGTTTCATCAATCATGTAGGCCGTGCAATTTTTTAGTCCTTAAACGATTTGACACGACAATATTTTTTGCGAAAAAGAAGCTGACGCAACAATAATAATGTACAATGGAAGCATCCAAATTTAGCATCACTATACCAAGGGGCTTGTACGGCTTCGAGGACAAGTAAGCTGGCTGCATTCTTAAGGGCTCGTTCGGTTAAGTCGTTTTGACGCCGGGAATCAATCCGGCCAGTGGAGCTTATATAAATTAAAGTAATGATTTCGGCCGGAATTTTTCCTTGGCTTCATTCCCAAAAGAACGAACGGGGCCTAAAGCAGGCCAGCGACAAGGACATCCTATCCAAGGACAGGTTCGGCTGGTATTAAAGTCGACTGAAACTGTTTTATTATGAGAGAAAAATACTGTAGATTCTAGCTGATAAGCCGGCTGATAAGTTCATGCGAACATGGCCCGGCGGATTGGGGATAAAAATACCATGCAACAAGAGAATACTGGAAAATAATTGCTACAGGCTGGCCATCCGGCAAAATCCTTTATTCTGTAGACAGAAAATTCATAAGGCCTCAGGTGGACCTTCAGAAAGAGCCGTTAAAGCTACAGTTGTAAAAATTGTAGCCCGCATTACAAAATCGACAACGGCTGTTAGTTCTTTGCCGGGGGTGACTTGGGCCTCAGGCTCTCGATCTCTGGTGTTGTCACAACAAGGTGAGGAGCCTCTGGGGGAGGGTTTCGGCCACCGCCTCCTTGCCATACTTTCCCATCCTTGTCTGCAAAATTCCTAATGTATGCCTGCGAGAAAAAACGATAATAGAGATGATGTAAAAGGATCTGCGGAGCTCATGGAGTGGAAGTGCCTGAGCAGGCGTGTGCGTGTGTGTTTCGGACAACAGCACATGAAGTTGTATGTCCAGCTATCTACCTCTTTGTTGAAGTTGGAGTAGGATAGATTTTTTCCAAGGGTAAGCCACCCCGGGCGGATGTTATGATCCTCTCCAAAGAGTTCAAGCCGCCTCCTTCCAAGAGCAAAATGCTCAACGATTCTATACATGTCATCAGGCTTTTTTGTTGATCCTGCAGAAGAAAAAACACCAATGCTACTTGTTGCTAACCATATAAACAAACGAAAACAGTAACTTGCAATCATGCATATGATTCTATGGTTACAACTGGGATTGTTTTTGTAAGCTTGTAACCCCAGCAGTATCATGGAGGGCTGGAGGCTGTATGAAACTTATATGCCTTCTGAAAGAGCAGGGTTAGCCTTCTTCAAAAACAACAGGGACTAAGTGATTTTTACCCCTAAGAGATGCAGCAGACCTATTTGCAACAGATGTTTCAGGACCATCATCAACATATGATCTAGTCTCATTTTTAAGCCACAGTTCAGATTACTATAGATCAAGACCCCAAGCTTCCTATAAACAGCTAGGCATGCCACAGAGCAAATGATAACAACAAAATGTACACCTTGTTTCACATAATTTGCAATCCCAAATTCATATAAATCCAAGACAAATATGTTTTTGCCAACCATGCCAAATTCACAAAATTGCAATATTCATACCATGGCAGCAATAAAAACAGAACAAAGAACTCCATTTTCAACAGAAAGAAATCAGAAAAGAAAATTTGGAGAAAATAAGTTTATTGAGTGTATGCACCTCATCATAGAAAATGGTAGTCGCTGGTCATAAGACAGTAGTATAAATGCATGAAGCATATATAAAGAATAGGAATAAAACTAATAAAACCAAAGGAAAAATACCATCAGTTGGTTCATCAGCTATTATTATATCTGTGTCAATATTCGCATGGATGACATGTCCATCCGTGCTTCGTCGCACAGTTCCTTTTATGCCCATCAAGCAATGCTCCTGCACATGGAAAGGGTAGATACTTCACAAGAGAACCAGAGAAATACAGAAAAAAGACATATAGGCATGCCAGAAAAATGATACATCACATACTACTCAACCACAACACTACCTTTGAGTGCTGCAACAATGTATGGGAGTCATGCCGCAGACTTGGAGCTGCATTTTTCTTGTTGGTTTTCACCCAGCAAACATCCTCACACCTACGGAATCCCCACTGAACACGGAAAAATTTCAGTCAGTCTCATCTTATTAGTTATTGCAGCATTTCATCAACAGCTGCAAATTAAAACACACATATAGATGAAATGAAACTATGAAAGTATGAAACATTGTATATGTTGCTATGCATTCCATCAGAGGGAAAAAACTGATTTCAAGCTCCCGCCCAGTCCCCCAAAATGAATGGCATTACACTAATAATATATAGTGCAACTGTTAAAGAACGAAAATAGCAGGCTATGTTACCTTCTTTAAACACTGACGACCCTGTTCAAGGCCTACAGCATCACCAACCCAAAGGAACACAAAGGAGGGTGTATCTGCAATAGCCTGTTGATTCAAAAATACACTTCTAAATATTAATTCTGCAGCATAAATGAACTCGCAAAAGAGAAAGGATGAAAGAAAGAAAAGGGAAAAACCTCAATCTTTAAATTCATAATCTCCTCGGCAGTCCAATATTCTATGTGATCTGTGATTCCTGGCGCACGGTGAGTATACTCCTCCCATGGAGGATCCACAAGAATAACATCAAACTTGGTACCAAAAAACTCTGGAGAAAGAACATGTTCCCGCAGGTCACACTTGTAATACATTGGCGGTGAAGCTGACTTTGCAACAATTTCATCTTTCCTCTGTATGAGTTCTCTCAACTTTGGATAGTCCTCCGCTACGCTTGTAAGATCCAGTTCTCTAATGAAATTTTGGGGCCTCATGCCAGTGTCCACAAAGTTCTGTGAATAATCATTTTGTTCGCCCCTTGAAGGAGCTTTTCTGTTTGGTCCGCTGTTCCTATGTGGCGTCCAACCAGGTTTATCGTGGAGCATGTCACGGCTTTGAGGGCCCATATTATTGTAACCCAAACCTGATACATCTGTTGGTGCACCTAACCCGGTGTCTATTTGATTTAAGTGGATATCATGACCAGACCCAGCTCCCACATTTGGTGCGAACCTATGTTCCGGAGCAACAGGAGGAATGGGAAGGTTGGGAGGAACAGAAAGCATATTCACATCAACACCTCGTGCTCCAGGCCACACAAGAGGTCCTGGAAATGGTGGCATGAAAACGCCAGGTAGGAGAGGAGGACCAGGAGAATGGGGAATATTTGGTCCCATATGCTGCATTGGTCCTGGTGGCAGTCCAAGAGGACCAAATGGTGGAGGCATGATTAGCATTGGAACTCCGATTCTTTGAGAATCCCTTCCATTTGGTCTACCCCTTCCTCCTCTAGATGACCTATCGCCTTTTGGACCTTGTTGAGGAAACGAAGGAATCATGCTTGTGCTACCACTTGGATCTGATTCAGGATGATCAGAGGATTTATCATCAGTTCCTCCAGGTACTGAATCTCGATGTGCTCCCACTTCAAATCTTCTACCAGGAACAGAGCCCTCTCTTCCAAAATTAAGATTACTATTAGGTCGAATCTCTATTGAGTCAGAATTGTCATATCGGTTCCCATAGGTTGAGGGACCTCTAACACTTTCAGATCTACCCCTAGAATCTCTACGGTATCCACCTCGGCCATGGAAATTCCCACCATCTAGCCTTTCCTGTGCATTCCTCCATTCAGAATCATTTGGCTCCTTAGTATCTCGCAATTGAGTGTTCCTCCCATAGTCCTTAGACCCCTCAATGTCTCGGGGTTTCTCATTCCAATTTCTGTCCCTCCCTCTGTCTGATTTATCATCTCTATAAGCTTCTCTTGTGTCAACTCTAAGAGAACCACCATTTTCATCAACATAAACTTCATCTGACCTCCTGACTGATGCCCTTTCCTCTTGGTCCCGTTGCCCTTGCTTCTCCCTACTACCCTCTCTCCTCTCTGAACTCCTAGCAGAAGCATCAGGGCTAAATCTTCTTGAAGGTTCCCAATCATTCTTGTCCTCTCTTCCCCTCCTCCTATCATAGTCTCGATCCTTAGAATCATCCGGGCTTCTCCTTGGAACTTTAGGCGATCGCGAATCCCTTCTCAGATTATAGACGTCATCGTCAGCACTGCGGGCCAGGCCTGAGCTTCTATCTGCATTCCCCCTTGATTCATTCCTATCATTTGAAGGTGTAATCATTCTATTATCGTCCTGATGCCCAACTTCATATTCATATCCATGTTTTCTGGATATATCAGAATAATTTCTGCTATCCGCATTCTCCTGATTTTCATGCTCCTCCTTCCAAGTGTTCCTTGCATTAATATTATCCTCAACCTCCGGCTTGCTGCGACCTCTACTAGACTCAGGCCCGTCCATAGCACTCTCTAATGTGTAGAGTCAAACTGCTACTTTTCCCAATAATACAACTCAGCTGATAAACCTTGGCAAGAAAGTTGAGATTCCTATACACAAAATAATGATAAACAATATCAATACCGACTTACCAAGGGTAGACAAAAGCAAAAGGAAATCAGTATACAATAGGCGAACTTGTCATAATGGAACTGCAAACAAAGTCAACTGAAAGGACGACAGAAATCTAAATTTGCTGCACATTTAGATTTAATAGGTAGAAATAAACATGCTTACAATGGAACTACAACAAAAACAAACCATAGACATCTGCTGGCTCCTATAGCTAGTCAACTAATATGCAGACTTAATATCAGAATAAAGTGTAACATAAGATACATATATAAGATATAAAATCCAAAAGTGAAGTTGGGGAGGGGGCAAGCAACTTGTATGAATAGCATATATTCACTAACAATACAAGTAGCAATTCTAATCAATGTTGTTGATGCAATGTTGGTGTCTAATTTAATCAGCAGGACCGAGTGTGTATTATTCTGAGATTTATTAAGCACGTAGCAGATTACATGAATTAATAATTGTTAGTCGCTACTGATGGCCCTATGCCATCGTTCGACGAATCAAAGCTTGGCCTTCCCGATCATTTTCACCATTGGATGTAAATGACTGGCCATTGTGTCATCATGTCTCTCACTTCAAACCATTTGCAGTAAGCGTGGAGACGTGCGCCTCCACTTCCTCTCTGAACTGTTCAGACCACTCGATCAGGGTCTCCACTGTCTGACGATAACAGCAATAATTGCCATCGCCATCTTGGTGATCGAGGTTCAGTTTTCAGTGAAAATATCTTGGTACTGGTCACAACAAAATGGAAAGTTCCAGGAAGTTCTGTCTGTGTCTACCCGTATACTACTGAGCCTAGTCTATCTCTTCCTTTGCCCGTATTTTCATCACCGTAGTAGCAATATTAAAGGGTTTAAAAAATCGATTATTGATCTAATGGGAAGCCAATTGAATATTGATCCATAGTTGGTGCTGCAATCGATCAGAGACTCAGAGTATTCAAACCTGCTCGGATGCTACTGTTCCGCTGTTCGCTGCTCGGCGCTCCGGCCTCCTCGGTGGGACGGTGACTCGGTGCCGCACTACCGCTTGGCCGCGCCGGCTTCCAACCCAGGAGCCGCCGCCGCCGCCGGCCTCAGTGGGTGCGAGCGCGACGATGCCCCTGGATGCTGCGGTGCTGACCCGGGCGCGGGCCGCCCAAGCCAAGTCGAGCGGAGAGCTGCCACTGACAGTCCGCCGCCGCCGCGAACGGACCTAGGGTTTGGAACGCAGGAACGGGAGTCGGAGGGGAGAAGCGCCTTCACGCCGGGCGAACAGCAGTCTAACATGTGCATAGGGGTATGCCGAGCGGACCGCGGCGGATGTGGAAATGGGATTTTTAACTTTTCCCCGTCGATGGCTCCGTTTGTCATCTCTACGCGCGTTCCTACGTAATCGTAAACAGTAATCCTAGTACGTTTCTGTCATTTTTCTTGAGGTGGCACATCTCGAGGTGGCTCAGATGGGCACGCCAGCGTGGCAGGGAGCCTGGGCATGCAAAATGACCTATATACTCCCGCTGCTTCTCCCCCTCCAATCGCTGACGCGTGGGCCCCGCATGTCAGCTTGGTCTTCAACCTCCTGCCATCACCACGCAGATAGGGAAGGGGGAACTTGTGCAATCCCGATCACGCTGCTGCCCCTCCTCGACCTCCGGCACGCCTTGCTTCTCCTCTCGCGAAAGTTGTTGAACTCGCGCATCACCGCCTGCACTTGGGGAAGAAGCCATCGACTATGTCGCCGAAGTTGATGCAAAACCTAACGCTCTTCTCGTCGTTCCACCTCTGGACCGCGCGCCGGAGCACGGCGATGCTGTGGCAGTAGTAGCGCGGCACGTCGAGGAAAGACCGCCTGTCCAGGATGTCGGCGTACTGCACGTCCGCGATGACACCGAAGGAGAAGAGCGGCTCCTTGGCCGACGGCCGGACCACACCGTTCGGGTGCGCCAGCATGGATCGAGCGAGCAACTGTGAGTGAGTGCTGATTGAGCGGTGCTCGGTGGCACCCGGCAGCAGTCCGGCACTGGTAGGCATGACGAAGGAGCCGAGGATGATGGGAATTGCAAGTAGGCGCAAAAGAATCTATCTGCTGCTCGCTTGCACCGGTGCACGGTGCGCCTCTTGTTTTTGGATAAAAAAAGCACGATCGGGACTACACGAGTTCCCCCTTCCCTCTCTGCGTGGCGATGGAGGGAGGTTGAAGACGAAGCTGACATGTGGGGGCCCACGCGTCAACGATTGGAGGGAGAGAAGCAGCATGGGTACATAGGTTATTTCGCATGCTATGTAGGCCTTCCCAGGCTCCCTGCCACGCTGGCGTGCCACCTCAGCAAAAATAGCAAAAATATAGGAGAGTTACTGTTTACGATGACAAATGTGTAGGGACGCGCACAAACGGAGGAGTGCCATCCCTATGGATGGCAAAAAAATAAAAAATCCCTGTGGAAATTGGAGAAGTTGGGCCACTTTGTATTGTTGGGCCGAGCTGGAGGCTATTGTTTTGGGTGGGCAACTGGGCTGCTCCTGCGCAACTCTACTCCAAGATTGCTCGTGCAAAGCACGTCGGCTCAAGCCGCTCCAACCCAATCCCACCCCAGCGCCGCCGACGAGGACGACAACGGCGCCCCGCTGTTCTTCTCGGGCGCCTCTTCGGAGGCAACCTCGGTCTCCTCCGTAATAAATCTGCAGCCGTTTAAATAGTACCGGTGCTTCTCCAGCGGCTGAGTCTGCTCGCCCCTCGGTGGTAAGTCTTGATTGATTCCACATGCTCTAAGTTGAATCTGAGAGGGGGAATTCCTGATCACACGCAGTTCTTGCATGCTTCACTCATTGGCCTGCAGTGTTATTCAGTTTTTTTTCACTTAATGTTGCTATCCTTATCCTTGTGACTAGATATAGTTGGATAATTGAACATGGGAACCTACAACCATCTTTGGTCAATAGCCAAGAGGAATGCAATGGCGGTTGTAATTGGCGTCTCCATTTCCGACCGCTATGTGACCTTCACTTCGGTGACGGGCGAATCCATGTATCCTACGTTTACGGCCTCCAGCAGCGTCTGGGGAGGTATTATGATTTCAATTCGTACATATCAATTGGGCAATGGACAACTAGGTTATGCTGCAGTCCATATTCAAATAGTTTGGTCTTCTGGTTTGTGCTGACCAGGGTGTTGGAACCAGGTGATTTCGTTTTAGCAGAAATGAGGTGCATTGAGCAGTACAAGTTCTCACATGGTGATGTGATTTTGTTCAAGTAAGGATGGGCTAATTTTGGGAAAGGTCATTGCCGCGGACTTATTCCATGTCTGTATCCTGATCATTCCCCATGTGCTCATAGGTGCCCTAGCAATCATAAGCAGTTGTTTGTGAAGAGGTTGATTGGGCTTCCTGGTGAGTGGATACAGGTCCCTGGGTCCCTTAAGCTTACCAAGATCCCAGAAGGGCATTGCTGGGTTGAAGGTGATAACTCTGCTCGTAGCTGGGATTCTAGGGCATTTGGCCCGGTAAGTTTGTTCTTCTTCACATCTATACTACTTATTCGGGTGCCCTTGCTCATGTTGAGTTGGCTGAATGAAACTTACTAGTGCATATAAAGCTCCTGCTCTGCTGCATTGAATACTGATGGTCAAGGGGATTTTTGGTTCCATGGTTGGATCTTGTTGTAGTCTGTTTCAATCTAAAGGGCATGCTGCGTGTGATTTGAAAAGGCCAGTGACCAGCAACGATGCTTATGGGAAGAATCTGAGCCTTAGCTTCTTGATATTAAATTTGAAACTCCTAGAGTGTTCCTTTTGTGGGAAAGTTCTGAGATGCTCCCCTGCCATTTTAAAGTGAGACCAGGTGCCTATTGCTTGTGGAGCATCTGTGTTGGAAATGTCATTAACCATTAGATAATATATACGGTATCACAAATTGCATTCATCTTTGCTAGAATCTCTTAGAATGGCTATAGGTACTATATCTTAGAACATTCAGATTTACATGGTTATTTAGCACTGTGGTCCTTTAAATTTATAACCTATTGGATCTGTAGTTATAGCAAGATAATAAATTGTCTTTTGTTGCCTCTTCAAAGCATTTTTTCTTATTCTGTAGTTTTTGCCTGAAAATGAAATCGATACACCATATGGTTGTAGCAACTGAAAGCTCCTAAGCAACACTTTGGACCAAGCTTTAGACAAACTAGATACCAAAGAGAAGCAAAAAAACTGAAAAAATGGGAATAAAGCAAAACTTTGATAGTCAGGACAACCTATAGCACAACAGACAAGTACATTAGTGCACCTCAGGTTAGGAGCACACACTTTGTGTCCTTGGTGATAATCTTTGAGGCTCGACAACTTGCAGCGATTTCTTCCTAATTATGTTGCTGTATTGCAATCTTTTGTGACGATAGAACTGGCAACAAAATCTGGTCCCTTTTCTGAAAAAAAGTTGTGTTGCATTGACTGCCAAGTATGAAACTATTGAGTTATAAAGCTGCTACCAATGAACTTGGTTGTGTGCTTGTTTAGACAGACACTGTGGTTTTCTTCAGTAATCATCGGTTCAAATGTCTCCATGGTGTACAACTAGTGAACAGTTAGTAGAGGAGATGGCGAGAAAGCATAAATTGGGCACAATTCATTCTTGGCTTTTCAATTCTGAGCTTCTGGCTGTTTCCCAAAGAATGCATCCTTTGTCAATAGTTCAGACAACTCATTACAACTATATATAAGAAACCAATACCATATGTTAGTGACAAATTATGCTGCATCAGTGTGACTTATTTTGTATTTGTGCTGTTTTTCAGATTCCATTAGGTCTAGTTCAGGGGAGGGTTACCCACATAATCTGGCCTCCATCAAGGACTGGCCGAGTGGAGAGAAAGATACCTGAAGGGAGAATTTCACCTGATTGATCTTACTCCCTACTACATTGGATGATCATTGGTGTACCAGATAAACTTGCTCAATTACCATTTATTACCAAATCATAAGTTTTGTAAAGCCATAAATATATACTTGCCCCAGTAGTTGCACCGTGATGTTGTATTCTGGGATCTTCAACAACCCATTGGAGTGGCTTTTTTTAGCCTCACGATACTGAAATTTAACATATGCAGGTGCATTTAGTAAAACCCTTAATCAGGTTACTATGTCGAATGTTGCAATCTGCTGCTTATGCGTAGAAAAATCCAAGAGAGGTGCAATGGCCAGTGTTCGGAAATCTTAGCCTATCTTTTTTTGCTCTCTTTTTTTCCCTGTACTAAAAACTAATATGTACACAAGCTATAGTCTGTCCTACAAGCACAGTTTTTTCTTTCTTGTGGTCAACTGGAGTTGTGCTCTGCGCCAGCTATGAAGTTCATCACCATGCTCCTGGCCTTGTTGATGGTCATGAAGCACAGGAAGAGGTGCTCCTCCAGGTCGTCCAGCTGCTGCCTAAAGCTCTCCTCGTTCTTGCACAGCTGCTTCAGCACCTCCTGCACCAGCCTCCCCTTCTCGCCAGCCGCGGCGCGGTGGTCCACGCACAGCTGCAGCAGCGCGAGCATGTGCTCCCCCTCGTCGCGCAGCCGCGCCACGAGGCGGCTTATGGTGTCCATGTCCCGGTGCCCAGAGAAGAGACCCAGCCAGACCGGCGACATCATCGGAAACGCAGCGAACGCGGCCAGGATGTGCACGCCGATGAACGCACCCACCACGGCCACGGCGGCGACGACGGTGATGAAGGAGGCCGAGAGCAGCTGCCTGAGCCGGGCGAGGCTCTTGATCCGGAGGCGCGCCTTCTTCCTGCTGGCGTCGAGGCTCCTGAGCAGGTCGGCGGAGCTGAGCTGCACCTGCCGGAGCTTGCCCTGCGACACGGCCAGCGCGGCGAAAGGGCTGGCCGAGGGCGGCGGAGACGTCGGCGAGGCTGGAGACGCCGACGTCACGGGCGAGCTTGCGGAGCGTGGTCTTGAGCGGCCGGTACCGGAGGCGGATCTGCTCGATGTCCCTGAGGAGGTGGCTGCACAGGAAGGACGCGCTGGGCGTCTCGTTGAAGTAGGTGGCGAGCAGGTCGCGCACGCCGGGGTGGAGCTGGCCCTTACATGGCGAGGCGAGGGCCGCGCGGACGGCGCGCTGGTCCGGCTCGAGGAGTTGCTCGGCGAACAGGCGGTAGGAGGGGAGGCGCTTGGACGCCGTGACGTTGCCGCCACCGCCCGGGTGCGGCACCAGCCCCGCGCCGTGCGCGAGGGTGATGTCCAGGACGCGCGCCCAGAACTCGTTGTAGGACTCGGTGCGGAACGCGCTGGTGTACTCCTCCCGGAAGTCGAAGCTCGAGGACGGTTCCATCACGGGCTTGGGGTCGTGCACACTGCTGCATGCCAACGCAAACACAGGTTAGCAACACAGATCAAGTGCCATGCGTACATACATGTATATACTACTGTATGTAGATGAAGGCACGCGTGATGAATGAAGGATCGATCTAAAGCCAGCCACCTTGACGATGATGCTGGTGGATGCATGCTTGGAAACACTTGAACATGCTACCACCCATTTTTTTCTCTTGGTCTAGAGACCTCTAGTAATGCAACATGCTAGTAGGGTTTCTCAATGGATATTTGGACATCTACAGGTGCATTTTAACTGGAGGTTTGAGTTGCTTAACAATGCAGAAATGACAATGTAACAAGGTTGTGCGTTGCTGTAACAATGCAGAAATGACAACATTGTTAAGGTTGTGTTTTGTTGTGTGGTGTGGAAAAAAAGCTCTTTGTGTGTCAAAGTTGTGAAAAACAAAAGTGTTGAAAGTTGTTGGTTAAACAAGTATAAAATATACCTTTTATCTTTTCTCTCTGAAACAACTATGGAAGAGCTTTTTATTCCACCAATTTCAAAAAGCGCAAAAACCGCAGGGATTTTCAAAAACGAACACTAAAAACTCCTTCAAAGCCGGCGCTGACTTTTGGCTTTTGGGACCAAAAGCCAAAGCCAAAAGACCAACCAAACAGGGCCGTGTTAACGGGTGTTCTGGCATGCTGCTACACGCATGCATGCACGGACGCAACGCAAACTCCAACCGGCGCTGACTGACTCCGCCGCGCCGTGGTGACCATGACCATGGCAAATGCGCCACTATACGTACGATGGTACGTGGCACACCATTACCATGGCAAATGTGATTGAATACAATGCACGAACGTCGATGCAGTGGTGCGTACCTTGCCGGCCTCCGTCGCTCTGCTGCACGCACCCTCCGAAGCACCCGAACGCGACGCCCATCGTCGATCAAAGAACGAAGCTGCGCCTGCGATAGAACAACCAGTTCCTTGGCGCTCTCTCGATCCGGGCCGACGCACAAGGCTGCACTGCACGCGTACGTTTCAGGTTGCAGTTGCAGGCACAGGCACAGGCGCGCTGCCGGGCACGGCGTTGGTCAGTTTCTTCCGACGATCGAGCTGCGCAGCTGATATATGGATGCGATTCGGTCCGCGAAGCAGCTATCTGCGCGTTTCTTGTTCCGGTGGAAGTGACGAGCCAGGGGTGGAGAACTTATAAGGCGCCGCCCCAAGATATCTCTGTTCGCTGGCCGTGGAAATCGTGCTTGCATTGGGCGCCAAGACAAGTCTCCGGCCTCTCCTCCTATCTCCAGCTTGCTACTAGCAGATGCTGCTACCGCTAGCTAGACCTGTCGTCTGATTCGGCGGAAGCTTGGAAGGAAGCACAAGAGGTTGGCCAGCACTCAACAAGACACGCCAGACGACACGCGCACGTCCTAGAATTCCACAGGAGCCGTCGGATCGGGCACCGACGGCCTGCTGCATGGACACGCGCGCGGCTCGGTCCATGGACGATCGACGCCGTGGCAAGTGGGCGCCCACCGTACCCCGCCGGCGGGCGGGCCCCGTGCGTGCTCCCGTTGCTTGTCCGTGTGGCGCGCCCATGATCGCGACGTGTGTTTTGCCCGGGGAACCCGGCCAGGCGCGGGCTGGTTTGCGTTGCGTCCGCGTCCGCCCGAGCGTTTCGCGTTCGCCAGCTGCGAACGCCGAACGCCACCGGCATGGGAACTGGGACAGGCCTGGGCCCTCGCCGTGCCGCTCTGTTCGGCGGAGGTCCGGGGCGCGCGCTTGCCGTGTGCGCGGTCCAGAACGCATGCAGGCGGGCCAGATTGTCCGAGATATTTTTCCAGCCGGCCACTCGTATCTTCTTCCTGATCTGGGAGGGATGGGCGCCGGGGATCTAGCTTGCCATGCGGTCACAAGGTGACGCGGAGGTGCGGAGCTGTGGATGGTTGGAGGAAACAGTAGGTTGCAGATATCCCAAGCCTCCTCGGCGGCGGCAAAGGGTGGCCAGCGCGCAGTGCAGTGCCTTGGCTACGGCAGCGGCAGGCGTCGCTGTTGGTCGCCGATCACGCCAGTACACTCGTCTTCTCCGGATCAGGGTTTTGGCTTCAAATGGTCCAGACTCCAGAGATCCTAACACCCTCTACAAAAAGGCTACTACAGCAGACTGCAGGAAATGGACCGACAAACAGCAACGGGCAACATCAGGCAGTGGCGACTGGCGAGACTGAAGACGACTCGATCAAGGACGGTTGCGTTCTTGCATTCAGAATGGGTGTGGTGGGACGGCACGGTGGTTATAATACTGCAGCAGTACACAGACCATTTGGCAAGGACCACTACTTGTGATTTTGTCAGATTGCACAAGGTAAAACTGCTATAGGGGCAAAACTGAAGTAGACGAAAGAGAAAGAACGAACAAAGAACAGGACATGTAGAACAAATTAGAAAATGAATCTACAGTTCATCTCTAGACTTATGACGCTTCTTTTTCCGTGGCTTATCAAGAACTTGCTTCTTTTTCTGTGGCTTATCAAGAACTTGGTCCAGGGGTGGGTCTCCAGGCCTGCGGAAAATTTGATCACCAATCTTAAACTCGTAGGCCTCAGCCTGACTCAGGATAAACTCCTTCAGCTGAAACCAGAGAAAAAATAGAGAAGAATTATATAAACATTTTAGCAGACTGGAAAGGAAAGTGAATCTTATCTGTAAATCTGAAAGGAAATCATGTTTCTAGGTTGTTTCGCCCTCAATTTTACGTGCTGTGCACTGAGCCTCTGAAAATGATAGAATGGTCGTCCTAAAAGAGATGGTAGAATGGCTACAGAAGTGCCGTCAGCTCTAGCCTCTAGGCAAACACCTCGAATCCCAAGTTCTGAATCACATGTGGACACTGATCTCATAGAACGATGGCAAAGTGCGCTCTGTACCATTGAGCGGTAATAACGCTCGAGTGAATGAGTCATGGGATAAATAGACATGAGTAGACCAGTGATTTCGTCTAATTTTTGTATAAGATTTTCAGGCCCTGGGTGCTTGGATCCTTTGGAAGGAAAGGAACGACATAGTGTTTAATGGTGTCTTGCCCAGGTTAGATTGGGCGCTTCTCAGAGGTCTGGTTGCTGCTAGTCATGGTAGATAGCAGCTCCTGTAGTTGTGGTTTTGGTCGTCTCTTTGTTTTGAACAGGCGCGTGTAACAGTTAAAAATCCTGAGCTGTGTGTGGTGTGGTGTGAGTTTTGTATTGGCTATTTGAGCCTTCCTTTTTCCTATCTTAATGCAATGATACGTAGCCCTCCTGCGTATTCTAGAAAAAAAAAAGATTTTCAAGCCATGGACCATGCATAGATTACCATGAAATGATTGAAAACTTATCCAGCTCGTGCTAGGCAGTGATGAAGCATATCGCTTAACTTTTCTTATAAATTGAAATTCAGGATCAACTGTCCAATATGCAGCATGAGTATGATATGTAGCTAACACAATTTCAGGGAAAGGTAAATGCAGTCCACATCACCAACCCCTAGTGAGTCCACAACGTGAATGAGATTTGTTGAACTAAGTTGCTCACTTTTTTCTTAACGTCTAATCTTTCAGGTGAACTGGTCAGATCAAGACCACCATTTTTTTTCCAGGTCAAAAGACCACTGTTCTGCCCCCAACTTTACTGCCATTGTAAGAAAATGGCCAATCCAAAGGAAGGAAGCAAGCACCAACCTCTAGAATATCTCGCCCTCTCTCCATGGTGAACATGAGCGTTCCGAAATTAACCGCCACGAATTTGGCGTCCACCGATCCCGTCCGCAGCACATTGCTCCACCTCGTCGCGATCCCCACCACATCCTCCTAAAATTAAAAAAAAAAGGAATTTTTAACGACACGGTGAAACGAGGCGACGAGCGTGCGGCCGTGGCGGCGATCGAGGTCGAAGGATCCGGATCCGCACCTGTGAGCGGGCAGTGCCGGGGCGGAGCTTCACGAAGCCGAACGACGGGCCGGTTTGGCCGCGAAGGAGCTCGGCCTGGAGAGCGGCCGGATCCATCCTTGAAAGGTCAGGCGGCGGGCCGTCGCCACGGCCCGGGCCCCGAGAGGAGGGCGCGCCATAATGGCGCCACTCGTCGTCCTCCTCCTCGTCTATCACGTCGCGCAGGTCGTCCGGGATACGCGCCCGCTTCGCCCCTAGGGCCGCCCCCGCGGCCGCGCACAGGAGGACGGCGGCGGCGAGTGCCACTCGCCATGCCATTCTTGCCATGTGGGTGAGGAGACGGTTTGCTTGGGCCCTGGGCGCCCCCAACGGATCAAGCGTGGCTAACCAAACCATAAACCACTATCGCACGATGCGAACGGATTGATGCCAATTACTTGCACGTTCCATGTGGCTTCTGATCTCCGAGTTGCATGGAAGCCATATTGATTTTGCATATATTAAGGCCCCAATCGGTAGGACTTCGCTTCACTACTGAAGTTATTTTTATGGGTCTTTACTGGTGGAGTTGAAGTCGTTTAGCAAACGACTTTACATGTCTATCATACATGACTGAGAGATCAATTATCCAAGATACCCCTGTGTATATAGATGTATAGTAACATTTGCAGTTGTACGTTTCTATATATTATTTCATCCTGAGTAAATTTGAATTAAAAAATTTGAAGTTAAAAAATAAAAAAATAACATAATAAAGTATTAGAAGACTATGGCCTTGTTCGCTGGTCCGGTTCGCTGGAACCAGCCGGCTGGTTCTCCTCTGGAGATTTAGCCAGTTTCAACTCGCTACAGTGTTTCTCTCTCACAGCAACCAGCCAGGTTCAGTCAAGATTCTGCCAGTCGAACGGAGACCTATAGAGGGAGGACGAACGTACGGAGGGAAGACGCAAAAGAACTTGCGAACTCATGGAGAGAAGAGAAACAGACTCGCGAACGTTTTCCCCAGTGGCAAATCATGTAATTTCATTAAATCCCAAGGTAGTGGCGCACGGGTCTGGAGAAGAAGCTGAGAGAAGCCATTTTTTTTCTTCATCCTACCCTAAATTCATGTGAAAGCATGTTTTTAAGGCTTCATCAGTCAAGCTATTTTATTTTATTCCATTTGACAGAAAACGGCTTCTGAAGCCGGTGAAAAGCCTAGACAAACGGGGCCTAAATCAAGGTCAACTCTCAATGTGCTACTACTTTTCAATTAAACAAGAGGAAATTTCAATGCTTCACCTTTTAATCTCTTTCCTACTACTGCTTACAATACAAGCATATCCTAATTTCGTTTTATGTGGCAGAACCATCCAAAATAACACACATTCGGAGACGTTCGTCTTCCACTAGACGCTAGCACCCCAAAAGTAAGCTAAATCGGACGGTCCCGTCGAGCACATCCCAAGGAGAACTCAAATAATCTACGTTTTTCATCCAGGATCCAATAATGAGAACGGGTTTACAATACTTAGTCCATTTCATACAACAAGAGTTCTTGGAAACACATTATTACAATACCAAGTTCAGAGTGCGGAATTTAAACAGCGGAATTGAAATAAACATCTAACGATAAGATACAAGGATCCGTCTGTGCCCACCAGAAGAATCCTCCACACAACGACTAATCCTCAAGCTGCACCTGCAACAGGGGTAAATAAACTCTGAGTACCCAATGTACTCACAAGACTTACACAACTAGTAGAAATAATTTCTCGACTCTAAACGATGCGATAAGCTTTATAGTTTGCTGGGTTTTCTTTTTGCAAAAAGCAACACTAGTAGCGAATCATTATGTATGTGTTTTATTAGCAGTCATCATTAGTTTATTAGCTAACCATTCTATGTAAGCACATGTTCTATTTTCAAGCAAAGAGTTGAGCAATCAGATCCATGTCACCATCTTTTATCTTCCAGTTCTTACTACGGTGCTAGATCGTAAACAAGTCGTACCATATTACACGGCGATTCGTGAACCAATGTAGCCTAGCTGGGTACCCCGAAACATACGTCCCTCTTGTACCCAAGGCACAAGCAAGACCAACCCACCATTCTCCTGTCGAGGGGTCCAGGTCCCCCGTCCAAACTTGGACTCCAAGCCCCCACACCTGATTCCCGGACTCAGTGTGATGCTTAGACCTCCACCATCCCCGCCTCCAATCAGTCGATCCGGAAAGAGCCGGAACCCACGACAAGAGAGCAACGAGACTTCCCTGCTCTCATTAACAAGTATGTGCTCAGGATAAAAAGTATGTGACCTGACTAGAATCTAATGCAATGGCCGGTCCTTAAGCGACATGGACAAGGAAAATAGTGTAACCAAGCTATGCCCCGTTGGTTCGGGACACAATCTCTTACACCCACCAATACATGTACCATATCCCTGTTCGGTCTCCATTTCCTTCCACCATTTTATCATGAGAATGATAATAATAATCACCTATTATGAGTAACGACAGGTTACTCACGCTACCGAAAAACCTAAGCATAACAGCTACTCGACCTAAGCTAGTACAACTCATAGGTAGGTATATCTATGTATGTAGTTTCAATATAAATCCTGTAACGTAAATGCACATCACACATATATATATGCAGTGATCATTCAAAATAAGGGTTATGCACCGAGGCTTGCCTTGAACAGGTGGGGTGTCAGCTCAATCAATTAGTGGTGGCTCTAGGACCTCCTTCTGCACGAGGATATCCTCCTCATACTCCTCGATCATCTCCTCAAACTCGTGATCTCCGATGGTCATGATCTCTACCAACTCGTTCTCTACATACATGCGATGATGATGCAACACTTATCATTTCGGCAACAGCAACTCTTAAAATAAGAATACACATGGTAAACTACTAAACTAGCTCTATTGACTAAAATACTAAGCTAACTATTATCTTCATCAAGTAAAGTGTTGGGTTAACTAACAAACACCTAACTTTATAAATGAAGGATATATCTCTATTTCTTCTAATGATTTAATGTATATTTGAAACAAAGAGCATTTAACTACCCTTATGTTAAGTCTATTCTAAACCTACAAAAATTACATTGAGCACATAATAATACAATGAACCTACTGTAAAAATTTTAGGGTTTTTGATATAACCAATCTACCACAAAAATTTCTACAATATTTAACCTAATCATATTAAGCACTCTCAAATGATTTAATAGCTACTGGTATCAATAAGCACATATATGAACTAAATACACTAACAGATAGAGCATAATTTTAGGAACTCAACAAAATTGGTTTCACAATTTTTGGATACATACATGATTTTATATGATTTACCAAAGTTCAGCTCAGAAATACAAATGAAAAGTTATTTCTATTCTCCACGAAAAAGCTAAACTAAATTCGGCCCAACGCGGCACAACGCGCGCGGCGGCCCACAAGTGAGGCGTGGCCCACGTGTGGAGGCGGCCCGCGGCGAGGAAGCCCGCGCGCGCTGGCACTCTTGCAAAAACGCCCTCGCGTTATCAGAAAATAGCGCGAACACTACACGTACTATTTCTATAGACAACGACTTTGCAACGGAACCCTCAGATCTTCTCCTCTTTACAACGGCAAGGCCCTCGACCATCCCCGCGCGCTCTGACATGGCGAGCGGTGGCACTGGCGCTTACACCGGCCACACAGGACCCACGCTGACCTATCTACGAGGCCGACGCTCACCTAGGGTTTGACGCGAGACGATAGGCGGCGGTTGCACGAGCCGAGACGCAGTAGAAGGACCTCTCCACGACGGCGGCCACCCTGCGGCAATGGCGACGATGTTCAGGTGAGCCGCAGCAACAACAAGGCAGTAGGGGTAGCGGGTGAGCAACGACAACTCACCAGTGACCTTACCGAGAAGCCGGCTCGACCGAAGATGACCCGAGCGAGGCTGGCCACGTGTGCGCTGCGAGGTGAACGGTGGACCACAAAGGCATGGCTGCGTCAGCGATGAGGAGGTGACACTAGAGCTGTGACTAGCATGCACACAACGAAGAGGGAGACAAGGCAAGTTAGTGGTGTAGAGGAATTGGCGCAGAATGAAGTGGTGGAGACTAGCCACAACGCTGGGCGGTGGCGGGCCTTATCGACACGGTGGCGGACAAAGCTCCAAAATTGGAGCTCGGCGTGACGCGAGTCATGGTAGGGTGGGGCGGCTGGAGAGGGGACGTGAAGGCGGAGACGCAAGCTCGAGGAATTGATGAGAGGTGCTCGCTCTCTGGCTTCACTGTGACGCGACACGATGGCGGCGGAAAGCAGAGAGAGAAAAGGGAAACAGAGACCAGGATGATGGTGGGCTCGGCTCGTCCTTGACTTGGCAGGATGCGAGTGGAGGGACCGGGAGGCCCATGCGCTGGCGCTAGCCGATGGGCGTGCATGCCTCCGATCGACATGGCCCGCGCGGCCGCAGTGTCATAAATGACATAGCGACGACGGCATGCACAGCCACGAGCGGACAGCAGCGGTGGCTTCGCGATGGGGCTAGCGACAGCGGTGGCGGCTCAACGCGGTGGGCCAGCGGCAGCCAAATCATGGTGGGCCTCCCCGACCGCTTCCTCTGCATTGCTCCTCCTCACCCTCATCGCCCCATCCTCCGGGGGCTCCCGCTCCTCTAAGCAGGCAAAGGAGCACGCGAACGCCCTCCCACCATCGACCCATCCCATGAGTGGCGGGGCGGCTCCAGGGAGCCTCTGCTGGTGTCTCGGGACGCCATCCACTCACACGAGTGGCGAAAGCTCGGCTTCCGCTCCGTCTTCGCGCCGCCGTCGTCGCTGGTGCTCGGATCCACCGCCACCCCGCGTGGTGGCTCCTTGGCAGAGGCCACTACCCCATTCCTCCTTCACCACAACGCTCCCCTCGGCAGTCAAATAGACCAGAGCCATGACCCGGGTGTAACACCCTCGGTGTTACACTGTATAATCTTTTGCTAAAACACTGCATGTGCATCATGTTTATGTGATAGTGTATGAATTATATTGTGTAAATAAATTCCTGTGACTTGAAACGTTTATCGGAAACGTGAAACAGATGTTACATTTTATGTCGCGTTATATCGCTTAGAGTTCTAGACGAATTTTTATTGAACGAAAATGCTATAGAACGCATACCTGGCACTTTAATAAAGTTTGTAGTACAAACTTCGTAGGTGGCGATGGAATACTTGTGGTTGAGAACGGGATTCGCTAGATAGCTTACTTAATAGCTTGGAAACCGAAGTTGACGTGAATCCGAACAAAAACTTAGCCATTTTCTTAAGTCGGAAAGTAGGTCGACGAAGCTAAGTTTGGGAATTTTTATAGGAGGATCAGGTTAAGTGATGGCATGATCTTAGGGTTTGTTTTAGTAATTTGATATACCATCTTGAGCGTAAAATAGTTGGGTTTAGCAATTGAAGCTTTGAGGTGGGTTTTGGAGCAGCTTTAAAAATTGTGCATGGCACGTTCTGGTCGGTATCAGCGTCTGGACGCGGTCACTGTCTCGGTTTGGCTCAGCGCCGCGGCACTGGCTTGCCCAGCCGCGCACCTACCCCACCGCTGTGTGCCCTGATGCGCGCACCCGCCCCACTGTTGCCGCGCCCTGGCGTGCACACCCGCACCACCACTGCTGCACGCGTGCAAGCACCCACACACGCACGCGCACGCCGTGCCCAGCGACCTAGCCACTCGACCAGCATCGCCGTCGTCGCACGCCCGTTGCCCTGGCTCGGCCACTGGCACCGCTTCACCGTGTCGCTGACCCCGCGTGTCGTGCCACTGCGCTGTTGCTAGCCACGGCCGCTTGTGCGAAGTTGCCATGTGCGCTCTGCCACCACCGTCGCGTTCGCCTGCCGCCCTACCACCTCGCGCTTGCCGTGCGGTGCCGTAAGTGCGTGGCCACATTTGGCATTGCCCGCACATTGCCTTGCCTCTCTGCCTTGCCGTCACGTCGACACTCGACGACGCTGCGCTGCTGCCTCCTCTGACCGGCGCCATGCCACTGTGGCGCGTAGAGCCGAGCCGCCGCCGTCGGTTTGTAAATTATGGCCGTGCGGCCCACCGTCCTGAACGCGTTGGCTATTTCCCCATAGCCCTGTAGCCGTACGTGATTGTGCACCAAAGTGATAGCCACGTCCCGCCACGGCAGCGACGAGCCACACCATGCCTGTCTCCCCTGTTCTTCTGGCGCTGTGGTCGCCGGACCCGCTCCTCTAAATTCGACGTAGTGGAGCCATCTCAGTTCAATTAACCCCGTCCGCAACTCCGTCGTGTAGCCAGCCAACCGCCCGACCACACCTTGCAGCGAGCCTCGCCGTGCCGTGCTCCAATTTGGAGCTATCGTTCCACCGGGTCAATAAGACCGTGTCGGTCTGCGTCGAAGGCAAGCTCCCTATCCAGTGCAGCTCGTGTCAATTCCTTGCACCGCTAGCTTCGTCTCTACTTGCTAATCACCCTGCGCACCTTTGCCTAATCGCTACCACTGCCTAGCCTCCCCTGACGCAGCCTTGCCACCTCCGTGCACCACCGCACCGTCCGTGCGCACGCGGCCAGCTTGGCTCAGGGCACCTCTGGTCGAACCATCACCTTGCCTCTGTCAGTGGTGAGTTCCTTGAGCTCACTAGCTACCCCAATTTCTTCAGCGTTGTTGTAGCTCACCGGAACATCGTCGTTTTCAGTGCAGGAGCTCCGCCGCCATGGACAGGCCTTGCTGCGGCGTCCCAGCTCACGCTTCCTTCGCCCAGTGCTTCACGTTCAAGCCTAGTAAGGTATCAGCTCCGTAGATAGGGCGGGAAAGGGCTGGTCTGGCCGGCGAAACCGCCCTGTGCCAGCGCCGCCGCGCCGGTGCGCGCGCGGGTGCCCGAGGGTGCCGTCGTTGCGAAGACAGGTTGTTCCGAGGGTTTATCTACGAAGTGGGTGACTATAGGAATAGTGATGTCGGTCTCAGTGTAATTCACTGTTAGGTCAGGGCAGTTTGGCTCCGTTCATGCCGTGTTGATGGATAGTTTGTGATGACAGGTTCCAAAGCCCCACCTGGTGCTTTGCCGTCATCTCTGCTTGGATATGAGGCACTGATAGGTTCTCTGGACACTTTTGGATTTGAAGATTTCAAGAGTATCTTAACAGTAAGACATTCTGTCATTTGTTTTGGATAAGTCATTTTCCTTCTCTACCACATGTATAAGCAGTCTCGCAATAGTTTATGACCCCTTAATATTCTTAGCCAGATAGACTCTTTTTACTTGGATTCATTTTTTACCTTCTCTATACTCGATAGTTTCGCAAAACAGCCAGGGCGCGCGGGCCTCCCCATCGCGGACCGTCGTCGCCCGGCTGGGCCGCATGCCCACGTGGGCCACGCAGTACGTCGCACGCGTGCGTTGCGCTGGACTGGGCCGAGCCACTCATGCCTTGGGCCGCGCGATAGAAAATTGTTTTTTATTTTTCAGTAAATTAGTAAATGCTTATTCAATTTAGTTTTGAGCTGAACTTTGAAAAATGATAGTAAATTTTGTAGATGTCCAAAAATAGTGAAACAAAATTTGTTAGGTTCACAAAAATGCTATCTATCTGTTAGTGTAGTTAGTTTACTGTTAGTTGTGATCATGATAGGTTCATAAATTTAATTTAGAAAGCTTAGTATTATGTAGCTTAATATTTGTAGGATTTTTTGTGGCAAATTGATGATAGATTTAGCCATGAAAGTTTTACAGTAGGATTATTAGATTATTATGTACTCACTATAATTTTTGTAGCACTAGAGTAGGTTGATAAATAAAATAGCTAGTACCCTTGTTTTATCATATATAGAGTAAATCGATATCAAGAGTAAGAATACCTTTAGTTGCTAAGATAATATATGTCATGCTTCATACTTGTTAGCGGTAACAGTAGGTAACTTAGGACCTTAGCCGGTAGGACTAGCTTAGTAGCTTGATAGATGTATTTTATTTTAGAGCTGCTGTTGCCATATTACTAAGTGTTGCATCATCATTTCATGCACGTAGATCACGAGTTGGTAGAGTTCGTGCCCGTGGACGAACAAGATTACGAGGAGGTCATTGAGAAGTACGAGGAGGAGATCCTTGTGTAGGAGGGAGCCCTGGAGCCTTTTGGTGCTGACTTTGTTGACCCACCGCCTGCCCAAGGCAAGCCCCGGTGCATAACCCTTATTTTAAATGATCACTGATTATATATAATGTGTATTTACGTTATAGGCATTCTATGAAAACTACATGCATAAATATATCTACCTATGAGTCCTACTAGTATAGGTCAAGTAGCTGCTATGCTCAGAATTTCGGTAACATGAGTAACCTGCCGTTACTCACAATAGGTGATAATGATGATCCCTCGTGATAACATGGTGGAAAGAAAAGTGGTGATCGGGAAGGTATATGGTTTGGGTACTAGTGAGTGTAAGAGATTGTGTCCTACGGCCAATAGGGCATAGCTTGATTATAGGTTTTCCCTATCTGTGTCGATTAAGGACCGGCCGTTGCATAAGTCTCGAGGCAAGTCATATATTTATTATCCCGAGCACATACTTGGGCATGGGTGTAGGGAAGACTTGTTGCTCTCTTGTTGTGGGTTCTGGCTCTTTTCGGACCGACTGATTGGAGGCGGGATGGTGGAGGTCCTTACACCGCACTAAGTCCGGGACTTAGAAGCGGGGGCTTGGAGTCCAAGTTTGGATAGAGACCTGGACCCCATGACAAGAGGGTGATGGGTTGGTCTTGCTTGTGCCTAGGGTACAAGCGGGGCGTGTGTTTTCGAGGTACTGAAAGGTCCTAATGGCTAGAGGAGGGGTGAATAGCCTAATAAAATTTCTACAACAACACTTAACAAAAGGATTAGACAATTATGAGGCGAAGCGAGTTTTGTGCTAACCTACCAAAATGCAAGCCACCTACCACAATTCTAGTTTAGATGGAGTATATCCACACAATAGCTATATCACTACACTAAGTTAGTGTGCTCTCAAATGCTAACTAAAGAGCCACACTAACCAAACTAACAAGCTCTCACAACTAGTTACACTAAAGAGCTTTACAACTAGTTTGCGGTAATGTAAAGAGTAGGCAAGAAGGTTATACCACCGTGTAGATGTATGAACCAAACAATCACAAGTGAAGATAACAATGAAGACCAAACACCTCGGAATCAATCATGAACACAATGATTTTTTATCAAGGTTCACTTGCTTGCCGGCAAGCTAGTCCTCGTTGTGGCGATTCACTCACTTGGAGGTTCACGCGCTAATTGACTTCACACGCCAAACCTTCAATAGAGTGTCGCACAACCAACACAAGATGAGAATCACACAAGCCACGAGCAATCCACTAGAGTACCTTTTGGCGCTCTGCTGGGGAAAGGTCAAGAACCCCTCACAATCACCACGATCGGAGCCAGAGACAATCACCACCCTCCGCTCAACGATCCTCGCTGCTCCAAGCCATCTAGGTGGCGGCAACCACCAAGAGTAACAAGCGAATCCCACAGCGAAACACGAACACCAAGTGCCTCTAGATGTAAACACTTAAGCAATGCACTTGGATTCTCTCAAAATCTCACAAAAATGATGAATCAATGATGGAGATGAGTGGGAGGCTTTGGCTAAGCTCACAAGGTTGTTATGTCAATGCAAAATGGCCAAGAGTGTGAGCTTGAGCCGGCCATGGGGCTTAAATAGAAGCCTCCACGAAATAGAGCCGTTGTACCCCTTCACTGGGTACAGCGCGGGGTGACCGGATGCTCCGGTCATACTGACCGGACTCTGGACCCAGCGTCCGGTCGCTCGATGTTAGACACGTGTCACACTGCTTTCAACAGGAGTCGTCTGATCTCAACGGTCAGTTGTTGACCGGACGCTCTGCTACAACTGACCGGACTCTGAGCCTCCAGCGTCCGGTCGTTTCTAGTAAGGTTCTAGAAATGAATTTCTTCGACCGGACGCGTTCGGTCATGCTTGACCGGACCCTGCCTGCGTCCGATCACACTACGACTTCTTACTGTACCGCCCGACAACACGACCGGACCCAGACCCTTAGCGTCCGATCTGTCAATGACCCAAAGATCCGATCATTCATCGATGTCTTTGGCGTCTTCATCGCCATACATGGATTTAACGCTACGGTCCCCCAGAGGTCCGTCCGTCCATTCGTCACTGTGAGATAGCCCAGCGACACTAACTCATTTTCACTTCTATCTTCTTCACCCTTGCTCAAATATGCCAACAACCAAGTGTATCACCTTGTGCACATATGTTAGCATATTTTCACAAACATTTTCAAGGGTGTTAGCACTCCACTAGATCCTAAATGCATATGCAATAAATTAGAGCATCTAGTGGCACTTTGATAACCTCATTCCGATACGAGTTTCACCCCTCTTAATAGTACAGCTATCAAACCTAAATGTGATCATAATCTTTAAGTGTCTTGATCACCAAAACAAAATAGCTCCTATGGTTTATACCTTTGCCTTGAGCTTTTTGTTTTTCTCTGTCTTCTATTCCAAGTCTGAGCACTTGATCATCACCATGACATCATCTTGATCATGCAATGGTCTTCATTTGCTTCACCACTTGGAGTGTGCTACCTATCTCATGATCACTTGATAAACTAGGTTAGCACTTAGGGTTTTATCAATTCACCAAAATCAAACTAGAGCTTTCAGGTACTCAACTGGGGGCATTGATTCACGAATCGCTGGGCAATCTTGTACGGCTTGTCTTGGGTCTAGCGCCGTAGTAAGAACTGAAAGATGGAAGGTGATGAAATGGAACTGATTGCTCAACTCTTGCTTGAAAGTAGAATATGTGCTTACATAGAATGGCTAGATAATAAATTAATACGGCTATGAATAATAACATAAATAAGGACTCACTATTAGTATTGCTTTTTGTAAAAAGGAAACCAGCAAACCATAAAGCTTATCATATCCCTTGGAGTTGGGAAATTAGTCCCACTAGTCGGATAAGTCTTGCGAGTACGTTGCGTACTCAGGGTTTATTTACCCCTGTTGTAGGTAATACATGAGGAGTACTGTTGTGTGAAGTATTCTTCTGGTGGGCACAGACGGAATCCTGGCTTACTATCGATAGATGTTTCTTTTAAATTCCGCTGTTTAATATTCCGCACTCTAACATTTGGTAATGTAATAATATAATTTTTAAGAACTTTGGATGTATGAAATGGACTAAGTTTGTAACTCGTTCTCCTTATTGGATCCTTGGGGAAAATGTGGATCTTTCGGGCTCTCCCTTGGGGTGTGCCCGACGGAACCCGCCTGCTGTAGCTTGCTTTCGGGGTGCTTAGTATCTGGTGGAAGATGAGTGCCTCCGTAAGTACGTTATTTCGGGCGGTTCTGCCACACCGGGGCCCTTGCGCTTGCCCCCTTGAGCTCCTTCTCTGGAACCCGACTGGAACTCCACCACCGACTGCGGCCCTTCCGACGGACGCACGCTGCCACCGCCGGTGGAGTCGTCTAGCTAGAAGAGTAGCATAAGCGTCTTGCGCAGCCTACCCCGGTCCGCGGCGCCAGAGCACTTGGTGGGCTCTGCTGCGCCGACCTCGACAATCTCGGACTCGGGCTGGTCTCGCATCGAGGAGAGGCGCTCCATGAGGCAGGAGGAGCAGATGCCCATGAGGAGCTGGGACGGGTGCTTCCCGCACCAAGGCGGCTCCAGCTCGAGCTCGGGGGGATATTTAACATTTTACCATTATAATGGATGTCACCTCTTTAGATAGCACTCTTAAAAATTACTCCTACATATGTACCATCGAGAGAGAGCATTTGATACATTCTTACCATTTTCGCTGACTTGGCACGCCAACTCGACCTGACAGCATAGACCGGCCATGGGAAATGACATTTTTCCCCCTCATCTATTTCTTCTATCTCTATCCCTTCCTCGCTCGAGCTCCGGCCATGGCCGACGATGGGGTCCATGGCGGTGGCTAATAGGACATAGGGGAAGTTGGGGGCGAGGCAGCCGGGGCCACGGCCAGCAGGTCCATGGCCGCGCCCGACGCCGACGACGAACATGGCGGCACCTGGAGCACGCGCAGGAGCACGGCCTCCTCGGCGCCAACGACGAACATGGCAGCCCCGTGCCTCCTCGTGCTTGTGCTCCTCTGCTTCCTCGCTGGTGGAGGACGCGCATCCCGCCACGACGAAGCGCGCGCGTCTCTTCGTCTTGTGGTGTCGGCCGCCGTACCCGACGGGCCAGCTTCCTCCACCGGCGACGAACATGGTGGCACCTCACCGTACTTAGGAGCTCGCGCGGCTAGAAGGGGAGCAGCCAGACCTCGCGCGGCCGACCATGGGGGAGGCACGCCGGGGATGGGGACGCAAGCGCGATAGAGCCCGCGCCCGCGGCAGAGCCCACGCGCGGCGGATCTCGTGCCTGCATTCGCCATCGGAGCAGCGCGGCTAGCTGGGGTGGTGCACAGACCTCGCGCTCCCCGGCTTCATCTGCTGTTGCTTGCGTCTGTGAGGGAGGAGGAGGCCGAGCTGAGAGGCGCGTAGGCCGGGATGCATCTTTACCAAGCGATGAGGATGAGACGGACGAAGAAGAAATAGATGAGGGGTAACAAAGTCATTTCGCATTCCACAGACATGCTGGCTTCCCTACGTGTCCTGCCACGTATGCAAAAATGGCTTAAAGTTATGAATTCTTCTCTCTTGATGGAAATATGTAGGAGTAATTTTAAGAGTGCTATCTGAAGAGGTGACATCCGTTATAATGGTAAAAAGTTAAATATCATCGGCTCGGGCACCGGCACCTTCTCCTTGTTGTCCCCCTCGGGCTGCGCCTGCTCGTCTTCCTCCATCGGGTCGGGTCGGATGGAACTCTCGTGGAAATTGGCTATCGCAGATCAGCCGCATGAGAAACCAAAGAGCCAAAGAGGGGGAGTGAAATGGAGTCAAAGGGACAAGCTGGTACGACATGGCTGTAAAATCGCGAGCGAAAAAAAAGAACCCTAGTGAGACACCAAAAACGACTTTTGGATTTGGGGGGCAGCGTGGGGAAAGCGGTAGGAAAGGTTCGTGGCCTTTTGCAAGAAGGGCGCGCCGCCCAAGGAGGGCGGCGGATGGGAACTTTGACTTTGTCCCGGCAGCGGGCGCAAGGTGACCAGGTATCACCAGTGCACCCCGCCCGACGAGATATCGACGGGCGGTGCGGCGTCCCCAAGACGAGATACGGCACAAAATTAAGGGGCTAACTTGATAAAACACAAGTGAAATATGTTGACAGGAAAGGGACCATATATACTGCGGATAAATTTAACTAATACATATCAATGACTACTACAGAGCATTAGGATGGGTGAAGAAGGTGATGATGGCTAGTTATATATATTTGGGGTTGGGCCGCATTTCACAAAATACAAGTGGACCACAAGGACTACGGCGGGGATTAATTTTGCGGTGGACAAGGGGGGCCGGAGCCCAATTTGGCCCCCACTGTGCTCCGTCCCCGTGGAGGGAAGGGACTCGTTGCGGTGGGCGCGGCGCACGTTATAATAGTACCTGTGCTACTGCTGGCACTGGATGGGTGAAGAAGGGTGATGATGGCCCTGGGGCCTGGGCTGTGGGGCTCGCCTGCACGGCTCCGGCGGCCAGTGGGTCACAGGACTCACGGCGGGGGATTAATTTCGGTGGGCGGTTGGCCGCGCTAGCTTGGCTGGGAATCGCGGCTCCGGCACCGGCCGCGTAGGTACCTGCGGTTGGCCGTGCCGTGCCGTCCTACTCCTGCCTGCGGCGAGATAAAAAAAAAAGATAAGGCGGTGAGTGGCCGTGCCGTGCGTGCCGAGCCAGCAGCCAGTTGCCGATGCGCAAGCAAAGCAAGCTTCTGACGAGGCGGTAGCAACCAAAGCAGACTATCTGACAAAGTCCCTAACAAACTGAACTGTATTACGTCTACCACGAGGTAACGTTCAAAGTTTCTTTTGTTTCAGGTGCCAGACCCTGCTCGTTTCGCTGAAATTCAGCTTATGTCGATACTTATGCTAATTTGTTGCTGAAGTAGTGCTGAAGAACGGAATGTTTGACTAGCAGTTAGCCGCCACTTTTACCTGGCAGTTAGCTCCAGCTGAGGCCTAGCTGAACCAGGTCTCTCGACTCTCGCTCAGTCGCTCTCGGGACGTTTAGAACAAACCTAACAACTAGGGTGGTGGTGCCGGCAAAGTAGTGGAATTGGACAGACGCCGAACCCATGGATCTCTGAGAAAAAAGGCCCGTGCGCACTAATAAATTCAGGACGAAAAAGTCACAGCCTACGGAACGGATGCAGCACAGGCCTTCCGTTTCTGCACGCTACACATTGTTCATGTACCGCTCGATGCCGCCAATTTGTTTGATTTCATTGATCCCGGTTGGCCTACTGGGTACTGGCCCGTAGACTTGTACGCTTCCTTACAACTGGGCCTGCTTGTCGCCGGACCAAACAGTTCGCCAGATCCTGTATAAAAATACGAGTAGCTAGAAGAGGGGAGAAAGGACATCACTCTCACTCCCTACTGAGCAGTTGTCCATGTGCAGTGCAGTAGAAGATTGCAGTTCTAGCGTGCCCAAATGTAAAAATGCTTGGTCCTACCGTGGAAAATTTTGATTCTCACGGTAGCAATGTATCGGCCTTGTGCCGTTGATGTTGATTTATTGTGGGAGAAAAATATCGTTTCTTTACTTAAAAGTATCGCTGAAGTTGTGCTAAAAAACAAGACATTACTTGGTTATGATAAAGTACACGAGGAAGAAGAGAAACACGCCCAAGTACCGAAATTCTTGAAGTCTGTTGACTGTTGAGCTCTGCTCTACAAGTGAAAGTTTGAGATGGAGCTCTTGTTTAGTTCCACCTCAACTTCTAAAAATTTGCTATAATACCTATCACATCGAATGTTTGCGGCCCGTGCATGGAGCATTAAATGTAGACGAAAAGAAAAACTAATTACATAGTTTGGTGGAAAATTGCGAGACGAACGTTTTGAGCATAATTAGTCCATGTTTGAACACTATTTGTCAAATAAAAACGAACGTGCTACAGTAGCCCCAAAAATCCAAATTTCTACAACTAAACACAGCCGGAGTTGAAGGAAATGAGGAGAGGACCAGGTTTAAGGAAACTACTTTGCTTTGATTAATCATCTACAGAGTATTTGCGTTGTGTGACAATTTACTTGACACCATGCAGATGCAGTACAGTTTTTTTTTTTTTTTGCATTTTTTTCACCAGTGCACCGGTGCCACATGGGGGCTATTAATCTGCTTATTCGCATGACTGATACGCTCGTACTCTCAACAAAGTAAAGTCAACAATCGACAGCTTTAGGGCCTAATCAGGCATTCAGGCCTAGTTACGCTACGAAACGCACTGCCAACGTAGTACTATCCTCGCACCTTCTTTGCATCAAATTCGGTCAGCCAGCACGAGCTTACCTGACACTTTCCGTTCCGGTCTCTTAATCTATTCCCTACGACTACGATCATTGGACAAATCACATCGTCCATCCGACATGGGACAAATTGTGACTAGTACAATTTTAGTTTGCTGCAAGGAACAGCAAGCTCTTTCGTGGAACTTGCTAACAGCTTTTATGCCGGTGCTTGACTAGTGAATTGTGACTAGTACTACCTACTACGTACCTGCAACCTTCGCTTCTTGGACTACCACGTATCTTCATGAAATCAGCGGTAACGGGAAGAGAATGCATACCAGCGGTAACGGGAAAAGAACCTATGATTACTTGTTTGTTTGTTTGAGCTGGGGCCAAAATCCTTAGCGCAATCTGTCACGGCCAAGACGAATCCACAACATGTAGTTGAGAAAATTGGCATGACTTTTTTTTTTGTCTTTAGTATGTCACAGAATATTTGAAAAAATAATAAAAACACAACACATTAATAAACTACCCCCTCCAGTCTTAAAATAACCAAGACGGGTAAACGACGCTGCGGTCTCTACAACATACTGACATCTCACAGTTTCATTTTCCACGATTTTGAAGTAGTGCTCGGTTTTCTATGGGCGGGTGCCGTTGACATGCCTAGGCCTGTTACCTACTGATACTCTATGTGCGCAATTTTTATGGGAAAATTTTTTAAAATCTACAATATCAGTTTAGGGCGCGTTTAGTTCCAATTTTTTTGGGGTGGGGTACTAGTTTGGCTACTGTAGCACTTTCGTTTGTATTTGGTAATTAGTGTCTAATTATGAACTAATTAGGTTCGAAAGTTTCGTCTCGCGATTTCTCACCCAACTGTGCAATTAGTTTTTTTTTTCGTCTATATTTAGTACTCCATGCATATGTCGCAAGATTCGACGTGACACTTTGGGGTGAAAATTTTTGGAATCTAAACAGGGCCTTATTTTGGAATGGGGGAGTACGTATAAATTTAAGAAATATCCGATCTTATAGTTGTTCAAGCATAGAGAAGTTATTTATACAAGAGGCTCTTGGACATTGGAAATGATGTAAGTTATTTATACAAGAGGCTCTTGGACATCGGAAATGATGTAGGTAGAGGGTCCAATTGTCCGGACACTCGTGTTGGTGGGCCTCGAAGCCCGCCCGAACAGTCCAACACCGCACGGTCGTTCGTGTTGCTCAACAAAATATCCTCACAAGCAGCCTCGGATGCCTTCATCCTCAGACCCATCCGATCTTATTAATTCTCTCCTATCTTATTCTCTTATCTCACTTTTCCACTGCCCACTCTCACCGCACGGCGTCGCTGATGGCAAGGCCGCTGTTTGTCGCGGTTGCGGTTCCTCGACTTCTCATGTGGTGAGTTGTGGCTGCCTTCCGCAGCTGGTGTGGCTGAGTGGCTTCGCACTCCGCCTCCACCCACACCCGTACGCTCCAGAGCTTCACTCGTCGTTGGCGATGGCTTCTGCGCTGGCCGCTTCAACCGCCATACGGTTCATGCTATAGCTCTAGAATTGTCAGGGTCATGATACTCCAGGTATCTCAAGACACCGATTAGTTAACCGCTCGGGCGGCCCACGGTACGCCAGCTAGTATAAGCCCAAACGACCAAGGCCCAGCTAAGCTACGCGGACCTAGGCCAAACACTAAGGCAACGTTTGGCCACGACCTATTCCCTCAGCCTTCATCGTGTGCCGCGCAACTCTTCACGACCTCTCCCCCGTCCCAACCTCTAGGAGGGACAGGAAGAGATCAAGCCACGCCAAGCACGTCTGCTCTGACAAGAGCACACACACCGCATTGACCCCGTAGGGACCGAGGGGACAGCAATCCCCTCCGTCCGGTCAGACACCATCCCTACGCCACGCAACGTGGACAAGACAACACCGCCGAGCGGTGACAACCAGTACGGCGGCCCACCGTCCAAACACGGCCCGACAAGATAGATGTACGACTCCGCCCACTACGTGATAGGGGCCACAACGGTGGCCTTGACTTTTCAGGCCAACGAAGGCCACAACACTGGAGCTCGGGGTCGTGGCCGTTGGCTCCACAAGCAGGAAGATGATGACCTGGGGGTGGCTACCAAATCCTGTATGACGCCCCCCTAGATATCAGGAGGCGATGACGAAGGCCACGGCGAGACCATGTTGGGCAGGACGGCTGGTGAAACATCCCTGTGCCTAGTGCTGCCATAACCGGCACAGTAGCACCATGCCACACCATGCCACGATGTGGGCACCAGACCATGGCAACAACCACGTCCGGACGTACACAACAAGACGGCGTTACTTGCAAGCCAAGTTAGCTAGGCTCCCTCCCTTAGGCTCACGACCCCTCGATCGGGAGAACCTCCTTCTTTCTATGTGACCTGGCCTAAAAGGTCCTAATAGCTAGAGGGTGGTGAATAGCCTATAAAAATTTCTACAATAAACACTTAAGCCAAGTGATTAGACAATTAAGTGGTGAAGCGAGTGTTGCGCTAGCCTACTAAAAATGTAAGCCACCTATCCACAATTCTAGTTATCTATGATCTATATGTCACACAAAAGACTAAGTCACTACTCTCTAAGTTAGTGAGCTCTCAAAGACTAACTAAAGAGCCTCACTAACCAAACTAACAAGCTTTCAAGACTAGCTACACTAAATAGCTTGACTAAACAAGTGAATGAAAGTAAATGTGAGAGGTAGTGAGGGTTATACCGCCATGGCAAGAGACAATCAATCAATCACAATGAATACCAATGAAATCCTCAGAGACAAGATGCACAATGATTTTTCACCGAGGTTCACTTGCTTACCGGCAAGCTACGTCCCCGTCGTAGTGATTCATTCACTTGGAGGTTCACGCGCTAATAGGCATCACACGCCTAACCCGTAATCAGGTGCTGCACAACCAACACAAAATGGGGATCTATAAGCTACGAGCAATCCACTAGAGTACCTTTTTGGCTCTCCACCGGGGTAAGGTCAAGAACCCCTCACAATCACCACGATCGGAGCCAGAGACAAGTACCACCCTCCGCTCGATGATCCTCGCCGCACCAAGCCGTCTAGGTGGCAGCAACCACTAAGAGTAACAAGCGAATCCCGCAGCGAAACACAATCACCAAGTGCCTCTAGATGCAATCACTCAAAGCAATGCACTTGAATGCTCTCCAATCTCACAAAATGATGAATAAATCAAGCAAGATGAGCGAGAGAGGAATGGCTAGGCTCACTAGGGTGTATTCTCAATAGAAATTGCCAAGAGAGTGAGCCCAAGTCGGCCAAGCTCTATTTATAGAGCCCCTAAACAAATAGAGCCGTTAGGGTCAAGGGGGCAGGCCCAGCGTCCGGTCACGCATCTACGTCCACGTGTCCTAGCGATTCAATGGTGCCTGTCAATCTCCAAAGGTCAACCAAAACAGCGCCAGTAGTTAAGTCATGACCGGACTCACCAGTTCAACCGCGGTGTCCGATCGCGCGCGCTCCCAAGCCATCGCGCCAATGACCTGACGAGCCACCAAGTGACCGGACGCCCAAGCACCAGGAGTTCGGTAGAGTCCAGTAAGGTACTAGAGAGGACCCAGTCAGCGTCCGATCTCTCCCTCTCTCATTTCTGTGCGCCATGTCAGCATGACCGGACGCACCCCCTGAGCGTCCGATCCATCGCCCTAGCTAGCATCCGGTCAACAAGCCGAGCCATGCCCTTCTCTATGCGCCACTGACCGGACGCAGGGCCGAGTCCGGTCATTGCCCAAGGCAGAGTTCGGTCCCTGCACAACTCCTCCTATTTATCTCCAACTTCACCACCCTTGCTCAACTGTGCTAACCATCAAGTGTATCACCTTGTGCACGTGTGTTAGCAACTTTTCACAAGCATTTTTAAGGGTGTTAGCACTCACTAGAATCTAAATGCATATACAATGAATTAGAACATCTAGTGGCACTTTGATAGCCGCATTTCACGACGAGTTTCGCACCCATTAATAGTACGACTATCTATCCCAAAATGTGATCACACACTAAGTGTCTCGATCACCAAAATCAAAAAGCTCCTGTCAAATATACATTTGCCTTGAGCCTTTTTGTTTTTCTCTTTCTTCTTTTCCAAGCTTGAGCACTTGATCATCACCATGGCCATCACCATCATCATGACCATCATCCATTTCTCCAATGTTTGGTGTGTACTAACCTATCTTATATTCACTTAGAGCCAAAGCTGTGGTGCCCCGCTGTAGACGGCGGAGGAGGCCGCACCGAGATACGTCGCATGTTGCAAGCGTATGTTTCAAGTGTTTCAGATATTTCAAAAATATGTTGCAAGTGTTTCATTTGTATGTTGCAAAATTAGATCTGGATGTTGCACATGTTGCATGGCTATACACGTATGTTTCAAATGTATGTTCCAAATGTTTTATCTATTTCATATGTATGTTATAAGTGTTTCATTTGGATGTTGCGAAACTAGATCGAGGTGTTGCATAAATATGCAAGTGTTTCAAATGTTTTCATATGTTTGTTGCAAGTGTTTCATCTTGATCTTTGTATATGTTTGCAATGGTTACACATATGTTTTCAAGTTTTTCTGGTGTTTTGCAAGTGTTTTAGACGATGTTGCAAGAGTTTCATCTGTTTCAGACGTATGTTGCAACTATTTTATCTGGATGTTGCAAAAGTAGATCGGGTGTTACACATTTTGCAATAGGACCCACCTGCCACACCCGCCTGTTGCAACTGCTGGGGTGCCATTGTGGGTCACTGCGCGGGCGCCAAAGGCCGACAAACGCATTCGCGGTGCGGAATCCACAGGTGGGGGCAGGTGACTAGAATTCACATGGGTTCCTACATGTGGGCACGGTGGTCAGGCAAAATAGTGCGAGCGCGATGGTAGGACGGTACGTAGCGTAGGGTCCACGCGGTGGGGTGCGCAAAAATAGGAGGCGCGAGCTTCTTTTGCGTGTGGCGTGGCCTCCTGCGCGAAGGATAGGAGGCGTTCGATATTTTGGAGCGGCTCTGGATGTCCGGGTGCTAGTAACACCCTTTGGATATTGCCCGCCAAACAAGAGATAATTCCCTTATTACCACTAAATATTATAGCACTTCCTTCGTTGCCATAAAAAATTCTAAAATTCACTCACTGCCATCAAATAATTTCTACGCCTGGCTACCATTTTAGATGGGATTAGACTGTCTCCAACAATAAGACCTAAATACGACACCCATTCTCTGATTTAGGTCATGCACAGTAAAAAAAGGTCCCTACCTAAAATTTGGATTCTCCAACAGACAGGCAACGCAAATCGCCTTCCCTCGGTCTCTCCGCCCTGTCCCCTCCCTTGCCCCCAGCCCGACGCCCTCTCCCCTCCCCTCCATCCAGTGGCGCCCCATCCCCTCCCTTGCCCTCCCCATCCCGGCGGTGCCCCCAGCCCAACGCCCTCTCCCCTCCCCTCCACGGCGCATGGTGGTCGGAGCACGAAGCACAGCGGCGCTCCTTCTCCAGCACGGCGCACAGAGCACGACGCGCCCGGGATGGGGAGCACCGGGTGGCGCTCTTTCTCCACCACGACGCGAGGAGCACGGCGTGGCCGTGTGGCACCTCCCTCTCCCTCCCTCTCTCTCTCTCTCGTGTGCTGGCCGGATCCGCCGCTGGTGGCCGGATCTACGCTCGTGGTGGCGGGATCCACCGCTGGTGGCCGGATCTAGGCGGCGGCGAGCATATCCGACCGAAGACGAGCATCTCCGACCGGCTCGCCTGGAAGCGCCGGCCGCGCCCCGTCGCGAGCCGCGCCTCACCACGGGCCCACCACTACGGCGCCAGACATTTGCGTCCTCTCTCTCATGAGACGCTTATTTGCCTTTCGATCTGGCTCGTACGCCAAATGCGTCCTTCGATTGGGTGTTCTGTTGGAGCTCGTTTCTAGCACCCAAAACACTGTGAATCACCTATTTTTGCGTTTGGGTGGTCTCGTTGGAGACGGTCTTAGGCGCGGCCAGGCCAGCTCACGGGCAACGCTCGGTGCACCACGGCGCAACTGTGGGCTTTGTCCTCGTCTAGATCTTAGAGACTCATCAGACACAGCCTCCGGTGCCGGAGGCGATGAAGCATAGTAGCGGGTTACGAGCGCTGCCGGTAGCCTTGGTCAACCTCATCGAGGAACAGGTCCTCGGGCACGCGGCACTCGCCGTGCGCTCAGACGAGCACAGAGAAGATGAGCGAGCCCACTGATGTGAGGAAGACAACGAACGCAGATGCGGCGATGAGCCCACCCAGCACCTCGCGGTTGGAGAAGGTCCGACCGAACGTGGTGACGGGTGCCGGGTCGACAAGGCGGAGCATGTAGAGGAGGCACCTGTTAGAACTATTGGATCATAGATCTAGCCTTTGACTGTTCTATTCAGTATAACATGTAAAACGGTAGATCCTAGGACATGTAGAACGGTCTACAGAGAGACAGGGAGAGAAAGGGAAGGGTACCGAACCTGAGACCGTAGGGGTGGAGGATCTAGTAGCCTCCATCAGGTTCGTCGATGTAGGCTGCGCACGGGCAGCGACGGTCGGTGAAGAGAGGCGACGCAGTGGAGACGGTGATGCAGTGCAGTGGTGACGGGATGACGGTGATGACGGTGGCGGCTTCCCATCGCTGGCTGTGCGCCCTCTTCGAGATCGGAATTAGGGTTTGTCGGTGGGAGTACGGCTCACGGTGAACCTCGTACCTCGAGCCGCCGGCTCCCACCTCTTTATATAGCGCAGTGCGATGGGGGCCCACCAACCATGTAGCGTTGGGCACCCCCGATCAGGGCGCGTGACCAAGGTCCAATAGGCCGTTGGGCTTATTGGTTGGGAGATCACTCTAACATTCTCCCCCTTGATCTCACTATTACTTTTATCTTTAAACTTTAAACTTCAATCCTTTTATCCTTACTCATTTCTTCATAGATGATGCATAGAGCATGTCTCATCGTCACGGTCAATCGCCGATAGATTTAACAGCTACAATGCACGTCTCTGATCTGAAATAGTTACTTTAACTTTTGGGCCCTTTATAGTCTAGGGATCATAGTCTTTCCCTTAAACCCATGCTGACTACATGTTCTCTGAACACGTTGGGTGGTAAGCCTTTTGTAAGCGGATCCGCGAGCATCTTTTCGGTACTTATATGCTCAAGACTTATCATTTGATCCCGAACTTTATCCTTCACAACATAATACTTTATGTCAATGTGTTTGGCAGCACCACTTGACCTATTGTTGTGAGCATACTGTACTGCTGGATTATTATCGCAGTATAACTTCAGTGGTCTATTGATGTCGTCAACCACCTTCAAACCGGGTATGAACTTCTTTAGCCAGTTCACCTGCCCCGTTGCCTCATAACATGCTACAAACTCGGCATACATTGTGGACGATGTAGTGACGGTTTGCTTTGAGCTTTTCCATGAAATAGCTCCCCCTGCGAGAGTGAACACATATCCAGACGTGGATTTTCTATTATCTCCCGCATAATCAGAATCTGAATATCCCACTATATAGAGTGAATCAGATCTTCTATACGTCATCATGAGGCCTTTCGTTCCTTGTAAATAACGCAAGACTTTCTTTACCAATTTCCAGTGTTCTATTCCAGGATTGCTCTAGAATCTGCCAAGTAACCCGGTAACAAATGGCAAGTCAGGGCGCGTACACACTTGAGCATATTGCAAGCTTCCGACAGCTGAAGCATATAGAACCACTTTCATTTGATCGATCTCATATTGGTTCCTGGGGCATTGAAAATCCCCATATCTGTCGCCCTTGACTATAGGAGCAGGTGAGGGACTATCTTTGTGCATACTGAATTTCTTTAAGACTTTTTCTATGTATGCCTTTTGTGACAGTCCTAATACCCCTTTACTTCTATCTCGGTGAATCTCGATCCCTAGAACGAACGAAGCTTCACCAAGATCTTTCATATCAAATTTTGAGGACAAAAACTTCTTTGTTTCCAGTAGTAGACTGACATCACTACTAGCAAGTAAGATATCATCCACATATAGGACAAGGAAGATAAACTTCCCATTCTTAAACTTTACGTAGACACAATTGTCCTCAACATTATCTTTAAACCCAAAATTCTTTATTGTCTGATCAAACTTCAAGTACCACTGTCTTGAAGCTTGTTTTAATCCATAAATGGATTTCTTTAGGCGGCATCCTAAACGTTCTTTTCCTTTCATGACAAAACCTTTCGGTTGTGCCATGTAAACATTTTCTTCTAAGTCTCCATTGAGAAATGCCATCTTTACATCCATCTGATGTAATTCTAAATCGTAATGTGCCACTAATACCATTATGATTCTGAAGGAATCCTTACATGAGACTGGAGAAAAGGTCTCATTGTAATCAATCCCTTCTCTTTGTGTAAAGCCTTTTGCCACAAGTCGGGCTTTATATCTCTCTATATTCCCTTGAGAGTTAAGTTTTGTTTTGTAGACCCATTTACAGCCTACTGTTTTGGCTCCTTTAGGAATTATCTCCAAATCCCAAACTTTATTTGCATTCATTGATCTCATCTCATCTTCCATGGCCTCAAGCCACTTTGATGAATGATCACTTTTCATGGCTTCTTCAAATGAGGTGGGATCGTCCTCCATTTGAAATTCTTCAGTGTTGTACACTTCATAATCAGCAGGAATAGCTGATTTTCTAACTCTTTGAGACCTTCTAGGGGCCTCCTCATTTGGCATATTTTCTGTTTGAGGCTGTTGTTGCTCCCCCTCATGTGTGACAATAGTTTCTATAGGATCCTAAGGAACAGATTCCTCATCATCATTCATTGTTGCCACAGGCGGGATAACAACAGGTGCTGGCACCACAGTGTCTTGTACTATCGGTGCAGCAACAGCAGGTAGTGAGAAAAATAGCTCATGAATTATTGGAGTGGGTGCATACACCCGCTTCTCTTTAAGGTCAATTTCTCGAGCTACCATGCTCCCCCTAATCATTTCATCCTCTAGGAAGACAGCGTGTCTTGTTTCCACAAATTTTGTATGTCTGTTAGGACAGTAGAAACGAAAACCTTTTGACTTTTCTGGGTAGCCAATGAAATGGCAACTCACTATTTTGGGATCTAGCTTCCCAATGTTTGGGTTAAAAACTTTAGCCTCAGCAGGGCTCCCCCACACACGCAAGTGGTTAAGTGAGGGTACTCTTCCTGTCCACAACTCATACGGTGTTTTGGGCACCGACTTACTTGGTACTCTATTGAGAATATGAATGGCGGTTTTTAACGCCCCCATCCACAGACTCATCGGTAAAGTGGAGTAACTTATCATACTACGCACCATATCCATCAGGGTACAGTTACGCCTTTCAGCTACTCCATTCTGCTGAGGTTCGCCCGATGTTGAATATTGGATGACTATACCATTCTCCTGTAAGAACCTTGCAAAAGGTCCAGGAACTTGTCCATATGGGGTATGCCGACCGTAGTACTCTCCCCCACAGTCAGACCTGACTATCTTAATCTTTAAATCATGCTGATTTTCAACTTCTGCTTTAAATATTTTGAATTTATCCAATGCTGCTGTTCTTTCTTTAATTGGATAAATATAGCCAAAGCGAGAGTAATCGTCTGTGAATGTTATGAATGAATCATAACCATCCACACTTTTCACAGGAAAAGGACCACATATGTCTGTGTGAATAATCTGTAGAAATCCCGCGCTTCGTTTGGCATCTTTCTTAATTTTCTTTACATACTTTCCTTTTATGCAATCTCTACATTGTTATAAATCTGAGAGCTCTAATGGAGGAAGAATATCATTCTTAACTAGTCTTTCTATTCTCCCCCTCGAAATATGGCCTAAACGACAGTGCCATAATTTCGACAACGCATCGTGAGCTCTCTTTCGTTTTCTGTTTCCATTGTTCGATGAGGATACATTTTCATTCACATCACATACGGAATTCACATTTTCACGAAGTGATAACAAATAAAGCTCATCTTGTGGGAAGGCAAGACCAACACGTTTATTATTAAACAATATCTGACATTTGCCATTTCCAAAATAACAATCAGAACCATCATGGTCCAACTTTGATACACTAATCAAGTTTCTTTGCAAAGAAGGTACATAAAGAACATCTCTAAGAAAAAGTATAAAGCCATCAGCAAGCTCTAGAGGAAGATCGCCAACGGCCTCAACATCTGCTTGTACTCCATTTGCGACTTTAATGAAACTTTCGCTTCTTTGCAAAGTTCTCATCGAACGGAATCCCTGTAATGAATTAGCAACATGAATAGTTGCACCTGAATCAATCCACCAAGTAGATTTTGAAAACTTTACATACAAGGATTCATTTACAAATGTAATGATGTTCTCACCTTTATTTTTCATAATCATCTTTAAGAAATCGGGACAATTCTTTTTATAATGTCCCGTCTTCTTGCAGTAGAGACACTGGTCTTTATCCACTGGGAATTGCTTGTTCTGAGACTGTTGCATGGGACCTTTTCCAGATGACTTGGAGGAAGAGCTGTTATTATAGTTCTTTTTCTTATCTTTTAGGTAGTTGACAGTACCACCCTGTGAAACTTTTATCCTTTCCTCCTCCTGCACACACATGGCTATGAGCTTTTCTAAATCCCATTTTTCAGGCTGTATGTTGTAATTAACAACAAAGGTGTCAAATTCTTTGGGCAAAGAAGCAAAAATCAAATGAATGAGAAACTCATCCTTGAGTGCCAAATCCATTGGTTTGAGCTTAGATGCCAGATTGCTCATTCTCAGTATGTGCTCTCTAATGCCACTGCCACCACCAGAGTACCTTTCTGTTACCAGCTGCTTGATCAGCCGGGTTGCATATGTCTTTAAAGAGCCAGTAAACTGCTCTTTATTCTTTCTAGGTACTCTGTGACCGTGTCACAGTCTGGAATTGAGCCCACTATTGCAGGCTCAATTGTGTTCTTTATCACTGCCAAACACTTCTTGTTGGCAGTGACCCATTTCCTATGCTCAACGTCATAGAACATCTTTACGGGAGCAAAGTCCCGCTCTCTGTTCTGCCATGCAGCATCAGTCTCATCTGTCTCCCTCATCGGTGCCACAGGTTCTCTGGGACACGATGTGGTGACAACCCAGTCCACCTCAGCGAGGATAAAAGCCAGGTCTATCTTTTTCTTCCACTCAATATAGTTATCACCTTTTAGAGTGGGGATCTCTTTGATACAACTCATCAAGTTGTATCCTCCTGAAAACACAATTCAAATAGTGTGAGAACAGAAATAACAACAATAATTGCATGCCTTAGTTTAACGTTGGTCAAAATTAAAACATATAATTATTTTATACATTAAATCTACATCACCGTTGGGCAGAAATAGAAATAATGCATAATCATTAAAATTATAATATTGCTATTAACAACGTTGGTCAGAAAATAACAATATCATAATCAACTCATATTTATCTCTTGGCTCTTAAAATCAAATTCTCGCGTTGGTTCGAATTTAATTAAAAATCCATAATTACTTTAAGTACGCAGCGGGAAATCATTCAATTTGATGAATTTGACCCACAGGAGAAATTCTCTTTTTCTATTTTCATTAAGCAATTAATCAATTTCCAGGAAATAAAACTTTTACCGAAAAAAGAAAAAAAAACAAAACTGATTCACTTCTACACTGTTCATTCGGCCCAGCAACCAAAACAGCTCGGCCCGCTTCTTTTCGCGCGCACAGGCCGCAATCTGGGCCTGGGCCGGCAATGTCCGCGCGTCCGCGCGCCCGCCTGGGCCACGACTTGGCCCACTCCATCTCGGCCGTTCCTCTCCATCCGACGGCTGCGCGCGCATCGGAGGATCAAAAACGGCAACCGCCGCGGTGCCCTTGAACCCTAGCGCCATTCGGCCTTCTCCACTCTCTGTCTTCGCCGCTCTCTTTCCTCAGCGCAGCCAATGCAGCACCGAGCGACTCAAGCGGCGAATCGGTGGAGCCTTGACGCCGTTGCCGGCCCCCTCGCCGGCGTGCGCGCTCCCCAGCGGGTGAGCATGCCGCCGTCGAGCGGCCTGGCCGCGGCGCCCCTGTGGCCTGTTCCGGCAAGGAGTGCCCTGAGCCGACCTTTCTCTTCCCCGCGCGCCGGCGTGACTGTAGTGCAACGCAATGGTGAGGTAGGCCACCCTCTTACCTTTCTTCCCCTTTCTTTTGATTCTTTTGTTCGGATTTCATCCGTTTTCATGATTAGGGTTAGGGCTGGGGTTTGGGATGGCCACTGTTTTTCTTTTCCCGAATCGATTTCGGGTTTTAGGGTTCGGTTTTGTCATGAAAACGAGCCCTCAATTTCCCTTTAACCCAGTTAGGGTTAGGGTTCATCCGAACCCACTGCTTTTCTTAGATCCGAAAAGGACCGAGTTTAGGGTTCAACCGAAGCTTTTGTCGGCCGAAGCCCCTTCTACTTTCTAGATCGGCACTAGATCTCTTCATCTTTTCCTTTTCTAATCGATTTATCTGTTCTAGATCAAAACCCTAGCCATATCTATACCTAAACCGTGGCTCTGGTACCATTGTTAGAACTGTAGGATCATAGATCTAGCCTTTGACTGTTCTATTCGGTATAACATGTAAAACGGTAGATCCTAGGACATGTAGAACGGTCTACAGAGAGACAGGGAGAGAAAGGGAAGGGTACCGAACCTGAGACCACAAGGGTGGAGGATCCAGTAGCCTCCATCAGGTTCGTCGATGTAGGCTGCGCACGGGCAGCGACGGTCGGTGAAGAGAGGCGACGCAGTGGAGACGGTGATGCAGTGCAGTGGCGACAGGATAACGGTGATGACGGTGGCGGCTTCCCGTCGCTGGCTGCGCGCCCTCTTCGAGATCGGAATTAGGGTTTGTCGGTGGGAGTACGGCTCACGGTGAACCTCGTACCTCGAGCCGCCGGCCCCCACCTCTTTATATAGCACAGTGCGACGTGGGCCCACCAACCATGTAGGGTTGGGCGCCCCCGATCAGGGCGCGTGACCAAGGCCCAATAGGTCATTGGGCTTATTGGTTGGGAGATCACTCTAACAGCACCAGGTGGCGAGCAGCGCCAGGAGCACGGCCAAGGAGAACGAGTGCGCGAGGAGCGCCGTGGCCAGGCACCGTGCAGCCACGGCAGCGTAGTTGACGCGAAAATAAGGGAGGAAATCCGGGCAGGAGAGAGGAGAGCGGTCTGCGAGCTCTGATCAGGACCACGCGCCGGACCGCACGCAATAGGTGCTATCGACGAGGCGTAAGAGGAAGGGTGCGGGGGATGGTGCAGCGGCCGGGACAACCGTGGTGGGGAGGAGCGGAGGCGCAGGGGCACGACGAGGTCGGCGGTGCTGCTTGAGAGAGAGGCTGTCGAGGCTCAAGCAGCTCGATGCAGTGCCGTGGACTGTTAGAGACTCAGTCATAGCATGCCGCATTGTAAGCGCATGGATGAACGGCACTCGCCACCAACAGCAGTCTGTGTCCGCGTCGCACGCCACGTCTGCGTCACGCACCACGCCCGCATGCTGTGCTAGCTCGCTGTGCCGGCTTAGCAGGATAGCCAATCGAGCCAATGGCTCTTGTACTTGTATAAATATGTACATCTGAGATCAATACGGTTGATCGCTTTCTCCTCTTTCATGGTATCAATTACCAACAAAAATTTCCTAAACCCTTTCGCCATAGCTTCTGCAGCTGCCGCACCCATGGCGCCCTCCTCCAACCACTCTAACCCCTCCCATGACTCTGAGATCCAACCTCCCAAGCCTACCGCCGCCTCCGTTCTGCAGACCATCAACATCCATAACCATGTCCCCATCACCCTCGATCTTGATGAGGGCAACTACTCCTAATGGCGGTGTTTCTTTGACTCTGCCCTCGGCAAGTTTGGGCTCACGCCGCACGTTCGCTCACCCACTCCGATGGCTGAGCGCGACGGCGAGTGGCAACTGATGGATCCATGCATCGTCAACTAGATACTGAACACCGTATCCAAATCCGTCTTCAACATCGTCCACAAGCCGCACCTCACCGCCTTCTCCCTGTGGAACGAGGTCGAAGGGCTCTTCCTCGACAACGAACTTCAGCGAGCTGTCTACCTCGAGGCTCAACTTCGCAGCACATACCAAGGTGACATGTCAATCAATGATTACTGCACCAAGCTGAAGCGCCTCGCCGATCAACTCCGTGCGATCAGTCATCCTGTCTCCGAACCAAGTCAGGTTCGCAATCTACTCCGTGGCCTTAGCCCACGCTATCACCACATCAAGCATGTGATCATCGCCAAGTTTTCTCCTCATACCTTCAAGAGCGCTAGATCGTTTCTCATCCTTATGGAACTCAACAAGAAGCACGACGCCCAGGCCAAAGCCAACCAAGCACTCGCCACTAGGCATGGATCTGGCACCAACGGCAACACCAGCGGCTATGCCAGTGGCTCCAGCGACCCATCCCACACCGCCAACTCCACCGACAACATTGCCAACGCGGGCGGATCCCGCAACCGCAATCCCAAGATCAACAAAGGGCGTGGCCACAGGCGTGACAACGGTGGCGGCCACGGCCATCCTCCCTAGGCACCTGCAGGACACAATCCATGGACAGGCTATGTGCAGGCTTAGCCTGCACCCGCCGTCGGTGTTCTGGGCCCTCGCCCACCCTTTTAGCCGCAACAGGCCATGATGGCCTATCAACCTCCTGCTCCAGCTGACGGCTCCTTCGGCAACTGGGATCTGCTCCATCAGGCGTTGTCCACCATCGACATGCCTACCTAGCCTCCGAGCGCTGCTGGCTGGTACCTCGACACAGGCGCAACCACTCACATGGCCTCATCCCTTGGTAACTTCTCTCCCAACCATCTTAAACCCTCTTCCTCTGTGATCATAGTTGGTAATGGTGCCCAATTGCCTGTGACTCATCAGACTTTCAGTTCCATTCCCACCTCCTCGTCTCCACTGTATTTGCGCAATGTTCTAGTTGCTCCTTCTTTGATCAAGAATTTAATTTATGTCCGGTGTCTTACACGTGATAACAATGTTTCCATCGAATTTGACCCCACTGGTTTCTCCATTAAGGATCTTCCAACGCGGGCAGAGATGCTCCGATGTGAAAGCCGTGGTGATCTCTACCTTCTTCGGGTGCTGGCTCATCAAGCTCTGCTGCCTCATCCTCCTCGGCGGTCTCCTTGTGGCACCAGCACCTCGGACATCTCGGACACCACGTTCTTTCACAAATTTTAGCTGGTTTTGATTTTAGTTGTAATAAATCAGTGGCACACTCTTGCTCTTCATGTTGCTTAGGTAAGCATGTTCGTCTTCCATTCAATGACTCTACATCGCATACATATTTTTCCCTTTCAGCTATTACATTCTGATGTTTGGACCTCACCCATTGTCAGCCATTCTGGCTACAAATACTATCTTGCTGTGCTCGATGATTACACGCACTACCTTTGGACATTCCCTTTGCGGCAAAAATCCAAGGTCCTGCCCACGCTGCGCACCTTCATGGCCTATGTCCAAAAGGTCCTTGTTTGGTTTTGGTAATTGAGTGACAACCTTAGGTGAACTAATATGTGTTTGAGTGAGATACACAGGTAATTAGTCCCAATTTTTTACAATTTGGCTCCTTTTTTGAAGAAAATTTACGTTAGACTTAAACTCATCTTTGGACCCTAGGGGTCGGCGCTAGGACTCGTGGCGCCGAGGTAAAATGTCTCGGCGCCACAGATCTTGGCTTCGAGGTGCTTGGCCGTGCACAGCAGGGCATCCTAGGTGGCGTTCACGTGGCCGGTACCTTGGCGCTAGAATACATGGCGTCGAGCTCGGCACCACAGATCTTGGCGCCGACCTTAGAGCCATGTATTCTGGAGCCGAGCATGGATTCAAAGCATGCGGCCAAGTTTCCCTTGCCAAGGCTGCTCTCATTTCTTCCTCCTCCCTCTTGGTTTCTTCCTCTCCCTAACCCGCCCAATCTCTTGAATCGACGAATTTGACCTTGGATACTTGGATTTGATCCATACATCTTCGTGAGCAAGATATCCTCTCTCCCCTTATCATTTTTACGCATTGATTTGGTATATATTACGTCTATTTTGCAACCCTACATACGTTATTACCTAATGTTTGAAATGATTTTTAATTTTTTGTATTATGTAACGGTAGGATGCCAAGGCGTGGTAAAGCTAGTAAACCAAGGTAATCTCTTATCATCATGTTATATTATGTTTTCATTTATATGCAACAAATAGAAAAACCCTAGGTTTAGGGTTTAATGTTCATTGCTTTCAGTTCTTAGAACAAATTTGGTTCAATTGTAGTTATGGCCGGATGACCGGAAATGCCTTCGACCCGTTGCCTCTGTCTAGTGGTGTTCCAGTGCCCATGTGCTTTTGCGACGATCCTTGCAAGGTAGCCAAGTCCGCTGAAGAGGACACGTATAGGCAGAGGTATTGGATGTGTGCCAATTTTGCGTTTGAGCCTACAATTCGTCAGCGCCACATTAACAAGATGGTGAGAAATTGATATTGTTTAATATTTATTTTGTGTCAAATGAAGTCTTGCATGATTTATTTGTTTTATAACAATTGCATTTGTTGTAGACCCCTCCACCGCTCTGTGATTTTGAGCAGTGGATCGACACTGAGATCAAGTCAGAAGACAAGGAGTGGATGCATAAACTGTTACGGTGGGAGGCAGAGGACAAGGAGATGATGGAGAAGAGACGCAGAGAGGAGGCTCTAGAAAAGGAGCACAAGAAAGAGGAGGAAAGGAGACGTGTTGCTTCACACAGGGAGGAGAGGGAGAGGAAGCTTGAGCGTACGCTCCGAGCGAAGGCAGCGATGGAGGAGAATCCCGATGCCCAGAGGAAGGGAAAGTGGCCTCGTTGCACTCAGTAGTCTTTATGACTTGCTAGTTCTATGGTTTATTTATGACAAGGGCGGCTGACGGAGTGGATGGGGGAGCGAGGGAGGTGACCGACGCGCGGGGGACGACGGGCGGTGGCCTGCTACGGTGGAGCGGGCAGCAGCCGGCGGAGGAGGCGCGAGCGACGGCGGAAATGGCTGGCGGTGGCGGTGGCAGAGATAGAGTGCGAGAGAGAACTATGGCCACACGCTTTGAATCCATGCTCGGCGCCAGAATACATGGCTCCGAGGTTGGCGCCAAGATCTGTGACGTCGAGCTCGGGGCCATGTATTCTGGCGCCGAGGTATCGGCCACGTGAACGCCACCTAGGATGCCCTGTTGTGCACGGCCAGGCACCTCAGAGTCAAGATCTGTGGTGCCGAGACGTTTTACCTCAGCGCCATGAGTCCTAGCGCCGACCCCCAGGGTCCAAAGATGAGTTTAAGTCTCCCAGGGGGCCAAACGTAATTTTTCTTCAAAAAAGGGCCCAATTGTAAAAAAATTGGGTGTAATTAGTCCAAAAGTACATCATGTGTGAGCAACCTATGCCATGGAGGTGAAATGGCTTGGATATGATGCAAGGCTCATACATGTGATGAAGGATCTCATTGCATATGAGACATGACATTGAGTCATGTGACTAAGGTGGAGAAGATCAAGACAAGACTTGGCTTGATGGACCAATTGCAAGCGTGAAGGGCAAGTTGGAGGCTTTGGAGCGATGGACCGCGTGGCGGTGAAGCTTGAGCAAGACTTGGCACCGATGGACGAAGGCAACGGTGAAGAGCAAGTGAAGTCAAGATCGATGAACCAATACGGTCAAGTGATGATATGAAGTGGATTATATCATTTGTGATTGGTTGGTGCATGTGTTGCATCAACATCGGAGGAGATGAAATGGAATGCGCAAGGCAAAGGTATATTTGTAAGGAATTTCATTTCATTGGTCATAGGTGTGTAGAGAAGTTTATGACCGAGTTTAGGATAGATGGTCGTACTATCAAGAGGGGCAAACTTGTTTGCATATAGATCATCTAATGCAACTTGAGCGATCTAACTTTGCATACGTGTTAGGATCGAGTGGCATGGTGAAAAGAGTGATAATCATTTGGAAAAATGTTTGTGAAAAGCTAACACATGTGCACAAGTTGGTGAACACTTGGTGGTGTTAACACATTTACAAGGGTGAAGAAGTTGGTGAAGAAGAGGAGGTGAAACTGGGCTTGAAGTGTTGTCTGGGTGGCACCATCACCCCTGGTCCGGTGGCACCGCCACCCCTAGGGCGGTGCCCACCTAGAGGCCGAGAGGGAGGAGTTGGCTGGTGCCCTGGGGGGGCACCGCCACTATTTGTCCGGTGGCACTGCCACCCCTAGGGCAGTGCCCACCAGACCGAGGCCGAGAGCAACAGTGGGTGACTTGGTCACCACCGTGTCCGGCGTGCACCGCCATGTGGAGGGCGGTGGCACCGCCAGGGACTATCCGATGCACTGCCCCTTTTCAGTAGAGAGCCGGAGAAGGCAAGGGGGTCATCGCCATGCCTAGGGCGGTGCACCACCCTATTTTTCTAGAGACCTAGTGTTTTCAGGTGGCTTGCTGGGTGGTCACCGCCACCCCTAGGGCGGTGCCACCGCCACCCCTGTTCGGTGCCCAGGTTTGATCCAACTAGCCGTTGAAGTGACCGTTGGAGCGTGGCACCGCCCTGTCCGGTGCCCTTGCATAGAGGGGAATCTTTAGAGCAACGGTTCTATTTTATGTGGGGGCTTATAAATACCCCCTTGGCCAGCCTTGGGCTGGTTGCTGAGAACCCTTAAGCCTTGGTGGCTTGTGTAGGTGTGCTTGGGAGCCCTCTAACTCACTTGTGCTTGCGAGAAGTGTGAATCCATTGCGAGTGAGTGATTCTAGTGCGTTGCATTGTGAGATTGCATCAAGTGGCACTAGGTGATCGAGTTGCAAGCTAGTGGTGCATGTTACTCTTGGAGGTTGCCACCTCTTAGACGGCTTGGTGGTGGTCTCCGTCGAAGCACACAAAGAAGATTGTGCGGTGCTCTGGAGAAGTGATTGTGAGGGGGATTGTGCTCACCCCGTAGGAGCCACGAAGAGCAACTCTAGTAGAGCGAGACACGAAGGGCGACAAGTGGTCCGGCTGAGTCAAGTTCTAGAGCTTGTGGTAAGCACTTAATATGGGAGAGTGTGACTTGCGGATCACCACTAACAAGAGGATCGGCGGCAACCTTAGAGCTTGTCTCAACGGGGACTAGCTTGGTGGCAACCAAGTAAACCTCGGGATAAAAATCATCATGTCATCTTTGTCTTCCTGTTGGTTTGCATCCCCCTTTACATAAGCTTGTATTTATATTTCATATATTGTGCTTGTGTAGTTGCTCTTATAATTAGTTGACTTGTGTAGTTTGCTAGTTACATTCTTACTTCTGTAGCATAGAAGTAGCTCCCTTGCGTGACTAATTCGGTTTGAGTAACCTTGTTAGTTACATTACTTAGTTTGTGTAGCTAAGCAATTTACGCTCTATAATTTGACATCAGTTGCTTTGTTATTGAGCATTGCTAGTGAGTTTAGGAGCTTTGTGCTTTTGCTACTAGCATGTGTAGGAGCTCCCCGGTGCTTGAAGTAATAGTGTCATAGGTTTGTGTGACCTTGCTCCTAGAATTGGTTAGGTGAGTTCTAGCTAGCCCGACACCTTTGTTGTCTAATTAGGATCTTTATAAGGTGCTTGAGAACTTAGATAGAGGGGTGTAGTCTTGGCTAGACCGATAGTTTTAATTCCGCACTTGTATCGGTTAGCTGGCGTGATTAAGTTTTAGAAAGGACTATTCACCCCCCTCTAGTCCGCCATCTCGACTCTACATGTGGTATCAGAGCTAGGTCTCTCATTTGTGGTCTTCACCGACCCGAGAGGATGGTGACTTATGGGCTAGATGTTGATTGTCCACACATTTTTGATGGCACACACTTTGCACAATGAAAAAATTGGATGGTATACAATTTTAAGTTTATTTGCCCTCAAATGTGGTGGATGGTAGATGTAGGCTTTTCTCATGTGTTGAATGAAGAGAATCTAACTCAAGCACAAGAGAAATGTCTAGATCTCGACATCCAAACTACTAACATCATGTATAGATCTTTGGATGATTGCATATTTAGAGAGATCATTAACATGAAGACCGCCCATAAGATTTGGAGTTATCTCAATGAGAATTTTGGGATGGTCTCCGATGATGATGATGAGCCCAAGAAGGAGGCACATGATGATGTTGAGCATAGCCACAATTCGATGATTGTGGAAGATTGCTCCACCTCATGTTCAAGCGATGATGATGATCAAACCACAAGATCACTTGACAAGATTGATGATGATGCCACAAGTGATGCAAATGATGATGCTACTCCATGCACACTTGTTGTTGATGATGATGATGGCTATGAGAGTGATGTTTCTACAAGCTCTCCAACTACATCACATTGCTTTATGTCTCAAGGTGTCACCAAAGTATCTAATGCAAATATGATTGATCTTGATTCATATGAGGAGCTTCTAGATAGATATGGTTGCATGATCAAAGCTTTAAAAAAAGAGATGGCTAAAACCGAGAAATTGAAAATTGAAAACTCTTTTATAAAGAACACATGTTAACAACAAAAGCATCTACTTTATGTTACTACTTGTTCACATGAGGAGCTAAAATTGGCTCATGAGGAACTTAGTGTTGCTCATGATAACTTGGTATAAGACCATGCTTTTCTCACTAAAGAGCTTTCCAATGAAAAGATTAAAACTAGTGAGAGCTCATCACATGGGTCAATTGATCAATTACATATTGTTGCTAACCCTTGCGATGTAGGCAAGAAGCATGTATCCACCTCTTGTGATGATTTATTAGCTATGCCATGTTCTTCACATATAGATGCTTGTTCTACTTCTATGTCTTATGAAAACAACATTTTGAAGGATAACATTGAGCTCAAAAGTGAAGTGAAGAATTTGACCAACAAGTTAGCGAGGTGCTACAACTCCAAAGTCACCTTTGAGCACATGTTGAACGATCACCTTCGGCCTTCGACTGCACCGCGACGCGACGCTCCAGCTCTTGGCCTACACCGACGCTGACTGGGTAGGTTGCCCGGACACCCAGCGATCGACGTCCAGGTTCACTGTCTTCCTCGGTGACTCACTTGTCTCATGGAGTTCCAAACGACAAACGATGGTGTCCCGATCCAGCGCGGAGGCCGAGTATCACGGCGTCGCGAACGCCGTCGCAGAATGTTCATGGCTTCGGCACCTTCTCAGCGAGCTCCACTGCAACGTCAATGGCGCCACCATCGCGTACTGCGACAACGTCTCCTTGGTCTACATGGCTCGCAACCCAGTACACCATCGACGAACCAAACACATCGAGCTTGATGTCCATTTCGTCCGGGAGAAGGTGGCACTAGGCAAACTTCGCGTTCTGCAGATTCCTAGTGCGCGTCAATTCACGGACATCTTCACGGACGTCGCGTGAAGGATGGGCTCGGTGCGGTTGGCAGCGGCTTGCAGTGGACGGCGAGCCTGAGACGGCGCGTCCGACACAAGGGACAGCACCTGCAACGTGGTGGCCGGTCGTCCGCGGCCGCGGCCGTCGAGAGGAGGTGCCGCACGGAGGAGCGGGTCGGCGACGAGCTCCACGAGGAAGGCGGCGGTGTGGGACATGATCGCGGAGTAGATTGGCGTCAGCCCGGCCATCGTGTTGCGCTGTGGTACGAGTGCACGGCGACAGGGGCGGGGTCACGCGACTGTAACAGAGACAAACGGTGGGGCTCAGCTGCCGGTGACTATAATTTAATAGGTTTTAACAGAAGTGGCAACCACAGAAACACATAATTTATTTGATGGCAGTGAGGGAATTTTGAAAATTTTAATGGCAAAGAAGTGCTATAATTTTTAGTGGCAATGGAGGTATTCTCTCGCCAAACAAATCCACCATGGCTTCCTGGCTCTAGACGTTGACCGCCCGAGATCTCAAGCCTCTTTTCAAACAACCCTAGAGCGCATGCGTGTGGTTGCTATTCCCTGACCACGTGGGTGTGTGTTGTGTCTGAGCCAAGGGCAAAACATACAAATAACGAAGCATTTTGTGGAAAATAAAAGAAAAATAGAGAATAGCGTGAATTTGAACTTTGAACCACTCAGCCTTTCAAGTGGATTCAGGATTCCCGTTATTATTATTATTATTATCAGTGGCGCTGAATGATTTTCCCCCGTCATCGCGTCACGCACGCGACGTGCGTAGGCAGGCGATGCTCCGGTAGTCCGGTGCACTCCACTCCGGAAGACGCTCACGTCGGCGCGCGCCATATGCCAAGCTCACATCGCCTCGCTTCGTCCCCCAACCCAACGCCGCCGGCCACAAGTCCAGCAGCTCACCACGCACCGCGCGCGCGATGTTTCCTGGCGAAAACGCGTGACCCACCTCCCAAGTCCCAACCGGCAACCGCGCTCGTCGTCGTCCGGCGCTGGCCAACATCGCCAGACGCCACAGGGTCACCGCGCGGTGGCGCCGAGCGACGCGTACCTTTCGCGCGGTTTCTGCTGCTCGGGCACGGGGCGACTGCGCTGCGCTGCCGCGACCGAGGAATCCCGGCGACCTGGACCCGAACTTTCCTTTGTTTTACCCTTTGCCGTCGTGCTAGCTCATGCGGTGCGGGGGACGGGAAAAATCGCTTTGCCGACCTGCTGTTGACCACTCACTCACCGGTCGCTGCCTCTCTGGCCGCTAGCCTGCTAGAGCCTAGAGCACACTCGAGTACAGCAAGGCAGGGCAGCACTTGAATGTCTCCACCCACGCCAGTCCCGTCTCGCCTGCTCTTGACAGGGAAGCATGCACTGGTCTACTGGAGTATGGCCCACTCGCCAGTGAGCGGGACGGGCAAAGGATTGACTTTGACTCCACTCCACTCTGGCATTTCCTAGTTCCACACGGTTACGGACGCATGGTCCGGACTCCGGGACCCACCGCGGTTCTGACGGTGACGCGGTGCAGGTGCGGCACTAGTCGTGTCCCATCGTCATTGATTCATTGCTCACTCACACTCAATCAAGTGACAGAATAATCCTTTTCAAAAGAAAAAGTGACTAATCGAACGACCTACTAATAGCGCAGCACGCCAGCACTAATCGGACATGCACTTCATTAAAGATAAAAATGGAGCAGTAAAAAATAGAAACACTTTACGTTGGATCCCAATCCTTGAATGAACCTGGATGGAAGATAAGTTCATGGGTCCAACCAGTAATTTTGCCGGTTGAATAAATGGTTCTTTATTTACCACTGTAGAATAAATAAATGGCATGACTAGGTTTGGCTCGCGTTAAGCTCATTGGCAGTACAAGACTGCTATCACTTACACAGATTCACGAAACAAGCTAGAGAATTTTTTGTGAGCCGAGGTGCAAGGAGTAAATACTTGGGAGGGAAGAACAGAAGGTAGTGCACGGTACAATGGTAGGATTACTCAGAGTAATTTTGGTTTTTCTCTGTCATAGATACTCCTCTCCTCTCTGTCTTACTCCTACTTATACAATTGACTCAGACATGCCACATTGATCCAGCTACTCTTGTACTAGGTTGACGGAGCCTTTTGGGCCGGAAGGCTAGAACAACTTCATCTTTAGCAGCAGGTGAGGATACGGCTTCTATCCTAGGTGTGTTCTCTTCACTTGTCACGGGCAGGGACAGGCTGCTAACATTCCCCCCATCTTTAGAACCAGCGTGTCCCCACGCTGGTGCTCGAGGAAACTGCTGGCGGAGTTGCTCGAGCGGCTCCCAAGTAGACAACTCCGGAGGTGAATGGGACCACTGGATAAGGCCTTGCGCCACAGGCCGAGCCCCGGACGTCCAGCGGCGTTGCAGCACACGAAGTGGAAGCTAAAATTGCTGCAAGTCAGAAGGTAGAGATGGCAATACCTGCTGATTGCGAGGAGAAGAACGCAGCTGCGAGACATGGAAGACTGGATGGACGGCAGCGCCCGGTGGAAGTAACAGCTTGTAAGCGACTGGACCAATCTTCTAAATGATTGGAAATGGCCCGAAGAACTTGAAAGATAACTTATTGGAGCAGTGGAACAGGGATGACTGAATATAGGGTTGGAGCTTCAAAAACACCATGTCGCCCACGGTGAAGTGACGTTCAGAACGACCTTTATAAGCTTGGCGTTTCATGCGAGCCTGGGCACGGAGCAAGTGTTGCTTGACAACAGTGTGCATGAGCTCTCGATCAGCCATCCATTTGTGAAGTTCAGGCACCGGAGCCACATCATCCAAGTTCATCGATAATAGGCGTGGAGGAAACCATATAATACCTCAAAGGGGAACGACCCAGCGCTAAATGCGTGGACGTATTGTACCAGAATTCGGCGAGCGACAGCCAACGACTCCAATGAGCTGGGCAAGTGTGCACGAAGCAGCGAAGGAATGTCTCGACGCACTGGTTGACACGCTCTGTCTGACCGTCCGTCTGTGGATGGTAGGCGGAGCTGAACTGAAGCTCTGAGCTGGCTGCCTTGAACAGAGATTTCCAAAAGTTGCTTGTAAATATACGATCGTGGTCTCAGACAATAGCTCGAGGAAGACCGTGAAGGCGGTACACTTGGTCCATGAAAACCTTGGCAACAGAGGCTGCTGTAAAAGAATGGCATAGAGGAATGAAGTGTGAAAACTTGGAGAACTTATCCACCACTACTAAGATTGCATTGAACGAGCCAGACTGTGGCAACCCTTCAATAAAATCCATTGAGATAACTTCCCACGAAGCAGATGGCACTGGAAGTGGCTGCAAGAGGCCTGTATAACAAGATCTGTCCGGCTTGGCTTGCAAACAGACAGTACACGACTGAACATAAGCCCAAATGTCAGACTTCATACCAGGCCAGAAGAATAATGCTTTAATCTTGTTGTATGTTGCTGGTGCTCCCGAGTGTCCACCCAAGGGTCTGCTATGTAGTGCTATCATAATTTTAAGCTGCATGGGCTTATTAGAACCCAACCACAGACGGTTCCTGTATCTGATGACTCCTTGGACTAAGGAAAATGGAGGGTGGCTATCTGGGCTGGCAGCCAGCTGAGATAACATAGCCATAGCAGCTTTGTCGGAAGAGTAGCCTTGTACAACTTCATCGAGCCAATTGTGGGAGATTGAAGATATAGCATAGCTCTGGTTTTGGTGCACTCGGCGAGATAGGGCGTCTGCAGCGCCATTCTCAGAGCCTTTCTTGTATAGTATCTTATACTGTAACCCAAGCAACTTGGAGAATACTTTCTGTTGTCATGTAGTATGTAGCCTCTGTTCATTTAGATGGATTAAGCTACGATGATCAATGTGAATAAAGAACTCACCCTGAAGCAAGTAGTGACGCCATTGTTCGACAGCCATCAATATAGCGAGATATTCCTTATCGTAGACTGACAAACCTTGATTCCTAGGACTTAGAGCCTTGCTGATGAATGCTATGGGATGCCCATTCTGCTGTAAGACTACGCCAATGCCTGACCCGGAGGCATCAGTTTCAATGTGGAAGGGCAAGCTAAAATCCGACAACACCAATACAGGGGCAGTACATAGAGCTTGTTTCAGCACAGAGAACGCATAATCATGGTTTGAGGTCCATATGAACAACTAATCCTTCTTCAGGAGATCTGTGAGTGGCTTGGCAATGATGCTGAAATTATGCACAAATTTCAGGTAATAACCGGCAAGGCCCAGAAAACCTCAGAGCTCCCGGACTAAGGATGGAACGGGCCATTCGAGCACTGCTTGCACCTTTGCTGGGTCTGTGGAAAGGCCTTGGTTGCTGATGATATGACCCAAGTAGGAGATACACTCCCTAGCAAAGGTACATTTCAAGAGTTTGAGCTTCCACTGATCGGCGCGTAGCCACTGAAAAACTTGCCGCAGGTGGTCGACATGGGCTTCAAAGGTGGGGCTATAGACGAGAATATCGTCAAAGAAGACCAACACGAAGCGGCATAAACCTGGAGCCAAAGTACCATTCATGGCACCCTAAAATGTGCCCAGCACGCCAGTAAGGCCGAACGCCATCACTCTAAACTCGTACTGACCCGGTGAGTTTGGAAAGCAGTCTTGAATTCTTCACCTTACTGCAACAGAATCTGGTGAAAACCTGCTCGAAGATCTAGTGTTGAGAACCACTTAGCGTTTGCTAGCTCATCCATCAACTGGTCAAACACCGGAACAGGAAACTTAGATTTCTTTGTAAGAGCATTGAGGTGTCTGAAGTCAACACAGAATCTGTACGAGCCATCTTTCTTTTTGACAAGCAGGACCGATGAGGAAAAAGAGCTGGAGCTCAGCTGAATTAGCCCTTGTGACAACATCTCCTGAACCTGGGCTTCAATTTCATCTTTTAGTTTTGGCGGGTACCCGTAGGGCCTGATGAAGACCGGTTGAGCACCAAGCAAGAGAGGAATCTCGTGGTTACAAGCACGAGAAGGTGGAAGAGATGTTGGTGGCTTGAACAAGTCAGAAAACTCCTCAATTAACTGACAGATGGGGGATGGTACAGTGATAACATCATGATATGAAGAGAAAGTAGGCGATGTATCTTCAATTTGCAATAGAAGCTGTTCCGGTTCATCAGGCAGTAAACCTTACAACACCTGAGTCTTGCCATCATACGGAATTGCCAACCACTTCAAGGCCTAATGAACTTGCATTGGACTGTAGGCCTCTAATCAATCCATGCCCAAAATTGCATCGAAGTTTCCTAAGGACAACACCTAAAAATTAGTGCGAAAGGAGCATGAGCCAACTGTCCAATGAACTTGGTGAAGCAGCAAGGAGCTCGGAAACACACCACCACTAGCAACTTGCACACAGCTAGATAGGGATACTAAATCTTGGTGATGTAACTTAGATGCCATAGTGTTACTAATAAATGAAGAGGAGCTCCTGGAATCCACCAAGACATGCACTATAATACCTGACATCGAGCCCAACAATCGGATAGTACGAGTAGTAGGTACCCCAGAAACGGTAGATTTTGAGATGGCCAAAAACACTTGTTCAGTTGACGGATCATCAGATGATTCCGCAATCGGCACATCATCAGGGTCCAACGACTCCCAAAGAGCTTCGACCGCATGCAGGACTTCCGGTGCGCACTCGTGATCCTTACTCCACTTGGCGTTGCACTTGTAGCATAATCCCAAGGCACGACGGTACGCTTTGACAGCAGCCAGAGCACCAGTCGCCGAAGATGTTGTCGTGGGCTCGGCAGCTACAGGCGTCGCCATGGGCTTCTCGACACGAGGTGGAGGTGGTGGTAGCAGCAGCGTGGTCCGTGGTGTGGGCTTAGGAGACCACTCAAGACGTGCCGACAAGCGGAACGAAGACTGGCTGCCAGATTGGCCAGCCACCTCCTCCTGCACAAGAGCCATGCAAATAGCAGCATCGAGTGTTTGTGGCTGAAAAACCAGTATCATAGCTTTGAGGTCGGGCCGAAGGCCATCGATAAATCTCATTGTATAAAACAGTGGATCAGTAGAAGCAGAATAGGATTTGAGGCGATCAATTAAGATGGAGAAGCGCTCGACATAATCCGACACCATAGAAGTTTGTTTGATGTGGAACAATTGACGAATTAAAGCTTCCTTCTGATCATGATCAAATCGATCATGCAAAGCTTGACAGAAGGCTGTCCAATTTGTAGTAGCTAGGGTGTTTTCGATGGACTCATACCAGTCGGCGGCGGCGCCTTCCACATACATGGTTGCGACGCTAACCCAAAGTGAGGGATCCACGGTGTACATGTTGAAATAGCGTTCGCAGCGAGAATGACAGAGGCGTGGGTTTTTGCCATCGAATTTAGAGAATGGAAGTTTAGGGAGGTGTCCAGTTGGATGTTGGAGTTGGAACTCATGGGTGTCGTGAGGAGTTGGGTGGCGAGGAGTTGAAATTGGTGGACGAGGGGGTATGTAGAGCGAAGGGGGATGCGGTGGAGGGTGGGTAGACGGATGCGGCGGAGGGTGTGGAGAAGGGTACGGTGGAGCTGGTGGACGGTGCGAAAGCGACGGTGTCGATCGTGGAGGAAGGGGAGGAGGAGGAGGGGGAGGGGGAGGAGGGTCGGGTTGCTTACCCATGACCGGGATGTGAGTCCAAACCGCCCCGGTCCCGAACCCACCATCCCGGTGAGACGATGCATCACCGTGCCCACTGGGCGCAAAGGAAGAAGAGGCGGCGACGTAGGGCCATTGAGGCGAAACGTCGAACACCTTAGATTCGCGACCTTGCGACAGCTTCTTCATCTCGATCCGTAGGTCATCGACGAGCGCCTCCACCTCCGAGCGCCAAGTACCGAGGTCCGTGGTGGCCACCTCGAGGGCGGTGACGCGGTCATCGCGCTCATCGTGGAGGGGGTTGATGCGGACGACCTCCAGATCGGCAACGCGCCTGCCGATGGTGTACGCCGTGTCGGTGCCGGTGAGCTCGATGGTGTCGAGGCGTTTGTCGATGGTGGCATCGTGGGCGGCGCGGGCAAGATCGAGATCAGCAAAGCGCCGCTCCCACTGCTCGTTGTGCTTGTCGAAACGACATCCGAACTCTTCCTTCAACTTCTAGATTTCCTCTAGCACCAGATTGAGGTTCGGTTCCATGGCTCCCAGAGAGCGTTGCAGACGAGTGAAATGGGTATGAGGGGGATCGGAGGCCAGGACTTGAATTGATCTCTAATACTAATTGTAAGGAGTAAATACTTGGAAAGGAAGAACAGAAGGTAGTGCACGGCACAATGGCCGGATTACTCAGAGTAATTTTGGTTTTTCTCTGTCATACATACCCCTCTCCTCTCTGCCTTACTCCTACTTATACAATGGACTCAGACATGCCACATTGGGCTAGCTACTCTTGTACTGGGTTGACGAAGCCTTTAGAGCCGGAAGGCCAGAACAGCTTCATCTTTAACAGCAGGTGGGGATACGGCTTCTATGCCAGGCGTGTTCTCTTCACTTGTCACGGGCAGGGGCAGGGGCAGGGGCAGACTGCTAACACGAGGTTCTCTATGGTATGTCCGTACAAACTTGATTGTCCCATCTAGCGTGCTTCCTTATTTTAGCTAATTATCTTTCAATACCAGGTGATGTGCTTTTTGATAGCAAGCACGTACGTATGATATCTTTAGGCTTTCTAGCTCTAGCTTCGGTTCCCACAAGCAGTCATACCAAACCATCTACTAGGAGATGCCATTTCTAAAAGCGCTCGCAAAGATAAGATGTGCCAACATATGTTCATAAAAATGAGTATATGTCAATCGGAGAAATAAACCTAGAGGAGTTTCTAAAAAAGGTAAAAAACACAAACAAAACGCATGCTGCGGGCTGGGCCAGTGGGCCTACTCGCAGCGTAAAGTATTGGGTTTTTTTTGGATCGAAGCCATTACAATTCTTTGAAGTTGGAGAAATGCCATTACAATTCGTGTATTGTGAAACATGCCATTATAATTCTGGGTGTTGTTGGTGCTGGCCATTGTCTACGTATGTGAACAGCTCGGGCCCACTGTCAGGTCGAGGAAGCCGGACGTGACTTCCGTATGGACATCGATGCCCTTCTTGCGTGTTACAAGCCGTCGTGCCCTCTCTCCCGTTCAATCCATCCCCCACCCATGCTCCTCTCCGTCTTCCTCTTCCTTTCCCTTCCGTAAGAACCCTAACCCTAGACTGTAGCCGCCGTTGGAGACCTGCGGAGCTGCGATGGCAGACCTGCGGAGCTACGACGGCGACCTATGGAGCTGCAACGTTGGTGGTGTCGCGTCTGTGGCCGGCGCATTCACCGGAGGAGATGCAGGACCCATGAAGACGATGGGTGGTGAGGTCTTCCTGCATCTACGCCATAGTGCTGCGGCGGAGATAGAGGACTGCAATAGCAGGTAATGTATGCGCATCCCCTGTTATCAGTTTAAGCACATAGTGTAGTTGACTTGTGCTTGCCTATTTACACTTGGATTTGGGATTCGTTTTGATTGTTGGTAGGAATGGTATGTTCACGGTAGAGGTTAAAGTCCACGGTTTTGCTATGAAAGACTCAGATGGTAGGAAATCATAAACTAAAGGGACTATGATTAAGTGGGATGTGGAGTTTGGGTCTTTAACGCTTGAACTGTTGGTGTCCAATATTGCAAATGAATTGAATGTGCCCTCTAACCAATTACCCACAGTGTGGTTCTTTGATAAAAGACTTCATGAGGATGTAAGATTAATTAGTGAAATTCAGATGGTTGATGTCTTTGAAATGTACAAGGAAGAGATGGGTTTTCAGCTTGTAGTGGGATTGTTTGATAATGATGCTGAGTTTGATGACCTAGAGCCTTTATGTACAATTCCTCCTGAGGTTAGATTTGAGATACCCAACATTGATACTGATTTAGAGCCTGAAGCCAGTACTGCTGCTGCTAGTGCTAACAATCTAGAAGCAGAGGCTCCTCAACCCAGTACTATTGCTGCTAACAATCTAGAAGCATATACTGATTTAGAGTCTGAACAAGGTGATGATGTTGATGTAGAGCCTGAGAGGGAGCCTGATATCTTTGATAATCCTGAAGAATATGTTAGAGTTGATGATGAACAAATCTATATTTCAGTTCCTAATGCACAGCAAGCTGCTAATGCATAGCCAGTTAACAATGGTTATGATCATGGTGATGCTCACCCATCTGATGAAAATGCTTCTGCTAATGCACAGCCAGTTCTTGAAGAATATGATGAAGTTGATGATGCAGACCCTCTTGAGGTGCATGTACTCCATGATCCTGAGAATCCAAACATAGTGAAGGGGCATTGTTTCCTGATATCATTGCATTCAGGAAAGCAATTAGGCACCATGCAGTGAAGACTGGTTTTGAGTTTGCTGGGCTCAAAACAGACAAGACCAGGTTCTTAGCTCACTGTGCTGCCGAGGGTTGTCCGTGGCTCATACATGCATCCACTATTTTTGATAAAAAAAACAATAAAGGTAATGTGTTCAACTGCTGCTGTTTATGACCTAATTGTGACATTTTTTTGACATGCTAATGACCTGTTTGACATGTTTGTGCAGATAAAAGTGCTTCCTGCACAGCACAATTGTCCTACCACCAAGCTTAGAGAAGGAAAGATAGCAAGTTAGGGCTGGTATGCAGACAGGCTAGCAGACTGGGTGAAAAAGAATCCAAATAAGGGCCCAACGGATGCCAAAGACAAATTGGAGGGTGACTATGGAATTAAGTTGAAGTACTCCAAAGCTTGATCAGGTTTGTAGGTTGCTCTAGACCAGATTTATGGGTCTTATGAGGAAAGTTTTCAACTGTTATTCAATTGGGCTGCATAGGTTGAAATAAGTTCTCCTGGTAGCATTGTAGAAATAGAATTAGAGACAATAGGTGATCAGAAAAGGTTCAGAAGGATATTTGTTGCATTGAAGCCAGGCATTGATGGGTTCTTAGTTGGTTGCAGACCATTTATTGGTTTAGATGCTTCTAGTCTGACTGGGAGGTATCTTGGGCAGTTGGTTTCAGCTACTAGGGTTGATGGCCATAGTTGGTTGTACCATATTGCCTATGGTGTTTTTGACACAGAGACTGAAGATAACTGGAAGTGGTTCATGCAGAATTTGCACAGAGCTATTGGGAACCCTCTAGGATTGGTGATTTTATTCAGATGCTTGTAAAGGCCTAGAAAAAGCTGTGGGAGATGTCTTCCCACATGCTGAGAACAGGGAGTGCATGAGGCACTTGTACCAAAACTTCATGAAGCACTACTCATGTGATGTGTTCACTGACCATCTGTATCCTACTGCAAGGAGCTACACAGAAGCTGAGATGGGACCTGATGGTGAGACTGCTGCTGCACTGAATAAAAAGTAAGACTTCCACTATGTTCATTTTGTATCTGTCTACTAAATAGTGGTATCAAAAATAATTTGTTTGAACTAATGGTGCAGGAAGAGGCCGGCTGAAGAAGAAGCTGGACCATCTCAAGTGAAGAAGAAGAAGTCAGCTTCAGCTAAGAACAAGAAGACAGCTAAGAAGAAGAAAACACCAGTCAAGAAAAAACTGATGAAAAAGGCTGTAGCTCCACCTGCTAAGGTTGTTAGAAGTCTGATGGATATGCTGAATAATGGGCAGTAATCCACCTACAGCTTATTTTATGACTTGGATGTTATTTTGTGACTTGGATGTTATTTTGTGACTTAGGAGTCTGTGATGTAAATGGCCTTTGAACCTGAACAAGCGTTTTTGTAATATGAGAATAGCCCGAGTGCTGTAATCTGCTTTGCTTTTGTAGTGCCCTTGTTAATGCTGGTGCTATGTAAGCTGAATGGTTTGTCGGAGTAATGGCTGTAAACTTTGAAGATGGTTGCCAGCATTGTAGAACTGTCTTATGCGCAATGAAATTGCCTATTGGTGCTGCTTGCATCTACATCTACATTTTTCTGTGATGGTTGCCAGCATTCAGTTTGCTATTCCAGGATATACTTGCTTGAAGTATGAAGTATTTGCTCATTTTGCCTGTACTTCTATTACCAAAGCAGAGTTGCAACTGTGGCACTGGTACATATGTTTTGATGCCATTCTACAATGTTATGGTGCATCTATGCAATGGCGAAGGCGAACAACAGCAACAGCATCTTGCTGAAGCAAGAAGCAAGCAGAGGCCATGGCACATGCTCATTTCATCAGATATCCTGGTTCAAGCTAAAGCACACGGAGATATGCAAGCTGAGCGATCACTAATTCTCATTTCATCAGATATTTGGTACCCATTTCAATTCATACCATACGTTCATTTCATTACAATTCTGGAAACATACAGCCACACACACACTCTGGAAACATACACACACTCATTCCTAACAGAAACTGCTACAATCAGTTCACTTCCACATTGCAGCCACAAGCAAACCAAGCAGAACACCGACAAATCCTACAAAGACAGCGGCTACAAAAGAAGAATCAACCACAATCTTGTTGTCGACTTTAGGCTTCACTGTAGGCATGTTCTTGTTGTCGACTTCAGGCTTCACTGCAGGCATCACCTCAACATGTAGCATCTTTATTTTCCAGACCTCTGCTACAACACTATCCAGTGTTTGCTTCACCAGTTCCAATTCTTCCTTCAAATCGGCACAACAAACACCAGCTGCATCCTTCACTGACTGCACCCTCCGTTCCTCTATTTCCAAGGCCATATACTCCTTCACAAAGCGGATGTATGGGCAAGTACTATCATCATCCTGCAATCGAAACAAAGGGCATAAATCAGAGATGAATCAACACACAGCGAGCACAACAATATCCAAAATCATAACCTTGATGTTGTACGGGCACTTGAGGTACCACTCGCCCTTTGTCGCCGGTTGCTTGCTCTGGATGCGGACCAAATCAACATGGCAAAAGGGACACTCCCTTCTACCGCTGGGCGTCGAGCTCGAGCCACTGGAAGTTGCCTTCATGGTGCTGCGACTCCACTTCTCGGCCATGGCTTCAAAGTTGGGCGCCGCCATCAAACCGGCGATGGCCGTGCCAGACTGCTCCGCCGTGGGCTGCGACGTCAGCTAAGGCGGGGGTGGATGCTGGATATATTATAGGGTTAGGGTTTTTGGAGGAGGGAACGGAGAAGGATGAGCGCAGGTCACCGTCACAACTCCACATGTCTCCGCGACGGCTACAGTCTAGGGTTATGGTTCTTACGGAAGGGAAAGAAGAGGAAGACGAGAGAGGAGCATGGGTGGGGGATGGATTGAATGGGAGAGAGGGCACGGCGGCTTGTAACACGTAAGAAGGGCATCGATGTTCATATGGAAGTCACGTACGCCCTCCTCAACCTGATAGTGGGCCCGAGCCATTCACATACATAAATAATGGTCAACATCTGGTATTTCTCCGAACACTGAGCGCGAAACCCCACGGCTCCGACCCTTCTCGCTCCCGGAACTTTCCTTCTCCTCCCCGTGTCATCGTCAAACCGCCGTTTTCCAATTCCAATTCCAAGCCATCAAGGCAGCAGCAGCCCCCCTTGCGTCTCCGCACGCCACCGCAAGAGCCTCGCCGCGCGTGCAGGGCTGCAGGCCATGATGAGGAGCGTCAGCGGCACCGGCTCGGCCGGGAGCCGGAGGAGCGACCCCGGCGGCAGCGGCGAGCTGTCCCGCTTCTCCGTGGCCACCACCACGGCGTCATCCGCCTCGGAGCCTTCCGCGAGCGGTGGCGTGCGCGGGATCTCCTTTCTTGACGCCTTCCGGTCCTGCTTCGTGCCCCCGGAGGCGCGCTCGCCGGAGAACTCCATGTCCGACGAGTCCCACCCCTCCCACCAACGTACGTAGGCAAACGCACTTTTCTGCACCCATTTCTCCACTGCTTTTGTACTTTCAGGTTCCTTTTTTCAGTCCAAGATTGTGTTTTTTTTTTTTGCCAGAAAAGCTAGTCCTTTTTATGTTCGATTTGGGAGACTACATACTGTTTTTCTGTGCACTAATGCCGGAAAAACGCCCTTGTACAATGAACAGTTTTCGAGATATTTTCTCCAATTATTAGTAACTAGTGTCTAATTAGTTTTTTTGATAAAAGGTGTCTAATTAGTACCTCCAGCTTCGTTTGCAAAAGATTTAACTTTGATCTTAGCTTAACTTTTATTTGCTGCAGTTTTGCAGCATGTCTGCTGCAACAATAACATTTGTCTCCTGCTGAGCTTTACTATAAACCGGACGTGTGCGATACTTCGCCTGTCTGTCCTTTATGGTTTATATATTTATTTGTTTGCCTTCCATCTGTCACCATGTGGCCCTGCCCCAGCCCCATACGAGCTGCCATCCTATATGCAAACCCCTACCACAAGGTATGAATTTGTTAATGTCCTCTATGATTGAAGGAGAATTCCAAAACCTGTAAAGAATGAGGTACCGATTTGTTAATGTCCCCTCTCATCTAAGGAGGATTCCGGAACCTGTAAAGAATGGTGAACTGTGACCTTCTTGTTAATTCTTTCAAAGTCCTGACGAAATTAAATATCTTAGTGATGTATAGATAAGCTATCCTTGAATGGGCGCTGTTGAATTCATTGAACCATACACGTAAACGCTTTTTGACTATTTTTGCAGCACGTGTTATCAATATGTTTTCTGGCATGCTCAGGGCCTTACCTCTGTTAAATTTGCAGTCTCACAGTCTCTGAGCTCACAAGGTTCTAACAGTGGGAGCGTGTTTAGGAGCAAGAGATCAATTAAAGGAATGTATATCCCCATGCACAAGAGTTCTTTAGATAGGGAGATCCCTGGCAGCACAAAATTCTCCTTGTCACAGATCCAGAAAGCAACAAAGAACTTCTCACCAAACTTCAAGATTGGGCAGGGTGGTTCTGGGACTGTATACAAGGGTCAGCTTGCTGATGGTACTCTTGTCGCTGTCAAACGGGCCAAGAAGGTTTTTTGCTTATTTTCTTATGATCTGTTCATGTAAACTAGTTGTTGGTACAAGACTATATGAGTTTCCATTATTTCCAGAATGTGTATGACAAGCATATGGGTCGTGAGTTCTGGAACGAGATTGGGACATTGCAATGCATTGAGCACCTGAATTTGGTTAGGTTTCATGGGTACCTGGAGTTTGGTGGCGAGCAGTTGATTATTGTCGAGTATGTTCCCAATGGGAATCTTCGAGAGCACCTGGACTGTAAGAATGTCATGGTCCTGTCAATTTCTTACACGAGGATAGCTTTTAGAGTTGCAATGGTTTGTAGCCTTGTACCAAACTACCAACTGTATCTTACATGAGGATAGCTATATGCAGGTATAAACGGTAAAATATTGGAATTCTCAATGAGATTGGAAATTGCAATTGATGTGGCTCATGCTATTACATATCTTCATACCTATTCAGGTAATTATTCTTTCAGCTGCAGTTTGTTGCTAATTTTCCATATTAATTGTTCCTTTTGTTCTGGGGTGTAAGTGTAATGTTTGAGGAATAATCTTTGACATTCTAGTATTTACCTTTTAATCCAGAAAATACATTTCAATTTTGAATACTTCAACTATTCATTTTCTTTATTTCTGAAATGATATAACAAAATTCATAGTTAAATCAAGTTATCATATGCTATGATTGTCTACTTTTGCTGTAATTAATAGAGATGATACAACTGAAACTAGCATTAGATATTATTCTGGGAACAGCTGTGGCAATAATAATCAATACCTAACAAAAATATTCAAGATTTATAAATTTTAGTCCTAATGGGGAAGCAGTCAATATAATATTGAGACGTCTCTTTCTTCTTTTTGCATGACTGTACTCCGCACCCATAAGAGTAATGTATGTACTCTCTTTGATTATCTTACATGCCATTAATCTGTAGGGAATTATTGTGTATTTGATGATGGATCCTTCATAACATATATCTAGTAAATGACACTAGAAGAACCCTTTCCACAAATTTGCAACTAGCTTTTACCCAGGAGTCCAGGACACTAATTAAAAGAAACTATCTAAGCTAAATTTAGATTCTATGCTACATATCTTGAAGAAATATTGGATACTACAAACTTGCTTGGACATTGTAGGGCTTGATCTTCAGATGGTAGATTGAAGACTTCTTTTGTTGTGTAGCTTTACTTTCATATAAAGAAATGTGACTGTAAAGAAATCATCTGTGAACATCTAGCACCTGGATCATTAGCAATTAATACTCTCATTTATTTCATCCATGTAGACCAACCAGTCATCCACAGGGACATCAAATCCTCAAACATTCTTCTAATGAACAATTGTCGAGCCAAGGTTGCTGACTTCGGATTCGCCAAACTGGCTCCAACTGATGCTAGTCATATTTCTACTCAAGTCAAAGGAACAGCAGGCTATCTTGATCCAGAATATCTCAGAACATACCAGCTCAATGAGAAGAGTGATGTCTACTCCTTTGGAGTCCTTCTGGTGGAGTTGGTTACTGGGAGGCGCCCTATAGAGCCAAAGAGGTCAATCATTGAGCGTGTTACCACAAAATGGGTTAGTTTCTGTCGCTCCAGACATCATACTTGTTATTTGCATTACCACTGGTTCCCATTACCTGATGAAATAGAAACAGAGTCATGTAGTAATATGTCAGAACAAAAAGTCTACATTTGGTCTTGATGTGCTTCATTCATGTCCTAGTAATATACTACACGTGTTTTTACAGGCAATGGAAAAATTTGTGGAGGGCAATGCTATCCAAACACTAGATCCAAATCTGGAAGCGTCCGATGCGATCAATCTAGCGGTAGAGAAGTTGTACGAGCTGGCTCTGCAATGCTTAGCTCCAACGAAGAGGAACCGACCGAGCATGAAGCGGTCCGTAGAGATTCTGTGGGGCATACGTAAAGATTACAGGGAGTTGGTTGTACCCACATCTGCCATGAACTGAAGCAGATCATCTGGAGCAATCAAGTGAACAAAAGATGTATTCCAGTTTGCCTCTCTTCAAAGATTGGTGGTGGAAATCACCCAATTGCTGGGATTCTTTCAGTTACAGAAAGTGGTTGTGAACAGGACTGATGGCCTTCCTAGATGTTGTGTGTCTACTAGCTAGAAACCAGAAAATCCCTTACAGGTCTTAGTATGCTGTGTGAAAATGTTGCTGAGCAAACATATACGAGTACCAGATATCTAATGGTGTGTATATATCTTGTAGGTTTTTTGTATACAGGTAAATGCATCACGCATGAAGAAATCTTGTTGTTTTCATGCAGTAATGCATCTTTTGTTTTGTTGTCTATGATGAGCAATGTTCAGCGTATGATTACCAACATTCAGTACCTGTATATGTGCTCTTTCAGTCTTTCTTTCCTGGCGTTCAATTTGTGCGGTGCCTCATCCCGGGACAGGGGGTGCGGGACTCACTGTTGTTGTAATTTTGACGGGGAGACTGGGAGCTGCCTTCCTGACAAGTAGCTCAGTTACCTCTTTTATCTTCGAGCTAAAATGTCGATTAATGATATATTATCACTCTGTGATGGGACTATTTATGACAAAATATGGTTCTTTAAAATTGTTACTCAATATTCATGTTTTGTTGTCAGGTTTTCTTATAAGTCATTTTAACTTTCGTGGAGAGTTAAATATCTCAAGTTTGACCAAAATTTTAGAGAGAATTACAAAGATTTGTGACATCAAATAGATATTTTATAAAAATATAATTAATGAAAAATTTAGTGATACTTATTTGGTATCATAAGTGTTATTATTTTATTATATAAATTTGGTCAAACTTGAAATACATTGATCCTCCAAAAAAGTTAAAATAACTTATAATTTGGGACGAATTGAGTAACAAATATAGTTGAATTCATATTGGATCAAAATGTGAAATACTCGGCTGGAGAAGGTCACCTAGCAGGCTACCACACCGTCGTGTTTCTGTCCTCTATACCTCTCGGCCATTTCTCTGTTCCCTCCCGCTCGTGCACGTGCTTGCTGCTGCTTGGATTGCCGGTACAACTTCCGAACTCCGTCCAATTATAATGCAATGCAGATGCAGACATGCAGTCTATTACATCCCAACTGAACACTATCTTTTCTCAATCAGACAAAATATAACTAAACATTATCTCTTCTAAGTCAACAGACAATTAAACAAGGCAGCCAGCCGCGTGCAGGATGTTACGGCTGTCTTCCTCCCAATCGTACAAGAGCCAAACTGCAGGATGTTATGACTGGATTTGAGAGGCAGCCCGCAGCCGTTCGGTCGTACGGGGCATGATTCTTCACCCTAAAAGACGCGTGATAACCGCAGATTATTTTTGACGAAAGATAACCGCAGATTATCACGTCCCTTTCCTCCTAATGAAAAACGGGTGAATGGTCCGATCGCGAAAAAAAAGATTATTACATCCCCAAGACGGTCATCGCTTTACATAAACAAGGAAGTTTCGACAAACATTCTCCCAACCATCACCGAAAGATTGGACCTAAATTCAATTGCATGAAACGACGCCTGAAATAGTACTGCGGTATCCAGCTACAGCACCAGGTTCAAGTATATATGCAGAGCAGGTAGCAAATCCTGAAGCATCACAAAAGATAAGAAGCAAAAAAGATTGGACCAAAATTCATTGTCCGCAAATGCAGATCTCAAATAGCTCGTCAGTCGTCACTTTGCAGCAAACATCGTCAAGGATATACGTCTGGTAGGATAGCAACGAAAAACAAACTTGCACTTCTCATCCAAAAGTCAATCAAGGTAAAACATGTACCCTCCTTGTGTGGCCCAAAACTATGAGTTCAACGACTATCTGGTGTAAGCTGATCACTAGTACATCTGAACACTAGGGGTTCACCTCAATCATGAAATTAACTAGGGCCATCAGGATTCGAAGGCAAGAGGTTATTTTAACCAAATACCGCTGCTTAAGGAAAACTGTCTATGTTTACTTGTGAAGTGTTCGACAAAGAGCCAAATGAATTCTGTATAAGAAGTCAAATGGAGAACAGGCAAGAGCAGATTGCAACTAACATGCAGGAAATGTCAATATACAGCATCCAGGTAGACCATAGGACCCCGAAGTCTCAGCTCTTTCTTTTGCTTGACAGACATTTTTTGTGGAGGAAAAGATTAATAACTGTTTCTTCCTTGGCAAAGGAGAACAGCTACAGAAGGTGCTTATGTACTGCTAAGGCTCAACTTTGGTTTTGCTTTTGCAATCTAGTGCAAATCTAACAGTGCTAACAGTGCACTGAACTATTACAAATAATCTATCTAACAGCACACTGAACTATTACAAATAAACTGTCTACGAAAACAAGATTAGTCATTAAAATCATATAGCATGCTCCTAACTATTCCATTCCTAACACTACAATATTTATATTTGAGAGCTAGTACTTGTTTCCCTGTTAAGGAACACATTCACTGGCTTGGTAGTAATTCAGGTATTAAGAACCTAGGCAAATCCATGCCAGAATGCACATCAGGTAAAATTTAAAGCATGAGTTCACATTTTATAAGAGTTCACATTTTAGTATCTTCTGTAACTTCCAAATTGACAATGTCACATAATATATAGTTCATTCTTCTTGGAAAGCACAGCAGAAACAATTAACAAGCTTGTCATGACAATGGACACGGCACATTAGTTAATGATTGAACAGCTCTGAAGTTCATCAGGTACCCAGAAGCAATGTATTGTGATTTATCTTCCTCTGTACAACCATGCAATACAAAGTTGCAAACAACATCACAAATTATTTAAAAATATGAGATTGCAACCCTTGAGAGTATAAAGATGATGAGATGAATGGAACAGAAACCATTTTAATATATAAGCGGTTGAGTAACCAAAATAGACTAACCTTATGTTGTACTTTGGTGCAATCATGTTAATCCAAGTAGATAAATAAGTATGGAATACTATGCTGAAACAAAATAAAAGAAATAAAAAAATAATAGCTTCCCATTTACAGCTCTAAGTCTCAGATTCGATACAGCGCTGATCATAACCAGCGCACAACTACCTTCCGCAAATGTACATTGATATTTCGAGAAACTCAAGTTTCTAAGCTAAAGATTTTAGCATTTTCCTCAACAAAGAAACAGATAATCCCACTATAGGTGTCAGAACAGTTGCGCGATGGATCTCCTAGCAAATAAAAAAAAACATCTACAGTAGCAAGCACAAACTTCACTACTATCCTAATTCTGTAGTATCAAGCAAGCTTTTACCTCTGAGGTTTGCACCTCCTCCTATGCCGGGTGAAATCTGAAACAAACTTAAATATTTTGCTGCACCCAGGCGTCGTGCATTTGTAAGGCTTGACCCCAGCATGGACCTTGAAATGCTCAGCCCGATCCCATGACCACTTGAAAGCCATATTACAATCATCCCATGGGCACTTGTAAGGCATATCATCGTTGTGTGCACTCTGGTGGCGCCTCAGGTACCTGTGGGATCTGAAATGTTTGTTGCATGAATTGACCGTGCACATGTTCTTCTTGTGGACAGCAAGCTCAGCTTTTGTCTTGAACGCCATGTGGCAGTAATCAATATTACATTCAAATCTATTTCTCTTCATCTTTTTAACCTTGCTTGCAGCTGAATTATCGATAAGGTCTTTCTTTATGTCGGCAAGTTTAACATCTATGGACCAAGCTGTTGACAAGACACTTTCACAACGATCACTTCTCACCAGTGTCTCCTCTTTCTCGCATATAACACCATCTTCCAAGTCAATATTTTCCTTCTTTACCTCCAGCAGCTCCAGCTTCCTCTTACCTGTCCGCCTAGCATAACAAATAACATCTGTTCTCCCTGATTTACCAATGCTTCTAGTCACTGCGTCCAATACACGTAAAACACTGGGTGCAACAGATTTATCCTTCGATACTTCTCCCTTAACGATTGGTCCTCTGGCTCTGACAGAACCATTGGTTGTGGAATTCACAGAACCACCGTCTTCTGCAGCATCACATCGAGAAGGCTGCACTGTACTAGCAACAGTGTCTACAGCATTTCCAACCTGCACATTGCCTATGTTCGGATCACAACTAGGCGGCCGTGGCTCATCTAAAGCAGCAGTATCATCTACATTGCAAGAAGCTCTGCCAGCATCTTCCGGTTCAGCAGCAGCTTCACTAGCAATATAATCCTCGCCTGCAGATTCCAGTTCAGTAGTTTCATGAACGACAGAACCTGTATCACTAACTCCCACCACGGTGGTTATAACCCCTGGATCAGTAACAGGTTTGCTTGTAACTTCTGGCATAGTGCTTGTAACCCCTGGCACATCGGCCGATTCATTAGCAAGGGACGCACCCTTGAAAATTCCTAATTCAGTGGTCGATCCATTCACAAGAGAATTCTCCGCTGTAACCTCCAGCTTGGAGTCACCACCCGGAAGAGAAGCTCTAAATTTAACTCCCTGCTCAATAGCAGCATCGTTGACAACAAAAGCACCGGCTTTAGCTTCTGGACCAGTAGCAGCTTCACTAACAGGAGTAGCGCCTTCCGGTTTCACCGCAGCTCCACTGACCTCAGAAGCACGTTTAAAAACTCGCAGTCCCACAGGAGCTTTATTCACAGGAGGTACATGATCAATCTTGCATTTCTTAACTGAAAGCGTCCATAGAACACCAAAAGGAACAGTAAGTTAATGCATTAGCATTTATCACGGTGTAAACGCAAATGATATTTTGAACGGAAATACAGTGCGAACCTTCGGGAGCAGGCGGTCGCTGGGGCAGGCCGACGCGCTCGTCGGCCCTGACATCGGATTCCGGCACCCGGCCGGCAATGTGCCCTTTGTGCTTGATGGCGTCCTGGCCCTCCTGCGATTCCAGGGGACACCCCCACTGTTACCCCGCCCCGAACGAAGTAAAAGCGCCCCCTTCATGGCGGCGCGGGCGAATAATGCAGCGATAGAGGAAGGGGGAGGAGAAGGGGATCGAGTTACCTGCGGGGCGAGGCGGCTGAGCTCGCAGAAGGCGCAGCAGTCGTCGTCGTCGGTGTGGAGCCAGGACGCGGCGGGCGGCCGCGGCGGGGAGGGGGCGGCGGCGGTGGCGGAGTCAGGGGAGGTGGAGGAGAGGAGGCGCGCGGCGTAGCGGCGGATGCGCATGGAGCTGGTCCGGCGCGGCGTTGCGGGGGCAAAGGGAAGGCGGCGGAGACGGTGCTCGGTGGTGGTGGCGGTGGGGGCAGGGGGTGGACAGGCGCGCGGGGGACGCGGACGTGGTGCGGAGGGGCTGGGGAATTTCGGCCGGGAGCTCTCGCCCTCCTCTGCTGTGCTGTGCTGTGCGTTCCCCTAGGGAAGAATTTTCTGGTGGTGAGGTCAGGTGTGTGGCTTTCGCGTCCGGACAGCCCACCCTTTTGTGCTGCGTTTTTCCTTCGCTTCGCCTCCGATCCTTTGTAACCTCCTGTTCCGCGTTTTCATCGCAGTCCTGTCTCCAACGACTAAAAAAAATAAAGTGAATAAAGTGTGGATACTTTTTTTTTTTGTGATATTTGTTTTGGGTCTACCTCCCCCGTGCGATACCGTGAGTCGTCGCTCTGCCCACACGATGCGCCCCGCGACTCCGGATGAAAGGCGCTGATCCCGCCCCGAAATCACGCTCGCGATAGCGGTGTGGCTATGGAGGACGAGGAGCCCATAGACTCGCCGGCCGCCACCGTGGGCGTGCACGGGTTGCCGCGTCTGCTCGCCGCCGCGGCCTCTAGCCACGTGGCACCCGCGCGTGCCCTTCGGCCGGCCCCCACCGCCCACGCCCGCGCTAACACCAGCCGCATCTCCGCCCGTGGGGGAGGACGCGGCAGCACGGCAAGGATGAGCTCCTCCAAGAGCGGGAGCACCTCGAGCGCGGCCGTCTCATCGGACGCGAGTGCCTATCCTCCTGTCATGGATCTGGGGATGGAGGGTGCTAACGTCCACACCCGTCGTGGATGACGATCGCATCATAGATGACGATGACGATGCCACCACTGTCTGGCCCCGATGCACCTCCTCTGCGCTCCAGCGATCTCGACCTACCTCGTCTTGGTTTCTCTTCCATGATGTCCTCCCTGATCCCCTTCACAGAGAGATGGAATACCGAAGGATGCCAGGACAGGGACGTCCTATCTGGTGTGTGTGTTTCGCCCTTGCCGCTTTTGCTTGCTCACCTGCTTGTCATGTTCTGTCGTGAAGGGTATCAGGGATTCAGGGCTTGTGAAGTTCATACTCAAATTGTATTTGTGAAGTATGGCATAAAGGTTGACAGGGATGATGCCCACCAGTATTCACTGAAATGCCTCAAGGTAAATATATGGTACAAGTTTTAATTTCTCGTTGTTGTTTTTTGTGAATTTGATATGAATTTCACTGTTTTCTTTCATTTGGGTCCGAATTAGAGTGGCAGCTTTAAAAATGCTCTAAATGTTTTCTTCGCGAGTTATTAATCTTGTACTATTGTCATTTAATTGAAAATGCAGTTCTATTGTTTACAGAGCTCTTGCGGATAAGCTTTGTTCTATTGTCCTTGATGAACATCCATGCTATAATCCTGCTTTTTCAGGCATTATTACAGGCAGTGTTTCATTTGAATGGATAAATAACTTAATCCTGCTTTTTCCCCATGTAGCATGGATGGTTACTACTGCTATATTCATCATGTTATCGAGAAAAGATTGCTAAGGTTTGTGGATTAATAACTTAGAGCAAACTAATACAGAAAAATGGTTATAATGGTAAATTCCTGCTGCCTCCTTCCTGTCAATTAAACAGAATCCATTGCCCGTTTCTTTTTTCACATCTAAAAGATCAACTTTATTTTCTCCCAATTTGAGTAGAAGAGTTATTATCTTGCTCTCTTCATGATGAGGACCTTGGTGGTTCATCAGCAAAACTTGGGCAGTTAGCAAACAAAGCTGCCCTGAATCAAGTCGGTAAAGCAAAGTCATCAGATACTCTCAAGCATTAACTGATGATGAATAGAACGGGAAATAGTTTATTTGCAATGCAGGCTACTCAATGGTGTTATTTCTATGAAGCAGAGATATGGTAAGTTTTTATTTGTCATGTACATTATTATTCCTTATGCAACCATACAAGATGCTTTTGGTTGTTGTCCGCTTCATTAATTCCCTTGCTGCTGCAGTACTATCTTAATTAGTCTTCACAGTGCTAAAATGAACTGCGTAGATACGTTTATATTTCTTCAGCTTTCTGAATCGAAATTTCAGTACGACTTATATCTTGTAGAAGATTTGATACTCAAGGTTGTCCAAAATATTTCTTATGAGTTGGATTCTTTCAATAAAAAATGGGATCATATCATTATGAATCAGTTTCTCCGTGACCTGAGGGAAGCTAAGAAGCGCGGAAACTCAGAGAGGAGACAAAGAAAGCTCTAGCTATCCTGGTTGCAAATGCACCTTCTGTTGGATGTCAAGCTTACGAAAATTGAGGTTCATCCATTTGGTTGGAAGCAAGAGAGCAGCAAGTTCCAGTCAGCTTTGGCTAACCAATAATGGTCTCCAGATGGCTGGTACATGTCGTATGGTTCAACAGATCCAGTGATCCACATCTTGGAGACACTGCAGGTTTGTTTCCTGATCCATGAAATATTGTCATATCTCATATAGTATGCTTATCAAAATATAATAAATGAAAGACGATTAAAAAATAGATTTGAATTGCTATGCCTTGCAGCAGAACAAAGCCGCTTTCATTCCTAGCATTAGTGCAAAAGTGCAGCAACTTCCATCATGCCACACAGCTTGTTCTATTCTCACTCTTTGTTTAAATTTGGTCCAACATGTTGAAACCTGAAAACCATTATGTTTCATTGTTCTGTAATTTCCTATCTTCGTAGCTGAAATAGAGTCAAGAATCTAAATGGGAATCTTCCAACATCAAACCACATTTGAAAACAAGAGTTCTAGAGTCTTGTGCCTGACATTTGATAGTCTGTTTAACTGCTAATATGGTCCACTGACTAGATGTGCCAGGCAAACTCTTAAATTCAGCCAAAACTCTGACCATGTAGGTTTAGTTTCATGGATTCTATTTCTTTTGTTCTGAATCTCTCTGGTCAAATTTGTAGGGTTCAATGGAATCAAAGGAGGAGGATGATCGGGCCTCCTATTGCCCTTGTTGAGTAGCAGTTTTGTGCTACATGTTGTTTTTGAAGTGATGCATAGACGGTTTAGATTGGCAAATTATTTTAGATACTTTTTGTCAAATCTTTCTATCTGTATCTAACTATGTCTACGCGATATTTGAGTATTTGTACACAAGTTAATCTCAAGAAAGCTGTGACGCTATATATAGACACTAAGCATTGAAAATTTGGTTAGCAGGCTGTCATCTAATAGTGTCCTTTTTATCAGGTGTATTTTCACTTGTATGCATGTCTCCTTGGGGTGGCTTGTGGCTAGAACCAATTTACTTTCGATGAGGGCATATGTGTCATCTACATACCTTTATTTAAACAAATATGCACCTTGTACATATATGATGTTGAAACAAATAAACCACTGCAAAGTTGAATTGATATTTTTTGTTCAGCATGATTTGTGGACTCATACACTATGAGTGGTGTGGGTTTACGTTTGTGGGTGCTGATGTGGTGTGGCCTGGGTGGGGTGGCACATGGGCGGCCACCTAGAGCTGTCGGCGTCGAAGGGGGTTAGGGCGAGGGGTAGGGAAGCTATGACGCCACAGATCGTTGGGGCTCGGCCGAGGTAGCGCGACACAGGGCTACAATGGCATAGGGTGTCCGCCATCATTTTAGTATTTCAAGAAACTTCTGGTTAGTTTTATCAAAAAGAATTTTTGAGGTTATACAATGTATATTTCTCGTCATATGTGTTTTGCATTGTAATTAGTGGAGTTGCAATGTAATTGTTGAAAAAGGTTTACATGATGAGTATAACATACTTTGTTTTAAGGTTTCGTGAGAGATTTTTCAAGACACGTAATATACTCATATGACAGGCACTAATATTTACATATATACTCGAACCTGTGTACAAGTTGTTATGGAGATGTGGTGGAACTTTATTCGTGAATTTATTGGCGCACGAAAGAAATGGATATCGGAGATTTCTTGCTGCTGATATAAACATTATCTTAGTCGCATCATGGACAGGTCTATACAATAGAGTTTATGAGCCTACAACACCGCCCTCTTCGTGTTTGTATTAATTTCACGAACTTTACTTTTTAGATTATATGTCACTTTAACTTCGGTATTTAATTTCACACTATTGTTATCTTATCGTGCGATCCATGTGTTTTAAGGACAAAAGTTTAGCTGTCACGTAGCAACGCATGGGCACGAACCTAGTCACAACTAAAAGAGTAAAGAGGAGATACCGTTTTGGTGCGACAAAAACTTCGTCTCACCTTCGTTTCACCCCGCGCGAAAAAAAAGTTTTCCACCTCAGACGCTCTGCCCGCCCGTGCTACAAGGAAACTCGTGGTCTCCACGCTCTGCCTTCTCGTGCGAAAAGGAAACTTACAACCTCGACGGCGACCTCGATGCCCTGCCCCCGCCGTCTAACGCGACGCCCTCAAGCTCCGTCCCACCGACACCAACGCCGTCAAAACCGATCAAGACGCCGGGGCACTGTTCAACGACGGCGGTCAGTCGAACACATTGCGTGCTGTGTTCAGCAAGTACGCGGAGGAGCTACGCTGCGCACTGCGTGAGCCATATAGGTGCCCAGCCGCCCACGCCACATGTATGTGTACATCTCCCTTCGCCCTCGCCCTCGCCGCGGGAAATTGGGTCGGGGCGCATATCTGCACCGCCGCACATCGCCGACGCCGCCGTGCCTCGTTTCGCTCTGCCACGCCGCCGCCACAAGGCCGAACCACCACCGTAAGGCCATCATTGAAAGGTCCTAATATGGATAAAGGGGGGTGAATAGCCTATTTAAAAATCTACAAACCAATTAGAGCAATTTGATTAGTATGACAAATAACGAAAAGCAAACTTGCTTTAGCTCTACAAGGGTTGTAAGCCACCTATCCAACAATTATAGTTACTATGATCACTAAGCACATAATTTACTAAGTTACTACTCACTAAGAGCTCTCACACTTGCTACACTAAAGAGTTCCACTAGATAAACTTAAGCTTCAAAGCAAGCTCTCAATTCTAGCTACACTGAAAAGCTTGCTACAACTAGTTTGCGGAAATGTAAATGAGTAAGTAAAGTGATTATACCACCGCGTAGAGGAGTGAACTAATCATAAGATGAATATTAATTCAATTGCGGGAGAATACCAAAGGGCAAGAGACAACTAATTCTTTTCCCGAGGTTCACGTGCTTGCCGGCACGCTAGTCCCCGTTGTGTCAACCAACACTTGGTGGTTCGGCGACTAAGAGGTGTTGCACGAACCTCGTCCACACAATTGGACACCGCAAGAACCTACCCACAAGTGAGGTAACTCAATAATACAAGCAATCCACTAGAGTTACCTTTCGGCGCTCCACCGGGGAAGGCACAATACCCCTCACAATTATCGGGAGATGGCCACGAACAATCACCTACTCATGCCAATCCTCCTCCGCTGCTCCAAGCCGTCTAGGTGGTGGTAACCACCAAGAGCAACAAGCTAATCCGGCAGCGAAACACGAACACCAAATGCCTCTAGATGCAATCACTCAAGCAATGCACTTGGATTCTCTCCCAATCTCACAAAGATGATAAATCAATGATAGAGATGAGTGGGAGGGCTTTGGCTAAGCTCACAAGGTTGCTATGTCAATGCAAATGGTCAAGAGAGTGAGCTAGAGCCGGCCAAACGATATTTATAGACACCCCCAAACAATAGAGTTGTTGGCTCAATTATTGGGCTGACTGCGGGACGACCGGACGAGCAGGTCGTGCGCATCGGACGCATCCGGTCACACTGGACCGGACACTTCCGAGAGTCCGATCAATTTTTGGCGCTGAAAAATCGACTAGCTGGTTCATTGGCGACCGGACGCATCTGGTCGCACTCTGCAAACCTGTATCTAGCTATATTATTTTGACCTGACACTGAATAGTAACTTGTCAGCGTTCGGTCAGTCCATTGAGCTAGAGTCCAGTCACTTTCACTTAGTCACTTACCTCGGGTCAAAATACCGGACGCGTCCGGTAGCCACACCGGACGTGTCCGGTCACTTCTGTCTGACTATCCGAAATCTGGATAAAATACCAGACACGTCCGGTAGCCATACCGGACGCGTCCGGTCACTCTGTGACCAGCGCGACTAACTCCTTTTTCAATTATATCTTTTTTACCCTTGCTCAAATGTGCCAACCACCAAGTGTATCACCTTGTGCACATGTGTTAGCATATTTTCATAAATGTTTTCAAGGGTGTTAGCACTCCACTAGATCCTAAATACATATGCAATGAGTTAGAGCATCTAGTGGCACTTTGATAACCGCATTTCGATATAAGTTTCACCCCTCTTAATAGTACGACTATCGATCCTAAATGTGATCACACTCGCTAAGTGTTTCGATCACTTAAAACAAAAAGCTCCTATAAATTTCACCTTTGCCTTTGAGCTTTTTCTTTTTTTCTTCTTTTCCAAGTCCAAGCACTTGATTATTATCATGGCATCACCATCATTATGTCACGATCTTGATTTGCTTCATCACTTGAAGTAGTGATATCTATCTCATAATCACTTTAATAAACTAGGTTAGCACTTATGGTTTTATCAATTCACCAAAACCAAACTAGAGCTTTCAATCATCCCCACCTGTGCCGCCGCCTCACCCATGCCCGATCCGCACCAGTCATTCCCTTCCCCTGGAAGGAGCACTGAGGAGGAGAAGATGCTGCCGCACGCACGCAAGGTGCTCAGGTCTACATCGAGCCCTTCATCGGCGACGAGCACCCAACAGGTATGCCCACCAGGCCACCCTTCTCTTCCCTTTGTGTTGTGTGAAACCGAGCACACGAACCCTGGATTCATTTGTATTCAGATCGATTTTCTGCAATCTTTAATTTCTAGCGATTCCATCAATAAAGGGATGCCCTTGTCGTATATAACTTACCTTACAAAATGTGTGCACAAGAAATTAGATTCCCTCATCCAATTAGTATCATAGTTACTGTAGTTTGAGACTTGAGTGGGAAGAAGAAGAAGGGTAGTTCCCTTTCAGAAGCAGTTTTAGATTTCAGATGTGGTAAATGAGTCATTTCACATTTTGCAGTCATTAATTATCTCGGTGAATTTTAGTTTACATATATATAATCTAGATAGAATTTTGTATGGTTTGTTCAGAATTTTGTTTGGTGTGCCTTGCAAAAACTTAGAATCCAAAACTGGTCCAAATTGTTTGCAATTTGCCAAATTTGAATTAGCAGTTCTATCAACTGAACAGGGGATCTACCAACTGTTGTAGTGTCGAGATTGATCAGGCAGCACAAAGTGGCAGCAAGTTTTTCAGTAGGACATTTGAAGAAGTGGCCACTGTTTTAGGTATGTGATCAATTGATTGTCCGACGACATGCTTGTCTCAATGGTTGTCCTAAGCAAGGTGTTAGCTGGTTTACGAACACTTTTTGAATCTAAAAAGTCAGCTTCAAAACCCTGACGATCTTTTGGATAGATTACTCTATACATGTCCTTGTGAACTTTAATCTTTTGAATATGAAAAGTCAGCTTCATAACCGTCAATTTAGTCTTTGCAATTCTTTCTTTACACCTATGCTTTGTCTGAAAATATCACACTATTTTTCTATTCAGTTAATGCTGCATTAAAATTTAAAAGTAGCACAGGCATTGCAAAGTGATCCGTTTTGGGGTATATCATTGAAGACCTCTAAAAGTTACAATACCTGGATCCGCACAAGCATCTTAGTCATCTGAGTAAATATCAAGGCCCTGTGACCTTGTAGTTGATTTCAGATATCTGTGTTTTGCATGCAAGCATGGTAGTTTTACCTGGTGCCTGATAGCTAGGTTTTGATGGCTTAATTCTATACGTCATCTATCATGCATGTTTCATCATTGTCTTTTTTAACATGCACTGGAAAGGCTGGAAGCGTGGCTTGGTGAACGTGGCTCTCCCAGCCAACTTCAAAAGTCCACCCTTCCATTTCGTAACACGATCCTCGTGGTCAAGGAATTTTGTTATGCATTCTGTTCTTGATTAGGTGCTTCACCAATTTGCATTGCTTTGGTATGGCTCTGTGCCTGTGCTGGGACCTGGCATCGATCAGCGCAAAGCTATGCTGCACCCTATAAATTGGCCTCTATAGTGCAATATTTTTATGGTTGTTAACCAAGAAGAAGCTTTTGACTAGAGACGATCTTTGTAAAAGGAGAACGGTAGAAGATCTTACTAGCCTTTTATGCTGTGAAAATGAGTCTGTTAGTCATCTGTTCTTTGGCTGTGTAGTGGCCCAACAGTTGTGGTGCATCATCTCTGATATTTTCAATATACAGTTGGGTAATTCCTTAGATTCCATTTGACAGTTTTGGCTTAGAAATAAGAACGGTGTGCTTAATGTTATTACCTCAGCAGCTTGCTGGTCTCTGTGGAAACTTAGAAATGACTTATGTTTTCAGAAGCTTGGGTGGCAGATTATGGAGATACTCTTGCACAAAGTGGCCGCCATGGCGCAGAGTTGGACTATCTTATGCAAGATAGAGTATCAACCAATTTTAAAGGAGAAAGCGGCGGAGATTCAAGGGAGAGCTTCAATGGTGATGTAGACTCCGAGCTAATTCTGGCCTGTGATCTTCGCTGGAAGCAGGATCTCTCCTTGGAGTTTTCTGCGGTTTTTGGTGGTCCTTTCCAATCAGACAGCCTTGTTTGTAGATATTCAAGGATAAGTCAAGTAGTTGGGTGAAAAGTTCCCGATAATCAAGGGTCTTCTTGGTAATATTTTGATCCCTTTGCACATTGCAGCACTGGTTTTTTGTTATGCTATGATGCAATTGTATTACTTGCTGCTGTGTAATATTACTTTCCCAATGGACTCCCTGTAGCCACTGTGTTACTACATCCATATAATTATGCCTATCCATCCTTACAAGCGCCATTAAGTGGAAGAAATCAAAGGACACTATAATTCTTTCAACAGTGATCGCAGCATGCACCATCTTTTTGATTATTTACTGGCTTTCAAAATGATGGGATCTCACCTAAAAGAAACTTCCTAGATATCCCTTCTTGCCGACTTCTACTGCAGGTCTGCGTTTCAGTTCAGCCCTCCCAATTCTTTGTATGCAATGACTTGTTTGATACTGGGACTTGGGAACTAATATTTATGATAATAGGGGCAATGGATGAACTACTAAGTGAAACTATAATATACTTTGTGCGCAGTTTATTTTGTTTCTCTGCCCTTATTTTAAATCCAAATTATTTTTGACGTGTAAAATTCTTTCTACTGTATTTCTGGAATCAATCACGTTAAACACAGTAGTAATTTTGAGACCTGAAATCCTCTGCTGGTTGACAGGGAACTGATGATAAGGTTATCACAGGGAATTGATGATAAGGTTTCTACTCCGCCTATGTTGTCTCAACATAGCAGGTCCCAAGCCCTGGTAAAGGAGGAGGGTTGTGATAGGCGTGGCGAGCCAACGTTAAATCTAGCCATTCTAATGGAGGTAAAACCCAAAAAAAATCGTTGGGGGCGTAACCCTCTTAGCGACGCGCCATATCGGAACCCGAGTATGGTGTTAAATGGGCAAGGACCGGGTCGGCACCCCCTTGGTGACACGCCGTGTCGCGATCTGGGCATGGTGTCAAGTGAGCAAGGATCGGGTCATCGCTTCCTTAGTGGCGCGCTACATCGGCGCTCGGGTGTAGTGAAAAATAAGCAAGGGTCTTCACATCTGAGTTGACGGATGAGAAGGGTAAGGAAGCTAGTCAAACCAACTAGGATCTGTTTAGCTAGTTGGAATGTAGGGTCGCTTACAGGTAAGTTAAAAAAATTAGTTGATACCGCGACTAGGAGGCGTGTAAATATATTATGCGTTCAAGACACTAAATGGAAGGGTCAGAAGGCGAAGAAGGTGGACAATACAAGTTTCAAACTTTGGTACACACGGACAGTCGCGAATAGAAATGGAGTAGTCAGTTTTGATTGATAAGAGCCTCAAGAATGGTGTGGTGGGAGTGAGAAGGCAAGGGGATAGGATTATCTTAGTCAAGCTTATCGTTGGTGATATGGTCTTGAACGTAATTAGTGCGTATGCCTCCCAAGTAGGCATCGACGAGAGTGCTAAGAGATAGTTCTGGGAAGACTTATATTAGATGGCCTGATTAGAGCTGTATCTAGTCGTGAGAAACTTTTTATAGGAGGAGATCTTAATGGGCATGTAGGTACTATAAGCGCAGGTTTCGAGATAGTTCATGGAGGTTTTGGATACGGTAGTAGGAATCAGGAGGGGGAGGAAGTTCTGGACTTCACGGTAGCTTTTGACTGGATGATAGCCAACACTTTCTTTAAAAAGAGAGAATCTCATATAGTGACCTTCAGTAGCGGACAACACTCTAGCCAGATTGACTTTGTTCTCGCAAGAAGAAAGGACAAACGAGCATGCTTGGGTTGCAAGGTGATACCAGGGGAGTGTGTTGTTTCTTAACATAAGCTTTTGGTGGCAGAGTTTCGTTTTCAGGTGCGTGCCCGTAGGGATAAACAAGCTAAGATTGAAAGAACAAATTGGTGGAAACTGAAAGAAAAGATGTCAGAGGTATTTAGAAAAAATGTTATCAAAGAGGGCTCTTGATAGTAAGAAGAGGACATAAACAACATGTGGGAGAAGATGGCACCCAACATTCGAAAGGGGGCCTCAGAGGTGTGTGGAGTAACCAAAGGAAGTGGAGGCGAGGCTAAAGATACTTGGTGGTGGAGGCGAGGCTAAAGATATTTGGACATATTAGGCAATGCAGATTTACACAAACCGTCGCAACACACAAAAATAGATGTGACTATATGCAGCATAATATAAGCAATCAATCAAAATTTTATCAAACACAGCTTGCATATACAAGACAACTAATAAACACCAAGACATTATATAAATTTGTGCTAACTTGGGTTGCGTTGCATAAGGTCTATACAAACTAAAGCAAGCAACCAATTACACATGTGACTAATGTTAAGCAAATTGCATATTTAACACTATTTGCGGCAATTGCAACACGATCGGTGTTAGTAGCGGAAAAAATATTGTCACTGTTCAATCACCCGTAGTTCAAGGTCGCTGAAACTGAACAGGTGCAGTGGCCACTGGTCGCGCTTCTGGTTTTATCTTATATAAGCACGTGAGCTGTTCAGAGTGAAGCCGTCATATGAGTTACATTCAACAGGAACTTGATCATGAACGATAAAAGGTGTCGAGAGGTGTTCCCTAAGGCGGCATTCACTGTTCACGGGATGAAAGTTACTGTTTATGATCTCGTAAATTTCTTCAGATTTCTTTAAATTCCTCCGGATGAACAGGGTTAATATGGTGAGCTGTCCATGATTCATTTGCGGTACATATGCTAGAGGCAAGTGAGGGAGACATTGATGACCACATGTGTCTTCTATGTACATGCAGATTAGAAACACATCGTCGACCCATATCTCTCTGCACACTGAACCTTTGAAACCTCATCTTCAGTTCAGAAGCCAGATCACCCCTGCCTATCTTGTGCAGATCCTTGGTCACTTTAACATAAGCGGAATGGTCAGGTCTGAGGCCCTTCTCCATCAGCTCATACAGGACTCTGCCTGCATCAGTGGTCCTCCCTGACTTCCGAAGCAGCTTAGCGAGCAGGCTGTAGTTCCGGTTCACAGAATGCCTGTCCCTGGTGCTCATGGCACTGACATACTTGCAGGCATCTTCTATTCTCCCAGCGTAGAAGTACCCCTTGATGAATGCAGAGTGTATGGTGATCCTCGGCGTCAGGTTTTCCGAGAACATCTGATCAAGAGTCTGCATTGCCGAATCCATCTTCCCTGCCTTGCAGGCATGGTATGTCAGGATCTCGTACGTGAGTGAGTTCGGGATCTCACTGCGCTTCAACCTCTCCATGGCCTCAACAAGCCTGCACGCCTCAGCGAGCCTCCCGTTCTTGAGCAGGCAGCCGAGGAGGTAGTTCCAGGTGTTGGCGTCAGGGTCAGACCCCGACCTCCTCATTTCGTCGAACACCTCGCGGGCGCCGACAAAGTCGCCGGCTTTACACTATGCCGCGACGAGGACGTTATAGTACCGCACCTTCCTCGCCGTCTCCTCGATCACCGAGACCGCAGCATCGAACTCGCCCATGGACGCCAGCGCCTTGACAAGCGAAAACACGCCGGACGCTCGGCAGGGCCCGCCGACGCCGTCCAAAGCCCCCAGGACCGCTCTCGCCGCATCCTCCACGCTGCCGTTCCGTGACGAACCCGACGACGGCGCCAGGAAGGCGAACGGCCGGTCGGTCAGGGGGAGCCTCCGCTCCGACATGAGCGCCAGGGCGCGCGACATCGCGCCGTAGTCGCCCAGGCTCCCGGCATTCTCGACGAGCAGGTTGTGCGCGCGGGGGCACTGGGAGAATCCCCTGCCGAGAGAGGAGGCCCACGCGAAGAAGCGCTCCGCGGGAACGGCGCGGTCCGTGAGCGCGCGGAGGGCGCTGGAGACAAGCCCGTGGGAGAGGGCGGCGGCAAAGAGGCGGTCGAGGTCGGCCTCGAGGCCTCCGCCGCCTGCGGCGACGAGGCGAACGATCGCGTCTGAAGCGGCGGCGTCGGAGCTGTCATCCGCGTCGCTGTCGTGGGGAACGGAGCGCCTGCCGGAGAATGCCGCACGGGAAGGGACGTGACGGAGGGGAGCGCGGACGAGGCGAGGGAAGGGGAGCATCACACGGCCAGACGGGTGCGCTGGGCCGAGTCGAGGCGGCGGCCAGTCGGGTCGGATGGGTCGAATGGATGGGGACGAGGTTGTGAGTGAAAAAAATTCTATGCATGCAAGAGATGCAAATCAGCACCGGTGCAGTTCATTTAACTCCTCTCTCGAACCCTCTCGTGGCTACAGTTCAGAGAGGCGAGAAAGAGGCGCCCGGCTTCTCGGTCTCCGCCGGGGGACTCCGTGGTCTTCCTCGTCTCCGATGGCCTTCTGGGCGTCAGGAGGTGGGGAAGACCGTGGATCTCCTGCTGGCTGTCTAGGCTTTGGTGTCCTGGCGATGATGGTGAGGCGGATGCAGCATCGTCGCAGAGGAATAAGTCCCTCCGTCCTCGTTCCCGTCGCGGTGGCGCTAACTCCGGCGCCTTCGTGAGGTATGTGAGGGTTGGGTCCTCCAGATCTGGTTCTCTGGATCTATGGAGGATTTGTACAGGAGTCCGCGGTTGTCTGCTGCTTCTGCTGCCTGTGAAGGAGCTTGTGATGGCAGCGGCAACCTCTTTTGTTGAAGGAGAAGGGATAGCTTCTGGTGTAGCGGTGGTGTGGCGAGTGGATCTGGGTCTCTTCTCCGGCGCTCTCCGGCGACGTGCCATGGTCCTGGGCCAGGTGGGCGTGGAGTGTGTCCCCGGCCGATGGACGATAACTGGCGATTTTTTCCTGTTCTTGGTAACGGGATTCTGTTGTGGCTCCTTTCAAAGCCAAGGCGAGATGGCGCTCTTCCTGGTCTATGTTTGGTGTCGCTCGTCACCTTGCTTCGTCGTCGGCTTCGGCGATGGTGCTCGGCGATGTGCGACGACTGCGGCAAGCACAACAACCTCCTTGGACTTTGTTGTCATTTTCTTTTTCTCTAGAGGCGTGTGTGCAGTTTGGCTGGGACAGCTGTCCCTTCTGTATCCTTCTAATACCTGCTTGTATTTGTATGTATGTTTGTTTGTACGTGTTCTTCTTAAGTCTTAATCAGCGGCGGCTCCTAGGAAAAAATTTAGTGGGCTGAACAATATGTATTTTCTACTGTTATTCGATCTTAAGTCTTAGCTCTATCTACACTATATAATTTTGACTAAAAATTTATGTGGGCTCTAGGAGATTCCACTGCTCCGGTATGGATAGGGGGGCTCGAGCCTCCCCGCCCACTGTTGGATCCGCCCCTAGTCTTAATACATGTATGTTTAATTAAAAAAATCTGCACCGGTGCAGCACCTCTTCGACGCCGTTCATCGGTTCAGGCGCAAGGCGGCACGGGGCGTTGCTCTGTTGATCCTCTACGCAGCGATACAGCCTGGAACATGCCCCGGTGATTTCGTGAATCACAAATTCATCATGCACGAAGGCACGGAGGATAATATAACGACATGCAAGAGGTGTTGCACTGGTGGTGATGTGCATCACGCATGCATATAATTTTTTCCGCCACGTGCCACAAACGTACAACTTTCGCTTCCACTTCTCATAATCTATCCGTTCTAAAAGGTCCGGGTTTGAGTCGCGGTCTCCTCGCATCGCACAGGCGAAGATAAGACTTGCCACTAACACCCTTCTCTAGACCCCGCACAGAGTGGGGGCTCTCTGCACTGGGTATGCCCTTTAACTCCGCATATGTTGTCTCAACATAGTAGGTCCCAAGCCCTGGTAAAGGAGGAGGACTATGATAGGCATGGCGAGCCAACATTAAATCTAGCCATTCTAATAGAGATGAAACCTGAAAAAAAAATCATTGGGGCGTAACTCTCTTAGCGACACGCCATATCGGAACCCGGGTATGGTGTTAAATGGGCATGGGTCGGGTCGGCACCCCCTTGGTGACGCGTCGTGTCGTGATCTGGGCATGGTGTCAAGTGAGCAAGGATCGGGTTGTCGCTTCCTTAGTGGCACGCTACATCGACGTCCGGGTGTAGTGAAAAATGAGCAAGGGTGTTCACATATGAGTCGACGGGTGCACGAAGGGTAAGGAAGCTAGTCAAACCAACTAGGATCCATTTAGATAGTTGGAATATAGAGTCGCTTACAGGTAAGTTAAGAGAATTAGTTGATACCGCGACTAGGAGGCGTATAAATATATTATGCGTTCAAGAGACTAAATGGAAGGGTCAGAAGGTGAAGGAGGTGGACAATACAGGTTTTAAGCTTTGGTACATAGGGACAGTCGTGAATAGAAATGGAGTAGGAGTTTTGATTGATAAGAGCCTCAAGAATGGTGTGGTGGGAGTGACAAGGCAAGGAGATTGGATTATCTTAGTCAAGCTTGTCGTTGGTGATATGGTCTTGAACGTAATTAGTGCATATGCCTCCCAAGTAGGCCTCGACGAGAGTGCTAAGAGACAGTTCTAGAAAGACTTAGATGGCCTGATTAGAGTTGTACCTAGTAGTGAGAAGCTTTTTAGAGGAGATATTAATGGACATGTAGGTACTACAAGCGCGGGTTTCAAGACAGTTCATAGAGGTTTTAGGTATGGTAGTAGGAATCAGGAGGGGGAGAAAGTTCTGGACTTCGCGGTAGCTTTTGACCTGATGATAGCCAACACTTTCTTTAGAAAAAGAGAATGTCATCTAATGATCTTCAGTAGCGGACAACACTCTAGCCAGATTGACTTTGTCCTCGCAAGAAGAAATGACAAACGAGCATGCTTGGGTTGCAAGGTGATATCAGGGGAGTGTGTTGTTTCTCAACATAAGCTTTTAGTGGCAGACTTTCATTTTTAGGTGCGTGCCCGTAGGAATAAACAAGCTAAGATTAAAAGAACAAAGTGGTGGAAACTGAAAGGGGAGATGTCATAAGTATTTAGGGAAAGGGTTATTAAAGAGGGCTCTTGAAAGAAAGAAGAGGACATAAACAACATTTGAGAGAAGATGGCAACCAATATTCGGAAGGTGGCCTCAAAGGTGTGTGGAGTAACCAAAGTAAGTGGAGGTGAGGCTAAAGATACTTGGTGGTGGAACGATGAAAGTCTAAAGGGCTATTAAGGAGAAGAAAAAAATGATATAGACGCTTGTACCATGATAGGAGTATTGACAACATAAAAAAGTATAAGGTAGCAAAGAATACTACAAAACGAGCTATAAGTGTGGAAAAGGGTAGAGCGTACGAGGATCTTTACCAACATTTGAGTACGAAGGAAGGAGAGAAAGACATTTATAGGATGGCTAGGGTTCGTGAGAGAAAGACAAGAGACTTCAACCAAGTTAACTACATTAAGGATGAAAGGGAGCATCTCTTGGTGAAGGGGGATGAGATCTGACATCGATGGCAAGAGTATTTTAACAAATTGTTCAATAGTGAGAATACGGACACAACCTTTCAGTTGGATGACTCTTTTGATGACACCAATAGGCGCTTTGTGCGGAGAATCCAAGAATCTGAGGTCAAAGAGGCGTTGAAAATGATGAAAGAGGTAAGGCGATGGAACCGGATGGTATCCCAATCGAGGTGTGGAGATGCCTCGGGAGACATAGCTATAGTATGGCTAACCAAGTTGTTCAACCATATTTTTTGATCGAACAAGATGCCTGACGAATGGAGAAAAAGTATATTGGTACCGATCTACAAGAATAAAGGGAATATTCAAAGTTGTACTAATTATCGGGGAATTAAGTTGATGAGCCATACTATGAAGCTATGGGAGAGAGTTATTGAGCATCGCTTGAGAGCAATAACGCGGGTCTCTATGAACCAATTTGGTTTCATGCCCGGAAGGTCAACCATGGAAGACATTTTCTTAATAAGACAAGTTATAGAGCGGTATAGGGAGAAGAAGAAAGACCTACACATAGTTTTTATTGACTTGGAAAAGGCTTATGATAAAATACCAAGGAATATTATGTGGTAGGCTTTGGACAAACAAAAAGTCCCAACTGAAAGGTCCTAATATAGCTAGAGGGGGGTGAATAGGCTATTAAAAATCTACAAACCAACTAGAGCAATTTGATTAGTATGACAAATAGCGAAAAGCTAACTTGCTCTAGCTCTACAAGGGTTGCAAGCCACCTATCCAAAAATTCTAGTTGTTATGATAACTAGACACACACTCTATTAGGTCACTACTCACTAAGAGCTCTGACAATTGCTACATTAAAGAGTTCCACTAGATGAACTTAATCTACAAAGCAAGCTCTCAATTCTAGCTACACTAAAGAGCTTGCTATAGCTAGTTTGCAGGAATGTAAATGAGTAAGTGAGGTAATTATACCGCCGCATAGAGGGGAATGTAAATGAGTAAGTGAGGTAATTATACATGTTAGCCGTGCTGCGTGCACGATAGAGGAGTGAACCGGCACTATCATGGCAAGATCAATACTTAAGAGGAGAACCAATCACAAGATGAATACTTTATCAATCACCGAGAGAATACCAAAAGGCAAGAGACAACTAATTTTCTCCCGAGGTTCACGTGCTTGCCAACACGCTACGTCCTCGTTGTGTCGACCAACACTTGGTGGTTCGGCGGCTAAGAGGTATTGCACGAACCTCATCCACATAATTGAACACCGCAAGAACCTACCCACAAGTGAGGTAACTCAATGACACGAGCAATCCACTAGGGTTACCTTTCGGCGCTCCGCTGAGGAAGATACAAGTCCCCTCACAATCACCGGAGATGGCCACGAACAATCACCAACTCATGCCAATCCACCTCCGCTGCTCCAAGCCGTCTAGGTGGTGGCAACCATCAAGAGCAACAAACGAATTCCACAGTGAAACATAAATACCAAGTGCCTCTAGATGCAATCATTCAAGCAATGCACTTGGATTCTCTCTCAATCTCACAAAGATGATGAATCAATGATGGAGATGAGTGGAAGGGCTTTGGCTAAGCTCACAAGGTTGCTATGTCAATGCAAATGGCCAAGAGAGTGAGCTTGAGCTGGCCATGGGGCTTAAATAGAAGCCCCCACAAAATAGAGCCATTGGCTCCTCAGTCCACTAAAAAATAGGGTGATCGGACACGTCGGTCAGAATGACCGGACGTAGGACCCCAGCGTCCGGTCACGCGATGCACGCCACATGTCCCCTGCTTTAAATGCTGATCGCCCGATCTCAACGACCATAAGTGCATTTAAGTTGTGACCGGACGCTGCTCGAAGTGACCGAATGCACCAACACCAGCCTCCGGTCGTTTCTATTAAGGTTCCACTCATGAAAATTCATGACCGGACGCGACTCACCCAGCGTCCGGTCACTCAACATCTCCTCTATGCGCCGCCACATTAGCATGACCAAACGCTGAACAGTGTTCAGTCAGAGTCCGGTCGCCTACGTCCGGTTAAAAGACCGAGGGCGGCCTTCACTGACCGGACGTAGAACCCTAGCGTCCGGTGCACTCTGTGAAACCCTATCTTCTCTGTACAGGGCGCCGGTGGCACCGTCGGACACTCCGTCGGTAAAGTTTTGAACCCTTGCTCAAATGTGCCAACCACCAAGTGTATCACCTTGTGCACATGTGTTAGCATATATTCACAAATGTTTTCAAGGGTGTTAGCACTCCACTAGATCCTAAATGGATATGCAATGAGTTAGAGCATCTAGTGGCACATTGATAACCGCATTTTCGATATGAGTTTCACCCCTCTTAATAGTACGACTATCAATCCTAAATGTGATCACACTCTCTAAGTGTCTCGATCACTAAGTTAAAAAGCTCTTATCAATTTCACCTTTGCCTTGAGCTTTTATTTTTCTCTTACTTCTTTTTCAAGTCCAAGCACTTGATCATCACCATGCCATCATCATCATCATGTCATGATCTTCATTTGCTTCATCACTTGGAGAAGTGCTATCTATCTCATAATCACTTTGATAAACTAGGTTAGCACTAAGGGTTTTATCAATTCACCAAAACCAAACTAGAGCTTCCAATCTCCTCCTTTTTGGTAATTGATGACAACCCTTACACAAATATATGAATTAAATTTTAATTTAATCCATGTTGCTTGCCCAAGCATATTTACCATGTGTAAAATGATATGGATAAGTTTCATGAACCCCAAATGGTAGCAATTGCTCCTCCTACATGTGTTAAGAGTTTGGATTGTAGCTTGCACATATACTTAGATAGGAAATATAGGAGACAATGTCTATCAAATGATGCTAAGGTATAAGAGATGGACCTTTGAAGCGTGATACCAATCGGAGTGCACCAATATACCATCCTTAGCACCATTAGTAACTAGACATACACAAAAACTAGAATACCCATGAGATCAACATTAGAAGGGACTAGTTTTTATAATGTGAGCATGAGTCTAGTTACTTAACCTATGCATGCTAGTTTTTCATTTCATCATTCAAACTTATAACTAGCATACACCACACAAGCATGGATATTGAAATTTAAAACTTGTGCTATACAAGCAAATATATGAAATGCACATTCAAATGCAACATACAAGTTTATAAGCTTGCTCCCCCTACTTGTGTACAATTTTGATTGATCCCCTTACAATATCATTTCATTTGTTTGCTTTCCCTATCTTACTATCTTTGTAAATTTCTCTCCCCCTTTGTTAACAATTAGCACAAAAAGAAGCTCAAATTTTAGATAGGTTGTGGTGAAACCATGTGAAATGATGATTATTTTCCCAATTTGGTTCAATCTAGATCACTTGTCAAAAGAATATTTAACTCAGTTTGATCCAAGGGCAAGCTTCTTCACACCTTCAAAAGAGGGTTATCATGCACCATGTTGAGTTAAACATTTATAGCTCATTTTCTAGACTAAACACTATGTTTACAAGCTCACCAACATATCATATGCTACCACTAGATCATTTCAAGCATGCAACCAATAGTGGTACTATACAAGCATCAAACTCATTTGATTTTCATGAATGAGCCTATTAAATGTGAAAGATGTCTAGATGCACTAAACATGTCCATAATAAGGATATATGCCATGCCAATCAACTTTTATCTTGGATTGTTCGAAGGAGAGGCATGTCATATGTGTGAGGGGTGCATCAACACATATTTGAGAAATCCAATATGTTTAACTCATTCCTTAGCTTGCAAAACCTTTTCTCATCTAATGGCATGGTGAATATATCGACAAGTTGATCTTCGGTGTCTACACTTTCAATGCAAATGTCCCCTTTTTGTTGATGATCTCTTATGAAATGATAGCGAACATCAATGTGCTTTGTTCTTACATATTGAACCGAATTGTTGGTTAACTTGATTGCACTCTCATTGTCACATAGCAATGGCACTTTCTTGAACTTGATTCTAAAGTCATTCAAGGTGGCCTTCATCCAAAGTAATTGAGCATAACAACTACCGGCCGAAATATACTCCGCTTTGACGGTTGAAAGTACTATACTATTTTGCTTCTTTGATGACCAAGATGTAAGTGATCTTCTCAATAGTTGACATATGCCCGATGTGCTCTTTCTCTCAACTTTGCATCCCGTATAATCGGAGTCCGAATATCCAATCAACTCAAATTTTGCTCCTTTGGGATACCACAATCCAACATTTTGTGTATGCTTCAAGTACCTCAATATTCTCTTTGTTGCCTTTAAATGACTTTCTCTTGGTGAGGCTTCAAATCTAGCACACATGCATACACTAAACATGATATCCGGCCTTGATGCGGTCACATAGAGTAAGTTTCCAATCATAGACCGATACAATTTTTTATCCACCATATTGCCACTTGCATCACTATCCAAGTTTCCATTTGTTCCCATTGGTGTACTAATAGTTTTACTATCATCCATTCCAAACTTCTTGAGCATGTTTTGATATACTTGCCTTGACTCATAAATGTACCATTCTTCAATTGCTTGATTTGAAGACCAAAGAAGTAACTAAGTTCTCCAATCATGGACATCTCAAACTCACTTGCCATCATATTGCCAAACTCCTCACAAAAATCTTGATTTGTTGACCAAAATATGATATCATCAATATAGATTTGCAATACAAACAAGTCATTTTCAAGCTTCTTGGTGAAGAGAGTAGTGTCAACCTTTCTCATCTTGAATCCTTTAGAGAGTAGGAAATCTCTCAATCTCTCATACCATGCTCTTGGTGCTTGTTTCAATCCATACAAAGCCTTTCTCAACTTGTAAACATGGTTGAGTTTCTTTTCATCTTTAAAACCGGGAGGTTGCTCAACATACACAAGCTCATTGATGTACCCATTGAGAAATGCACTATTCATATTCATTTGGTACAACTTGATATTGTAGGCACAAGCATAGGCTAATAAGATCCTAATTGCTTCCAATCTAGCAACCGGGGCATATATTTTTCCAAAGTCAAGACCTTCAACTTGAGTGTAACATTAAGCCACTAATCTTTCTTTGTTCCTTATTACTATCCCATCTTGATCTTGCTTGTTCCGAAAGACCCACTTGGTTCCAATTACATTATGATCCATAGGCCTCTCAATCAAAAACCCATACTTGATTTCTTTTGAAATTGTTTAGCTCTTCATACATAGCATTGACCCAATCAACATCCTTCAAATCTTCATCTATCTTCTTAGGTTCAATGAATGATACAAATGAGAAGTGTTCACAAAATGAAGTCAATCTTGATCTAGTTTGCACATATCTTGAAATATCACCAATGATAGTGTCCAATGGATGATTTCTTGCAACATTGGTTGGTTAAAGCACTTGCACTTGATTGCTTGCATTTGATTGATCACTTGGTTGAGATGATGAACTAGCCACTTGTTGATCTTGCACTTTATCATCACTAGTACTTGCTTGAACTTGATTATGAGAACCACTAGCTTGCACATTTGAGTTAGAGAGCACTTGATTCTTGCCATCTTCAACATCAATCACCTCTCTAGGTCTTATATCACCAATATCCATGTTCTTCATTACATTGACTAATTGAGTGCCTTTCACATCATCTAGATTCTCATCTTTCTCTTGGGAAACCATTTGTTTCATGAAACTCCACATCATGAACCTCCTCAAGAGTACCACTAGCCAAATTCCAAACTCTATATGCCTTGCTAGTAGTTGAGTAACTAAGCAAGAAACCTTCATCACATTTTTTTTTCAAACTTGCTCAATCTAGTGTCTTTCTTCAATATGTAGCATTTGCAACAAAAAACTCGAAAGTATGCTATGTTGGGCTTTCTTCCATTCAATAGTTCATAAGGTGTCTTCTCCATCATGGGGTGATAATAGAGTCGGTTGCTATAATAGCAAGTCGTGTTGATTGCTTCGGCCCAAAATAAATGACTCACATTGTACTCATTCAACATAGATCTTGCCATGTCAATGAGTGTTCTATTCTTTCTTTCAACTAGGCCATTTGATTGTGGAATATACTTGGTCGAAAATTGATACCTAATTCCAAACTCATCACACAAATCATTCACTCTTGTGTTCTTGAACTCACTTCCATTGTCACTTCTCACTTTCATGATGGTAGTTTCAAACTCATTATGAATTCTCTTAATGAATGTTTTGAAGGTTGTAAACACATCACTCTTGTCAACAAGAAAGAACACCCATGTGTATCTAGTGAAATCATCCACAATCACAAATCCATATTTATTTCCACCAATGCTAGTGAATGTGGTTGGTCCAAACTAATCTATGTGCACCAACTCAAATGCCTTAGATGTGCTAATCATGCTCTTCTTAGGATGTGTGTTACCAACTTACTTTCTGGCTTGACATGCACTACATAGCTTATTCTTCTCAAATGTGACATCTTTTAAGCCTCTAACTAAATCATGCTTGATCAACTTGTTCAATTGTTTCATTCCAATATGACCAAGCCTTCTATGCCATAACCAACTCATGCTAGACTTAGTGATCAAACATGTTGACAATTGAGCTTCTCTAGCATTGAAATCAACTAAGTATAGATTCTCATATCTAAATACTTTGAATATCAAGTTAGAGCCATCTACACTTATGATCTCTACATCATCCACACCAAATATGCACTTGAAACCAAGATCACACAATTGAGCTACCGATAATAGGTTGAAGTTCAAGCTCTCTACTAGTAGCACATTGGAAATGCTTAAGTCATTGGATATTGCAATCTTACCAAGACCTTTGAACTTGCCTTTGCCATTGTCACCAAATGTGATACTACCAATCCTATTGCTTTTATTTTCATTGATTGAATTGAACATTCTTGGATCACCGGTCATGTATTGTGTGCACCCACTATCAAGCACCCAATGCCTTCCTCCGGCATTATAATTGACCTACAAAAGAATATCAATTCTTTTTAGGTACCTAAACTTGCTTGGGTCCTTAAAGGTTAGTTACCAATGTCTTTGATACCCAAATGACCTTCTTCTTTGGGCCCACAATTGGTGTACCAATGAACTTAGCCTTCACACCATTGGCACCCTTAACAAGCATGTAACAAGAATCAAATTTGATTGAGGATACATAAGTTTGCTTGTTCTTGTTAGTCTTGCAATATTGCTCTATATGCCCAACTTGCTTGCATCTATTGCAAAACCGACCATTGCCCTTCACAAAGTAAGCTTTGGGAGTGACAAAGGCCGCCTTACTTTTCTTGGGGGTATAGCCTAATCCCTCTTTGTTGAGAGAAAACCTTTGACTACCCAAGCACTTTAGCAAGCGGGCATCTCCACCATAGGTATTGTCTAAGGCACGAGTGAGCTCATTCACCTTCTTCTTAAGGGTCTCATTTTTCACCATTAGTGAGGCATCACAAGTGAAATCATCACTCAAAGGTGAAGTTGAAGTAGAAGTGCTACAAGAAGGGTTAGTGGGAGCAACTATAATAGGCTTATAAAAAGAATCATCAATAATATCACATGTTAGTCCCACATCACAAGACATAATCACTTGCTCTTCTTGGCTTCCTCCATTTTGACTTGCTCGATGAGAGAGGAATGAGCCTTTTCAAGCTTAGAGTGAGCTTTGCCAAGCTTCTCATGTGCTTTCACTAGCCTCTCGTGAGTGGCATTTTGCTCATCAATGGATTGCTCAAGAAATTTGACTTTTTTGCTTAATTCTTTGCACTCCTTTCTCTTCATCTCAAAGCAAGTGTGCAATTGCTCACACATGTCCATGAGCTCCTCCTTAGTGTACTCCTCCTCATCATCATCACTCCTACAAGCATCACTTTTACATTCATCATCATCACTCACATCATATTTTATTTTGGTAGGCTTTGCCATAAGGCATGTCGATGGAGTGTCGAAGATGGAGGGCTTGTTGTTGATGGCGATGCTTGCCAGTGCTTTCTTGATAGATTTCTTGCCATCATCACTATCCGATGAGCCATCACTATCCCAAGTGCCCACATAGCCTCCACCCTTCTTCTTTTGGAAGGTCATCTTCTTCTCCTTCTTAAGTAGAGGCAATAAAAGGAGACTTGAAAGGATAGAATATACCCAAAGACTTAGCCTTAGATAGGAGTGCTTGGAAAATAGCTATCCACGTGCCTGAACCTTGTTGCTTATGCTAGGTTTCAACTCTAGCCTACCCCAACTTGTTTGGAACTTAAAGGCGTGGCACTGAGTTTACAGACCATCGTGGTTGATGTTGGAACTGCTAACAATAGTGAGCATGTTCTGCTTCCAACAGAAGTATGATACATATATTCTTTTAGACATATTGTGATAATTTGTTTGCCTGGACACTCCATGGAAGTACTTAAATCTATTGGTCAAATGTCAATTATTTCTTTCTCTGTATAAAGTGTGCAGTTCAATTTTAGCCACGGTTTATGCAGCTCCTAGCTCCCTGGCATGCACATAACTTAAATTCAGAGCAAATAGCAGAACTAGATGTTGTAGTATTATCTTGTAGTATGCTTTGATTTTCATCATAACGTTTATGGAAGTCTCCTTTAAAAACCTTGTTAAGTAGTTGTCCTATCAAGTATACTGTGAGGCTGTGAGGTTGTTGACTATAAACAAGTTAAGTAATAATTGGGTTAAATATATGCCGTGTTCTTGAGGTTAGTATGTGCCCTGCAGGAAGCAAGTGAACTCAGAAAGAAGCCTAGGGAGCCACTGGAGCCCTTCACCAATTTGTGCCTTGTTCTCCCTGAATTCACACTTGTTAGGATAGTACATAAACACATGCATGAAGTTTTGATCTTTGCATTGCATGTATTAGACAATATTTAATAAAGTACATTCCTAGCATTTTGTCTGTATGATGATGATGATGAAACAAATTGTATAGTATCATGTGCGACCTGGCATTGATATTTTTTTAAAAAAAATCAGTTCATTATCACAGACGCGTTTAGACAATCCGCGTATGTGATAACCCCTCATCACATGCGCTAATTTCCTTTGTTTGCTGGCTTAGGTTCCTTCATGATTGTTTGCCGTGTCTTAAAAAAATCATAATACTATAGATTCAATTTTTATAATAGTACTTCCATTCTTGTATTGTGCTAAATTCAAATTTTGAATTTATGGAAGGGGATGCTACCAACATGGCACCTTTGAGAGGACGGAGGCTGGCGGTGGACGGCGTGGTGCTCGACTTGGAGAAAAGAAAACAAATTCTACAATTGAATACCTCAACCTATTTGCTGGTCTCTTCTATGTTTAGCATTGTTTTACTTTTGGAAAAATACTACAGAACATTGGAGTAACATGCATTCCATGAAATCTGAAGCCGATAACCAGTTTGTCCCCCCATCTTGGCCATATGAGTCGTGACCGGTGATTGTTCATGAAATTGGTCGGATCAATGGCCCGCTAGCTTTTATGATATTTGAAGGGACTTTGATGCTTTTTTGGGGAGACTTAAATATAATAGCGCGCTCTCTCTCTCTCTTTACATGTACCTTAATATATCTCATTCTATACTTGAATACCAAGATGTGCATTACCTTTTGCTTGTTTGATTTGCATTACTTAAACACCTCATTCTATATGGGCAAATACCGATATAAAAGCGTTAAGCATCACGACAAGGTATATACAATAAAGTTTTACCGAACTTTGCTTGTTTGATTAAATGTCACTTTAACGAAACATCTCATAGTATTATTATCTTGGGCAATCCCTATGTTTTTAGTAGATGCATGCAGGCACGAACCTAGTATTTGGATTTTGATGATTTAGGTCATTTTGTGTTATTTATATTATTATTATTAGGGCATTTAGTTCAAAGGTGGGTGCCGGAAAAAATGCGATGATTGAAGGGACTTTCTTTTGCGGACATCTGATCCGGGGAGCTATATAAAACATCGTAAAGTTTGTAGAAAATAGATTCTACAACGCAGACGTATACACCACGGAACATTTGAAACATAGCCATTGCAACATGCATATTTTGTCATTGCAACATATGTAACGACATTCCAATATCTCCCGAAACCAACTTTTGAAACATCCAAATGAAACGCTTGCAACATACGTCTAAAACAAATAAAACACTTGAAACATGTGTTTGAAACATGCGTGTGTAGCCATAGCAACATATGCAACACCAGATCTACTTTTGCAACATCTAGATGAAACATTTACAGCATAGTCTGAAACAGATAAAACACTTGAAATGTGCGTTTGAAACATGCGTGTATAGCCATTGCAACTGTGCAACACCAATATTTACTTTTAAAACATGCAGATGAAACATTTATAACATACATCTGAAACACCTAGAACACTTGAAACATAGCCTTGCAACATGCATATTTTGTCATTGCAACATATGCAACATTCCATATCTACTTTTAATATCCAGATAAAACACTTGAAACATAGGTCTAGAACGTCTGAAACACTTAACATCCAGATGAAACATTTGCAGCATACGTCTGAAATAGGTGAAACACTTAATATGCGCTTGAAACATGCGTGTATAGCCATTGCAACATGTGCAACACCAAAATTTACTTTTGAAACATCTAGATGAAATATTTGCAACATACGTCTGAAACACCTGGAACACTTGAAACATAGCCTTGCAACATGCATATTTTGTCATTGCAACATATGCAGCATTCCATATCTACTTTTAACATCCAGATAAAACACTATCCGGACCACTTGAAACATAGCGTTGTCAGCCTCATGCCACAATGGGGTAGTGAACTACGGTTGATCGGGAGGAGAGGAGGGGAGCGAGATGTGTGTGCCATGGGGAGGAGAGTGGCAATGGCGAGACCAATGAAAGCGAGGGGCGCCGCCCGGAGGGGACCCCCGTGAGGATGGTCTCCTAGGCCACCCAGCACTGCATGGCTGCTGTGCCATGGGGACGTACCCCATCGAGCCAAACTATTGACGGGGGGGGGGGAATGACGATGTAGTGTGTGTGTGTGGATGGGGGAGGAGATGAGGCGTGCAGCACGGCGTGGGATGGAGCACGGCCTGTGAATGGGGAACCAAGCGTTGCGGGCGGGTGCGCGCATCGTGGGAGGGAGTGAGCGGCGGGGAAAGGCGCCAGCAGCGAGGCGGATTTCGGGCACTGCGGCGATTCAAGAATGGGTGCGGTCACAGTGGCGATTCAAGAGGAAAGTGAGCGGAGATTTTTTATCTTATTTTTTTAGCAATGTGAGTGACCGTGAGATTGATAGTGTTGGGCCGTCCGGGCGGGTGAGGCCCACCAACGTGGGTATTCGAACAATCGGACGTCTTACCCACAGCATTACCAAACTGTTATAGAGAAATTGAAAACGCTAATTGTTTGGTTTTGTCCAGGAGTGCTTTCCTTTTTTCGTTACATCATTTAGTTGGTAAAGTAATAGCATTATTTTGAAACAGGGTAAAATAGAAGCAATATTTTGAAATAATTACCTACACATGGTTTTAATATTGCTGCTTCTAACATTGTTCAAATATAGAATCAAAATCAATATATACCCAACAATATTGAGTTAGGATAACAATGTAGGATAAACTAGAATTACACCACAGTACCTCAAGGAAAAGAAGAAGAAGAAAAGCATTTGTTTACATTCGGGCAGCAAACTAAGAAAACGTCTGTCTAGAAGCATCAGACAAAAGCTTCTACATCAAACTGAACCAAGAGCATAGTTGACAGCAAGCTGAAGCAAGAGCTTAGAAGCACAATAGTAGTGCTAAAGGTTCATTTTGAATAATACAGAATGCTCGGATAATTTCTATATGGAAAACTAACTATATCCTACAATTCTCTATACAAAATTCATTCTAGACAGGCCGTGCATTATTGGACTTAGCATTTGTATGATATGAAAGGTTTGTGGAATTTTCAGACGAAGCAAAGACATTTGTTGCTAACCAAAGGATAACAAAGATTAACTAACCATATTAGCAAATTGGTTCATAAAGGGATGGATTGAAAAACCATTATCCACATAATAAACTTGAAATTTTATACAATCTATATCTAATATCAAAGAGCCAAAATTTCTACCATATTTTTTCTACCTATCAGTCCCGTATTTTTTTATCAGCTCCGCCTCCCGTATTAGTTTTGATCCGTGGTCGGTTATTTTGGAGTTGATTTGTTGTTTGCTCTGTGTTTCCGTTTCTTCTTTGTTGTGCTCGTTCTGTTATCCGATTTGTCGTTTGGTGTTTTCTTTTTTCCGTTGATTTATCGTCTGCTCCATGTTCGGTGTTTCTGTTTTTTCCATTTCTTTGTTGTGCTCGGTTATCGGTTATCCAATTTGTTGTTCACTCCACATTTGGTTGTTTTTGAGTTTCTGAGAGTTTTTTGCGCTCCATGTTGTTTTCCTATTTCCTTTTTTTCACTTGTTATTTGGGTCTAGATTTTTCTTGTTCAGTCTGACAACTATAAAAAAAACAAACAATAATTCAAATTATTGGTCTTTGAACCATTGACCATTCCATAAAAACAAAGATTTATACTACTAAGTGGCTAATGTAGTTTTGGTTAAAAACAAAAAACTCATTCTTATTATAATTTATCGTCTGATGGTCCAACCAATCAAACGCAAATTGAGTCTTATTCAGTCTAAATAAATGTATCTCTGCAATCCCCAACGAGGGGTGCCATGTGAAACATCGAGAGTGGTCTCGCTTCATAATCATCGACAGACAAACCAATCCGCAAGTAACTCTTACCGACTTTAATTAGAGATTGAATTACATATTTTTATGGATCCTCAAAGAAAATCAAGTAGGAGCTATCAAAGTTATGATATATTTACGTCTAAATATTTCTCTGCTTTGCAACAGAAGCTATCAAAGTTGTATTTTAACTCGATACAGGCTTAATAAAATATTGTTATATTATTGCCAATATTAACTTATATTATTGTTGTCATGCTGGTCATAAAATAAATTACGGATTCAAAATTTTATAGAAAGAATAAAACATAAATAAATATGTTTGATTCTAGTCATCATTTTTTACTAATATTTTATAGTTTTTTTACTCCATTGCAATGCACGAGCATATTTACTAGTTTTACTAAAGTTTCTTCGACCATTTCTCAGTTAATGAAGTGGCAACAATAGAAGCTCAGTCCATAATGCACACAATGTTTACAATCAATGACTAGGATAGAGTCTATAGTATACTAACGGATCAAGAGACGTCCCAATCATAATCCTCAGAACAATTATACTTGTTAATTTCTCTATCCCACCATTCAAAGCACATTCAGCAAAAACCAAATTAAACAAGGAGAAAATCGCTCACCTGGAATGCCCGGCTTTGTTGTGGTAGGGAAATTGCCACCGACCAGGAGCCCTCAAGAACCCACCCTCCCTCTAGGAGCCTGATGGAGAATCACGCAGCTAGAGAGAGAGAGAGAGAGAGAAGAAGAGAAGAAGAAGAAGAAGAAGAAGAAGAAGAAGAAGAAGAAGAAGAAGAAGAAGATCAAAGGGAGAGGACATGGAACAATGGCAAATCTCACAAAAAAAAAACCATGGATTTGAGAGGGTTGTCGGAGGAGAGTCTAGGTTGCCGATGAAGGGAGTGGCACACTAAGGGCGACATGCACACATGGGTCAATAAAGATGTGGATGCTGGAGTGGAAGGTACGAGGAAGCCTCCCGCCGTAAATCGACACCGTGCGAGAGGCAAAGCGGCGTGGAAGAGGGCGGCGTAGAGCACACCGGAAGGACCAGGGGCGGCGGGGTATGATTTTTGTCGGATTTGTGACTCCGTGAAGGGAACGGGTAGCACTAGGAGGGGAGAGGTCCAAAGTCCAAACAACGGTACCCATTCAGGCTGTGAATCATTGATGGGCTGGCCAAACAGCCTCTAAATGTGGCTGAGGCTGAGAAGAGGACGAAGGTTTGATCTGAACGGCTTCACGCTGCTCGGAGTATTGCTAACTGAAGTTGATGTCCTAGAGATACAAACCCAGTCGATCACCCGCTGGCCAAGGATATTATTGCGGGCCACCAAGGATGCTCGTGCTCAAGGAGACATACATGTACATATTCTCTGTTTTGGTTTTTCCTTAGTTTTCCCCATATCTGTTCATGTTGACCAACGACGACGGTTTATTCCGATCCTATCCATAAAACATAACCTTGTTTTGTTCTAGTCTTCTGCTTGAAGCTGTAGCTAGGATATGCTTATAAGAAATATAAACTTGTAATTCCCATTTGGATCATTCAGGAAAAATCCCTGATATATGTATTTTTCCTTACTCATGCATGAGACTCGTTCTGCTTTTTTGTTTTTGCCACACCACAAAAATGGTAAGATGGTAAGGTGAAGGATGCAGAAGGTGCTATCAGTAGCACTCGTCATCAAGCATCTTCTAACACACTGCACTCGAGCGCTCGTGCTGGCCTGGACCTGCTGGGGGAAACGCTGTTCTGCGATTTTCTCTCGTCCGGTAGTCTGTGCCTCTTTCGTGACCACGGACCACCGTCTCCGTCAGGCTCTGTTCACAGCCACGATGATCACCGAGGTCGAGGTCTCGCCTACACTGCCTGTCCACCTTACCTTTCCTCCGAGTGTTGCTGCTGCTCACAGCCACGATGATCACCGAGGTCTTGGCCTCCGTTTACATCTTGCCCTCTAGATAGTTGGCGCGTGCTTCACACAGTGTGCCACCTGCTGGTCGCCCACATGCTCGCGTGGCACGTCCGCCCGTCAATGCAGTACATAGCGGTCGGCCCATCCAGTTAAGCTAAAAGCTAAATGGGCTAGTCATGAAGCTTGCCGTTAGTTCCTAGTTGTTGATTAGCTGTGTTCTCTAGATGCTTAGGATCAAGTCGTTGTCAGGAGCTATATGTGTGTGTGTTGCTTAATTAAGGTGCATATCCAAGTGCATTCGTGCTGCAATCGTGAAGCTTGCTGTTTAGTTTCATTGTTTGGTTGTCAGATGTTCATGACACGGGTTATTTGTTCAAGAGCTACTTGTGTTTGTTTTTTGAGGGAACAGGATCGCCCCTCAGAAATTTATTAAAAAGAAAGAAAGAAAGAAAGAAAGAAAGAAACACAATACAAGAAAGGGCTAAGGACGGAGTCCAGCCAAGTAGTTCAAGAAACAAAAAAGATGAGCTCAATTACAGAAGTTGCTCTAGCCATAAACTAATTGCAGGGAGATATTTTTTCTTCGTCTGTAGAATAACTGGCCAAAGGCATTTTTGAAGACACTTTTGTATTTCTGGGTATTACCCTCCTCTCCTGTGAAGATGGGGTTATTTTTCACTTTCCAGATGCTCCAGGACATGATGATGATGATCTCCATGAAGAAAGAAGCTACTTGTGTTTGTTGGTCAAGGATGATGGGACTAGTGATGAATCTAGGCATTACCTGTGGGGGGCATATGGCCCCACAGGTTTTGTCCAAACATGTTTAACCCTTCATATAATTTGTCAAAATTTATACTAATTGATTTAAAATTAATAAGCTTGGCTCCATAGGATTTGAATCTGGATCCGCCGCTGGATGGGACTCATGTGAGGTCCGTTCCGTAGACGACGCTCTCGGCTCTGGCAGTGGAGACAGTGGAGACGGATCGGAGGTGGACGGACCGAGGAGCCAGAGGGAGAAACACACGTTTAGAAGAAACCCAAGTTCGTTTAGAAGAAGGCCGAAACACACGTTTGGCCCACTCCACGGGCTTAGCTCAGCTTTTAAGACAAGCTCTTCGTCCAATAATAAGCTGTTCTAATAAACAGGCCTATAAGTTTTTTTTAAAAAAAACATAAACAGGCCTATGCCCAACGTGGTTTTGGTTCAGTTTGCTCGGCCCTTAGCTCGCGTTGTCTAGGACTGTCGTTCGTCACTGTGATTTGCCTGAAAGAAACAACCAAAGATGCAAGGCTGTTGTAAAAAAAAAAAACCAAAGACGCAAGGCTGATAAAAAGCAACAAAGATTTATACATTGTATATGTAATAAATAAAACGAAAAATAATAAATGCCCTGTCTACCGGGCAGGGTCACGAGTGCACTCATGGTCTAATTCAACAAGGTACAAAACCAAGGATCTGTCGACCACACATAATCAGCAATGAAATTAAGTAAGAGCAAAAGAAACCTCTTGCTATGTTACAAACAAGGATCAGGAGGACAAACCTAATAGAAATATTGTGAGTGCAGAAACCCTGCACTAAGCCGTTCTCTTACATGCTTTTCAATTTTGCTAACTTCAAATGTGTTCCAACTTGAACACTGGCACTTAAGCGCCGAGTTAGCTTTTCAAAGACATGTACCAAAACATTTTCACTTGATCTTCACCATGTCACTAGGTTTAATGCATATGCACAAGTAGACAACACTTAGTGTTACTAGACAACCGTAATTGCATTAGAGTTACCCTCTTGATAGTACGACTATCTATCCTAAACCCGACAATGCACTCTATTGCATCTCAGCCGGGAAAAACAAAGCCCTATTTTTTATATACCTTTGCCTTCGGGCTTGCATCTCCATCTCTCTCTCTCTCCATGGGTGAGCACTTGCTTCATATGGTCATGATCATCATCTTCACGTCTCCTCGCATTTCTCAACTCCGTCAAGTGGACCAAGCTTAATCATCTCCATTGAAAGCATTAGTCCACTAGTTGTCACTCAATTACCAAAACCAAACTAAGGCTTTCAGCCGTGCTTTTTTTGTCTAATGGGGCCGCCCGTTTGGCATCTATAAGTACAAGATGGGCTCGTCGAGCCATGCAGTGGTGCCAACCATCTAGCTTGATTCCGTGGTTGGGCACCCCGGCCCCATGACGACAATCCTCAATCCCAATTTAGGGTCATGTGGGTCATGTTGCGCTGGAGAACCGACCACAGTGCACAGGATGGTGATTTTACCGCTTGCCCATCTACCCGACGATGATGGGCTTCAATCCAATTCAGGTGAGTGCCTAGGCAGTGTGTGCGCGGAGATGGTTTCACTCGGTAATGAGAGATGATCAAGGAGGGTGATCCATTGACTTGGGCACAGACGAGGAGGATGAGATCGAGAAGAGGGCAAATGGCGACGCGTGGGTGTGCGCCTGGGTGGCAGGCGATTCATTGGCTTGGGCATAGACAATGAGGATGATATTGAGAAAAGGGCAGATGGCGGCTCATGTGTAGAGAGTTTGTGGAGGTGGGCTAGGGGAGGTGAGTAGCATGCGCGGAGCCACGGAGCGGTCTATATGCACATGCACAAAAATCGCACACGACACGAACATGTAGACTATGGAGGGCAAATGAAAATCATCGACCAGCCGAGACACTTCGTACTTCATAGTTCTAGAGAATAAATTAGCTTAGTTAAGACTTTTTTAAAACAAATATTCTTAGTTCTTAAGAAACCATCCAACATTTAAAATACTGATATTTATATTAGAAGATCGATCTCAATTTCTGTTCTCTTTAGTTCCTAACCCCAAACCTACACCATAGACCATTCTTCAACCCTTCCCCAACTTGTTTAACTAATCTCCTAGACACTTGATCACTAGCCCTCGTCCCTGCTCATGTCGTGGCGGACATATCATGTACACGTACGCACTAGCTTTGCAAAATAATAATGCAAGTACATCACTGGCGCGAGCTTGCACGCACAACATGGAGAAAAGAATTAGGAGATGAGAAGCAGACAAGCAGCATTGGCGCGCACATTATCGTAATCATTCATGCCCTGATGGAAAATTAATTAAAGTTGCACGGAGGACACCCGCATCATTGCACGATAAACTATACTAGTAAGGTTACGTGCGCAACTATTTCTATTCGGCTGCATGGGCTTTGTTTATGCCGGAGGGGGTAGCTGTGTCTGCAGAGCTGGCGCACTTTGAGATGAGCATTGCAACAACTCGATTACTAATTAATTGTTAAGAATAATTAAGGACAATCTAGTGTCCTTAATCATGAGTCATCATCATGCAATGCCTCCGGTCTGGAGTTGATGAGCTCAAACAAATCCGTTTGGAGCCATGCATGTAGAGCTCTAGTAGCATTGAGTTTGACTCATTGAAAAACGAAATATGTATTTATTTTGGGACGAAGAAAATAGATGTTAAAGATGTGAGACCGCAACAACCAGAGCTATCTATGTGTACCCAAAGTATTTTTCGGAACCAAATAACTTAGTCTTATTGTGCTTCACATAGTTCTAGAGATAGCAATACCCAAATTTCTTAGTCTGAAGCTAAAGCTCGATCTATCAAACTAGACAATTGTAATTTGTATTGTAGTCTCCAAATTCCGAATTATCATTCGTTATAATATTTATGCAAATTCCTAGACCTAGGTTTTATGCTAATAAAGCTGCAAGCCTGCAACAAAAACTTAGAGATGGATATAGATTATTAACCATGCAAGACCCAGTCATCCATACATGCAATGTTGATTTTGTCAATGCAAATAAAAGTGAACAAGTACCAATGTGCCATACTGCCAACCAAACTGTACCATGCATCTTACAATTTGTTCTCTTCGATCACCTAGCTAGCCGATGCATAATTGATAGCTCGTGTCCGGATGGGTCGACCGTGCGACGTGACGTACAGGTAAGCACGCGTAGACCCCGGAATTTTGCGCAACGAACAAAGCATCGGTGTACCAAACGAACGAAAGGTGCAGCAGCGATGCGAGGACACGGGGAACAGAAGGCAGGAAAGGGAAAAGGCAGCAGAAACCACGTACTCCTACGAGAGGGAGAGGAGGCTGCACTCAGCTCGTTTTCAAAAGCCGGCGGCATTCGGCGGACAAAAGCGTCGCCGGCCAGCACACTGCTGCACAGGGCCGGCCGCCGCCGGAACGGCGCCACGTACTTTGCCCGGACGGCGAACTAACACATCACACGTACTCCAGTTCAAGAACACTTTTTACTCATAAAAAAAAAGCCTCCTAGCTACTCTCAGCCGCGTACATCTATCTTGTTGCAAATTTAATTTTGCCCTAGTCCCTTGACAAAATCACATACTACATGAGAGATCCAAATATGTGAGTCGACTAAAATGCAAAGTCTGAACTCAGAAGCTGCGTGGGCTAGCTAGATGACAAGTTTTGGGGCATTGACATTTGGCGGTTTGACGCTGACAGCCGATCGACGTGAAGTTTTGAGGCCAACATGTCAGTGTCACTGCTAGCTGTGTCGGTTGTGCTACTAGTCGTAGCTAGTTCATGTGCGACCTACTACTAGTTTCATTCGCATGAATTGCGAGCACGCCCATCCTAGCTAGCCTCTTCGTGAAATGCATGGGCCTGGTCTGGCCATAACTTGTGTGAATCAGCGATGTTGGAGAGGTTGATACGCAAGACGATGCGTTTCGTCTTCCCTGAAACAATTTTTTTATATATACAAGTATTGGTGTGTTCCTGGAATGGGCGCTCACAGGTCACTTGCTCTCCTCTACATCGTGCGCGTTTCCCTCTGGCCTTGTCCCCCGGCGACCTTGCAGGCCTTGTCGTGTTTCTCCTCTATAAAACCCGAGCTCGAGCTTAGCCTCCCCCTCGTGCGGCTCGCAACTTGCAGGAGCTAGCTAGCTGAGCTTCGTTCTGCAAGTAGTAGTTGTAGTAGTTGTGGGTAGGAGGAGAGACGTGAGGGAGCGAGCGACCACAGCATCAGGCGTTGACGCCCGGCCGGAGACGACGGCGGCCATGGCTTCCTCGGGCACCAGCGGCGGCGGCGGCTCCCCGGGGTCGCCGTGTGGGGCGTGCAAGTTCCTGCGGCGCAAGTGCTCGGCGGAGTGCGTGTTCGCTCCCCACTTCTGCGCCGAGGACGGGGCGTCGCAGTTCGCGGCCATCCACAAGGTGTTCGGCGCCAGCAACGCGGCCAAGCTGCTGCAGCAGGTGGCCCCCGCCGACCGGAGCGAGGCGGCGGCCACCATCACCTACGAGGCGCAGGCCAGGCTGCGCGACCCCATCTATGGCTGCGTCGCCCACATCTTCGCGCTGCAGCAGCAGGTACATGCATGCATGCCCTCTCTGATCCTGCGTGTGCATGAGATTACCACCAGTCGTACTAGCTAGCTTATGTCTCTCCGGCCGCGTGACACCGATGATGTATTATATATGTGCAGGTGGCGAGCTTGCAGATGCAGGTGCTGCAGGCGAAGGCGCAGGTGGTGCAGACGATGGCGGCGGCCGCCGGGCCGCAGGGGACGACGGGCAGCAGCCCTCTCCTGCAGCGGTGGCCGCTGGAGCCCGAATCGCTGTCGACGCAGAGCTCCGGGTGCTACAGCGACATGTACTGCGGCTTCGGTGACCAGGAGGAAGGCAGCTACACGAGATGAATCGTTGGCGCGCATCAAACAGCTAGCGCCACCGCCAACAGAGACGACTACCGCGAGAGAAATTAAACAACCGAGGCCCTCATGCTTTCTTGTTGATTTGCAGTGCGTTTTGTTCAGTTCAGCTTCGGTTTGGGGATCGGAGCCTTTTGATGCTTTGGTGCGAGACTGTACTAGCTTCTTGCCTGTTTCAGATGTAAATCAAATGTGCAGCTCATCATGTGGTTAATATAAACGGAAGCACAAATCAGAAATCGAGCTAGGATAATTTCTTCATATTGCCTAAAGCCTAAATGGATTTAATTAGTTAGGGCAATAATAGGACCGAGGGTAAGATATGAAAGCTTTGATGCATACATGTGGGGGAGATAGAACAGGCGGCGACAGGGAAATGAAATAAGGTAGAAGTAGAATTGGAAGCTTTTTGGAGCAGTCAAAAGCACTCAAGCGTCAATTGACAATGGCAAAAGAGAGAAAGAGAGACTGTTCCCTTTGGTAGGCTAGAGAGAAGAAGGGAGTGCGATTGGACTGCCTCCGATGTCCGGTTCGTGAATGCATGTAGAATCGAGCTCGCTTTGTTTGATTGATTCAGAATATGCATGCGGTGGACTGGGCATGAGAGTGCATGACATGACCTAGCCCTGGCCCTAGCTGTGCGTCAGTGCGTGCATGGTCGGGCCGGCGCTTGATCTGCTTATGGGCCTCTGTGACCGGCTTCAGTCATGTCATGTTTAAAGCCTTGGGCATGTTTCCAACTCACGGATTTATATATTTTACCGCATTCGTTAAAATAAGATATTTTTAATTTCAGGACAGTTCATAGTTTCAAAAAGGCTCACCGATTCCTACCAAAAACTGAAGTTTGAAAATAAACTTGAGACTTTACCCGGCTAATTAGGGCGGGCTCTCGCGCACTAGCTGTCCTTGAACTTCAGAGCACTCTAATGTCTAAATAGGGCGGGCTCTCGCGCTGCTGCTGAACTGCTAATTAAAGTAGGTTCAATCTGCACTGCACAATGCATCAAAATTCCTTCCAGAGATAAACAAACAAACGAACGGAATATTTGTGTTTCCATTTGCAAAATCATAAAACCATATATATATTTGCAACAGAGACGAAGATGAATAATATCTAGGACGTTTTCACTTCATCTCAGTTTGCATTGCATCGCGCGCGTTTCACAAACATGCTCACAATATTTCTCAAGGAAACATTCAGATCCTATTGGAACGACATCATCCGTATACATTTTTACATTAGACCGTTTTCAAGATTCAAATTCAGCGCTACTGCATGTAGTTTTTCTGTATATGCCCTTCTTTGAAGATATGGTGATATACTCGTCCTATCCCAGTCGATCACTCCAACAGCCAAGTCGCTTCAAGACTATACATGGCTGTCAAGTTAACTTGCATTCGGTCGGGTCAGGAATCTAGATATGTCCATCGTCTGGTATTTATAGATAGATGTTCAGGTTTTCCTAAGAATCAATAATTATGTACAATGAGAGGGCATTCATTTTCCTAGACATGACAGATACATGTAGCGCTTTTCATTATGTCATATATTAGATAGATTTTGTTAACCTGTATATAAAATATATTGAGAAGAGGAAGCATATATGAGAAAAGTTTGTGTCCTTCTTCACTGTAAAGACAGCAATGATTGATGCTTTAATTTCATCTCCTGGATGGTATGATATGGTATTAAGTTTCCTTTGATATGTATGTGCTATTGATTAGGATGCAAAGTGACATCGTCCTTAGCTTTTTCTTGTATTTTTGCTTTCCATGTTGTATATATAGTGTTAATTCCACAATATGTGAATCATGTATCAGTTTACAAAATACACTTTGTGCAATATATATAAACCTATTTAGTATTTCTAGAAACAACTTTCTGCCACTTTAGTTGAACTGTTTCTGATTTTAATTTAAACCGCCAAACGGAAAATACACTTTGAGATTATTCACCCTTCAACTTAATAAGTCAGTACTCTATCAGTGGTCTTTGAGTCATATATTATATACAATACTACAGGCATTCCTCAAGAAGTAAAATGAATTATGTTTATGTTTAAGTGAGTAATGACTAAGGCCCATATTATGCTAGCTTCAATTCCTGGGATGATATAAAAAATCTTAAAAGAATTAGTTTTGGAGCTATTCCACAAATCATGGAATGTTTTTACAAATAATGCACTGGAAATTATCAAACATCCCATCAATTAATCTGTGGAAAATGTAGAGTCGCTATACATTGATTTATCGTTTTTCTTCTATGATTAAAACTGCAAGGTACCAAAATATAGTGGGTATTCTTCTTACTCAGGTGTGATTTTTTTAGAAATAGAATAAAAGCTAGGACATCCTCCGCAGGGTATATTTGATTCATCGGGAGCTTTTATGTACTATTTCAGGTGGGGCATATATGATTTGCGTGACACCACATGAAAGTACAAGATGGTCACAAGTAAGTCTGGGCAAACACTATACAAGCCCTTGATTTTGAGTGCTTGTGGCCTTGTCTGGAAGGCATTTGTCTATCTGGGCAGCAACCAAACAGGCCCCTAAGCTTCTTAATCAATATATCCTAATGCAAGCATGCAACTAGTACATTTTATGGAGGGTGGTTCACCCTTATAAGTTATGCTCAATCCATTCAGGTGTATTCATAGATAATCCTTACCCTAGCTAATTATATGTTTGTATATATGCACCGATATCATTTGACCTGCTACATATATATTTACACACGCATGTTGAGACCCATATTCTATCTATCTCCTATATATAACTATGAGTTGCTTGTTCCATCCTGCTGTACATCACTACCGGAATTTTGTTCCATCCTATATATATAACGAGTAACGCCTCTACATAATGGAAACTTCTAACCAAAATTTTGTGTACAAATAAAGAGAACATCAGAAAAGGTTCTTATCAAACGTAGTCCTGAAAATAATGTAGACAAATTATTAGACACAACACTAATTATGACGAGTAACCATAATTGTCCCCTTTTAAAGATGAATCGATCATGATTTAGTATATCCTACAAGTGCGTTAACTGAATGTGTTAAAATTAAGTTATTTGAATCAAGTAAGTAGGTAGGGTAATAAATCCAGATATAGGATAGTTATCAATTACTATAGTAGGATTCTCTCTACAAGACAAAAGGCTCTATCATTTCATCTACTAGTAGGTATGTAGAAGATGTGTGCATGTCCCATCAGCAAGAGTTCCAGTAAAAGGAGTCAACGAAAATAGTAAGCTAATTGGATCTTCCACGTGTGGCCATGAATCAATCAGCTGTCTCTCAATATGCTGGCATCTATATTCCTTGGAGTACATTTTTTGGCCGGCATGACAAATCTAATCTTATCTGCAGATACTGCTGCGCTGCAGGTAGAAATAGAAGTGGAGAAGAAAACACAACTCCAAACTGACAGAACTAGCAGCTTAATCATAGCAAGAATTCTTCTTCTTTTTTTGTCCAATTAACTAGGTTATGTTTCTACACTGATCAATATATGTGGATCTATATATATATATATATATATATATATATATATATATATATATATATATATATATATATATATATATATATATATATATATATATATATATATATATATATATATATATATATATATATATATATATATATAGATCAATGGACTCTTCTCACATGCATGCTTCTGAATTATTTCTAGCGGAGACCGATCTACAGATCGATCGAAAATCGCACATATATTTTCCCAAGCTCAAGTCTAAAACATGATCAGATCAGGAATTGAGGACAGATATATATATATATATATATATATCTATATCTCTCTCTCTTGTGATATATTTTCTGCACTAGTAGTTCTCAGTTCTTACGAGCGATGGTTCAGGTAAGCGTAAGCCACGCTCTGCAGGTCCTCGCAGTCTTGGTACCCCGACGACGACCTCCAGCCGCCGCTCTCCTCCGCCCCGAACGACGAGGACTCCGCCGCTGCCTCGAAGGCGTTCCCCTGCCGGCCGTCGTCGTCGTCCGCGCCGGCGTGCTCGAACTCGTGGTACAGCGACTGCTGCATGTAGTCTGACCCCAGCAGCGCGGTCAGGGACTCGTGCCCGCCATTGCCGTACGCGCCCGGCTGCGCGGCGGGCGCACCCACGGCGCCGCCAGAGACGCACCAGGGGTAGCCGTACCCTAGCTGCTCCGCGGCGGCGCTGCCCACGTAGCCCTTGGCGTCCTCGTGCACGCCCGGCTGCCCCTGCGCCGCCTGCGCCTTGAGCGACGCCAGCTGCGCCTGCAAGGTCATCACCTGGATCGATTGGACGCACGACGGCACGGGTCAGCGATTAAACCCTATCATATCACAAGAGACAAGGCAGAGACGACGGCGACCGCGGCGGCGGCCGGGCAGTCGCGCACGCGCACCTGCTGCTGGAGCGCGAAGATGTGGGCGACACAGCCGTAGATGGGGTCGCGCAGCCTCGCCTGCGCCTCGTAGGAGATGGTGACGGCGGCCTCCGGGCGATCGGCGAGCGGCAGGTGCGCGAGCAGCTTGGACACGTTGCTGGCGCCGAACACCTTGTGGATGGCGGCGAAGTGCGCCGCGCCCTGCTCATGGCAGAAGTAGGGCGCGAAGACGCAGCCGCGCACGCACTTGCGCCGCAGGAACTTGCACGCCCCGCACGGTGATCCGAACCCCGTCATCTCGATCTCCGCCAAGCACACTGCTGTCCGTGCTGCACGTGATCGCTCGCTCGAGCTGGATCGATCGGTGGCGATCTCTTCCTTCGTTCGTGCCGACTGCAGTGATCGGCGCGGTGAGGATGGGGGGTGCAATGCAAGACCCTCCGCCATTGCTTATAAGAAGGAGAAGGAGACGGCAGGGGTGGGGGATTAGGGCCAGGGGATTAAACAAATCCGGCGTGTCTCCCCGGTGGGCAACCGGCTCCATTATTTTGAGCTTCCAATCGCCCTCGCTCCTTGCCGCTAAATTTTATGGTGACATGCACCCTCCCTGCATGGGGCACCCCTACAACAAGCCTAGCAGCAGTACTAGTACTTGTGCAAGGGACGAACGACAATGTGGGCTGGAGACGCCAATCATTGCTAATCTTTTGCTTAGGGGTTTTGCATTGGGTTTGGTCTAATACTACTTTTTTTGTTTCGTTTTTCTGTGCCTGCTCATGCACCCATTTCTTTTGTGTGCAGTTGGGCTCGGCTGCTGCGAGACCAGCGAGCACAGTCCAGTTCATAATTTGGGGATAAATAAAATAAATGCGTTTTTTTATTTAAAAAAGTTCAGTGTACCGTGTAGTACATGCACTCGTACATCACCTGGCTCCAGACGTGGAGTTGTCGCTGCTCGCTCGACCCTTTGATATTTTCTTTTGTTTTTATTTTTTGCGGGACTGGGGAAAAGCAAACAATTATGAGTGATGGGAAAGAACTAGTTCCGGTGTCACATCTCCCTTTGATTTGATTATCAGGAAACTATACATGCATATTGTTTTTGATTTTCTGTAGGCATGTAAGTCCAACCACCGAGAAAAACAAATCTAGCAAAGGCCTGCCAATTTGTAGCTTAAAATATGTGTTTATAAGAAAACTGAATTTAGTATAGCTTAAGATGTACCGTTTCTATAGTATAGCAGTTGCACCTATGAAGGACTGGAACAGGGCAGCAGAACTTCTGAAACTCTGCTGCCTCTGCTTCACAGAATGTTCAAAATTAAAGGGCGATTAGCACTGACGCCTGTAGTTTTATCCTAGCTAATCAGGCTTTTTGCCTTCCACTAGCCACTGGGAAGAGTTTGCTCAACCAAATTAGCCTGATGACCTATGCTAATTTCTTATTAGATGCCTGGTCCTGGCCTGTTGGCCTATGCTTATCATTACGTAATTATGTGGATTCCTCAACTAGCATATCCTGGCATTATTGATGGCATTGTAAGGGCCTGTTTGGTTCCAGCTCCTAAATTTAGTAACTACCTCCTAAATTTTAGTCAGGCAGCGTTTGGTTTGGTGGACTAATTGTGACTAAACTTGACATGTGCATGTTTAGGATGACCAAAACGCCCCTAAGTTCCTGCCCCTGGCATTTGGCCGGCGGGGAAGGGGAGGAAGGACCATCGGCCGGTGGAGAAGGGGAGGAAGGAGAACTGGCCGACGGAGAAGGGGAGGAAGAAGTGCCTGCCTGCCAGTGAGCTCCAGCGAGATCCGATCAAGATGAGCTCGACGCGCGAGATCCGGTGAGCCCCGTCCCTAGCGCGCACGGCCGGCCCGGTAAGCTCCGGCAAGATCCGGCGCCATCCTATCCCCAGCACGTGCAGCCGGCATGGTGAGCACCGGCCACGGGCGGTGGCGGCGCCAAGGGCTCCGTCGTGCGTGCGTGCCTGGAGCCCCGGTCTCGAGCGGGTGGGGCAAGCGGCTGGGCGGGTGGTGCGGCGAGCGGTTGAGTGGGTGGTGCGGCGAGCTGCTGGGCGGGCAGCAGCGAGCGCAGGGGCGAAGCCCAACCGCGGGATAGGGTTGGCGCTCGGGACAGGGCAATTATGAGGGGCACCACCTGTCCAGGTGGGCTTTTAGTCCTTTTAGTAAGTTTTGGGTGACTAGTTGGTTAAATGTTATTTAGTCATATTTAGTCAAAGTGTTTGGTAAAAAAGTTACTAAAAGAGACTAAAGCTACTAAATTTAGGAGCTGCTAGGTGAACCAAACACCCCCTAAACATCAGTCTACTGCATCCTAGATTCATAGGCCCAAGTAATTAGTAACAAAGACAGATGGAAAGGAATGCTGGCCTCAGCCTTCTGTTGTCCTCTTCCTTTATCTGTTCCAATACGGTGGACCTGTGGACCTGGTCACTTATGCTCTGAATGATTCTCATTTCTGACAAACGAATCACGAATGGAAAGAATCACAGAAACCACAACTAGCTCATCAAAAGTCAGAGCAGTGTGTGCATGCTCTCATGATGGAGCTTGCATTGAGATGCAACTACAACTACATATACCCTACCTCTTGTTGTTTGTTCTTAGTCATTATGGCTCTAATTTACATCAAAACAAGAGCGAAAGGTTATATTTTTATGAGAAAATAGACCTATCTTTGCATCCTATTTTCGAACAAAAAAAATACAGTTCACATTTATTATATGACAAGAATACAATAACTTTTTTAGAGCTCTTTTTTTAGGGCAAAGAATACAAACTTCATCTAGTCAGTAGGACATTTGAACTGCCCTATGCTACTAGGGTGCTAGACCTGCATTTTACAGTTCAGTATCTAACCACTACAATTAACATGTATCGCCAATAGCAGCTCAGCAACCAACCTCTTCCTGATAAGCTACGTAGGAACTACTGATGATGCGTTTAATGTCAAGCTAGCACATCAGTTTTTCAATTCAATAAGTTTACACCCATAATAACAAATCTCAAACCAGTAAATTACACCCATATATAATTACAAAGCTAAATTAGTCAGGAACTTTTAAAATTTTGCGTACAACATTAGCAGTTCTTAATACTCCCTCTAGTCCACTTTATAAGGTACACACGCATATCAAAATTCAGACTTCATGATGTTTGACTAATAATTTATCCAATAAATTTTAACTATTGTAATATAAATTTGATAACTTAGATTTGTAATCAAATGTACTATCCGATGATCATAAGTTTATAATCATAAACAAACATAAATAATGAATGATCAAAGTTTAATTTGTGATACCAATGAACTGGACCTACTATCTCAAGAAAAAAGAATGTAAATAAGCCCCCTACGGTTTCCTTTCTCAGTAGAGAAGTACGTGGATTTCTCTGGATTCACTAGGTAGGGTTGTCACTAGTTTCAGAAACACCTATAGGCAGTACTCCAGCACGCTACCTGGTTGGATATCCTTCTAACTTTTTTGAGCTTTGGGCTGCTGGATCTCCTTGTAGTTTTTACGTGTTTGTTTGCCCCGGTGTCACATCAAACCCTCCTTGTATGTATAGGAGGTGGCAAAAAATAGTGAAATGGAAAGGCTAGGGTAGGCCTGGTACGTACCCCAGGTGCTTATATTTTCGGTGCATGTCTATTGGCCCCACGACGACCACTAATGCAGCTCTTTCTCTCCTCATTGTTTTATAATAATCCTCTCTAGTATCGTTAATCTGTCCAGCATTGGAAACCGGTTTTGTTCATCCTCTGGACTAATTAGTACGCGTTAATCAATTGTCCAGCATTGGAAACTGGAGCAGAGACATTTCTGACTTGTTTATCGTTATATCTTCACATTCCAAAAGCTTGCGAGATGGTCTTTGAAAAAAAAAAACTTGCCAGGTTAGGAGCATTTCCATCTCTTCATTGCTGTGCAAGACAATGATCCTGCTGTAGTCAGAAAACAAAATACATGGGATTCTGTACTTGTACAATCTGCACTAGTTGTACTGCATTTGGAGTGACCTGCAGCTGCAGGTACTGAATGGAAGATCACATCGCGCGTGGTTGTGGTACACTGGTACTGCAGAGGGAAAACGACCTGAAATAAAGGGTGTTTGGATGGGTGCCCTAAATTTTAGTCGTTGTTCATCGAATGTTTGACACACGTATAGAGTATTAAATATAGACTAATTACGAAACTAATTACATAGTTTAATTACGAAACTAATTACATAGTTTGTGACTAATTTACGAGACGAATCTTTTAAGCCTAATTAGTCCATGATTTGACAATGTTGTGTTACAGTAAGCATTTGCTAATGACTGGTTAGTTATGTTTAAAAAATTCGTCTCGTGGAGTACTGACGGATTATGTAATTTATTTTTTATTAGTATCCAAATACCCTATACAACATCCTCCGACACACCTTCTAAATTTTAGTCACTGAATCCAAACACCACCTAAAACCGAGACAAACAAAACCCAGAGCACGAGCATTGTGAACAGTGGCGAAACTGGCCGGCAAGCACTGTGGCCGTGGTGAGCCCCAGGGAGGGAGCGGAAGGGGACAAGCAGGCCCCGAAATGAAATGAAACCTTTCAAGGCCGCAAACGATGGTTGCCTCTTTGGAATGCTGCGCGTGCCCAGCGCCTGTCATTTCATTTTGGGGCCTCCCTTCCCCTCAGCCTGCATGCGACGTGGATGTCATGTGATGAACCATCAGCAGCTTTACCTTGCTCCCCCAATTCTGATCGAAGTTGGCTTCACCAATCGCCACTAAGCCTTTGTTTAGTTCCACCCTAACTTCCAAAAAGTTGCTACAGTACCTGTCACATCGAATGTTTGTGGTCCGTACATGGATCATTAAATATAGACGAAAAGAAAAACTAATTGCACAGTTTGGTGGGAAATTGCGAGACGAACGTTTTGAGCCTAATTAGTCCATGTTTGAACACTATTTACCGAATAAAAACGAACGTACTACAGTAGCCCCAAAATCTAAATTTCTTCAACTAAACAAGGGCTAACCTTTTCTCTCTGAGATCCACATGTCCATCTTCCTGTCACCTCAGCTCATCCTATCGTCATACTGCTACTACTTGCCTTTGAGCCTTTCTTTTACACATCTCGCAAGGCTACATATGAAAAACGGGCGGCTTTCTTCTTCTGATCACCTCTCTACCCTAACAGTTCTACAGAATTTTCTACTAAAGAAATGGGACAATATAATGTCCATTGAACCATGGACAAGCTCCAAACAATGGCAGAATCAGATATGCCAACAAAGTACACTGCACTGCAGACAATGACACCAGTAGTCACTGAGGCACACTACAGTACTGACGAAAGAAGAAGTACCTAGCAGCAAGAAAATGGGGCCTGTGCTCTGCATGATTTAGGCAATGAAAACCAAAACTACAGTACATTCCATCAGTCCTCATAATTTAGGACACGTTTTAGAAACTTGTGTTGATCGATGCGTGGCGTGTAGCGCTTTAGTATTAATCAGACGTGCCCGGAGCCGGGGCCCAAGTAAGCGGCCGGGAAACCAAGGGAAGTGGGGCTAAAAACTATACTGTACTAGCTTAGCCGGATGGAAAAGACCCTGAGGAAGGTTGGCGGTTTGGCATGGCGTGCCTTGTGCTTGTTATGCAGATGAGGAGCAGGGATAGGACATGTTCCAAATATTCCTGGGGGGTGCAGCCGATGGGCCGTGGCAGCGCTTGGGTGCTTTAGCACTGGGTCTGGCAGGGAGCTCAGTGGTGGGTCTTCTTGTCTGTTCCACAAGTCCCGTGGAGTGAACAACAGCTAGAGGTGCTCTCAACTCTCATTCTCGTCCATGGACCCGCCGCCGGGCACACACATGAAAAAGCTCGAAGTGCTAAAAAAACACATGAAAAAGGTCGTACCAAATACCAATAGTTGTGTGTGTTTGTGTTAATTGTTATGTTATGTCTTGTTCAGATGCTATGTTGTTCGTACAACACTATCTAGCTACTGCACTAGGTTTGGTTTGTTTCAGTGACCACCAACATCCGTAGTTAAGTTTTGGATACAAGTGATTATATGCATATAGATATATTTTGGCATTTGGCATCTAATGAAATGTTCACTAGCTAAAACTGTTTGCTTTATATATAGTACAATTTTACCCTAAAAAAACTAGTACAACACAGTTTAGCTAGGAACATCCTTACAAAACAAGGCTTCATATATATCTCCTCAATATCAAACGTCCAAACCAGCACTCCTTTTCATCCATTGCTAATCACAGTATGATATGAGGTGTGTCTCCAATCAGCAGTTGGGTCAGAAAGGCTTCATGTCAAGACTCCTCTCCCATTTCTTTGAGAGAGAGAGAGAACACGGACATACAGTCACAGACCCTTGACTGGGCAACCTTTGCAGTAACCTATTAGGATTAGGACAACACATTCTTTCCTTGCCGCAAGAGATTTCCAGCTAGCAGCGCAGCGCGTGGTTTGTCCTCCAGATGATCGGTTGCTTCAGCTCGCCTGCCCGGAAATCCGCTGGAGATGGAACACGGCCCTGCACATGCAACAGCAATATATATTCTGCTTCTGCACACGAGCGATCGAGCAGATAATCATTCACGCACGGATGCACTGTTGGTCGGAAGAATATTGATGCGACAGCGACTCGTCAAGGAAGGCCCAACAGCACACTAGCAGCTAATTAAGCTAGGAATACAGCAGAGCCACGTTGTTTAATTTAGCGTATCATTATTACTACCATTACCGTGTGTTGTATATGTAGCTGATGTAAGTCGCTGTTCAACAACGCGTGATGCATTGCATTGTCAATGTCATTGTGGCGGTGATAATTCTGCTTCGTCGTCTTTGCATAGTCTCAGACTTTACGGACGACACAGACGCAGCAGGCTTGTTTGCCTTGACCAAACGCGTGCAGAGAGAGATTTTCACTCTCCAAGACGCAGCTCCGATGCATCAGTTCCTGCAACAATTCTTCGCGTCTCGCACGGTCCAGCAGTTCGTCCGTCGGCTAGCTTATTAGCTAGAAGTCTAGAACAAAGACAGGAAAAGAAAGAAGCTAATTAAATCATGAGAAATATATAATAGATCGTCGATCGATCATCAGCTGTGATCGAGTTGGGGGCATGTTCAGATGGCATCATCGATCAGCACCGGTCAAAGAAATGGGGAATTATTAGATGCAGAGCAGCAGGAGCCGCCGCTAAGGCAATGGAGATGGCGGCGTCACGGCTCACATGGCTTGCATAAGCTCTCGCAAGGCGCCAACCGGTTGGGCGGCTAGTCAAATTTGGCCGCGTCCGTGGAAGTGGAACGCGCCCCACGGTCGGTGGTCCAACATAACTGTCCCTTAATATAACCTTCGTCCGGATTAAGATTTGGGTTGCCTGCAGATCCCTCCCTCTTCAGTTTAACTGCTTTTTCTTTCTTTCCCTAAAAAAACTGATTTTCTATCCAAAAAAAGTACTAATATTTGTAATATCAAATAAATATCACTAGATTCATGCATCCTGTAGTATGTGATATATCTATTTAGAATCATACATATAATAATTGTTGATATAAAGATTTATAGTATATTTTTTTGAGGGAAAAGATTTATAGTATAATTCAACCTGGCCAGTTGTTTATCCATTTCTTTTTTGTTTTCTGAAGGAACTGTTTATGCAGTTCTGTAACCGCCCCCCCCCCCCATTCTACATTCTTGCTTGCATGCATGGAGTCATCTGGTAAGTTTGCACGAAACTTGCTAGTAATGGCGATCAGCAGTGAAGCCAAAACGTTGTTTATTCCAGCTTCTTGTTCCTTACGCTGTGCTGCTGCCACTACGAACACTACAATGGAGCCAAAATGTTGGTCTTCAGAGCGAGTTCAGGTCGTCCTTGCAGTTTCTGTACATTGTGCGTGTGACTTTCGCAGCGAAAGCTGAGAAAAGGACATGGACACGTCTCAGCCGCTGCCATTAACTCTGCCGAAGAGCACTGCTCCGTCTGTCGTCAAGGAAGCCATTATCACCACCATCAAACTCAAACCCCACAGGCCCCACAGCTCCCTTCTTGTCTTGGGTCTTGTTTAGATTGAAACTTTTTTTTTTGCGATGAATAAACTTTTTTTGGCAAATAATCCAATCAGAACCAACCAGCTCAAAAGATTCATCTCGTGATTTCCAACTTATTTTGTAATTAGTTATTTTTTACCTATATTTAATACTCAATCAAAACATAAAAATTGATGCTCAAAGAGATGGATCTAAACAAGGCACGCATGGACATGGACACCCAAAGCAGACAACAGCATCTCGTTCAGGCGCCTAGCATAGCTCGAGCTCTTTCTTCTTCGCGTCTCTCTGTCAGGGCATTTAAAAATTAAGTTCATCCAAATTTAGAATTTGGATCTAAAAAAAAGATTTGTTTATTAAAACACGCATGGACATAAACACCCAAAACTAAGACAACAGCATCTCGTTCAGATTTAACGTTTTGAGCCTAGCTCAATTATTACCAAATAAAAAACAAAGCCATTGGCTCTTTCTTCTTCGCGTGCCGTGAATTTCTCTGGCCGAACTAAACGCGGCCTCAGTGAATGACAGCGCGTTGCCTGCCTGCACACTTCGCCATGCGTCGTCGTCAGCGTTCGGACGATCGCCCAACTGTTTAGCGCCTTTAATGTGCAGTTGGAGCTTGGACTTTTGAAGCCCTTGTGATGACAGAAACAAAAGGGTTACATTACATGTCGATCTTATATAACCTACAAAACTAGATTTGTCGGTGCCATTTACAATGGACGATGAAAGCACGACGTCTACGTGGATCCAGCTTGCTGCCTCTGGGCTGCAAGTAGCGTCCGCTTCTATGGGTGCTGTGATGTTACTATCACGACCGGTCAAACTCGATCTCAACACATGGAACAAGCGCAAGGACAGTGACGATGCAGTTCCAGACGGCGCTACGCAACAGATGTGTTAGATAATCTACTGAACACATAGCAAAAAAAGACGACATCGAAAATGCTCTCTGTTGTGGTACTATAGCTGCTGAAGAGGCAGGCGTCGAACAGCTCATCGCCTCTCTATACCTCTCTATAGCCACGGCAGGGACAGACGCAGAAGTCAGTCCTGTTGTGTTATCTAGTCACTATTACAGCAAGGCAGCTGTCCTAGGACTAGATGAGTAGACGTTGTATATATAGTTTGCCACTGCAACTCAATAAAGAGAATTCAGATTTGCCATCTCCTATACTGGGCTTCGGCCAACGCTGGTGCTTGTACTGTGTGTGTGCTCTGTTCTCCCTTTCTTCTTCTACCTCTGGTCATAGTATGTGGTCGGACAACGTCTGTCGTACTTGGCCGTGGTCGATAAGACTGGTGAGTGGTCGACTCACCTAAATCGGTGATCTAGTGGGCCAACAAGTGGTATCGAAGCTATACAAGCATCGTCACCGGACTAACCGCTGGTGATGAAGACCGGTTCAGAGATGGATGACAACAGTGGCACTGTTGTGGCTGCCCAACTACGACAAGAGGTCGTTGTTCGCACGGTTCAGGAGGTCAGCGGCACCAGTTGGCCGACGCTGAGTCGCACCAACTATAGAGAGTGGTCGGTGACCATAAAAGTCAAGCTCAGAGCCCGACGGCTCTGGAATGTTGTTGACAAAGGGCACCGATAATGAGGAAGATGACATGTCAGCGTCGGAGGTTATCCTCGCTGCTGTACCGGCGGAGTATAGGGAGCCGTTGGGGACGAAGAGCTCTGCTAAGGAGGCGTGGGAGGCTATTGCGGCGATGCGCCTCGGTTCCGACCGCGCAAAGAAGGCGACGGACCAGCTTCTGAAGCAGGAGTACGCCAACGTCAAGTTCAAGGATGGTGAAACGGTGGAGGACTTCTCCTTCCGCTCAGACGCTCATCAGCAAGCTGAAGAGTCACGGCATCACCATCGATGAAGAGGAGACGGTCTCCAAGTACCTTCACTCCGTGCTGGCAAAGTACATCCAGATCGCTCTCTCTATAGAGACGATGTTGAACTTGTCCACCCTCACCATTGAGGATGTGACAGGCCGTCTGCAGGCGGTGGACGAGCGCCTGGAGCAAGCGACAGCAACGAAGGACAACGGCAAACTGCTGCTGACAGAGGAGGAGTGGGCTACTCGGAGGAACTCCGAGGTAGCCTCCTCCAGCCGTGGTGGCAATGGCAAACGTCGTGTCAAGGCTTCTTCAGTGAAGAAGAAGCAGGTTGACCCCAACGACTGTCGACGCTGTAGGAAGATGGGCCATTGGGCATGAGAGTGCTCAAATCGTAAGCAGGAGAAGAAGACTGATGCTCATCTGGCGCAAGCTGATGATGATGATGAGGTCATTGTCATGATGGCGACGTTCTGTGCACTGCACGACGTCGAGGCTGAGGAGAAGGAAGAGGCGACGACGGTGGAAGGACCTGGGAAGGCCCTGAAGGCTGTCAACCTCGACGAACCACGCGCCCAAGTCCACCTCGGATGTGTGGGCGCCGACCAGGAGCAGCGGTTGTACCTGGACTCTGGTGCCAGCAACCACATGACGGGCTCCAAGGCATCCTTCTTCGAGCTCGACGATGATGTTACCGGTACGGTGAAGTTTGGTGACGGCTCAATGGTGGCTATCCGAGGGCGCAGAACCATCATCTTCAGGTGCCAGAACGGGGAGCACCGCGCGCTAACGGATGTATATTACATCCCACAGCTGCGTTCCAGCATCATCAGCATTGGTCAGCTAGATGAGCGCGGTAGCGAGGTACTGATCAAGGACGGAGTCCTTAGGATTAGGGACCGGGAGCAGCGACTTCTCGCCAAAGGTGAAGAGGTTCCTGAACCGGTTGTACCTGCTCGACTTGAAGGTAGAGCAACCGGTGTGCCTGACGGCAAGGCACACCGAGGAACTGTGGCTGTGGCATGCCCGGTTCGGACATCTCAACTTCGACGCACTTGGTCGGCTGGAGAAGATGGTCCGAGGGCTACCCCACATCAAGCACGGAGGGGAGCTGTGTGACAGCTGCCTGGCCGAGAAGCAGAGGAGGCTACCGTTCCCAAAGACGATCAAGTATCGCACGAAGGACGCTCTCGAGCTCGTCCACGGCGACCTCTGTAGGCCGATCATGTTAGCTACAAACGATGGTCGGCGGTACTTCCTCCTGCTCATAGATGATTGCAGTCGCTACATGTGGCTACAACTCCTGACGAGCAAGGATGAAGCGGCGTCGGCGATCAAGAAGTTCAAGATGCGCGCGGAGGCCGAGAGCGGCAAGAAGCTCCGTGTACTAAGGACTGATCACGGCGACGAATTCACTTCGGTGGAGTTCGTTGCGTACTGCGCGGATCAGGGTGTGGTGCGACACCACACTGCGCCGTCCTCGCCACAAAAAAATAGCGTAGTGGAGAGGCGGAACCAGATGGTGGTCGACATGGCTCGATCCATGATGAAGGCCAAAGGTATGTCGTCAAGGTTCTGGGGCGAGGCGGTGATCATGGCGGTGTTCATCCTCAACCGCGCCCCAACCAAGGCCCTGACGGACAAGACGTCGTTCGAAGCTTGGTATGGACGCAAGCCGAGCGTGTCCTTCCTCTGGACATTCGGCTGCATCGGCCACGTCAGGAAGAAGCCGATCCTCACCAAGCTAGAGGACAGGAGTACACCGATGGTGTTCCTGGGCTACGCAGAGGGTACCAAGGCGTACCGGCTCTACGACCCACGCGGAGACAAGGCACTTGTCTCGCTCGATGTCGTGTTCGACGAGAAGACGGCTTAGGACTGGACCAGTCCGAGCACGAGGGAAGTTGGCGGCTTCACTAGCACTTTCATCGTCGAGCACTTGGTCATCCACAGTGGTGGAGACGCTGGGAAAGAGGTGTCGAGCACTTCGGAAGGGGTACTGAGCACTCCAGTAACAGAGCTGAGCACTCCTAGGGCGGTGCCGAGCACTTCAGGAGGGATGTCGAGCACTCAGGGAGGAGTGCCGAGCACTCCTGGAGAGATGCCGAGCATGTCAGAAGTGGTGCCAGGAGGTTCTACAGTGGTGGCGACCACTCCAGGATGGGTGCCGAGCACTCCCGTAGCGGAGCCGGGGGGTCTTGCAGTGGTGCCAACCACTGCAAGACGTGTGCCGAACACTCCGGGAGGGGTGCAGACCACTCCAGGAGTGGTAATGAGCTATCTAGGAGTTGTGCCGAGCACTACAACCGGGGTGCCGAGCACTCCAGGTGCTATGCCGAGCACTCCGGCAGAATAGGGAACTCCATCGATGCCGATCGAGTTCGTCTCACCTCCAAGTGACATCACTGAGTTCGTGGATGCCTTCCACAAAGGTGAGGAGGTACGGTTCTGTAGGCTAGATTAGATCGTCGGTGGCATAGGGCCCTCAGGCCTGGCTAGTCAGTTGCTCAATGACCAAGAGCTGTTGCTCGTCAGTGTAGAGGAACCACCCATGTTCGCGCTGGCAGAGCGCAACGGAAACTAGCGACGGGCGATGCTGGAGGAAATGAAGGCGATCGAGGAAAACGAGACATGGCAGCTCGTCGATCCACCTCCAGGATGTCGTCCGATCAGGCTGAAGTGGGTGTACAAGGTCAAGTGGGACGAGTTCAACGCCATTGTCAAGCACAAGGCGCGCCTCGTTGCCCGAAGCTTTGTTCAGCGCGAGGGCATCGACTTCGAGGAAGTCTTTGCGCCAGTAGCGCGCATGGAGTCTGTCCGTTTGCTACTAGCCTTGGCAGCAGTAAAGGACTGGCGCATCCATCACTTGGACGTTAAATCAGCCTTCCTCAACGATGAAGCTGGCGGAGACAGTCTTCGTCAGGCAACCTCCAGGTTTCGCCGTCAAGAGAGCGGAGCACAGGGTGCTCCGACTGCGCAAGGCGCTCTATGGGCTGCAGCAGGCTCCACGAGCATAGAATGCCAAGCTTGATGCCACGCTGGACGAGCTTGGGTTCTAGCGGTGCACAACCGAGCACATGCTCTACACGCGGTGGCGATGGCAAACGCCGTGTCAAGGCTTCTTCGGTGAAGAAGAAGCAGGTTGACCCCAACGCCTATCGACGCTGTAGGAAGACGGACCATTGGGCATGAGAGTGCCCAAATCATAAGCAGGAGAAGAAGACTGAGGCTCATCTGGCGCAAGCTGATGATGATGATGAGGCCATTGTCCTGATGGCGACGTTCTGTGCACTGCACGACGTCGAGGCTGAGGAGAAGGAAGAGGCGACGACGGTGTAAGGTCCTGGGAAGGTCCTGAAGGCTGACAACCTCGACGAACCACGCGCCCAAGTCCACCTCGGATGTGTGGGCGCCGACCAGGAGCAGCGGTTGTACCTAGACTCTGGTGCCAGCAACCACATGACGGGCTCCAAGGCATCTTTTTCGAGCTCGACGATGATGTTACCGGTACGTTGAAGTTTGGTGATGGCTCAATGGTGGCTATCCGAGGGCGCAGAACCATCATCTTCAGGTGCTAGAACGGGGAGCACCGCGCGCTAACGGATGTATATTACATCCCACAGCTGCGTTCCAGCATCATCAGCATTGGTCAGCTAGATGAGCGCGGTAGCGAGGTACTGATCAAGAACGGAGTCCTTAGGATTAGGGACCGGGAGCAGCGACATCTCGCCAAAGGTGAAGAGGTTCCTGAACCGGTTGTACCTGCTCGACTTGAAGGTAGAGAAACCGGTGTGTCTGACGGCAAGGCACATCGAGGAAGCGTGGGTCGTGGCATGCCCGGTTCGGACATCTCAACTTCGCGCGACTTGGTCGGCTGGAGAAGATGGTCCGAGGGCTACCCCACATCAAGCACGGAGGGGAGCTGTGTGACAGCTGCCTGACCAAGAAGCAGAGGAGGCTACCGTTCCCAAAGACGATCAAGTATCGCACGAAGGACGCTCTCGAGCTCGTCCACGGCGACCTCTGTGGGCCAATCATGCCAGCTACAAACGATGGTCGGCGGTACTTTCTCCTGCTCGTAGATGATTGCAGTCGCTATATGTGGCTACAACTCCTGACGAGCAAGGACGAAGCGGCGTCGGCGATCAAGAAGTTCAAGATACGCGCGGAGGCCGAGAGCGGCAAGAAGCTCCGTGTACTAAGGACTGATCGCGGCGACGAATTCACTTCGATGGAGTTCGTTGCGTATTGCGCGGATCAGGGTGTGGTGCGACACCACACTGCGCCGTACTCGCCACAAAAAAATAGCGTAGTGGAGAGGCGGAACCAGATGGTGGTCGACATGGCTCGATCCATGATGAAGGCCAAAGGTATGTCGTCAAGATTCTGGGGTGAGGCGGTGATCATGGCGGTGTTCATCCTCAACCGCGCTCCAACCAAGGCCCTGACGGACAAGACGCCGTTCGAAGCTTGGTATGGACGCAAGCCGAGCGTGTCCTTCCTCTGGACATTTGGCTGCATCGGCCACGTCAGGAAGAAGCCGATCCTCACCAAGCTAGAGGACAGGAGTACACCGATGGTGTTCCTGGGCTACGCAGAGGGTACCAAGGCGTACCGGCTCTACGACCCACGCGGAGACAAGGCACTTGTCTCGCTCGATGTCATGTTCGACGAGAAGACGGCTTAGGACTGGACCAGTCCGAGCACGAGGGAAGCTGGCGGCTTCACTAGCACTTTCATCGTCGAGCACTTGGTCATCCACGGTGGTGGAGACGCTGGGAAAGAGGTGCCGAGCACTCTGGAAGGGGTGCTGAGCACTCCAGTAACAGAGTCGAGCACTCCTAGGGCGGTGCCGAGCACTTCGGGAGGGATGTCGAGCACTCAGGGAGAAGTGCCGAGCACTCCTGGAGGGATGCCGAGCATGTCAGGAGTGGTGCCGGGAGGTTCTACAGTGGTGGCGACCACTCCAGGACGGGTGCCGAGCACTCCCGTAGCGGAGCCGAGGGGTCTTGCAGTGGTGCCGACCACTGCAAGACGTGTGCCGAACACTCCGGAAGGGGTGCAGACCACTCCAGGAGTGGTAATGAGCTATCTAGGAGTTGTGCCGAGCACTACAACCGGGGTGCCGAACACTCCAGGTGCTGTGCCGAGCACTCCGGCGGAACAGGGAACTCCATCGATGCCGATCGAGTTCGTCTCACCTCTAAGTGACATCACTGAGTTCGTGGATGCCTTCCACAAAGGTGAGGAGGTACGGTTCTGTAGGCTAGATTAGATCGTCGGTGGCATAGGGCCCTCAGGCCTGGCTAGTCAGTTGCTCAATGACCAAGAGCTGTTGCTCGTCAGTGTAGAGGAACCACCCATGTTCGCGCTGGCAGAGCGCAACGGAAACTAGCGACGGGCGATGCTGGAGGAAATGAAGGCGATCGAGGAAAACGAGACATGGCAGCTCATCGATCCACCTCCAGGATGTCGTCCGATCAGGCTGAAGTGGGTGTACAAGGTCAAGTGGGACGAGTTCAACGCCATTATCAAGCACAAGGCGCGCCTCGTTGCCCGAAGCTTTGTTCAGCGCGAGGGCATCGATTTCGAGGAAGTCTTTGCGCCAGTAGCGCGTATGGAGTCTGTCCGTTTGCTACTAGCATTGGCAGCGCCAAAGGACTAGCGCATCCATCACTTGGACATTAAATCAGCCTTCCTCAATGATGAGCTGGCGGAGACAGTCTTCATCAGGCAACCTCCAAGTTTCGCCGTCAAGAGAGCGGAGCACAGGGTGCTCCGACTGCGCATGGCGCTCTATGGGTTGCAGCAGGCTCCACGAGCATAGAATGCCAAGCTTGATGCCACGTTGGACGAGCTTGGGTTCTAGCGGTGCGCAACCGAGCACATGCTCTACACGCGGCGACGGGGAAGGAGGAGCTTGTCGTCGGCGTGTATGTTGACGACTTGATCGTCACCGACACGCGCAAGGAGGACATCAACAGCTTGAAGCGCGAGATGACGGCTCGTTTTCGAATGAACAATCTCGGCGCACTATCCTACTACCTCGGCATCGAAGTGAGACAGGGGAAAGAGGAACTCACGCTCGGTCAAAGCGCGTATGCCTCAAAGCTGTTGGAGCGGAGCGGCATGGCTGAGTGCAAGCCATGCGTGACTCCGATGGAGGAGTGCCTAAAGTTGACGAAGGCCAGCACCGCGGCGAAGGTGGATGCGACACTCTACCGGGACATCGTCGGCGGTTTGCGCTACCTAGTCCACACAAGGCCGGACATTGCGTTCGACATGGGCTACGTCAGTCGTTTCTTGGAGGATCCCAGAGAGGATCACTGGGCTACGGTGAAGCGGCTACTACGCTACGTCAAGGAGACGGTGGATCAGGGGATCATCTTCCCCAAGACCGGCGGGAGTAGGCTGCAGCTCATTGTGTTAAGCGATGCAGACATGGCGGGAGACATCGACGGACAACGGAGCACCTCTGGCGTGCTCGTCTTCCTTGGGTTGGCTTCAATTTTATGGTTGTCGCTAAAACAGAAGGTGGTGGCGCTATCTATGTGCGAGACAGAGTACGTAGCGGCGGCCACAGTGGCGTGTCAAGTTGTGTGGCTACGCCGGCTACTGGGCGAGCTGGCCGGTTCGGAAGCTCACCCACCAGCACTGATGGTGGACAACCAGCCCGCTATCGCCCTCGTGAAGAATCCGGTTCTCCACGACCGGAGCAAGCACATCGACATAAAGTTCCACTTTCTCAGGGACTATGTTGATGAAGGGCAGATCGTCATCGAGTTCGTCGAAACTGGTCGGCAACTCGCGGACGTCCTCATCAAGTCGTTCGGACGTCTTCGACTCACGGAGCTGAAGGAGATGATCGATATGGAAGGGGTACAAGGGATACAGTAGGGTTAGGGGAAGAATTGTTAGATAATCTACTGCTTCCCTGTGTGAACACACAGTAAGGGAAGGCGGCGCCGAAAAGGCTCCCTGCTGTGGTACTGTGGCCGCTGCAGGGGAAGGCGTCGAACGGCTCACCTGCCTCTCTGTAGCCACGGTAGGGACAGGCGCAGAAGTCGGTCCTGCTATGTTATATAGTCACTGTTATAGCAGGGCAGATATACTAACACCTGTTCGGGAGGCCGTATCGTATCGTGGATTATTTACTGCTGGCTGGTTTGGTGTGAGAGAAAAACACTATTCCCAGCTGGAAATTTACGATCGTTTACGAGCAAGCAAACAGGCTGTAAGACTAGATGAGTAGAGTTGTATATATAGTTTGCCACTGCAACTCAACAAAGAGAGTTTAAATTTGCCATCTCCTATACTAGGCTGCGGCCAACGCTGGTGCTTGCTTATACTGTGTGTGTGCTCTATTTTTTTTCTTCTTCTACCTCTAACCATAATATGTGGTCAAACAACGTCTATCGTGCTTGACCATAATCGACAAGACTAATGAGTGGTCGGCTTACCTTACCTGAGCCAATAATCTAGTGGGCCAACAAGATGTACTAGCAGGAGCACCAAGCTTTTGGCAAAGCCAAATGATAAGGGCAGTGCTCTGTTCCTGATGAACTTCAGTGTCGTGTGATTGTGTCGTCCCTCTTTCGAGTTTCGTTATATGTAACAAGTTCTGAACGACCGCACCTTCTTTTTTTTCTGAAAACGCCACTGAGTATATATGGTCAGGGGAAGCCATTCATCAGCATCAGCAGAACTCAACTATCTGTAGGCTAGACTATGAATGAAGAGATAATTCTCTGTGTACCATTAAAAAAGATCGCAATGCACTCTGTGTCTCTGGAAAAGTTTAGCGATCTTCAGCGTTACTATTCTAACTTTTTCGTGTCCTCCATGCCACTTCCGTCAGTTTGAGCTCTAACGCCGTCAAACTGTAGGTGCGAAAAGACGAAAATACCCTTAAGTCTAAATATGTTATTAATTTTTTTCAGCATCTTAACAACTTCAAATGAAAAAACTCAAAACTAGAAAGTTGTAGATCTCGTCGAGATCTATAATTTTTGTATAAAAATTATTTTCATTTAATTCCGCATTGCAAAAACTCCCTGTGGTCTCGGAAACCATCGTCGTCGTCTACTGAGCTCGATTCGAGCAGATTTTGAACTCAACGAGCCAGGAGCGCCCAGGAAAGTGGAGCCGGAGCAACCACGGCCACGGGCAAATCAGTCCGCGTCGTCGGTAGATCTATCGTTGGCGCGGCGACGCAGTAGCGTCCGGAGGGGTCAGGTCAGGGGACAGCGGGAGGCCACACGGCCGCGTCCTGCCCGGCGGTCGCGGGACACGACGCAATCGCGTCGCTTTCTGCACGGAGACGGGGGCCAAAACAAATACACGGTGTACCCGTCGAGATTGAATAAAAACTAAAACTAGTGAGCCATCTCTTCGAGCAGCAGCTCTCGGTCGCTATTTCGTTTCGTGCCAATTAAGCGCCCCGGCCCCCGGGGGGACAGATCTTCCACCCCGCCTCTTCTAAATTAAATCTATCCTAAACTAAAAGCATAATCTAAACGCAAGATGGTGTTATATATATATATATATTATATATAGTTATATATTATGGTTAATAACTGATGCAAGGCAATTTGAGCGACTGGCTCGTGAGTGGTTATTAATAAGCTATGGCAGATGATCGAGCAATGGGTTCCTTTCCTGGGGGGAGCACAAGAGGACAGGCGATCGAGTCACTTCATGCTGCGCTGCGTGCGTCCGTCGCACGCCCAATGGATACGATGCGAGGGTTCGTGACAGGGACTCCAGGGTTTGGTGTCATCAGGCCGTGGCAGCAGCACACTGCACACACAGGGCAGCGCTCTGGGGTTTAGAAAAATCCTTGGGGTTGGGGGTAGGGGGTTGGCCGCTGTGGCGTTGGCCGTATTAGCGGACCGAGAAGGGCTTGGGTCTTGAGTCTTGACCGACCGGCCGTCCTGACCCCGGGCCTGCCTGCCTGTGCTGCGTTCTGCCGTTTCTCCTTGATGACTGTGATACTGTTTGCTCCATCCAACCGAACTGGGTTGCGTTCTACCGTGAAATACTCGCGTTCCCAGGTCCTGCCGCGCCGCGCGCATGCGTGCGAGCGTGCTGTGATGGCTCCGGTGGCCGGTTGGGGTTGGGGACGCTTGGAAGGAAGAGGAACGTGGCTAGCGACGGCGGGGAATAATTGGGGCCAGGATCCTACTCTACTCGTGTAGAGTTCGACGGCCTGGGCAGGCGTTTTTCTTGTTCGCTCCAGCAGCGCTCCTGCTGAGATGGTGGCATGCTCTCTTTACGGTGGTCATCAGTCATCGCTGTCAGGGTACGGTAACCATGGTCACCTCATACCTGCCTCTACTTCATCAGAGTTTTTTTACTTCAGAGCAGTTGAGCTGCCCTGCCTTGCAGCTGCTGAACTCAACTCTTGTCATCGTGCCATTTCACCTTCTTCTGATTTGCTACTCCCCGGACAATTCTGTCAAGTGCCCCGTGTCCCCGCCATCCCCGGACGCACATTTTAGCCACACCCCGATGTGCAGGACAGAAACAGAACTCATCAGCTCGGCTTATTAGCCATGATACAGTATGTTTTTCTCTCTACAACAAAACAACATCAACCGACTTATCAGCCGTAGAAACCATCAACCAAGCATAACTTCGTTCTGGTTTGGTCTCGTTACTGCTCTCCAAGACTGACATACTGCAATACTACATTCCAAGGGCACGACTTGGATTCTGCATACCTACCCAACAAAGCGTGTGTTTAGCTCATTACCAAACTGTAGTTCCGTAGTTGTGGTAGAAAACCAAATTACTGTAGTTCGATAGTTGTGGTAGAAAATCAAATGACAGCCTAAGGTATGACGAAAAAATTGTTAGCATGACGATTTGAGAGAGAGAGAGAGAAGTGGCAACACGTAGCCATCGTATCCAAACACACCAAGTCTGCTTCGATTTTGCACGTCTGCCGAAATTAGGATAAAAAACATCACATAAACTGACAAGTGACAGGGAAGTGAAGGAAAGCACACCATTGAATCGGTAGCGATTCCTGCACTGCTAACAAAGCCCAGTGCTACGATAAATCAAATGGATAAGATTAACCATTGGCAACCTAGTTCAACAAACCAATAGCAAGTACAGAATCTCGTCGCCTAACTGCCGCTCACCTTCGTTCGGGCCGTGCCCCGCAAAATGGAATCTGATACATGTAAAAGCGCAGCTCGATGCCATTGACTGCATCGCAGCTTGCTTCAAAATAGACCTGTCTCCAGACACTGCCTGAGGCGTGCCAACTATCTAAAGAGCCTTTAGTTCGTCTTCGCCTTGGGGGCCTTCTTCTTGCCCTGCCGCTTCGGGATGGAGTTCTTCATGCCCAGAAAGAAGAGGAGGGCTCCAATCAGTGCCACATCCTGCAGTCACAAGTTATCACGGGCTATTTGATACTGCAACAGAATGTGTGTTGCATGGAACATTTCTAAACAAAGAAATCCATAATTACCTGGGTGAACTTCCCAAAGAGCTGCGCAAATTCTGCCTTCTCCATATCGTAGTTGTAGAAGTCATGAATGATAGGAGTGATCAAAGCAAGGTAAAACAACTGCAAAGATAAAGTGACTTCGTTAGCTAGTAGCTAGGGTAGCACAGAGACAAACCAAAAGATCAGATCTGTCTAGGTTCACAATAAAAAGAACAGCAGGTGTCACCTCAGTGCCTAAGTAGTAAGGATAACAGGAAAAGATAATAAAGATGGGAGGTCCAGAAGTAACTCATATAGCATTCTATTATAGGAACGTATTCGAGGGGTAAGTGATGACCCTTAGCAAAACAATGGGAACTAGATAAAGCAACACCCCCATTTGAGCATTCAACAACCAGCAAATCAGCAGAAAAAAAAAGGGCTATGGACCCAAGGCAAGAAAATTAAAAAATACACTGTTCGTTTTTTAGGATCAAAGATTGATCCTCAGTATTTCCTGGGAGTATGTATATCAGACAATGAATGGCATGGTGCAGTATAGTTTAACTAAAGCGAATTATGGAACATATATGGTATACCTTAACTAAGGCAAATTATGGAACATATATATTATCTCAATTATTTTATCAAGTAAAGAACCAGCATGGAACAGCTAGAAACAATACCTACCAGGTAAAAAATTGGATAAAAAAACTATATTCAAGACATGTAAGTACACCAGGTAGGTCAAGATTTTTGTATCATAAGCATCATTACACAATAGTTTTAAAGATACAGATTGCATCATTACATACCAATTTTTAAGCCCAGATTGCAAAAGCCAACAGCATAAAGAAAATATGGCCTAAGGGTGTCCTTATCTGTTCCTCAATAGTCAAAGAATATCTATGTAGCCAGGTTCCTCAATAATCAAAAGAACAGCATAAAGTAATCACAGAACCAAAATATGTGTGCCGCAGTCCCAAATGAAACTCTATGAAACTAAACTAAGTGTCTAAGTTGCTGACATTTCAACAATAAACACATGACTAAACAGCGATGCTTTTTGTATGACAATATTTACTAGACAAGGAGTAATATTTCCATCATGCGCACATGGAGCAATGAACACCATGAGACCTGGAAAAGTGTTGTGTGGCTCTATATATACAGCATTTATTTACAATCGGGGTCGTAGAAAGAAGGATGAATTTGAAGGTGATTATTTACTTAAAATAGGATTGGTAAAAGATCAAAGGAAATAAATAACAGCAGCGCAAGCATAGTACATACCAGGAGATAAGCACCGAGAGAGCTGCTCAAAATAAAAAGGAGACTTCCAAGACCCTTAAGACCAATTGTAGCAGCAATCACATGCTTCAGCTGGATAAATCAAAGTAATGATGTAAGCAACATAAACCAATAACCCACAGAACATACCACAAATCATGTCATGAGAAAAAAGAAAAGGCAAATTCTCACCTCAATGTGTGGCACAGCTACTCCCAGATGAGCAGAGATATTTTTGACAAACACATTGAACTTGGGCTGGAGCGCCTTAGCTGCTGGCCCACCATCAGTACCAAATTCATTAAACCTGCATCCAGGTGAAATGAAGTGCCAGGACTATTAATTCATCTGGACATATGGCCAAGAAGGAAGGGCAAATAATTGAAGCTAGACTTGACTCTGCATGTGCATTGGTAGCACATGCAGAGAAAGATTCTATACGACGCTTATAATTAGATTACTTGTGAGATGTGCTTTAAGCGAGCAAGCTTCATCTCAATTGAAACTAAGACTAAGGGTGAACCTAATACTGATCCTGATATAAACAAAAATAGTATCTCGCACAAGACCTGATGTCACAACCCATAAAAACGCTGAACTAGCAACCCCTTTGAATGGATGGTCTCTGTTCTATAAATATTTCCTACTAGGCACTAACTACTACTTAAACCCTGTCAGTGGTAAAATAAAGTGGACAACACTGTAATGATAGGACTTGACTATGAACCAATCATATCTTATCAAACCTTTAGATTCACAACCCAAAAACGCCAACCAGTTACTATATGACTGACTGACTGTTCACAACAGTTCAGACTCGGTGCAGATCATCCGATCACAAGTTAGATATAGGTCTCACAGCATTCTCATGTTATATAGTCTAAGGCATCGTTTGGATGCCGAAATTTTTAGATATAGGGTGTTATTCAGTAAATAGTGTCCAATCATAGTCATTAGGCATTGGATTTCGTCTAAACTGTGTAATTAGTTTTATTTTTTATTTATATTTAATGTTTCATGCATGCGTCCAAAGATTCGATGTGACGGGGAATCTTGAAAAATTTAGCATTTTGGAGTGGAACTAAACATGCCCTAAGTGGAGGTTACAAAGAGCTAAAGTGCAGATACTATTACAGAAAATGCAAGACACTGGTTTAAACCAATGCAAACGATTGCGATGCCTCCTTGAGAGAAGTGAAAAAAAATGGAGACCGTCGCTTTAACAAACTTCCCTCACACAGCAGCAAGAAAATGAAGATCTTGGTTTTGTTTGTTCTCTTATCTCCCAAGGAGGCATAATAATTGATGATTGTAACTGAAATCAACACTCTTAAGGGATAGACTTGTGAATGGAACCATTTATTTGCTCCACCCAGCCCAAAAAAACTCCCCCTTCCCACGTAGTACCTTGAGTTCATGACAATTGTGTTGCAACTTCTGTAAACCTAGAGGCATAATTAATAGCCGTGGAAGATTTGGCAGTGGACCAGTTTGGTCAAGTGGTGTTTCACACACCTCCGCAGTTCAGTTTATGTCACTACATGAAAATTGTCCATGATTGGTAGTTATTCTGCTGCACTTACATGTTTGGCGGTATTCAACTACAAGATGAGGTGTCAAATTATGATTTATTTGTTTCCTATTAGAACAGCAAACTCAATGTGGTTCCACAACCCATGGTTAGAATCCACATATCCTAAATCTCCTGTGGCTTCAGGACCACAAGTTAAACAATGACCTAATTTGAATTTTACTAATACAAGTCTATCGGGCAGTGGTTCAAATACATATGGTACACTAGAACATCACATCCAACAATCTACGAGGTAGATCAGAGTACAGCTGGCAAGAAGAAACTTGAAATAAGTAAATGCACACATTGTTCTACTCAGCTCCCTCCAAATCTGATCACGACCGCAATTCAACTACCGAGATTTTCAAATAATGAAATATTCCAACCTCCACATCACGGATGCATACATCCGTAATTCAACTGCACAGATGCAGATCGAAAGGCCTAAAACCAAAATTACGTCGTTTCCGTCTATCAGGCCGAAAAAACATGAGCAGATCCAACCACGTCACGCCCCCACAGCTCACAAACCAAACTATCCACCGCGAGATCCACGCACCAGGGAGCTCCCAGCCCACATTCTCCCTCGGACTCCGCGGAAGCCGCGCCAGATCTACCGAAACCGGACTCGAAACGACACGGCGAGCAAGCACGGCGGCAATGAGCAAGCAAGGGGAGGAAATGGGAGAGGCGCGTACTCCTGGTAGGCGGAGAGGAGAAAAGCGGCGACGAAGAGCACCCTCCCGACGAAGGAGACGAACCCCATCTCGGCTGCGGCGGCGGCGACGAGGCTACTACCGGGCGGGAGCAGGGGGGCAGGCGCCGCGGCGATGGGGACCTGGCCTGTTGGGCTCTCTCGGATTCTGGGATCGAGACGGCCGGGGGCTTGTCCGAGGCGAGCCCCACACTGTACTTATAACGACGCGGTGGTTTGTTTAGCCCTTTGTGCTGGGACGAACCCCCTCGCCTTCTTCGGTATTGCATCCGTGTCCCGCTCTTGCTCTTTGGTTGGAGTGGAGTCGTGGAAGCCTGGAAGGTCTGCGGGAGAATGTTCCGAGCAAGTCTAGTTCGGCGCGGAATCGGCGCCGTCAGAGTTCTGGAGAATGTTCAAACGAGCAAAAGTTCCATCAATTAGTTTTTGATTTCGTCAACATTAAGTACCCATGCATACATGTATACTACAAGTTTGATGTATGAAAACACAAAAAGCCCAAAGGATGCGTACGTTGTATACTAGTTGTATACTAGTTTAGTTGTAGAACCAAGGTTACGATATCGTTGGGAATGTTCTTGTAAATCACGAGGATCTTTTGAGCCTAGTTAGTCCATGACCGCATAAAGAGATTACTTTATACTGATGTTTGTTATAAAATTTGTAATCTAAACAAGGCCGATATCGTTGGGAATGTTCTTGTATGGCCGAGAGATTACTTTATGCTGTTTAAATTATATTGAGAATGTTTTTCTCGCCTTTTTTATGTTACGCTTGCGTGGAAGCAGGACAGTTTAAAGGTTTCTTGGATCATAGATTTACGATGTACGTATTCATTATCTTTTCTCGAGGGGTGGAAAAATATACTAAAACTCGGTCGGTACATCCTCAAATTATATAAAAAAAATAAAAACACAATATTAAGTCATTACATCTTCTTTCTTCCCCCGTGGTTTTAGTATGTGCAAACGACACTCCAAATAAATAGAGCATTGTAAAAAAATCAAAACTAGAATACACTTCTCATATCGAATCTGCAAACCAACATCGAAACATTGGACACATCGCAAGGTATAATGTTTCGAAATCAGACCAAGAGCATCTGAGACTACAAAACAATGGCGGTTCAATCATCAAGTATAGCATAGGCTAAAGATTCAACACCACCAAACCTAGGGTTCCTCTCTACGTGCCATCGACAATGAGTTCGACGACCCGGAGTCAATATCCCACAAAGAGTGTCCATGAGCACCCTTGCTCTTACATATAGTAATCACAAATTGACTTCTGTTGATAAAAACGACTACAATGGTGATCTCGCCGAAGCCATCGCATGTAACAAACTCTCTTTGCTAGTAGATTTATTTTGACTAAACCTAAGCAATATAAAGATAAGGAATTGTTTAGTTGTGAATGAAGAGTGAGATCATCTTCTTCTTGCTATCGGCGACCTCGTTAGAGAAGAAGAAGGGCCTCTAGGTGGCGACAACAGAGCCCTAGTTGAGCAACAGCAGTGGCAACTTTTCAGATTGTCTCTTCCCCATCGATAGATAAATGCTATCTTATGTATGATTACCTGTACGCATCATGAATAACCCGCCAAGAGTATCTATGTATATGACATTTTAACCAAGACAGAACTATGAATAGTGATAAAATAGTAGAAGCTTCTGTAAATATGTTATTTGGAAAAATATTTGGCTCATATGTTGACCTAGGACTTGATAGGCTCTTAGCAGTGGCGAAGCTGTAATGTTGATTGTGAGTGCGGATGCACCTTAAAAATGAGAAAGCAATAAGTAGGGTCAATTTTTCATTATGGTTGCAGCTCTAGTTCGCACACCGGCACCTCCTTCAATATGTTCTAGCTTCACTGTTGGCTCCCAACAAATGGCCCATAGCGAAATGTAGATTTTACTGTGGCACATACAATATGAAAACACTTTTTAGACTTCTGAATGAGCCTTAGCCTATGATGTACACAACATTAAAAATAGTTGATAAATCAATACAATAGTTCCTTTAAGCGGCCATTCGCCTAGAACGTATGTAAGGGTTGCAACTATCTTTTTTTTTTTACTAATATATGCTCTTGTTCCAACCATTAAGGGCACCTCCAATAGCAAGAGTTAGGTATGGACTCTTAAATGTTATCTTTATTTCTCACAAGCAATGTGTTTTTTATTCATATATTCTCTTCCCACTATAACAAAGGGTATTGACATTTTCTCTACACAATGTGGTATCTGATACTAACTTAAATTGGGTAATTGGAGATGCACTAATGAAAAAACACGCAAAACACTTGTCTCCTAGGATCACACAAGTCCCCTCATGGGCATCCCATGGAAGGTGACAAAAGTGGTATCCATGAAAATCATTCCGATGCATAGATTTACTTTATTCATAAACAACACAACTTTTTTATCTGAGCGAATCCCCTCCATAGGCAGGGGGGTAGGGGCCGGTATAGGTTTTTATGAAAGACATTTATTAACTAAAGCCCCCTCAAGGGGGTTAGGGGGATGAGGACTTCTTTCTCAAGGGGAGGTGGACTTATCTTTTCCTAACCAGTTGAAAGTGCATCTAGCCCCTTAGTGGGTTTTGGATGATTAAATGATAACACGATTAAAGGTCTAACATGTTTGCTAAGTGTGAAATAGGAAATTGAAAGTCTCACATACACTTGAGTTCAAATATAAAACCAAAATGATGTGTTGTTGTATAGACAATCTAGTTCAAGCATAAGACAACAATGCAAATGGAATTCATGTAAAGGCTTATTTATTGTGTGATTTCAATGATTGATGAAGATGGTGTTCTATGGAATTCATTGTATGATTCAACACAAGATGTGACTTGATGGTTTAAGATGGTGAAAATAGCAAGGAAAGGCTTTGAGGTACTAAGGGTGAAGGGCAAGTGATGGCTTGATGGCCGAAAAACCTAGCTAGGGTGAAGAAGGAAGTACTTGCTTTTAGTTGAGGTACTAATCAAGCTATGATGGTCATATTGATGTGGAGGATCAAATCATTATTAGATTGATTGTTGGAAGTGACTTGATACATTTGGAGTTATCTATGTTTGATGAATGGAATCAAGTCGCGTGCTCAATATGGAAATGCTCAAGTGAAAAGATCAATACTGACATGTTGGCACCCTCACTTGATGAAGATTGAAAGACACGGCATTGGTTCAAAGGAGATCAACTCAAAAAAAAGGTTTAAATTCATTTTTCATTTAATCTTGAGTTAATAGGTATGTCGTACTATTAAGAGTGATGCATCATGTTGATAGATGATCATTCATAAGTGCTCATGCCAACCCATGTGAGTTTTGAGTGTTTGAGAGATAAAAGACCTAACTTGTTTTTTTTGCTGGTCTGGCAATACCGGACGTGACCGGTATTTGCCCAGCCACGGTAAAAATCTTGGTGTTCTCGGGTTGATTCGTTGGGAGTTCCGACGTGAGTTGGGAGTTCCGACAATCATCGAGAGTTCCGACGGTCGGGTTCACTGACATAGTAGCCGTTGGGGCTGTACGGCAAATACCGGACGTGTCCGGTATTGCCCAACGGCTACATAACGGCTATTTTTTCAAAGAGGCTATAAATACTCCTTAGCCTCCACCTTTGGAGGCTGCTGATTCTGCTGATCCTCTAGCACGTTTTTGAGCCTTACAAACACTCTCCAACCCTCTCTTAGTGAGTGATTCATCCCAAATGCCAAATCCATTTGTGGGTTGAGAGAATTAAAAAAAGAGAGCAATCCAACCACTTGAGCACTTGTGCATATTGTCAATCTCGTGATTTACATTTGTTACTCTTGGACTCTTCGGTCCTAGACGGCTAGGCGTCACCGGAGAGCACCTGAGAGATTGTGGTGTGCCTCAGAAAGTTTATAACGGTTGATTCCACCGCCGTAAGGGAAGGAATCAACTAGTGAAAGGAGGAAAAGGTGTTGGAAAAGACTCCGACTAGAATGACCTTCGTGGTACCCTCTAGGGCTGACCTTCGCTGGGTCGCCCGCAGCCCTCTCAGCGGAGAGTAGGACTCAACCGAGTCTGAACTTCGGTAAAACAAATATCGTGTCTCAATTCACATTTCTTTTGATATTTGTTTTGCTCTAGCTCTTCTGCAGGTTCTCTGTATATCATATCATTTCTAGTAGGTACCTGCAGCTTGGATTGAAGATTGAAATCGAAAGGAGAAAGTTTGGGGCCGTTCCACTGAACACGTGTATACCGGACTACCTACCGGACACGTCCGCTATTGGTGCCTGTGCAAAACTTAATTGTATTTTGATTTAACTCTTTGGTTGCAGGTGTCTAGCTCAGGTGGTATGGTTGCAACGACAAGTACTTTTATTCCCCACCTAGTGGATGCGCCGATAGCGGAAGCATATGCTCTAAAGGAGGGGTCGATGTTAGCTCAACACATTGGAGGCAACCGATTGATCGTTCAATCCGATTGTACGAAAGTCGTTGAAATTATGAGGAATGAAGGTTTTACTGCGAATTCAGCTGCCGCAACATATGACGAATGTAACATTGTTTGGAGTGGTTTCTAGGAGATCTCTATTGAACACTTAAGGCCCCGTTCGGCTTGCTGAAACTTGGCTGAAAGTGGTTGAAAAACACTGTTCTTGCTGAAATGTTGTGAGAGAAAAACACTGTTCCGGCTGAAAAAAGAAGCCGAACAAGCCAGATATAAGGTAAGCCGAACGGGGCCTAACAGGGAAGCAAACCAAGTGGCATATGAACTAACTAGGCAAGCTATGCTTAAAAAAATTGTGTCTGAGATGATGAACCTCCAGTTTTATTGTTCATTTATTGTCAATGATGTAAATATCCTCGATCAATAAAGCTTGCCTGAGGGTTTGTTTAAAAAAAAAGTCTGTCCCAGCAGGCGAACTCGTCCTGCCCGACAGGTATGCCCGTTGAAAATTCATGGGAAGCTAAGGGCTGTTTTCGCAAATGCATGGACCAGCACAGCAGAATCCAGATCGCGGCCGGGGAGACCCTGTCGCCGCAAGTACTACCACCGGATCTCGGAGAAATTTCACCAGAATACCCCCAGCCCGCCAGCCGCCAGTCCCCAACTGCAAGACGGCAAGAGAGACCCTCACCCAATCACACGACGCAATCAGGCGCGTGCCGCGCTGCTGCGGACCGCGGGCGCGACCGATGCGATGTCCCACCCCACGGACGCGCGCGGCTGGCCGGCAGCCGGCTGGCCCCCCTACTCGACTCGTCCGCCGCGCCCCTGCCTGTTGGCCTGTTGGGTGGTGGACTGGTGGTGCCTAGCCTAGTGGCCTCGGCGTCGGCGCAGCACGGGGAAATTTTTGAATCCGGAAGCGCGTGGAGGAATGGCGTGCAGGTGCGGAGGCGGCGGTTTTGCCTTGCGGTGTGCCGTGCTGTGGTGCCCGCGTCGTGGGGTGGACGGGGACCACTACCACAGCGTGGGCACAGCTCAGCCGTTCTCAGGGTACGGCGGCGGCAGGGTGGCGTAAATGCGCTGCTTTTACTACTACTCTACTGTGACTTCTTTTCCATCTGGGCCAGGATGGTTTATGACTTTTTTACAGCTGGGCCGTGGGGCGTAAGGGCACTCCCAACCTGACTCTATCACACTAAACCATAATCTCTAATACAGAACTTATAATAATAATTTCTATAAATAAAAATATTTATTACTCAACACAAAGAAAGATGATCAGCTGTGGTATAAACTGTGTGATCCACCCTACACCTCTCAACAATATCACCATCCGCATACATGATATATATCATCAGAAGCAATATGTGAATGAACCCAACATCTTTTCTAGATCTCCCAAACCGTTGAAAATTCGATCTCTGCCCTTGAAACAAACTGATAGAGTTATATACGAAGAACAAAATTGATTAAGGTCGATTAAGATTTTTACATGCAAAATTGAGAGAAATTTGGGAAAGAACAGAACCTCTGCCTCGGCTTCTCCTCTGAAAAGAAACAGAGCTGCTGCTGGCAATCCTATGCCTCAGGCACCGCCTTGTACTGCACATCCAAGGGAGGAAGACGTCCGTCAGCCGAGGCAGCAGCCCGGCAGGGCTCAGACAATGGGGGGCGGACCTCCACAGTGATCGCTGAGCAGATTCAAGGCCCGCACCTCCATGAGGCAAGGTGGTAGGGACGGAAGGAGTGGCGCCGGATTCGAGCAGAGAGCGGCGGGGAAGGGAGGAGGGGAGCTGCGCTGGGTCCGGTGGTCGCCGTGAGCCCCTCCCGCCACCGCAAGTCGGCCATCCCAACCGCCGGCCCCGCAACCCTAGCCTAGCGTATGGACCAAAGCCGGACGCGAGGCGGGAAAGGAACCATGGCCGGAACTCCGCGGCCGGTGAACAACAGATGCAGGCGAACAATAGTGGCAGTACGGGAAGCTTGTTCCACCCGAAGCCGCCGCTGAAAGAGGAGAAAACGCGCTGAGAAAGCGGGAGGTCGAGAAAACGCGGGAGATCGATCGCGGCGGTTTCGGGCGAGGCCAGGAGGAGGAGCGGGAGAATAAGCGCATCTGTGCGAGAGAGAGGAGAGTTGCGCGGCGGCGCATGGATGGCGTACGGGATCCATCGACTCTACGCTGCCCTCCACAACGCGAGGCATGGTGGTTTCTTGCGGCCTCGGGAGTATCGAAGACCCAGCGTCCAAATAAGACTCGGTTTCCTTCTCTTTCTTCATTAAATTGCCTTCCACATCATCAAAATGCTGATATGGCACCATAATAAATAAGGATGGACTGTATCGTAGAGTCTGGGTTGGGAGTGCCCTAATAAGTTTAAAAAACCACAGTCACAGGCTCCACGAGCTTGTTTCTGCAGGGTTCAAGTTCTAATGATGCTCGATTAGGAATTAAACCATGTTCAGTTCAGGCCTTTTCAGGGGGGAATCAACTTCTGTAGCCTTCAGGGTCCGAACGTTGTAAATACAGAGAACCGTGCCCGACACGACACGGTGGCCGAGGTAGTGGTTCTGTTGACAAACATAGGTACGACCTTGACCGTACATACCGCCAGTGAGTACACGTCCGTGAAAGTCACGACAAACCTCGGTGGAGCTTACAAGAAAGCCCCGTGATTTTTCACTGGTGGTGAAGTTTCTTCAAACTTTCGAGCCTTTGAATTGTTCTTCCAGTATAGTAGTACGCGGTAAAAACATTCAGGGTCTCTTTAGAATACACAGTACAGGAGTTTCACAGAAATGAAATAAGAATTTCGTAGAAATTAACTCATATTTATACAGAAAAAACCGTATTGCGAGTGGGTTCTGAATCTCAAATTGTAGTTGTCCGGAGTGTCTCGGCAAAAAGTCGCGCGAACATCTTTGGACCTGGTAGCCAAACTAGCCCATAGTGTCGGCCGAGGCGGAAAAGAAAGTGGGCTAGTACAGGAAAGGCCCACTTTTCTGTCAACCCGTTCAGCCTACCCTCGTTTGTCATTTTTCTTTTTATTTTATTAGAAAGGTTTGTCATTTCGGTTTTTTAGAAAGGTTTGTCATTTTGGTTTTTTAAGAAAGGTTTGTCATTTTGGTTGACACAGACATTGCTACAGCCGTTGGCCACGAGTGCCTATTTTAGTCTTCCGACGAGTATTGGCACGGCAAACACGACGTGTTTCACCAAGCAGTCCCCGATTCATCATGGCAAAAAGACACTTCAGCATTACAATACAACTGCTATACTCAGCTTGAGGCCAGGTCACGGTTTCACAGACTGCTGAATTTGGTATACCCACCCATGGCCATGGGCATGGTGGGATCCACGAGCCAGGCGTCTGTCTGTTGCCGCGTTGCATACACACATATACATAGCTGATGACGCGAGATCGGATCGGTGACCCTGTACATCACATATATAAAACCGAACTGGAGCGCGGCAGGGCTCTTGATTGAGCCCGTCTGATGCTGGTGCTTCACTTCGTCGTCTTGGGCGCTCCGTAGACATCGCTGGCCTTCTTCGCCTGCTTCTCGCAGTCCATCTCGAGCTGTTCCCGCTCTTCGCCCGTGCTGCCGTGCTCTTGGTCTTTCTCCTTTCCCCACAGCAGCATGTAGAGGCCCACAATCACAACCCCGCCTCCGACGATGCTGCACGTACATCAGCATCAGAATTCAGCCAAGAACATCACTGAACTTTAGGAGTGACACCATCAGCACCAAGCATTTCATGTGTGTGCATACGTACCTGCCGACGTATAGGTTTTCGCCGAAGATGAAGTAGGCCAGGATGGCGACCATGATGGTGGAGAGGGGGTTGAACATGGTGACGAAGACGGGGCCTTTCTTCTCGGTGCACCACAGCTGCACGAACACCGTGAAGCCGTTGCAGGCGATGCCCGAGTAGACAATGCACCAGAACTTGAGGCCGAAGCCGATGCGCCAGTCTTCCGGCTTGTGCTGCATGAACACCGTGAAAACAGTGGACTGGATGCCCCCGACCGTGCACATCCATGCCGTCAGCGAGAGCTGGGCCGGGTACCTCTTCAGAGACGACGCCTGCCATGCATTCCGTCATGCGTGGACCAGAATGAGACCCATAGACAAGCAAGTTTCGTCAGTTTTAATTTCAGAGTAATGTTGATCTCCAATATGTTTATCTGTTTTGTGTGTGACAGTCTGACAGGTTGAACACCTGCATGATGTACCAGATGGACCAGCATATGCAGCTGGCCACTGCGAGGACTGACCCTTTCACCCAGCTCCCATGGGCAACGCCACCGCCGCTGTCGCTGCCGGGGATATGAACAGGCGACTTCCAGAGGCTCGTGATGGCTGCTCCTTTGTACAGAGTCATGGTGGTCACCCCGGCGAAAGACACCACAGTCCCTGCGATCTTGGCGAGCCCGCGTAGGCTCTTCACGTCCACGATCTCCATCCTGATGAAGTCAAGCAAGACAGTTTGTCTTAAGTTGTTCAAGTAGAAGTAGAGCGAGTGGTGTTCGGTCTGTAAAGTCGAGTCTGTAAATTTTCGCTTCTTTTGTCTTTCTATAGTCTAATAAAATCAAGGGCAAAGCTTTTGCCGTCCCTTCTAAAAAAAAAGTAAGATGGGCGTCAGTGGGTGGAACTAACTGACAGACTGAAACTAACCGACGTCTGGGTAGGATGAGGGCGTGTCTGTCACCTGAGGATGATGGCGATGACGAACGTCATTGAGGCAATGGTGTTCACCACGGAGGTGACGAACGTCGGGGACGTGTACTTCAAGCTCGCGAAGTACATGTTCAGAGTTAAGCTCACCCTGCATTTTCGTAGGCTGATGTGTTAATAAATTTCTTTAATTTTCTCTCCCACGTAGGCTGCCATTTTCGTGCAAGTAAGCAAGTTACTTTCTTTCCGTTTTCTTTCTTTCTCCCAAAAAAGAAGAAGAGATAGAATCAGTTACGTGCCAATAATCTTGTTCTTACCCGAGAAGCGAGAGCACAAATATCTCCATGAACAGCATCAACGTCATTTTAGGCCTCAACCCCCTGCAAGAAAAGAGACAAGACCATGCATCATAACTCATGAGCACTTGATCGAACAGGGTTCAGAACGTTCCACCTTTCCATCACAAGTCACAGCTAGTTCTTGCCAACCGAAGAGAGCTGGGGTGAGCTTACTTCTCCTGGTAGTAGGCGAAGGGCCAGATGAGGACGGCGACGAGCAGATGGCGGTAGGTGATGTAGACGTAGGGGTTGAGCCCCTCGTTGAAGGCGGCCTCGGTGATGAAGTACATGAGCGTGTAGCACAGCTGCGCCAGCACCATCAGCACGTGCGGCGCGTACCGCACCCACAACCCGCCTGCGACCTCCCGCAGAGCCATTCCTTCCTGCAGCAGAACTAGTAGTAGTGCAGCTCAGCTCAGCTCAAGCACTACAAGCAAAGGTTGATCGGTTGTGGTAAGAGCAGAGCGGGCTGGTTTATATAGAGACAGGTAGCTTGTGCCTTGTGGTGCCGTGCCGTGGGCTGGTGAAGAGAAGTCGTTGACGCTCTTCGCTGATGAAATTTAAGTTTACGCTGATGTTTATATAAAATATTGTAAGAAAAAAAAATACTATTGTATAAAAAAAAATAAGTTCTGAATAAGCTCGAGCGAACAGGACGGAGGACCCTCATCCCTCTGCTCGATCCGCTCCCACCAGACCCAGGCCACTGCTGCCTGAAGAACCGATGCATGGTGCTGTCACCGCGGACGTGATAGCCTGATAGGTGATAGCTACGGCCTGAACGCACAGCAACAGCCAAAACGGCAAGCTGGAAGCGGCACAAGGCATGTCGCAATGTCCTCTTCCTCTCCCTCGGCTTCCTGAAGAAGCAGCAGGAACTTGTCGCTGGTGTCGGTGTCGGGATCGGCATCGGCTTGGATGTGCCGAGCAAAATGCTAATCCTGGGATGGACGTACGAAACGGGTGGGAGGATGTGCCGAGCAAAATGCTAATCCTGGGAAGGACGTACGATGGGTGGGAGGATATGAATATGATTACAGAAGTGGGAGCAAAATGCTAAGAAGCGGCACAAGGCAGACGCTAGCTATGTTGTCTGTGTTGGCTTTCTACAAAAGCTGGGTTTACTTGTGTCCAAAAAAAAGATGGAAGAAAACTGATGGTGTGTGCGTGCGTGTGTAGTTACGATCTGGAGCCGTGCGAAAGCTGAAATCCCAGTGCTCCTGGACTCCTGATAGACTTGCACTAGCAGCAGTGCTGACGCTTTCGGTTATTTGGCCCAGTGTTTGTAGCGGGAAAGGTATGCGGATATCATGCATGTGCGTGCGTGGCCTGGCCCCCTTCAGATAGAGAGGTGCTCTGCTGCCGTGTTGAGCTCAGTCTGGGGTAGCTATGCGTACAGTTTCGCTGCACGATGACAGTGCAGTCTGTTGCAGGTATGCTATGCCTTGACGTGTCTGCTTTCCAGTTGCCAGCTCGGTTCAGAGCCAGGAGATAGATGGAGCGCTGGGGTGCTTGGTTCCCTCCTAAAATTAGTCACGGTCATATCGGATGATTGACATTAGTTTACAGTATTAAACATATAAAACTGAGCTCCTAAAATTTCTCTCACATCGAATATTTAGACACATGCATGGAGTATTAAATATAGATTAATTATAAAACTAATTACATAACTTGCGACTAATTTGTGAGACGAATCTTTTAAGCCTAATTAGTTCATGATTTGACAACGTGGTGCTACAGTAAATATGTGCTAATGACAGATTAATTAGGCTAAAAAATCATCTCGCAAATTAGCCTCCATCTATGTAATTGATTTTGTAATTAATCTATATTTAATATTCTTTATTAGTATCTAAACATTCGATGTGACATAAATTTTAGGAACGACTAAAGAACCAAACACCCCCTAATTACACAGGTTGAGACTAATTTATGAGACGAATCTATTAAGTCTAATTAGTCCATGATTTAACTATGTGTGTGCTAATTATGAATTGATTAGGCTTAATAGATTGTCTCATTAATTAGCCTATTCCTATGTAATTAGTTTTATAATTAATTTAAATTTAGTTCTCTTAGGTAGCATCAAACCTCCGGACTAAACATATTCGCTAATGGAGTGGGGATCGTCTCCTCTTGTCTCTTCCCTGATGCACTACGTGAGCTGCAGTGGCTGAAAACAAGTGGTACAAAAAATTTTTTTTTCAAAAGAAGCGGACACAGGTATCCTGCGGGCCTGTGTGCTTATATGATTTTTGTAAAAGCTGACTCTGGATTTTTAAAAGGAAAGCAAAACGGGAAAGCCAAAACACTAGCACGGACCAAAGGCAAATGCTTTCCGGTCGCGTCAACAGCTCGCTCACCAGTCACCACTGCTCGATTTGCTTAAAGCCTGAGCCCCGTACGTTAAGCTCGCTATCCTTTCGATCGTGTTATTATTAATAATCTGCAACGCCTAGCTAGCTTAGGTTTCTATGGAGCATCCACTTAACTTAATCCATGCCTTGTTCCAATAAACCACTGCAGATTAACTTGTGGTCATTAAGCGCCTGCGAGTCGGTAAATCTCAGCGTGCGGCCAGGAACATGATTGACCTGATCCCCAACTTCGTTATGCATGCAGACGGAAGCTTGTTTCATCTGCATGAGTGCACTCAACAGCGAGATGGTGGCCGCTCAGAAGGCCGCGACGTGCGCACGCATCCCACCAAACCGGATCGCCGGATCGCCTTTCGTGCAATACAACGGCGCGTTACTGCGCTGCAATGCAAGAGCAACCGAGCAAGAATCCCCGCTCGGACGCCGGATGTAGCCACAGCTTTTGTGCAAAAGCACGATGAGTGAGTGGCGAACATCTCTAGTGGAGAGAAGAATGTGGGTGGCCTCCAGGTAGGCGCAGTGTGTGCGTCATCGAACAATTGGCAATTCTGACTGTCTCTTCTGTTCTCCTCGCTGTTTCTGCCGCTGTGGTTGCGTCACCGCCGGCCGTGTTGTCGATCTCTGCGAGACTGCGACTGCGTAGAATGGAATCCGTCGCCGTCCGGGCGAATAACTTGAATCTGTTCCTAGCCGGCAGAGAGAATTTTGGTTGCGCCCCATTTGTGCCCGGCCAGTCAGATCTCAGATAATCAGATGGTGTGGTATTTGGGTTCAGGTTCAGATGAAACCTCAGAGTTATTTCCTCGGCACAACCACAAAAAGCGGCTGCAAGTTTGCCCTTTGGAGTTGGAATAATATATAATGCGAGGGCGAAAACGATATCATCATATTCTCATGGCGCGAGGCGCGCGATGATGCTTCATGATACAGTTGGTCAGTGGGCACCCGCCGGAGAAAGATGCGGTGGCCGCTGGATTCGGCTATTTGCCATGCTCATGGCAACATGTCAGCCAGAATCTGAATCCGGAAAATACTCGGCAACGGCAAGTTGCGATGGATACAGGACCATGTTCTTCCCCCCGCGGGAAAACGCGATCGAGGATTGGCGATCAACGTGGACGATCGAGCGAACGTCGTCATCTCGTGACCGTGGCCAGGAGCAATGAAACACAGCGCCCACCCTTGACAGGCGACCTGTGGCTACTGCGCGTTGTGTAACGGGCCTGTTGGCTCGGCCGTATGTGTTGGTATGGGCCGTGTGGGCCTGCGTAACGAGAGTGTGTGAGGTCATGGGCCTGAACTCTGGAGGAATGAGTAGGTTCCGCATCTATGGTCGTGCTTTCCTCAAAAAAAAAAAAAAAACTATGGTCGTGCTTCGATCTTTTGCCAAGCACCGTAGATTTGGATCGCGGCCGAAGACATCTGCCTTCTAAGCATGCGGTCCTGATCCCAGACGATGGAAATCAGACGTGTGGGAGCACTTCCACGCCTCCACCCAGGAGAGAACCAAACAGATCCACACCTACGTGTGCTAAGAATTAGGATTAGAAGCTTGTTTGGATGTCTAGCCAACGTATCTATTCCTGTGCTGGCAAGTTTTCCTTGCTGTTGCAAGAGAGCCAAATTGGTTCTCATGGCCTAGCAAGGTTCTTGTTATCCACGCTAGCAAAATAGCCAAACGATTCAAGCCAGAAAAAATTCGATGTTTTCTTACCCACCCCAGTGATACATCCCACCTCTAGCCTCCCCGATTAAGGCCCCGTTCGCTTCGCTGAAAAAACAAGACAAAACATTGTTCCGACTGATTTGTTGTGAGAGAAAAACACTCTTCCGGCTGAAAAAACAAGCTGAAAAAGACGGATTATAAGAGAAGCGAACATGGCCTAAGTCCGCGTAATATTAACACATAATCCATAGATCATTAACACAGACATTCCGTCCACGACTGCCTCTGCCGTTGGGCGCGTTCGCTGGTCTAGTAAAACCAGACCAGCCGGCTGCTCCTCCTCAGCGGACACTGTTCATCAACCAGCCGCTATAGTGTTTCTCTCTCACAACAACCAGCCAGTTTCAGCCAAGTCTCCCCTTCTACACTCCTAAAGAAACGCTTTGACTATGAGACCGTGAATGATTTCAAGGAGATGGGCGACACGGTGGTAGATGATATGACAAAGGAGAAGGAGCAACAGGAGTACGGGCGTGGTGTACATACCGAGCGTGGGTGCTGGCTTCCCTGCCCTTCTTTGTACTCGTCGCACAAGACCGGTTAGAGTCTTCGAGCATTTTCATCAGATCTCTTATAATACATCCTCTATAAAGTGTATTAGAATAGTGCCTTAAAATTAATTTAGGACATAGGAGACCACTGCTGTAGTAGATTATCTAAAACTTGTATGCTATATTTCTTTAGGGTTAGGGGAGAAGGGGTGTCTCCTTTATTTAGGAGAAAGGATGCTTCTTTTAAGATTTTTTTTTTTAAAAAAACTATAGGTATAGAAGATGAGATAGGAGATCTGTTGTCGCACCTCTATCTCCTAAAATGCTACTTCTAGGTATATATAAAATAGATAAAATATATATTAGAGATGCTCTTAGCGATGCAATGCTCTCTCTCCTAACCGTCATAACCAGCACGGTGAGACTCACGTGGCTCGGGCTTGGGCTTGGCCTTTATTAGTTTCTTTCGTGCAATAAGCTCATGGTGATTGTGTCTTCTCTTATGCGGCCAGACGTTATTAGCATTCTCGGACCAATAGTGACATAATCATCAAGCAATTAATAATAAGGATATGTTAAAACAATGCCCCTAATAACTATGCTAAGATAATCTATCTATCTAATCTAATCTAAATCTAACTAATTCTAAACTATAAAAGAGCAAAGAAATTAAAAATGTGCCTTATCTTGAATCCTTCTGTCCACCTATGTTTTTCACCCTTAAATTTTACGTGTAACATATCTAGTTGATTACTATTTATTATCTGACGGGTGGACTTAGACCTTTACACATGGGTAAACACCGGCGTTTGCCAAAAAAATTGCATGTTCTCAAGCCATTTTTTCGCCGTATTTCTTACCCACCCTCCACGTGTTCCACCTCCAGCCTTTCTGATTTATGTTTTTTTCACCAGAAAATTTCTCAACATCTTTTGTAATTATGTATTTACATTCGTTGCATTGCAAAGGAGTCTACCCTCATTAGTCATTCCTCATATATGGGTGATTCTTTTTTATTTTACATACTATATTCCTCGTATACAAGTGATTCGTTTTTTCTAGTGTTCTATTACGCCTATTACTTACCTATTTGTCATGGTTTAGGTGATGCCGATTTTGAGCTAAGAAGCGACGTCTGTTCAAGATATATATGCAACAGCACGCACCCGAGAAACACAGGCCAAAGAGGATATCGACATTTGATTCAATCTCACGGAGGTAAACCATATGTGTTTATTCATTGAAGACTTCAAGTACAAAACCAGCATATATCGTACATGAATATGTGAATTTGCACTCACGACCTATCTTTTTTCTTTTAGAATGACTGTGTTCCAACCAAAACTGAGGTAAGAAAGCTTTCACTTCTGTAACTTGTTAGTTTGTTGTTGTGTTGCATTATATACTGTTCTAAATTCATATTGTTAGTTTAGACAAGACAAAAAAATCAATTCAAACCATTTAGCACATTGGCGTTTTTCTACTAAAAGTAATAAAAATAATTAGACGTCGCACTATGTTATATCACTCCATCAGAACAAAAAACTTCTATTGAACACAGATCAACATCTAACCTAGATTCATTTATTTTGCTTGGCAATACTTGAGTTCATGAATTTTATCTGTTCTATATGAATATTAAGATTATCTATTTGGGGGTCTCGGCGAGGCAGCTGTACCAACAAGGAACGAGTGCTACGAGACATGACAGCGAAGACAAGGGGTGTTGTTTTCTTTTTTTTTTCTCCTACGGTAAAAGAGTATGTTTGACACATGTATGGAGTACTAAATGTAGACAAAAAAAAAACTAATTGCACAGTTCTCGGCAACATCGCGAGACGAATCTTTTAAGCCTAATTAGTCCATGAAAAGCCTTAAGCGCTACAGTAACCCACATGTGCTAATGACCGATTAATTAGTATCATTAGATTCGTCTCGCAGTTTTCTGATGGGTTCTGTAATTTATTTTTTTATTAGTATTAAAAACCCTTTCCAACATACTTCTGACACATCTGATGTGGCAAAAAAATTTTTTCACCTCCTCTGCTAAACACACCCTGAGTGTTAAACACACCCTGAGTGTGGTGGTTTGCTTATCGTGGTCCTATCGTACCACAGTTCCTATCTCGCACACAGGCGATGCATCCCGTTCTCCTGGCAACGAAAGGGAGAGGAAGGCTCCTTTTGTCTACGAAACTACCGGAGATGCATACAGATACGGTACAGGGGGTGTTCGGCTGAGAAATTACGGAGGAATTTGAATGATTTGAAGAAATGCTAATAAAATTTGTGAGAGAAAAACACTGTTCTGAATTGAAAAAAAAGAAGCAGATTAAAGCAGCCAGCTTTTAAGGGCGCGCGAGCAGTGAACACCCGCTAAAACCCTCGTTCTCCTGCCACCGCGGCCCCAACCTGTAAACCCCGGCGAGCGATGCGGCGGCTGCCGAAATCCCTCCTCTTCGCCTGCCTCTCCAGGCCCCTCCGCTACCGCCCCCCGCTCCCGCTCCCGCCGCTCCACCCTTCGCCTCCCCAGCCCCCGCGCCCGGGTCCCCGCCTCCTCCCCTTCTCCACTCAAACCCTAGCCCCGGGCCCTCCTCCTCTCCCTGCGCCAGATGCGGCGTCGACGGCCGAGCCCGCGGGCCTCGCGCTTCTGGAGGCCGCGGAGCTGCACGAGTCCAAGGGAGACCACCAGGAGGCCCTCGGCCTCGCCCTCAAGGCGCTCGCGCCGCTGCAGGCGTCCCACGGCGGGTGGTCGCTCCCCGTCGCGCGCGCGCTCCGCCTCGCCGGCGCCGCGGCCGCCCGCGCCGGCAGCCTCAGCGACGCGCTCGAGTCCCTCGGCGCCGCCGCGGAGATCGTCGACTACCTGGCACCCGCGCGGTGCGAGGGGGTGCCTAAGGAGGTGGCGGCTGTCGGCTCCGCCGTGTACGAGCAGCTGGGGCGCGCCAAGACGGCCATGGGGCACCGGTGGGACGCGGTGGGTGATCTCCAGCGCGCGCTGGACCTGAAGCTCCGGTATCTGGAGGGAGGGAGCGTGGAGCTTGGGGACGCCTACAGGGACGTCACCGAGGCCTATGCTGGCGTGCTCGACTTTGACAAGGCGCTGCCATTGTGTTCCAAAGCGTTGGGCATTGCGGAGGGGCAGTTCGGTGAGGACTCGGCAGAAGTGGCTAAGCTCCGGCGACTTCTCATGGCTATCTATACTGGGTTGGGTCGCCATGCAGAGGCTCTTGAGCAAATTGAGCTTGCAAGGATGGTATATGAGCGATTGGGATTGAATGTCGACCTTTCCCAGACCGAAACTGATGGGGCTAATATCCGTATCTTGTTGGGGAGATCAGAGGAGGCGATGAATGACATTAAGAGGGTGATGCAGCGGGCAGACAAGGAGAGCGAGGAGCGTGCACTGGCATATGTCACAATGGCAAAGATATTAATCTCCGAGGAGAGGGTTTCAGACTCGAAGCGGTGCTTGGAGATTGCCCGGGGGATCATCGACGCAAAGGATTCCATTGACCCTGGCCGTTTTGCTGAGGCATATGCTGAGATATCAATGTTGTATGAATCGATGACACAGTTTGAAATGCCTTTGAGCTCGCTTGACATGTCTTTGAGCTTGATGAAGAAAACACTTGCAATTCTTGAGAGCGCCAAGGAGATGCATCACATTGAAGGCAGCATCTCAGCAAGGATGGGGTGGCTCCTCCTGCATACTCATAAAGCTGATGAGTCTGTTCCTTATCTGGAGAGAGCGGTTGATAAGTTGAAGAATTGCTTTGGACCACGGCACTTTGGGTTAGGTTTTGCTTATAGGAATCTGGGGCAGGCCTATCTTGAAATGGACCAACATCAGTCAGCTGTGAAGTTCTACACACTTGCAATTGATATTATTGAAGCTACATTTGGACCGACACATGAGGATTCTATTGACACAAAACAGTCCCTTGCAAATGCATACGGACTGATGGGAAGGTAATTTATTCTGTGTGCTTATGTTTTGATGACTTCCATTGTTAATGTTCCTTTTTGTACTGATATAGACATGCAATCTTAACACTCAACTATTGCCTGTAAGTAAGGCCCTATTTGGACCGACTAACAGCTAATTGTTAGCTGCCTACTAGTTCACAGCTAATATTAGGTAGCTAGCTGGGTGCTGTTTGGATCCACTAGCTATAGGTGGACGCGTTGGTGGTTTTGTCTATCCCTTTCTTTTTTATTTGCTATTGGTAGGGCACATGGATAAAGGTAGGTGGGAGGACAAAAGTGTCTTTTTGCAATATATGAGTTATGAGCTGCAATTAGCTGTGCTAGGATAACTACTGAGATACTCCCTCCACCCCAAAAGGATGTGATGCTAGGTTTGGTCCAAGTCAAACTATCTTAGGTTTGGTCCGAGTCAAACTATCTTAACTTTGACCAAGTTTATAGAAAATATTATCGACATTTATGACTTCAAATAGGTACACTATGAAAATATGTTGCATGGTGAATATAATGATATGGTATTTAGTATGATAAATATCAGTATCTTATACAAATTTAGTCAAACTTAAGAGGGTTTGACTAAACACGATTCTAGAATTGCATCCTTTCTGGGACGGAGTTAGACTGACTCCAACGGGATAGCCAAACCCAAAAATAAGTCTTGTACAGTGCATATGCCTATCAAATCGTGTCTCCAACGGACGACCCATCCACACGACGCATTTTGCCTACAAGCCCAAGCGAAACGCAAAAAAGCGTCGCCTCTCTCCTCGCTACTCAAATCTCCGATGGTGGCCGCGGCGGCACGCGATGGAGAAGCCGGACCGCTGCCGGAGCTTGAAGCCGTCGGAGCGCCGCGCCCTCTGCCGCTGAAGCCGCCGTCGCGCCGGGGTCGCTGCGTCGTAGTGCTCTGCTTCCTCCCCCTTCTTCCCCCTCTGCTCTGCTCTTCCTTTTTTCCCCTGCCCCCTTCTCTCTTGCTGCTGCGCGCGGACAACCAGGAACGGAATATGCCGTCCGCCGCCCTCGCCTTGCTCCGCCGGGCCGCAGCAAGCACCGCTGCCGCCCCTGCCCTGCTTCCCCGCTCCACTCCCTCCCTCTCACGCCGAGCACCGCTGCCGACCCCACACCTCCGCCGCCCCCCAGCCAAAGCCCGGGCTCGGCCGGATCTGAGGCCCCACGGCGCCCAGCCCCTTCCTGCCCGCCCGGCGCTGATGGGGCGCGGCCGGCTTGGCGAGACTAGCCCGCGGCGGGGAGCCGCCGGCGGGTCCGCGGCGGATGCGGCCGGCGCGGCCAGGCAGGGCTGCTGCGGGGAGCCGCTGGCGCGGCGAGGAGCAGCCGGATGCGTGGCGGCGGCCTTGTTCCCCGCGAGCAGGTCGGAGGAGACGGCGAGCGCGGTGCGCAGGCGCGGGTGGTGCGCCCCGCCGCGGCGCAGGGTCCTGGCGAAGGAGGAGGACGAGGCGCCGGCGGGGAGTGGGGGCGCCCTCTCGCCGCCGGATCTCGCGGCCACCGGCTCCAGGAACTTGGAGATGGAAGCGATTTGCGTCACAGCACTGGCTGATTTGCGTCGCCTGTTGGAGAATCGAAATTTTAGGTACGGACCTTTTCTACTGTGCATGACCTAAATCATACAATGCGTGTTGTGTTTAGGTCTCCATCGTTGGAGACAGTCTTAGTAGTTTTCAGCTGGGTGCCCAGCTAACAATTAGCTGAGTCTGTTTGGATCCACCCCAGCTAATTGTTAGCAGCTAATAGTTAGCTGGATGGATCCAAACAGGGCCTTAATGCTCTTGTGCTATCCAAGTGTCCATTGAGTCATTACCCAATTTTTGTGGCCTACATGACCTTATATTTGCTGCTTATCTATTAAAAAAACTCGACTGCTGCTTGCCTGCTTATCTGTTAGAATAGATTGATTGAAGAGTTTAAAATTGGTATAAGTAATACTGCAATAGGATGTTGATTAACTGATTGGATACAATCCTTTGTTATTTATGTACATGTGAGGATGGATTTTAACCCAATGAAAAATCTAATGTTCTAAGAAATGACCTACTGACGCAGAAACTAATGTCATTGCGATGCTGTAAATAATACCTGTTGTTTTTATGCAAGAAAAATTGCAGTCCCTACCAGGTAATGGTGAACCTACACGCCTTCATCGACGTTGTTCCGATACTAGCGATGTTCTGTGGCAATGAATTCCCCTGTTTTAGCGCATGAATGAATATAATTATAGTCACTTTTGTTTTGCTGTAATCACGTTTTAGCATAGTGACTCTCAGTGGCTTTACGCTTGATAATGTCAATATATACAACTGAATGCAACATTTGTTTTGTGGGAATGTGTAGCATGGTGCCTTGTAGAGTAACTGTTTTTACACCACAGATACCGTTTTGGCCATTTTTACATTTAATGCTACTTTGGTTGCAGCTACAAACTTGCTATAGACTTTCAAGAACAAGTCATAGATGCCTACAGTAGGTGTGGCAGTGGTGCCTTTGAGGACCTCAGGGAAGCTCATAGGCTTTTAGAGCAGCTCAAGAAGAAGGCGCAAGGATTGCCTCATGCAGTATTTCCTGCATATTCATTGCCGGTTCTACCCGAAAATAATGATTAGTCCTTCTCCATCAGTGCCAATTTAGATGAGTTAATGGTAAACTGTTATTTTACAAGTGATCCCCTCAAGTTTTTTATTTAATGCCCTTTTCATTCTTATATATATTCCGTTACTCTACAATGGAAATGGTGAGACCATGCCAGAAATCCTATTTGAGAAATAAATAGTCTATGCTTGCTTATGCTGTTTGTACTTGGTAATGACATTTGGGTTTCTCATTATAAAAGAAGTGTTAAGGGGCTGCTTGGTTCTGTCGCTCAGCACTGTGATGCCTCGCCGAGCGAGGATGGTGAATCAGCAGCTTTGTTTCGTTCTCCCAGCTGAGTGCTCCGTAGCTTGTGTGGGTGAGATTTCCCTTGCTGGCAAGGGAGAGCCAAATCGGCTCGGTCGTCTGGGCAAGCACCTTGTCGACCATGCGAGCACAGCAGGCTGGGCGAGGCAAGACCTCGCTGGGAACCAAGCAGCCTCGTAGATGCTAGGTTCCCCAGGCTGGTAACCAGGTCCGTAGCCTATTATCACATAACACGTTTGATAGTTTTAGACCTCAAAATTCCCTTTCAATCATGCTGAGAAAATGGGGACAGTAGTACATGCACAAGGATGATAATCCTTCTGAAGAATTCAGGCCCTGTTCGGGATGTGTTTTTTTAACCTGTTTCTGTGTTTTTATGTGAAATTGAACTGATTCCTGTGAATTTCCTGCATTCCAAATGGGCCCTAAATACATCTACAGAGCTTCTATTTTAGGCATCTGGAAAATTACATTTTGGTTTTTTGAGTTCCAGATTATGTGGGCAACTGCTCTTCAGCCAGTATTTCTCATCCTCTTTTGAGATTAATTCTACAACCATTGTCCTATAAAAGTTCCCCGCACTTGCTATTCTGAGTTTCTGACGCTGTTTGTATAGCCAAATAGTTCGGTCAGTAAATGCATGCTTGTCTTTGTCCTTACTTTGATTTCAATTTCATTATTCTCTTCCTGTGGCTTTCAGAGATTGTTTGCCTGTGCTTGCATTTTCTGCGTATCTACAAGAGGACATTATTACATACTCAACTGCTAACTGAATGTTGCTCAGCTTGCAAAAAGTGTGACCTGAAGTTTTAGCATTCCAGTTGAACTGATTCAGGAAGCTCTTGAGTCCATCCTATTCCAGTAGCTGATGGTCCCTCGATCACTAATCACTAAGCATGCCACGACTTTTATTTTATAGATGCAGTTCTAGTGATAGCTTGGTGACGATGTTTTCACCTGGACAGTTAGACTATTTTGACATTCGAGTAACATGCAAACAACATTTTTGTATTTCTTCCATTATGATATTGACCAGTATTGGTTCTGAAGAAACCAGTTTTCGTCTGTTTTTTGAGTGCCCTTTCAGTATTGGCTGCTGGAACATCCTTTCCATTCACTGGAACTTGAATCTTCAACCTTTGGACATGATCATCCAAGCAAGAACAGTTTTTGGTAGTCACATAGAGATCTTCATCACAGCCTGCTGGACAATATGGAATGCTAGGAACGGGGTCATTTTTGACAATAGGGCAAGCACTTTAGCTTCTTGGAAATTAGCCTTTAAGGAGGAGCTTGGTTTGGTGTGTATCAAAGCCTAGCAAAGCTTGGCAACCCCTCTTTCTTTGTTAATCTTTGCTACTTTTTTCTTTGGGCTTTGCAAACCATGTAAAATGTACATATCTTTTTTTCGCTATATATATATATATTAAAAAAAACAGGTAGGGGGCTTCCCTGCCGCTCCTAAAAAAAAGGATAAGCCGTAAAGTGGCGAAGTTAATGGATCTATATTGCACATCATGCGACTGTAACTAAAACAGCAAATCTGCACATTTCTGAGAAGATCCTGCACTGACATTAAATACAATAAATTCAATCTTTAGCTGTTTTGGGATGTTTCGATCTTGATGTATTTTTTCTGGTAGGTACATAATGTGAATAAGACTGGAAGTTGTCACTGTGCAGTGATGTTTAGTCATGCAATCATGCTACCTTCAGTTTATCCTTTTGATGGCCACTGGATGTATATGTTTGGCAAGTTGGAAGCATGAGAAACATCAATTCAGTAACTTCACTGAAGTGGGACCGTGGACAGTTGCTAATGCATTCTGCACTGCTACATTTCATGATTATGTTTGTCATCAATTCAGTTATCTTGGCGGCAACACTCTGATGTGCTGCATCACATTGAGAAAAGAGCTCATAAACCTTACTCCCAAGCGTTAATAGATCTCAGTTAATCTTATTGTGGTTTGCTGGATGCAAGTTAATGTTAGCAATTGGCCGATGGCCACGCATGTTGGTAGGCAGGTCTGGTCCAAGTGATGGAGGCTGGCAGACGAAAGGCATTCAGAAGAGTGTGTTACCAGCTGGAATCCCAATGGTACGTTTCTGTTCATGAGCTCATCAGTCTGCAGGCTTTGGTCATGCATGGCTGTCCTGAGCTCCTCCATATGCATCAGAGATGGCTGCTCTGATAGTTAATGGCGCCTGCTGCAGCAGCGCTGGTTGACCGTTCAGTAACATCAGACATCCCCAGAGATCACTGCATCAGTCATGTTCTCTAACTTCCAGTACCCCTAGGCCTTGTTTAGATTGAAGAAAATTTCAACCCGATGAATAGTAGCACTTTCGTCTTATTTGGTAAATATTGTCCAATCGTAGACCAACTAAGTTCAAAAGATTCATCTCGTGATTTCCAACTAAACTGTGCAATTAGTTATTTTTTTTACCTACATTTAATTTAATTGTCCATGCAAGTTAAATTTGATCCATGCAAGTGTTAAAAATTGAATTTTGAGAGAGTGAAAAATCTGGAAACAAGGATCTAAACAAGGCCCTACAATGGTGCAAGCTGCTCAGCACTGTCACTGCATCCATCATTTTGTTGCCTCAACAGTTGCATGCCCTCAGAGATCGGCAGAACGCAGAACTACACATTTTTGTCATCTGTCTGTCTTCAGTTGACATTGATTGCCGGTTTGGATATGAGTGCAATGCACTCAAACATTTGGTGATTGTTACGCTCTCAGACAGAGTCCATGTATTTCAGAGTAGCGATCATACAGAGTTCAGACTGGGCAGCAGGAACTGGAATGAAGGAAGGGCAGCAAAGCACAAGGTTGGGGATCAGAGAAGTGCTTGCAGGAGAAGGCAAGAGTTTGTTACAATAATCTTTCATGATCTCCTCCTCCTCACAACATTACATATTTATGTTGAAGCTCACGCCGTGGTCCAGTCCTTCCCTGTAATACGCTGGTTGGGCAACCTGGCCTGTTGGACCTTAGCAGCCACGGCCTAGGCTCCTGCTGCGGCTCAGCATCCCGCGCTCCTTCTCCAGACTCTTGTGTCGGACGCGTAACAGTAGTCGGTCCAGTCGTAACACTCCCCCTCCCTTGCGCGCCAAGCCGGTTCCAGACGGTGGCGCGGGGAAACTGCTGCCGAAGAAAGTCCAAGTCTTCCCAAGTAGCTAGAGATCTTGGCAAGTTAGACCACTGAATTAAACTTTGAGCAATAGAGCGCGTACCCTTGGCGATGGATCGAGTCTAAAGAATTTGCTCGGAAACACTCCAGAGTACTGCATCAGAAGGCGGATGATGGGTGACAGAATGGTGAGCTCCCACCGACTTCTTAAGCTGTGAAACATGGAACACCGGGTGCACCGAAGAAGAAGCCGGAAGCTCAAGCCTGTAAGCCACGGATCCCACTCGAGCCAGAATACGATAGGGTCCAAAGAATTTGAATGCAAGTTTCTGATTACTGCGCTGTGCTAAGGATGATTGCACGTATGGCTGGATCTTGACGAAGACCATATCACCAATCTGGAACTGACGTTCTGACCGGTGCTCATCAGCTTGCTTCTTCATACGCTGTTTAGCGCGGTTCAGATGCTGGCAAATGACATCGGTCATCAGAGCACGATCAGACAACCAAGTAGCCAAGTCGGTGACGGTTGTGTCTGGAGAAGTGGCAATGCCGAAATGGCGCGGTGCATAACCATACAATACTTCAAAAGGAGAACGCCCCAAAGCTGAATGCCAATTGGTGTTATACCAAAACTCAGCTTGATCCAACCACTGTCGCCACTGATGAGGGCAGGCGTGCACGAAGCAACGCAAGAACGTCTCAACACACTGATTGACCCGTTCGGTTTGACCATCCGATTGCGGATGGTAAGCGGTGCTCATCCGCAGCTCAACTCCGGCCAACTGAAACAGCTCACGCCAGAAATGACTTGTAAAGACTGTCACGATCCGAGACAATGGTTTGCGGCATATCGTGTAGCTTATACACTTGAGAGAGAAAGGACTGAGCAACTGACCTAGCAGTAAAAGGATGCTTGAGAGCCAAAAAGTGAGCATACTTGGAAAAGAGATCAACTATCACCACGATGCAGTTAGAACCCTTTGAGGATGGAAGCCCTTCAATAAAATCCATGGATATAACTGACCAGGCACTGTCAGGAACTGGCAATGGCTGCAAGAGGCCGGGCAGCTTGGTACGGTCAGGCTTAGCTTGTTGGCAGATAACACAAGCAGCGACAAAAGATTGAACTGCTGACTTCATGCCGGTCCAGGCAAAGATTTGTTTCAAACGGCGATATGTGACGGACATGCCTGAGTGCCCACCGACAGCAGTAGAGTGCACCGCCATAATCAATCGAGTTTGCAACTCAGGGTCAGCACTCACCCAGATACGACACTTGTAACGCAGCAACCCATCACGAAGAGTGAAGTTGGGTACTGAATTCGGGGAAACGGCCAGCTTGGCAAGCAATTCCTGCGCTCAAGCATCGTTAGAGTAGGATTCCACCACTGCGTCCAGCCACTGGGCCTGACAAACCGACAACGCGGCCAAATGTGCAGGAGGACAACGGGAGAGAGCATCAGCCGCGCCATTGTCCGCGCCTTTGCGGTATACAATTTGATACTGCAGGCCAATGAGCTTTGTAAAGACTTTTTGCTGCTAGGGTGTGTGAAGCCTTTGTTCTGTCAACTGCACCAGGCTACGATGATCGGTGATGATATGAAACTCGGCATGTTGCAGATAACTACGCCAGTGCTCTAGAGCCAGCAAGATCGCCATATACTCTTTCTCGTATGTGGATAACCCTTGAGATCGGGGTCCTAAGGCTTTGCTCAGAAATGCTAAAGGATGCCCCCTTGCATAAGCACGACACCAATTCCAGTAACGCTAGCATCAGTTTCAACAGCAAAAGGGCGACTGAAATCGGGTAGGGCCAACATCGGGGCGGTTGTCAGAGCTTGCTTCAGGGCTGAGAAGGCCTTGTCCTGGATATCTATCCATACAGAAACTGCACCTTTGCGAAGAAGATCCGTTAAGGGTTTTGATATGATGCCAAAGTGCTTAATAAAGCGTCTGTAGTAGCTCGCTAGGCCCAAGAAGCTACGTAATTCTTTAACTGACTGTGGAACAGGCCATTGCAAGACAACAGTAATCTTATCAGGATCGGTGGCCACACCCTCCTCCGAGATAACATGCCCCAAATAACGAAACTGTCTTTGTGCAAAATGACATTTAGACATCTTAACTTGCCACTGATCTTGCTGAAGCAACTGAAAGACCAACCGCAAATGCTCAACATGTTCTTCATATGAACGACTAAAAATGAGAATGTCGTCGAAGAAGACTAGTACACACTTGCGCAACAGAGGGTGCAGGGTAGTGTTCATAGCCTTGAGAAATGTGGCCGGAGCTCCGGTGAGACCAAAGGCCATGACATGAAACTTGTAATGGCCGGTGTGAGCTTGAAAAGCAGTTTTGAACTCTTCCCCACTCTTCAAACGTATCTGATGGTATCTAGCTGTCAGATCAAGACAAGAAAACCAAGATGCACGTGTGAGTTCATCGAGGAGCTCTTCAATGACTGGCACTGGATATTTAGCCTTGACTGTGATGGCATTGAGCTGCCTGAAGTCCACGCAAAAATGATACGTGCCGTCTTTCTTCTTGACTAGCAAAACTGACGAAGAGAATGGACTAGAACTATGCTGGATAATCCGGCTTGCAACATTTCAGTAACTTGACGCTCAATTTCATCCTTAATCAATGGAGGGTAACGGTAGGGTCTTATTGAAAATGGACTGGCACTAGGTATTAATGGAATGGCATGATCACAATGACGTGCCGGTGGATAGCCAGCCGGAGGAGCAAAGACAGACTGGAACTTAGTTAATAGATCTGCAATCTCAGGCGGAACAGGCTCCTGACGAGCTACAGTGTCATCCGACAACAGAGCGGTAACCTGAATGACAGAACCAGTAGGTAGAATCATCAGCTCACCTTGCAAGAAACGGTGGCCTTGACCATAAGGAATTAAAAGCCATTTGTGGTGCCAATCCACTTGCATTGGACTGCAAGAAGCCAGCCAGTCCATTCCAACAATCAACTCATAAGATGTTAGAGGTAAAATCTTGGCTGCAGAGACAAATTCACATTGCTGAACCGACCAAGACAACCGTTCAATATGGGAACAACAGAGCAACTGAGAGCCATAAGCCACTATAACATGGAGAGCAGGACTGAAAGTAGAAACTCCAGATAACTGAGAGGCCAGAGATTGACTGACAAAAGTGTGAGTGCTACCGGAGTCCACCAAAATCCGAGCCTGATGTCCCCGCACAGTGCCCAAAAACTGAATAGCACGAGCAGGTCGAGCATTACCAGATGCTGCCATAGAAATAGCCACGCACTGTGGTGCATCATCATCCTGTACCGATGCAGAGTCTGAACCGTCATTCGAATGACAAATGTCCCAGAATTCCTATAAGACATGGAGTTGGACAGTCTCTGAACATTTGTGATCGCGTGACCACTTCTCACCACAATGGATGCAGAGGCCCCGAGATCGGTGGTAGTCGCGCAGGGTGTTCAGCTTGGACTCAATTCCACGGCCACGCCTATCATTAGGCACAGCTCATGGTGCGGCCGGCTTGTCCTGGCGCTCAGGTCGGAGTGGTGGTAGAGAAAGGGGCAAGGGACCCCGTGGCGCTGCCTTGGCAAATGTGAACGGTTCCGGCCTCCGAACATCGCGCCGACGTCCTGGATCCACCAGCTCTTCCTGCAACAAGGCGAGCATGCAGGCAGTATCTAGAGTAGCGGGTCATTGCAAATGTACAGCAGCACGAATATCAGCACGGAGACCGTCAACAAATCTAATAGCATAGTACAGAGGATCGGTATTGCGACCATAAGCGATCAATTGCTCCACTAACCCAGTGTACTTATCTATATACTCCTGCACAGACCTAGCTTGATATATGTGAAAGAGCTGGCGGATCAGAAGAGCATGCTGATCCTTGCCAAAATGCTCCATGACAGCCTGACAAAAAAATTCTCAAGTGCCTTGACGAATCTGATCTTCCACAGACTGAAACCAGCGAGTCGTGGCCACGGTCATGTGCATGGTGGCGACCTTAACCCAACGGCGGTGAGGCACCGTGTACATGTCAAAGTAATCCAAACAACGACCTGTAACACCCCTGGTGTTACGATCTTGTTTAGCACCGTGATTTAGGCCTCAGAAAAAATTTCGAAACAATTTTTCTTGGATTTTAAAATTTTAAAAACCAGCTTTCCGCGTCAACGGTAAAAAATCGAGAATTATATTTTAAAATGTTTGTGGCGATTTGTTTTGTGCAAAAGAATTACATAACGCTTTAATATTTTGTTCCATGGCGTGCTACGAGTATGAGCTATCGCGTCCGATATTTTTTATGTGAACGGCAGTCGCACCGAGTATTCAAGCATGCAGCAGGTCCTTTTTCTTTTCCCCGCTCTATCTCGCGCGCCTGTTTGTCAAATGCATCTTGTCTTGTCTCTTTGCCCGACTTGCGCGGTCTCATCCTTGCCTGCCTCCGTTGTCTCGTCGAATTAGTGACCTTGGCGTGCTGTCCTCGCTGGCACTGCCCTGCGCACGCCTTGGTCGGCCGCCCGCGTGCGCTTGCTTCCTCGTCGGCCCCACTCTCGTCCTTCCAGACCTTGGCCGCACTCACTGCTGTTGCTGCCCTCGTGCGCCTTAAGCCGAAAGCCGAGCCGCGTTGCTGCCGCACGCCACCGGTGCTCCCGGCTCCCTGCTCGCTACCCCGCAGCGCTGCCTCCTCCTCCCTTTTCTTCTTTGCTGCCCATCGGCGCCCTAGCTAATGCTCATCCTCCTCGCTCGCAGCGCTGCTGGCTACCGTGCCCCGCCGGGATCCGCGCCGTCCCGCCGCAGTGCTCCGCGCCACCGTGTGCGCCCGAGCTCCTCATGACCCGCAGCAGCCGCATTGCCCCGCACCACCGCCCCGCCGTGGCCGCTGTAGCGCTGCTGCTAGGCCACCGCGCGCGAGCGCGCGGGCCCCTCGGCCGCTCGGGACTGCTGCCCCGCCCTGGACCCGCGTCGCTCGTTCCTTCTCCGCGCTGGGCCTGCATCTTCCCCACACTGCATCACAGCTCCACTTGCCTTTTCCCGCTGCGCTGCCCCGTGTCTGTAGCGCCACCCTCCTCTTCCTCCCCCGCGCGTGTCCTGGCCCCACGTGGACCTGCTGCTCCTCCACGTGCCGAGCCGCAGCGCCCCGCACGCCGGTGTCCCTGCCGCTTCCCCTCTCGCGCCCGCAGCCACCTCGCCCTCGAGCAACCACCGGGGTCACCGCCGTCGTGCCGCGCCGCACCAGCCGGTCCGTCCATGCCCTACCGTGGCCGGCCATCTCCCTCGGCCGAGTCCGGCACGCCACTTCCCCGCTTCTGTCTCCACCGCTGGCATACCTCCTCCCTTGCCGCAGTCACGTCCGCTGCAGTGCCGCTACGCGCGCGAGCTTCTCGGCCCGTGCCGGGCCCACTGCTCCATGGCCCCGCCGCCGTTGCTGGCTTACCTGTCGCGGCCGCGCGTGGCCACAGTGTGTGCCCTGGCCCACGCCTTTTTCCTCCTCACGTGCACGTGCCGCCGCTGCGCCTAGAGCATCGTTCCTCCATTCCCGTGCTGGACCACTGCCCTTTCGTGCGCCCGTGCCGATGCTGCTGCCTAACCATCACGCGCGCAGGCGCACCCGCGCCACTGGTGCCCCCTTCTGAGTGCCTCCTCTGTGGTCCGTGCATCGTGGCCATGCCGACGCTCCGCCATCTCCGCGCCACGGCCAGACGAACCCGATAGTAGCCGCGCACCTCCCCGTGCGGGCTCCCGTGCGCCTCGCCGGTGAATTTCCCTCCGCCGCCGTGCTCCTCTGCTCCGTGCACTCTGCTCCTGGGAAAGGAAGGAAGGTGAGAAGGGTAAGAATCCAAGTGAAATTTTATATAGGGTCCTTACTGCGAAATACGTGACTCACCAGAATAGTGCCAATGTCCTACGGGTTGATTTAAGTAAAGCACGAGGGCCTTGGTGCAAATTGGCGTCGCCGCTGCCTAGCCCTGGCCATGTGGGCCAGCCTGCTCGCCACGCCGCGCGTGGGCCGTCGGCCTGCCTATCGCTGGGTCGGCCAGTCATTGTCGCGCTGCTGGGCCACCGCTCGCGCCGTGCACGCGCTCCGCCCCGTTTGGGCCGCCAGTGTCGCTTGGGCCGTGCTAGCCCGTCTGGGCCAGTCCCGTGCTCGCCTGGCTGGGCCACTGACTGCCACGCCTGGGCCGCGCATGCCACGCCCCACCTGGGCTGCTCTGACCGCTGGGCCGATTTGATGACTACTGTCCCTTTAGTTTGTAAAGCAGTTGCTAATTTAGTTTCGGGAAGAAACTTGTAAAATTAATATAAAATTGTGTATTTGTCCAAAAATTATGAAACCAGTTTTGTTAGTCTCATAAAATCATGGTCTACCTGTTAGTATATTTTGTTCACATAGTTTGATAATATTATTGGAAACTATATAATTAATTTAAAGTACTTCATATTGTAAAAATATAAACTTGTAGGAATTGTTGTGATAAATTGGTAACAATGTTGGATATGAAATTTTTACGATAGACTCCTAGCAATATTAGGTACTCCCTAAAATTTTTGTAGCTCCAGAATAATTAGTTTGCTAGATAGATAATAATGCCCTATTTCGAATAATGGTTAAATCGATATAATGAAATAGAGAAACACCTTGGGTTTATATAACTAAAATAATTGTTGGAAATTAACGTCTTATTCGACAACTTAGATACGTAGACCAGTGTTAGAGCTATCTCGTTAGCTTGTGAGGCGTGATCGGATTTCTAAACATTTCGGCTGTCGTTGATTATTTACATCTATGCATTTGCATCAATGCATATCATCTAGATACGATGATGGATCAACCGATCAATTGAAGGATGATTGGGAATCCGAAGATGGTGTAATGGTATTATCTCCCGGAGATGATACTATGGGCTTTCTATTCAGATGATGGTGGATGATCTGAGGATGCAAATACTAACTTGTTAATATAAATCTTACCCAGGCAAGCCCCGGTGCATAACCCCTACTTTTTGCAGTTTAAATTATATTTGTGCATTAAGTTTTAAGGAGTTGATTGAAACCCACTTGCATATATATATCTTTATCCTATGAGTCTTACTAGTATGATAGTATCGTATAGATTGCTATGCTACAGGACTCCGGTAGAAGTCGAGTGATTGCCTGTCACTCGCGAGAGATAGGAAATATATTACTACATTATTATCACTTGAAAAATATAAATGGTGGAAAGGAAAAATTGTGACCGGGCAGGGATATGGTTTGGGTATTGGTGGGTGTAAGAGGTTGTGTCACCGTGGACGCGGGGCATGGCTTGGTTACACTGCTTTCCCTGTCTGTGTCGGTTAAGGACCGGTCGTTGCATAAGCCATCGAGGCAAGTCACCGACTTATTATCCCGAGCACATACTTGGGTATGGGCGCTTGGAAGACTTGTTGCTCTCTTGTCGTGGGTTCTGGCTCTTTCCGGATCGACTGTCAGGGTTTCTTTTTGGTGGAGGAGGTCCTTGCACCGCACTGAGTCCGGGACTCAGGGGCGGGGGCTTGGAGTCCTAGTTTGGACGGGGATCTAGGACCCCATGATAGGAGGGTGATGGGTTGGTCCTGCTTGTGCCTTGGGTACAAGCGGGGCATGTGTTTTTGGGGTATCCAGCTGGGGGCATTAATTCACGAATCATCGGGCGATCTGGTACGGCTTGTTTCGTGTCTAGCACCGTAGTAAGAACTGAAGATGAAAGATGGAAGATGGAAAAAGAAAATCTGATTGCTTACCACCTGCTTGAAAGTAGCATAGGTGCTTACATAGAATGGTTAGTTAATGAACCAATGTGGCTATTAATAAAAATCGAATATAAGGACGCACGCTTTGTAATGCTTTCTACAAATGCAATAAACCCACAAGCCAGATTGCCTTGCATATCCTTAGAGTCTTTTCTTTCCTCCTATCGGGTAAGTCTTGCTGAGTACAATTGAGTACTCAAGGTTTTATTCCCCCTGTTGCAGGTGACAGGTGGATGCTAGAGCTGACTCTTGTGTGTGGATACCTCCTGGTGGGCTCAACGATGATTCCTTTACGCTGCGAACGTAGTTTTTATTTATAACTCTCACCAAATGCTTTTAGAAATGAAAGTTTATAACATGTGGTCATAGTTTACATATCAATGCTTCATCATGCCATGAATAGATAATTAGTTCCGCTGTAATTCTGATCACATGTTTATATTCCGCTGTTACATTAAATTGTTCATTACTCTGATAATATGATTACATTCCGCTGTTGTAATAATAAATATTATACTCTGATGTTGTGTTAAAAGTGATGTAAGAAATGGTTAAGAATGATGTAAGCTTTATTCTCTCATTTGTGATCCTGATGCAAAATTATGGATTTTCGGGTTCTCCCCTGGGGTGTGCCCGACGGAACCAAGTAATTTAGTGTTCTCCCTTGGGTGCTTAGTATCTAATGGAAGACGAGCACTCCTGGGAGACATTAGATTAGACGGTTCTGCCACACGACCTAGCCACAATTTTGGGTTCTCGGCATCAAATGGTGGGAAATTCATTTTGGGTATGTGTTCGTGAGTTCCCTCCCTATGCCAATTGCCATCAGGAACCCCATTCCCATGCCAAGTGCGACGCGGAAAGCCATCACCCCCACCCGATCCACTGGGAACACCCGCCATGAGAGCTGATCCAGAGTAACAGCGAAGGAGCTTGGGTTTAGGGTCAGGATTGGGTGGAGTGAGCGTACCCTTAACTGGGGACTGAGTTGGATACTCAAATCCCTGGTGGCCTGATTCCTCACGGTGCCCTATCGGGCTGAATTTGGTCCAACTGGCGGGAATCATCGCCGTGGACACCTTTGGAGGCGGTGACAGGACACCGGTTGGCATGGCCGGCGCGGCGTTGAGGACGGAGTGGCTCACGAACTTGCGTAGAGCGGTCATCTCTTCCCGCAACGTCTCCACCTTCTCGTCCGTCTTCCGAATCACGTGCACCTCAGCACGCAATTCCTCCACGGTCGCATCCAGCTTCGGGCGCCAAGTGTCGAACGCCTTGACGGTGTCGTCCGGAGAGGCGACGCGCTTGCCGACGGAGTTCTCCACGAAATCCATGCGGGCGGTGAGGTTCGACTGCACGGATCGGAGTTCATCGAGGATGAGCTTGGTGTTGGGATCCATGGCACCTAACTGCTTGCGAAGCCAGGTGAAGTGATCGTGGAAGATCTCGTGGGGCTCCAGCAGAATTCTCCGACGATGGTCCTCTACGTCGATCAGCGAACCGCCGAGGAAGTGGTGGACTCGTGGCACTGCAGGATTTGGCTCTGAGTACCAATTTGTTACGCTCTCAGACAGAGTCCATGTATTTCAGAGTAGCGACCATACAGAGTTCAGACTGGGTAGCAGGAACTAGAATGAAGGAAGGGCAGCAAAGCACAAGGTTGGGGATCAGAGAAGTGCTTGTAGGAGAAGGCAAGAGTTTGTTACAATAATCTTTCATGACCCCCTCTATCGGTGTTTTGAACAAGCACTGGCTAGTAAATTTATAATTGTTGTGCGTTAGGCTCGGATGGTGTACTAAAGGACACAAGGTTTATACTGGTTCTGGCAGAACGTCAGTACGTCCAGTCTATGGCTGCTTGTGTTATTAGTTCCGAAAAAGGTTCGTAGTAGGCGGTACAAACAGTCGAGAGAGGGACATGTTCTAAGTCTCTGATGGAAGGTTGAAAGGACGCCAAGAGCTTGGTTGCTGCTTGGCTGTGTGTTGTGTGTCGAAAACGATCGATCAAAAGTCGGGTCCCTTAGTGGGGTGCCCTGCCCTCCCTTTTATAGACCAAGGGGGAGCAGGGGTTACAGATGGGAGAAAGAGGAAAAAACCAAAGGTAGAGAAGGTCCTTCGGAGGAGCCGGGTCTTCCTTTTCCCATGTGCCAGCCCTGCTAACATGGTAGACCGTGTCAGGGATGGCGTGTTCGCTGATCCTTATAGGGCTATGCCCTGGCCTCTGTCAGCAAGTGGGCGCATCCCATCCTACGCCGGTGGATGGTGCGGCATGTCAGAGGGCCAAGCTATGACCCTTCAAGGAGTAGACGGGGAAGTGACCCTACGTCCGTCACTGTAGGTGATGTGAATTCAGTCTTGGATCGTAGTGGTTGTCGCATGCTTGTGTTAGTATCCACGTTCGAAGGCTGATGGCGGCGCCTACTATACTGTGGGACAAAAGTCGGCGCCTACAACACTGTTCGGGCACTGTTAGGTCGGAAAGGGCTTAAAGCGCCCGTCCCATCGTCTCCTGATGGTGCCTTCCTACACGCGTACAGGGCATGGCCCTCGATACCGTGGTTGACTCGAATGTCCTGTCGTACCTTGTGCTCGTCTTTATGAAGGATCAGGGTGCAGTCGTCGGGCAAGGCAGAGAATGCCCTCGGACGTCGGGCGAGGCGGGGCTAGCCCTCAGCCGCTAGGCGAGGCGGAGCCCGCCCTCGGGCGTCGGGCGAGGCGGAGCCTACCCTTAGCCATCGGGCGAGGCGGAGCCCACCCTTGGACATCGGGTGAGGCGGAGCCAGCCCCTAGCCATCGAGCGAGGTGGAGTCTAGCCCTCGGGGGTTGGGCGAGGCGGGACCAATCTTCCGTCGTTCGGGCAAAAAGCGCAGTGCGTTCTTGTCTGACCGGAAGTATCAACGTTCAATGGTTATTAGTTCCACCTCACTGGGTACCCCAGTATTAGGTCCCCGATAGTAGCCCCGAGCCCCCGGGTGATTCGGGCATAATCGCCTGGGGGTGTTTCGATTCGCCAGAGAGTGCGCGCGAGCGCACCTGACGGGTGTAGCCCCTGAGCCCCCGGGTGATTCGGGCAGAATCGGCCCGAGGGTAATTGGATTTCCCAGAGGGTGCACGCGAGTGCACCCGTCGGGTGTAGCCCCCGAGCCCCTGGGTGATTCGGGCAGAATCGGCCGGGGGGTAATTTCGGACCCTTCATGGGTAAGGCTATGAGATTCGGTTTTTGTCAACTGGATAGTTTTAATGGAACCCTGGTATCCCATTTGCGGGGATTTTGTCCAGGGTCAGCCTGGCTAGGGCTCGACTGCGGAACAAGGCACCCCTAATGCTCGTGTACCTGAGCCCTGATCACTCACGGGCCCATCCCTCGTTGGGACGACCGTTGAGACTGTTGGGCCGCCGTTTGGACTCCTGGGCCTAGGCGGGCTGGAGAAGAAACTTTTTGACCCGTGTCCCCTCTGTGGGAAATGAGTCCAGTCTGCTTGGGAAGGTGAACCGTCCAGCGTGATTTTGCTGGGAAAGGATAGGGATCACGGGCGCGTATCCCGTGACGTGACGCGGCGGTGTGTTGTGGGTGATTTGGGCAGAATCGACAGGGGGGTAATTTCGGACCCTTCGCGGTTAAGGCTGTGAGATTCGGTTTTTGTCAACTGGATAGCTTTAACGAAACCCTGGTATCCCATTCGCGGGGATTTCGTCTAGGGTCAGCCTGGCTAGGCCTCAACTGTGGAACGATGCACCCTTGATGCTCATGTACCTGAGCCCTGGTCGCTCATGGGGCCATCCCTCGTTGGGACGGCCGTCGAGACTTTTGGGCCGGCCTTTGGACTCCTGGGCCCAGGCGGGCTAGAGAAGAAGCTTTTTGACCCGTGTCCCCTCTGTGGGAAAAGAGTCCAGTTTGCTGGGGAAGGCGAACCGTCCGGCGCAATTTTGGTGGGAAAGGATAGGGATCACGGGCGCGTATCCCGCGACGTGACGCGACGGTGTGTCGTGGGTGATTCAGGCAGAATCGACCGGGGGGTAATTTCGGACCCTTCGCGGGTAAGGCTGTGAGATTCAGTTTTTGTCAACTGGATAGTTTTAATGGAACCCTGGTATCCCATTCACGGGGATTTCATCTAGGGTCAGCCTGGCTAGGGCTCAACTACGGAACGAGGCACCCCTGATGCTCGTGTACCTGAGCCCTGGTCGCTCATGGGCCCATCCCTCGTTGGGACGGCCGTCGAGACTGTTGGGCCGGCCTTTGGACTCCTGGGCCCAGGCGGGCTGGAGAAGAAGCTTTTTGACCCGTGTCCCCTCTGTGCGAAAAGAGTCCAGTCTGCTTGGGAAGGCGAACTGTCTGGCGCAATTTTGGTGGGAAAGGATAGGGATCGCGGGCGCGTATCCCGCGACATGACACGGCAGTGTGTTGTGGTAGGCTCGGAGATCAAGGCGGACGGTTGCTCTTCTCGCATCCATCGCCCCTATAAAACTACGGGGTTCACCCCTAGGCTTCCGTACTTCGCCTCCTCGCCTTTGTATCTACAACCTCCACCGCCAATCGCCTGAGCCTCTCACACCCGTATTGCCGCTGCCGTCAAGCTCACATCCTCATCGCAGCCGCCGTCGAGCTCGCATCCACCCCCTTTCCCGTTGTTTCAATGGAGCCGTGGTGCAGATCCAACATTACCCCTCAGCGCCTGGAGGGCCTCGTCCGCCGTGGCCTCCTTCGCCTGTTGTCCGCCTTCGAGGAGTGGCAACTGCCTGGTGATGAGGACGTGCCGTCGCCACCCGAAGGATACGTCATGTCCTTTGCTCTCTTCCACGAGCGAGGATTCACCGTACCTGCTCATAAGTTCCTTCGGGGGCTGTTGGAGTACTACCAGGTGGAGTTGCAGCACCTTAATCTAATGGGGTCCAGCATATTGCGTCGTTCGTCGCCCTGTGTGAGGGGTTCCTGGGGATTAGTCCCCATTTCGATCTGTGGTGGTATTTCTTTGATGTCAACCTATCGAAGAAGCGGGTTGAGAAGCAAGAGCTGAGCATGCCGATGGGATGTGCTAGCATTCATCTGCGCAACAACCGGGCGAACGACTACCCGTTGATGCGTCTGTCGACCTCCAATAAGGGGTGGCATTCGCAGTGGTTTTACGTCATGGACGACGTGGACGCCCCCTTGCCGGTGTTCTCCAGGCGCCTCATCGAAGAGGTACCAGGGTCATGGAAGTGGGGTGTCCCGGACAAAGATAAGAAGAGGATCGAGGACCGTCTCGTCGCCCTCCAAATTCTAAAGGAGAGGGGTGTGAGGGGGTCGGGGATCATCGGCGCCAACCACACGTGGATCTGTACTTGATGGCGCCCGGGGCGTCGCCTGAAGGGACAGCGCTCGCCGACGAAGTGCCCCCCACTGAAGTGGCGCAGTGAATCAAGGAGGCGATGGAGCCTTCGAAGGACACCGCCGGCGTTGTCCTTGACTTCGTATATCCGGTGCCGGGACATCCTCCAATGCGGCCGGAACCGGGGTTCATCGATTTCATAAGTTCCCCTTTCCCGTGCCTTCTCTTCACTTGAATTTCTGAGCCCTTTATGCTGACCTCGGGATAGCGGGACTAGCCGAAGAGACTCGTCCTCGGGGATAGCCTAGCTCCGCTGCCGAAGGACCAGATCCTAGCGGCAGTGAATCGCACCGTGGTCGAGTGGGATAAGAGGACGAGGGAGCTCAAGAAGAAGATGCTATGGAAGCAGCAAGCACAGGATCGAGGAGAGGAGACAGGCAGTGACGACGACGACAACGACGACAACGAGTTTGACGAGGTAGTTGCTGAATTGGATTGGAATGTCCTGGAGGGCGAAGATTCGCTGACAGGCACCCAATTGTCCACGCAGGGACCCTTCCCGTTCCACATGGGGGGAAGTGAGTCCGTGAGGCCGGCGGAGGCGGCCAAACCATCGACCCATCCTCGGGGCCGGTAGGAGCCGGTGGATCCGCCGCTACACCTGGGGTGCCGGTGGAGGATCGGTGGGTAGGGGGAGGCGGATCTGCTGCCCGAGGTGCTAATGGAGGGAGGTGGCTCCGCTGCTACGCCCCACGAGCCAATGGGGGCGGGTGGATCTGCCACCACGCCCGAGGTATCAACAGAGAGGGGTGGCTCCACCGCCACTCCCTCGGAGACAAGGGAGGCGAGCCCCTCTGCCCGGGAGCAGGGGTCAGGCTCAAAGCGGTCCCGCCCAGACGAGTTGGGGCAGGAAACCGGGGGTTCGTCCCCAAAACGTCCCTACCGCCCAGCAGCGCCATAGTAAGTCACCGATTCCTCTGTTTTTTGGTTTTTCGGTGTGAACTTATGCCTTTTGAATTTTTGCAGGCTCTTGCGACGGGGCCGCTCCTTGGCGCTGGCTCCCAAGAAGAGTGTCGCTCTTCAGGCGGAACGGGTGTCGTCGCTTGATGTCGCTCCTATTTCGGGCAGGAGCGGAGCCGATATTGTGGCCTTGTCGGCCGATCAGGTGCCGCCAGCGGTGGTGCCCGTGCCCTCGGTGGGTCAGGCGGGCGCTGGGGTTGAGGAAGCTCCCTCGGGGGTTGCCGAGCAGACGATGGCGGAGGTGACTCCGCCGCCTACGTTGGAGGGGATGGAGCCGCCGCCCGCGCTTATGGCACCTCCTGTGGTGGGCGCGGCGTCACAAGTCATGCCCCCGGCGTCACAAGCGGAGGTGGCCACGACCGCGCCAAGTTAGGATTAGCCGGACGCAGCCACGACGGTGTCCGAGGGAGTGGCGCAATCTGTGCCACCGGCGTCCCCGGCGGCGACACCCGAGGTGGGCCGGATGGAGGAGGACACGATCGGAGGGTCCCCGAGCATAGTGGCGGTGGTGGAGAGGATCAGCGGGGGGTCTCCTGCGTGGGGTGAGCCGCCGCTCAGGTGGATGGCGCCTCAGGACCCAACGTCGACCCTCTTTTCACTCGACGATGCTTCTGAGAGCATGGAGTGGGAGAGTCTCGACATTGGGTTCTCGGCCATGATGGATGCCTTGAACCAGGCTAGGGGTGTCCTGCGTGACGTCATCATTCCCACTGGCTGGGTATGCGCTTGATCTTCCCTCCCACTTTCTTCTTTTCTTCATGTATTCTAGTATTTTCGTATTTTTGGTATTGGTCATCTTTTCAGTCCCTTATTGCTCGTAGCTGGGGGAAATCCCAGTTCCTTCGTGAGCCGAAGGCGGAATGGGACCGCCTCACTGAGGAGGCCCGGCTGCGTGGAGATGTGAGCGCCAAGCTTGCTGTCGCCCAACAGCGGGAAGCCGAGGCGCATCGGGACGTGGAGGAGATCCACGACATGTTCCAGGATCTATCGGCGAGGGTGCAGCGGGATGAGGCGGCGGCCACCAGGGTCCAAAAGGAGCGAGACGAGCTCCTCCAGAAGGATGCCAAGGCTAGCGACCTCCTGGCTTAGCTGGAGACAGAGTAGGATCTCAAGCTAAGGGCCGAGGAAAGGTCTGTGGCCCTACAGCACAGGGCGTATCAGGACATCGGGAAGATCGCCCGGCTACACAGGGAGCGAGACGAGCCACGCCAGACCACAGAAAGACTCCGGTCGAAGTGCGTCTAGGTCCATGAGGAGCGTGACCAGGCCAGCCGAGAGCATGACGAGGCGCGTCAGGTGGTCAACTCCCTCCGGGCGGATCTTGGAGTCACCGTGAACCAAAGGCGGGAGGCCGAGAACGTCTCTGTCGGGCTGGGCACGGAGCTCGCTGAGGTGCGGGGGATTCTTCAGGCTGAGAGTGATGAGCATGATCTCCTGCGTGCCGCCGTCGGGGTGGTCTTTGATGACCTAGGGGTGGCGTAGCCGGAGGAAACCAGCTCACTTGCGGCCTGTGCCGCGGGTATCACGGCGTGGGTGGGCCTGCTTGAGGACGCCTTTCATGCTGGGATCACCCAAGCCTTTACTGTTGCCCGCTCTCACTATGATCAGGAAATCAACTTGGAGGTAATGAGCCTCGGCTTCACGCATGGCTATGAAAACTCCGAGCTGGATGAGATTGAGAAGGCGAACCTGGCGAACAGGCTGAAAGACATGGTTCTCCCTTTGAGGAAGTAGTTAGCTGGATAAGTTTAGTAAACATTTATCTGTAATATATGGACAAGTGTCGGTGCTTTTTGTGTCTAAAAACAGTTTTGTGATTTTGTTTCGTAATTTTGTTTACGCAATCTGACGTGCGATTAACGTTTGGATGATGGGATTAACGTGCGATTTAATTGAAATGAGAGCGGGGGTCGGTAATGTTACCTCGGTGGTATGAGCGACGAGAAGCTCTTACCGGACATGTCTGTGCGAATTTCGAGTTCGGCGTTTGCGATAGGGCCGGCATGACCTGCACGAGCATCGCAATTTTTCGTCTCCGTCTCTTGATGGTGATTCGAGCCGTTCGATTGACTTTAAGCGACCTAACAGCTTCTCCTTGAAGGAGATTCTACAGGCAGACCCCTCCGAACCCCTCTCGAGAAGGTGGATCCAGAAGCTCAGGGTACGGGGAACTGTGAATTCGATTATGCTGATGAACGAAAACACCGTAGCCGCCGGGGCGTAGGGTCTAGCGGTTCGTCCAGTTCTACTCAAAGTTCTACACCCGCACCCCGCATCTCTGGTTTTTTAAACGTAAGGAGGGGTCAGGCGATGAGGATATCTAAACGTAAGGAGGGGTCCGCCTTGCCTTGCCCTCGAGGCGATCGAAGATCGCTCCGACCGCCTCTTCTCCCGAGGCATAGCTGGTGGCGATGTCTAGGAGTTCCTTGGTGGTTCATGGGCCCTTGCATCCCAGCTTATGAACCAAGCACTCACAGGTCATCCCGGACAGGAAGGCTCCTATCACGTCAGCGTCGGCGACGTTAGGGAGCTCGTTGCATTGTCGAGAAAAGCACCGGATGTACCCACGGAGGGTCTCACTGGCCTTCTGACGATAGTTCTTGAGGTCCCATGGGTTCCCAGGGCGCTTGTACGTGCCCTGGAAGTTTCCTACAAAGATCTCCTTCAGGTCCGCCCAACTCTAGATTGTGTTGGACGGCAAGTGTTCCAACCACGCTCGTGCCGAATCAGCCAAGAACAGTGGAAGGTTGCGGATAATGAAGTTGTCATTATCCACACCACCGGTTTGACAGGCAAGCCAATAGTCTTCAAGCCAAAGTCTAGGGTTTGTCTCCCAGAGTATTTAGGGATATTGGTAGGTGGTTGATACCTTGGCGGGAATGCAGCGTTGAGGATGTGTCGGCTGAAGGCCTGAGGCCCTGGCAAGCCAGGGCTCGGGCTCCGGTCCTCGCCACTGTTGTAGCGTCCGCCGCGTCGAGGATGATAGTCGTGGTGGGCTCCTTCCCTTGGGTCGTTGTAGGTGCGCCTGCGGGTGTCGATGGTACTGCATGCGTCACGGTCGTGGCCGAGACGCTGATGTATCTAGGCTGCAGCGCGCTGCCTGCTGCCTTGTGGTGCTTGGTGGACTGATGCGTCCATGGCGGGACGTACTGAGGGTGCGCGCCCACCGTTTCCGCGGCGTTCGATCTCCTGATCGACCTCCACGTACTCCTAAACAAGCTGTTGTCCGGCTTCGTCTATCTCCCGCTTTTGGGCTCTCAGCTGCTCCACCCCTACGTGAGGCGTGGCCGCTGTCCTCCCTTCGGTTCCGCTACCGGGGTTGCCTGCCGGAGTAGTCCCCTCCGCTGAGACGCTTTCGACGTGTCCCTCGGGGGTTTCCACAATGAAACATTCCCGGGAGGGGTGATGGCCCCCCTTGCTAGAGACAGAGCCAGAGTCCAACCGTGGCCCCTCCGTGAGGAGGCCGTGTAGGGATTCCGTGACGCTTTCAATCATCCCCACGAACTCGTTGTTCGCGGGGGACAGGATCGTGCGCTGTGCCACAAGGTGGCTACGGTCGCCGTGGCGTTGCGGAGATCGAACGGAAGCGCCATCAGGGCGCTCCATGCAGAGTGTTCCGGAGAGAGGGTGAGGCGGCGCGGGTCCTCCCTGGAAGGCTGGGGTCGGGGAGACGTTGGGTCGGCGCTCAAGCCTCCCATAGTTGAAGCCGATGGAGGGGAGAGACTGGGTGGCGGCGTGTGCCAACGCCAACTCTCCCCCCACCGTGATGATGAAGTCCAGGTCACCGAAGCGCACTTGTGCGCCCGGGACCTAGCTAATTGCGTGGTCAGCCATCCGAGGCCTGATTTGGAACACAAAGGTCCCCTACTTGGCGCGCCAACTGTCGGTGTTTCAAACAAGCACCGGCTAGTAAATTTATAATTGTTGCACGTTAGGCTCGGATGGTGTACTAAAGGACACAAGGTTTATACTGGTTCGGGCAGAACGCCCCTACGTCCAGTCTGTGGCTGCTCATGTTATTAGTACCGAAAAAGGTTCGTAGTAGGGGGTACAAACGGTCGAGAGAGGGACAGGTCCCAAGTCTCTGATGGAAAGGTCGAAAGGATGCCAAGAGCTCGGTTGCTGCTTGGCTGTGTGTTGTGTGTCGAAAATGATCGATCAAAAGTTAGTCCCCTTAGTGGGGTGCCCTGCCCTCCCTTTTATAGACCAAGGGGGAGCAGGGGATATAGAAGGGAGAAAGAGGAAAAAATAAAAGGTAGATAAGGTCCTTCGGGGGAGCCGGGTCTTCCTTTTCCCGTGTGACTGCCCTACTAACATGGCAGACCGTGTCAGGGATGACGTGTTCGCTGATCCTTATAGGGTCGTGCCCTGGCCTCTGTCAGCAAGTGAGTGTGTCCCGTCCAACGCCGGCGGATGGTGCGACGTGTCAGAGGGCCAAGCTGCGACCCTTCGGGGAGTAGACAGGGAAGTGACCCTACGTCCGTCACTGTAGGTGATGTGAATTCTGTCTTGGATCATAGTTGTTGTCGCATGCTTGTGTTAGTATCCGCGTCCGAGGGCTGATGGCGGCGCCTATAATAATGTGGGACAAAAGTCGGCGCCTACAACACTTTTCGGGCACTGTTAGGTCGAAAAGGGCTTAAAGCGCCCGTCCCATCGTATCCTGACGGTGCCTTCCTGCACGCGTACAGGGCATGGCCCTCGATACTGCGGTTGACTCGAATGTCTTGTCGTACCCTGTGCTCGTCTTTATGAAGGATCAGGGTGCAGTCGTCGGGCAAGGCGGAGCTAGCCCTCAGTTGTCGGGCGAGGCGGAGCATGCCCTCGGACGTCGGGCGAGGTGGGGCTAGCCCTCAGCCGCCGGGCGAGGCGGAGCCTGCCCTTAGCCATCGGGCGAGGCGGAGTCTAGCCCTCGGGGGTCAGGCGAGGCGGAGCCCGCCCTCGGATGTCGGGCGAGGCGGAGCCTGCCCTTAGCCATCGGGCGAGGCGGAGTCTAGCCCTCGGGGGTCGGGCGAGACGGGACCAATCTTTCGTCGTTCGGGCAAGAAGCGCAGTAGCGTTTTTGTCTGACCGGAAGTGTCAACGTTCGATGGTTACTAGTTCCACCTCACTGGATACCCTGGTATTAGGTCCCCGTCACCCTCCTCCTCACAACATTACATATTTATGTTGAAGCTCACGCCGTGGTCCAGTCCTTCCCTGTAATACGCTGGTTGGGCAACCTTGGCCTGTTGGACCTTCGCAGCCGCGGCCCAGGCTCCTGCTGCGGCTCAGCATCCCGCGCTCCTTCTTCAGACTCTTGTGCCGGACGCGTAACAATAGTAGGTCCAGTCGTAACAGTGATGGATAGCGAGTATTTGATGATTGGATGTGATGTGATTCCTCCTTAACATGGCTACCCCACTTTTCCTCCTTAACATGTGCATTGGATATCACCACCACACAGTGGAGAAAAGTAGGAAACTGGGTACGCACTAGGCAACCCTGACTGTTTTTGTGCAGGTTCAGTGGCTGCACAGTTTCCTTGATTCCTCAGCTGTGCTACTGGATTACTAAGAACGCATGGGCTTGGCTATCTCATTGCAAGAGGAATGTCTCCACCACTCCACCCTATTTCTGCTACCTTGGACCAAGTCTTGTGTGGTTTGTCAAGTATACTACTTTTGCTGCTTTGGGGTAAGAGATTTGTTTGATTGTTTCTGACACCCCCGAGGCCCCGACTGACTGATGGTTGTTCTCTTGTTCTCTTTCCATGGTCACACACAGTTGCCGTTCAGCCGTTGTCAGGCCCAGGCCCTTAAGTGGAGGGTGAGGTCGTTATGTATCTGTCTGGTCGTCTATATGCTGGTGTTTGGAAATCAAGCAGCCCTCTCCCTCTGGTCCCCTATGCATCACTTGTCAGTACAGTCCGTCATCTTTCAGTGCTGTTGGTAGCCCCATTTTCCGGCCTTGGCTTGTTAATTTGGTAATAATGAAACTGAAAGCTGTAGGGATACAGAGAGGACTCTCGTGCACAAGCAAAGAAAGGGCTACAGCAATAGTGTTACTCTACTTGATTTTCATGGTAAAGGCTCAGTAATCATCATCTCAACAGGGTGGACATTCCAAGTCTATTACAAGATCTCAGAACTATGACCGACAATATCGTTTGGCAACCTTCAGATACCTACTAGTGAACTCCTTCACTTACCATGTTACTGTAAACAGCAAGTGGAGTAGAGTACAATCCACAATCCAGGTGCTTGTCTGCTAGTAAATGTCACTGGTGAAACTGTAGTCGCAACCAATTAGTACAGTAGTGTAGCTGTCTTTGCTCATGTGCTATCTGAGCGAGGGTGTTAGACACAAGAGCTATATCAGCAGCGGCCAACGCTGAATCCGCAATCGTCGCTAGTGGTCAATAATTGTTTCCTTGCAGGCAGATTCTACAGTCGAAGACCATAACATGCACGTCCATTGGCTTACTCTCCTTTCATGAGGTGTACCTGCAAGGGTTTCATGATAGCAAACGACAATCTGTTGCTGAGAGCCTCTGGTAAGCTCATGCATAAGCTACAGGAAGGACAGCTATGAAAATGTCCCAGCCCAGTGGCAACCTCCAAGATCCTCTCGTCGCTGCCCAACTGTCAGGAAATCTAGTGGCCTTGTGACTTGTGAGGGGCGTTGTGGTCGTGGACAAAATTGTATATCCGTATGGCCTTGTTCTGCATGTGACCGTGTCGCCATGTTCATCCATATGGCATATTGGGTGCATCTGGGAGAGCCTGGCTTTCTTTCGAGTGTACGTGTTGCTGATTTTACTTACTATCTGGGTCATATTTGGATGACTGGTATATGAAATTTTGAATCCGAAACCAGAGCGTGCACTGTTTGTAATACGTGATCAGAGTAGAATCATGATGATTTTTGGACACAAATCTTCTATATCCAAAGAAGCCATTTTAATAGGTTACTTTACAAGAGAGTTTTCTTCACCCCACCGGCCCCCACCACCCACACAGGTTTCTTCACAAAAGAGGTGATGTCGGGTTGTTATTCCAAAAGTGCCGTGTTCCCAAACCAAGGAAACCCATGCTCTAGAGCCATCGTTGAGTTCCACCGGAGCAGCAGTAAGATGAGCTAGAACGCACGCCTATGGCCTAGGCGGCTAGTCGTGTAGCAGCATATACATATGCAAGCCGTCACCAATCATGCTCGATGCGACGCAATGCTCGGCGGATTAGATTAGGTAGGGGTCCCGACGGACGGACGGACGAAGAAGAAGCAAGCGGAAGCACCCAAACGTGCAGAGCGCCCCCATCAGCCTTTTGCCGTGCAGCGTCGCGCGAAGCGCTGCTGCTGCCGATTCGCGCAATTATTCCGGTTGGGGTTGGTTCGCTAGTTCCCCCCTGGACCCTGGTCCCCGGCTCGGAATATCGCCGGTGACCCATCGATGCCGCGCTGCCGCCGCACCCGAAAGCACGCACCAACGTTGACACCCCACCCTCCATTAGCCCGGCCCTTAATGATTGGGCCAGCTAACCAAATCTACCCACGAAGCAAAAGGACCCCGTGCGTCCTGCCTGCCTGCCTCGTATCGTATCGTCTTCTTGTGTAAAAGAAATAAACTTTCTGCTCGCCTGCTCAAGAAAGAAAGCGAGGAACGTCGTAGCGATTTCAACGTACGCACGTCGTGCGACGGGCGGCGGGTAGAAAGAAGGCTCTGACACGTTATCGTTGACTTACTATCCGTTACGTATTAGCTGACATGTGGGACTTCTCAGTGGCGGGTTGACTAGTCAGAGACACTGTAGTGCAGTGAGTAATGTTGGTGATTCCTGGTGTTACGGCATCAAAATACTCGACACTTTGGATGCTTGTCCATTCATAGCTAAAGCGTCAACTATTTTAGGACGATAGAGTAGCTGACATGTAAGACTTCTTAGCACGGCACGACCACAGAGGACGGTAGGGCACGACAAAGCCCTGGTGGCGCAAGGCATATGGCCATAGGGGTACACAACAAAGACGTGGCGGCATGCGTGTCCCATGAGTCATCTCCGTCCTCTTCTTTTTACCCCAAATCAACATAGGCATAGATATGGCAGGGAGGAGCCAATTCTTCAAGGAGGCCACGGCGGACTCAACCGCACGCTCGTTGTAGCAGTGATGGCCTACACCGTTGGGAACGGTAGCGCAAACAAGATCAAAGTTCTACTATGGCACGCTCTAGTATGACAGGTTGTGAGATCTAATATGGTTTCTGTGTGTCTAACGAGCACAAAGGGTAGAGGAGACAGAGATAGACTCGGTAGAGCTCATTTCTAGGGCAAAGTTGAGCTCATTTTAAACGTGCCAAAGTAGCTAGGCGTCACATGAGAAATAAATAAATAAATGCGGCATGTAGAGACGAAATATATAGTGGTAGTACGTACGCATCACATGAGACGAGTTCACGGTACGTCCCCCACACCATGCTTGAAATTCACTGAGCCGGCAGGCAGGGACCATGGAGAGGCCGGTTCCGGTACGGTCCCTGCGGCCGAGCTACCATGCCCCATGCACATGGCCGGTGCCCGGTGGCGCGCGCGCCGGCCCCCGCCCCCCAGCAGTCGGCCGTGCGTGGTCACTCGCACGCGCACACGGCACACGAGCCCAGGGGCTGCCGCGCGACACCCGCATGCTCGCCGCGCTGGCCTACGGCTACGACCCCGATTTAGGCCAGGCCCCAGCGCGTGCGTTGAAAGCTCTCGGCACGCAGCGAGCGACCTTTTCGCCCCCGGAAATGTCCAATCCGCTGCTTAGCTGCTGCCTGGGCCTGGCCGTGCATTGGGTTGGGTTGGGTCACCAAACGCCAGTGTTGTTGATGGCTGGCTGATCTGGTGACAAAAACAAATCGCCGCTTCGTTTTGTACCATTGTACGTCTGGGCGTCCGTCCTGGAATGATGCGGAGAGCTAGCTGGCGGCCGGCCGGCCGGGCTCACGGCCGACCGACGTCGCCGTCGTCCGCCCTAGACGTCCAATGCCATCATGAAGACGGTTAGGAAACGGATTCCCACCTTGTATATTGTTGAAATGCTCTCTACTACTGTAATGAAACGGCAGAACCCCTGCCAAATTTGATCAAAAACAGCCTGTTCGGCTGTGACTGAAACGATCGTGGATTATTACTGCTGGCTGGTTTGGTGTGAAAGAAAAATACTGTTTTGACTAAAAATTTACGATCGTTTACGACCAAGCGAACAGACCGAAAATACCCCAGCCCTGTGGAGGGGTAAAAAAAAATGCTGAAACGCCCTTCAGCCAACCAAGACCTCGAGCATGATCCATCAGAAAGAGACCTGCAAACCTGTCCCCGGGACCCAGAAAACAAGCGAGAAAGGGACTCGCGATCGCAACCATGGGACGCACAGCGCAGCAGAGCACAGAGCAGGATGTCGTTACGTTACTCGTCACCGGGCACAAAAAGCCACGCGCGCGCGCGTCGTAAAATATTTTTTTGCAGTCACAGCTACGTAGCGCCTAGTACTAGTAGTAGTAATAAAAAAGAATTGACCACAGCCATCTACAGTGCTACTATCAGGTAGCAGCCATCAGGGTGTTCTGACTGCACGGCCATGGCATGGCATCCGCGGATCATGAATGCACGGACGGATCGCGCTCGCGCGCTTGCCTTTGCGTGGCGAGGAGCTCCTGGATGGACACGTAGAGGTGCTTGCCGCAGGAGGAGTCCAGGGAGAGGGACCGCCGCAAGGGCTGCACCGCCGCGAACTCCGCGTCCGTCGTCTTCCTCGTGTCGATGGCCTCGTCGCCGACGCTCTCCGCCTTGCTGCGCCGCGGCGGCTGCTTCGGGTGTCGGGGCCCTCTTCCGCCGCCGCCGCTGGCCGGACGAGCGCCCGTCGTCGTCGCCGTCGCCCCGTGGCTGCTGAACCACCTCTCGTGCTCCCCTCGCACCTCGATCACAATGCTGTCGCTGGCGAGCGCGTCGTCCCGGCGCCTGGGGAGGGCCGCCGCGGGGGCGTGGCGTGCCAACGGGAGCGCCGGCAGCGTGACGTCGCTCCGGCAGAAGGGACAGCGCGCGCTGTCCTGCAGCCACGTGTCGATGCAGTCGATGTGGAAGGCGTGGGAGCAGTTGGGCAGCAGCCGGACGCGCTCCCGCTCCACGAACTCGCTCAGGCACACGGCGCACTCCGACACGGATATCCTCGGCGCCACGCCGGCGTCGCAGGCCGCGGCCGTGAACTTGACGACGGGGAGCATGCGGATGAGCGGCAGGCCCAGGCCCCGCCGGCCGTCCTCGGTCGCTGAGGCGCGTCCTGCGACGGACGACGCCTCCTCCCGTCCGCCGCTGACCCCCCGCGCGCGGCGGTGCCACGGCGGGTGGCGCGACCACACCTCGCGCAGCAGCTGGCACTTGGTCACGAACGCGTAGTAGCTGGCGAGGAGCGCGAACGCCGCGAGGATGCCCACGACGGTGATGATCACCATGGTGATGCTCTCGCTGGACGAGGACGACGGCGGCGAGGGCGAGGACGAGCTGCTGGAGGCGAACGGTGGTGGCGGAGGATCCATTTCTAGCTAGCACCCTCCCGGTCCCGGCCAAGATATCAAGGCTACTAGCCCCGGAACAGTTGAGGGCAGGAGAAGCGTACGGCCGGGGGAGAGAAAGCAAAACTTGTGAGAGAGACGTAGAGCGGCGACGTAGCAGTGACAACCAAACCAACGGATGGCGGCCACCACTACTATACCAAGCGACCCAGCTTGTGCGTCACTGCGTGAGCAGTGCAGCTGATGCCGAGAGGCAATGTGAGCAAGCTCCTGGCAGGGTTTCGGACTTCATATCATCGCAGGATAAAAAGGGAGGGACGCCATGGCCAGCCAACTTCTTCCCTCTCTTCTATTTGTGGTGGCTTCAGTTCAGACTTGTGCACTGCCTAACCGGTCGGTGGTTATGCCAGATTTGAGCTGTGTTTGAGGGGGTTGAGTGCTGGATAAGCTACCGATCGAGATCCTGACCATCCGTTCGCCATCCGACGACATGAGTGAGCTCGAGCGAGTCTGATGATCGATACAGTACTTGATAGTGATAGACAACTTCTAAACATACGAGGCGGTGACTTGGCGAGTCATTCGGGCATTGACGTGTGTGCTGCCGCGGCCTCGGAGTCGCAGGGCAGTTGTCGACGGCGAAAAGACGTGCCTCTGCCTCCCTTGTGGAGCGCACGCCTGCCAATTGCCATAGCACGCCCCCTCGTACACGCCGTGCAGGAGTTACTCCCTGGTCTGTAGAAACGGCGAAGGTTCGGTGTGCAGTCCTGCTCCTAACCTCGACGTACAGCCGTACAGGCAGGGTTGGGCGTCCGTGCAGTTCCTTTCTTTTGCTCTCCGTCTCTTCAACTGCTCGTGCTTCCTTTTTCTCCCGTAGGCCATACACGAAAGAAAAAGGCCGTACGCCCCGCCCCCAAAATGAATGCGGCGCTCCTGTCCTGTCCATGTCCGGTATTTCCATCCGCACAGAAGAGACAGACGAGATACTCCTGTACATGCTGATGTTAAAAGGAAAGGAAAGAAAAAGGCGCAGCGGGCGGGCCACCCGTCCATGCGGCTGTGTCCGGCGCCGGCCGTGGATCGCCGCGACAGCCCAACAGGAGCGCGGCCTGCTCGGCTCGGGCTCAGGCTCGGGCCTCCCTCCGGAGCCCTGCCCTGCGCCCCAACAAAATCGCAGCTGCAACCGTGCGCTTCAGCTGTGCCGCTGGGGAACGCAACTATGCAAGCAGTTCTGATGTTTTTTTCGGCCTCGTGGCCTCCGCTCCGTGCAGCAGCGAAAGCATATCAGGCAAGATTAGAGGCCCAACAGAATTTGGGATGGGCCGACCGGGCATCGGATGTGCCCCCAGTTCTGTTGGTGGTCAATAGGCCCATCAATAACGTCCGAGCAGTGTCGCCGCCACGGCCCACGTATAACACGCAAGAGAGCGATCTTGCGCCGGTCCGCGCCTCCGCGGGTACCACACACAGCTTGGCCAATGGCGAGTCGCGCGGCGCGGACGACGGCCAACTCAAGTCGGGCCGCCTTCTCCGTCGACGAATGCGGTGCGCCGGACCGGCGCAAGCTCGCTCTCTTGCGTTGAAACTTGAGAGAGCGTGACCCCGACCCCGGCGGCGCGAGCACGATGGTGATTGGTGACTGGTTGGCGGTTTCTGCAGGCTGCAGCTGCAAGTTGCAGGACCCCGCGCGCTAGCTCCCAAGCAAATCACACGGCTAGTCGGCCAGACAGGGACGTCGTGCTCGTACGCGCGCCCCTTCTGACTTCTGCCGGCAGAACTAGGATTGTACTGTAGACGACATGCCTGGCTTGCCCTCTTTTTCTTCTTGCCTGTATTTTTCTCCCAAGTTCAAAGAAATGTACTGTAAACGACATGCCTGGCAAATTTTTTTCTTCTTGCCTGTTTTTTGAACCTTGGAGAAAAAGGTTCAAAGAAGAATGTAGAGGGCAAACGAAATTGCATTGCTTTTTGTCTCATTAGAGACAAAAAGATCCTCTTCATTGCTAAATCTGTATATCAATCCAAAATTTTATCCTAAGGTTCGGTGTCCTTTCAGTTTGAACACGAGCTGGATTTGAGATGTAGACATCACTGAGGACTGGTTTTCTTAAAAAATTCCTCCCAAACTTCACACATCGAATCTTTGAACCTTGGGAGTATTAAATATACGAAAAAATTGCATTGGTTTTTTGTCTCGAGATAAATGAGACTAAAAAGATCCTCACATCGCTAAATCTGGTATATATATCCAAAATTTTATCCTACTGTGAACTTCGGTGTTCCTTTCAGTTTGAACACGAGCTGGATTGCTGGAGTGTAGACAGCACTAAACCGTTGGCAATGAACTATACTCTGTAGCGCGGCCAATGCCCTCTGGCGCATTCGTTCCTGTCGACCAGCTTAGCCATGCCCGCTGCCCACTCTGCCTTGAGGAAGTCAACGATCCAGACTTCCAGAGAAGCGCGTGCTAGCTTCCTCACGAATTGTCCCATGCAGAATTATAAGGCAGATTCTATTCCATCAGTCGCTCATGTGAGCGTATTATTCGCCGCCGCGGAGCAAGGCCTGCTTGCTGCCAGACGCACGTCAACCCCCGTGACGCGCTGCTAACCAAGTGGAAATCCACATGGAACGATGCACCTAGGCCAGGTAGAACTAATCGTAATCCGGCCGTTTCCGCGCCCCCTCTTGCTTGTTTGTTTGCGCAGAGCGCAGCCCCTCCATTTCTTTACACTATCACCGTCCGGCTACGCAAGTTGGCCGCCGTGCCACCGTCGATGGTCAACCCTGCGACTCATTATCTGGCTCTGCGTGGAGGAACGTTCATGGGTCACAAAATTATTTATTTATTTCCCCTCAGGTAACAAAATATTTCATCTCATCATTATGGCTCATATCATATAGGGAGAATTGTCCGTTGGACATGCAAAGTGATGGTCATTCGCTTGGGGACACCCTGTTTTGAATAGTTTACCAGAAGACACTCTGGTTTGGTGAAATTAGGTCACAGGACACCGTGGACCGGTTGCAGCCGGTTGAGGAGAGAGAAAATTTCGTTTTGGACATCCGGTGCCCCTAAGCCACAGTTGGGTCCGCCCCTCTCCCTCTCACTGACGCGCGGGCCCCACCTGTCATCATCTTCTTCCTCCTCTTCTCTTCTTCCATTGCTGAGCAGCAGCCACCGTCGTCGACCAACCCCGACCACGTAGGGGCACGGACGAGCTGGCGAGCTGCCGCAGCCATGACCATCGCGGGCTTCGCGGGCGGTAGCCGGCACGCTGCGTGACCACAGCGCCGTCGTGCGGCAGCAGCCCTCGTTACTATTGCCGGCGATAGGAGCGCCTTGGTGTCCGCGCCACGCCTTGTGGCCGACCCTACCGCCGCCACCCGGCGGTAGCTCTGCTCGCCTCCCCACGGCCCCTTCCGCGCCGCCGCCGCCCCGCCATCGCTGCGAGCCATTTTGCGTGCTGCTGGGGACCTGCTCGGCGCCGCCACCATGCCGTGGCCCGTGGCCCAGCCAGCCACGCGTCACCCCTCGCCCGCGCGCCGCCGTCGCGCATCACGCCGTCGCGGCCCACCGAGAGAGAGAGAGAGAGAGAGAGAGAGAGAGAGAGAGCAGGGGAGGGAGCACGCACATGCCGCCCTACAGGGCATGACTGCCGGAGCGTGGCTCATCGGCGTAGGGTGGGGGCGTGGTCGCTGAGCACGCAGGGCCGCGACGCTCCACTGGAGGCACGAGGCAGGATTGCGGGCGCTAGGGCGTCGACGTCAAAGGCGCGGCGCCGGAGCAGGCGACGACGTGATGCACGACGGCGGGTGTGGGAGGCGGAGAGGGTGGCGGGGACAGGAAACAGAAAAAAAGAGAAAGGGAGAGAGGAAGAAGGAAGCGGCGGGGGCAAGAATGTCATTTCACCGCTGTTCTCTCTCCTCAACCGGCTGCAACCGGTCCGCGGTGTCCTGTGGCCTAATTTCACCAAACCAGAGTGTCTTTCTGGCAAAATGCTAAAAAGTGGATGTCCGCCGATAAATGACCATCACTTTGCATGTCCGACGGACAATTCTCCCTATCATATACTACTACTTCTACTGGTTCTCAAAAGCAAATATACTACTTGTGATGCTGGTGAAGAAAAGGGTTTCGGTTAACCAAACACGGTGTTGCTCGCCTGATGGTGGCTTGCCATGACGGTACACTACACTTAAGTTAATTGGTTTGGTGTCTGCAAATTTGGTGATGTGTGGGTTACATAAACCTACCTCATGATGTTGACTTAGGGCCTTGTAATGCAGCCAATGTGGTAAGCAAGTGGAGGATCCCCTGCAGGGCCCCGCTTGATCTTATCATCGTCACCGTCCACGCGTAATTTAAAAGCCAAGCACACAAACATTTGTGTCAAGGACGTCAAATCAAGCAGCAACAGAATAAAGGTTCCTCCATGAATCGTGCTTATGTCAGCATGACGGAAACGTGTCAATCAGCCCTGTCATTTTTTTTTTTTTGCCTGCAAAATAAAAAAAAAGTTTTTGCTTCATAAAAGTAGCAAGCACCTATTGTGGTATGTCCAACAATTTTGGGGAATGCTTACTTCGCCGCGTGCGTTAGGGCTATGGATAGCATAGTGCCACGGCACCGTTGTACGTTGTAAACATCCACTCTATGTTGATCTCCGATAAAATTGTAGCCAGACGCACCTGTGTTTCCCTGCATCATCAGCCTGTTTGTTTCGGTTGGATTGGCTTATAAGCCATGGCTGAAAATACTGCTGGTTGATTTGGTATGAGAGAAAAATACTGTTCAAGCCATGGATTATAAGCCAGATACGAGCAATCCAGCTGAAACGAACAGGCTGATACTCTTGACCATGTCGCTTTGATTCCCTTGCTGACAACAGATCTGCTGTCATGTTGACCGAGAGCCAAGATGGTTAGCAGCCGAGACTAGCGTTCGATCTTCCTCCTAGTCCCTCTCTTGACCCATGGACCATGGTGTTGTGGTGCTTGGTTAGAACTTTAGGGCCTGGGTTGGGTGGCACTAAGGGGCCAGGCCGCATAGAGGGATAGTCGTGCGTGGTGGTGGTAAGCATCTGTCTTAATTTGTACAAGGATAGGGTACAGGAAGCGATGCCATATTGTGAACCACACGGCAGGTGGCGATGGCGGCATGTCGCCGCCGGCCCGGGGGTGGCGGTGGAGCTGCACATTGTTGTAAATGCCGAAGGGCTTACACAGCTACACCAAAAAGACAGGCGTTAGCAAAGTTACCCAGTTTACTTAAATATCCTGTCTTAAATGCTTAATCAATGTTACAACAAGCGTGATGAGATAGTGTCAACAATCAGGAACGGAAGGATGACGAAATGGCAATGGCAATGTTGCACTAGTTGACATGTCATCCGACGACATCTGGTGCACCAACAAGCACGGATCCACCAAGCATACGAACACGAGGACAATGCGCACAGGGACACGCGAGATTGATGCAAGAACTAATCAGCAAAAACGAAGCGAAGTCTCTCCTCTATGGCTGTACATTGCATGCACACGACACGACTGAATCAATCATCAATGAAGCGAGCAAGTGCGGGAACGGGTTAATCGATCGATGAGCGGCACGAACCAGGGGCCGCCGCCGCCGTCAGGGGTCTAGGTGGATCGGCAGCACCGTGCTCCGCGAGCTCCGGCCGAGCCCGAACGACGACAGGAGCCGCCGGAACCGGCCGCTCGTCTCGCCAGCGCCGCGGTCAGCGACGTTATTGCTGCTGCTACTGCCGGCGCTGGCGTCAAGGCTCGGGCCGGCCTCCTCCGAGCTGCCAGCAGTAGAAGGCTCCTTGGTCTGCGGCTTCCGGCCGAGGCCGCCCGCGAAGCAGTCCATGGAGAAGGAGCGCGTGATGGGCTCCTGCGCGGCGGCGCCGGTCTTGGTCGGGAACCTGCAGGAGCTCCCGTACCCGACCCTCCCCGTGGCGTCGATGCGCCGCGTATCGCCGCCGAGCGGCTGCAAGTCGCGGCAGGACGCGCCGTGGTCGTCGCGCGCGAGCGGGATGACGGCGCCGCCGGTGACGACGGTGCGGCAGAGCGGGCAGCTGACGTTGTGGTGGAGCCAGGTATCGATGCAGTCGATGTGGAAGGCGTGAGAGCAGGCGGGCAGCTGCTTGAGCCGCTCCCCGGGCGCGAACTCGCCCAGGCACACGGCGCACTCGGATGCGGAGTCGTCCCTCACCCGGCGGCGGTAGTACCTGACGACGGGGAGCGCGGCGACGACGTCCGGGTCGAGCCCGCCCGGGAGCTCGGCGGCCTCTTGGTCTGTGAAGAAGACCGCGGAGACTCGCTCCACCAGGTGGTGGTCGTCGCGGCGCGCGCGGTGGAACAGCAGGCCCGACCCGCCGGCGGGCCCCCGCCGCGGAGCCAGCAGCGGACGACGAGGAAGTAGTAGCTGATGAGGATGAGAGAGGTGACCATGAACCCGATTGCGATGACGATGGCGATCGGGAACGACGCCGTGCCCTGCCCGCCGTACGGCGGCGGGGACGACGCGTCCGGCGGCGGTATGGGCGCGCCTGCCGCGTCCATCGCTGCAGACGTGCGCGCGCCTCGCCTGGACAAAGTCAATGCCTGCGCGAGGACAGATCAGCCTCGGGCGGCTAACAGACCGGCCCGAGCAAGAAATAGGCGCACGACGCAGCTAGCGAGTGATCCAAGGAAGCGAGCCCGCGAGACGAAGAGCGCCGCAGCCTGCTGCAGGTGGAGGAGAGGTGCGGGCTGGGGCCTGGGCCGCTGGGGTGTACTAGCCGGTGGCCGGGCGCTGGTGCGCGCGGCCGCGTCGTTTAATAGAAAACTGCGGCTCGCCAACTCGCGAAAGAGATGATTGCTGTGCCTGCCGGTACGCACGCGAGGCCGAGGCCGTGGTGCAGGGCCAAGTTTGAAACGCCTATTTATTTGGATGAAGTTTATTTTTAGCACCTCAACTGTTGTGTTGATATCATTTTAACCATCAACTATAAAACCGTTTAGTACCAGTATTCCAACGGTCAAAACCGTTCATTTTTAGCATCTGGACGGGGCAAGACTGTTTTAACCGACGTTGAGCGATTTTGACCACGCCATGCGCCCACGCTGGCATTGACCACCTCGTAGGACACTGGGCTGCATCTCAGCGACATGTGGGGCCCGTGCGTCACCCACTTATTCCCTCCCTCTCCTTCCTCCGGCTCTAGCAGCATTCGGACAAGCAAGCTCGGCCCCATTGCGGGCGCGGGAGGTCCGCCCCAGCGACAGACGAGGCGGACCGAGCTAGGGGACGGCGGCGGATGGGGTGACCGGGCCACCGAGGCCATAGGCGCCGACGGGGACGAGCTAGTGAGGCATAGCTCCAGTCGAGCCATCGTCGGGCTCGCTCGCGTTAGCGTGCTGCTCGCTTCCCCGACGGGCGAAAGCGGCTACACCATGGCCGGCGGCGCAATTGTCTGACTCTGCTGCCAGCGGGCGAAAGCACGCCCCATTTGCTTGCGCTGACGCGCCGCTATCGCGCGGGCTCGCCGGCCCCGACAACTCCCATGCCTCGATGCTCGGCGGTGAAGGCACCACGACCTCGTCGGGCTCACGAGCGGGGGCCACCGGACGAAGAAAGCGGCGGCGCGCGCCATGGTCGGGCGAAGCGCGCACGATTGATTGAGACGCTTCGGTCGCTATTGGGCAAGTGTGAGCAAAAGCTGCCGCGCCGGGCCACCGAAAGCGGTACCAAAAGGCTCGCGCATGGGGGCTGATGTGGCGTCACCGGGATGCGTCTGCCGAGACGCGGTACGGTGGGCACGTCGCCGCCGACCACAGGCTCATGGCTACTCGGTGCTCGCAGGCCGCCAGCAAGCTAAACGAGCGCCACTGCCGCTTCCGCCAAGCCCACGCAAGTGGCGCGCCCTGTCACCGGCTCGCTGCGCCGCAACAGCACCACGACCACGGCATCGCTGCCACCGCGCCCTCCTACGCAAGTGGTCGGGACACCGCCGTGTTCCCCACCGAGCCCCCTCCCTACCACACCCAGCGACGCCTCTCCTCGGCTCCTTCCCGCTGCTGTGGCATATCTCCACCACAGCCATGGTCGTCAGGTCGCCGGTGCACGTGGCCATCAAAGTAGCAGACCATGGCCCGCCTCCCGCCGAGCCCTCTTCCTCACGCACCCGACGTGCTTCTCCTCGCCTCCTCCCCGCCACTGTGGCATCTCTCCACCATGGCCATGTCCGCCAGGTCGCCAGCGCGCGTGGCCAGCAGACCACAACCCGCTTCCCGCCGAGCCCTCTTCATCCCAAACCCGGCGCACCTCTCCTCGGCTCCTCTCCGCTGCCGTGGTTGTGGTCGCCGGGCCGCCGGCGCATGTGGCTAGCAACCCATGACCCGCCTCCCACCGAGTCGTAGCCGGCCTCGGGATTCTTGCGTGGGCTAACTTGCTTGCTGGCCGGCCTCCTCCTCCCACTGTTGTGTGGGCACGGAGGCCATGTAGGGTGTAGCTCCGACAGCTACAACAGGCAAGGGTCGGCGTCGAGATTTCTCCGGCAAGGCACTGCAGCAGTTAGGAGGCGGCGTCGGGATTTCACCCATGGGTTGTGGCACTGCCGTGGTGGCGGCGTAGGTGCGGCGCTGCCGTGGGGGACGGCGCCGGTGATGCTTGGGCCAGAGGCGGCGTGGGGCGCTACCGTGATGATGGAGAGGGAGGGGATGGGTGGTTGACGCGTGTGCCCCACATGTCCCTAGATGGAGGCCAACGTCCTACGTGGCGGTCAACACCAGCGTGCGCGTGGTCAAACCCGCTCCACGTTGGACAAAACAGCCCTAGCCGCGTCCAGGTGCTAAAAGTAAACTGTTTTGACAATTGAGTTACCAGCATTAGATGATTTTATAGTTGATGATCAAAATTAGACGAACCCAATTATTGAGTGGCCAAAAATGAAGTTAATCCTTTTATTTTATACGTGCGTGCGGGACTGCGGGTGGCGTGGAAGTGGAAACCGCAGCGAGCGACGACGGCGACGGTTCAGCGGCAGTGCGGACGCGCGGGTCCCTGTCCCTGGTGGGGACTGGTGATGGCTTCCCCTTCCGTAGATGCCTAGGATCCTCGCCCCAGTCGGCTGCGCCAGTGCGGAACGTCTGCGACTCTCCGGCGGCCCGGCAGCCGCCACCGGATCCAACGCAAGGCAGGCAACGGACTAGCGGAGCCGCCGCCGGCAGCAGCTGTCCCTGTACGCTGTCTGCAGCATCCAAACTGATCACAACACGCACGCGTTAGAAATCTGGCGTAGCCACGTCACAAACATTTGACTAATTCCGGAGCGCACACGCACTTGCCCGGAGTGCCCAACTTGGGCTTAGAACAGTCCACCCCATGCCGTCACCCGAAGAGATCAATAATGCAAGTGACCGTGATGATGGGTTTGTTTCCAGCAGCGCCATTTTCTATCGTTACGTTCCGTCGGCTGCCGCCTAACTCGCGTTGCCTAATCGAAGTGGTTCAAGTGGATGGACACTGGACACGAGCCGTATGAGCTGGAAATGGTTTTTATCTTCGCCGAACTAACGCTTTGCGTGTATGCCCTGTTTGTTTATCCACATGTTTCCGTTGTGTTTCATGGAAGCCTTTTAGAAAAATGCAGTAAAAGGAGTGGTTCTGACTGCCCTGTTCAGACTAATCTGATTATGTTGCTTGGATCTATTTGTCATTTTTAATTGTCCAGAGTCAACTCCGGTTTGCATAGATACGTACCTAGCTAGTACGTATCATTGTAAGCACAAATCAAATTGCCTGATGCTGCTTGCTTTAGTTCTTCTCGCTCCCATGCTGACGACTCAAAGATACGTACCATGATTTCGTTTCGGAAATAACTGGTTGGAAAGAACGTACACCTGCTTAATACCATTCGCAGCGTTGTGTTTAAGAGGAAATGATTCATTCTAAAAAAGGAACATAAAGAAGGCTTCCTCTCACCAAAAAAAAAAAAGGACGCTAATCTAGGCCCTTTTCAGGAAGTTAAATGGGTTCTTGGAGCCTAGCTAGTTTTTTTTTTTTAGCACACTTGGAGCCTAGCTAGTTGGCCATTCAGGGCCATGTGGTGGGCTCACGCTTTCTGGCCCAAAACTGAGCTGCAACTCATTTTTTTCTACTTAATTCTACTTTCAGATATGGCTATATAGTAGGAGTAAAATACCGGGTCAATTGGTGTCTGAACAGAAGTGAAGTTCAGAGGTATATCACGCTCCTTGGCATATATTCACATGTCACACCCAGGGCCGGAGCCATAACAACCAAATCAACATGTTAATTTGTGCTACGATACAAAAGATAGCTAAAAACTAAAAAATAAAGGGAATGGAACTAATTAGCCTCAGGTCTCTAACCTACTCCCGATGAATCTAATTATTTGGCCAGAAAAAGAATCACAGTTTATAACAGGAAGTAGTTAAATAGGGGCAAAATTAATTAACCCTAGATTCTAAATGTTTTTTTTTAGAAAAACTGGAGGGGTTTGCACCCCTACAGCATATTTATTAAATAACACATATAGTGCAGAACATACTGAGAGCCGGGAGGGAGGGAAAGTTAAGCTACAAAAAAAGGAAATGAGAAAAAGCAAAGCTACCACCGAAAGGTGGTTCGCAAAACAAATAGTGTGTGCCTGTCTAAAAGTTTATATCTCCGCCAGCCACTCCGCAAGCCTCGCCGGAGCGTGGTCCGCGGCGTCCGACATAAGTCGGGCGGGCGAGGGACGTGTTCCCCGGCTTTTCCCCGCAGCCCCTTTCTCCTTCCTCGGTGTTCTGACGGCCCCCGCAGCCTTCCTCTCCTCTCCTCGGTGTTGGGCAGGAGTGCGCTGGCTTTAAGCTACAGGAAGGTCTCCAAAAAAAGAAAGCAAAAGCACAAAGCTACCACCGGAAAGGCGGCTGGCCAAGCTAAGTTAAATCTGCAATCCATTGAGTAATTCCTGGATGGTAGCTTCTTTTTGTTCGCAGCAGTAAAAGCTGGAACTCATCTCTGAAGTTTTGCTTTGATATTTGAAGATTCTGATCAATCTGTCGGATGATCTTGTCATTTCCTGCCTTCCAGGTGGTCCAACACATTAATATGATGACCTCCATGAAGAACGGCACCCGCAGTTGCTCTTTGAATCCCAGAAGGTTCTGAAAGGGATCAGAGTTGTGATCAACCTGAATGTTAAGCCAAGCCCAGCATTGTGTGGCAAAAGGACAGCCAAGAAAAAGGTGTAAGAGTGAGTCTTCAGTTGAACCATTGCAAAGAATGCAGTTGTAGTCTTGGAGATCCATATTCTTTCTTCTTAATGTTTCCCTAGTACTCAGCCTATCCTTTATAAGAAGCCAAAAGAACACTTTATGCTTATTTTGGCAAGAACTTTTCCAGAGCAAATTGTAAACTGGGTGTAATATCAATGTTAAATGACAAATAGTCAGTCACTTGTTGTTTAGACATTATTAGGACAAAATGGCCGTTTAAACAGGTTTAATGGACGATTAAATGAAAATGGCGTACCATCGTGTAGCATTTAAGCGTTGAGTACGTGAGTTAAATGATCGTTTAGGTGAACAATGATAGAAACATAGGAGATAGGAAGATAACAGGAAGATGAATCCTAAATAATATAGATGCCATTGGAGATCCATTCAGAGGTAGCAAACAAGCAAAACACTAGCTAATTACAATTAACCAGCTATTAGAGATTAATATAGAAGAACAACAAAACATAGTACAAATAATATCATTAACCAGCTATTTGACATTAATGTAGAGGAAGAACAAAAAAATCAAAGTACAAGTAGCATGATTAACCAGCTATTTCATATTTACTTTTTTAGAAAGTGAGTCTCATCTGGTTTGGTTGGAATGTAAGGTGGTGTATGTCGATCATTCAAGTCCAAGTTCTCTTCTACTCAAATTTGGTGTCTATTTTTTTATTGATAATGAAAGGTGGTTTAATTCGTCCTAATAAGTTGGTTTTAGTTTTTAAAATATTTCATATTAGTTTTCCCATTCATATAGTTAAATATGCATAGTCGTATTCTGCTTTATGTGCTTTAACCCACTTTGAAATATGCTAAAATAGACCTATTCCCTCCAGCCAAGTGAATGACCATTTTAGGTTCATGTAGTATCCATTGTAAGCTTTGGTCACAAACAGATATGTATGTTAGGAATGCATGTTGTCTCGTAAAGTGGTTTTGTAATAGTATATTTTTGTTTTATTTGTTTATACTTGGTCAAAAATAAAAACATCTTGGGGTGCCTTCGCTGACTTTGTTAATCTCGTGGATTCGAAAAAAAAAAGTCACTTTATTTCATAGCTAGGTACTGTTAATTGTTAGCTTGACAATTACCAGCCTTTTGGACGAGCACTGTGCCTCTGGGCACTGTCCAGCAAATTGGCAGACTGCCAACGACAGTGTTGCCATCCGCCGCCAAAATGGCAAGTAAGCAGTCCTGCATCCATTCCATTTCTGTTGCTCTGGGAGCCACGCTACGTCTCCCGATCCAATCGCTCGGTTGACGAAAAAGACGCGTAGCCATGACAATGTGCAAATTGCGATGTCAAAATGACAGTGCAATATTATCTGGCAGCGCCTAGCAGCAAAATGCCAAAATAGGAGTAGGGGCGTAGGGCGAGTATAGCATATATATGCGATGTCTAGGCACTGTCCAGCTGGAGCGAGGTCAATGCAAATACGTACTCCTTCCCTGCGTCGTCCATTCCATTTATGCACGTTGTTCGTACCTCCGATCGGCTCACAAAAAGGGGGAAAAAAAAGGATCAGTAGCCTCTAGCCAGCATGTTCGTTTTATATTGGAAGGACCACGTACGATACTACACCAATTGGCAATCTGCCAACGCCAGTGTTGCCATCCGCCGCCAAAATGGCAAGTAAGGGTACCTGAAGGAGCAGCATTCCATTTCTGTTGCTCTGCGAAACCTAAAAACGAAATATCTGCTAGCTGCTCTGGCGCCGCGCTGCGCCACGTTCCTCCCCGCGGCACGGTGACGAGGTGGTCGCGCCGCTGCCCTACAGTGCGGTCGCCCGCGTGGCCGCATGGCAGCGCAGGACGGGGCGGCGTGCACGCCTCGCGCGGCATCGATCAGCAGGCAAAGCTAGGTAGCTTAGCTAGGCAGCTTCCCTGCAGGCGGCGCGCGCGACCAGCCCACCCGCGCTGCACATGGACGCCGCCAACTTGGCAGGCGGATCGACGGCACACGGCGCCCGCAGCGCCACACCGGGGCCGCGCCCGCGCAGGTGATCGCCCGGAGACGGGACAACGATCGAGACGGCGACGCCCGATCGATGGCGAGATCGAGGCGAAAGGCGCGTGGCTTTCTCCAAATCATTGCCGCGCCCCACAGCCATGCGTGCGCGTCGCCCCGATCGATCCCTGTCCGCTTTACTCGGCAGTCGGCAACAAGTTGCCCCGGCCGATGGAGATCTTCGTCTTTTTCGCCTCCTGTTTCGACGAACCACACGTAGCAGTATGAGCTAGCTAGGCTATGACACCATCAATCACGGTTGGTGATTTAACTTCGCCAGAAAAACTCAGTCCCTAAAATTTTGAAGTTGAAGTTATAATTTTCATAACAAAGTTTGCTTACAGTAAAAAAAGTATAGTGAAGATGAAAGTTTAAACTTTGCGAAAGGAAATTTACTGAAAAGAAGAAGGAAACAAAGCCAAGCGAAGACAAATATTTGACTTCGCTTAACATTTCAAAGACAGAAAAGAAGGAGGGCAAGAACTAACTAAGTCCCAAGATACGAAGACACATAGAAGATTGAAGGCCAAAAGTTGATTTGGAAGGGAAAAAAGACCACTTCGTCCTTATAGTTGAAAATGGTTGTAAATATTTGAGTTAGGGATAAAATAGTCATTTTGTTTAAAATACGAAGACTAGACCCCTATAAATACCTCCTCTGACATGTACAGGACGAGGATGAAAATAAATACAACTTTTATCTTGTGTTCAAACTTTGATGCTTGAGTAATTTTTTACCCAACAATCAGCTAACTTGATCCCTGGTACGGTGATGCATGATTGAAGAACCTTCGCCATTGACGATGGACGACCGCTACGCCGGGTAATATTAGCTACCCCTCCACTCCAAATTATAAGTCATTATCAAAAATCCTAGAAAGTCAAAGCATCTTAAGTTTAACTAAAATTATAAAAAAATACAAAGATTTATAACATCAAATAAATATACTATAAAAATATAATTAATAAAAATCTAATGATACTTAATTGGTAACATAAATATGATTATCTTATCATATAGATTTGGTCAAACTTGAGAACTATTGACTCTCCAACATTTATGGAATAACTTATAATTTTGATGGAGGAAGTACTATACAATACAACATATACTCCCTCCGTCCCAAATTATTTGTCGCTTTTGGTTTTCGTGCCGCAAGTTTTGATTCGATTTATAGAAAATACGTGCAACATTTGTATTCCCAAATAAATTTATTAAAAAACTAGATTCAAAGATCTTACTAATGATATTAATTATGTATCATAAATATTAATATTTTTTACTATATATTTTATCAAAATTGTTTCTCAAGAAAAAAAACGACATATATTTTGAGACGGAGAGAGTTGCGCTCGTCGGCATCTTTTGCGTTCTAGAGCATAGACCCTTCGAGTAATAGGAGAAGAATATGCACTCCGTCCATATGTATAAAGTGAAAAATTATGGCAAACACACGACACGATAGATGGCGGCAAACATTATAAAGCTAGCTTAAAGGTACCAACAGGGCGCACATGAACATGTACAAAAAGACTGGCTATGAGCCCCGGCCCCGTACTAAAAATTGGAAAGATTGGGTATGCATGATTCTCTATGAATACATCACCAACGTCGCAAGATCGGGAAGACGAATATTATACTGATTCCTACCCATACCCATACGTAAGAACAAGGACTATTCGACATCTTGCCTTCACCTGTTCACCATGCAATTTAACGCTTGCTATCTACCGCTACTACTAACTTTCGAACCTATATATACTCACTTATTTTTTCTTGCTAGCTCCTGAATAAAAATGTAGTACTCCCTCAGTTTTAATTAATAGGTTGTTTTGGCTTTTCTATATACACAATTTTTACTATGTATATAGACATATCATATATTTAGGTGCATAACAGAAGCTATGATAACTTATAAATCCAAAATGACATATAATTTATGACATAGGGTTGTACTAATTAAATAAAATATATTGGTAGCGTCTGCACTGGAGAAACTTGAAATAAATTCCTCAACGTCTGATGTGTCTTTTTTATCACCAATTTCTGTTGTTGACCCGACGCCATTGGAGACACTGTCGAAAATTTTGATGTTTTTTAGTCATCAGTCATCGGTTTCATCGTCCAATTGGTATACAGTTACTGGTCAGGTTGCAGTTTGTAGAAGTTTTGGTTTCCATTTGTCTACGTACGTGGTCAGATTAAGGGCACTCCCAACCCAAAAACCACATGGTTTCTATATTAATTAATTAGAGCGTCAACTAAACAGAAAAGATGATGTGGCAAGAAGAGGAGAAAATGATTTCTTAATAAAAAACCATGTCTACACATGGACCAAGACACGAAGGGATGAGATAGATTTTTTTAAAAAGAGTCAACAGGGGAGGTCCCTACCTGCATTTTTGTATATATATAAAGGAAAAAATATGTACATGAGAATTATCATATATGATAGGTAGATGAGTGAGAGACAATACATGTGATTGGACAAAAGATCATTATGTAAAAAGTCATCGTGTCTTTTTAGATTGGATGAATCTATACTTTAAAAAAAAATCATTTCATCGCCTTTGTTTATTATATAGACCATTAGATCATCGCAAAATCCAAAGATACATATTCTTTTTTATTAGTAATCTCATAATTTGTAGAACCTCTCCCTGAACTTGGGGCTCATTTGAACATTGTGGTATACCTGTGTAATAGATTTTTTTTAGATTACACAGCATAACGTAAACACTCACAACGTAAGCACACTCACCCCTATGAACGCACTCACGCAAATACTACTCTTATGAGCATCCTCGAGCATCTTCGAGCACTACTGAGAACCATGTAGGAAAAGGTGCAGTGCTGCATTATATTTGGGGATTATATTGGAATTAGATATATATGCCTCACGGCTCGAGTCGGTATCGGCCACCGCGAGAATATAGCCCGCGGGCCGGGTCCTGCGCGCGCGTATGGTCTCGCGCACGCACACGACGCCCGCTACCAAACCGGCGGCATGCGTGGACGTACGTTGTTCACCTGGAGATGAAAGCAAGGTTCGTGTTGGTTCATGCGATGGATCTCGATCCGATCCATAGGCGAGGGGCGGGCGCGGCAGAGATAGATAGGTGCACGCATGGAGATCAGAGTGCGCTGCAGTACAAGCAAGTTGATTCACGCGGAGAGCGATGGAAGCATCGATCTCGTCGACAGAGATCAGAGGTAGTACGCGTACGTCCCCTTCCATTTATCCGTGGTGCAGTGGGATATGATAATTCAGCTCGTCCACAACGAACTCTAGGCCACGTTTAGTTGGTCACCAAGTTGGCGCCGACTGATTTCGTGAAGCACTGTAGTGCTTGTTCGTTTTTATTTGGTGATAATTGTCCAAACATTGACTAATTAAATTCAAAACGTTCGTCCCGTAAAGTACAATCAAACTGTGCAATTAGTTTTTTATTTCGTCAACATTTAGTACTCCATGCATGTACCACAAGTTTAATGTGACAGGGAATCTTTTTTTTGCATAATGTCAAAGTTGGTATTTTGAATGAACTAAACAGGGCCTATGTTAGTATGTACGTGCAGTGGCGGAGGGAGGCAAAAGATGTATCGACCAGCTGTCGAGTTGGGGGTTGCCGTTGCCGGCACGGTGAAAAATGCACCGGCGCGTCGGCTTTTTCTCGCGTTAGTCCGCCGTCAAGCCGTGCAACCCACGTGACGGATCGAGATTCCGCCGCGCAGCGAGCGACCTCCACGTCCTATAACAGAGGCCCCGTTCCGCTCGCTGAATCTTGGCTGAAACGGATGAAAAATATTGTTCTGGCTGAATTGTTGTGAGAGAAAAACACTGTTCCGACTAAAAAAACAAACCGAATAAACCAAACATAAGGTAAGTCGAACAGAGCCAGAGTACCAGACTACTGTACCACGCGCCGTCGTCACAACTCACAACTCACAAACATGCATGACAGCAAAGTATGTAAAATCTGACCGACCAGAGCAGCCGCCGGAGCTATGGGTGTGTTTTGGTTCGCTTCCGAGACAAGTGTGGGTAGCAAAACTAAGACAGCCTTGCTTTAGTCAGTTTTAGCCAATGCAAGTAGCACATGTTTAGTTACATGTACTGGTTAAGTCGGGCTAGGAATCGGTGTGATTGGTTGTCTGACTTGCGTAGAGTCACCTCATCTGAGCCGGTAAGTTTACCCCTCTCACACATTCTGTCGAACACGGGCTGGGCATCATCTGTGGTTGCGTCCAGGTTGCTCCCATGGCCGTGGCAGGTTGCTCGCGCGGTGGAGCTCCCATGGTGGCGCAGTGGAGCTCCCATGGCTCGACGGACCCAGACCAGACGAGGAGGTTGGACGCCGGAACAGATCGAACCTGTGAGCACCTTGGCTGACGGAGATGCCACCATGCCACGCACCCCCTGCCGCACGTCACTGCCGCGGCCTCCATGGGTCCGCACCGCATGCTCGAGCACCTCCGACGGAGATGGCTGAGCGGCCTCCATCTTCACTCGAACGGCGCCGCCGCGGAGGTGATGGGGAAGAGCGGGAGCAGGCGTGGGGGCTTGGCGCCGCTCCTCGGGGACAGGTGGAGAGTAAGAAGCCCCTCTCCGGTGTGTGGCCTCCGCGGCGGCCGGAGCACGAGCAGGATCCCGCGCGTGGCCCTCCGCGGCGGCCGGAGGACGAGCGGCATCCGGCGTGGCCCTCCGCGACGACCGAAGCACGGGATTCGGCGGAGTGGAGGCGGGAGGTGAGCGGAGTCGGGGTCGAGTTAGACCGAGCCAGGCTTGGATAGAACGACGGGATCGGTCGTTTTCAGCAATGCAGCTTATCCGTACGAAATGAGCTCGTGGGAGCCTGGCTAGTAGGCTAAACAGGAAAACAAACAGCCTATTATGCAAGCCTGGCTAGGAGTTAAGCCAGGAAACAAACACACCCTATATCTTCACCGCTGTCGGGGTCAAATAGATGTAGGAATAAAAGGGAAAGCGTATACATACCACGTACGGACAGTAGCTGCATGCAATGCAATACGGTATAGTATGCTGCCCACCGTGTATAAATAGCTGCCGTGCACCAGAATCCCAGGAACATCCCAAATATCACCTACATAGCTATAGTGCTAGCTAGCTATCCAGTATATAGACGACTATATACTAGCACACACGGCCGTATATAGTCTATTGCTTTCTAGTTCTCGCTAGCAGAATCAAGCTGAACTACTACTCTACTAGCTATAGCTAAGCCCGTGATCCATCAACAATGGAGGATGACAAGAAGGAGGGCAAGTACCGCGGCGTGCGGAAGCGGCCGTGGGGCAAGTTCGCCGCGGAGATCCGGGACCCCGAGCGCGGCGGCTCCCGCGTCTGGCTCGGCACCTTCGACACCGCCGAGGAGGCCGCCAGGGCCTACGACCGCGCCGCATTCGCCATGAAGGGCGCCACGGCCGTGCTCAACTTCCCCAGCGGAGGAGGAGGGGCTCCCGGTGGCCGGACCAGCGGCGCCGGCTCTTCCTCCTCCTCGTCCACCACGTCGGCTCCGGCCAGGGGGACGAGCAGGACGACCCGGGTTCCTGACTCGGAGAAGGTGGAGCTGGAGTGCCTCGACGACAGGGTCTTGGAGGAGCTGCTCGCGGAGGACAAGTACAACAAAAACCACTGATCGTGATCGGTCATACTGCAACGTAAATGGTAGCCACCGCTACACGCTGCTCCTCGATCGCTGCTTCCAGTAAAGGAGACAACAATTAAGTTATACTACTACCGATCAATAAGAATACACGCTCCTGTTCTTTTCGGTGCCTGGACTGCTGCATGGACATGACTTGCATGGACACACACGTGTACACACTAAACAGCTTACACGTCATTGTTCCAGCAAGCTCGATCATGCAGCGTCCTCGATCTGTCGTCACCACGAAGACGGAAGAATAGACCATGCATGCATGCATTTGGTTCAGCGCCAGAACGTACGGTTATACACACACACACACAGTATACAATGCTACTGCATTTACATAAACCTATATATGATTATGCATATTTTTTTTAGTCAATCTCCCGAAAATGAAATATATATGCATATGTTCATACATCCAAACTACTTTTTTTTCAAAAACAATTATGGCCATATAGTCGCTCGTCCTCTCAGTGAAAAATACATGTCCAAGCATGTTCTTGAAAAGATCTGGCTACATGGGAAATATATGTAGTTGAATGTTTGTGGAAGTCTGAAAAATTGATTTTGTGACATCTGGTTGTTGTGCATAAAAAGAGCTAGTGCTAACTGATGATGTATGGACGACCCTACTTCTAAAACAATGATAAGGAGGAGAAAACGACATTGGGAATATTCTTATTCTAAGATCTAAGGTTTTTCTCCTTCACGCAATAAATATTTTGTTATGTATATAGTTATATATTTATCTATGTGTTGTGCCCCAGTGTCCTTGACACTACTAGAGAACAGACTTTAGAACGATGTTCCAATTTGGCATTAGCCTCGGTATTTTTTGTCGCCGGGACTAAAGGACCATTTAGTCCCGGTTCGTAATACCAACCGGGACTAAAGGTCCCTGCCCAACGATCGTCCGAGTGGCAGGGATCTTACCTTTACCAGCCGGGACTAAAGGTTTTAGTCCCGGTTTGGGTGATACCCCGGGAATAAATATTAATCTTTAGTCCCGGTTTGGCCACCTAACCGGGACTAATTATGCGGGCCTATACAACGGCTCATTTCTTCCTCCCCGAGCCCGAGCCATTCCATTCAAACCCATTGCCTCTGTTCTTCAGCTTGCTGTTGTTCTTGCTCTCTCCCCCTCCATTGGTGTTGCTCTTCGATTTTGGAGGTAACAAACTTAATCCTCTTATGTTTTATCAGTAGCTTATCTCATTTTGCGATGTAGATACATGTGTAACTTTATATGTTGGACTTTATTATGATTTTATATGTTATTTTTAGCTCAAAATCACATGATGATTTGCATATATGTTTAGATAAACAAAAGTTAAATTAGTTCATCAAAATCACGCCTCGCTCGTCCTCGCTGGAGCACGCGCCATCCTCGTCCCCGGCGGCTTACGTGATCTTAGAATTAATTTTTCCATGAAATGAAAAACTTAGAAAATAGTTAGAAAATTGTAGAAAATCCGTACTAGTTGAACTTGCGGACCGTGATCATCTCGGCGAGCATTTTCTCTGCCGAGCGGTAACGGACGTCAAGGAGGAGCTTTGATTCTACGAGGGAGAGCGGCAACGGTCGTGGAAGACCGTGTTCCCTTCCTCGTAGAATCGGAGCTCTTCCTTGGCCAAGTACGGTGCCGTCCGGTGGAGAAATGCTCGTCGAGATGATCACGTAAGCAATGTCAACTAGTACGGATGGTTATTTATTGAAACATGTTTTTGAGCTATGTGATTTCTATGTCATTTTTAGCTCAAAATCACATGATGATTTACAATAGTAAAATCACTTGATAGTTTGGTATTTTACTATTATACATAGTACATATTTCATGGTTTAGTTAGATAAATAAATAATTTTTGTTTTGTTTAAATATATTATTTTAGAAAATGTGAAATTTACAGTAGTTTGCAAAAATAAGTATAGAAAGTAGATGACAACTGGTACCGGATCCTCGGCCTCTCGTTCGGTTGCAAAACGACTGAGGCCAGAACTCACTCTCATTATCTGCGGCAAGTGTAAGCAGAAGATTGTGATGGAGTACCGAGTCAAGAGACAGGGACCCAACAAGGGTCGTGTTTTCTACAAGTGCCCAGATCGCGATGTGAGTTTCTTACGCATTTGATTATTATGGCTAATTTTCCTGCTTTTCTTGAATATTTTTGACTAAATATTTTTTGGCTTTAATTTCAGTGGGAGGGCAATGGATGCGATGGTTGGTACTGGGAGGAAGATTATGCTACATACGTGTAGAATTCAGCTGCTGCTGATGAGGCAGTGAGCCAGCAGGAGAAGCTTATTGATATTCAACAGAAGAATGATTTGTCTGTTTTAGTTGCGTACGATCACGAAATAATTATGTTACTGAAGTGCATTGTAGTTTTAGTTTGTTTAGTGATAGTTGGGATTGCTTACGTTGTAGCCAGGCTTAGTTAATTAATCAACCGTGTGTGTGTCATCTATGTTGTGTAATAAAATACTTAATTATGTTCAAGGTTTTTATAATTTATCGTGTAATACAGATTATGTCACGCCATTGGATGTACAATGCCGATCGCCGCTCCCAAGACTTTATTGAGGGCTTGCACTATTTCTTAGGTGTGGTCAAGGCAAATAAGCGGGATAGTTTCATGTGTTGTCCATGTGCCCTATGTAAGAATTTAAAGGAATATTCAAGCTCAATGAGTCTTCATTCACATTTGCTTAAGTCAGGTTTCATGTCAAACTATATATGTTGGACTAAGCATGGAGAAAGTGGGGTCATGATGGTAGAAGGTGAAGGAGAAGATTTAGACATTGATGACATTATTGCTCAGTATGGTGCCTTTGATGATACTACAATGGGGGGAGATGAAGAAGAGGTAGCGGTAGAAGATGATCTCGGTGATGCTCTTGGCGATGCCATTCATGATGCACAACAAGAATGGGAAAGTGACAAAGAGAAAGTTAAGTTCGAGCGCATGTTTGAGGATCATAGGAAGTTGCTATACTCGACGGTCGAAGAGGGGCAAAAAAAGCTGGGTACAACACTAGAATTGTTACAGTGGAAGGCAAAGAATGGTGTATCCGACAAGGCATTTGGGAATTTATTGAACCTCATAAAGAAGATGCTTCTGAAGCCAAATGAATTGCTGCCGATGTGAGTCAGGTGTTCTATGTGAAAGATATGTCTACAAAATCAAAGAGAGGAAAAAACGAAGACATCAACTCAATGATCAATGAGCCAAAGCGCCACATAATTCTTTCTGGGAAAATAAATATAGTGAGAATTGAAGACAAGTCAGACATGTCAGAAGATTACGAAAGAAATGTCCGAATTCCATCCTTCATAGTGAAGAAAGATCCAAGCATCATGTTAAATGATGAAGACACTCCATGGTTATGACAAGATCATAACCAAGGGTCATACGTCAAGAAAAAATTCACTGTTGTGCCCGCATGATACAACGATGCATGTTTAATATATTATGTTTTAGAGACGGATATTATGTAATATGTTATGAATTCACAATTGTAGATCTTGCTAAGATGATCAAACTTGGTATTCAGAGTTTTTTCATCTGAGGTCATTTAGTGTCTCATTTGAGCAAGTTTGACCAAGTCAAATTTGGTCAAATGAAAAAACAACACTTTGACTCTAGTATTATGAACTATAAATGACTTCAAATTGAAAAGTTTTGAATACCAAGTTTGTTAAACTCAAAAAGATCTACAATTGTTGTTTTGGTCAACTTTCCATTTGAGAAAGTTTGGACGGTTCAAATTTGTGATTTTTAAATTTCGACGCTTACAAACTAGTTTTCGGAACCCCAGATTGTCTAAAATTGAAAAGTTTTGAATACCAAGTTTGTTCAGATCATCAATATCTACAATCCTTATATAGGCCATTTTTTCATTTGAGAAAGCTTGAATAAAATGTAGTTCAAATTTCACAAGTGTGTGACATAGTTTTAGAAAGTCTATATGAGATTCAAGAAGTTGTGACTAGTGTTTGATAAAAATTTCTCAAATAGGAAAATGAGCTATGTAACAATTGTAGATCTTGCTGAGATGATCAAACTTGGTATTCAGAGTTTTTTCATCTGAGGTCATTTAGTGTCTCATTTGAGCAAGTTTGACCAAGTCAAATTTGGTCAAATGAAAAAACAACACTTTGACTCTAGTATTATGAACTCTAAATGACTTCAAATTGAAAAGTTTTGAATACCAAGTTTGTTAAACTCAAAAATATATACAATTGTTGTTTTGGTCAACTTTCCATTTGAGAAAGTTTGGACGGTTCAAATTTGCGATTTTTAAATTTCGACGCCTACAAACTAGTTTTCGGAACCCCAGATTGTCTAAAATTGAAACGTTTTGAATACCAAGTTTGTTCAGCTCATCAATATCTACAATGCTTATATAGGCCATTTTTTCATTTGAGAAAGCTTGAACAAAATGTAGTTCAAATTTCACAAGTGTGTGACATAGTTTTAGAAAGTTATATGAGATTCAAGAAGTTGTGACTAGTGTTAGATAAAAATTTCTCAAATAGGAAAATGAGCTATGTAACAATTGTAGATCTTGCTGAGATGATCAAACTTGGTATTCAGAGTTTTTTCATCTGAGGTCATTTAGTGTCTCATTTGAGCAAGTTTGACCAAGTCAAATTTGGTCAAATGAAAAAACAACACTTTGACTCTAGTATTATGAACTCTAAATGACTTCAAATTGAAAAGTTTTGAATACCAAGTTTGTTAAACTCAAAAATATATACAATTGTTGTTTTGGTCAACTTTCCATTTGAGAAAGTTTGGACGGTTCAAATTTGTGATTTTTAAATTTCGACGCCTACAAACTAGTTTTCGGAACCCCAGATTGTCTAAAATTGAAACGTTTTGAATACCAAGTTTGTTCAGATCATCAATATATACAATCCTTATATAGGCCATTTTTTCATTTGAGAAAGCTTGAACAAAATGTAGTTCAAATTTCACAAGTGTGTGACATAGTTTTAGAAAGTCTATATGAGATTCAAGAAGTTGTGACTAGTGTTTGATAAAAATTTCTCAAATGGGAAAATGAGCTATGTAACAATTGTAGATCTTGCTGAGATGATCAAACTTGGTATTCAGAGTTTTTTCATCTGAGGTCATTTAGTGTCTCATTTGAGCAAGTTTGACCAAGTCAAATTTGGTCAAATGAAAAAACAACACTTTGATTCTAGTATCATGAACTCTAAATGACTTAAAATTGAAAAGTTTTGAATACCAAGTTTGTTAAACTCAAAAAGATCTACAATTGTTGTTTTGGTCAACTTTCCATTTGACAAAGTTTGGATGGTTCAAATTTGTGATTTTTAAATTTCGACGTCTACAAACTAGTTTTCGGAACCCCAGATTGTCTAAAATCGAAAAGTTTTGAATACCAAGTTTGTTCAGCTCATCAATATCTACAATCCTTATATAGGCCATTTTTTCATTTGAAAAGTTGTAGAACAAAAAATACTACATTTTCTTTATTTTTATAGGTTCAACAAAAATTTTCTGTCAATTTTGGTCAAAAACCGAGAAAAAATTGAAACATTGATGTTACAATAATGTGATAATAAATTTCCTATCGAATAATATTAGTTTTATTAATTTTAAGTTACAAATATATTTTTGCATTAACAAAATACTTAGTATTAGTAACATTTATATTCTATATTCATAAAAGAAATTAAAAACTTTAGGTTACAAATTTTTCCTATTTACAATAAATAATTAGTTAATCAATAGTATTTTTTAAAATAAATATTGCAAAGTATTGAAGTTGCTATGGAATTAATTGATTAACCTAGTATTAAACAAAATCAAAATCCCAGGCCTTTCCAATTACGCTGGCGGGTTGCCAAAATTTTCAGGCCTTCAGTCCCGGCCCAGGCCAAGAACCGGGACTAAAGGGTGGGTGGTAATTTCGGTGCCCGCCCAAAAATACCTTTAGTCCCGGCTGGTAACACCAACCGAGACTAAAGCCTGTAGTCCCGGCTGGTAAGGAGAGCCGGGACTAAAGGGTTGGACATTTAGTCCCGGTTAGGCTTACCAGCCGGGACTAAATGGCCTTTAGTCCCGGCCTATATATATCGAACGGCGGTTTTGTTTATCTTCGATCTCGCCTCCGTCGCCCAGCCCCGCCCGGCCGCGCCATCCGCCGTCGTCGAGCTCGTCTCTGCCGCGCCGCCGTTGTCGTCTACCCTCGCCCGGCCGCGCCATTCTCCCGGCCCGCATCGCACGCCGCATCCCGTCTCCGCCGCCGCACCCGACCCCACCCTCCATCGCCGACGCTTCCCGCACGCCCACCCTCCGTCGAACTCGTCTGTCGTGCTTGTAAGTTTGGCATTTGATGCATCTATGAACTATCCCATGCTTGTCTTGTCTTCTAACATTTCGGTCACTAATGCAGCATGAAGAGAACACTGGGAGTTTAAACAAGACGGTGATCAATTTAAATCAGCATATATGCGCTTGAATTGCTCCTTTTCCCCTATTGCTATGTCCTTTAATCTAAAGCTGTAGCGATGCCTGATGTTTGAGTAATTTCCATCCTACTATAGATCAAACAAGCACTGAAGGCTAGAACATCACCTGAAAGAGGATAAGTTGATACTATTCTGCAAGAAATTCAGAAATCAGTGAAGATTATAGGAGTGCTATTCCCAAGTGGCAGAACCTAGAAGCAGAGATTACTGCCAAGGGAATCATACCTGAAACAATAGAGAAGAACTGGTCTCAACGCGCGAAGAATTGGTTCTACGCTCATGGGGAAAGCCTAGACCCAGACACTGGCAAGCTAATTTTCGGCCAAAAAATTAAGAGAGCAACACAAAGACTAGCTCGTGCTAGGGAAGAAGCTGATAGTGGTGTTTTCAAGCCCAACAAAGAGAAGGATGAATTGACATATGCCCTAGAGAATCCCAAACACGGTGGTCGAACAAGAGGCTATGGGGCGGTTCCGTGGCTACACGCATTCCCAGCAGACAAGGATACCTACAGAAGCCGCCAGAGAAAGAAGGATGAGGAGGCAGAACGAATCCGTGCATTGGAGCAATTTGTTGATGAGTCACGACAAGCATTGCTTGAATCACATGAACGAGAAAAATCTCTTGAGGCAAGAATGCAGGAGGAGATCAAGAGGCAAGTGCAGCTAGCAATGAGTCAAATGCAATCGTAATCAACGCCGGGAGTCACCATTAGCCCCGTTGGTCAGTTGAAAAGCAGTTGTGCTTCTACGGAGCTGCCAGTTATTCAAGACGACGATGGGTTGCGCTTCCCTGTTGATGACATTACCGAGCCTCTAACAACATGTGAGCTGCACATTCCAGATGGTAATAATGCATCAATCATGGTGGCTGTCGGGGTTGTATCTCCAATAGACCGAACGAAGACACCAAGAATCCATGGGTCAGTTATTCAACCTGGATATGCTAGCGTCTCGGTCGATAGAGTGCTCAAAGGTTACAGCAATGTTCCTCTTGACATTGAAGGCGGTGATGGGGAGAAGACACTAGGAGAAGCGGAGAAGACATTTATTCAATGGCGCAAACGCTTCATCGTCATTCCTGGGGCGCCACCGCTTCCCCTACCTCACCCTAGGTACGAATGAAAGTGAATGAAATATTATTTTTCATTAATTTTCTATTGGCTTCAAAAATAATTGACACACAACTTGTTTTTGTAGCAGGGTCTCCCCCCAGCCTAGAATAATCATTCATTCCCCATCTCATCACAGCGTCGCGGGGGGCGAGACGACTTCATCCCCACGGCGATCGTCAACTCCTACACCAGCCCCATTGCCTCCACAACGATCTCCAACTCCTACACCGGCCCCACCGCCTCCACAACGATCTCCAACACCTCCACGTCGGTCTCCACCAACACCGGCCTCATCGCCTCCACACCGGTCTCCAACACCGCCCCCACCCCCTCCACAGCGACGCACTACAAAAACGTCTAAGGTCCTGGCGGCAAAGAAGACCCCGAGAAAAAGAGTTATTTCTCAAGAAATACTTCCTAAAAAGACTGATGAGCAAATAGCAGCTGAAGAAGACAAAAAAGTGAAAGATTTTTTATAGATATCAAAAACAAGAGTCAAGCGAAGCTTAAGGAGAAGCCGTACTTTTATATACCACGAGATGTGCTGAGGCAGAAGGTCGATGCTCACAAGAAAAAGATGATTGAACTTCGTAAGCCTTCGCCACTATCAGACTATGACCGCTCCCTCGTGAAGTCACATGATGCAGATAAGAAAAGGAAAAGAGCATCAGGGAAGGATGTCCCACAGCTCGGACAACAGAAGCAACCAATGCAAAATCTTGTTGTTGCTAATGAATATGGTTCTAACATAGAAGTCTATCGACTAGACAACTCTGGAGAAGTGTCGGTTCAAGCCCTTAATGCTTTTTTTGAAGATACTGGTTTAACCTTGGATCAATTGACGGGCAAAGCTCCAATCCAGAACCTGGAAGTTGATACTTGGAAGACTTATAAATATGGCAAAAGTCTGTACAACCCTGTGGCTCTGAATGAATTGGGTACGCAAATGTACTTGCTCAACAAGTGGTACATGCAGGCGTGTGGCAGGGGTGAGCAGTGGATCTTTGTCAGATTTAGAGACCATCATTACTTCCGTGGTGATGACATCTTACATATTAGTTTCGAAGAATTGCATCAACTATACCACTTGGACGCTCTGGACAAATCAATCATTAGCTCTTTTTGTTTGTAAGTGATTCTTACTTTTATTTAATAAACTCACTTCCATGTGTACATGTATATAATTATCCTCGCATGTAACTTATATTTATATACAGATTCCAGATGTCAGAGCTCCAAAGAATACAAGACACCAGTGTTGGCTTCATTGATCCTTATATCGTATTCAAAACCGGTATTATTATTAAGGAGCGATGGGTATCTGAAGCACAGGAGAATATCATGATGTTCTTCGTGAAGCAGTACGACAAGACAACAATACTTTTCCCATATAACTTTGAGTAAGTGTTAATAATAATGTAGTGTACACATTTTATGTAATATCAATACAACTTATATGCATGTACGTGTGTGTATAAACCAATGCAGTTTTCACTGGATACTCATTGTCATTGAGTTAAACTCAAGTCGATTAGTAATCTTTGACTCGTTGAGAAAAGAGCGGGCACTATACCAAGATATGATAGACATTATTCAGGGGTAATTTCGATCTCTCGCGCACAACTATTATTGAATAGACTTTGCCATAATTTATTAACGATCGTACATTATTGATCGCACAGGGTTTGAAAAAAGTTTATTCGGCAACATCGCAAGGATTGCAATGCACCACTTAATGTAGTTGAAATACAAGTAAGTTGTACTATATACACTTCCCCACGTGTTTAATTACTATATCGTACTTCAATTTACGTGTGAGATGATGAGAAAAATCTTCTTCTCGTACAGTGGTGTTTGCGGCAGCAACCAGATAATAACTTGTGTGGATACTACGTTTGTGAATTTATCACTGCGCACATAAGAAGAACTCCTAAAGATGTCCTCAGAGTACGTATATATCAATTTTTTTATTTATTTTTAAATGAATATATATATATATATGTATTAATACTTTTCCTTTTATTTCAAACGCAAGACTAAATGGTTGAAACAAAGGGTCATGTAAAAAGACCATCTGAAAGCAGTTCAAGAGTCAATAGCAGGATTTCTTCTAGAAAAAGTGCTAAATCCCAACGGTGAGTTCTACTTTGATCCTAAGGAATAAATTGTGTAAATTAAATGTTTATTGATATCGTTATTTTTGAGAACAAGATTATGAAAGTGTTGTATATATATATATATATATATATCTATAATATATATAGGTTCATACTTTATTCGAATATAATAATGCTCGAGATGAAAATTAGATGTAATTATATGCGTGCGTGTATTTATATTAGCAGCGTAGAATACGTACATAAAAACATATTCTATATTAAACACATACGTGTAACTGAACTGAAAACAAATTAAACAAAAAAAGAAAAAGAAAAGAAACCTTTAGTCCCGGTTGAGGTTACCAACCGGGACTAAAGGGTGCGGCCACGTTTCCTCGGCTGGAGGGCCTTTAGTCCCAGCTCGATGACCCGGGACTAAAGGTGGCACCTTTAGTCCCGGGATCGTTGTCCCGGCACGGTAACCGGGACTAAAGGCCGTTACCGCCCGGGACAACAAGTCCATTTTGTAGTACCGTGAGAAGAAGGCCTAGAAACATACATACCCTGTCTCACTCCATATACCTAGGGTTTCGGCAACAACATGTTGAAGTGGAGGCAATATTCCACCGAAACACTGACGCTGAACAATCTTCCTAGTGTTTGTTTAGCATTTATAGGCAAAACGACCGTTTAAATCATTAGAGCTAAACGATCGGACACACAGTTGGTCAATTTTTTTTAGTATTTTTTGAACCAACTAAATGGGTCGAGTAGGCTCCAATTTTTTTTTTAAATAAAGGTTGCATAGAGCATTGCTCATAAACTTTCAACTTGGCACATGACGGACGATCAAACGTGGCCACCATAAGTTGTTTGGAAAATGCTTGTTTTCTGTCTTTGGTACAGTGTAAGTGTGTTCTTTTCGCATCGTTAAGGATATATACCAAGGAATACAGAGCATCAGACTCGCACACGGCATATATACATCGGGTCAAAATAGAATCGAGGCTGGCAGAAGCAATGTGGATCGTGGAGTCGTCATTGCATTCTTAACTAGCTAGTCTATTTCATTTTTCAAGTTATGCCCAACGCCATCTATAAGAATTATCTTCTTTTTTGTGCAGGCTTTACAAGGCCAGAACAAGTTACTGATTTAACAACATTTAGAGAAACGATATGAAGTTTTGGGAAGGATTTTTTGGCCGGAGATGGACCCAACCCCGTCCACCTACAAATGCATGGCAAAGTGTCCTTGTAGGCTTGTACCACAAAGATCCCCTAGCTAGCTAGCCTTTTCACTCGACATCTCCACCAGGAATCCATAGTCAAGGTTGATGGGACCAATGCTGATTCTCCACTGCGGAAGCCCCTGCGCGACCTTCCTGGGCAACGAAACGAGAGCGCCCACGATCCTTCGTATGGATGGCAACCCCTGCGCAACCTTCCTGGGCAACGAAACGAGAGCGCCCACGATCCTTCATATGGATGGCAACGGGCATGTACCCGTCGGGTATGGTCGGAAGGTTCTCTTCTTCGCTACGGAGAATTCATCTCGTTCCCGTCCCCGTTAATTGTCTTGGTTATAGATTCTTGTCCATCCCCGTATCCGTCGGGCATCGGTCGGGTAACAGATACCCGACGGGTACTGCATACCCGATAAACAAGGACACTTAAGGTCGCAGCTTTGCAATCGGAGACATTTCTTCTTCATCCGGATATAAGTGTCGGAGTCTCGGAGATGCCAAGGAGAAGGAGCGAGGTTGCGAGAAGGACGAGCAAAGGTGACAGAGAAACCGAACTGAGGAAGCGAGGGGCACGAGCGCTCGTGAAGCAGGCGTGCTTGTGCTGCTGGAGGAGATGGTGAGGAAAAATTGAACTAGGGTTTTTAGAACACACAAACTATATATATGATTGTTCAGATTTGAGCCAAAATACCTACGTTGAGCTTATTTGGACCTAATACTCATATGACAGCTCAAATAGTCGGGTTCTCCAACGGATAACGAGGACGGATAAACAGAGGAACATTTCTATACCCGCTATAACCGTCGAGGATAGATTCTTACCCATTTAGATGCCCATGGATAAAAATATAATCCCATCCCCATCCCCTAATCAAATACCCGTGGCCCGTTGCCATCTTTGATTCCTTCCCCGAACGCCAAGAGGTATCCGCGTTATATGACAAACCCGGGCACACCGCCACGCAGCGGCGGCACACGCCACACCACTCGCGCTCGCTGTCCGCTGGGCGTGTATTTTTCATTCAAAAATAAACCACTGACGCATGAAAAGCACAGGATACCACCGCTACCATTTCACGCAGCACTGGAAATTCCATGCTGCAATCACATCACGAGCATCAGCTAATTGCCCACAAAACGGAAGGCGAAACGGTAAAAAAAAAGTGTACTTTCTTTCTGGCGGAACAAAGTTCTCATCGCTACTTAAAACAGACAACTGATAAAGCCGGCTGAGCTGTGAATCAAACTACCATCGACTGTCCATGTGGAGTTAACAACAGAGTACGACGACAGCCATAATCAAGAACCAAGATGTCCACGCTTCGTACAAGGATCGTCTATTACCGACTGATGACGTGAATAGCAAGAGCTCGGAAGCGTTTCACAGCCTCGCGATGACGGCTTCGACCTCGGCAGGGGTGTAGAGGTGGTACTTGGGGGCAACCTTGGCAATATCGACGTTGTTTGGGGTCACCTGTTTAGAACGGGAAAATAAGATCACATATTGATGAATGGTTCGACAGAGCTGGAGTATGGACTATGGAGTGGGTCTGTCATGTCCTACCTTCTCTTCCATAACCTGCTTCAGGATAGAAAGGGCTATGGTCTCTGCCTCCTCGAGGGTTAGTTCCTGCATTAAGAAGTCAGCAGGGCATTACTCTCGATTCTCTTTCATACAAGTAACAGGCAGCTCCATGTTTTCCGTATCTGCTATCAACATTGCAGTTACGCATACACTTATACATGTTACATGTTTTTGACAGGGCATAAAGGGCGCCATTATCATCCCATTTTACATCCTTGTGGAATAGCGAAGCAAAATCTTGCAATGGCGTAGCATATTAAAAGAATTGTAAGCAGCACTGCAACTGAGGTAACGCTCTCAGACACTTCTTAACCAGATTGAGTTTATAAACACTTATCTGAGCTTTGATGTAACTAGGGTTCACAGTTAGCATATCTCTTTGGAATTGTACAATTACTAGTTGATTAGTTTAGCATTTATCTTGTATCATACCTTGTTGTACTGCTCCTGCAAGGAGCTATCAGCTCCCTCAGAGCCTGATCCAATTGCCTTTGCGTTGCATTGCCAAAAAGTACCAGATGGGTCAGTGTTGTACCTGCAGCACACAAAAGGCAAACCATGAACTCTTAGAAGTACAGTGGCTGTGTATTTGATCATGACAGGATTTGTCCAACATGGTGAGATAAATGATGCCATGATTGCAGAATGAGCAGGACATAAAAAGGGCCCGTTCTAACTTCTAAGTGCCTGATCTCCACACCATATTCCATTAATATAAGCATCTGCCAGCATGTACACATGACACCCAATAAACTCATGTCTGAGAGTTGGCTAAACTTCCAGTGGTAAACAAAGAAATTTCCCCGCAACTTATTGGAAGCAGGGAAAGAGTTACTTTTCTACTCTACTTAATACAAATATGTACCAAATCATGAAATATGAAGCATGAGCAAAAAAAAACACAGAAAATTACTACTGAGGATCAAAGTTGACCTTTCTATACGAAGTATATACCTTAGGGTATCCATAGCGTTTAAGGCCTTCAAAGGCCTTAAGGGATCCACCTAACATAAGGTCTCACCCTGCTATATATAAAGACCCTGTGTCTTAAGAGTGGATCCCACACAAGAAATAATAATAAAAATCTACCGCACACAAAGGAGGACAAGCGTGGAGTTGCTGGGGCAGTTGGGTGATCAAGGGAGAGAGAAGAGAATCTAGGGAAAATCGTGTTTTACTCCATGAGGTCGGGTATTTGGGCTAAGACCGGTCCTCATGCTTTTGCTGCTAGGGTCGAGTATAAGACCAGCCTTGTAGCGTATGAGGTCGACTCTAGGAAGCTTACGACCCCTGAATTCACAAACTGCGGATGCCTTATGCATGTTATAAGTGAAGACCTTGCAGAATGGAAAGATAGCTCAACTATAAAAGCATGATTGGAAAATTATTGGCTGCAGGTTCCATGGCTTTCTGTTTTATCGTATTTTAACTGGAATTCTACTTTTCTTATATATTTTCCTGGTCAAAGACAAATAATGGCCTTCTGTTTTATCATATTTTTACTGGAATTCTACTTTTCATGGAAGCTGAACAAACCGTAAGTCTACACTCTACAGTATACTCTATAGCAAAGAGACATCGACCACTTCATCCAAAATAGTGTTTACCATGCCAATCCAGAAAGAGCCAGCAAAAAGGAAAAAGAATGCATGATAGTACAATGAGTACATCCCACTTTAGCATGACAGTCTAAAAAAGGGCAGCATGATAGAAGCAATTACAATGCATGATAGTACAATCATTCTATACATAAGAAAAAAGAAGTAAAACAACACACTTTAAGGGAAAAAATGGATTCTAAAGCCAGCAGTTGAAGAAAACCCAGTTCAGTTAGCTAAATGGATCAATACTTACAGGCTAGGTCCATTCTCATCATGTCCAGCAATTAGGAGAGAGACTCCAAATGGCCGTGACTGCACAAATAGATAAGTACATAAGGACTCCAACTCCATAAATAAATGAAGTGATTACAACTTTAAAACACTCATATATGAGTTATTTTGATGGAAACATAAACTACAGGAAACTGGGTGTATAAATGCTGCAAAGATAACTAGTGGGTTGGCAACATCAAAATATAGTTGGTAAATGGGAATGTTTTTTGACCTTTTGTAACTGAACCTTATCAAAGTAACCATGATGTCAATCTTCATCATTAGACCCTTGTGGTAATATAATGCTCACAGATGAAAGAGCCAATGCAAGCAGTGTAGGTCTCGACTAACTATTCATCATCGTTTGTAAAGTTTGGTAGCATCTGTTATCTCTTCTCAAAGTACTCATTACGGGAGTACTAGCGCTAACTAGAACCCCTAAATGATCTGCTAGGTTCTGTTTCCTCCACAGTAAAGAAAAAGAGAAATAAAATAAACAGGTAACCATCAAACCACATTTAGAATGCAGCAAAACCAAGATATATGTGTAAACCCCTTCAAGAGGCGGAAATGAGGTAGTCTGCATCTAATTAGTCTTGTTTCTTTCGTCCTGGAGGTGGTATAATAACATAAATGAGGCTCACCATTGACTCTTCGTCACCTTCACCAAAGCGCAGAGCTAAGTCACAGATAGCTTGCGTTGAAGATTCTACGGTCATTGGCTCCCCGTACGAGAACCTATGATTCTGATTGTAAACATGGCAAGTCAGATTAAGGGATCAAGCTTTATAACATGTATAAATATGTATATAACCCAAGAAAGTACCTGAGTTTCAACACGAGCATGCTCGACTAGTGTTCTAGCATCAGCAATAAGTCCACTCATGGCACAGCCTATGTGTTCATCAATTTCCATGATTTTTTCCACACTGCTTGGTTCCTATGACATCACAGAGCAAAGAAACATTGAATTCAATGACTAACAATTTAAACATGAAACAGAATATAACATGAAAACCAGAGGCTAAGAGGATCTGCTATATCCTCTGATAAAACTACTCCTGTTATCAAGCCACAAAATTGCATGAAGACAAGAGTTTAAAGCACTAAGATTCCATCAGCTGGATGACAATATATTGCGAAAAAAAATGCATAGAATGCAGGGCTGAACCAACAAGGTAACAACTGTGTGAAAGAGCTACCTAAAGTTAAACCTTGTATAAGAAGTCATGAGAATTCAATGATAGACCAAATAAGAGGATAATCATACAAACATAAGTTTGGCCAACAAGCAATGTTCTCAATTTAATATCCTGATGTTTGTAGCCATATGATTAAGCACTACGACCAGTTAAGAAGAAGAAAAGGTAACTCAGTAAGTACCAGCAGTGGCGAGGTCACACGTTTCTCAACAGCGAGGACAACACCATCCTTTGTCTTCAACCCAATCGCAGTGGATCCCAACTGTTATAGCAAAAGAAACAGCAATATAAGCATCACTTCGTCACAAATACCCACATAAACCCGGCGACTAAAAATCTTGGCATTTTAGTCCAGGTGTTTGTTCTTGAGCTATTCTCTACTTAATGCCAATGACACACAACAACCTGCCTGTCAAGGGGTAAAAACTAAAAAAAAGAGTCATGGCATCTCAGCTGAAATTGACACAGTAGTAAACTAACAAGACACAGAACCACAAAACCTTTTTACACAATAGCAAACCTCAATTAGTATGAACGAGTGACTTCATCATTATATAACACCCTAAATTCATAAATCCCAGCAATTCTGTTAGTCCTAAGAAACCCACTTACACCATTTCAAATTTGCACTCACACAACTGCCAACCCCCAAATGTAGCCCCGCCCTCCAAAACAAACACAACTGCTGACGGCACACAGCAAGCCCGCACAGCCACTCGGCATCTTGGCACCCTCGCTGCTCAGATTCGATCCAGCACCTTGCCATCCAGCTACGACCAGTGCTCAACTAAACAGCGTTAAACAGTAAACCACGGACACCTATTCAGTTTAGGCCATAAATGGCCCTGTAAACGGTCTTGCCATATAAGAAATATTCCCTTTGTCCCAAAATACTTGACATTCTAGAACATTTCAGGCAGATTAAAAGAGTGAAATTACCGCCGTCTGTCGATGCCCCTATTTAGGGGTTGTTCGATTTTTCAAGCGCTGCAGAGGAGGGTTGATTTAATGTACATGGGCCTCACTGGCTATCTAAGTGCTACAGTTGTGTTAGAATGTCAAGTTTTTTGGAACAGAGGTGCTATCGACAATGTCCATCATTTGTCATCTGAGAACTTCATATGTCATTTGTCATGTGGGAACTATCAATAATTCTCTAGTTGCTAGAATACTTAATTTCACCTTTTTATTGTAGACACTCGCTAAACAAAGGGTGAGCTACTGTTTAGCGTTTAGGCTAACACTCGCTACGACCCCAAACAGAGAAGCGAGAGAAATCTCACCTTGATGGCCTCGATGGCGTACTCGACCTGGAACAGCCGCCCCTCCGGCGAGAAGGTGTTCACCCCGCGGTCGTACTCCGTCCTGCAAGAACCCACCCCCAGAGAAATCTCAGCCGCATCAGACACCAGACGCGCCGCCGGCTAATCGAATCGGAGGGTAGGGTTTAGAGAAGCGAAAAAACAGAACGCCAGAGGGATCGGGTACCTCGTGAGAAACATCCTGTCGGCGACGGCGGCGGATGCGGGATGGAGCAAGAACACGGCGTCGGCGCCTCCCTCTCTCTCTCTCTCTCTCGCTTCCCTCTCGCTTAGTCGCTTTTGATGGCTTCTGTCCTGAGCTTCTTGCGAACGAAGTTGAAAGAGAGCCGAGATGACGGCGAGATGTTAACGGAGACGGCGCGTCGCGAAACTTACAGGTAGGTCCCACGTGACAGGTAGACGGTCCCAGCCGCGGGGAGGAATTGGGCCGTGACAGAACATGGAAAGCCTGGATGGGCCGAGCAGGTGCACCGCGGATCATGCCGTCCGACATCCCTGCATCCGCGCAGTTCAGTTTCACCGTATCACGGCACAACTTGCGCCGTTCTTTGACAGCTGTACTGTACAATGTCCGTGCTAACGCTACGATAATATTTTGTAATCCAAATTAAACAACAAAAAGTGATTTACCTGCATAATACTTATAATTTCAAAAGATCTGGATACAATATTACAACGGGAACACTGACCTCTTTGTCAAAGACAACTTTATTATCATAGATTCAACAATAATACCATTACAAAACAAGACTTTTGACAAAAAAACTAGAAACAATACTCAGTCTTTGACATGATATATTGACAAAACATGCACGTTCACGCACAATTTTTTTTTTCTCTCCACTCCAAACTTCTCAATTCTTAAGCTTTGCAACTACCAGCCTTCCTGCTGAGCTCATGAGCCATCATGTTGTACTTGCACGTGTCAACAAAAGAAAAAAATAAAGAAATCTCATGAACATAGATTGAGAAAATATTTATAATTCATGCAAAAAGCAATTTAAACAAATTCAAGCAACAAACATCAGCAAGCCTTGCTCGCACCGAGTCACATAGGTCAGCTCTGCAATCCTGCAGTGTAGTTAGATAATTTTACTATCAAACACAATTAACTACTTTAGTATTGCTGCTGACAACAGCAAGCTGACAACCATGACAAAACCACTCCAGTATTGCACCCAACAACAGCTAAAAGAAAACTACTCGAGTACTGCACCTTCAACAGCAAACCAGCGGCTAGAAAGATATGCACAGAGAAATACATCTCCTACGGGAGCACATGCCAAGACAGCAAGATGGCTTCAGGTCTTCAAGCTCCACTATCTTCATGAGGTGCCCTTAGAGCTAATTAGCTGGTGCTTTATCTGGATGTCCAGTGGACTCAAGTTACACAACATGATTTAATCTCTGAGATAGCCAAAATAGTTGCATTATCATTGACACAGGGAACACATACAAGAAGCGGCAATTGCTTGCCAATAGCTTACAGGCTTGCCTAAAGTCCTAGCTAGCTGAAATATTATCTAAGAAGACAATCAAATGACTGTAAATATAATCTAGCCTGAGATGTAGATTCATAAACATGCAACGGAAAGAGAGCTAACATCAAGCTTATAATTGTGCTCACGCTAATTAGCCCATCCCATCAAGTATCCCATTTCACCTAGATTTTTTTTTCATAAAAAAAAAAGAAGGGCACATAAGAAAGCATGCCTGCAAATCCTGAAAAAATGCAATATAACCTGTGACGTCTAATGATTACACTATTTATTTAAGAAAGAATGTAGCTTTGTAATGTGTCGGTAGTGATTAAATTTGGAAAAAGACAATTGAGATCGTGCCATTTTCAGGGCTCAACAAACACCCAGGTAACATTTTCTGTAGCAAGAGATCATTGTCTGAACTCTGGAACTACTTGGGCTCCAGAAAAAAAGTAGGCCTGGGACATCACCTTGTGGTCACAGATTGGCTCATTAACAATAGTAGGAGTAACACTAACGTATATAGGAAAATTCTTTGCAAGAGCAGACTCTTGAAAAAAGAAACCTATAGTATTATGCATAAAAGAATTCTCATAACTGCTTACTATACACCTCACATGCCTTGATTTGAATGCGACTGAACAAAAGAAATAGAAAAAAGGCAAATTAAAGGAGTCTATCTACCTTGCGAGAGACAAATGAACATACAATAGTAATTTGGTAAAGAAATATACTTACTGTACTTTGTTGAATATAAAAACAAGGATTATTAATTGATTCAGGAACGATATACACACCGTTAACAGATACACCATCCGTATTTAAATATATGACATTTAGAACAAGCTAATTAGTTCTAGCCTGTCCTCAATGTCATATATTTAAAAATGGAGGGAGTACAATATATGACATTCTCGGATTACACTGAATGGCCATGGTTCATTAGCAGATAGACGACTACCAAAGGTTTCTGTTGCCTAAAGTCTTAAAACCTATAAGATGTTCCTTGAACTTGCATGTTTTATATGCTTTACGATAAAGATTGCCAATGCTCTTCTGTGTAAAGGTTTCTCTGTTCATAACTTCAACATCAACGCAGTATTTTCCAAAGTGTTATAACCTGGGAACTTAGAAAACCTTCAGATCATGTAGTTGCTGTCAGTATGGCACTGCACTTTAACAAAATATTACATTTCCTACTACTGCAAAATTATTGATGCACTCAAGTCAACCATCTCTACTGCAAGTCTGAACCAGGGTTTGCCAGAGCATCGAAATTAAAAAATTACGGAGTAGAACCATTTCAATTCTGCGAACCATCGTTTCTATGAGAAAAGCACTTCTGAAACTACACCCACAGAATCTAAAAAGCCAGATGACTCCACATGTTCATATCATCCTTAGGCCTTAGCTGCAGGACACATTGAACATCTAGACTACAAAAAAATCGCACATTCTAGCATCCCAACATTAAACTTGCAGAATGCAATGGGCATGACAACCAGGCAATCTATGAAACAAAATCGCAGAGAGGAAGGGAATGCATTACCCCCATGCGTAGCCTCTTAATGAGAGGCATCGGCTTCCTCTTCAGACCCTTCTAGAACCTAAATCCAAACATATACCGAAAAAATGAAAAAGCATAAAACGCAATCAAAACAACAGAAAACATCCATCATCCAGCACGGCATCCAGTCGCCAACAACACCATTTCTGCTACAGCTAGCGCTTACCTTCTGCGGCGTGGTCGAGATGCCCCGGGTCGGCGTTGGCAGCAGCAGCTGCATGGGATGGAGGCGAGCGGTCGGATAGCCTTCGTGGAAGTAGCCTAAATCGGCGTTGTACGACTCCACGGCGCCCACGTAGGTGTCAGTACAACTCCATGACGCCCACGTAGGTGCCGAAGCTTGGGAATGCCTTCCGCTTATAGTTTTCCAAACGTGCCGACACGGCACTACACGGCACTAGCCCGCCCCGGCATGGCACGTCTGGGCACGACACTCTAGGCACGGCTGATGAACCGTGCCGTACCGTGTCGTGCCACCGTGCCCGATTCCAGGCCCAGTCACGGCACTATCATTCCTGGAGCGTGCCATGTCGTGCCGTGCCGACTCCAGTCTTAGCGTGCCCATGCCGGCCCAGGCACTAAACTGGCAAAATCCCTCAACGAACTCAACACAGCAATTCAAAGAGATCTAAAATGACTAAGTTCACAAAAGATAAAAAACAGATCGAAACACAACACAACAAAGAACAAACTTTTGAAACTAAAACTAATTTAAGTAGAAGCTGTGCAATGACTGCCTCATTAAAAACCTATTTAGGTAAAACTCACCCTCATGAGAAACCCTAAACAGGAAAAGAGTACAACCAGCTCCTAGATTAATTGTTCATTACACCCATCACCACAAGTCCAAGTCTCAGTTATTACAGAACCATTACATAAATGGGAAGTGAACTAGTCGACATCAAGATAAAGAGGTCAACGACGCATAGATCCAGCCCCCTGGTACCTTGACGGCCTCGCCTCGGCAAAAGACTTGCGGAAACAAACAAATCAAACCATTAAAACATGCTTATAAGTCTCAAAACAACCGGATCTGAGAGAGATTAAGGGTGCAACCCACTTACCGGAGAGGTCAACGACGCATAGATCCGACCCCCTGGTACCTTGACGACCTCGCCTCGACAAAAGACTTGCGGAAACAAACAAATCAAACCATTAAAACATGCTTATAAGTCTCAAAACAACCGAATCTAAGAGAGATTAAGGGTACAACCCACTTACCGGAGCCCCAGAGGTGCCAGCGGCCGACGAGGTCGACGACAGAGAGGAGACTCTGATGCGGCCAAGATGCGGAGGGCGAGGCTACTGGAGAGAGGCTAGGGTTTCCACCGGCAGGAGAGAGGCTAGGGTTTCCACCGGCAGGAGAGAGGAGAGTGACGAGAGAATGAGCTAGGGTTCCAGCGCCGGGGAGCGGTCACGGCAGGGAGGATTATATAGCCCTCCTGCCCCCACGGGAGGGTCCAACGGCTAGGAGCGGGGGGAGGCTGGATCAACGGCTGGCAGCCGTGCCACCCTCGTGCCGCGCATTGGAGCGGGCCGTGCTTGTGCTGGCACTGCGGGCCGGTGTGCAGGCCCAGGCACGGGCACGGTGGTGGGCCGGGCCAGGCACGGACACGGCCCAAGCCGTGCCGCACCGGGCCAGTGCCATGCTTTTTCGCACCGGGCCCGTGCTGGCCCAGTGGGCCTGGCCCATTTGGAAAATTATACTTCCACCCCACCTGTCCCACCAGCGCCTCCATCCCTCGCCTCCACTAGCACGGGCATCGGGAGCAGCAGCGGCCTGGGAGAGGCCAAGTAGAGGCGGAGCAGCGTCGGCAGTCCCGGCACCTTGCCCATGACGAAGAGGTCCTTCCCCAGCGCCTCCATCTCCCAGATCTGCACCACCATCTCGCTAGCATTGAACACGCCGCGCTCACAGTACTCCACGGCCGCGTAGCCGCCGGTGGTGTGGACGTTGTGGCCTGGTCCAGGAACATCCGCAAGGGCCTTGCGCTCCTTGATAGCGTCGAACTCGGGGACCGTGAAGCTGACGTGTGGCAGAACCGCCTAATCTAATGCCTCTCAGGAGTCAGGAGTGCTTGTCTTCCATTACACACTAAACACTCAAGTGAGAACACTAAATTATACAGTTCCGTCGGGCACACCCCAGGGGAGAACCTAAAAATTCACATTTTTTCATCAGGATCACAAATGAGAGAATAAAGCTTACAACATTCTTAAACCATTTCTTACATCACTTTTAATACAACATCAGAGTATAATATTTATTGTTATAACAGTGGAATATAATCATATTATTAGAGTTATGAACAATTTAATTTAACAGCGGAATATAAACATGTGATCAGAATTACAGTAGAATTAAATATCTATTCTTGACATGATGAAGTAATGATATAGACGAACTATGACAACATATTATAAAACTTCATTTTATAAAAACATTTGGTGCGAGTTGTAAATAAAACTATGATCACAACGTAAACTAAATCCTCTCTGAGCCTACCAGGAGGAATCCACACACAAAGATTAACTCTAGCCTCCACATGTCTCCTGCAACAGGAGAAATAAAACCCTGAGTACTCAATTATACTCAGCAAGACTAACCCGACAGGAGGAAACAAAAGACTCCAAGGATATGCAAGGCTAAATGGCTTGTGGGTTCATTGCATCTGCAGGAAGCATTACTAAGCGTACGTCCCTATATTCGATTTTTATTAATAGCCGCATTTGTTCATTAACTAATCATTCTATGTAAGCACCCGTGCTACTTTTCAAGCATGTGGTAAGCAATCAGATTTTCTTTTTTCATCTTTCATCTTTCAGTTCTTACTACGATGCTAAACCGTAGACGAGCCGTACCGGATCGCCCGGCGATTCGCAAATCAATGCCCCCAACTTGGTACCTCAAAAACACACGCACCGCTTGTACCCAAGGCACAAGCAGGACCAACCCATCACCCTCATGTCCTGGGATCCTAGGTCCCCGTCCAAACTAGGACTCCAAGCCCCCGCCCTTGAGTCCAGGACTCAGTACGGTGTAAGGATCTCCTCCACCAAAAAAACACTGACAGTCGGTCCGAAAAGAGCTAGAACCCACGACAAGAGAGCAACAAGTCTTTCAAGCGTCCATACCCAAGTATGTGCTCGGGATAATAAGTCTGTGACTTGCCTAGAGCCTTATGCAACGGTCGGTTCTTAACCAACATAGACAGGAAAAACAGTGTAACCAAGCTATGCCCGCGTCCACGGCGACACGACCTCTTACACCCACCAATACCCAACCATATCCCTGTCCGGTCACCATTTTTCCTTTCCACCATTTATATTTTCCAAGTGATGATAATACCGTAATATATTTCCTATCTCTCGCGAGTGACAGGCAATCACTCAACTTCTACCGGAGTCCTGTAGCATAGCATTCTACACGATCCTGTCATACTTGTAAGACTCATAGGATAAAGATATATATATGCAAGTGGGTTTCAACCAATTCCTTAAAACTTAATGCACAAATATAATTTAAACTGTAGAAAAAGTATGGATTATGCACAGGAGCTTGTCTGGGTAAGATTTAATCAGAAGTTAGCATTCCATCATGGCGACCGATCTCCAAAAGCATTATTTCTCCAGCAACTTCCGATGACTCCGTGATCCATCGACGTCCCTATTATGATATGCAATGCGATGCAATGCCAAGACGTAATTAATCAACTGCAACCGTGATTCGTAAAATACGATTTACGCCTCTCAAGTTAATGAGCTAGTTCTAACGACGGCCGTACTTAGGCTACATATTCATATTGTCGAATACGACGTTATTTCTCAACAATTATTTTAGTTATATAAATCCAAATTGTTTCTTTATTCTATCCTGTCAATTTAATCATTATTCAAAATAGGACATTAGTACCTATCTAGCAAACTAATTATTCTGAAGCTACAAAAATTACAGTGAGTGGCTAATAATATTAGTAATTTACCGTGAAATTTTCAGAGTCAACGCTATCACCAATTTATCACGGAAATTCCTACAAATTCACATTTTAACAATATTAAACATATTAAAATAATTCAAGCAACTCTAAAAACATACCGAACCTATGCGAACTAAATACACTATTAGGTAGATCAGGATTTTAGAGACTCAACAAAACTGGTTTAGCATTTTTATGATTTTTCTACACTTTACTTTCAATTTTCAAAGAGCACTGATTTAACAAAATAAACGAAAACACACAAACAGATACAGGCTGGAACGGCCTAGCTCGGCCCGCAAGCGCGCACTAGCGCGAGTGGCCCAATCGTGGGAGCGGCACACGGCCGCCCAAGTAGCGCAACAATGCAAGAGGCAAGAGGCCGGGGTGCATGTGTTGGCGTGGCTGGCCCAGCCAGTGGTGTAACGCGCCAGCGCCAGCGCCTGACAACGTGCAGGCAGCCCGGTAGCGTGGCTTCGAAAAACCGCCGGCGATTATGCAAAAATATCCCAACGTTTACCTCTATTCCACTCAAGATCCATAGGCACTATTTAAATGAGACACGTATTTCGCAGTAAGGACCCTATATAAAATTTTTGCTTGGACTCATACCCTTCACTTCATTCTCAAAAACAGAGGGCAGACGGGGAGCATCGGTCGGCGGCGGGAACGGAGTGACGGGGCCGGGGAAGGCACGGTGGCGGCGGACCACCCGCCGGCGAGCCGCACGGCGAGGTGCGTGGACACGACCGTGCTCGGCTTGGCCGCGGCGCGGACCGGGGCGAAGCACGGCACGACGGCTTCTGGCGCGGATGACGGCAGGAGGAGCGACACGGGCAAGGCAGGCTCGACGGCTGTGGGACACGGCGGCCGGCGAGGCAAGCTCCTCGACATCGGCGGAGCGCCAGCACGGTCGAGGCGCGCGGAAAAGGAAGCGTAGAGGCGAGGGAAACAGGGCAACTCCCAACCCAAAAACCACATGGTTTCTATATTAATTAATTAGAGTGTCAACTAAACAGAAAAGATGATGTGGCAAGACGAGGAGAAAATGATTTCTTAATAAGAAACCATGTCTACACATGGACCAAGACACGAAGGGAGGCCCCTACCTGCATTTTTGTATATATATAAAGGAAAAAATATGTACATGAGAATTATCAGATATGATAGGTAGATGAGTGAGAGACAATACATGTGATTAGACAAAAGATCATTATGTAAACAGTCATCGTGTCATTTTAGATTGGATGAATCTATACTTTTAAAAAAAAATCATTTCATCGCCTTTGTTTATTATATAGACCATTAGATCATCGCAAAATCCAAAGATACATATTTTTTTTTATTAGTAATCTCATAATTTGTAGAACCTCTCCCTGAACTTGGGGCTCATTTGAACACTGTGGCATACCTGTGTAATAGATTTTTTTAGATTGCATAGCATAACGTAAACACTTACAACGTAAGCACACTCACCCCTATGAACGCACTCACGCAGATACTACTCTTATGAGCATCCTCGAGCATCTTCGAGCACTACTGAGAACCATGTAGGAAAAGATGCAGTGCTGCATTATATTTGGGGATTATATTGGAATTAGATATACATGCCTCACGGCTCGAGCCGGTATTGGCCACCGCGAGAATATAGCCCGCGGGCCGGGTCCTGCGCGCGCGTATGGTCTCGCGCACGCACACGACGCCCGCTACCAAACCGGCGGCATGCGTGGACGTACGTTGTTCACCTGGAGATGAAAGCAAGGTTCGTGTTGGTTCATGCGATGGATCTCGATCCGATCCATAGGCGAGGGGCGGGCGCGGCAGAGATAGATAGGTGCACGCATGGAGATCAGAGTGCGCTGCAGTACAAGCAAGTTGATTCACGCGGAGAGCGATGGATGCATCGATCTCGTCGACAGAGATCAGAGGTAGTACGCGTACGTCCCCTTCCATTTATCCGTGGTGCAGTGCAGTGCAGTGGGATATGATAATTCAGCTCATCCAGAACGAACTCTAGTCTCTAGCTCAACGTATGTTAGTATGTACGTGCAGTGGCGGAGGGGGGCAAAAGATGTATCGACCAGCTGTCGAGTTGGGAGTTGCCGTTGCCGGCACGGTGAAAAATGCACCGGCGCCGGCTATTTCTCGCGTTAGTCAGCTGTCAGGCCGTGCAACCCACGTGACGGATCGAGATTCCGCCGCGCAGCGAGCGACCTCCACGTCCTGTAACAGAGGCCCCGTTCGGCTTGCTGAATCTGGACTAAAACTGGTTAAATTGTTGTGAGAGAAAAATGCTGTTCTGACTGAAAAAACAAAACGAACAAGCCGAATATAGGGTAAGTCGAACAGAGCCGAGTATCAGACTACTGTACCGCGCGCCCTCGTCACAACTCACAACTCACAAACATGCATGACGGCAAAGTATGTAAAATCTGACCGACCAGAGCAGCCGCCGGAGCTATGGGTGTGTTTTGGTTCGCTTCCGAGACAAGTGTGGGTAGCAAAACTAAGACAGCCTTAGCTTTAGTAAGTTTACCCCTCACAGATTCTGTCGAACACTGGCTGGACATCATCTGTTGTTGCGTCCAGGTTGCTCCCATGGCCGTGGCAGGTTGCTCGCGCGGTGGAGCTCCCATGGTGGCGCAGTGGAGCTCCCATGGCTCGACGGACCCGGACCAGACGAGGAGGTTGGACGCCGGAACAGATCGAACCTGTGAGCACCTTGGCTGACGGAGATGCCACCATGCCACGCACCCCCTGCCGCACGTCACTGCCGCGGCCTCCATGGGTCCGCACCGCATGCTCGAGCACCTCCGACGGAGATGGCTGAGCGGCCTACACCTTCACTCGAACGGCGCCGCCGCGGAGGTGATGGGGAAGAGCGGGAGCAGGCGTGGGGGCTTGGCGCCGCTCCTCGGGGACAGGTGGAGGAAGAAGCCCCTCTCCGGCGTGGCCCTCCGCGGCGACCGGAGCACGAGCAGGACCGGCGTGGCCCTTCGCGGCGACCGGAGCACGAGTAGGATCTGGCGTGGCCCTCCGCGGCGGCCGGAGCACGAGCAGGATCCAGCGCGTGGCCCTCCGCGGAGGCCGGAGGACGAGCGGGATCCGGCGTGGCCCTCCGCGACGACCAAAGCACGGATTCGGCGGAGTGGAGGCGGGTCGGGAGTGGAGGCGGGAGGTGAGCGGAGTCGGGGTCGAGTTAGACCGAGCCAGGCTGGGATAAAACGACGGGATCGGTCGTTTTCAGCAATGCAGCTTATCCGTACGAAATGAGCTCTAGGCTAAACACGAACCAAATAGGCTCAAGTTGCATTATGCAAGCCTGGCTAGGGTTAAGTCAGAAAACCAAACACACCATGTATATCTTCACAGCTGTCGGGATCAAATAAATGTAGGAGTAAAAGGGAAAGCGTATACATACCACGTACGGACAGTAGCTGCATGCAATGCAATACCGTATAGTATGCTGCCCACCGTGTATAAATAGCTGCCGTGCACCAGAATCCCAGGAACATCCCAAATATCACCTACATAGCTATAGTGCTAGCTAGCTATCCAGTATATAGACGACTATATACTATAGCACACACGGCCGTATATAGTCTATTGCTTTCTAGTTCTCGCTAGCAGAATCAAGCTGAACTACTACTCTACTAGCTATAGCTCAGCCCGTGATCCATCAACAATGGAGGATGACAAGAAGGAGGGCAAGTACCGCGGCGTGCGGAAGCGGCCGTGGGGCAAGTTCGCCGCGGAGATCCGGGACCCCGAGCGCGGCGGCTCCCGCGTCTGGCTCGGCACCTTCGACACCGCCGAGGAGGCCGCCAGGGCCTACGACCGCGCCGCATTCGCCATGAAGGGCGCCACGGCCGTGCTCAACTTCCCCAGCGGAGGAGGAGGGGCTCCCGGTGGCCGGACCAGCGGCGCCGGCTCTTCCTCCTCCTCGTCCACCACGTCGGCTCCGGCCAGGGGGACGAGCAGGACGACCCGGGTTCCTGACTCGGAGAAGGTGGAGCTGGAGTGCCTCGACGACAGGGTCTTGGAGGAGCTGCTCGCGGAGGACAAGTACAACAAAAACCACTGATCGTGATCGGTCATACTGCAACGTAAATGGTAGCCACCGCTACACGCTGCTCCTCGATCGCTGCTTCCAGTAAAGGAGACAACAATTAAGTTATACTACTACCGATTAATAAGAATACACGCTCCTGTTCTTTTCGGTGCCTGGACTGCTGCATGGACATGACTTGCATGGACACACACGTGTACACACTAAACAGCTTACACGTCATTGTTCCAGCAAGCTCGATCATGCAGCGTCCTCGATCTGTCGTCACCACGAAGACGGAAGAATAGACCATGCATGCATGCATTTGGTTCAGCGCCAGAACGTACGGTTATACACACACACACAGTATACAATGCTACTGCATTTACATAAACCTATATATGATTATGCATATTTTTTTAGTCAATCTCCCGAAAATGAAATATATATGCATATGATCATACATCCAAACTACTTTTTTTTTCAAAAACAATTATGGCCATATAGTCGCTCGTCCTCTCAGTGAAAAATACATGTCCAAGCATGTTCTTGAAAAGATCTGGCTACATGGGAAATATATGTAGTTGAATGTTTGTGGAAGTCTGAAGAATTGATTTTGTGACATCTGGTTGTTGTGCATGAAAAGAGCTAGTGCTAACTGATGATGTATGGACGACCCTACTTCTAAAACAATGATAAGGAGGAGAAAACGACATTGGGAATATTCTTATTCTAAGATCTAAGGTTTTTCTCCTTCACGCAATAAATATTTTGTTATGTATATAGTTATATATTTATCTATGTGTTGTGCCCCAGTGTCCTTGAGAAGAAGGCCTAGAAACATACATACCCTGTCTCACTCCATATACCTAGGGTTTCGGCAACAACATGTTGCAGTGGAGGCAATATTCCACCGAAACACTGACGCTGAACAATCTTCCTAGTGTTTGTTTAGCATTTATAGGCTAAACGACCGTTTAAATCATTAGAGCTAAACGATCGGACACACAGTTGGTCAATTTTTTTTAGTGTTTTTTGAACCAACTAAATGGGTCGAGTAGGCTCCAATTTTTTTTTAAATAAAGGTTGCATAGAGCATTGCTCATAAACTTTCAACTTGGCACATGACGGACGATCAAACGTGGCCACCATAAGTTGTTTGGAAAATGCTTGTTTTCTGTCTTTGGTACAGTGTAAGTGTGTTCTTTTCGCATCGTTAAGTATATATACCAAGGAATACAGAACATCAGACTCGCACACGGCATATATACATCGGGTCAAAATAGAATCGAGGCTGGCAGAAGCAATGTGGATCGTGGAGTCGTCATTGCATTCTTAACTAGTCTATTTCATTTTTCAAGTTATGCCCAACGCCATCTATAAGAATTATCTTCTTTTTTGTGCAGGCTTTACAAGGCCAGAACAAGTTACTGATTTAACAACATTTAGAGAAACGATATGAAGTTTTGGGAAGGATTTTTTGGCCGGAGATGGACCCAACCCCGTCCACCTACAAATGCATGGCAAAGTGTCCTTGTAGGCTTGTACCACAAAGATCCCCTAGCTAGCTAGCCTTTTCACTCGACATCTCCACCAGCAATCCATAGTCAAGGTTGATGGGACCAATGCTGATTCTCCACTGCGGAAACCCCTGCGCGACCTTCCTGGGCAACGAAACGAGAGCGCCCACGATGACGTACCCGTCGGGGATCGTCGGAACGTTCTCTTCTCCGCTACGGAGAATTCATCCCGTTTCCGTTCCCGTTAATTGTCTCGGGTATAGATTTTTGCCCATCCCCGTACCCGTCGGGCATCGGTCGGGTAACAGATACCCGATAAACAAGGACACTTAGGGTAGCAGCTTTGCAATTGGAGACATTTCTTCTTCACCCGGGTATAACTGTCGGAGTCTCGGAGATGCCGAGGAGGAGCGAGGTTGTGAGAAGGACGAGCAAAGGTGGCAAAGAAACCGAACTGAAGAAGCGAGGGGCACGAGCGCTCGTGAGGCAGGCGTGCTTGTGCTGCTGGCGGAGATGGTGAGGAAAAATTAAACTAGGGTTCTTAGAACACACAAACTATATATATGATTGTTCAGATTTGAGCCAAAATACCTACGTTGAGCTTCTTTGGGCCTAATACTGGCACGACAGCTTAAATAGTCAGGTTCCCCAACGGATAACGGAGACGGGTAAACAGGAAACGTTCCCGTACCCGCTATACCCGTCGGGGATGGATTCTTGTCCATTTAGATACCCACGGATAAAAATATGATCCTATCCCCGTCCCCTAATGGATCAAATACCCGTCGGGTATCGGGGCTTGTTGCCATCTTTAATCCTTCCCCGAACGCCAAGAGGTATCCGCGTTATATGCCAAACCCGGGCACACCGCCACGCAGCGGCGGCACACGCCACACCACTCGCGCTCGCTGTCCGCTGGGCGTGTATTTTTCATTCAAAAATAAACCACTGACGCATGAAAAGCACAGGATACCACCGCTACCATTTCACGCAGCACTGGAAATTCCATGCTGCAATCACATCACGAGCATCAGCTAATTGCCCACAAAGCGGAAGCCGAAACGGTAAAAAAAAAGTGTACTTTCTTTCTGGCGGTACAAAGTTCTCATCGCTACTTAAAACAGACAACTGATAAAGCCGGCTGAGCTGTGAATCAAACTACGATCGACTGTCCATGTGGAGTTAACAACAGAGTACGACGACAGCCAAAATCAAGAACCAAGATGTCCACGCTTCGTACAAGGATCGTCTATTACCGACTGATGACGTGAATAGCAAGAGCTCGGAAGCGTTTCACAGCCTCGCGATGACGGCTTCGACCTCGGCAGGGGTGTAGAGGTGGTACTTGGGGGCAACCTTGGCAATATCGACGTTGTTTGGGGTCACCTGTTTAGAACGGGAAAATAAGATCACATATTGATGAATGGTTCGACAGAGCTGGAGTATGGACTATGGAGTGGGTCTGTCATGTCCTACCTTCTCTTCCATAACCTGCTTCAGGATAGAAAGGGCTATGGTCTCTGCCTCCTCGAGGGTTAGTTCCTGCATTAAGAAGTCAGCAGGGCATTACTCTCGATTCTCTTTCATACAAGTAACAGGCAGCTCCATGTTTTCCGTATCTGCTATCAACATTGCAGTTACGCATACACTTATACATGTTACACGTTTTTGACAGGGCATAAAGGGCGCCATTATCATCCCATTTTACATCCTTGTGGAATAGCGAAGCAAAATCTTGCAATGGCGTAGCATATTAAAAGAATTGTAAGCAGCACTGCAACTGAGGTAACGCTCTCAGACACTTCTTAACCAGATTGAGTTTATAAACACTTATCTGAGCTTTGATGTAACTAGGGTTCACAGTTAGCATATCTCTTTGGAATTGTACAATTACTAGTTGATTAGTTTAGCATTTATCTTGTATCATACCTTGTTGTACTGCTCCTGCAAGGAGCTATCAGCTCCCTCAGAGCCTGATCCAATTGCCTTTGCGTTGCATTGCCAAAAAGTACCAGATGGGTCAGTGTTGTACCTGCAGCACACAAAAGGCAAACCATAAACTCTTAGAAGTACAGTGGCTGTGTATTTGATCATGACAGGATTTGTCCAACATGGTGAGATAAATGATGCCATGATTGCAGAATGAGCAGGACATAAAAAGGGCCCGTTCTAACTTCTAAGTGCCTGATCTCCACACCATATTCCATTAATATAAGCATCTGCCAGCATGTACACATGACACCCAATAAACTCATGTCTGAGAGTTGGCTAAACTTCCAGTGGTAAACAAAGAAATTTCCCCGCAACTTATTGGAAGCAGGGAAAGAGTTACTTTTCTACTCTACTTAATACAAATATGTACCAAATCATGAAATATGAAGCATGAGCAAAAAAAAAAAAACACAGAAAATTACTACTGAGGATTAAAGTTGACCTTTCTATACGAAGTATATACCTTAGGGTATCCATAGCGTTTAAGGCCTTCAAAGGCCTCAAGGGATCCACCTAACATAAGGTCTCACCCTGCTATATATAAAGACCCTGTGTCTTAAGAGTGGATCCCACACAAGAAATAATAATAAAAATCTACCGCACACAAAGGAGGACGAGCGTGGAGTTGCTGGGGCAGTTGGGTGATCGAGGGAGAGAGAAGAGAATCTAGGGAAAATCGTGTTTTACTCCATGAGGTCGGGTATTTGGGCTAAGACCGGTCCTCATGCTTTTGCTGCTAGGGTCGAGTATAAGACCAGCCTTGTAGCGTATGAGGTCGACTCTAGGAAGCTTACGACCCCTGAATTCACAAACTGCGGATGCCTTATGCATGTTATAAGTGAAGACCTTGCAGAATGGAAAGATAGCTCAACTATAAAAGCATGATTGGAAAATTATTGGCTGCAAGTTCCATGGCTTTCTGTTTTATCGTATTTTAACTGGAATTCTACTTTTCTTATATATTTTCCCGGTCAAAGACAAATAATGGCCTTCTGTTTTATCATATTTTTACTGGAATTCTACTTTTCATGGAAGCTGAACAAACCGTAAGTCTACACTCTACAGTATACTCTATAGCAAAGAGACATCGACCACTTCATCCAAAATAGTGTTTACCATGCCAATCCAGAAAGAGCCAGCAAAAAGGAAAAAGAATGCATGATAGTACAATGAGTACATCCCACTTTAGCATGACAGTCTAAAAAAGGGCAGCATGGTAGAAGCAATTACAATGCATGATAGTACAATCATTCTATACATAAGAAAAAAAGAAGTAAAACAACACACTTTAAGGGAAAAATGGATTCTAAAGCCAGCAGTTGAAGAAAACCCAGTTCAGTTAGCTAAATGGATCAATACTTACAGGCTAGGTCCATTCTCATCATGTCCAGCAATTAGGAGAGAGACTCCAAATGGCCGTGACTGCACAAATAGATAAGTACATAAGGACTCCAACTCCATAAATAAATGAAGTGATTACAACTTTAAAACACTCATATATGAGTTATTTTGATGGAAACATAAACTACAGGAAACTGGGTGTATAAATGCTGCAAAGATAACTAGTGGGTTGGCAACATCAAAATATAGTTGGTAAATGGGAATGTTTTTTGACCTTTTGTAACTGAACCTTATCAAAGTAACCATGATGTCAATCTTCATCATTAGACCCTTGTGGTAATATAATGCTCACAGATGAAAGAGCCAATGCAAGCAGTGTAGGTCTCGACTAACTATTCATCATCGTTTGTAAAGTTTGGTAGCATCTGTTATCTCTTCTCAAAGTACTCATTACGGGAGTACTAGTGCTAACTAGAACCCCTAAATGATCTGCTAGGTTCTGTTTCCTCCACAGTAAAGAAAAAGAGAAATAAAATAAACAGGTAACCATCAAACCACATTTAGAATGCAGCAAAACCAAGATATATGTGTAAACCCCTTCAAGAGGCGGAAATGAGGTAGTATGCATCTAATTAGTCTTGTTTCTTTCGTCCTGGAGGTGGTATAATAACATAAATGAGGCTCACCATTGACTCTTCGTCACCTTCACCAAAGCGCAGAGCTAAGTCACAGATAGCTTGCGTTGAAGATTCTACGGTCATTGGCTCCCCGTACGAGAACCTATGATTCTGATTGTAAACATGGCAAGTCAGATTAAGGGATCAAGCTTTATAACATGTATAAATATGTATATAACCCAAGAAAGTACCTGAGTTTCAACACGAGCATGCTCGACTAGTGTTCTAGCATCAGCAATAAGTCCACTCATGGCACAGCCTATGTGTTCATCAATTTCCATGATTTTTTCCACGCTGCTTGGTTCCTATGACATCACAGAGCAAAGAAACATCGAATTCAATGACTAACAATTTAAACATGAAACAGAATATAACATGAAAACCAGAGGCTAAGAGGATCTGCTATATCCTCTGATAAAACTACTCCTGTTATCAAGCCACAAAATTGCATGAAGACAAGAGTTTAAAGCACTAAGATTCCATCAGCTGGATGACAATATATTGCGAAAAAAAATGCATAGAATGCAGGGCTGAACCAACAAGGTAACAACTGTGTGAAAGAGCTACCTAAAGTTAAACCTTGTATAAGAAGTCATGAGAATTCAATGATAGACCAAATAAGAGGATAATCATACAAACATAAGTTTGGCCAGCAAGCAATGTTCTCAATTTAATATCCTGATGTTTGTAGCCATATGATTAAGCACTACGACCAGTTAAGAAGAAGAAAAGGTAACTCAGTAAGTACCAGCAGTGGCGAGGTCACACGTTTCTCAACAGCGAGGACAACACCATCCTTTGTCTTCAACCCAATCGCAGTGGATCCCAACTGTTATAGCAAAAGAAACAGCAATATAAGCATCACTTCGTCACAAATACCCACATAAACCCGGCGACTAAAAATCTTGGCATTTTAGTCCAGGTGTTTGTTCTTGAGCTATTCTCTACTTAATGCCAATGACACACAACAACCTGACTGTCAAGGGGTAAAAACTAAAAAAAAGAGACATGGCATCTCAGCTGAAATTGACACAGTAGTAAACTAACAAGACACAGAACCACAAAACCTTTTTACACAATAGCAAACCTCAATTAGTATGAACGAGTGACTTCATCATTATATAACACCCTAAATTCATAAATCCCAGCAATTCTGTTAGTCCTAAGAAACCCACTTACACCATTTCAAATTTGCACTCACACAACTGCCAACCCCCAAATCTAGCCCCGCCCTCCAAAACAAACACAACTGCTGACGACACACAGCAAGCCCGCACAGCCACTCGGCATCTTGGCACCCTCGCTGCTCAGATTCAATCCAGCACCTTGCCATCCAGCTACGACCAGTGTTCAACTAAACAGCGTTAAACAGTAAACCACGGACACCTATTCAGTTTAGGCCATAAATGGCCCTGTAAACGGTCTTGCCATATAAGAAATATTCCCTTTGTCCCAAAATACTTGACATTCTAGAACATTTCAGGCAGATTAAAAGAGTGAAATTACCGCCGTCTGTCGATGCCCCTATTTAGGGGTTGTTCGATTTTTCAAGCGCTGCAGAGGAGGGTTGATTTAATGTACATGGGCCTCACTGGCTATCTAAGTGCTACAGTTGTGTTAGAATGTCAAGTTTTTTGGAACAGAGGTGCTATCGACAATGTCCATCATTTGTCATCTGAGAACTTCATATGTCATTTGTCATGTGGGAACTATCAATAATTCTCTAGTTGCTAGAATACTTAATTTCACCTTTTTATTGTAGACACTCGCTAAACAATGGGTGAGCTACTGTTTAGCGTTTAGGCTAACACTCGCTACGACCCCAAACAGAGAAGCAAGAGAAATCTCACCTTGATGGCCTCGATGGCGTACTCGACCTGGAACAGCCGCCCCTCCGGCGAGAAGGTGTTCACCCCGCGGTCGTACTCCGTCCTGCAAGAACCCACCCCCAGAGAAATCTCAGCCGCATCAGACACCAGACGCGCCGCCGGCTAATCGAATCGGAGGGTAGGGTTTAGAGAAGCGAAAAAACAGAACGCCAGAGGGATCGGGTACCTCGTGAGAAACATCCTGTCGGCGACGGCGGCGGATGCGGGATGGAGCAAGAACACGGCGTCGGCGCCTCCCCCTCTCTCTCTCTCTCTCTCGCTTCCCTCTCGCTTAGTCGCTTTTGATGGCTTCTGTCCTGAGCTTCTTGCGAACGAAGTTGAAAGAGAGCCGAGATGACGGCGAGATGTTAACGGAGACGGCGCGTCGCGAAACTTACAGGTAGGTCCCACGTGACAGGTAGACGGTCCCAGCCGCGGGGAGGAATTGGGCCGTGACAGAACATGGAAAGCCTGGATGGGCCGAGCAGGTGCACCGCGGATCATGCCATCCGACATCCCTGCATCCGCGCAGTTCAGTTTCACCGTATCACGGCACAACTTGCGCCGTTCTTTGACAGCTGTACTGTACAATGTCCGTGCTAACGCTACGATAATATTTTGTAATCCAAATTAAACAACAAAAAGTGATTTACCTGCATAATACTTATAATTTCTAAAGATCTGGATCCAATATTACAACGGGAACACTGACCTCTTTGCCAAAGACAACTTTATTATCATGGATTCAACAATAATACCATTACAAAACAAGACTCTTGACACAAAACTAGAAACAATACTCAGTCTTTGACATGACATATTGGCAAAACATGCACGTTCACGCACAACTTTTTTTCTCTCCACTCCAAACTTCTCAATTCTTAAGCGTTGCAGCTACCAGCCTTCCTGCTGAGCTCATGAGCCATCATGCTGTACTTGCACGTGTCAACAAAAGAAAAAAATAAAGAAATCTCACGAACATAGATTGAGAAAATATTTATAATTCATGCAAAAAGCAATTTAAACAAATTCCAGCAACAAACATCAGCAAGCCTTGCTTGCACCGAGTCACATAGGTCAGCTCTACAATCCTGCAGTGTAGTTATAAACAGAAGGCCCGGATAATTTTACTATCAAACACAATTAACTACTTTAGTATTACTGCTGACAACAGAAAGCTGACAACCATGACAAAACCACTCCAGTATTGCACCCAACAACAGCCAAAAGAAAACTACTGCACCTTGAACAGCAAACCAGCGGCTAGAAAGATATGCACAGAGAAATACATCTCCTACAGGAGCACATGCCTAGACAGCAAGATGGCTTCAGGTCTTCAAGCTCCACTATCTTCATAAGGTGCCCTTAGAGCTAATTAGCTGGTGCTTTATCTGGATGTCCAGTGGACTCAAGTTACACAACATGATTTAATCTCTGAGATAGCCAAAATAGTTGCATTATCATTGACACAGGGAACACATACAAGAAGCGGCAATTGCTTGCCAATAGCCCACAGGCTTGCCTAAAGTCCTAGCCAAATGAAATATTATCTAAGAAGACAATCAAATGACTGTAAATATAATCTAGCCTGAGATGTAGATTCATAAACATGCAACGGAAAGAGAGCTAACATCAAGCTTATAATTGTGCTCAATGCTAATTAGCCCATCCCATCAAGTATCCCATTTCACCTAGATTATTTTTTCATAAATAAAAAAAGAAGGGCACATAAGAAAGCATGCCTGCAAATCCTGAAAAAATGCAATATAACCTGTGACGTCTAATGATTACACTATTTATTTAAGAAAGAATGTAGCTTTGTAATGTGTCGGTAGTGATTAAATTTGGAAAAAGACAATTGACATCGTGCCATTTTCAGGGCTCAACAAACACCCAGGTAACATTTTATGTAGCAAGAGATCATTGTCTGAACTCTGGAACTACTTGGGCTCCAGAAAAAAAGTAGGCCTGGGACCTCACCTTGTGGTCACAGATTGGCTCATTAACAATAGTAGGAGTAACACTAACGTATATAGGAAAATTCTTTGCAAGAGCAGACTCTTGAAAAAAGAAACCTATAGTATTATGCATAAAAGAATTCTCATAACTGCTTACTATACACCTCACATGCCTTGATTTGAATGCGGCTGAACAAAAGAAATAGAAAAGGCAAATTAAAGGAGTCTATCTACCTTGCGATGTCGTATATTTAAAAATGGAGGGAGTACAATATATGACATTCTCGGATTACACTGAATGGCCATGGTTCATTAGCAGATAGACGACTACCAAAGGTTTCTGTTGCCTAAAGTCTTAAAACCTATAAGATGTTCCTTGAACTTGCATGTTTTATATGCTTTACGATAAAGATTGCCAATGTTCTTCCGTGTAAAGGTTTCTCTGTTCATAACTTCAACATCAACGCAGTATTTTCCAAGTTGTTCTAACCTGGGAACTTAGAAAACCTCCAGATCATGCAGTTGCTGTCAGTATGGCACTGCACTTTAACAAAATATTACATTTCCTACTACTGCAAAATTATTGATGCACTCAAGTCAACCATCTCTACTGCAAGTCTAAACCAGGGTTTGCCAGAGCATCGAAATTAAAAAATTACGGAGTAGAACCATTTCAATTCTGCGAACCATCGTTTCTATGAGAAAAGCACTTCTGAAACTACACCCACAGACGGCTCCACATGTTCATATCATCCTTAGGCCTTAGCTGCAGGACACACTGAACATCTAGACTATAAAAAAATCGTACATTCTAGCATCCCAGCATTAAACTTGCAGAATGCAATGGGCATGACAACCAGGCAATCTATGAAACAAAATCGCAGAGAGGAAGGGAATGCATTACCCCCATGCGTAGCCTCTTGATGAGAGGCATCGGCTTCCTCTTCAGACCCTTCTAGAACCTAAATCCAAACATATACCGAAAAAATGAAAAAGCATAAAACGCAATCAAAACAACAGAAAACATCCATCATCCAGCACGGAATCTAGTCGCCAACAACACCATTTCTGCTACAGCTAGCGCTTACCTTCTGCGGCGTGGTCAAGATGCCCCGGGTCGGCGTTGGCAGCAGCAGCTGCATGGGATGAAGGCGAGCGGTCTTCCATTATACACGAAGCACTCAAGAGAGAACGCTAAATTATACAGTTTCATCGGGCACACCCCAGGGAAGAATCCGAAAATCCACATTTTTTCATCAGGATCACAAATGAGAGAATAAAGCTTACAACATTCTTAAACCATTTCTTACATCACTTTTAATACAACATCAGAGTATAATATTTATTGTTATAACAGCGGAATATAATCATATTATTAGAGTTATGAACAATTTAATTTAACAGCGGAATATAAACATGTGATCAGAATTACAGCGAAATTAAATATCTATTCATGACATGATGAAGTAATGATATAGACGAACTATGACAATATATTATAAAACTTCCTTTTATAAAAACATTTGGTGAGAGTTATAAATAAAACTATGATCGCAGCGTAAACTAAATTCTCTCTGAGCCCACCAGGAGGAATCCACACACAAAGATCAGCTCTAGCCTCCACTTGTCACCTGCAATAGGGAAAATAAAACCCTGAGTACTCAATTATACTCAGCAAGACTGACCCGACAGGAGGAAAGAAAAGACTCCAAGGATATGAAAGGCTAAATGGCTTTGTGGGTTCATTGTATCTGCAGGAAGCATTACTAAGCGTACGTCCTTATATTCGATTTTTATTAATAGCCGCATTTGTTCATTAACTAACCATTCTATGTAAGCACGTGTGTTACTTTTTAAGCAGTTGGTAATCAATCAGATTTCTTTTTTTCATCTTCCATCTTTCATCTTTCAGTTCTTACTGCAATGCTAAACCGTAGACGAGTCGTACCGGATCGTCCGACGATTCGTGAATCAATGCCCCCAGCTGGGTACCCCGAAAACACACGCCCCGCTTATACCCAAGACACAAGCAGGACCAACCCATCACCCTCCTGTCCTGAGGTCCTAGGTCCCCGTCCAAATTGGGACTCCAAGCCCCCGCCCCTGAGTTCCGGACTCAGTGCGGTATAAGGACCTCCTCCACCAAAAAAACCCTGACAGTCGGTCCGAAAAGAGCTAGAACCCACGACAAGAGAGCAACAAGTCTTTCAAGCGCCCATACCCAAGTATGTGCTCGGGATAATAAGTCTGTGACTTGCCTAGAGCCTTATGCAACGGCCGGTCCTTAACCGACACAGATAGGGAAAGCAGTGTAACCAAGCTATGCCCGCGTCCACGGCGACACAACCTCTTACACCCACCAATACCCAACCATATCCTTGTCCGGTCTCCATTTTTCTTTTCCACCATTTATATTTTCCAAGTGATGATAATACCGTAATATATTTCCTATCTCTCGCGAGTGACAGGCAATCACTCGACTTCTACCGGAGTCCTATAGCATAGCATTCTACACGATCCTGTCATACTAGTAAGACTCATAGGATAAAGATATATATATATATACATATATATGCAAGTGGGTTTCAATCAACTCTTAAAACTTAATGCATAAATATAATTTAAACTGCAGAAAAAGTATGAATTATGCACAGGAGCTTGCTTGGGTAAGATTTAATCAGAAGTTAGCATTCCATCATGGCGAACGATCTCCAAAAGCATCATTTCTCCACCAACTCCCGATGACTTCACGATCCATCGACGTCCCTATTATGATATGCAATGCGATGCAATGCTAAGACGTAATTAATCAACTGCAACCGTGATTCGTAAAATACGATTTACGCCTCTCAAGTTAATGAGCTAGTTCTAACGACGACCGTACTTAGACTACATATCCATATTGTTGAATACGACGTTATTTCCCAACAATTATTTTAGTTATATAAACCCAAGTTGTTTCTTTATTCTATCCTATCAATTTAATCATTATTCGAAATATGACATCAGTACCTATATAACAAACTAATTATTTTGGAGCTACAAAAATTAAAGTGAGTGGCTAATAATATTAGTAATCTACTGTAAAATTTTCAGAGTCAACTCTATCACCTATTTATCACGGAAATTCCTACAAGTTCACATTTTAACAATATTAAACATATTAAAATAATTCAAGCAACCCTAAAAATATACCGAACCTATGCGAACTAAATACACTATTAGGTAGATCAGGATTTTAGAGACTCAACAAAACTGGTTTAGCATTTTTATGATTTTTCTACACTTTATTTTCAATTTTCAAAGAGCACTGATTTAACAAAATAAACGAAAACACACAAAGCAGATCTGATTTGGGCAGCCTAGCTAGCTCGGCCAATAAGCGCCATTGGCGCGAGTGGCCCGATCATGAGGCGGCACACACGGCCAGACCAGCGCTTGAGCAACATGCAGAGAGGCCAGTGCCAGGCGCTGAAGGGCCCGGCCGCCAAGACGCGGGCGTGAAACGGCCTAGGCGGAAAGGTGCATCTTGGCGTGAGCGGCCTAACGCGGTGGCGCATAAGCCGCCCAAAAGCGCCTGATCGTCGGCAGGCGGCCCCGCTGTGGCGTGCTTTGCCCAAACCGGTCGGCGATTATGCAAAAATACCCCAACGTTTACCTCTATTCCGCTCAAGATCCACAGGCACTATTTAAATGAGACGCTTTTCGCAGTAAGGACCCTATATAAAATTTTTGCTTGGACTCATACCCTTCACTTCATTCTAAAAAACAGAGGGCAGACGGGGAGCATCGGCCGGCGGCGGGAACGGCGTGACGGGGCCGGGGAAGGCACGACAGCGGTGGACCACCCACCGGTGAGCCGCACGGCGAGGTGCGCGGACACAACCGTGCTCGGCTTGGCCGCGGCGCGGACCAGGGCGAAGCACGGCACGGTGGCTTCTAGTGCGGATGACGGCAGGAGGAGCGACACGGACAAGGCAGGCTCGACGGCTGTGGGACACGGCGGCCGGCGAGGCAAGTTCCTCGGCATCGGCGGAGCGCCAGCACGGCCGAGGCGCGCGGAAAAGGAAGCGTAGAGGCGAGGGGAACAGGGCAACGACGGGCGGGCGTGACGCGCTCGGTGGTGGCGGCGTCCGGGTCGCTGCGGCTCGGCGAGGCAGGCCCTTTGGCACCGACGGACCTGGCGCGGACGATGGTGGGGTGCGCTGGGAGAAGCAGAGCCGCGGAGCAGCCGTACCAGCGCGGAGCGTGGAGCTCGCGTGCGCAGGAGGTGGGGGGCGGCATGGCCGAGACGACGGCGTCCGTGACCCAACGATGGCCATGGTGACGGGGAGCGAGGACCAGCGCGAGGTAGCATGGAGCTTCGCAGGGCTCGGCGTCCGGGCCGGGCAACGGCGGGCGCAGCCATGGCGGGTACGTTGACGCACGGGCACGGGGGAAGCGGCGCTAAAAGCTGCCGAAACGGTGCGGCAAGAGCACTGCGGCACGGGCGCGGCTGTGGCTTGGCAAGCGGAGCTGCGCGTGGCTTCCGTGAACGGGAGGCGAGCGACGGTGGTGGTGGGCTCGGGCTCGCGTAGTACCGCGCTGCGGGGCGCAGCAGCGGAGACAAATGGCGCCGGGAGGTGAGCGGGGGCATGGCGGTGGCGCCCCCAGGCGCGGTCACCAGGGTGCAGAGCGCGGACACGAGGAAGAAAGGGCCTATTGCATCTGTGAAGGCTCGGCTGCTGGTGCTGTAAAGGTGCGTTGGCCGCTGATGCTCTAGAGAAATGGAAACGTCACCTATGCAGGATAGCACGCTACCCACTCGCGAGAGCCGGCTTTAGGCGGTACCAAGAATCCCCGGCGCCACTAGCTGTCTCTCTCTGCACCAGAGCACGGACGCGGGCGGGGACTGGGCAGGACAGCGTGGCGTGGCGTGGCCGGCAGCGGCGAGCACAGGAAGGAAAAGACATGGCATGGGCAGAGCAGGGCTAGAAACGCCTACACAATTTCAGACGCTCAGCGTAGTGGACCCGTTCAGATGCGATTGGATGGGAGGCTTTGCAATGCAGAGCCACGACGAGAACGAGACGGTGAATAATTGTCATGCAATGAGTACGCTGTACGCCAGGAAAAATAAACAAAGCTGTTGCGCTCTCTCTCATCAGTTCGTGCTTATCAAAATAAATCCGTGAGTATATATATATAGCATATATATATATATAGCATATATATATATATATATATATATGTATATATCGTTCTATTTATTAATGGATTTTATTTTATTTATAACAGTTGTTTTCATGCTTAATCTAACAGAACAAACCGTTCGCTAGCATCGTCGTTCGACATTCCTAAATATCTTTACGCACTAAGTAATTTAACTTGGGCGGTCATTTGAGTCCACAAAACTAAGTCACACGTAATTCCCTTATCACGGCAAGTATGTTTTAAATCAAAAATTCCGAGAAACCCGTTTGAAAATTTGACTTAGTACTAAATCACGGTGCTAAACAAGCTCGTAACACCAGGGGTGTTACATGACGCCCTTTGGGAACCGAAAATGAGGAAGTGGAGAGATTTCTTTTTGAAACCAAAAATCAGGAGAGGGCGGCGCGAGATCGGGAGGGGAAGTTTTGCCTAGGGCATGGTGTGGGGATCGCACCAGCGAGGCAGGCGTTGAAGCTTGCGTTGAAGCCTGGAATTCTCCATGGCCACACGATCGTGGTGAAGCCTTTTGAGAGTAGATTTGTGTCGTTGGTTTGCAAGCGGTTTTTCTGGATGCAAATTCTTGGGTGAATGAAGTAGAGGTCATCTCTGGGAGGGGCAAATTATTGATAGACTAAGTGTAATTGTGATTGGCAGTAGAGATGTATCCGTGCGCGTAACAAACCCCGGTTCTGCCTTTGCGATTTCGCGTAACAAACCCCGGCAACGCGTTGGAGCGCTTGGCAGCAGCAGCAGCAGCACGTCGACACCGCGCGGCGCCATGGCGAGGCAGGAGCAGGAGCGGCAGCGGCAGCGGCAGCTGCAGGTGCTGACCACGCTCGACGCCGCCAAGACGCAGTGGTACCACTTCACGGCGATCGTCGTGGCGGGCATGGGCTTCTTCACCGACGCCTACGACCTCTTCTGCATCTCGCTCGTCACCAAGCTGCTCGGCCGCGTCTACTACACCGACCCCACCAAGCCGGACCCGGGCACGCTGCCGCCCAACGTCGCGGCCGCGGTGAACGGCGTCGCGCTCTGCGGGACGCTCGCGGGGCAGCTCTTCTTCGGCTGGCTCGGCGACAGGCTCGGCCGGAAGAGCGTCTACGGCATGACGCTGCTGCTCATGGTGGTCTGCTCCCTCGCCTCGGGGCTTTCGTTCGGGAGCACGCCCGCCGGCGTCATGACCACGCTCTGCTTCTTCCGCTTCTGGCTCGGCTTCGGCATCGGCGGCGACTACCCGCTCAGCGCCACCATCATGTCCGAGTACGCCAACAAGAAGACCCGCAGCGGGTTCATCGCCGCCGTCTTCGCCATGCAGGGCTTTGGCATCCTCGCCGGCGGCATCGTCACGCTTGCGCTCTCCGCGGTGTTTCGCAGGGCGTTCCCGGCGCCGGCGTACCAGGTCGACGCCGTGGCGTCCACCGTGCCGCAGGCCGACTACGTGTGGCGCACCATCCTCATGCTCGGCGCGGCGCCCGCGGTGCTGACGTACTACTGGCGGACCAAGATGCCCGAGACGGCGCGCTACACCGCGCTGGTCGCCGGGAACGCCAAGCAGGCCGCCTCCGATATGTCCAGGGTGCTGCAGGTGGAGATCGAGGCGAGGCGGAGAAGCTGGACGAGATCACCAGGGGCAGCGACTACGGCCTCTTCTCGTCGCGGTTCGCGCGGCGCCGCGGCTCGCACCTCCTCGGCACGGCCGTCACGTGGTTCCTGGTGGACATCGCCTACTACAGCCAGAGCCTGTTCCAGAAGGACATCTTCGCCAGCATCCACTGGATCCCCAAGGCGCGCACCATGAGCGCGATCGAGGAGGTGTTCCGCATCTCCCGCGCGCAGACGCTCATCGCGCTCTGCGGCACCGTGCCGGGCCACTGGTTCACCGTCTTCCTCATCGACGTCCTCGGCCGCTTCGCCATCCAGCTCCAGGGCTTCGCCATGATGACCGTCTTCATGCTCGGCCTCGCCATCCCGTACCACCACTGGACCACGCCAGGCAACCACATCGGCTTTCGCCGTCATGTACGGCTTCACCTTCTTCTTCGCAAACTTCGGGCCGAACGCGACCACGTTCGTCGTGCCGGCCGAGATCTTCCCGGCGCGGCTCCGGTCCACCTGCCATGGCATCTCCGCCGCCGACTGCAAGGCTGGAGCCATCATAGGAGCCTTCGGCTTCCTCTACGCGGCGCAGTCTCAGGACAAGGCGCACGTGGACGCCGGGTATAATCCTGGGATCGGCGTGCGTAACGCGCTGTTCGTGCTCGACGCGTGCAACTTGTTGGGGTTCTTGTTGACCTTCCTGGTGCCGGAATCGAAAGGGAAGTCGCTCGAGGAGATGTCCGGAGAGGTCGACGGTGACCAAACCTCCGGCAACGGCGCCAATGCCGTGCAGCCTTCCGGAGTTGAGAGAGTGTAATCCTTCAGAACGCAACTACACGCGGCACGAGGATTTGTAACGCGGCTAGATGATATCGTAAGTTTTGTAATCATGTTATTAGACGTAGGAATAGGTTTGGAACTTGGAAGGGTAGCATGTGTAAGATACGCTCTCCGTTCATCAGAAATGATAAAAATATTTCAACCGCGGAAAACTCAAGTTTTGCAAAGTTTTATAAACAGTTAGTTAAATTATATGCACATTTTACACTTATAACTTGAGTGAATAGGTTTCTGTTCATAGTGACTAGTAGGTGATATTAGACGTAGGAATAGATTTGGAACTTGGAAGGGTAGCATGTGTAAGCTACTGTTTGCGAGTTTGTGTATGTGATATATCCGGCCCTGTTTGAATTAGACTCATAGTGGCACAAGCGTGTGTTAATATGAGTTTGTAAGGGTGTGTTAAGCCAACATATCAGATTTTTAGAGTCTATATACCATCAAACCCATATTAACCCTTTTACGTGAACCATTTTACGTGAAACGGTGATGGAAGCGTAAGTGGATTGGTGAGGTTTTGTGGTTCGTTTAGTGTACAAAGCAGATGTGAGTAGTTTAGACTTCGAGGGCTCAATAGAATCATCCAATTGTTGGTTGTCCACTCTCGTTCTCTCATCAATCAGTATAACAAGAGCGTTGGAACAATCTTGCTGCGATCTCAAAGAATGTAAGCTTGAACTTGCTTGTGTAATGTGTATGATTGCGCGTATGGTATGTGATGTGGTTGATGGTGATCTACTTGTATGAATGGTGATCTTGACCATCACTTAAGAATTGAGATACATCTCCCCAATCAATGGGTATCAGAATTATTCTCCTTCAATCAAATGGACATTTGGATAGTAACTTAGGGTCTATTTGGATCACCGGACTAAAGTTTAGTATGTCGTTGGATTATAGGCTAAATATGGATTAATTAAAATTTTATTTTTCTAATAAGTTCTACAAATCAATTAGCCTTTATTAGTTTTTGTTAGAACATGATTAGTTCATGTTTAGGCCTTCAATTTGTCATCCAAACACATGGAGTGTAAAGTTTAGTTTAGTTCATCCAAACACCTCCTTAACTAGTTAGGATAATTCGGATGGTATAGGAGAAATGCAGAAACATATGTACCGTAGCTTTTATTTACTCATGAGAATGCTAGTCAACCAACACAAACACCAACGCAAATGAAAATCTCGATCGAGAAAGTACCCGGAAATAGTTCCGAATTATACACAAACTGCAACAAAATCAGAAGGTAATAAATCACACAATGACAGAAGCAAAAGCATACAAACAAACCATCCGTGCATCACATATGCATGCACGCAGAAAGTGCAACAATGTACGTGCAGAGGCGGTGCAGGCCTCTCTACACTTTGGCCTCAGCTTCCTCGTCCACGTTCTCCTTGGAGATCTCCTCAAGCGACTTGCCCTTGGACTCCGGCACGAACAGAGACATGAGCATGCCAAGAAAGTTGGTTCCGGCGAGCACGAAGAGCGCGTTGCGGATGCCGATGCCCGGCGAGTACCCCTTGTCGGGCTTATCAGGGTCCTGCGCCGCGTACAGGAACCCGAACACTTGCCGCTCTGCCTGCTCCTCCTCCTCCTCGATCTCCTTCTTGAGCACCTTGGCCATGTCGGCCGTGGCCTGCTTCGTGTTCCGGGCAATGAGCGCCGTGTACCGGGCCGTCTCGGGCATCTTCATGCGCCAGTAGTAGGTGAGCGCGGCCGGGACGGTGCCGAACATGAGGATGACGCGCCAGACGTAGTCGGCCTCCGGGACGAGCGACGCCTGGGCGTCCACGAAGTACGGCGGGGCCGGGAACGCGTTCCGGAACGCCTCCGAGACGACAAGCGCGACGATGGTGCCGAAGAGGATGCCGAAGCCCTGCATGGCGAACACGGCGGCGATGAAGGCGCCGCGGGTCTTCTTGTTGGCGTACTCGGACATGATGGTGGCGCTCAGCGGGTAGTCGCCGCCGATGCCGAAGCCGAGTCAGAAGCGGAAGAAGCAGAGCGTCGCGATGACGCCCTTGGGCGTGCTCCCGAACGAGAGGCCCGACGCGACGGAGCAGAGCACCATGAGGATGAGGGTGAAGCCGTAGACGCTCTTGCGTCCGAGCTTGTCGCCGAGCCAGCCGAAGAAGAGCTGTCCGGCGAGCGTGCCGCAGAGCGCGACGCCCGTCACGGCGGCCGACACGTTGGGCAGGAGGCTGCCGGGGTCCTTTGGAGGTGGGGTCGGAGTAGTAGATGCGGCCGAGGAGCTTGGTCACGAGCTCGAGGCAGAACAAGTCGTAGAAGTCGGTGAAGAACCCCATGCCGGCGATGACGATCGCCATGAAATGGTACCATTGCGTCTTGGCCTGGTCGAGTGTGGCCAGCACGTTGAGCTGACCTCCCGCTATTGTGCCAGTCGAGCTTTCCCTCCTCTGCTGCTGCAAGAAGTTACCTCTACTAGAGAGGATCGGAGAGAGGGAGAGGAAGACTGTCAGAAAAGATGGGTGTGCCTGCTTGCTTTGGTCAGTTTCCTGATCGTTGTTTCATATATATAGGCAATCAAACCGGCAAGATGCAGACAACGAATTAGTACGCCAATCTCACATTGGCTTGTTGCACGTATAAAATACCTCCTGTATATGGGCTGCATGCATAATGCATGGCATGGCTCCGTACTACATTGGCATGGCTCCTGATAGATTGACATGTTGGTGCTTAAAGATTGGAGTATTCCGAAAGTCAAATGCTTTGCTTGAAGAGGTACAGCCGTACAGCTAGCTTCATTTTAAGGGCCTGTTCTATTAGTTTATGGGCTGATAAGCCCGGCTAGTGCTGGTTTATTGTGAGAGAAAAACACTGTTGGCTGGCTGATAAGCCCTGGCTGAAACCAACAAGTTTAACAAATGAAATGTGCTCACTGCTCGCTTGTTGGTTTTCAATTGGGTTTATCGATCACCACTCAACAATGCTTTTCTCTCACAACAAACAAAGCAACACCAATGGGCTTATATCGATCTAAACGAACCAACAAATAGGCTGACAGAGCCAACTACAAGTCAAGTGATAAGTACCAAACTAATTTAGCTATAAGTCAAGTTATAAGAACAAAATTATACAATAGTTATTTCTTATTTATCTATGAAGAACTCTTTTATTATTACTTTTACCTAGGTCCTACCTTCTTTCTGCTAATCCTCTCCTCACATTTAATTGATGTTTGGACGCACCACTGTGTAGGCTTTCGTGCCTAGCTTGCTGTTTGCAATGTGGTAGAAGGCTAGAAGCAATGTGGATTTCAGAGTCATTGCATTCTGAACTAGTCTAATTCATTCAAGTTATGCCCAACGTCATCTGATCTGTATAAGAATTATTATTATTATTTCTAGGCAGGATTTTTAAGATAACAATTTAATAAGGCTAGAACACAACATTTAGAGCAAATTTAATAAGCTTGTCTATAAGCTAAACCTATTCAGCAAGAGATCAACATAATAGACAAGCAACACAACAAACTAATCTCTTCTCCAATTTTAAATATCATTTTTATTAGCTGTGGGACCCACCCACCTTTCATTTCCCTTCCTTTGTTCCCTCCGCATCATTCCGTCACGCAGCTTGCAGCGAGGACGGCGGCGTATGCTACGCGGACGCGGCCTGAGCGTGGACGGCGGCTAGGCGCGGACGACGGCACACACGGCGAGGACGACGGCGGAAGCGACGAGGACGACCTGCGCGCGATGGCGGAGAGTACGGCGGCGGATGCGGCAAGGACGATGGCGGCCGGCGTGAGGATGGCGGCGAACGTGGCGTAGACGACCTGCGCGCGCCGGCGGCGCGGACGACGATGGAAGCAGCAAGGAGAACTGCCGCGATTGCGGCCCTGCTAGGCGGGGCTGCGAAGCCGGCGGCGAGGTGCGGGCTAGTGACGGATGCATCGGGAATTTTTTTTTAATTTTAACACTTTTTGAAAACTAATTTTAAATTTAACACTGTCTGTTTTTTTTTAACTAATACTTTTGGCCGCGCCTATTGCCCTGGCGCGGCCAAATGCCTGTGCCGCACCATGCATGGTGGCGTGGCAGAGGGCTGACGTGGCGGCGACCGGAATCGCTGACTGATGACGTGGCAGGGCCTGCCGCGCCATCAACCTTGACGCGGCAGTGCCGCGCCTTGATACATGGCGCGGCAGAGCCGAATGAAACCCCGCGGCAAGTCCCGCCTGCCCGAGCAGTAAGCTCGCCTGGCCGCCGCGCCCGCCGCCCGCCCGACGGTACCTGGACGGTTTAATCAAAACGCGTCGCGCCGATAGTGGGAGTTATTCTAAGTATTGCTTGACGTAAAATCAATATTGTATTTGTTTCTGTCTTTTGTTGAATTTTTTTCACGGTCGAATAGAGAATTTGATAAGCCAATGATTTTTTTCTGTCTTTCATAATACGGTTAACCACCATGTTAACTAATCGATTACGAAAAAATGGATCGGATTGAAACGAATATTTTTAAGGAAACTTATTTATTTGGCTTTTTCGCCTTATATTGTAGGATCGGCGGCGACGCGACCATGGACCCTGGCTTCCTTGACCCCTCGCGCAAGACGCCGGCCACCGGCGTCGAGATACCCCGGGACTGTCAGTTTTCGAACTAGTTGCTACTTAATCTCGCATGCAGTGATGCCGCGACGCATTGAAACGAATATGAAGCAAATAAATGAAGTTCGTGCGCAAGTTGACAAGCTGCCACATAACATTTTCATTGGTTTGACATAAGTTCGACATAACATAACCAACTAAGCCTGCAAGTTTCGGACGCCAATAATAGTTCGACCTAACAAACTAAGAATCTATGTAAGGATCCCTCGGACGTCTCTGTCTCTTCGGATTTGTTGGCAACACATTGGGAATGTAGCCAACGTCGGTGTGGTCGCATCGCCGGTGCGTACGGCTCGTACCCTGCAAGTATATGATATGCACGATTAATTAGAATTCTTTATGATCGTTAGTTCATATAGCCTACGTATTTAAAAAAACTACCTTTGTTAGTACCTGTGAGGCTCCTTGGGTACCAAGCGGGGCACCACCTAGCTGAGACATGCCGATCTCGTCCTGTGGCCAATCGTCCCACTGGTCGTGCTGTCTACGGAAGCCCAGGGGGTCGTCATCGTCGTCCTCGGTTGTAGGGTCCTTTCCAGCGCTATGACGTGGTGGTGTACGCACCGCGGAAGTGGCACCTGTCACTGGTTGAGAAGAGACGGCTGGTGTCCTCAAAGAGACTGAAGACGTGCCACCTGACCGCGCCGGGAGTGGCGGTTCCTCGTAAGGAGTGTCCATGTAGCTCAACTTTTGAGCTAGCTTCCTATAGCTCTTCTTCACCTTCTGCATAAATAGATGTTAAAGTTAGTGCATTTTCCAAACGCATATATACTAAAGAAACAATTTTGGAACAGACTAGTTTATGTTTATCTCCACAAAAGCCTCGAGAACGCCTGGCCCCTGCCCTCTAGACTCGTGAAGCCGAAACGCTGCTTCGTTGGACAACCTAGACAATTATGTCGCCTGGGTACAGAAACGCGGTTCAACAGTTTTAGTATACATACTTAATACCAAATGGATAACAAATTGTACCATTCAAGTATCTTACCACGTATTTTTGTAGCGGGGCTCTCTGTAGCTGTGTGTCTTCTCTAGTGGCAACGTCGTACACATCTTCGATCACATCTTTCTCCGAGTCCTCGTCAATTGCCTCCTCAGTGTACGGGGGCTTGATATGTGTCCTCGTAGACCTGTGAAGCCAGCGCAGGTACTCATCGAAGGTGTGTTGGTCGTGTGGAGGACCCGCATGGACCGACTGCCGTTCCTTGGTCTCCCACAAGTGGATGTGCGCGTTGTGTGTCACGCGCCAATCCTTGGTCTTGTACCTCTTCCTGCGGTCATACCTGTAACAAAACGATGTTAGTTGTATCACACACACCTCTGAATTGTAGCTTTGTTATTAATCGATAACACACCCGTGCAATCCTTGGTTGGTGGAGTAAAGTGGTGGTGGGCAGCCTGTCATTCTTCCAAACTGTCTGCAGACCCTGACGGGCAAATGAATCTCGACCACGTGGAAGAAAATAAGAGGGACGTTGCAGCGATACTCCTCTGACTCGTCCCTAGTGACAGGACTGAGATAGTACTGGAGCTCCGGAGCATCCCAAGGACACCAATACACCTGAAATTTCGTAATTGAGTTAGGCTGTGATATAGTGTACATCGAACAAGACACATGTATGATAGTAAAGAGAGCGTAACCTGGTGCTGTGTCAGGACGTCGAGACTGTCCGTGTACTCCGTGTACTTGCGCCTCGCATTCCCTCTAACTAACTCTGCTTCCATCCAGATATACAGAGCTGTAGGGAGTGTATCTTGCCCGTTACATCGCTGTATTGAACACGATAATGAATTAGCCATTAATAATCTCATCATATGTAACTGCCTCGAAGAATATAGTGAACCGAAGTACTTATCGGTAAACCAGTATTAAGGGGCCTCCCAACGGGCCATTTCTCAACACCAAACCTGGAGTAGGTAGGAGCAACCCCCAAGGTTCGCATAACCTGAGGTGCGACGGCAGGCAACGCATAGCTGTCGATACGTCCATGCCAAGACTGCACTGCCCTAGCTGTACGCCGTTATGTTCTCCCACGGCTGGCGTAGTATGTCAAGAAAGATCCGGTTGATGGTGTTGCCCAAAGCGTCTGGGAAGAGGAAAGCACCAAGAAAGTGCCAGAGCCACACTCAAGCGAACCTATCGATCAGAGCCTCCTCGGCCTTTGGGTCCAAGTAATCAAAGCGTTCTGTGATCCAGGACGACGAAACACCAGAACTTTTCCTGAAATTGACCAAAGAAAATGAGACCCGATGGCTGCAGGAAAGCAATGCAAGTATTAAATAGACTTGAATTTCTCACTTATTTTTCTTGGAAGCCTCGTCATCCGGTGAAAGAAAGCCAGTAAACTGAGCCACCAGCTCCCTCCAGTGATCGTTGTCAACTATCCCTGTCGCTCCCCCAACCGAAGGCCAAAAATAGCATTCACGTCGTGCATGGTCAAGGTCATCTCGCCACAAGGTAGGTGGAACGTGTGGGTCTCAGACCTCCACCTATTATAAAAATAGAACGACTGTTAGTTGCCTCAAATTTGTTACAAGAAAGTTTACGTACAAAGAATGCACTCACATCTATCTACAGCTGCAGTAAGTAGTGCTGGGTCAAGGGACGGAAGACCGTGGTTGACAACACGGACAAGCTCGAGGAAGCCAGCACGCCGTATATACGACGCGTAACGCTCGTCCCACTGGTGTGCCCTGGTGTGCGTGCGGGGCCTCAAAGTAGGTAAGGCCACCTCTGCGTCGTTGTCACTCAAGATGTGTGCTCGGTGCTGGTCGTCGTACTCCACCTCAAGAATAGGATACAACGGGTGCTGCGTGGGAGGGGCCATCCTATTACAAATTGATAAACAAAGCGTTAGAATATTCAAATTAATAAAATTTAAATTAACATTATGTAGCATTGCAAAATTCGAACTACTTGTTATGCAATACGAACACAATATGAAAGCACATGTATATATTCAAAGTAACATTAACAGACATATCACGCACTAGTAACATAAACAACTTCACTAGGAATATAAGCATTTGACGAAACTTCATGAAGTCATTAAAATCGACGTATCACGCACTAATAAGTACTGACATTTGTAAACTAGTATCTATACCCAAAATCCCTAACTAAATAACTAACTATAAACTAAATAATAAATACATAATCAATCCCTAAACCCAAAATCCTAACTATACTAGAACACACAACCTCAAACCTAAAAACTAACTACGTAAATCACAAACAAATTCACTAACCTAACTATCCTAAATCACTAACTATCATAAATCAATAACAATCATAAAACCCTAACTATCATAAATTACTGACTATTCTAAATCACTAATTATCCTAAATCAATAATAATCAAAATAACATGAAATCGGAAGGGAGGTACCTTAGGAGCGGGTGGCCTTGACGCGCCGGCGTTCGTGGTGCGGCCGACACGGGCGCGACGTGGCGGCGTGGCGTGGCGGCTTGGCGGCATTGGCGGGCGGGCGACGGACTGGTATGGGTGGGGTGGGTAGTGATGCGGCGGGCATGCGGGCGGGTGTAGGCGGGCTCGCTCGCGATATTTATTTTATTCCTGTGCGCCATGCGCACATGTGGCGTACACTACTAGCGCCAAGATCGGTGGTGGCGCAGAGAGCCTCGCCATGTCAACTATCGCGATTCGATCGTCATACGCCAAATTCCCATCTGTCGGCGCCACCATGCATGGCACGGCACATGCATTTGGCCGCGCCAGGGCAATAGGCGTGGCCAAAAGTGTTAGTTAAAAAAATCAGGCAGTGTTAGATATAAAATTAGTTTTTAAAAAGTGTTAAAATTTTAAAAAAAATCCGACGCGGATGGTTGAGTTACGGGAGCTTGGCGGTGGCGGGCCCCATAAACCACGGGGAACCACGCAAGCACTCGGGTCTGGCCTTATTCGTTTGTTTTACTATCTATATAATTTTACGAGCCGTAGTGCTTCAGCGAAAGACACCGTGTTTTTCTCTTACCATAAATAAGTAAACAGTACTTTTAGTCATAGCTTTTCGACGAAATGAACGTGGCCTGAATCTTGCGAACAAGCTCATTCTTTTTCTTCTTTTCTCTCTTACACGTAGAATTTTGCTGTAGCTATAAGAAGTTGAGATATATTATTGTACTTGCTTTAAGAGTCAAGCTCTCCTGTTTGTTCTCTATTCTCTCTTTCACATTAACATTTACTTGGCTATAAAATCATTATTATCCTTGCTCTTAGTGCACGACCAGTGATTGTGTCTAAGCTATATTAGATGTCAGGAATGAAAAGAAAGATAAAAAAACCTCTGAGCTGACATGAAGACAAGAGTAGATAAAAAAAACTCTCCGCTGACATGAAGACAAGAGCTAAGTTTTTTACGCACCCCAATCCATGAGACAGGGGGTGTTTGAATCCGGCCCTAAAATTTAAGGGTGTCACGTTGATGTCACATCGAGTTTTTGGATAGTAATAATAAAATAAACTACAGAAGTCTTCAGTAATCTGCGAGATGAATTTATTAAGCCTAATTAATCCATCATCAACACATATTTACTGTAGCATCACATTATCAAATCATGAACTAATTAGGCTTAAAAATTCGTCTCACAAATTAATTTCAATCTGTGCATTTAGTTTCGTAATTAGTCTATATTTAATACTCTATGCATGTGTCAAACATTCGATGTGACAGAGCTAAACTTTTGCCTAAGGAGAACTTTTTCTCTATGGCCACGTTCGCTTCGATGAAAAAATAAGTTGCGAGAGAAAAATACTGTTTCGGCTGAAAAATAAGCTGAAAAAGATGGATTATAAGATAAACGGATAGGGTATCTTGATATTTTTTAGTTTACGAGCAGACTTATGCATTAGGAATTAAGTGTATTTAATAGGAGGACGTCGCATCTTCTGTTTGTCTAATTTTGACCCATCGACCTTTTTTAGGTGGTTTTTAAGGTGATACGTCAGCAGCTTTTCCTTTAAGTTGGTGTTTTCCTTTTTGTCAACTAAGGCCATCAGAAGAGAGAATTCAAGGTGCTAAGTTAAACTTGAAGACAAACCGTTGCCAAATAACTCGAAAACCTCCAAAATGGGTTCATGCTAAAAAAATAATTAGAAGGTATTGAGAGTATCATATTTGGACGTTGAACCTCAGGATCAGAATTAGTATCACAAATTTTGTCAGGCTACCTCATGCAGTTAACCAAAAGCAAAATAGGCAAGATTCGCTACTATTGTTTGCAACAGCAAACAGATCAGTCTTCAGCCTATTAAGACATTCCAAGCGCCGATCAATTACTCTTTGAGACGGAACAAACTGCAATCTTATTTCTCAATATCTATGGACCTGTCAAAATTTTACAGTACCTAATGAGCACGCCCAGCTCTAGGCAACTTGACAGACATTTAGATGCGGCATTTATTTGTTTATACAGAAATATGCCTCCCTAAAAGGATAAGGAATAGCACAGAGCAAGAATGTCAACTAGATACAAAATGCACAGCTCTAGAAGGGAACTTTCTACAGAGGACTGGACAGAGAGTCTGTACAGACTACAGAGCGAGAGTGGTACCGTGAAGCGCTCATTTGCAGGATCATGACAGATCAACCAGATGGTCTCTGGTAGACATGCTTTGTTCTTGGGTCAACGATTATGCCCTTTCCACCATTCACTTCAAGATCATGCCTGCAGGATTGATTATTTGAGACGGAGTCTAGTAACTAGCAGACCTCTAAGAAAAGCTAAGTAATGGATTGCTTACTGGAATACAAAATCAGGAATGGTTAGCTGTTCACGCGGTACATATCTGAATAGTTGCACAAGTCTGTCGACATATACAACTTTCTTCCAGACCTAATCGAAACAAAAAAAAAAATTATTGAAATTTCAAGCAAGGAGCAGCTCAAAGAATGTTTTTGGTTTAGCTGCACTGCAAGTACCTCCCTGTCAACAAAAAGCTGCATCGCCATAACAGCTGTTCTCAATCCAAGTGTCGGGTGGAGTATATATATAGTCTGTAAAGATTTGTGCTATCAAGAATCTATATATTCCAAATCAAAAACTAGAACCAGGTAATGAGGTCAAATAAGATACTCACATGAAGATTTTTTTGATGCTTCCGACCTAGTATCTGTTGCAACCGTTTCATGAATCCTAAATCAGGCTGCCTGTAAATTCAAATGAAAAAAAAAACAGTTCCACATACCAGGGTTAAGACAAATGAGCCAAAAAAAATGATGTGATTTCCATCCTGAATATTTATCAACACTTACGGTTGTAATGATGCTGCAGAGTGGAAATAGACAATTGTGTAAGGCTTCTGAATCAGAGGTTCAAACTCCTGCAAGGATGGCATATGATGATAATTTCATAATTTATTGCTCAAATGAGCAAAAAGGTATGAAGAAAATACTATTCAACAAGGAATCAAGATAGTAGGTAGCAGGGATTTTGATGAGAAATTTGAGGAATTATTTGCACAGCGCATGACAAGAGCTTCATTATACAATGCTTGCACAACTCCCCCCACCCTCCTCTTTTTATTAAGCCTGGTTTGAGTTTGCTTTTCTAGGTCCAACCCATTCCCACCATTTGATTAAATTGCTGATATACCTTAATTCATTATTTTGTTAATATTTCATAACCTTCAGAAAAATTTGACACCATAGGTAACCTACCATTCAAAAATAATAGATGTATTGCATATCATGAATGTTAACTAGTGTAGAAATTAGAAAACTTAGTTTGCTGCACAGCAGCCGGCATATCCTTCACACTAGAAACTCCAGGCCAACTCATGGACAAAGAAAAAAACAATTTATTTGAGATCGGCAATTTTAATACGCATAAATCAAAATGTCTAGTCTACCTTCTGGATACTTGGCAGTGCTGCCCCATTACAAAACAACTGAGAAATGCACTATTCATTGCCAACAGGATTCACTTTATAATAAGAAAATACCATAGACAAATTGCATCAAGTATTTTTTGCCAAGACAAAGAACAAGAACAGTAATAAGATTAGGATATTCATGTATGGGTCAAGAGAGAACAGGAATGACTGGGCAGGCTCAGCAACTACATGATTACTAAGGGCATAGGAAGATATAACAATTGATACTTTTCTTATTGCAAAAGTCTAATTATGTCCAATTAGAGTTAAGATTCAATCACCTTTACTACATATAGAACAAATCGTTCAAGATCCAAGCAGCGAAGAAGAAAGTGAGCACCAACAACGACCATAACTGGACGCCCTTCACTATCAACTCCTCCACGGTAACTGTAATTGATATAGAGCATAAAAATAAAGGCAATAATACCATGATAATATGGAAAATTGATGGATAGAGATCCTTTAGGGTCACAAATGTAAAGCAATGCAGAGAGAGAGAGAGAGAGAGAGAGAGAGAGAGAATCCACAAAAGGAAATAAAAACTGCATAAGTTTGCCTACATTATTTTCATTTCAGCAACATCTGACAGATTCATAGAGTTCGCTTTAGCAAGGTATCGTGAATGAAGTGAATATTCTTCAGCAGCAGATAATGGTGGACTGCCAAGATCACCAAACCCAAGCATGTTAGCCAAGTTAAGTCCCTTGTTTGCCTGAGCAGATTTTTCCCATTGCTCCTTGCGTCGGAGATCAGGATCCTTAATTATAGACATAAAAGTAGGATCCAAATATGAGTCCAACTTGAAAGAATTCCTGTTAAGATAAACCAGATAAAATAAGATAAAATCTTAATGAACAATCACTAAACAAGTGGACACACACAGAATATCTTTGAAAGTAATCTATGCCAGTCACCAGAACCAAGAAAAATGCATGTGCTTTCAATTTCACCTTCTACGTGTCAATCTCGAATCAGGAAGAGGGATATCTGCAAGTGTTGGAATTGGTGTTTTGCTATTTGCTGCCCCAGCAGGCAAGGGCTTTATTCTTATTTTCCTTTCGTCTATTACTGTCTCACCATTCTCATCCCCAACATCAGCTGGAAGTTTCAATGCGGCAATCTCTTCTTCTTGCTTGTCCCGAGGGAAATATAGTGGAAGCAACCTGAGGAATGAAACATTATCAACCTATATTGGAAAATTGTTGTGATAAACTAATAGTGGACTTCGATTGGAGAACCTCTTATATATCTCTGTGTCAGATGATGATATTGTACAGAAGACAATAGCTGTTATTTTGTCCTTTTGTTTCTCCAGGAAACGTCTCACAGTTCCTGCTCAATCTCAACCGAAGAATATAGTACATGAAAAACTAAGCGTGGAGTAGGTAAATCATTTTACAAAATAAATCATGTTTCCAATCCCATCCGTAGTAAAACTGTACAAGAGCAAAAGCAAATCAGCGAACTCACTTATTGCCACATGAGCAGCTGGTTCACGAGGATAATTCTTGGCTTCTGTGTAAATGCAGCCAGTAGCAATGCTAACCACATCAAAGGCAGAATAAATTACTTGCAAAAGTATTTTTAAAAAAATTACTTGCAAAAGTTGAAGAACATTCAATGTGAAACCTAGCATTAGAGATGGAATCTGAACAAAAGTCTGTAAGCACTTAATGTTACCTAAACTTTTTAATACCCTTTTTCATAATAAGTACCTTTCAAGGCCATTCTCAATGAGCAGTTCTAGACAAGACCTGTAGCAGTGGCTAAGCGCATTCTCTGCAGCTGTGTGATACTTCACAGCATATTTTGGGCCCACGGTATGGATGACCTTCCTACATAACCAGATAATTAACTTTTGAGCCTTAACAAAGAGCACTAAAGTTCTGCTGTGATATGTTTCAAACAAATGATTCTCAATGTTCAAACAAATGAATTTGATGAGTTTAAAATAGTCAGCCATAGTAACCCGCAATAGGTCTTACAGGAATAAACTTAACTACTTAAGCATATGCCATGAAGAAAATAATAGCCCTATTGTATGAAGGTCAAAGCATATAATGGCTCCTATCTTTCTCAAACAATTAATAAGAAAAAAAAATGTGCTCCGAAATTACCATCACCTCACCTAAGTTATAAGTTATAACACTATAATCGCTTATTTCACTCCTATATAGTCACCACTGATGCACCTATAATATAATATGTGCATTGCATATGCATGGTTCTTTTACAACCAAGCTACTGATCGAAGTAGGGGGAAATGACTCACAAATTTCCCTCGCTCTGTCTGTGATAAGTGTGCCTTGTGTGTTTTCTAAACAGACTAGATCTCGTGTCAAAATTTTGGTATACACGAATTAATCTAGTTAACCATAACAACTAAGATGTTCACTGTCAAGTCATAGTTGTAACTCATTAAAAAAGTGCCCAAAATCCATACTATTTGAAATGAGCAATACCAGGACCTTTGTTTGTGGGGGTGGGGGCTCTGTATCACCTAAAGGGGGCTTATTCAGTGTTACAGTTTCCAGAGAACAATGTTGTTGGTGAACACTACAAAGCCAACAATACTATGCAATATGCTGCAACCTCTTAAGCTACCAGTCACCAATCAAATAAAATCACATACCTGGCAGGCAGATCATAAGCATTTGTCATCTTAGCCATCCCAGTGCGGCAGCCACCCTGCAGACCATTCACAGACGAAAAGCCACCTTACAATCCCCATCTTAGCAGCCAAATTGGGAAGCAAAGCCAGCATTAAACAGTACCAAGGTGGCGCACTCCTCGGCGAGCCCCGGCCCTGCAGCAGCGTGAAGCCCCGGACTGCTATGAGCTTCGTCCAAGTTCTACACAACCACAGAAGTACTGGCCATCAGCATCTCAATTGAAGCATTTCGGAGCTAGATTGAGCAGCCGCGGGGAGAATCCTGAATCCCGACCTCGTTGGTGGAGTTGACGACGGCGTCGACCTCGAGGCTCCACGGGTGGCCTCGCCAGAGGTAGATCTTCGAGTTGATCTCGTGATCGACGGGGAACCGCGACGCGCCACGGCCCCCGGCCCCCGCGGCCGCGTCGTCCCCGGTGAGCGGGTCGGAGAAGGAGAGGAAGGAGGAGGGCGGGGTCTCGGATCCGGCGGCGGTGGGCGACAGCGGGGAGATGCGCTGGTCCGGGTCGCTCCAGCGCGGGACCTGGTCGAGCGTCACGGCCGGCTCCACCCCGCCGACGCCCGGCGCCATGGCCGCCGACGCCGCGGCCGTCGGGGAGGCGGAGGCCGACGCCGCCTCCGGCGAGCGGTGCTGCATGGCTGTGGCCGGATCAGAACCGCGAGGGCATGGGGATGTGTGCTGGAGGCTGGAGCGATAGAAGGAGATGCGTTCGCGCGCGAAGCGGGAGGAGGCTGAGGTGACCGGTGTGAGCGAAGCTCGGGGGATCGAAGCGACGGGACGGTGGAGGAGAGAGAAAGGAGATTAGATAGAGGAGTAATTAAGGTGTTTTTTAAATCCTCTCATAAAGTTTACTTCCTGTCCCATAGAATATTTGATATATGTACGGAGTATTAAATATAGACTCTGTTCGTTTCTTTTATAATCCGTACTTTTCAGCTTATTTTTTTTAGTTGGAACCGTGTTTTTCTTTCACAACAAATCGGCCTGAACAATGTTTCAGCTTGTTTTTTTCAGCGAAGCGAACGGGACCATAGACTAAAAAATAACTAATTACATAGTTTACGACTAATTTACTAGACGAATCTTTTAAATCTAATTAGCGCATGATTTGATAATAGGGTGTTACAGTAACATATGTGCTAATGATAAATTAATTAGACTTAATAATTTCGTCTCGTAGATTGCTAATGAATTATATAATTTATTTTTTATTAATATCTAAACACCATATGCGATACCACATTCGATACGACACTCTAAACTTTTACCCCAAATTTAAAAAGGCCTAAAAATTTCTCAATAATTGTTGCTGTCTGGAGAAATTGTAGAGGCAAGACGAGAATGGCTGTAGGGCCATACCCACTGTCTACTGATATGTGGGCCTAACGCATAGGTAGGGTTAGCCTTTTAGAAGTGGGCACGTGTTGTTGAGTACATTTGAGTTTACCGATGCCAGTGCTAGCTGGATTTCGAATAGGGCTTAAGTTTTTTCATTCTTTCTTCGTTACATTAATTTTTGGACGCATAGCATGAAGTATTAAATATAGGTAAAAAAAGTAACTAATTACATAGTTTGGTTATAAATCACGAGACGAATCTTTTGAGCCTAGTTAGTCCATGATCGAACAAAGTTTGTCAAATACAAACGAAACGTGCTACAGTGTCCAGATTGCAAAAATTTGCAATCTAAACATGGCCTAGGTTCTGTTCTGTTTTGTGTGTGCCACATGATCGCCAATGTTTTGAGCCCTGTTGAGATCTTTTTTATTGTCACTTGTTGAAATCGACTTAGGCCCGTTTGGATCATTAAAATCAAATTTATTTTAATAATCATAAATTTAGACAAATATTAATTAAGTTAATATAGTTGTATATGAATTATATTGGTATATTATTGTTGGCTATATGAGAGATATTTATGTGTTGCATTTCTACCGTAGAGGAGTGTGTTGAAGAGCGTGTTATAAAAGTTGTAAAGTAGAAACATAAAATGATGATCCATAGAATTAATTTCCATCTCTCACCCTACGAATTTGAGATTGGCTTTTATGTGAACTTTGGAAGATGGTGGAATGTCAAATTTCAAGCCAAATCTAATTTATTAAGTAGATTTCAATTTCTCCAAATAAAAAGATCCAAACGACCCTTATTGATGTGTCCATGTCCTTTTGTAAAATAAAATTCAACTTATTGCGACCATAATTGCACAAACATACTTCTGTTTTCATATATATATATATATTATATAAATCGTCACTTATGATTTTTAAGAAAATTTTCATATATATCTTATGACTAAATGTTGTAGCTCATTTTTTTAAGACCTCTTTCTGCCAAAAGTTGTGACTTCAAGGATATTGGTGGAATTTACCCTTTTTGCAAAATGTAACCTAAGAAGATTATAACTTCATAGCTTGCAAATTTTTCATCCGAACTACAAACATTAAATTCATATGAAAATTATGATGAAAATTATGGAACTTAACGAGATCAATAACTTATAAGCTATATCTTGTGATTTTTTCATTTGAAAACATTTTATTTTGAAATTTATACTTAAATGATATCAGGTACCATAATATTTTGCTTCTTTGTGAATACATCAATTTAATTGGAGGCAGCGGCGGATTCAACGGTGGGGCGGGGGGGGGGGGGCTCGAGCCCCTACCGATACCGGAGCCTTGGAGCCCCCATGAATTTTTAGTCAAAGTTCTATCGTGCCTACCGATACCGGAGCCTTGGAGCCCCCATGAATTTTTAGTCAAAGTTCTATTGTGTAGGTGGGGTTGAGACTTAAGATCGAGCAGTAGTCGGAGGTACGTTGCTGCCGCACTTTTGTTCAGCCCCTCCCTATTTTTTTTTCTGGATCCGCAACTGATTGGAGGTAGAGTAATCTATAATACGTGCTATCATTTTAGAAGAGACTACTTTAGAAAAAAAAAATATAAGCAAGAAATTTCAACGTCTCCTTTTTGAATTATTGTTAAGCCGTCCCATCTGCAACGTGGTCTATACATATACATGATAATGAACCAAACATGATCCGTGCACAGGTAAGCAAGCATCCTCTCTTTTCCCCTCCCAAAAAAAAACAAGCGACCACCACATGGGATGTGACGACCACACACGGGCATGTGTCTTTATTAAGCCCAACGTCAAGCCCTCATAAGTGAATAGAGGAAGAAGAGGAAGAAGCGACAGGCTTGATATTGTTCACGTTTACACAAGCAACAACTCACGCTGCCTAAATTCCAAATATTCATTGGTATATCCAAATGATTGTTAGTTTGCTAGTGGTCTTAACTTGTAAGCTCCAAAACCTTTTTTGTGGTTATAAAGCAAGACCATGTAACTAAAGAAGTGGAACAAAAAAATAGCATGGACGAAGATATCCCGGGTCATGCGATTAGGAACCGCACGCAACCCTTCTTCCTCCTCACCGGCGCTGCACCCGCCTCTCCCCCACCACCGCTGGCACCCTCCTCCGCCCTACCCACCTCCTACCGCTGCCTCTCGACCCCGCCCTCCTCTAACCACAAGGTCGTCGGGCTGCACGATGCCCCCATCGTTAGCCTCGCCCAGCCGCCATCTCCCACTGCCTCGGCGAGCGGCGCCCCTACCGCCCCGCCCCGCCGTTGTCTCGCGCCGCCACCACCGCCGTGTTGCAACCACTGCCCCCCTCGAAACCCTTTTTCTACACCCGCCGGTGAATGAATCCCCTTTCAGAACCCTAACCCCGGCTCCGCACGACTCATCTTCTTCACTTCCGGTGGGGTGCGTGAGTACACGAATGCTCAGACCCACCGCGTGTTCAGAGTTTGCGAAATAGAATACATGTAACGTGCTGTAGCATTTAATAATATACGGTGGATAAACTAACATTTCACTAACTACCTCATTTGTGATTATATTTCGCAAACACTACCTTAAATTCATGCTAACAAAGGTAATCATGCCAAAAAATAATCACACCTTTTCAAGATCCAAAACTTCGTACTTGCTCTTGGCTTATCAGCGACACTGTACCGTCGTCGTCACACGGTAGAAAAACATCGGATAACCCCTCAAAAAACATCGGATAACGACGGAACTTCGTAGGAGGAGGCGTCATCTGACACGAACCGGCGCGGACGCGCGGTCTTTTCGAAAGGAAGACGTGTTTGACATGTCAAACTACACTCCTAGAAACTACTACTACGCGGTTTGCCGGGCGAGCAGCGCAACCAAACGGCAGCAGCAACCGCCTGTGGACTGTGCACAGTGCATTGGGACGCGTTCCCCTCCCACGTGCCGCCGACCACGCCTCCATGCCCCGGGTAACCGCCTACTCCACACCGCGCGCATCGCCCCCCACGGCCATTCTCACGCCCACACACATCCCACCGTCTCCGCAGGCAATCCAGCACGCCCAGCCCACGGTTCCGTCCCCTCCCCTCCCCTCCTCAAACCCCCCAAATGCTCCTCCACACCTCCGCTTCCCGTCGCCGGCTCCCAAAACCCTAGCGCGCCGATGTCGCCTCCGCCGGCGGTGGCGACGGGCGGGTCCGGGGAACCCACGGTGCCGGCGTGGCTCCGCGGCCTCCCGCGCGCCCCGGAGTACCGCCCCACGGAGTCGGAGTTCGCTGACCCCATCGCCTTCCTCTCCCGCGTGGAGCGCGAGGCCGCCGCCTACGGCATCTGCAAGGTCATCCCGCCCTACCCGCGCCCCTCCCGCCGCTTCGTCTTCGCACACCTCAATCGCTCCCTCGTCTCCTCCGCTGAAGCCGCCGGTAACCCCAGCACTGCCTCCGGCTCCTCCACCACTGGTCCCTCGCTGCCAGAATCCGCCGCTGTGTTCACGACCCGTCACCAGGAGCTTGGCACGCCGCGGCGTGGGCGCCCGCCTCCGCAGGTGCTCAAGCAGGTGTGGCAGAGCGGCGAGCAGTACACGCTCGACCAGTTTGAGGCCAAGTCCCGCGCCTTCTCCAAGATCCACCTCGCTGGGCTTCGCGAGCCAACTCCACTAGAGGTGGAATCCCTCTTCTGGAAGGCGTCGGCAGACCGGCCTATCTATATCGAGTATGCGAATGACGTTCCGGGCTCTGGCTTTGCCGCCCCAAAACAGTCCCAGCGGCACAAGAAGCGGAGACGAGAGAGCGATCAGGTGGAAGAGGAGGAGAAAGGTTCTGGGTGGCGGCTGTCAGGAAGCCCATGGAATCTCCAGGCGATTGCGCGGGCTCCTGGTTCGCTCACGCGATTCATGCCAGATGATGTTCCTGGGGTTACCTCGCCAATGGTGTACATCGGGATGCTCTTTAGTTGGTTTGCATGGCATGTAGAAGATCATGAGTTGCACAGTCTCAACTTCCTTCACACCGGTGCACCCAAGACATGGTATGCAGTCCCTGGGGACCGAGCCTCAGAGCTAGAGGAAGTTATCCGTGTGCATGGATATGGAGGAAACCCTGACCGCCTTGGTATTTGTCGTTTTCTCATGTTTATCATCTGCATGTTTTGGTTACGGTTTAGCAGGTTCAATAAATTCCAACTGTTAATCCATGCAGCATCGCTGGCAGTGCTTGGGGAGAAGACAACATTGATGTCCCCAGATGTTCTTGTAGCCCGTGGTGTGCCCTGCTGTAGGTACAAGCTCTGAAATGGCCAGTGTTTCCATTGGGTCAAATGTTTGTGATATTAAGACATCAGATTCTTATGAAATTCTTTGCGGATGTGTACTGTTTCAGATTAGTACAATATCCTGGAGAGTTTGTGGTGACATTCCCAAGGGCCTACCACATTGGGTTTAGTCATGGTTAGTTATGCCATTGAGCTCATGATGCCTTTTTGGCATGATTTTATTGAATTGATTATGATATACTATTTGTTAACTATGTTTGTTCCAGCTTTGCTAGATTTTCACTTTTATGGTATGAGCAGTATAAACAAACTATTTGGAAAACACAATAATAATGGTTTCATGGACAATCCTTAACGGATCAGTGCTCCCCTGTCCCTTCATCGGTCATATAACAAACTGAGGGTGCTTGAGATAATATATATAGTAACGATCAATTTGATGTTACTGGACTTCTCCTCGCTGAAGCTAGATTGCTTGTTTTGCCTGTTGACAGAATAGTTCTCATGTGCAATTAAGGATAGTCTGAAATGCCGCTTTAATGTTTCAATAATGATTAATGGCTGACTGTACCCTTGTTGCCTGTTATTACATTAGTTTTTCCTAATAGTCTATATCCTTTCCACTTGAGGGCTTCATTTATATACAAGACTAAACAAGCATACAGACAAATAATTTATTTTGTTCAACTAGATTTGACTATCTACATGTTTGCACAAGCATCGTCTGGTGTTCAGGGCATGCGTTACTTTATTTATTTTTTGGCCTGTCCATTTGACTAACAGTTCTTATTGTCTGGACCCATACAATGTAGGATTTAATTGTGGTGAAGCTGCCAACTTTGCAACTCCGCAATGGTTAAAATTTGCTAAAGAGGCTGCTGTACGAAGGGCTGTGATGAATTATCTTCCGATGCTCTCTCATCAGCAGCTTCTGTACTTGCTAGCAGTTTCTTTTATAACCAGGTAAGCTTTCAGGCAATAGTACTTGCTAACAAAATAGCAAGTTCTTGACATGGTGACTGGTGGAGCTAGTTGCTATAGGATTAGATTATTTCTTATGTCTGGCTTATGTGCTTTGTTTTGTACATGTTGAAGGCATGGGGTGCCTGAATGTAGTTTACAATCACAGCAGCCTTTAGTGAATCACAGCATGAGCTGCTAGTCCGTGTAATATGATTCAATTTAAAGTATCAGTGAGCTCCAGCAAACACACACACACTATATAGTTAGTGCTTTAAGATGGCCTGTGTAATTGTGTATTGAATAAGATTTGCTCTTACATTTGTTTTTGGCTCAGAATGATTCTTTTGGGTATTTATCAGTCATTCCCTATGAAGAAATATTTGGACCTCCATTGTTTGTTAACATCGACAGAAAAACCAGGATTGATGATATTATGAATTAGGGAAAGAAAAAAAAATTAGGAAACAGTGAAGCCACTGAAATTACTAGCTTCCTGAGATTAGAGTACACACTGAAGTTGGTATTGCTAGAGTCCCTAGAAATCTGGCATTGACGTTTCTACATATTTTCAGAAATTAAAAAGATAGATTTTGATTTGAATTGTTTATGCTTACCTGGTTTTTTTGGTGACCATGTTACAACCATCAGAGCACCAATGCTTATTATTTTCTGCACTTTGAATCTGGTAGTTCATTTTAATTTCAGAACCCCGAATGTATTATCTGGAATTCGAACTTCTCGCTTGAGAGATCGAAGAAAAGAAGAAAGAGAACTGCTGGTGAAGCAGGAATTCTTGCAGGACATGATTAGCGAAAACAAGCTTTTGTGTTCTTTCCTGGAAAAGAAATCAATTGGTCATGTTGTGCTCTGGGAGCCTGACTTGTTACCATCTTTGACTTCTCTACATTCCTGTTCTTCTGGCTCAAAAGCTCCTGATAAGAAGTCTGAGGATGGTTGCAGAATTGAATCTAGTGACCGTGGCCCCAAAGATAACAGCTCTGATGGCAGTGCACATATGATTGGCGCACAAACTAAATTTATTTCTGGGAATAGCAAATCATCTGATACATCTGCTTCCGTGGACAAGGCCAATGCTGTTACAGATGATGAGGATGACCTACCTTTTGATTTGAGCATTGATTCTGGTTCATTGACCTGTGTTGCTTGTGGAATTCTTGGCTATCCATTCATGACAATTCTGCAGCCTACCAGAGAAGCATTGGAAGGGATTTCCCTTGCTCATACGAGTAGATACAAGACGATATCTGAAAAAGATAATTGTTCAAATACAATTCCATGCTGTCCTGCTGACAGTAATTTTGGTATGCCTTTAGCTTCCGATGTTTTTTTTTGTTTATATATATCGGAGCTAAGGTAAAAATTTCATTGATGCATGTCATTTTATCATATATTGTGATGGAAATTTTGAAAGGCAAATAGCCCCTAAACAGATCACCATGGACTCACACACAAACAAACACAGTGGGTTTGGTAGCTGGAATGACAGCCTTTTCTGGTTTTCCGCCTAGCTTTATACAGTTTTGAGAGATACATTTGTGGCTGTGATAGCCTCCTAATTAATGCAGAATATTACCCAAATAAATGGCCTATCCTATTACTCGATGCTGAAATTTAGCTAAAGTAAAGGCTATGAACCTAGAAACAGGATTATTTCCAACAAATTTCATTGATGCATGCAATTTTTCTTGATTTTTTTTTTGTTTTACAAATAGCAAATTTGTGACTACTTTAAGCCCCAACCCTGGATTTGCTTTTTAAACCACAAATTACAAATTTGCCACTGAAATCGGCCCCTTGTCCCTTCTGTTTGCCACTTCCTTTTGGAAAGCAAAATATAATTCAGGAATTTAAAGAAAAAATGAATGCTACATGGAAAGGCTATTTTGATTTTTGACCATAGTCTGTATGGCTGACTCTTCCTTTATTGAACTCGTCCCACTATTCGCAACCCAAGAACCCTAGATGGCTATATCCTCAAATCCCTTCATCCTCTCTCCATCGCAACAGAGAAGGGTTGCCGCAAGGAGGTGCAGTTGTGGCTTGGGTCCATCCGGTTTGCAGTGGCACCGCTCCATTGCCGCATCTTGATCAGGGATGGGTGGAGCACTAGGGACAGACGAATGGGTAGGGATGGGTGACTCTGTCTATTTTGTTGGATGGGTGACCACAGCTTGAACTTTGCGCATCGCCGTGAAGCAGTAGCAATAGGTGGAGGGTGAAGACAGGTGATGTCATTGATTTTTGATGTCAGGAACCTTCAAATTATACTATTATCATGTTAGGAATATGTGTGCTGTTGTTCTGTGATAGTCTTGATGGTTTAGGAAGGAACAGTGTGATGCTGGACTGCAAGTTTACTAAAATTGGCCAGGGGTGCTCCTGTTGTACTTTACGCAAAAACCTTCAGCCGATCGGTGTTGGTCCAATCTATGTTGGGCCCAATAGATTTTTAATAGCAAATTTGCAATTGTGCCTTTTATAACGTCAGTCACAATAGCCTTTCATATTAGGGCAAATTTGCAAATGCTCTTTTTGTCTAATTTAGAGAAAAGTTATGGTTGGGAGAGAACCTTTTGTTTTTGGACAACCCGAATCTAAACTATTTTTTTATTGAACATGTACGGTCATGATGGCTGGTTCATTGGCCATTATAAAGTGCTTGTGGATGAGAGTTTCTGGCTGCAATAAATGTATGCTGAAGAGTGATGTGATCTGCAGGCATGTTTTTTGAACAATCAGAATAGGCTATTTTCAGAAATAGTTTATCACTAAGCTTATTAACAATGGCATTTCTTATCTTACCATATACATTGTAAATTTTTAACCTGATTTTATACACAAGAGTTGACTGTCTTAACCTTGCTACTTGATAAAAACTGTGCCTTTTCTGATGTAATGGTGGAACTCTGTACTGCAGCCTGTTTTTAAATCATTCTAGAATTTACTAATTTCCATTTATTGATCTGTAGTATTTCTTGTATATGAAGATTCTTATGGAACCTTGACACATGCTTTTGCATATGTATCAGGATGTTCATTTGTTCCCAATAGACCTTCCTGGCCTGCGGAACAGCAATGTCTGGCTACTCCTTTGGGGCAGGCTAACATCATTCATCAGAATGTGAATTCACATAAAGATGCTTGTTTAAGGGAGAATGAACCTAATGGGCCTGTGCTACAACATAGCGATATTTCACATTCTTGCAGAAGTGAAAATACTCTTCATTCATGTAGTGACAGGGAAAAATCTGAGGATAAGATTCCTGAGGACAGTCTTGGCCCAGAAGTAAGTGAACAAACAGGCAAATATGACGGTGATGCGCAAACTGCAGAAAGTTCTGATGGCACTATTAACTGGAATGCAAGTTGTACATTTTCACGGCCCCGGATCTTTTGCCTGCAGCATGCCCTTGAGATTGAAAAGTTACTTGAGGGCAAAGGAGGTGTCCATGCTCTCATTATTTGCCACTCAGGTAGGTTATAAAGAAACTTCTATCGTCTTCATACTCTATTTGACTGCTGGTGGATGCTCTCGTGATCCTGCATACTTGATACAAAATAAGTAATTAGCTGCTAGCCTTTTCACTGGACATGTTGATCATGTTTATTTATATGCAAACATTTAGTTTTGTTATATGCAGGCCATTCTAACCAACACATTCTATCTTTCGAACATACCTTTAGGTATCAATAATAGATTACGTTTTTAATGAAAAACTGTACTTTATGCATGAAACTGGATTGTGGAAACTAATGTGGCCCTTTTGGCTTTGTGGATGAGACCAACTTACCTTCTTTCTAGCGCGAATCAGCGAAACCCAACAAAGGAAATACAAGAAAGTTGGAACAACATGGAATTGTTCACAGACACCTTGATTATTGAACTCTTAATTTGGCTCAGTGTCGCTGATGTTTGGCATCTGAACTCTGTTCAGTGTATTTGACAGATTACATATTTTCACTGTATCTAATAATTATAGCTCCATCTTATTTCCGTTGCCTTGCCTCAAAAGAAATATTGACCTGTTAGCTTACAATCACTGGGTTTACACTGTTTTATTCATGTTTAAGTGAAATTTGTTACTCAAAAAGCTAAAATGACATACAGTTCGGGATGGAGGGAATACCATTGTAGTTTAGAATTGCATCAGAGCATTAAGGTGACCTCAGTTAATGTGTCTTTCAGAAAAAAAGGCGTCTTCCACAGATGCATGTTGATAATCCGTAGTTGGGTCTACTCCTGAAAATAGCAATTGAACTCATTGTTCTAAACCATGATTTAAATCAAACATGCTTACCTTTTGTTTTACTTTCCATGTCCCCTGAGGTTTCCACTGATCTTAAGGTATTTCTATTTGATTTCTGCAGACTTTGTCAAACTAAAAGCACTTGCAATATCAATAGCCGAGGAAATTGAGTTTCAATTTGATTGTACAGACATTCCACTTGCAAATGCATCCAAGTCTGATTTACATCTAATCAACATTTCAATTGATGAGGAGGGGCATGAGGAAGATGGAAGAGACTGGACATCACAGATGGGTCTAAACCTGAAATATTCTGCCAAACTCAGGAAAGAGAAATCAGAAAATCAAGAACAATCTCCTTTGTCATTTGGGGGACTGTTTTCCTGCCCTTCGCCTGTTTCGGTTGTTCCTAATCTTAAGTGGATTTGCAAAAGAGCGCGAACTCCATACACAGTTATTGGTATTATTAGGAGTTCTAGTGCAACAGCAACTCCTGAGGAACTTAAGCCTGGAGTGAAGACAGTGATAGTCACTAATGGAAATGTCTGCGAGGATGACAGTAGACAGCATACTTTTCGACAAAGTGGCCTTGAGCAACCAGGTGGACTGCAAGATTGTGATAAGCCTTCATGCTCCAAGGAGAATGACCATGGAAGACATTGTCTTGTTAATATTCCTGTTGCTGTTGCTGAATATCCTATGATGCATCATGTCCGTGAGGGTCCAGTTAGTGTTAGCACGTGCAATGCAGGTTCCCTGGATTCGCCAACACTTGCCTCACCAGTTGAAGTAACTAGATATCAAGGATGTATACAGTCAACTGAGTTGAGCAGTTCACCAGCCTTTTCTGTTCAACATTTCCTTAATGATGAAGGTACCTCTGTGGAAGTAAGCATAAACTGTGTAAGCAATGACTGCTTAGAATCTCAGGATGTTACTTTAGCGAGCAGAGATGAATGTATGCAAGTTCATCAAGAGAAGATGGGGCTTTGCAATAATCCCAATATGACGTCAGTTGATTCACACCTGATAGAAGGTATGGCTGTGTCAGAAGGAAAGTGTGGGGATACTGTGTCAGCATCCCTTGAAAACGAGGAGCGTGCTAAGACATCCTACTGTTCTAATACTGAAACAAAAACTAGTAAATCTGCAATAGATAATCAATTGGAGACTCATGATCTGGGTACTGGTCCAGTGAAACTAAATTCGAGCTTTAATGAGATGCCCAGTGCTGATAGACAATGCAGTTTAATCTTCGGTTCCCTTGGCTCAGCTGATGTTCCTGCTTCAACTCAGCCTCTGTCAGTTCCACCTGATTTGATGTGTGACGAGCCGCAGGTTGATGGCAGCCATTCTGCTGTCAAGGCCATTGAGCACCAGAGCAATAATCCTACTAACTTAAAGCATGAATCTCCGCATATAGATTTCCACATCTTAGAGGACGCCCAAGTTGCTTCCATGGCTGCAGTCCCTGGACATGAGGGAAAATCTGTCGACACTGGATCAAATACTTTTGATATTTTACTTGGAGCTCTGGCTGAAGAGTCCAAGGCAACAGATGCTCCTGGTAAAGATGAGGTTGGCAAAGCTTCCTTGACATTAATGACACTGGCTAGCAATGAGCCCTCTGCAGATGATGTTACAGATGTCAGAGCTGTAGAGGTGGTGGAAACAGACACAATTTTGGGATCAGCAAAAGATGATAAACAAGTTGATTTGTCAGATGTTGTGTCTAGATGCATTGGGAGCTCAAATAGAACAGATATCATATGCTATGCCAGACGCAAACACAAAAGGAAGAGGGATTCTCAGTCAAATACTGATAGTTCACAAAGTCATTCGAGTTTCGTCCGCTCTCCCTGTGAGAGCTTGAGGCCAAGGACTAAACCTGCGGTAGTCGAAGAGTCGGAATGGAGCAGGACAGCTGAAGCTTCTTCTGCTAAAAGGGGTAAGAGGACAAAAACAGTGGGATCATTTCAGTGTGATATTGATCTGTGCGATATGACATTTGAGACTAGGACTGAACTTAATGCCCACAAGCGCAATATTTGCACCGACGAGTCATGTGGCAAGCGTTTCAGCTCACACAAATACTTGAAGCGTCATCAGTGTGTCCATAGCGAGATGAGGCCATTTAAATGCCCCTGGGAAGGATGTAAAATGACTTTCAAGTGGCTATGGGCTCAGACTGAACATATCAGGGTGCACACGGGAGAGCGGCCATATAAGTGTTCAGCTCCTGACTGTGGGCAGACATTCAGATATGTCTCGGATTACAGCCGCCACAGAAAGAAATTTAACCATTATTGACATGTTCTAGTTTTCGAGTTCCTGGCCGCAGCTCGAGGCAAATCTCCAGCTGCTTGTGTTGGCGGGCCTTGTTTGTTGTAGCAGCTCACATATTTAACAACCTGACAGCTGATAGGCCTAGTGAATGTTCCCCGTTAACAATGTGCTAATAATTTAGTGTAGGAGTTAGAAATTGTTGGGGGTGAAAGGCAACCCCTCCTGTTGGTGTAGATTTGCATAAGCTGATCACCCCACTGACACATCGCCATTCATTATTTGTTTCTCAGTTCAGTGATGTATTTAATCCCTGACTAACTTCATGAACACTGAAATCATATGCTCGATTTCAAAATGGTCTCGGATTGATCGTGCGCATGTAATTCCTGTCTTTGACGCATTGTCTGGGTTCTCATTATATCCTGTCATACTGTTACAGCAGATTACTGGTATGCCTAGGTCTACACAAAATTTAACGAAACTTGTGAGCCATGTTTTTTTAGTTCAGCGAGATGATAGTCCCCGTGAGAATGGAAAAAGTCCATATTACTCTCTCCAAGTTTGGTCTATGTTTAAATAACCCTCTAAATTAACATTTGGTTCAATTTACTTTCTCCAACTATTTAAGTTGGTTCAACCAACACTTTAAAGAGATTTTTCTTTTTTGTTTCTCTATGTACAAATTATATTTTAGTTTTAAATTTTATGAGGTGACAGAGGAAATTATATTTTGTGTTAGAAAAATGCACTAAATTTTTTATCATTATGTTTTTATACGATATTGTATCTCTAGTGTTAATTTATTATTAAATTTCCTAAGCTATCAAAATAGAGGCAAAAAGTTATATATTTTTCTAACATAACTTATGATGTTCTCTATCGTATCACAAAAGTTGATATTAAGACTCAACGAATACATGAAACAACAAAAATAACAAATCTTGTTACGGTGTAAACTAGACCAACTGAAATAGTTGGAGGGAGTAAATTGAACCAAATATAAGTTTAGGGGTAATATGGACATATGCTAAATTTGAGAGGAGTAATTTGGACTTTTTCCCGTGAGAATCAACAGAGCTCCAATGGAACTTCCAATCCAATCAACCAGGGAAATATGAACTGGCGGCATAAGGATCACAGCATCAGACACAGATTGAAAAACTTGGACCTTCCAGGAAATATCACTTCTACTATCAGTGACAGCAAAAAAACCATTATAAAACATTAAAACCGCATGACTTGATGACTAGCTATAGCTCGTCGACCCAGCAGACCTGAGCACGCACAGAGCCAAAACTACAGCTACCAATGCAATGCAGACAGAGACAGATCAAGATCACCTACTAAATACTAATAACAACTAACAAGTACGTAATAAGAACAGAGTTCACACTTGCTTCCTGCGCCCGTGGCATCAAGAACACATGCATGGATCTACTGGGACTGAGACGACTCATCCTTAGCTGATGCTCCCTTGGGCTTGACCAATGGCCCGAGCTTGGGCTTACCGAACATGGAGATGCCCTGGCGGGTCCTGAGCATGGCGTATTCGCTGGCGCCGCGGGCCTTGCTCTTGATGCTGGCCCGCTGCGCTTGTGCCCACGTCTGCTGATGGGTCCCCGTCAACGTCTCCGGCTCCGCTGCGGTGGCCTCCACCGCCGCTGGCTTCAGCGCGTCGTCCTTCTCCATCGGTGATGGAAGGGTGAGCTTGTTGCTTGATCTCTGTACCTGTACGTAGATCAGAGACGATCGAGAGGCTAAGGAAGGAACTAGAGCTAAGAGAAGATGTTGCTGGGATTGCTTGCTGCAATGATGATGGCGACGAAGGCGTGGCCTCGTGTGAATTTATATCGGGCGTTTTCTTGAGAAGAAAGGCGAGCTCCGGCCGTGCCGGGGAAGAAGAGGAAGAAAGGCAAAGCTTGGAGCAGGGGCAAAGGAAAGGAAAACGATGATGCCACCGCGCGTTATTGAACACTCTTTCTTTCTCTGGGACAAAAGACTGTGGAAGAAGAAAGAAAACAGGGGGGCAAGACGAGGAAGACAAGGAGAAAAAAAGGCTGTTTGTCCGATCGGCCCAATCGTGCTTGGTAAGGCCACTCCGGATTCTTATCCAACCAGATTTCGGCAAAGCCCAATTCGAGAGCGGCAATGAACATCTCGAATCTACCATGGGTTTTTTCATTGGAAACCTTTTCAATTTCTGTATGTACGAAATTCTTGGACTTCTTCGCTGCAGTACAATTAGGTTGGAGAGTATACTGCTTTTAGTTTTTTATACGCGCGTAAAAGATTAAGCAAGCGTGATCGTGAGCATACCTTTAGCAGTTGGAAAACACAGCCTTCATATGCTTACAAATTTGAAGCGTTTCTACCTTTCAATTTAGAGACAGTTCTGTTCGCTTGAGCTTATTCAGCATTACCTTTCAGTCATGGAACAGTGTTTTCCTCTCACAACATTTCAGCAAAAGCATCAACATAAACCAAATTTCAACTTAAGCGAAGGTAGAATGCTCATATTACTACTTTGTCATTAAAACCGTAAGTCCGTAACCGATGCTTAGTATTTCTAGTTATGCAATTTTGGTATTTGTTCGCAAAATTACATGTTTACTACAATTACAATTGCAAGCATGAAAACGGTCTACTTCACATGCTTGCTCCTCTCTAATCTCTATTTTAGTTTTCTCTATATATGTCTTTTGCTCCTCAGAGTCTTCGCATTTAATTCTCTTTAGAATCGTTGTGTTACGCAGTTATACCTCATCTCAAATAAAATAACTGAAAAGGTATCAACTCTAAGAATATTTTCTAAGAAAAATTATTACATTGTCTCGCTAATAATAGAAAAATAGGCTTCTTTTCCAAATGGATGAACTGTGTTTGATTGAATTCTATGGCATTCAGTTTCCTAAAAATCAGTTCCATACTTCCATGGGTAGTTCAATGCCTGTAAGAGTCTCATTCAGAATGTTTCATGTGTTTCTACTTTTAATGGATCATGTTCATACAGCTACTTCAACCGTTAAAGCAGATGTTTAGATCTTTCTAATCATGCAATTTGATATCTATTTGCAGAAATATTGTGTGCAAGAAAAGTAGAAAACTGTGTTTCACGTGCTTGCTCAAATTTATGTGAGAGAGAACTGAGATGAACAAGCCAGCATACAAAACAATCCACAGCGCTACTACAGTTCTCACAGCAGAGGCGGTTCTGAAAAACGAACACCTTTATTTTTCAGTTTTTAGATCTGGTCAGCGAGCTTAGCATTGGAGCTTAACTAAGTATCCAGCAAATGAAATAAAATAAACATTTTAACACTATCTTCCTTGTGTTTTCCAGGATTTCATTTTTCCGGATAGCCCAACGGATTTGCATATGCAAAGTTACTTACGAAGTAGTGGATTGATTAAAAAGAAAGACTTGCATTTGCTCTATGAAAAAGAGTGAGCAGCATGAGCATGAAATTCAAAGTTCTTTTATCCAAATTGAGATACTCAAACAGACCATGGACCCCTGGTCAAGCAGGAATTCATTTTGTTATAAAAAAGGAGCAGGAATCCATTTGAAGCAGCTCTGAGACTCTGATCAACAACAAAGAGGCATGTTCAGCTGAAATGGCTTATTAAAAAGACATACTTGTGCATCTAATCAGAAGATAATTTAGCATAATGCACCGAAGTTTACCACAAGAACAAGTCCCAATTGCCCATTGCCCTAACAAGCTGATCAAATGCAATCACTAATCGTATCTAAACCATGCCAGATGGGAGCTAAGCAGCGGAAGCAAATCCACCACCTTTATTATTGGCAGGCACTCAAGAAGCAATTTCCCAGGTCCTCCTACTCTGCAGCCTTCCCACCGGCGGCCTCCTCCTGGCTGCCCTTGTACTTGTCCAGCGCTGCGCCGGCGAGCCGGCAGATGCGCCACTGCGGGAGCACATCGGCGCCCATCCCCTCGTAGAAGTCGATGGCGTTCTTGTTCCAGTCGAGCACGCACCACTCCACCCGCCCCATCCCGAGCTCGGCCGCCCTGCCGGCGACGGCAGACAGCATCATCCGGCCGAGCCCGCGGCGGCGCCAGGGTGCGCGCACGAAGATGTCCTCCACGTACAGCCCGGGCTTGGAGAGGAAGGTGGAGTAGTTGGGGAAGCAGATCACGAACCCGGCCGTGACGCGCCCGCCGCCGCGCGGGGAGGCGAAGGCGGCGGCCTCCGGGTCCGCGAGCGGGGACGCGGAGAGGTCGAGGCGGCGGGAGGCGATGGTGGAGGAGGCGTCCGGGACGATGGGGGAGGGGGATAGGTCGAGGATGAGGGCTGTGAAGGAGGTGAAGGGAGGCGGCGTCGGCGAGGGGAAGAGCGTGGTGGTGAGGAGCTCTTCAGTGGCGGCGAAGAGGTCGGTGAGGAGCTCGAACTCGGCCATCTGGTGTGTGAGGCGGTGGATGTGCGGCACGTCGCGGGCGTCGGCCAGGCGGAGCTCCGCCCACACGTCGCCGGAGAAGGTGGTGGAGTTGGGCGGCGCCGCCATCTGGGTCAGGAAGTGGAGAGAAACGGGAAGATTGGAATGGGAACGGAGGATTGTGGATGCGGGATGGTTTGGCCTGTCTGTCCTCTTCTTTTGTGACGTGGCGACTGGTGACTTGGTGAAAAGACACCCGTGACTCCAGGGTTGGCGAGGCAACTTTTGCTTCGTTGTCGCCCGCTTGGAGTTTTCCAGGAATGTAACCCTTACTCCCGTTGAAAATATCGTTTTTAACTTTTAAACTTTTTATTTGACGGTCCATCTTATTCAAAATTTTAATATAAATAATAACATAAATAAATTATTATTAAAATATCTTTAATGATAAAATAAGTCATAACAAAATAAATAATATTTATATAAAATTTTTGAATAAGACAAACAGGCCCCGTTCGCTGGTCTAGAACTTGGCTGTAACTGGCTGGTTGTGTGAGAGAGAAACACTGTTCAGCTGGTTTGGTGAACAGTAAATTATGAGGGGGAGCAGCCGGCTGGTCTGGAACTTCCAAACCAGCGAACGGCCCCACAGTCAAACAAGAAGTCTAAAAGTAAAAAAATGACACTTTTAATGGGACAGAGGGAGTAGAATACTCAAGTAATTCCTATAGAAATACCTAATTTCAAGTGGCCACTTGTTAGAGATCAATCTACCTTAGTGCTTGTTTGGATTATCAAAATTACTAAGTGTTAGTCCAACTAAAATTAGATTAAGACAACTACAATTTAATATTTATTTATTGTTCATATTGTTTAGATACCTGGAGTAACTAATTGAGCTAGATTAAAGATTAGTCTACTACCTCTTTTGTCAATACATTTGGATGGCCTAGAACCTTTAATATGTGGTTATTGTGCACAGATGTTGTGACTTGTGAGGTTAAGAAAGGCAAGCCCCTCCTCGACGTGCAGTGTTGTGTGGAGTCACGATGCACACGAGCTCGACCAGCCAGGGCACCACATGAGTGGTGCAGTGGCAACTGAAAGCATCTAGACCTCTAGTTGGGTTTCGGTGATTAATGACAATACAAGATTACTGTGACTAACGTGTGTTTTGCAGATGCAATTAAGTTAGGTCATGGTAATGGAGATCGATTGGGCAATCATGGTGGTCATGCCCCTACGATGGAAATTGTTTCGGTTTTCAAAGGATGGACGACAAGGTTAAGGATGGCTAGTTCTAAGTGTCGATTGGAGTTGGAGAGACACTTAGAGTAGTTTAGAACTTTGTTTTTCTTTTGACCGTACTATTAAGGGAGGTACAGATGAGTAGCTTGACCTAGCTGAGTCTAGTGAGTTAGGTGTGGTGCACACTTGTTAAAACTAGCGCTAGGTGGCTCCTACATATGCCTAAGATCCATTGGAGCAAACTTCATTCACATATGATCGAGGGTTGGAAGTGAATGAAGGGTCAAATACTGACCGGACGCTGGCTTCGGTGTGACCGGACGCTGGTGCAGGGTCCGGTCAGTTCATTTGACCGAGGGGAAATTGTTCGGTGCGACCGGACGCTGGAAGGTCGAGTGATCGGACGCTGAGAGCCAGCGTCCGGTTGACTCCAGTAAGGTTCCAGAGAGGGAAAATCACGACCGGACGCGTCTGGTCAGTGTTGACCGGACGCTGGCAGCGTTCGGTCGCACTATAAACACTGGAGTTCGGGGTGTACTGACCGGAGCGTCTGGTCACCCCGCAGAGGCACATAACGGTTCGTTTTTTAGCCCATGTTATAAATAGAAGCTCCACTCGTGTGTGGAGTCACTTTTACTCATTCCAACAGCTGAAACACACCTTAGAGAGTGACAAGAAGAGCAAGGTTCTAGTGAGGTGATTGAGATTTGAGAATCCCAAAGAGAGCCCTCATTAGTGAGATCAAGAGTAGCAAAGTGTGCATCCACCCTTCTCCCTAGGCTTGTCATGGTCAAGTGAGAGTTCGTGCTTGTTACTCTTGGTGATCGCCATCACCTAGACGGCTTGGTGGTGATTGGAGAGCTTGGTGATCATCCGGAGAGCTTGTGGATGACCCAACTCAAGTTGTGAGCGGTTGTGGGTGATTCACCGCAACGGAGTATCGAAGAATCAACCCGTAGAGAGCACTTGATCCTTGCGCGGATCAAGGGGGAGCTACACCCTTGCGCGGGTGCTCCAACGAGGACTAGTGGGGAGTGGCGACTCTTCGATACCTCGGCAAAACATCGTCGCGTTCCTCCTACTCTATTTACTTTGAGCATTTACTTTGAGTATTTTCTTTGAGTAATTACTTTGAGTATTTACATTGAGCAATTCAATTCTTGTCTTTACAATTCATAGAATTGCCATGCTAGAGTAGGATTGGAACTTAGGCTGCAAGTCATTTGTGCAGAACAACTAGAAACACTTTTTAGGCATAAGGGGTTAATTGGGCTAACCGTAGGATTTAATTATTGCAAAGAAATTTAGAATTAGCCCAATTCACCCTCCCTCTTGGGCATCTTGATCCTTTCAATTGGTATCGGAGCCTCGTGCTCACATATTTAGGCTTAACCGCCTAGTGAAAGATGTCTCACGGGGATGGACCACCTTCTATCTTTGAGGGGGACGATTTTCCTTAGTGAAAAATTCGTATGGAGGCGTATCTAGAAGCTCTAAATGTTGGAATACTTAGAGCCGCCTCACAAGGTTTCCCAAAACCTCGGGATGCCGCACACCCACAAGACGATGAGTTGAACTATGAAAAATAGAATGCAAAGACTAGAAACACCATATTTAGAGGCCTTTGTAAAGATGTGTTCAACCGGATGAGGAACCACAAAGACGCCCATACACTATGGTCGGACGTTTATGCGCTCCATGAGGGAACAAAGAGTGAGCGTGAGGAACGCTATCATCTTGTCATGAAAAAGCTCAACTCTTTTGAAATGCTTCCTAAAGAATATGCTAATGAAATATATTTCACGTTTGAATGTTCTTATAGAGAAAGTCAATGGGCTTGGACTCACTCAAATGCAACCATCTGATGTTGTAAGAAAAATCTTGAGTGTTCTCCCCATCGACAAATATGGGCATATTGTGACCGTGCTACATTAAGGTGATCTTTCCACCGCTACATCAACATAAATCTTGAGAAAGATCAATGCTCATGAGATGTACATGCACATCACACCTCAAGATGGCTCATCCTCTACAAAAAAGAAAGAAAAAGATTTAGCATTCAAAGCTAGCCAAGAAAAGGGCAAAGCAAGGCTTGAGTATGAGAGCTCAAGTGATGATGAAGATGATGATGAAAGCCTTGCACTTATGGTGAAGAAGACCGCCAAGATGCTAAAGAAGCTCAACAAGAGTGGCATCAAATTTGATGGCAAGAAGAAGAAGTTCTTCACTAGCTCAAGAAGAAAGCCAATCTCCGAAATGGATTGCTACAATTGTGGCGAACTTGGTCATCTAGCTCACCAATACACAAAGCCCAAGAAAGACAAGTTCAAGAGCAAGAACAAGGGCAAGAAAGATGACTCAAGCAATGAAGATGAAGATGAGAAGAAAAAGAACAAGCCATATAAGAAAAGAGATGGCAAGAAGGACTTCCACAAGAAGAAGAGTGGAAAGGCTTACATCGTCGGTGATTGGCTCACGGACATTGATTCATCTAGTGGATCATCCGATGATGATAGTGACGACGAGAAGGTGGCTGTTATTGTTATTGACTCTTCATCATCTTCGCCGCCACCACCGCCATCATCCTCTACACACCTATGCCTTATGGCTAAAAGTGAACGAAATGTATCACATGATGATGATAGTAGTGGTAATGATCATGCTCATAATGATGATAGTGATAGCGATAGCGATGATGATGAATATGAATCACCTTTTTATGATGATCTTGCTAAGTTGCTAAAGAAATACACTAAGATCATTATAAATACTAGAGCAAAAAATGAAAAGCTTGAGATTAAGATTGATTCTCTTTTAGCTAAATATGATGTAGCGAAAAAGGCTAATGTTGAGCTTAGAGAAGCAAATGATGCTATATCATCCAAACTCAAGGAGCTCAAATCTTCTAAGAAAGAGCTTAAAGATAAACATGATAAACTTAAGTGGGTGCACAAAGAGCTCATCACTGGTCACAACAAGCTAAAAGAAGAATATACTACTCTTAAGATCAATCATGATAGTCTTGTCATTACTCAAGAATTTCTACCCAATGAGCCACATGATGCTACTAACCATGTTGTTAAGATTGATATAGCTACATCATGTGATGACTTAATTGATGAGAGCATTGAGCAAAGTTCTAGTAGCAAGGGCAAGCAAGTGGTTGAGTGCAATGACTATGATGAATATGTCAAGCTCAAGCAAGATAATGAAAAGCTTAAGAAAGAGTTTGAAGCATTCAAATCTCACAACACCATTGTGCTAGAAACTCTTGATCATGATGGTGACTTGATTCTTGAGAATGAGAAGCTAAAAGAAAAAAACAAGAAACTCAAGGAAGAGAGAAACAATGTTGCTCCCAAGAAAGATAAAAATAGTGATGCACTCAAGGAAGAGAACAAGAAGCTCAAGTTGGAAAGAGAGCATCTTAAGATTGGATTGAGCAAATTCACAAGAGGAAAGTATCTTCAAAGTGAGCTACTAATGAACACCGTCATGAAGATGGATAGAAGTGGCATTGGATATATGGCAAATGTAGAGAAGAAGAAAGCTCAAGTTCAACAACAACAATCAAAGCCAGAGCCGAAGCCAAAGAGATGTTTTGAGTGTGGACAAGAAGGCCACTTTGCTCATGAGTGTCAAACACCACCACCACAACCCTTGCCCAAGCATGCTAGACCCTTTGCTTTCAATGCTCACTACATGCTTAGAAAGGATTCTAGTGGAAAGATGAAAGCCATGTTCTTATGACCTCCCAACAAGAATAGGCCTAAGAAAATTTGGGTTGCTAAGTCACTTGTTGAGAAGGTGAAGTGCCCTCAATAAGTTTGGGTTCCTAAAGCTTGATCTCTTGTGTGTAGGTGAACTACAAGACCGGTGGAACTCATTGGGTTATTGATAGTGGTTGCACACAACATATGACCGGTAATCCTCGTATGTTTACCTCACTAGATGAAGAAGTAGATGGACAAGAAAGAATCACATTTGGGAATAATTCAAAGGGCAAGGTTAAAGGATTGGGCAAAGTGGCAATATCAAATGATCATTCAATCTCAAATGTGCTATATGTTGCTTCATTGAGCTTCAACTTGCTATCCGTTGGACAATTATGTGATCTTGACTTTCAATGCTTGTTTACCGAGAAGAAAGTTGTTGTATCTAAGAAGGATGATGAACAAGTGATACTCAAAGGATTTAGATACAATAACTTATATCTAGTGGACTTCAACTCTGAAGATGCAAATTTGAAGACTTGCCTATTCACTAAAACAACACTTGGGTGGCGATGGCATAGAAGACTTGCTTATGTTAGGATGAGCTCACTCAAGAAGCTAATGAAGAATGATTTGATGAGAGGGTTAAAGGATGTGAAGTTTGAGATGGACAAGCTTTGTAGTGCATGTCAAGCCGGCAAGCAAGTTGCAAATACTCATCCAACCAAAGCTTTCATGTCAACCACAAGAGTGCTAGAACTCCTTCACATGGATTTATTTGGACCAACAACATATAAGAGTTTGGAAGGAAATCTTTATTGTCTTGTGATTGTTGATGACTATTCAAGGTATACATGGGTATTCTTCCTTCATGACAAATCCAAAGTTGCATCTTGCTTCAAGAAGTTTGTCAAGAGAGCCCAAAATGAATTTGAAGTGAAGCTCAAGAAGATAAGAAGTGACAACGGCAAAGAATTTGACAACATAAACATAGAAGCCTATTGTGATGAAGTTGGAATCAAACATGAAGTCTCTGCAACATATACTCCTTAACAAAATGGTGTAGTTGAGAGGAAGAACCGAACATTGATCACTCTTGCAAGAACTATGCTTGATGAGTACAACACCCCCGAAGCTCTATGGGCGGAAGCAATCAACACCGCATGCTATGCATCAAAACCGCCTATTCCTTCAAAAGTTCCTTAGCAAGACACCTTATGAGTTGCTCAATGGGAAGAAGCCGGACGTCTCCTTCTTTAGGGTGTTTGGTTGCAAATGCTACATTTACAAGAAGCGGCAACACCTAAGGAAGTTCAAAGACGTTGTGATATTGGTTTTCTTGTTGGTTACTCATCAAAGTCCAAAGCATATAGAGTATTTAATCATGCCACCGGCTTGGTTGAAGAAACATATGATGTGGAATTTGATGAATCTAACGGCTCCCAAGGAGCACATGAGAATCTTGATGATGTAGGTGATGAACCATTGAGGGAGGCTATGAAGAACATTCTGGTTGGAGACATCAAGCTTAAAGATGATGAAGATGATGTACAAGTGATTAATCCACCCTCTTCATCAAATGTGCCACAAGATGGTGAAAAAGATGGAAGAGTAGAAAATAAAGACACTCATGTCTCCCATGAGCAAATGGTGGTACAAGCACAAGACGTTGATGCTCCATAACCTCCTCCTCAAGTGGTCAATAGAAAAATACACCTCTACTTCAAGATCATCCACAAGATCTCATCGTAGGGATTCTGATCCAACCAGATTTCGGCAAAGCCCAATTCGAGAGCGGCAATGAACATCTCGAATCTACCATGGGTTTTTTCATTAGAAACCTTTTCAATTTCTGTATGTACGAAATTCTTGGACTTCTTCGCTGCAGTACAATTAGGTTGGAGAGTATACTGCTTTTAGTTTTTTTATACGCGCGGAAAAGATTAAGCAAGCGTGATCGTGAGCATGCCTTTAGCAGTTGGAAAACACAGCCTTCATATGCTTACAAACTTGAAGCGTTTCTACCTTTCAATTTAGAGACATAGTTCTGTTCGCTTGAGCTTATTCAGCATTACTTTTCAGCCATGGAATAGTATTTTGCTCTCACAATATTTTAGCGTAAACATCAATATAAGCTAAATTTCAGCATAAGCGAAGATAGAATGCTCATATTACTACTTTGTCATTAAAACCGTAAGTCCGTAACCGATGCTTAGTATTTCTAGTTATGCAATTTTGGTATTTGTTCGCAAAATTACATGTTTACTACAATTACAATTGCAAGCAAGAAAACGGTCTACTTCACATGCTTGCTCCTCTCTAATCTCTATTTTAGTTTTCTCTATATATTTCTTTTGCTCCTCAGAGTCTTCGCATTTAATTCTCTTTAGAATCGTTGTGTTACGCAGTTATACCTCATCTCAAATGAAATAACTGAAAAGGTATCAACTCTAAGAATATTTTCTAAGAAAAATTATTACATTGTCTCGCTAATAATAGAAAAATAGGCTTCTTTTCCAAATGGATGAACTGTGTTTGATTGAATTATATGGCATTCAATTTCCTAAAAATCAGTTCCATACTTCCATGGGTAGTTGAATGCCTGTAAGGGTTTGTTTGGATGTAGATATTCGACGACTGGAATTGAATTGAGTGCCAATACCAAATCGGATTGGCTTTGGAAATGGACTGCAATACCAAAACACATGTTTGGATGTCGATGGAATTGCGATTAGGAATCTAGTAACATGGCAGCATGTTTGGACGTTCCTTCTGTGAAATTGGAAATCGGCAGTGCTGGTGATGGGGTTGGGCACGGTACCAATGGGATCGTGCGTGCTCGCCCGCCCGCCTCGTCCGAGCTCGCACCGCCGCCGAACTCATCCGAGCTCGCACCGTCGCCGGCCTCGTCCAAGCTCACGTAACCGCCGGTCTCCTCCGGGCTCGCGCCGCCGCCGGTCTCGTTCGAGCTCGCACCGCCGTTGGTTTCGTCCGGGCTTGCGGCCTTGTCCGAGCTCGCGCCATTGCCTGCCCACCCGCCCGCCTCGCGCGAGCGCGAGCGATTCATCACGCGAGGAAGCCCACGCGCCCGCCCACCTTGTCCGAGCTCACGCCGTCGCCCAGATGCGAGGAAGATGCGACGTGGAAGTCGTTGTTGGATCGAGTTGTGCCCGCCATGGAGGGGCTCGGGCTCGGTAGCGCCGACGACGTGGTCAGGTGTGGCTTCGACGGTGCGGAGGTGAGCTCGTGGCCATCCGCCTGCCTCGTGCAAGCTCGCGGCGCTGTTCAGCAGCCTGGCTTGGACGAGAGGAAGAAGCGGAGGGGCGCCGGTCGTGAGGAAGAAGAGGAAAGTGCCAGTGCGAGGAAGAAGAAGAGGACGGATGCCTTCCTTTTCTCGGGCGAACACCAATTCTCCCAATACAGAGGGTCACGGCTCTGTATCGACGGTGAGGGGGTGCAGGTGTGCGAATACCCCTTTGGCATTGGAGTTGATTTCCAATTCTAAATCCAAAACCATCCAAACAGCGACATTTGGTGGTATCCAATGCCAATGCCAATTCCTGAGGCTCAATATGTACATCCAAACGCTACCTAAGAGTTTCATTCAGAATGTTTCATGTGTTTCTACTTTTAATGGATCATGCTCATACAGCTACTACACCGTTAAAGCAGATGTTTAGATCTTTCTAATCATGCAATTTGATATCTATTTGCAGAAATCACCCTTTTTAAGCTACAATTGTGTGCAAGAAAAGTAGAAAACTGTGTTTCACGTGCTTGCTCAAATTTATGTGAGAGAGAACTGAGATGAACAAGCCAGCATACAAAACAATCCACAGCGCTACTACAGTTCTCACAGCAGAGGCGGTTCTGAAAAACGAACACCTTTATTTTTCAGTTTTTAGATCTGGTCGGCGAGCTTAGCATTGGAGCTTAACTAAGTATCCAGCAAATGAAATCAAATAAACATTTTAACACTATCTTCCTTGTGTTTTCCAGGATTTCATTTTTCCGGATAGCCCAACGGATTTGCATATGCAAAGTTACTTACGAAGTAGTGGATTGATTAAAAAGAAAGACTTGCATTTGCTCTATGAAAAAGAGTGAGCAGCATGAGCATGAAATTCAAAGTTCTTTTATCCAAATTGAGATACTCAAACAGATCATGGCCCCTGGTCAAGCAGGAATTCATTTTGTTATAAAAAAGAGCAGGAATTCATTTGAAGCAGCTCTGAGACTCTGATCAACAACAAAGAGGCATGTTCAGCTGAAATGGCTAATTAAAAAGACATACTTGTGCATCTAATCAGAAGATAATTTAGCATAATGCACCGAAGTTTACCACAAGAACAAGTCCCAATTGCCCATTGCCCTAACATGCTGATCAAATGCAATCACTAATCGTATCTAAACCATGCCAGATGGGAGCTAAGCAGCGGAAGCAAATCCACCATCTTTATTATTGGCAGGCACTCAAGAAGCAATTTCCCAGGTCCTCCTACTATGCAGCCTTCCCACCGGCGGCCTCCTCCTGGCTGCCCTTGTACTTGTCCAGCGCTGCGCCGGCGAGCCGGCATATGCGCCACTGCGGGAGCACATCGGCGCCCATCCCCTCGTAGAAGTCGATGGCGTTCTTGTTCCAGTCGAGCACGCACCACTCCACCCGCCCCATCCCGAGCTCGGCCGCCCTGCCGGCGACGGCAGACAGCATCATCCGGCCGAGCCCGCGGCGGCGCCAGGGTGCGCGCACGAAGATGTCCTCCACGTACAGCCCGGGCTTGGAGAGGAAGGTGGAGTAGTTGGGGAAGCAGATCACGAACCCGGCCGTGACGCGCCCGCCGCCGCGCGGGGAGGCGAAGGCGGCGGCCTCCGGGTCCGCGAGCGGGGACGCGGAGAGGTCGAGGCGGCGGGAGGCGATGGTGGAGGAGGCGTCCGGGACGATGGGGGAGGGGGATAGGTCGAGGATGAGGGCTGTGAAGGAGGTGAAGGGAGGCGGCGTCGGCGAGGGGAAGAGCGTGGTGGTGAGGAGCTCTTCAGTGGCGGCGAAGAGGTCGGTGAGGAGCTCGAACTCGGCCATCTGGTGTGTGAGGCGGTGGATGTGCGGCACGTCGCGGGCGTCGGCCAGGCGGAGCTCCGCCCACACGTCGCCGGAGAAGGTGGTGGAGTTGGGCGGCGCCGCCATCTGGGTCAGGAAGTGGAGAGAAACGGGAAGATTGGAATGGGAACGGAGGATTGTGGATGCGGGATGGTTTGGCCTGTCTGTCCTCTTCTTTTGTGACGTGGCGACTGGTGACTTGTGACACCAGGGTTGGCGAGGCGACTTTTGCTTTGTTGTCGCCCGCTTGGAGTTTTCCAGGAATGTAAACCCTTAGTCCCATTCAAAATATCGTTTTTAACTTTTAGATTTTTTATTTGACGGTTCGTCTTATTCAAAATTTTAATATGAATAATAACATAAATAAATTATCTTTAATGATGAAATAAGTCATAACAAAATAAATAATATTTATATAAAATTTTTGAATAAAACAAACAGTCAAACAAGAAGTCTAAAAGTAAAAAACGACATTTTTAATGGGACGGAGGGGGTAGAATACTCGAGTAATTCATGTAGAAATACTTAATTCCAAGTGGCCAATTGTTAGAGATCAATCTACCTTAGTGCTTGTTTGGATTATCTGAATTACTAAGTGTTAGTCCAACTAAAATTAGATTAAGACAACTACAATTTAATATTTATATATTGTTCATATTGTTTAGATACCTAGAGTAACTAATTGAGCTAGATTAAAGATTAGTCTACTACCTCTTTTGTCAATACATTTGGATGGCCTAGAACCTTTAATATGTGGTTATTGTGCACAGATGTTGTGACTTGCGAGGTTAAGAAAGGTAAAGCCCCTCCACACGAGTTCGACCAGCCAGGGCACCACATGAATGGTGCAGTGGCAATGAATGTTTTATAGTTTAAAAATAGAAGAGACGAAATCAGAAAGAGGGTGGAAGTGAGAGAGAGAGAGAGAGAGAGAGAGAGAATGTGGGGGAAGAACCGAAACAAAAAAGGAAGGAATTTTCTTTTTATATTAGGTATATAGATAATGCTCTTTGGTCCCAAATAAATGTATCATGTCCAAGTCAAGCTATTTAAGTATTATTACTGTACATAATGAATCTAATAATACTTATTTAATATCATTGTTTTTTAAATGTGGTTAAATTGAATACGGTTCAACTTAGAATTATATATAAAATTAGGGGGTACAAATTTTATTGCACTTATTTCTAGGTTAGATACAAAATCCCTCTGTCGGGTTCATAAACCCAGGGTCTACGATGGGCCTGCTTTCCAGCAAAAGCTCGGCCCAGCTGACGGCATTTACAACAAACGCGTGACTCCTGGGCCGGCCCAGATACCTAACGACAGGCCGAAAGAGTGATCCAGTCTCCGACCGGAAGGATTGGCCAAGGAGGGGACGGCGCTCGCTTCCGACTACGACACGCTTTTTCGACCAGAAGGCCTGGCCAAGGAGGGGACGGCGCTCGTTTCTGACTCCGACCCGCTTCTCCGACCGGAAATACACCGAACCTCTGCTTATAGCTCTTCTTCGACCGGCGCAGTTGGAGCCGACTGGGAACGATCGACCGGGGACGCCCGCTCGGTGAGGACCCAAGAATCAGGCGGAGCGGATAAGGCAAAGCGCTCAAGTCAACCGCAATACCGAGGACCGTGCCCTGCACACCTGCAGGACAATACCGCCAGGCCATACCAGAAGGGTGCTTTGCAACCTTTCAGACATGTCAGAACACAAACAGTGTTATGGGCGTCGACATTTGTCCTACAGTATGGTAGGCGTCGACATTTGCCATACCAGAAGAACACGATGAAACCTGCCACATGTATCTGGGCGTCAACAGTATTGTGGGCGCCGATAAACTGTCTTATACCCGATGGCGTGGGCAACAAGACTAGGAAACACACATGCTCTCTCTCTCGTAAACTTGTAAGGCCGTCCCCTTCATCTATAATAGGGGATGCACTCTCTCCTAAAAGGGGGACGATGGGTCATTCCGACTCTCTCTCCGCTAAGCCTTAGACATTCTGAGCACTCGAACAACTCCACGACTTTAGAACTCTAAAGCTACACAGAGCATACGTTCCAATATTTAGCGCACATAAGAGCTCCCGTCACTCTTGGCCCCTCGGCCCAGAGTCCGACCGGACCTCTAACACCTCCCTTTTTTATTCCCACTCGTTTGTAACCCCACAGCAAACTTCGAGCACCTAGGCTCAAGAATAAAGTCATCGACCGACTAAAACTGGACGTAGGTCACGTTGCCTGAACCAGTATAAACCCTGTGTCATTGAGTGTTGGGCCATATCCGATCACAACGTACGGCAAAACTATAAATATTTACTTATTGGTCACTTTTCGCACCGACACCCTCATTTTTTTAAAAAAAATTAGGGGCGGCAGAAGTGTTGAAAATTTAGCTTCTCACCCGTCACCACCTAAATCAATCAATAATTACCAATGAAAAAACTCTAAATTTGACACCTGACATCTATACTTCTTCCAAACTTATAATCGTGAGACACTTTTAGTACCAAACAAACATGTTTTCCCCCTTCATGACATGCAGCCCATGAGGCTATGCCTCTTTACACCTTGTTGACGTTGAAGATGGCCCCAAGCCAACACACCAACGGGGCCTTGACATTCAAAGAGGTGGTAGATCAACCTGCAATACAGCAAGAACGTAGCGTAACCGACCAAACCGATCTAGAGACTGATAAGACTGATGTAGAGCCTGTTCTTGGCTGAAAACGCTCTCGAACTTCTCCTAGGAAGACCTGTCGGGGAGGAGCACATGGAGGATCTCCTAGAACCAGCAAGGGCGCCTAGGATGCTGTTGAATCTCGCCGAAAAACTCAACGAACAGCAGGAGGGGTTGAGAGAGGGGAATTAGGACAAAAGGACTTGATATGTTGTGTTTTTGATGATTGGATAGATGGAAACTCAATCGGCCATGATCCTCTCATATATATAGAGAGGGTGGTCTTATCCCAGTAGGAAACCTCTCCAAGACTTATTTTGTAAGTTTCCCATGAGTTTGGAATAGTTCAGATCAGAATCCAAAAGGCCAGATCCGAACTGGGCTTTTTATTAGGTCTGTCGGAAGTTCTGACCCAAGTCAGAAGTTCAAACATTTAGAACTTCCAACATTTGTCAGAACTCCCGACGTGGGGATAACCCTGGGCACCCGAGCAGGTTTTTTAGGCTTCCCAGAAATCCCGACAACTATCAAAACTTCCGACTTGGGTTGGAACTTTTGACTTAGGTCAGAACTGCCGACAACGAAGCATCTTCCTGGTGGCATAACTCCTTTATCCGGGCTCCGAATTGGACGTTTCATATATGTTTTTTGACCATATCGATGAGAGGAACACAAGGGTGAAGTCTGTTTCACATTTTAACAAATTCACAAAATGGATAATTTTGGTTACCAACATATGCCCCATGTTTTTAGGTGAATAATGTATGAACTTGAAAATACTTAATCAAACAAAATCAAACAGCGACGATCCTCATCTCACCGGCTGCTCAGTGACTAAGGGCGATGTATATATCGGCTATTTTTATTCTAAGGGCGATACATGTATCGGCCATTGCTTGGAGAGCACTTAGGCTTCTTGCCAAACACTTGGAAAGTACATTTTGAAATACTTTCCGTTGATTGCTCTTGTGAGACATTCACCTTGCAATGTGTCTAGTATATAAGAATTTCCGAATATGACTTTGATCACTTTGTAAGGACCCTCCTAATTTGGTGACCACTTGCCAAACTGATTGCTCTTCGATCCAATTGGTAGTATGGGTTTCCACACTAATTCTCCCATTTGGAAGGATTTACTCTTGATTTTCTTGTTGTACGCCTTGGCAACTAGAGCCTTGTCTTTCTCTATTTCCTTAGGAGCTTTTAATCTTATATCAGTCACCTCATTGATATTATCCATCATCAAATCATGATACATAACAGCAGATAAATCATTTTGTTTAGCAAGCCTATATGCATCCAAATTTACATCAACAGGCAACACGACCTCTTGACCATATACCAACTCAAAAAGAGTAACTTTTGTGGCACCATGCCTTGAAATGCGATGTGCCCATAGAGCTTCAGACAAAACTTCATGCCATCTCCTTGGATTTTCCTCAATCTTCTTTTTGATAAGCTTGATCAAAGTCTTATTACTAGACTCAGCCTGACCATTAATTTGAGCATAGTATGGAGATGAATTGAGCAACTTGATTTTATACAATTCAGCAAATCCTCTCACCTCCTTAGACACAAATGATGTCTCTTGATCTATAGTTAATGTTTGAGGGATGCTGAATATATGTATAATATGCTTAGTGATGAACTCAATTACCTCTTTGTGTGTCATATTCTTCAAAGGAACTACCTCGGTCCACTTTGTAAAGTAATCCGTAGTAACCAACACAAAACGATGTCCCTATGCAGACGGGGGATGAATTTGGCCAATGAAGTCGAGCCCCCAACCACGAAAATGCCATGGTTTGATGATAGGATGAAGCATAGCAGCAAGTACAAGCTGAATATTTCCAAACTTCTGGCACTCTTCACATCCTTTGTAGTAACAAAATCAATCGGCCATCATAGTAGGCCAATAAAAACCGGCTCTACGTAATAACCACTTTATCTTTGGGACCGATTGATGCGTACCACAAATGCCTTCATGGACTTCTCCCATAGCCACTCTTGCTTGATCTGATCCCAAGCATTTAAGCAATAAATCTTGATGGTTCTTCGATAGAGCTCATCATTATTCAACACATACTTGAAAGCACTTCGTCAAATATTTTTATCAATTTTAGCACTTGGATCACGTAGATATCTCAACAAGGGAGTCCTCTAATCTTCTAAATTGACCCCAACATCACTAGAAGTCACATCGGGCCAATTTGCGAGCTTCTCGGGCAAATTGAGCGGGCTAGTCATAGTGGAGTGTGCTGAGCCGACTGGGGTAGCAGGATTAGCCGACTTGGAGGAGTCAGCCTGGCCGACTAAGGCAGTTGGCCAAGCTGACTTGGCTAGCCGACTCGTCAATACCCGCACAGGAAAAATTAAAATTTTCATGCATTGGTTGTTCTTGAATATGAAAATTACGCCCATCGACGTCATAGCCAGATGCTTGTTGAGCTAACATGTTGGTCTTTTGATTTTCATGCCTCAGAATATGCCAAATTCAGAATTCGGCAAAATAGTCAATAATTTCAAGGCAAGCATCAAGACAAGTTCTTAGTGATCCATCTAAACATTGAAATTCACCAGCAACTTGCTGTACCACCAGCAAGGAATCACCATAGGCTTCAACATCTTTTACCTCCATGGAACGCAACATGATCAACCCAAATAAGAGAGCCTCATATTCGGTTTGATTTTTGGTACAAAAGAAATCTAATCGGCTTGACAATCCAATTTCAGCACCATTGGGAGAAATAAGGATAATACCAATACCTTGGCCATCTTTACAAATCGATCCATCAAAGTAATGTTTCCATGGGGTAAAAGTAAGGTAATTCATATCATCATCTAAATCAATACCATGCTCAACAATAAAATTAGCAAGAACTTGACCTTTCAATGTTTTCAATGGTTCAAAAGTCAAGTCATATTCAATTAGTGAGTATGCCCATTTGCTTATCCTTCCACGAAGAATTGGCTGATATAACATGTGCTTTATTACATCGGCCTAGCAAGCAACAACATATGTACTAGACAAAAAATAATGTCTCATCTTAGCACAAGCATGGTACAGTGATAAGCATAATTTTTCTATATGGGCATACCATGTCTCGGGATCAAGAAGACGGTGACCAAGATAAACAATCACATATTCTTTACCTTCGTCTTCTTGAGTCAAAACAACCCCGATTATCTTATCTTCGGCAACAATATATAATTTGAAAGGAACTCCTCTTCTAGGTGCACGAAGAACCGGTGGTGTTGACAAATATTCCTTTATCTTCTCAAATGCTTCTTGTTGCTTTGCCCCCCCAAGTAAATTCAGATTCATCCTTCGACTTCAAAATGGGGGTGAAAGGAATAATTTTCACCGACAAGTTAGCAATGAACCTTCTCAAGTAGTTCACCTTTCCCAAGAACATTTGCAAGTCCTTACATGTAGGTGCCTAAAATTTCTTGATCTTCTCTATCCTCTTGGGATCAACCTCTATGCCTTTATCATGAATAATGAAGCCCAGGAATTTCGCGGCCGATACTCCAAAAGCACATTTGAGTGGGTTCGTCTTCAATCCATAGCGGCACATCCTCTCAAAAGCAAGACGTAAATCAGCCAAATGAGATTTATGGGCGGCCGATTTAATCACAATATCATCAATATATACTTCCATAATCACCCCAATTAGATCATGAAAAATCAAATTCATTGCTCTTTGATAAGTAGCACCTGCATTCTTCAGCCCAAATGTCATCACAATCCACTCAAAGAGACCAACAAACCTAGGACATATGAATGTTGTCTTAGACATATCTTCTTCAACCATGAAAATCTGATTATAACCAGCATTACCATCAAGAAAGCTAATAACCCGGTGTCCTAAAGCATCATTGATAAGCATATCAGCTATAGGCATAGGATATTCATCTTTTGGAGTAGCTCTCTTCAAATCTCTAAAATCAATACAGACTCTGATCTTCCTAGAATCTTTCTTTTCAATAGGTACAATATTAGAGACCCACTCCTGCATGGCTGAATAAACCCTGCTTGCAACAACAGATTAATTTCTTCTTTAATCCTGTCATAGATTGTAGAATTAAAGCAACAGAGGTGTTGCTTGAAAGGCCTGCTCTCGGCTCAATCCAGGCATCTCCGTATAATTCCATGCAAAATAATCAATATATTCCTTAAGAAGCGCAATTAACTCAACTTTGTAATCGGCTTCCAAGTTTTGATTTATAAATGTCGGCCGGGGCATAGAGCCATTCCCAATATGAACCTGCTCTAAAGCATCGGTCGATGTAAATCCTTGGCCCAACTTATTGATGTAACACCCTCGGTGTTACACCCTAAACAAACCACTAAATCATGTCATGAGCAGCATGTTTATGTGACATTGCATGTGATAAAGAGTGTAGATGAATTGCTTGTAACCTAAAATGGTTGATAAAAGTGTTAAATGAAAGTTGATCCAATAGTTCATGTTGTATCAAGTGAGGTTCAAAACCATTTTTTATTGGGCAAAAACATTATAAAACATACTTTTGTCACTTAAATAAAAGTTTAAAGTACAAACTTTGTAGATAACAATGCAACTCTTGCTGTAGAAAAATAAAATTGCTGGCTAGTATTTTTAGTAGCTTGGAAATTGAAGTTGAAATAAAAATCAGCCTTAGGCTTAGCAAATTTCCTAAGTCTAAAATAGAATGGCAGTGCCATGCTGGGGAATTAATTTTGAAAAATGTAGCTAAAGGCCAGTGCTATGTTATTACTCCTAATGGTAGTCCAATGTACCCTCTTTGGTATGGTCTAGGTGGTTGTGACTTAATCGAGTTGGTTTAGTCGTGGTTGATGCTTTAAAATTCTTGCACGTGAACGGCCTTGGGCTGTCTGGCCTAGGGCTGCGATCACCACATTTCCCGTAGCTCGACATCACGCGTGTTGCCGAGGCCATGTCGGCTAGGCCTGCTCCTGGCTTGGCCATGGCTGGGCATGGCGGCCATAGTTGGCCGCCTACCCTTACCGTGCAGTGTTGCTGCGACTGCAGGCCTTGCGCCCTGGCCGCCGCTGCCGCCCTGTCCCGTGGCAGCCCCATTCCCTGCCACTCTGCTGTGATGCCGCCGCTGCTGGTACTACGTTGTGTTGTTGCTCGTCTCCTCACTACGCGCATGAGGGCTTGCCTCCCTCCCGTGCTGCGCGCACCGTCGCCTTGCCATTTATGTTGATTAGGCCACGCAGGCAGTGCTCGGTCGAAGACGCGTGTGTGTTGTCTGTAGCATCAGCACGCGTGTCGCCCTAGTCGCATTGGCCTCATCTCGCCAAGACGAGGTCGCGTTGAGCTCCAGTTTTCCCCTCTTCTCTCTCCCACCATGGCCGACTAAGCCACGAAAGCAAATTCGGTAGGGAGAGGTCACCTCAGGTCATTTTGTTACGTCTCTAGCGCCGCCATCAAGCCACCTAGCTGACTGTTCCCACCCTACCTTGAATGGTGCTCGGCCGAGCTTCAATTTTGGAGCTTTTCCCCACCACCGTGCTGATAAGGCCGAGTCTGCCCATCACTAGAGGGCAGCTCCCATCTGACCACCTCAAGCCAAATTGGTTGCACCGCTAGACTCGCCTCGAACCCCTCCTCGCCATGCACACCTGAGCCATACCCCTACCACTATCCCAACGCTGCTGATGTGGTCGTGTCCGCTATGGCTCGTCGCCGAGCTCACCGCGCGTACGTGGCCAGCCTTGCTCGGGGCGTCTCCGGTCGAACCATCGCCTCGACCAGGTCCTTGGTGAGTCACTGATGCTCACCCACTACCTCTACTGCTCCCTTAGTGTCGTGGCTCACCAGAACGTTGTTGTCACCATCGTAGGTTGCCCGCCACTATGGAGAAGTCGCCCTACTTCGTCTCTGGTCTTCTAACCGCTGCCCAGCGTTGCGTGTCGGTCCATAGGTGAGCATCAACCCCCTAGCTAGGTTTACGTGGGTCCTAGTTGGCCGATGTAGTGGCTCTGTGCTGGCCAACGCCGCGCCGACAAGCGTGAGGGCTTCAGGGACCTCCCCGATGCGAAGATGAGTCTTTTCGGGGGCCTTCACGCATAATCGTTGACTAAAAGAATAGGGCGCATAGTGGTTGCATTAATAGTAGAAAGTACGGGGCTTTTCTGCTAAAATGCCAGCTCTCGCGTGGGCTCCCCACCGTGGGCCGCGTTGGGCTAGTTCGGTTTTTTTTTCGTAAAGAATTAGAAATAATTTTATTTGTTTATTCGAGAGCCAGTTTTGTTTAATTAATATAAAATCTTGTAGATGCCCAAAAATTATGAAACAAATTTTGTTTGGTTCCTAAAATTGTGATCTATTGTTGGTGTAATTAATGTATACATATACATGTTGATACTAGGGGCTACTAAATCATTTAAGAGTGCTTAATATTATTAGGTTAAATATTGTAGGAATTTTTGTGGTAAATTGGTGATAGCTTTAGTCCTAAAATTTTTATGGTAGCTTCATTGTAGGTCATAGACTTATTATCCTGAGTACATACTTACTTATGGGAGCGGGAAGGCTCGTTACGCTCTTATCGTGGGTTCCGGCTCTTTTTGGACCGACTGATTGGAGGCGGGGAAAGGTGGAGGTCTAAGCACCATATTGAGACCGGGTCTCAAATGTGAGGGCCTGGAGTCCAAGTTTGGATGGGGACCTAGACCCCGTGATAGGAGTGGAATGGGTTGGTCTTGTTTGTGCTTGGGGTATAAAAGGGGCGTGTGTTTTGGGGTACCCAGCTGGGATACATTGGTTCGTGAATCATCATTTCCATGAGATGGTATGACTTGGCTATGGTCTAGCACCTTAGTAAGAACTAGAAGATGAAAGATGGTGAAATGGTTCTGATTGCTCAACCCTTGCTTGAAAGTAGAACATGTGCTTACCTAGAATGGTTAGGTAATGAAGTAATCATGACTGCTAATAAAACTTGACTGTAAGGATGAACTATTAGTAATGCTTTCCGCAAACAAAAAGAAAACAACAAACCTTACTGCCTATCATACCCTTGGAGTCAGGAAACTATTCCCATTAGTCGGGTAAGTCTTGCGAGTATATTGTGTACTTAGGGTTTATTTACCCCCTGTTGCAGGTGCAGCTTGAGGAGTAGATCTTGTGTGGAGAATTCTTCTAGTGGACACAGATTGATCCTTGTATCATTTTCGTTAGACGTTTATTTCAATTTCACTGTTTAATTATCGCACTCTGAACTCTGGTATTGTAATAAATAATTTTTAAGAACTCTTATTGTATGAAATGGACTAAGTATTATAAACTCGTACTCATTATTGGATTCTAGATGTAAAATATGGATTGTTTTGAGTTCTCCCTTGGGGTATGCTCGATGGAACTGTCCAATGTACCTAACTTTTGGAGTGCTTAGTGTCTAGTGGAAGACGAGCACCTCCAAAAGCATGTTATTTCGGGTGGTTCTTCCACAATTGAGCTCATCAAAACCATTAATAGACTCACAAGCATCGGTCTTATTAGCCGATACTATTTAACATGATGTTTTAACCATTCAACGTTGGCATCCATTACAATAAATGATTACACAATGATATTGAGCCGATTATTAATCAGCTTTAGAGATACAGGAGCAAAGCCTTGCTTGGTAACACTAATAAATTCAAAGCTAGAAAGGTCTCTACAAGACAAGCAGGCAATAGCATCATGCCCCCCGAGTGTAGGAGCATCGGCTGTAGCAACATCAGCCGATGAATCTGAATGCACAACCTCAACAACATCTCCCACCCACTGGATGAGAAATTGATGCAAGCTAGATGGTACACAATGATTGGCATGGATCCAATCACACCCAAGTATCAAGTTATAGCTACCTAGCACGTCGGTGATGAAGAATGCCGTGGCCAAACTCTTGCTTCTAATGGTGAGCTCCATGTTAGCAACTCCTCTAGCTGAGATGGGAGCACCTCCTCCAACACCGCTGATGGTCATGTTGGTCTTGATCAGCTCCTCATCGGTGCTATCGAGCTTCTTGTAAAGTGGATATGGCATCGAGTTCATGATCGCCCCACTATCCACTAACATGTTGTGAACCGATGTGCCATTGATTTGGCCCTTCACATGCAGAGGCTTGAGATGGTTGACGGAGTCATCTGGTTTCTAAAATATAGCACTCTCAATCACGAAATTAAACTCCGTCGCCACCGAATCATCTCCAAGAATATAGTAATCAGCGGACATATAGACCACATTGATCTTAGCCCTCTCTGGAGTAACTTCATAGTCAACCATCTCCTCATCGGGGACCTTAGGAACCTCCATGCCAACCAAGGTAGCAACAATGGAAGTGAAATCTTTGAAGGACACCTCAGAGGCACCCGGGATAGCAGGAGTCAGCTCAGCTGACTCTGAAGTCGGCTTAGCCGACTCTGGGTCTTCTAGAGCTACAGGGGCAGCCACAGTCGGCTTAGCCAACTCCTCAGTTGGTTTAGCTGACTCTGGGCCTCCCAGAGTGGCAACAGGGGTGGCAGTCGGCTTAGCCGACTGACCATCAGTAAGAGCCGGCTTAGCCAACTCTGAAGTCGGCTGAGCCGACTGGCTAGCAGTAGCAATGTTGCTTTGGTCTTTTGAATGGATTTCAACGTGTTTGGGGTTGAAGATTTCACCCTCCATCTTGGCAAGCTTCTCCCTCTTCTGTTGCTTATGCCGGGTACACTGCAATTTGCGTCGTTGAGTTTCATTCAACCCACGAGGACACCACACGGGTTGTCAGTACTTGGAATCTCCTTCGACGTGTTTCTTTTCCTCAACTCTAGCAACTTCTTTAGGAGCTTCATTTTGTTTAGGTGCTGGAGAATCTTCAATTACAATTGGCCCATCATGATTAGTGATAGGAGTTTCCATGGAGCCGATTGTGATTACCGATTGAGGCCTAGCTCTTGGTGGGGGAACAACAGGAGTTTCAACCTTCTTAGGCACATAAACTTGCTGCATCGACGCCTTTCCTGATTCTTGTGGAGTCAAAGTCCTAGAGGTGATCACACGATCTTGACTTGCACCACCGGAGCTCGATTGACCGTTGTTCAATTGGCTAAACAAGGAGGTTCTTGGGATTTGACTAGAAGGCTCTCCCCACCTTTGTTGACTATGCATAGGTGCCATCGGAGGATACAACACCCAAACTCCATAGGGACCCCATTATAGCATAACGGGAGGTGGAATCGGGGGACCCCAGTGAAATACATGAGGAGCAACTCTCTAAGGTGAACTGTTGGTTGCACCACCGCTAATTGTTTGGACTTGTCGTCTTCTTGCTTAGGTGGAGTGGACTCTCTTTTTTTTAACGGTCGATTCTAGGAATCGGGTTTTGTTGCTTGTACTTGGTCATGAGCCTATCAAAAGTGCATTGTTTTTTCATGAACTCTCCCCGGTTGTTCTTCTCATTTGTCTTCTAGGTGCCAATCTCCGGCCTCTGTGGAACAAACGTGCGCAAAATTTGAACATCGAAGGAACTCAGGCTGCTGGAACCTGGGGAGTCGGCTATAATCGGCTTAGCTGACTTGGCTAGCTCTGTGGTGGAGTCAGCTAAGCCGATCCCTTGGGTCGGCTGAGCCGACTGGCTCTGCTGACTGCTGTGTGCTGGAGTCGGCTTGGCCAACTGGTGGAGTCAGCCTAGCCGACCTCTATTGTGCCACCGCTGTTTCATACCATCGTTGCCTTCTCAAATTTTGCGTAGATACAGCGGTGATCCTCAACTTATTCCAACTTTCATCATCCTTCTCAAGCACCACCTTGCACCCCAAATTATTTTCGACATTCGGCGTTGCACGTGGTTCGTGGATATTCACATTCTTGCCTTGAGCTTTATCGACTTGCTCTGGACGTATCAAAATAGTGGGAGCCCCTGCTTCAACCATATGCATTGGAAATAGGGACTTATCAACTTGCATCTTAGTAAAACTCAATCGTCCCTCATTAAGGACCGATTGGACCTACCGACGAAAAATATTGCAATCATTAGTGGCATGAGAAAAAGAGTTATGATATTTGTAATAAGCCTGTCTCTTTAACTCATCCGCTGAAGGCATTATATAATTAATTCTAATATAACCATATTTAAGCAATTCATCAAATATTCGGTCATATTTAGAAAAATCAAAAGTAAATTTCACTTCCTCATTCCGATTCTTATGAATCGGCTTAAGAGAAGGGCAAGTAACCAATTTATTTTCTGCTAGCCATTTAATTTCAGCAGCTAAAAATTCTTTGTTATCATCATCGGAGCAATCAAAACAATCATCAATAACATGCACATTCCGACAATGAGACTTGTAAGCATCACGAGATTCTTTAAGGCGCGATTCAACCAAAATGACCTTTTGTAACAATTGATTTACATTAACAAACTCATAATGCTCAGGTTTTTCCCTAATACTAGGACATAAACCAGCAAAGCATAAATCAGTCAAGTCTCCTTCAGAAATCATTAAATGAAAGCATCAGTTCTTGATTTCTCTGAATCGTTTGAAAAAATCAAAGACGGACTCATCACGGCCTTGATGAACCGATGTAAGGTGAGACAATCTAGTTTCATGAGCACCATTATAAAAATAATTATGAAAATTTTCTTCTAATTCAGCCCATGAACCGATAGAACAAGATGGTAGTGAAGTAAACCAAGCAAAAGCTGTGTCGGTAAGTGAGAAAGGAAAATTATGAACTTTCATGAAATCATAAGCACTAGCTTCACCTAATTGTGCAAGAAACATGCTAATATGCTCCACGGTTGACTTACTATCATCACCACTAAATTTATTAAAATCAGGTACCCTCCACCCATCAGGTGCTTTCATGAAATCAAAATGCGAAGGGTACAATTTGCGATTTGTATTCCTACTAGGCTTGATCTGTACACCCAAACTTTCCTCAAGTGATTTAGACAATTCTTCTCTAAATCGATTTAAGTTTCATTAAAATTGGTAGTAGAGCGGTAGGTACATTATCAAGTATAGGGATTTGGCTTGGTGACTTCGGATCCAATCAATCGGTCTAGAAAGAGCTGGAACCCACAATAAGAGTGTAACGAGCCATCCCGCTCCCATAAGTAAGTATGTGCTTAGAATAATAAGTCTGTGACCATACTATCATCCATAGCAACGGATGGTCCTTAATCGACACAGATAGGAAAAACAGTGTAACCAAGCTGAGCCCCATTGGCCGTGGGACACAACCTGTTACACCCACCAATACCCATACCATATCCTTGCCCTGTCTCTATTTTTCCTTTCATCATTTTATTATGAGAGTAATTATAATAATCACCTATTGTGAGTAACGACAGGTTACTCACGTTATCAAAAACCTAACCATTGTAGCTACTCGAACCTGTACTAGTTGGACTCATAGGACAGATATATTTATGCATGTGGTTTCCATATATTTCCTATAACTTAAATGCTCATCACATATATATATATTCAGTGATTATAAAAATAAGGGTTATGCACCGGGGCTTGTCTTGGGCACGCGCGGTGTCAGCTGAGTCAGTCAGTGGCAGCTCTAGAACCTCCTCCTACATGAGAATCTCCTCCTCGTACTCCTCGACGATCTCATTGAACTCACGATCGTCGGTGGTCACGATCTTCGCCGACTCATTCTCTACATGCATGCGATGAAGATGCAACACTTAGTATTTATGCAACAACAACTCTTAAAATAAGAATACACATACTAAGTTACTCAGCTAGCTCTAATGACTAAGGTACTAATTTAACTATCATCTTCACCAAGTAAAGTGTTGGGTTCAACTAACAAACCCTTAGCTTGGTAAATTAATGATATATTTTTATTTCTACTAATGATTTAATGTATATTGAAACAAAGAGTATTTAACTATCCTAATGTTTAGTCTATTCTAAAACTACAAAAAATACAGTGAGCATATAATAATACCATGAAGCTACTATAAAAATTTCAGGACTACAGCTAGCACCAATTTACCACAAAAATTTCTACAATAATTAACTTAAGAATATTGAGCACTCTCAAATGATTTAATAGCTCCTGGTATCCACATGTACATATATGACCTAAATACACTAATAGATAGAGCACAATTTTAGAAACCTAACAAATTTTGTTTCATAATTTTTGGACACCAACATGATTTTATATGATTTACCAAAGATCAGCTCAAAAATTAAATTAGAAAACTATTTCTAATTTCTTAGGAAAAGAAAAACAAAACCTCCTGCGCGGCCCACGTGACACAGCGTGCGCGGTGGCCCACAGGCGCGGCCCATGTGGAGACGGCCCACGTCGGGGAATCCCACGCGCATCGATGACTTTGCAAAAAAGACCTCAAATTTCTCCCGAATCACAACTAAGTACCAACACTATTTCCTCCTCTCTCAGAACTTTTCACTTAACCCCCTGGCCTTTCCCTAATTCACCCGCGCGCATGCCCGATGACCCAGCGCACGACGGCGCGACCACCTTGGACCTATGATGGACCACCTAACGGGCCGATCATCATCTCCGACCTGAGCAGCTACGCTAAGCGGCGGTGCGCGGTAACACGACTTGCTGGAGAAGGCTGTAGTGCCGCGCGGCGATCCATGATGGCGGTGCCACTGTTTCAATGAGCTGGGTAGCTACAGGCCTAATTGGTTAGCATGTGAGCATCAGGTGGCTACTATGGACCAGGCCGAGGTGACGGTGGGGACGGAGGATGACGGAGGAGGGCTAGCCATGTGTGATAGAGCCGTGTGGCGACGCACCGTGGCGTTACAGTTACGTCAGCTACGACAAGGAGGCGATAGCGGTTCCTTAGGCAAGTGCAAGGTGGAGAGGGAGGCAAGGCAAAGCTAATGGTGCAGGCGAATTGGCTTAGAAGGGACGGTAGGAGGGCTACCCACATCCATGGTCGGACGCGGCCTTATCAGCACGGAAAACTCCAAATTGGAGCTTGGCCATTCTAGCTTCAAGGCTGGGTGGGGGTCGAGGGTTAGGTGGCTTAATGGGGAATCCAGGGACATGATGAAATGAGCAATGGTGACTCAACCACGCTGAATTAAGCGAGCGAGGTCGGCCGGTCACGGTGGCAGAGAGGGAGGGCAGGTCTGGCTCGGCTCGTCCTTGCCTTGGCGGCAAGCGGCCGGCCAGACCCAAGGTGGTGTCTGCGGACCCGCTACGTGACAACATGGCCAAACCACATGCGCACACGGGGAAGCAGGTGGGGGCGTGGCATGCTCGGTCGTAGCGCCATTAAGACGAGGCGACGACGCGGGGCAGCAGGGATAGCCCATGTGCGTGATAGGACAAGGTGAGCGGCAGCGCAGCACAACATCGTAGTGGCGTCAGCAGTGGCAATGTAAGGCAGGGCAGCAGTGTAAATGCAACAGCGAGGTGATGGTGCGGCAACGGCTCCATCGTGTCATGGGGTGGGGCAGGCGGCAGCAGTAGCAGCTCCACGTGGCAGGGCCAGCGGTGGACGGCCACAGCCAAGCCAGACCAGCCGTGGGCGACCATGCACGGGAACATGCGTGCACATGGGATAGCCAGCATGGCGATGCCGAACGCTCGAGCATGGTGACCACGCCCACACGGCCAACCAGCCCGAAACCGTGTCGTGCACGAATTCTAAAGGGCCTATAAAAACTAATCGGTTGCTTCTGGACCTTAACCATCTTCACCATACTCAAGATGGCATATGAGACTACCAAATTGAGCTATAACACTACACCATCCCTTAACCCAATCTCTCAAAATAATTTGCTAAACATAGCAATGTCTAGCTGTTGATAAACTTGAAAATTTTCTAAGTTTCTGAGCTAAACTTGATTTCAATTTGCAATTTTTAGACTAGCAGAAATATTAGTTAGTAATATCATTTTTCAATAGCAAGTATTTCACTGTCATCTACAAAGTTTGTGCTTCAAACTTTATTTAAGTATCACACACATGTTCTATAGTATTTTTACTTAATAAAAATTGGTTTTCAATTATACTTGATATACATGAGCTATTGAATCAACTTTTATTTATCATTTTTATTGATCATTTTAAGTTACAAGAAATTTATCTACACATTCTATCACATGCATTAACACAAAAACATGATGCTCGTGACATGTTTTAGTAAATAATTTAGGGTGTAACACCGAGGGCGTTATGGTAGTGGTGCACGCTCTAGAAATTTGGAGGCATTACCTGTTGAGAAATAAGGTGCATATCTACACGGATCACAAGAGTCTTAAATATATTTTCACTCAATTTGAGTTGAATATGAGACAATGGAGGTGGCTTGAGTTAATCAAGGATTATAATTTAGAAGTTTATTATCATCCAAGAAAAGCTAATGTGGTTGCTGATGCCTTAAGTCAGAAGTCGCATCTAGTTGAAGAAGAATCTTTGCCCCTCACCTATTCTGAATTAGCCCGTATTGCTCTAGTCTCGGATTTACTTGAGCAAATTATTATAGAGCAAAGGCAAGATGCTGCTGAAATCCCCCATATCAAGAAGTTAATTGCCGAAGGGCGTTGTCCCCATTTCAGTATTGATGATCAAGGTGTGGTGAAGTTTAAGAACCGATTGGTGGTTCCCTCAAGTGATGAGCTTAGGAGAAAAATTTTGGATGAAGTCCACAACTCCAAATTATCCATTCATCCGGGAAGTAATTAGATGTATAATGATTTGCATCACTTGTATTGGTGGCCAAATACGAAATAGGATATTACCAAATACATCTCAGAATGTGACATTTGCGGAAGGGTTAAGGCGGACCATATGCGTACGCCTGGATTTCTACAACCCTTGTCTATTCCTATTTGGAAATGGGAGGATATTTCCATGGACTTTGTTGTGGGTTTGCCTCGCACGGTAAAGGGGCATGACTCTATTTGGGTCATTGTGGATCGTCTTACCAAGTCCACTCATTTCCTCCCAGTGGATATAAGGTATTCAGCCAATAAGTATGCCAAGTTATATTTTGATCGGGTTGTGACCCTACATAGAGTTTCTCTCACCATTGTCTCTGATAGAGGTTCAGTTTTTGTCTCTCGCTTCTGGGAGCAACTCCAGAAGTGCCTTGGTACTCGCTTCCTCAGAAGTTCAGCTTATCACCCGTAAACTGACGGTCAGACAGAAAGGGCCAATCAAGTACTTGAAGACATGTTGAGAGCTTGTGACATTTCTTATCCAGAAAAGTGGGATGAATGCTTGTCTTTAGCTAAGTTTTCTTATAACAATAGCTATCAAGAAATCATTCGAATGGCACCTTTTGTGGTCCTATATGGCAAGAAGTGTAGAACACCTCTTAACTAGGTTGAAGTGGGTGACTGTGGTTACTTTGGACCTGATTTCATAAAGGAAGCAAGAGAGCAAGTTAGTGTTATACGGAGTCATTTGAAAGCAGCTCAGAACCATCAGAAAGCTTAAGCGGACAAGAGGAGAAGACCTTTATAGTTTGAAGTTGGTGACCATGTGTACCTAAAGGTATCCCTGATGAGAGGTGTGCATCAGTTTGGAGTCCATGGAAAGTTAGCTCCTCATTATGTTGGATCTTATAAAGTTTTAAAACGGTGTGGTACTATTGCTTACCGTCTCCAACTCCTGGATATTTTGTCAGCAGTCCATAATGTATTCCATGTTTCCCAGTTAAAGAAGTGTCTAAGGGTTCCTGACGAAGTGGTGGAAATTAAAGGACTCCCTCTCCAACATGATCTTTCTTATATTGAACATCCCGTCAAAATATTAGATGAAAAAGAGAGAGTCACTAGGAACAAAGTGGTAAAATTCTATAAAGTCCAATGGCAAAATCATTCGGAGAACGAAACAACTTGGGAACAGGATAGTTATATTTTGGAGCATTATTCCCATCTTCTCCCTGAAGTATCGAGCTAATGGTTTAAGTTAAAAGTTACTTCTTATCCCTTTTCCCGCACTAGGCACACATATGAAATCTTAGGACGAGATTTTGTTTAAGGGGGTAGAGCTGTAACACCCTCGGTGTTACGCCCTAAACAAACTAGTAAATCATGTCATGAGCATCATGTTTATGTAATAATGCATGTGATAGAAAGTATTAATAAATTTCTTGTAGCCTAAAATGACCAATAAAAATGTTAAATGGAAATGTATTTAATAACTCATGTTATGTCAAGGAGGGTGGTGTCGGGTTCTTAAACCTAGGGTCCCTCACGGATCGGCTTCCCGACAAAGGCTCGGCCCAAGCAGACAACACGCAACTCATGGGCTTACCCAAGTATCTAAGCAACAGGTCAGAAGGGCGATTCAACCACCGACCGGAAGGTCTAGCCGAGGAGGAGCGGCGCCCATTTTCTGACTCCGGCCCACCATTCCGACCGAAGCGCTCGCTTCGATCTCCAGCCCACCTCCGGATGGCCTCTCCGACCGGAAGGCCTGGTCAAAGCACTACTTCTGACTCCGACCCCACGTCTCCGACCGGAGATGCTCTAAAACCCTGCTCACTGCTCTATATTTAGTTTCGCAAACTATGTAATTAGTTTCGTAATCAGTCTATATTTAATACTCCATATATATATATATATCCAAATATCTAATAAGACAGCCACTAAAAATTTAGGAGGGACAACCAAGACCGCCTTAAACAAGCCCTGAACGAAGTTTGCCTCGATGAATGTACAATAATCGCATATAGCTAATGTACTGTGCGGAGTAGACGTTAGCTGATGGTCATGAAGTTACACTTGATGGAACCGCTGGCTACTATAATCAGCGAAAGAGACGTAGCCCCTTTTCCTAAATAGAGTGAACTACTCGCTTTCCAAGAAGCCAAAAAATTTAGTCAAAAAAAAGCCAATAAATTTAAGTTTAATTAAATTTATAAAAAAATAGTATCAGAATTATGTTTTAAAAAGTTATTATAAAAATACATCAAATAAAACCCCGGCGGCCCGGTCCCCTTTTAGGCTTCTTCTACCCGCCGCCATAAACCCTAACACACAACACAAGTGCGCTGCCCGAACCACCCAGCCCACGCCGCCGGCGGCCGCCCGCCATGGTGAAGGCTTACCTCCGCTACGAGCCGGCCCTCACCTTCGGTGTGATTGCGTCGCCGGAGCCCAACGTCGCCTACGACCCCTCCGGCCGCCGCCTCCTCGCCGCCGCTCTCGACCGCCTCGCCGCTTGGGACCTCAAGCGTGGCCTCCCCTCTGTCTCCTTCGCACCTTCCTCCTCCTCCCTCTCACTCGCCGTCTCCTGCATCGCTTCCTCCCCCTCCGCCGCCGTGTCCTCTTCGGTACCCCTGAACCTCCTCCGGCTCTCCCTGCCTTCAGTTCTCTTCGAATTTGGCTGGCTGGTTCACGCGTTTGAATTTGGCTCAATTTCGTGCGTTTGTGTTTTGTTTGCTATAGATTGCGAGCGGGCACGCGGATGGGAGCATCAGGTTGTGGGACGCGGAAACAGGTGCCTGCGAGGCAACCCTCCACGGCCACCGCTCCGCGGCCTCCGCCCTCCGCTTCGGCCCCTCTGGCGCCGTCCTCGCTTCTGGCAGCAAGGATTGCGATGTCATCCTCTGGGACGTCGTTGCGCAGGCTGGGCTCTTCCGTTTGCGTGGCCACCGTGACCAGGTACATTGCGGCTTCACATGTCTCTGAATCTGTTTGATTGGTTAGCAAAGCTTAGTAGTGCTAATTGAGGGGATCACAATGTGCAGGTCACCGATTTGGTGTTTCTCGATTCTGGTAAGAAGCTGGTGAGCTGTTCCAAGGACAAGTTTATCAGGGTTTGGGACCTTGAAACACAGCACTGTCTCCAAATCGTTGGTGGTCACCGCAGTGAGATTTGGTCAATGGATGTGGATCCTAGCGAGAGGTTTTTAGTGTCTGGGTCTGCTGATCCAGAGCTGCAGGTGTTTAGAATCCGACAATCAGTGGAGGAGGGTGAGGATTGGAGCAAGTGGGATGTGCTCAAGCTATTTGGTGAGATTCCACGGCAGAGCAAGGAACGAGTGGCAAATGTTAGGTTTAATAGGGACGGTAGTCTTGTGGTATGCCAGGTGGCTGGGAAGACAGCAGGTATTTATAGGGTTCTTGATGAAACAGAGGCTGCACGTAAGGCCAAAAGGCGGGTGAACAGAAAGAAGGAGAAAGCATCTGCGAAATCCATGAATGCCGAAGAGAATGGCACTATCATTGATCCTTTACCAGCTCAGAACTTACAAAATCCCACTGTTATCGTCACTGATGTATTTAAGCTATTTCAAGTTTTACGGGCAAGCAAAAAAATATGTTCGATTGCATTCTCTCCAAGTAATCCTCCAAGAGGATGTCTTGCCACTTTGTCTCTATCACTCAACAATAACATGCTTGAGACGTATTCCGTGGATAGCGAGAAGGTATCAAAGATGTACTCAGTTGAGATGCATGGACACCGTTCTGACATCAGGAGTGTCTCCCTTAATTCGGAGGACAACCTCCTGATGTCGACTAGCCACAACGCTGTCAAGATATGGAATCCTAGTACAGGGGAATGCCTTCGGACCATTGACTCTGGATATGGGTTGTGCAGTGCTTTCGTCGGAAATCGGTTTGCTCTTGTTGGTACGCAAAGTGGTACTTTGGAGATTGTGGATATTGCTAGTGGGAGCTTAACTGAGGCCATAGAAGCTCATGCTGGCTCCATACGATCAATTGTACCTATTCCAGATGAAGATGGAACTGTTGGTGCGCGAGGCTTTGTCACTGGAAGTGCTGATCATGATGTCAAGTTCTGGGAATATCGATTGGTGCAGAAGTCTGATAACGTGAGTCTCCTGTGTATTCCACGTAGAACGCGTTAAGTAACGTGATGCATCAGTTCCTGTTTTCCTAGTTACTTCTCCACAGATCAGTTCCAAGGAAAAAAAACCATTTTTATATTGATTGATGATGGTTTTCTTATATGAGTATATGACTATCTTCTGTATTGTTTTTTTTACCTGTAAAACTGTTGCTCCATCCATCAACTTAATTGGATGTTATATTAAGTGCTTGAATAACAGTTCCAGGTCAAAAGAATTTTGTGTGTCACTGTTGATGTATTAGCTTTTTATGATAAAATGGCTTGTTCATCTCTGTATCAATTTCAAAGATTCACTCGTGTGGCTATTATTTATTTCTGGAGTTCTTTGTATAATCCCAATAACTCTACTAAGCAGCTTATTGATTTCTTGACTTTGTTACAGGACTCTAAGCAGCTGACTGTAACTAATGTCAGGACCTTGAAAATGACCGAAGACGTCCTTGCTGTCTCGATCAGTCCCGAAGGAAAGCACATTGCTGTTGCTCTCTTGGATTGCCATGTCAAGGTTGCTCTCTAAATCATTTTATGTATCTGGAAATTTGGAATTATACTATCATTTATGTGTTTAGAATATTTATATGTATTTAGATTATAATTATTGTAGAGATGGTATGGGATTGTTGAACCTGAACCCCTGGTCCATATGATTGGATTGTTTATGTAATCTAGACCAGATATTGTTATTATAGCAAGAGAAAAAATCTTGTTGATGTATGCCTCTGCTTCTCTGTTGACCATTATAATATTTCTGAAGTGCCATCTGCATGTTTGCATAAATGCTTATTTGCTTCAAAAAAAAGTGTCAATATTTATAGTCTTCACACTTGTTAAATTAATAGGTTCTTAGTGTGCCCCCAGTGAGTCAGTGACTGAAGTGATTATTGACACATGAAAATCATCATTTGCCTTCTCTAATTCGCTAATTCTGTTGTTATTTAGTAATAACATTGTTCTGATCAAAGCCATGAACCTTAAGGACAACTGCAGCATTTCACATAGAAATCTGATCGTTATTTTCCTGAGGTACAAACTACGTTTCGGAAAGTGGAAACCATTAGGAATAAAAAGTTGCTTCAATCTATAATTACCTCTTGGTTGCTTTTCTTGCCTCAAATATTCTTATGTTTATACAGGTCTACCACATGGACACGCTGAAACCTTCGCTAAACCTTTATGGGCACAAACTTCCAGTTCTCTGTATGGACATATCATCTGATGGGGCTTTGCTAGTTACTGGCTCCGCGGACAAAAATTTGAAGATTTGGGGTATGGATTTCGGGGACTGCCACAGGTCTATATTTGCTCATTCAGACAGGTATGATATTGCTTTTTAATTATTGTTTTTTTTTGTTTTGATTATATATAGGCAGAACCTTATATAATTTTTTGGATGTCTTCACTTTGCAGCGTGATGGATGTTAAGTTTGTATATAGAACTCATTATATGTTCAGTGTGGGGAAAGATCGCACTGTGAAGTACTGGGATGCTGATAAATTTGAGTTGTTGTTAACACTTGAAGGACATCATGCTGAAGTTTGGTGCCTCACAATCAGCAGTCGAGGTGATTTTATTGTAACAGGTTCACATGATCGCTCCATTCGGCGTTGGGATCGTACTGAAGAACAACTGTTCATTGAGGTATTTTGTGATTATATAGGGTTGAGATGAAATTTCTTTTTGAGTAGCCTCAGAACATATTCTAGCAGTTTCTTCAACCTTCTTAGAGATTGCTTTTTTTCACCTCTAAATCTCCAATATTTCCCAGGAAGAGAAGGAGAAAAGATTGGAAGAAACCTTTGAGGCTGATTTAGAAAATGATAATGAATATAGATATGGGCAGAAAGATGATGCCCCTGATGAAGGTTCTGTGGGTGTTCCTGGTAGGAAAACAAAAGAGACAGTAACTTCTGCTGATGCAATCATGGATGCACTTGACACTGCTGAGGAGGAACTAAAACGCATTAATCAGCATAAAATGGTACACTCATATATTACACCTTGTTTCACCCATAAATAATGGAACATTTTCTTGATCTTCATGTTTCACAATTTTCAGGAAGAGCAAATTAATGCGAAGGCAGCTAAATTTCAACCTAATGTTATAATGCAAGGGCATTCACCTTCAGATTATGTTCTGAATGTAGTTTCAAGCATCCGTCCAAATGATTTGGAGCAGGCCCTCTTGGTATGTGTTTTCTGTTCTTTGGTGATAGATTGCTTAACAGTGTAATTCCACTTGCCAAAATTTCTTATGAGTTTATGTTAAAAACTGTGTTTGACTGTTTGTGTCAGATACTGGTTCACGGCAAACTAAACTGTGTGTAAACTTGTTACCAGCTCTTTTCTTCCTGTTTATCTGTATAGTTGAAATTAACTTCGTATGGTTAGTTTTACTAATAGAAAGTTTGTGAATCACTTTTCAATTCAATTCCTTCTTTAATTAAAAACATCAATTCCTCATTTCCTTATCCTATGTTCCGTTCCTATCTTCCATTGGCTTCAAATTTGAGATCATAGTAATAGTGCTTCTTATTACCTGTGATTAATCATAAATTTATTTCTGGCAATTATCATTTATACATACATATATATTTTTCAAAAAAATATCTTTGGACCAGGCATTGCCATTCTCGGATGCACTAAAGGTCATGTCTTACTTGAAGGAGTGGTCTCTGGTTCCTTCAAAGGTAAAAGAATGCATTGATATATAATCGTGTTTGCTATTATGCCAATAATTACAGTAATGTCAATAGCATTATCTGCTAGATTTCTCAATTTCTGCTCACATCAAATACTTCTGGCTAGTTTTGTCATTGTTGATCATGATGTTGTTGCCTTTTTATGTTTAAAATTGGTGTCTGCAAAAATATATTTTTTGTCCTTTGAAGTACCACTTTCCCAGTTTGTTCCACATTATATTGCATATTTCTGCTGTCTTGATTGTTGGTTTCTAGTCTTTGAATACTGAACATAGATGCTATTGTGTGAGTTTTTGTGGTGTGCAATGGTTATGCTTACACAGGTCTCTCTAGATACAAACACAATTGTTTCTCTACTTGTGCCTCCTACAATCAGCAAATATGGATGTTACTAGCACATGTATTTTGTAGTTTTATTTGCTTTGGAAAAACCATGTTGATCAATTGTGTTTCATATGCTTCATTGTGTCACATCACAACTCAACATTTTGATTTCCGTCATTTTCTTGTAGCACCATATGCAATATCCTGATTTCTGGTATAACCTTGCAGGTTGAGCTTGTTTGTAGGGTTTGCTTAGTGCTCCTTCAGACACATCATAATCAATTAACTGCTACGCCAGCTGCAAGATCCTTGTTGGCAGAGCTGAAGGATATTCTTTACTGTAGAGTAAAGGTAATTTTGCTTAGGTTGAAATTCAACAAGCATCTTTGCAGCAATCTGATCAACATCATACCTTTGCCCCCAGGAATGCAAGGATACTATAGGCTTCAACCTCGCCGCAATGGATCATATAAAAGTACGGCGCCCCTTTTCCTCCGTGAAATTTTGAGCTACTAGATAAATTCACTTATAAGTTTAGCTGATAAATATTATGTGCCCATGTTTTAGGAATTGTTGGCGATGAGATCAGATGCACCTTTCCGTGATGCCAAGGCGAAACTCATGGAAATCAAGCAGGAGCTGTTGAAGCGGTCAGGTAGGCTCGATGGGGATGAAAAAAGGAAAAATAAGAGAAAGAAAGCGTCCGCACAAAGCTGAGGCAAGAATCGAAGAATGTCAACAATCGAAGAATGTTGTATTGTTGTGCTCTACTTTTGTAACTACATGGACGTGCTCATTTCCTTGGTTCACGAGCACGCAGAATTTTTGATAGATGAGTGTATAATCAGAAAGTGCGTGGACATAAAGTGAGAGTAGCATGGCCCTTCACATTCAGTTTAGTGTTTTTTTCCCGATTCACATTCAGTTTAGTCCTATACCATACAGAAGGTCCATCTAATTATTCAAACTTTCTATATGCCCATAGAGGTTCGTCTTGCGTAAATCGTGGATGCATGTGAGTATATTGCATTGTGAGTTTGTGACTGACACATGCGGGATACCATCTCTCGTGTTTCATCGGAGTTTGCTGCTGTCCCAGTATTTCGTCCCTGCGGGGGAGTGAGCAAGAACAAGGCGGTATTTCATCCCTGCGGGAGGGAGCAAGAACAAGGCTGAAAGGAGTGAGCGACAACAAGGCGAAAAGGGTATGCTTTTTGCATGCGGGCTGGTCGTTTATTGCCACACTACTTGGCCAAGTACTATAGTACGTACTTTCTAAATTACTTCTAAAATACGTACTCTATTTTAAAATTATTAGGAGACGTTTTAGCTCTGTCCTAAATCAAACTTCTTTAGTTGTGACTAAATTTATAGAAAAAATATATCTAAACATCCATAGCATGAAACAAAATCATTAAAATACATCGTGAAATATTTACAATGCATTGATATCTATCGCTTCTCTTTATTATATTTCATCTCTACAACTAAAAAGAACATAGGAGACTGGTGTATCCAGTCGTGGTGAAGCCTCCTATCGTCCTGGCCTCCTGGGTCTGAATTTAAGCCAGCGATTTGAATCCCTTACCGTGACAATATGGTGATGATATCGGTGATTCAATGTGATGGCATGTCCCAGTGCGCGAAGGCAATGACATGGTCAGCGCATCCATTTTGGAAATAATCATGCTATCAATCATGTATATATGTGAAACAAAAGAAGGAAAGAACCAATTGCAGTCGTCGCTAAACACGCGTTCCTTCACCATTCAGCCTGTTCGCTTGATCGTAAACGATCGTAAATTTTCAGTTGAGAACAGTGTTTTTCTCTCACACCTAAACCAGCCAGCAGTAAATAATCCACGATACGATACGGCCTCCCGAACAGGCTGATTATCTCATTCAAATGGCTTATGTCTAGAAACCCGTCATCTGGGACATGCCATCACATTGAATCACCGATATCATCACCATATTGTCACGGTAAGGGATTCAAATCGCTGGCTTAAATTCAGACCCAGGAGGCCAGGACGATAGGAGGCTTCACCACGACTGGATACACCAGTCTCCTATGTTCTTTTTAGTTATAGAGATGAAAGATAATAAAGAGAAGCGATAGATATCAATTTTTGGTCCGTTCCTGTAAGATTGCCTGGTGGCAAGCCATATCTACTTAAGGTAGTACTCCCTCTATCTACAAAATATTGTAATTATGCGATCCGTGTTAGTCAACCTTTTTAAGTTTAAAATTCATAGTAAATAGTATTAGTATTTATATCTTCAAATAAATTTATTATAAATATATATTATATAGCCAATCTAACGGTACTTATTTTATATCTTAAATGATATATTTTCATATTTAAACCGTTTGACTGAGAATTACATTCTTCTAGTGGATGCAGGGAGCACCACTAGTGCCCCTGCGAGCACGGAGGTCCCACCGTGGCAGCTAAACTGACGTTTGTATTTATTTTTTCGCAAAAAAATGAGTAATGCTGATATAAACAACGAACATTTACCACTATTTCGGGCATGCATTCACAATGGTAGAATTGGCCATTTTTTAATCTCAGATGAACACAAACCTGGGCACCAGTCAAGCATGCAAAGGACCTACTAAAATATTAACTTATAATTGCATAGGTATATCCACTCCCCGTGTCTTAAACATAAGTCAACATTAACATATAATAATAAGCATATATAACGAAGGAAAGTACTCAAGATGCGTCACAACATGACTGCAAATCTAATTGTACAAGTCATCATCGTCAGCTGCTCCTGCAGCGGATGCAAAGGGATCAGCCGCACCAGCAGAGCCTGCAGCTGCCGTCGGTTGGTCGGCGAACCGGAACTCGCTGCCAAACCCACGGGACTGCTGCAGGGTCTGGGCAAAGGCCTGATACTTGCGGATGTCAGCGTCACTAACACTGCGGCGGGCAAACTTCATGGACTCCTCGAAGTGAGCAGCCTTGATCTCAGCAATGTCATCAACCTCGTCTTCCTCCATGGCCTCAGGGTTGTCCTTCCTGCGCCTCTCCCTCTCGATATCCTGAAATCAGATATCTCGGTTAGCAAACAAGCATATTACTATGCAATAACCAATACTGCAAACCAATTCCGAGTTTACCTTCTCGATGTTCTCCCTGATAGCATACTTGCACGCACGCTGGCAGATCTCAGTGATATCTGCACCGCTGAAACCCTGGGTGTATTTGGCAAGGGCATTCAAGTCAACATCATTAGCCACAGGAGACTTCCTGAGGCAGGCTTTGAAGATTTGAAGCCTGGATTGTTCATCGGGTAGAGGAATGTAGATTAGCTGATCAAGACGCCCTGGCCTCAGCAGGGCAGGGTCAATGATATCTGGTCTGTTAGTCGCACCGATGATGAAAACAGTCTTCTTGGCATTCATGCCATCCATCTCAGTAAGCAGCTGGTTCAACACCCTATCAGCGGCGCCGCCTGCGTCACCAACACTGCTTCCTCTCTGAAATTCACAATAAGTTACGATTCATTTGCAGGATGTATCAGTGTGTGAGCACATGAGCATAACCGAGAGGCTATACCTGAGTAGCAATGGAGTCAAGCTCATCGAAGAAGAGGACACATGGAGCAGACTGCCTAGCCTTATCAAAAATCTCACGGACATTGGCCTCGCTCTCACCAAACCACATGGTAAGAAGTTCAGGACCCTTCACACTAATGAAGTTAGCCTGGCATTCATTAGCAATTGCCTTGGCCAACAAAGTCTTGCCACAGCCAGGAGGGCCATAAAACAAAACACCCTTTGAAGGGGACATGCCAAACTTTTCAAATTTCTCAGGATGCTCCACAGGATATTGAACAGTCTGCAAGAATTTGAAGTTCGTTGGTAAATGACAACTAAGAAACGGCAATTTAACAGCAGAGCCAATATATGAAACCAAAATACCTCCTGTAGCTCCCTCTTAACGTTTTCCAGACCACCAATATCTTCCCAAGAGACATTTGGAACTTCAACAACCTGAAAAAGAAGTTCAAGGTTAGCTTCTGGAACAAGTAGAAATTTATCACAACATGCAAGAGGTTAGTCCGACAGATACTCACAGTTTCACGCAGAGCAGATGGGTTGCTTGTCCCAAGTGCAGTCTTGAAATGGTCATTTGTGACAGCCATAGAGTTCAATATCTCAGCATCTATGGTCTCATCCTCAAGATCTATAATATCCATCTTCTCACGGATGCATTGAAGAGCAGCTTCGGTACAAAGGGCAGCAAGATCAGCACCAACATAACCATGGGTATCCTTCCCAATGAGCTCCAAGTCAACCTGCAACAGTATTGTTAATTGAGAATTTGAGATCGGTTTTAAATATAGAGCACCAATACGAGTCAGTGAAGGTCACTCACATTTTCAGCCAGTTTCATGTTTTTGGTGTGAATCCGGAGAACCTCAAGGCGTCCAACTTCATCTGGAACACCAATATCAATCTCACGATCAAACCTACCAAACCTTCTAAGAGCAGGATCGATACTGTTTGGACGGTTTGTGGCACCCATGACAATAACATGTGCACGAGACTTGAGACCATCCATAAGAGTCAAGAGCTGTGAAACAATACGCCTTTCAACTTCTCCATGGGTCTTTTCTCTCTTAGGAGCTATGGAATCTAGCTCATCAATAAAAATGATGGAAGGAGCATTTTTTTCAGCTTCTTCAAATGCCTTTCTGAGATTGCTTTCACTTTCTCCTGCTAGCTTTGACATGATTTCTGGTCCATTGATCAAAAAGAAGAAAGCACCTGTCTCATTAGCTACAGCTCTAGCAATAAGGGTCTTGCCAGATCCAGGAGGCCCAAACAGCAATATGCCCTTTGGTGGCTTCACACCAATAGACTTGAAAAGCTGGGGATGACGCAGTGGAAGTTCAACCAGTTCTCTAATTTGGGCCATCTGCTTTCTAACTCCACCAACATCATCATAGCCAACCTCATCAAGTCTTTCCTCATCCTCCCTCTTAACAGGCTCACCCTCACAGAATATTTCTGTATCTGGTGCAACGATACAATACTCTGGAGGATCAGTCTCTATGACTTTGAATTCTACACTTCTCATGCCACCCCTGACTAGGAAAAGGTCTCCTTTCCTCAAAGGACGATAGGCTTCAAGGAAGTATGCTGAAAAGTTGAAGATAAAGTATTTAGAAAAAAGAAAATGAAACTGACTACAGCAGAAGAAAACAAAACACATTAAAGCAGACTAGCAAGTGAAGAACGAATTGTAGGTTGCCCAGTAATCTATCATCTACAGATGGTCAGATATCTATCAAGGTATGGCATACTCCATTTACCAACAATGCAGTAATATAGCCTAGTAAGCAGAATCAATGTTTTTGAGGCGTCGCCTAGGTGACAAGGCGTGGCAGAGGTGCTGGGGGTCGGGGGCGCCACAACCTGTAGTGGTATGGCGTCCGCATAATCGTATTAGGCGTCGCCTAGGCGTAGAAAGGCATCGGGCGGACGCCTACAGCCGCGCCGCGGACGCCGTATGCTAACTCGCGGGGGAAGGGAGCCAAAAGGACCGCGGCCCAGCAGGAAATCGCCCGCGCGCCCGCGCGAAAAGCAAGAGACGCAGGAAATCGACCGCGCGTCGGACCTACGCGCGGGAAATCGACCGCGCGTCGCAATTACCGCGAGGGCGGGCGAGGGGAGAGGAAGAGAGAAGGCGGCGGGCTTACCTCAAGCTCCGCTTGGCTGCTCCTCTGCTCCAAACTTAATTGCAAATTTCAGCAACTTAATTGCATTCCAAACTCCTAATATGTGCTGTACTTTTCATCCAGTTGATTGGTGGCGTTCTTATGGTGGCCGAGCCATTGAACTACAAAGACTTGCTAAGCGTATAGTTAGTCTTTCTGCTTCATCATCTGGTTGTGAGAGATGCTGGAGTACCTTCAATTTTGTGAGTATCCTTGTGATTAACAATTTCTATTTAGATGCATACAATCTGATTTTTTGTTTTGCTTCCCATCTGATTTTTTGTTTGTAGATGCATACAAAGGAAAGGAATAGGCTGCTGCACAAGAGATTGAATGATATTGTTTTTGTTTCATACAATCGGAAGATGAGAACAAGGGTTCAGCTTATGCGTGAGAAGGCAAGCAAGAAATATGACCCTTTGGTCATTGAGGAGTTTGATAGGGACAATGAATGGGCTGATTCATTGCATGTGCCCATTCCGGGTGCTCGAGGGTCTGATGCTGTCAATGAGCTCACATGGCAGCATGTTGATGAAGCCACCGGTGCATCACAAGCGCTGCAGGGTCGTAATCTTCCTAGGAGAGCTACTGCTACTCAACATTATAGTCGTTCAAGAAATGTTCCTGTTCCTGCTACTGAAGATGGAGAAGAGGAAGATGAAGTCGAAGACCCACATGATGATGCGGAAGTGAGCGAGTGTGAAGAAGATGGCAATGCTCCTGCTACTGAAGAAGCCAAGGCTGCTGATCCTGATGAGTTTGATGATGGATTTTGAGTGCTGAAACAGAGATTTGCACTCCTGCTGATGGATTCTTTTGTGTCCTGCACCCTTGCTGTACTTTTGTGTTGTCCTGCACTCCTGTTGTATGGCTTTGGTGTAGTTGACTTAATTAGTATGCTTTAGAGTTCAGTACTTCATTCTAAGTTTGTGGACTATTTGAGACAGACTATGATGTCATTTGTCATGCTCATGCATGCACTAATGCTTGCTAATTTGTTATCTTGCCTCTTGTGTATTGTTTCCTATTTAATTCTCAGCAACTGATAACCTGTTTGATTGCTGAATTCTGTAATTGTCATGCAGTTTCCTTCAAGGGGGATGGATGCTACATGGGAGAAGAGCTTTTGGAAAGGAAAGAAAGGAACATGGGCTCAAGAATTGGCAACAAACGAGGTATGTATGTGCTGCACTAGTATATAAAATTCTAGCTTACAACGCCTTACAATGTGTGTATGGCGTCGCCTAGGCGTCCGCCACAAACGCCTAGGCGTTGTGAAGGGGGTCGGGCGCGGCGCCTCGCCGCGGCGCCTCAAAAACATTGAGCAGAATAATGAAGATAGTTCAGAGATGCAACCAAACCATGGAAACTAGTACTAACACCTGGACAACTCAGAACTGAGCTTGTTTAATACCACAAATACCATCTTTCAACACACATAAAGCTATATAAATAAATAGTTACAATTAAATGCGCATCTAAAGTAAGTGTTTAAGAGAAAAAGGGGGTGATACAGAAATCTCACGTTTCAGAAAGGCATCAAATAAGTTGCCAGTGATGCCTTCTATGGTGTCATCAATTGGAAGTGTGTGCACACGCTTCCCGTATTTTACATCTGGGCATTGATGAACAGATACCACATCACCAAGCCGTACCCTCAAGTTCTTCCTGACAACCTTGTTCATCCGGACCTTTGGCTCCTCACACGTGTCATCTGCAAGCACAATGCAGATAGTGTCCTTTCTCTTCTTACCCTGCAATGAAGTGATCCAAAATGTCAGCAGAAAATAATCAAGTGGTGGTGACCATATATTATCTCATACCAGTCCCAAATTCAAAGTACAATTGTATGGGGGAAATGAAAGAGTACAATCCATAATGTTCCAAGTAATGTAGCTACAACAAGCAATTCAATTAACCTCACAGCGTCATAGAAAAAGCCTGCCTCTTTATGCAGTACATGTACAGCAGCAAGGTAACAGAACCAAAATAATCTATGTTACAAATTCAAAAGTTCAAAGTTAATAATGGAAAATGTCCAAAAGTATAATCATACCTAGCTGCATATAGATTGGTCAGGAGAATAGCACAGATTTATGTGCTATCACACAATTTTGCTTGGTCAGTAGAAAGGCACTGATTTATGCACTATCACACAATTAAAGCCCTACAGGGTCGGGAACCCTACCCTGTTAAATTCTCGCAACAGCTATGAACACATGACTAAAACAAACCAGGAACAAACTATTACCAAAGCCATGTACTGTAGTTCTCATCAGTCATCACAAATCAACCCTTCAACCAATTGAAAACCGCAACAAGGTCAAACTTTCAAAACGTAACCGACTAATATTTATAAATATCTCGCCAACCAAGCAAGTTTCCCCAAATATATGACTAGGATTACAAACTAACAGCGACAAAGGTCACAGCTTTCACAACGGACTTAATCTACACAGTAAACAATCACCACAACCGAGACCCCGCAATCCAATCTAAACAGAGGAGTTGGTTGGCTAGGTAAAGAGCTCAGGGATACCTTGAGCAGGACAGTGTCACCGCGGAAGAGCTGGAGCCTCTCCATGGTGTCCGGGTGCAGAGCGACGACGGAGTTGTCATCATTGGTGGCCTCGTCGACCACCAGCCGGTTCGGCGACTTCTTCCTCTCGAGGATCGCCGTCGAGTAATCCTTCTTCCCCTTCCTGCACCACACCCCACCACAGTGTCAATAAAAAAAATCACCAATAAAATCCCCCCAAAACCCTCTTCTCGCACCAACAACAACAGATCTAAGCCCTAGGTGCGAGCGGCCAGATCGGAGCGGGTACTCACGGATCCGAGGAAGACGGCTCGCCTTGGCTCGCCATGGCGGTCGAATTCGAGGAGGCGGTTGGTGCTGTTCGCGAGATGGGCGAGACGGCGACAGATATTTGCGGGGTGTTCGTTCGGGTTCGGGGGCCGAAGTGAAGAAGACGAGGAGGGGTCAGGGGATAGGTTCGCCTTTATTGGAGCAGGGGTTCGGGACTTCTCAACGTCTCGGGGTCGGGTTTCTCAATGACGTGCGGGGTCCCGGCGTCCGTGGTCCTACATGACAGTGGAGCTCGCGTTAGAGCCTTCCGAGAGGGGAGGTCGGGCCCGTGGGCCGTGGCCGACTTGGAGACTGCGGTCCATGGATTATGGGGCGGACGGGCCCACATGGCAGTTTCTGGAGGATGTGTTGTTGTTCGTTTATGGTCGATGATGGAGCAGCGATATTATTGGGCTGTCTACCTTCGTTGGTAAGTTTGGCATATCTTGGTGATCCTACCTACTACTGAAAGAAACCCTGTGATGTAAAGCAACCGACTTTACATAGATGTAGGAGCAGTAGTGTTAGATCCGATGCACATGGACACATGCAGCTTCAGCAAAATTTGTAGACAAATTCGTGAATTGTAATGCCAAGTTCCTGTTTTCGTAATTAGGTTAGGGCAGACCACGTCGAAGCGTCGAACGTCTAAAAATAAAGAATGACAAGCACGCATGTATTCTGTCAGTTTACATGAACTTTACGTATCTTCTAACATGCAAAACTTGCGCAGCTACTTTGTTGTTAGATTAGAATGCCCTAGAAAAAAGGTAAAGGAGAAGAAAAACACTTCGTCATCAGTGACCAATAGTTGCGACATCAGAGGATATTCAATACCCGAAGGTCCTCCACAATTATAACAGAATGAAAAAAAAAACTCTTTACATGAGAGGTCTTCCATACAGTACCCATATATATGGGCTGGCATGCATTACATGGTACAAGCTTGTGTTTGTGTCACTCTTGAATACACACAAGTGCTTTGTCACGACGCCGTTGGCCTAGGCAACCTCTTTGCAATTTCCTGTTACAGGAACACGGTCATGTTAGAAGGATGCATACTGGTAACGGTATGGCTACAGATTCAAATTTGAAACTGAAAATTTGACATATAAGCGAACAATACATGGCTGGTAAAAACAGATTGTGGTATTATGTTTAGGGATCACAAATGAATCCGCATATATATATCATAATGATATACCCAAGTGTCGACGAGCTAGCATAATGCAGTTTCCCTGTCCATGGGCTGCTTAGTGAAGTTTCTCAGGCTGTGCAGATGGCCTAGTCCTGCATGGTGGGTGCATTTTTGTGCAAGGAAAATGCACCCTGGGTCCTTAAACTTTTAGGACATTCCCATCTGCGTCCTCAAACAAAAAAAAGTGACTATCTAGGTCCCTCATCTATTGCCGCCGTGCACAAGAGGTCCAAAACTAGCCACGCAAGCACCAACATCCGACGTGGCACACCACGATGGCAGCTGAACACTGGGGCCCGTGCCACATTCTCAAAAACCCCGCTTTCTTTTTCTTTCTCACTCCCAAGTCCATCCTCTCTCTACCCAATCTCCTCCCCGACACCCCCCGGCTTCGACGTCGCCACCTAGATTGTTGTCGCGCTCGCCGCGTCGACGCTGCCGGCGTCCTCCACAGCCGCGGCTGCCTTCGTGGTGGCGGTGCTGCTCGACTCCGCCGCCAGTGGTGGTGGGGACATCCGTGAGCGGGCCATGGCCATGCTGGCCGACCTCGCGTCCTCGGATGCCGCGCGGCCTAACCAGGCGCAGGAGGCTGGCGTCGTGGTGCCTCAACTGTGCCGCGCGCTCGATTCTGGCTCCGGTGCTGCCTCAGTCGAGCACGCGAGCACGGGCATGTTTCGCCGCAAGAGAGTGTGCTGGTCGGACAAGAGCTTCCCGTCGTCTGCCAGCGCCGCCGCGGCTCCTTTCGTCCCGTTCGGCAAAACATCCAAGTCGAGGCTGCCATGGCCACACGTGAAGCTCATGCTTCGGCGCCATCTATCTAGGAGCAAGGAGAAGGAATGGACGTCGTCACACCGGAAAGTTGATCTGCACCGAGGGAGCACTGGAGATGCAAGATGCATCTACCGAGGCACCGTGTGAGGAATGCACGCGGGGGTGCGGCGTCGATCGGCTCAACTGTCAACACGCACGCCATCAACCCGTCACCACGACGCCGGCGCGTTGAGCTACATGCATGCGGTGCATGTGTATTTGCACGCATGCTCACGTGCAAGCTAACAAGCCGTGAGAGGCGGCGATGGGCGCCAACCACCTCTCGCACATGGCGCCAATGAGGAGATCGATGGCTCAAGGGCACGGAGGAAGTGACGGCAAGAGGCTCCAACCAAGGCCTCGAGCGTGGCGGCCATGTGTGCGCGGGCCACGCATGAGGCCACGCAGCCCTCCACGCTGAAGGAAACGGAGCGCGAGTTCACGCCGGGGACGGACCTCCGCCGCTTCGGCGGCGGCGGCGCGCGGTGTGACCACGGCGAGGGGTGCACGGAGCTCCTATAGGTTCCCTACCAAGACCGGCGGCGCGCATGCGAGAGCCCATCACGCGCTCCTTCTCCCATGGCGCGAGAGAGCCCATCACGCGGCATCGGCCGAAAGTCGTGAGACCAAGGAGGCTCTGCTGCTTTGGCGGCTTCGGGGAGGGCGCCGACCAAGGAGGCGATGATGGTAGTAAAGATGCGTCGGCCGCCGCGGTGCTAGCGAGATGAACGGCCGGTTCCAACGGCTTCGCCGTCGTTCGAGCTCGGCCGAGCTCACGAGCGCGGTCTTTGGGATCCACCCGTGATTCGTGGCGGTCGGCCGGAGCTCATGAGCACGGTCTTTGGGATCCACCTCGATCCGTGATGGCCGGAGCTCGCGGAGCACGGTGCTGCTAATCTCACAGCCAGGACGCCGCCGACGAATCCCTTCCCGGCGAGGTCACGGCCGGTGCTCTGCTTTCCCGCTGCGTCGGGTGCCGCGGTCGCATCACCTTCGCCCTCCGTTCCCCTTCCTCTCTCTGAAACGGCGTCCTCCAAAAGTGTGAGGGTTTTTTTTAGAATGTGGCACGGGCACAGTGTTCAGCTGCCACCGTGGTGTGCCACGTCGGATGTTGGTGCTTGCGTGGCTGGTTTTGGACCTCTGGTGCACGGCGGTAATAGATGAGGGACTTAGATAGTCGCTTTTTTAGTTTGAGGACCCAGATGGGAATGCCCTAAAAGTTTAAGGACCCAGGGTGCATTTTACTCTTTTTGTGCCATCGCCCTCCATGTCGTGGCCAAAGATCTTGGACTCGGCTGATGGTGTGTGCCATGAAGGCGTTAAAAAGAAGTTGCAGTGTGTGTCTGTGTGATTTTTATTCTACAAGCCGAAGATCTCCACCTGGTCGGACTGCTCCAGCCCCTTGCCATGCCCAGCTTGGTGTGGGCTGAGGCTAACATAGCCACGGACTTTATCAAGGGCTTATCAGTGGTCCTCACGATGGTAAACCGCTTCTCCAAGTACGCACATTTTCTTCGCTCAGCTACCCCTACACTACGGTCTCCATCGCGCAGGTCTTCTTCGATAACATAGTGTGGCCTCAGGGGTTGCCGTGCTCCATTGTCAGTGACAGTGACCCTGCCTCTGGACAGAGTTGTTCAACTTCATGGGTGTCATTTCGAATCAGCACTGCTTTTCACCCCCAAACCGATGGCCAGCCAAACGTTACATATTGCACATTGGGCATGTACCTGTGTTTGCCTTGCTGGTGAGTGTCCTCAGAGCTGGCTTCAATGGCTTCCTAGGGCACAATATTGCTACCACACATCATTCCAAATGGCGCTGAAGACTACCCATTTAATGTGGTTTATGGTCAAGACCCACCTAAATTGATCTCTTATGATCCAGGGACTTGCTTAAGTGTTGTCCTTGGGACAAGCAGCTTGGAGCTCGTGGCATGTTTTTGGTGAAATCCATGACCATCTTGCCCATGCTCAAGAGCTGATGAAGTGCCAATATGACAAGGGCCACTGTGATGTGGAGTTTGCAGTTTGTGATTGGGTGTGGCTCCTTTTGCATCAGCGCATAGCCACAGTCATTACAGACAAATCAGCTGCTAAGTTGGCATCTAACTTTTATGGCCCCTTTCGTGTGGAGGAGCATGTCAGGTCTAAGGCATATCACCTCGCTCTGCCACCAAAGGCTCTTATTCATAATGTGTATCATGTGGTCTCTCTCAAGAAATATATTGGTGATTCTCCTCAGGAACAGGTGCAGCTTCCTCCCATCAAGCGTGGCCAAGTACTGCCAGTCCCTGCCAAGGTTCTTTGTGCTCGCCTCAACCGTGGCACATGGGAAGTTTCAGTTAAGTGGTTTGGTCGAAGTCAAGCTGAGACTACTTGGGAGGACTTGGAAGAATTCAAGGGGCAAATACCCAAACTTTTAGCTCGGGGACAAACTGTTTCCAGAGGATTGTGTTGTGGGCGCTTTCCTTGGAATACAATACCAGAGGCATTAGAAGAAGGCAGGCAAGTAGAAAACAGGTTAGAGATAGAGTCGGATTTGAAATTGTTGATTAAGTTAGCTAAAGTATAGGAGCTTTGTAAGCTTAAACGGATTGTAACTCGGCCAGCCCTATATATATATGAAGGGATGGCCAATTTGGGAGAAGGGAGGGTGAGTTTGTTTATCCTTGCCTACCCATTCTCATCTACTAGGCACAGAAAACTGAAAAATTCAAGGCGCCGATGCTTTGTTTGCTCAGCCTCATCTTTTTTTAAAGTAGAATGACATTAACAGTTGCAGCTAGATTTGCTTATCCTCTTACATGTTATGTAAAACAAATATTTTATGTACTCAAAGCATACCTCAAACAGTTGGTTTATATTATCAGCTGTCTTGGCTGACGTCTCAATGAAAAACATATTGTTCTTCTCTGCGTAGTCCTGTGCATCCTGCAACAAGTACACCATATGGTCGAAATCGCATAGCGATCATTAATACAATACCTATCAGTTGGCAATGAGTATATACTCTTACCTGCGAGGATACACTTCGATTATCATGTAGGTCAGCCTTATTCCCAACCAAAACCATTACAATACCAGGACTACCATGCTTCTGAAGTTCCTGCAGAATGGGGAAAAAAAAAGGAGTGCTGTATTTAATCCTCAAACCAAAAACAGGCTACAAACCATAATAGAATTTCAGACCACTAAGATTGAATATAATCACCGAGTCAATTGCTAAAGATAAATATTCAAGGTGCATGATCATTTCTAAGTTCTAATGTTGCTCAGGTACGATCAGTTGAATATCATATGATAATATCCAGGTCAATCTGTTTCTAATCTGTACTAGTGTTTTAGGTACCTTATTACATCAGTGTTTCAAGCAGAAGCACAGACTGGTAATAGGGAATGGGGAGAAAACCAAGCATAATAATAACTCAGAAGTGTAGAGGGTTGCTGGTTTACCTTTACCCAATACTGTGCTTTGCTAAATGATTCCGGACTCGTTATATCGTAGACAACAATTGCAGCAGCAGCTCCTCTGTAGTAAAGTGGTGCCAAGGCAGCATACCTGAAATTGACCGGCTGTCAATTCTCGTGACTTCTTGATTCGGGCAAAAACATGTATGTGCATGCAAAGAAAGATGGATCAAATGTGCATACAATAGTATCGAAAATCTTCTGACTACGTGCTGCAAAGTATCCCAAATTAGTTATCTAAAGTAAGTACTGGTTTCAACATAGAGAAGTACAAGGTGGCAAAGAAGACTGCAAAGCGAGCTGTAAGTGTGGCAAAGGGTAGAGCGTACGAGGATCTTTACCAACATTTGAGTACGAAGGAAGGAGAGAATGACATTTATAGGATGGCTAGGGTTCGTGAGAGAAAGATAAGGGACTTCAAGCAAGCTAAGTGCATTAAGGATGAAAGGGAGCATCTCTTGGTGAAGGAGGATGAGATCCGACATCGATGGCAAGAATATTTTGACAAATTGTTCAATGGTGAGAATACGGACACAACCTTTCAGTTGGATGACTCTTTTGATGACACCAATAGGCGCTTTGTGTGGAGAATCCAAGAATCTGAGGTCAGAGAGGCATTGAAAAGGATGAAAGGAGGTAAGGCGATGGGACCGGATGGGATCCCAATCGAGGTGTGGAGATGCCTCGGGGACATAGCTATAGTATGGCTAACCAAGTTGTTCAACCATATTTTTCGATCGAACAAGATGCCTGACGAGTGGAGAAGTATATTGGTACCGATCTACAAGAATAAAGGGAATATTCAAAGTTGTACTAATTACCGGGGAATTAAGTTGATGAGCCATACTATGAAGCTATGGGAGAGAGTTATCGAGCATCGCTTGAGAGCAATAACGCGGGTCTCTATGAACCAATTTGGTTTCATGCCCGGAAGGTCAACCATGGAAGCCATTTTCTTAATAAGACAAGTTATGGAACGGTATAGGGAGAAGAAGAAAGACTTACACATGGGTTTTATTGACTTAAAGAAGGCTTATGATAAAATACCAAGGAATGTTATGTTGTGGGCTTTGGACAAACATAAAGTCCCAACAAAGTACGTCGGGCTCATTAAGGACATGTACAATAATGTTGTGACTAGTGTTCGAACAAGTGATGGAGACACGGATGACTTCCCGATTAGGATAGGACTATATCAAGGGTCAGCTTTGAGCCCTTATTTGTTTGCCTTAGTGATGGATGGGGTTACAAGGGACATACAAGGGGACATCCCTTGGTGTATGCTTTTCGCGGACGATGTAGTGCTAGTTGATGAAAGCCGGACAGGAGTGAATCAGAAACTAGAGTTATGGCGGGAGACTTTGGAGTTCAAAGGTTTTAGACTCAGTAGAACTAAAACTGAGTATATGAGATGTGACTTCGGCACTACTACTCGGGAGAAGGAAAATATTAGTTTGGAATGTCAAGTAGTGCCTAGGAAGGATACCTTTCGATATTTATGATCAATGCTACAGAGAGACGAGGATATTGATGAAGATGTTAGCCATAGAATCAAAGCAGGGTGATGAAGTAGCGCCAACCATCTGGTGTCCTATGTGACAAAAGGGTACCACAGAAGCTAAAAGGCAAGTTTTATAGGACGGCGATTAGAACTGCTATATTGTATGGTGCAGAATGTTGGCCTACGAAAAGACGACATGTTCAACAGATAAATGTCGCGGAAATGCGTATGTTGCATTGGTTTTGCGGTCATACAAGAAGGGATCGAGTTCGGAACGATGATATACGTGATAGATTAGGAGTAGCACAAATTGAAGAAAAGCTTGTCCAACACCGGTTGAGATGGTTTGGATATGTCCAACGGAGACCTCCAGAGGCACCGGTGCGTAGTGGAATCCTAAGCCAGGATAGTAACGTGAAGAGAGGCAGAGGCAGACCGAAGTTGACTTAGGTAAAGGCAATAAAAGGAGACTTGAAAGGATGGAATATATCCAAAGACTTAGCCTTAAATAGGAGTGCTTGGAAAACAGCTATTCACATGCATGAACCTTAATTGCTTCTGCTGGGTTTCAACTCTAGCCTACCCCCAACTTGTTTGGGACTTAGCCTACCCCCAACTTGTTTGGGACTTAAAGACTTTGTTGTTGTTGTTGTAAGGTAAATACTGGTTTACAACACCAAATTACCTCTCTTGCCCAGCAGTATCCCAAATTTCAAACTTCACTATTGTTGAATCTTCCAATGCCAATGTTTGTGATAAAAAAGATGCACCAACAGTTACCTGTAACCATTTGAGAATATAAGTTGGGGAGTGGAAATGCTGCAACTGAAAGTAAAGTTTCATTCATGGCTCGATCTGATCAAAACAGGAAATCACCTTGGAAGTAGGATCAAACTGACCACGAACAAAGCGAAGAACTATACAGCTTTTCCCAACACCTGAGTCTCCCAGCAATACCAGCTATTACAGGAAAAGGTTGAAAACATTAAACAAAGTCATTAATCAGGTTTTACTAGATAAATCAGTGTGTTGATATGCTTGGTAGGGCCACTGATGCGATGAATGCATTAACTTCTATACCAAAAGTGTTCAATTGTCCATATATACACTACACTTATGTCCCTGCTTCTACTTCTAAGCTAGAAATAAAGCATAGTAACAAAAAAGAAACACAAGCTCGAAATTTAATAGCCACTATAACAAGCAATATATTTTGGGGGTAGTTGAAATTTTGATTCCATGGAAATTGTAAAAACCAATACAGCACATAAGGCAGTGTGTTTGGCATACGCTCATGTGAAGAACATACAAAAAGGTTGAATGCGGCACAATGCTTGCATGTGGCACCTTGTTGAAAAAAAAAAACATCCACCATGAAAAAAAAAGCTGTGTATGTACATATATCGCTTATGGTAGTTAAAATGATGCCCTAACATATTAAGTATACTGAATTCTAGATCACAATCATTGTTAATGAGCAGAAACAGACAAATGACAACCTGCTGAGAATATAGGTATTGCAATATGCAGATTCACTGGGTAAGATCCCAAAAACCCTTGCCAGGGATGAAATGTTAAGCAATTGCATTGCATGATATACAGCATCAAAGTATCTGAGCATTAAGAGCATACTAGACAAGTTTCAGTACATATACGACGCCTTTATGTGCTTTTAAGCATTTAAATAATTTTCCGTCCATGGCTGCTATCAAAATTCTTCGCTAGAGCATCTAGGGAAGGTGACCCTAAATATACAGCTGACATGCTAGTACCACAACCAATGCTAAGCCAAGAGAAGCAACCAAAAGAAGCAAAAGAAAATATGAAATCAACCACCATAATAACAAAAAGGTAAAGAGGGTGGAGTTTGGCTAACCTTAGCACGCAAGTCCTTTGAATCAGTGGCAGGAGAGCTATCGTTGCTGATAGTGTTCAGCCCTCCAGTACTTCTAGCTGAAAATGGGAAAAAACATACTGCGTTAGTGTTATATACCTAGACATTACCTAATTTGACTATCCTCTGCTCGAACTGTATGATCCCCAACCACATATCACATTTTTCTACACCTTGTTGTCACATTAAATCCCCAAATTAACTAAAGATTAACTAAAGAAACAACTAAGTCCACCACCGCAGTACATACTTAGCCAGGTTTCATGAACACGGTCTTTCTTTTTTGGTGGCGATGAGCATGCAACCGCCACTTCCAATCAATCCAATCCAAATAATCTACAAAGCACAGCTCAAAACCCTAAAAACACAGCACGAACTGAGTGAATTCGTGTCTTAAACCACTACACATCAAACCCTGCTAACCTTTTATTCTGTCCCCTCCGGCCACTAATTGAAGACAAAATACAGCAATCCTATACCGGAACCTTCGAACTTTTAAGACTCGAGGAAATAGGCTCGAACCTGGTACGGAGGAGGAGCAACCCATAGCTCACGCTGTCCGCCGGCCTCGACGGGGCTAGCGCACCGTGGCACGAGCGCGGCGACCGGCGGGGAAGGGGGGATCGGGCCTTTGCCCTGCCTCCGGCTCCGAGTAGATCCGCCGCAGTTTTGTCCTTTCTCGTCGGTGGTCTGGGCTCTGATGAATCTCGTTGTCGTTGCGATGCACGCGCGACGCGTTGCTGTTGCTCGGGGTCGGGGAAAGCCAGGTCGTTGGGGGCAACGGGGCGTTGGGCACTCGGGCGTCATGGGTCGGCTTGTCAGTGGACGATCTGAGAGAGGTGCAAAGTTTACCCACGGTGTTTGGGCCGGGCTGTATTGCTATAATGGGCCTCATGCATTCTGGCGTGATTAGGCCTTTTTGTGATAGTGATGCGCAAGTTGTTTTCCTTTTCTGGAACTATTTTTTTCTTCTTGTTTTTCCTAGAAAAACCGTGTATATGATAGATAGATCATTTAGGAGCATATTTAAGAGCACCCAATATTTTCTTAAAAAACATGGAGTTTTACAACTCCTAAAAAGTATTGAAAGGAATAAAGAAAGCTATCTCCAAAAGTTTCTAATAATAATCAACTCCTCAAATATAGAAGACAATTTTACATCAGGAATTCTATACTATTTATGAATTATCCTCACCACTTTTATATATTCTTTCTTTCTTATACATTTGTATCAGGAACCTTTTCCTACTATTTATTCTTTCCACGTCCTTTTACCTTTAGATTGGCCAACAAACACGGGCGAGGAGAGAAGATACGCGTGACTCGTAAGCGCGTAACTTTACGCGGAACGCGGAACAAGGTGATTTTCCTAAGTTCTAAAAGATAACAGGGTGATTTTTCTAAATTCTAAAAGATTAGGAGGATGGATTAGGAGTTATTGGAGAATATTTTTTTATCTTGCTAAAAAACAAGAATTAGAAAGGGATCTACGGAACTCTGGGTCTAACAGTAAATACGAGTACTTGTGTACACTTCGATACCTTAACTTGAGTGGATAGGTAAACAACCTAACTAATCTATGCTACCAATGGTATTTTTGTTAATCAGAATTTGTGAAAAGAAATATCATAACTGAAGAATCCATAGCGCCCTGTTTGTTTGGGCTTGTTTGGCTGATAAGCCATGGCTGAAAGTACCGTTGGCTGATTTGGTGTGAGAAAAAAATATTGTTCGTTGGCTGATAATCCATGGCTTATAAGTCAAATACAACTAAGTGAACAGACTGCTAGATCGATGAGAAACACAAGAGGTTCATTGTTCTCGACTTTAGTTGAAACCGAAAGCTGAAGAATCAAGATAAGTATGACATCGCTGTTTTCGAACTGCTAGGCATTTCTCATGTTCTCTGCAACTTTCGACTGGGCTTACAGGAAGTCAGGTGATGACGGGGGTGTTTAAATTCAGGGGATAAAGTTTAGAGGTGCCACGTTAGGTATTACACCGGGTGTCACATCAAGTGTTTGGATAGTAAGAATAAAATAAATTACATAAGTTCTCAGTAATCCACGAGACGAATTTATTAAGTCTAATTAAACCGTCATTAGCATATGTCTACTGTAGTACCACGCTGTCAAATCATGAACTAATTAGACTTAAAAAATTCATCTCGTAAATTAATCTCAAACGGTGTATTTAGTTTCATAATTAATCTATACTTAATAGTTCATACATGTGTGAAACATCCGATATCACTTGCTTCGGGAGGAAATTCTCCTGCACATTCTTTCATATCTGCTTGTTTTCTCTCTCTCTCTGTTTGAGTGAAGATGCAAAATGCAGTGCAAGCTCTGCAACACAGCAGCACTCCTTTTCCTTTTCCCTTAGGTCTCTGCGACTGCTGTGCGAAACTGCCTGCAAACTTGATGAAACTTCACTGATCTGGCGAAACTTTCATCTGGATGTACGCATTCGTCTCCATGCCTCCATTCATTGCTACCCTCGTGGTGGAACTCAACTGAACAAGGCAGCCGTGCAAGCAACTAACCGTGCATGTGCGCAAAGCAACGGAGGTCGATTGCAAAGTTGACCTGCAGCAGCGCCCCTCCGGTTCGTGCTCCGGCTGTAAAGGCAAAGGGGCTGGCTGCACTGTCCGTAGTGTGCCCGTGCAGGAATGTTTCTCTCTTTCGCTTTCCTTCTAGTGCAGCCAGCCTCGTCTGCCCCCAGCCCTGCATTCGGCATGCCTGATGCGTCTGAGGAAATAGAGGACAAGCAAAAGCAGCTCTGAATTTGGGAGCAGGGATGTGACGTGCCAAGAGCCCAAAGAGAGGTGGTGGTCCATGCAGGCATGCAGCACAGAACACACTTTCTCCTTTGCCTTTCCTAAAGGGGCTCCAATTTTATTTTGTTGTTGCAAGAAAAGGAGGGGTAGGTTATTTTATAGGTAGACTTCTTTTCCAATCCTGAACTGTTGGGTTCTGAAACCCAGAACTAAAGTCCAACTGATGATCATGCATCCATGCTTGATGCTTGGTGCTGTACTGTACCTCACAGCTATTGAGTCAGATTAGCAAGATCAGGTTAAAGGTGGTGTTACTGCTAAGGGGGTGTTTAGTTCCCATGGACTAAAATATTTGGTACTAAAATCTGCATTTTAGTTGGACTAAACAGCGACTAAAAGTGGACTAAAGTCCTTTAGTCCTTTAGTCCGTAAAACTGGACTAAAATGGACTAAAAGGTGTTGGGGACACCCGTGCCCCTCATTTATTGTCCTCTCTCTCACATGATAAAAGAGTGGGTAAAAAGATCTTTCTTCCACATCATTTAATAACTTTAGTCCATTTTAATTCAAGAAACCAAACACCACTTTAGTCCGTTTTTAGTTCATGACTAAAGTGGACTAAAATTTTAGTCCATGACTAGAGAACCAAACGGGCCCAAAAAGTCTAAGTCGTTGGTTTCGTGCAAGATTTTGCTGTTCTACACGTATCTAAGGTCTTTGTAGAATTGTAGTTGCTGGTGGTGCCCTCGTCAGTGAAACGGATGGTTGGAAATCTCTGGTTCACTTGCCAACTGATCTTTTTACCAAGCTAACTATGGGCCCGTTTAGTTTCCAAAAATTTTTGCGCAGTACCCATCACATCGAATCTTGCGGCACATGCATGGAGTACTAAATGTAGACGAAAAAAAACTAATTGCACAGTTGGGTGAGAAATCACGATACGAAACTTTCGAACCTAATTAGTCCATAATTAGACACTAATTATCAAATACAAACAAAAGTACTACAATAGCCAAAATCTAAAAATTTTGCATCTAAACGCGCCCTATATTATTGTATTTGGTAGAGAGACAATGATGTACGGAGTAAGGTGGTTGTTTCACTTGCAAGTTACCAGCTCCAATTACCAGGTCACCTAAAAGTTAGTAGTTGAAGTCACTAGAACCAAAAGCTAGCGTGGCATGAGATGTGGCCACTCAAATCACCACCAAACCAGACCTCGTGGGACACTGCTGTCCAGTCCTGCGCCAGAATGGAAGGAGCTGTCCCAGAGGCCAGAGTAGAGGTAGCACTTGGCAGAGCAAGAGAGCAGCGCCCATCATCATATGCAAATTGTCCAATGCCAATGGCTGCAGCCTGCAGCCGTCTGGAGTCAGGGAAAATGGTACGAGCAAGAGGACAGGTGTGTGAGCGCGTGTCTAGTTCCCACCCCAAATTCCTAAAAAGTGCTATAATAGTTATCACATCGAATCTTGCGATACATGCATGGAGTATTAAATGTATACGAAAAAAAACTAATTGCACAGTTTGATTGAAAATTACGAGACGAACGTTTTAAGCATAATTAGTCCATGATTGAATATTAATTGTCAAATAAAAACAAAAGGGCCGCAGTAGCCCAAATTCCAAACTTCCCCAAACTAAACACGGCCTGAGGTGGCAAAGCAAAGGATTAAAGGACTCAAGCACGTGGTTAGGCCTTCCCAACGTTCTTTTTTTTTACTAGTAGCCCTAAATAAGGTGCTCTACACTTGTCATAGTGGTTTATAGAAACTAAGTATGATTGGAGAGAGAGAAAGTGGTCCATGCTAAAAAAGAAGAGGGAGAGGAAATAAAGGTGAAATATGATGAAAGAAATTTTTTTTTTGCAAACCACAAGTAATAATAGTTTGCATTATGTGAATAGTATTCTCAACATTTTCTAATATATGTGGATCACTTTATTTATACTATAATCATTAATAGTGTTAGCTTCTTGTGGTGCTTAAGGACCCACCCAAAAGGCAGGAACAGTCTTGTTTGTTTGCTTCATGTCTTTTGATAGATAGATTCCCTTGTGATCCCATGTTCTTTTTCTTTTTAACATGACAGCTACGTAAGTTTTTTTTTTAAGAAAAAGAGCAAAGCTGAGAGGCGAAAGATAAATAAGAGGAAAAATTTCAGAATAAAGACGAAAAGGGCAAAAGGTCAGCACAAAGCTTAGGCGGGAGTTTACATGGACCAAGTGCTGTTGCGATGTCCGGTCATAGCATTTTCTTAGCTAGCTCTCCAGCCGTCCAATCCGATTATATATTAAATTTTAGCACATATCAAATGTTTAAACAAGCAATTTTACCTGAAAACTATACAATCCGATCGAATCAAATCCAGCACGTACGGTACGGAGCAAGGTCGGTCGATGTTTCGATCTCCTCATCCAGCGTTCTGTTTTTTTTCTTTTGGAATAGTTCAACAGCACATACAATACAAATTCGAACTTTCAACAAAAAAGATACAGTTCCCATCTCTTTCTGCGGAACAGTATACAATTCTTTTGTGAACAGAAGAAAATACTCCGTCCAACAGCACGGTTGTTACTTCGATTCTATCCAAGTCCCATATGTGACTCGGACGCTCTGACCTACCAGAGCCCGTGCTCATTTGAATGATAATGTCCCTGTTCGTTTGAGCTACTTTTCAGCTATGGAACAGTACTTTTCTCTTACAATATTTTAGCGTAAGTATCAGCATAAATAATAAACTAAATTTCAGCATAAACGAACAGAGCCATTATTCTGTCTGGCTTGAGCCTGCAGCAGCGACGGATCCAGGAAATATTTAAGGGGGGCTGAACAACACGGCTGCTCGATCTTAAGTCTCAGCCCCCCTACACTATAGAACTTTGCCTAAAAATTTATAGGGGCTATACAGTAATCTGCACTGATTCGGTAATCTGCCCTGATTCGGTATGGGTAGGGCCCCCCCCCCCCTGCTGGATCCGCCCCTGGCCTGCAGCACACAGGATCTGAACGAGATGGAGACGCTATCCTCCTCACCGTCACGGGGCTCGGCGTTGGCGAGCACATAAATATCATTTTGTGTGTAATTATTATAGTTCCAAAAGCAGTCCAGAACCCAACGACCAAAATGCAGTGCAGTCAAAATGATTTCCGGAGGGCTTCTTCCTGGTTTCCTAAACCACGAGACCCGGGATTTCCGTTGGCAATTGGCATGTGCCAAAGCCAAACCAAACCTAGAACATCGAGTCATCAGATAATTAAGCGAGCTAAGCGGGCCGACAAGAGACACGTGGCCAGTTGCTGCTCGAACGGGATTAGGTCGATCACGCAGCACTTCCAGAAGAGATCCCAATGGACTTACTAAATTGAATATTCTTGTTATGAAGCCTATACAAAGTCCATATTGCTGACACGGTGCTTATGCAAACATCATAAAAAAAGTTTTCTTAGCTTATATTATATAAGCTACAGTAGGAATATTCCTGGTCAAACGTATACCGCCCGAGGGGGGAAAAAAGAGCAGGCGAGAGGCGATGACAGAGTTTCTGGTACTCTGATGCGTGTGTTCTTTCGTGCATTTGGCACCGTCTCGACGACGCATCAGCAGCTGCATGATGCTTAGTAGATTATTGAAAGGCCACGATGATTATTGATTATACAATATAGCCGGACAATTGCGAATGGATAGGGCGCGTGGTTTACATGCCGGATTAGCTCCATTGCTATACGCAACAAACTTTGTGTTGGAAAATGCTTCCTAAATGTCTGCGAGCTTACGCCAACCAGATCTAAGCGACACTCCACGCAACGGGCGGAACTGGAACCTGGAACTCTGTTCATCGATCAGAAAATCAAAGTGACAAACCTGTTTCTGATCAGAAAAGCAAACACAGAGGACCGTGCCAGTCCGGACATGGGATTTGGAATTTGTAATCAGACGACCTTCAAATTTCCTTTTTGAATCAGACAGTCCCAATCTGAATACGCACCTACAATCAGGCAGAACCAGAGAAATTGTCCCAAGGAGAGAGACCATTACCATCCCTTGCCCTGGCGTGACGTCACAGCGCCATCGTTTGGCTTATAAGCCGTACTTTTTTAGTCAACGAACAATATTTTTCTTTCACAATAAATCAGCCAACAATACTTTCAAATGTGGCTTATCAGTAAAATGAACAGGGCATATGTGATAATAACCATTTCAACGTCCACGCCTAAGAGCCCTGGTCGCAGTCCAGTAGTCCACGCAATCGCAGGCTAGCTACGAGAAATAAACGTTTTGTTTGTATCCCTGGTCGACGAAACCGCGACGGACGAATAGAACAGAAGTATGCAAGACCCTGCCGTGTTCGCTGGGATGGTTGGTGGTTGTCGTGCCTGCCACAAGCCCGTAAGGGAGGCATGAAAAATGCGTGCGAAGAGCGCACGCAAATGGAACTGGAAGCCCCGTTTCCCGTCCGGATAACGCCTCGGAAGCACTGTGACATCAGAAATTGTGATCCCGTCGTGCAAGCTACCGACACGATTCGTCGGTTCAAACACGGTCAAAACCAGTTTATCACTGACCTTCTTGCCGATAGTCGCAGTAGTACATACAGTATTTTTTTTTGGGTTCCAGATCGCAGGCAGGTCTCAAAACGCAGTGACTAGTAGTACCGAACCGCGAGGTCTTCCGTACCGAATATTTGAGAAGATGAAGACTTCAAACAGGCTTTGTGAAATTGTGATTCACCGCGTGGTAAAAGGAAAATCTTCCTTCCTTGCTCGGTCCCCAAACGTCAAAAGAAATGTGAACCAGCGTATAATACGACGGCACGGCCGCGGAACAGCAGGCCTTGGAATGTCTTTATCAGCACCGACATTTTAATTACTGCCTGTGATCTAGGAGTACTAGTATCGCTAGATTACCATCCATCATTATCAGAGGAAAAATATCGAAACAATCTGCATCGTATTGTCCGATGGCAAAGAGACGGATGGCACGGCGAATTTTGTAAGCCATCTTCATGTCGTTTTCGGTTCCACGTCGGAGTCGAGAGAGACGAGGCCAAATTTGCAGCCACGATGAATCTGACTCCCTCCCTGGCATAGTAAACGACGCTGATATTTTAAATCAGTGGCGTCTGGAGAATTCATTGTCAACCAAGAACCGCGCACATTAATGGATTTTGTTTAATCGTCCAATTAATCGCTGAACCGAACGCCATAACTTAGATTAGGAAACGGCTAATTCTAAAAAAAGATTAGGAAACGGCTACGACCACAAATGACAAACCAGTCCACGATTCAACGTCTGATTCAAAATTTCACTACCAACTCAACCAATGAAGTTGAACAAGCGTTCATCAGAAGACGATAAGAACGAAAGGATTAAACAAATGAAGCAAAATTTCATCAGAAAAATAATCCTAGAGCTCTGGACTAAGGCTGAATCCTCATTGACGACGATATGTACAGGTCGAGTTTTTTTTCCCGGCCGGACTGCTAAGGTTAAATTAAAGCTGACGACGGATCAGTGAGCTCGCTGACGCAACCAAGGGACACCCACCGGCGGCGGCGTCGTCGTCACATCACGGAGCAGGCGTTGGGGTTCTCGTCGCTGAAGAGCTGCGGCGGCGGCGCCATGTCAAAGCGGTACGGGTACGGCGGGTACGTCATCTGCGGCTGCTGGCTGCCGTCGGGCTGCTGCTGCTGCGGTTGGGGGTAGTAGGAGGGGTTGGCGTGGCCCATGCCGTCGCCATTGCCGTAGTACGGGTAGGAAGGGTAGTAGGTGGCGGGGGGCGGGGCCTGCTGGTACGCCACGTACCCGTACGGCGGCGCCACGTGGTACGTGCTCGCCCCCGCCGGCGCAGCCATGAACGCCGCGGCGGCCGCCGTGGACGGACCCGCCGACACGTCGATCCCTTTGCCCTTGTCTTTCTTGTCGTCACCGCCCGCCCCGGCCCCGACCGCGCCCTTGTTCTTGTCGCCGCCGCTGCCGCTGTCTTTCTTGTCGTCCTTGCCCTCGCCGCCGCCGCCGCCGCCGTCTTTCTTGGCGGGCGGCGCCACGGCCTCCACGTCGCGGTTGAGCTTCTCCTTGAGGTAGGTGAGCATGTTGGGGATGTCCATGGTGCCCGTGACCTTCACCTCGTCCTTGGCATTGCCCACCAGGACCACATCCTTCACGCCTGCACCGACCAAAACCAAAAGCGTCAGTTCTGGAGCCGTGCAGTTCAGCGAAATTATAACAGAAAAAACAGGATGCGAGTCCTGAGACGATGTGAGAGGGACACACAACAAACCAACAGAATTTTTCTGCTCACCTTTGATCTTGTAGATGCGTCGCCTGATGCGGTCGGCGCAGCCGTCGCAGTGGAGGTGGATCTTGACCAGCACCGTCTCCTGCGGAGAACCAAAAGCAGAGGCGTTTTTTAGTTGCTGCTGCTGCTGCAGGTCAGAAGAGTAGTTGGGTTGCGTGGGCGGCATTGCCTGCCGCGTACCGACCTGCTTGGGTTTCTTCTCCTCCGCCTGTTGCTTCTTCTCCTTCTCCTTCTCTTTCTCTCGCGCCTTTGTGGCGCTCTCGCCGGTTTGGCGTCCTTCTTCTCGCGGCGGGCTTTGGGGCGCCGCCGGCGGAGACGACCTCCACGGGCTTGCTGGTCTTGGCCTCGAGCCGCGCCTTGAGCGCGCCCGCGTCGGCCGTCCCCGCCACGACGACCCTGTTCGCCGCGACGTCCGTCACGATCGACTCGACACCTGCCAGCGACAAGAACCGGTGAATCAAACCAAGAACAAACAGAATTGCAGAACCACGCGCGAAACGAAGGTTGCCGCGGCGAGAGCACGTACCAGGAACGCGCTTAATAGCCTTCTTGACCTTGTGCGCGCAGCCGGCGCAATGCAGGTCCATCTTCAGCACGACGGGCTGCGCGGCCTCGGGCATCGCCGCGGCTGCCTCGCCGCCGCCGCCGCCTCCTCCTTTTCCCGCACCCATGGACCGAGACCGAGACTGGACTGGACTCCGCTCCGGATCGTCTGTCCCTTCTGCTGGTGGATGTGCTTCTTCTTCTCACCGTGATTGTGCACTTGTGCGTGGCTGTTGGTCTGACGAAGAGGAGAGGAACCAGAAGACGGGCGCGGGCGGCGATAAATAGGAGGCGGGGCGCCCCGCGCCCGCGCGTGGGGAGGGGAGGAGGAGAAAGGAAAAGGAAGTGAGGGAGGTGGGGCCGCGGGGTCAGCCGGTGCTGATCCGTATCCGCGTCGGACAAAGTGACGCCCCGCCGTCTGCCGCGGGGTTGCAGTCTTGTAGAAGGCGGTAAGGAGTACGTATCTTCGGCTAGTCCATTTTGTATGTTTGACAGGAACTGCACATGTACTGCCACCAACTACTACGTGGTAGGAGTACGTACATCTTTTCATGTCCAAAAATCTTGTAGGTAGTGATATTTGCTTGGCACCGAAGACACCTTGCATTTCCTCCCGCGAAAAAAAAGAAACCGAATGTACGAGCGCTCAAGCACTCAGTTACTGAGGCATTGTTTAAATCGGATGTAAAGTTTTATGATGTCATGTCGGGTATATATAAGAGTGTCGTATGAGTATTTAGATATTAATAAAAAAATAAATTATAGAATCCGTCAGTAATCCATGGGATAAATTTATTAAGCCTTATTAATCCATCATTAGCATATGTATTACTTTAGCATTACATTGTTAAATCATAGACTAATCAGGCTTAAAAGATTCGTCTGATAATTAGTCGCAAAGTATATAATTAATTATTTTTTTAATCTATATTTAATACTCCATATATATGTCCAAATATTCGATGGGATAGAAAGTAAACTTTAGGAGAAAGAACTAAGCAAGGCCTGAGTTACTGCATGTTGTGAATATTTTTTTATTCGAGGTACTTCTCTTTAGCCAGGCGATCGATTGCTATTCTTCTCCTTGTACTTTTTTTGAACTAAATGTTTTCCTGATCTTAGTATTATTATTTTTCTATTTCTATATATACTTGGCAGTTCCATGCTCTGCGATGTGACCACTAGCTAATATACGTATAAAGGAAAGCAAAACTGCAAAGGCACAGATGCACAAACTTAGGCAATCTTATCGCCACTCGATCGGATATATTTAGAAGAACTATTTAAAAATCTAAAATAGCATTTTTCTCTCTTCAATAGTATCCTTCCTCACGTTTTGCAAACCAAACGAGCCATATTTAGAAGAAAAAGAATAGCATCTCTAAGAGATCCAAAATGATAAAAACTAGCATTTTTCAATAGTTCATTTTCATAAAAATATAGTGCCTCAATTTCGCAAATAGATATTTTGTCAAGATTTTCGTCAAAGAGGCCCTTCATATCCTTCCTACGTGATAGAAATAGAGATTTTGATGAAAAACCACCTTCCAATAGTTTATCATTCAAATATAGCTGTCTTCTATTTCGAATTTTTCGCTAGCTAAAAATAAAAAATGAGAATGACTCTCTAGAGTGTGTATGAGATATAGAAAAGCTGTGGGAGAGTAAAAAGATATAGAAAACGATTTTTATATAAATAACTCTCTAAATAATAATTTAGAAAGTAAGATTTAAAAAGACTTTCGGAAATGCTCTCATCGACGAGCTGGGAACACAATACGAGTAGTAGTAGTTTCTTACCGCGTCTACTGCCCTTTCCGCCTTTTCCTACTAGCATTTGCTCCGTTCCTCGTGCGCGTGGACATGGCGATTCTGCCGATGGCGTGATGCGGACGATGACGAAACTTGCCATGCCCAGCCCAGGAGGACGGTGACGTCTCGTCGCCGTCTCGCAGAGTCGCAGACGCAGACGCCTGGAGCGCGGAATCGAACGACGGCTTCCCAACCGGCTTTCGCTTGAACTGGGTCGGAACCTGCCCGGCTCGATTCCTTTTGGGCCAAACAACGCGGATCTCAGCGTGGGCTACACGCTTCCAGATGGCGCGTCCATCAGTGATCCAGTTTGTACTATAGCGGCGTGCCAAGCAAGTGGTTGTTGGTCAAGGTGAAATTCCATCTTGTTTATAGGTGGGCCATGCTGTAGAATTACTGTAGATAGTAGGCTACTGGTATATGTGTTTATGTGGGCTGGGCCAATCTGTTGTTGGTGGCCGCGTTCGCGGCCTGCACGCGGCCTGCCACGGCGCGGGGGCGGCTGCGTTGCGCGACGCCTTCGTCGTCTCGTTCCCATCCATGCGCAACCGCCAAAAATGCTGCGCCTCTAAAAGGCGAAGGAACGCGAAACAAACGGCGCAAATTCAGAAAAGAAAATTCGAGGTCCCGTGCCTGCCCGCTCTCTCGACGATTTCCATCTCTCCCTCCCTTTTGCCCCCTCCCTCTTCTTCTCTTCCATCCTTCCTCCCTCCGCTTGCTGTCTCCTTGCCTTAGGGTTTCTCCAGCTCCGCGCTCCGCATCGCTCCCTACCTCGCCGATTCCGCGGCCCCGATTCGCGCGATCTCCGTGCGGCCATGGTCTCCGGCGCGGCGCACAACCCGGACGGGGGCGGCGGCGCCCAGGCCACCCAGCGCCCTCCGCCGCCTCCTCAGGTGGGGGCCCGGACGGCCCTCGCCACGCCGCCGCCGTTCTCCGGCGGCGCCGCGCACTCCGCGTCTACTGGTGGGGGCAGCGCCGGCTCACCACCGTCCAGCCGCAGCGAGCAGCACGCCCCCGACGGTGCTGGCAAAGGTCTTGCCCTCGGGGCTGCGCCCGCGGCGGCGGCGGTGTCCACGCCGGCCAGCGACAGCACGTTCCTCCGCTTGAACAATCTCGACATCAACGGCGACGACGCGCCATCGTCGCAGGCTCCTACGAGGTTGGTTTGTTGAAACTTGTGTCGGATGGCTATATTATTATAGGTCCGGTTCACGTGTGGCGCGAATGCTAGTCTGTGCAGCTGTATTTGCCCGTTATTCGAACCATGGGGTGCTTTGGTTGCTGCGCGGTTATGTTGGGGATAGGCATCGATACAGACATACAGTGTGTCGACCATGAGAAAGGTTGTCCTGGAGATACAGGAAACATACTGTGGGAGGTTGCTCATTCTGTGTACTAGTAATGTGTGTGTCATGACGAACTGTTACCTGTTGTTATTTGGACGAGCATGCCTGGTGAAGTGTCTTCTGTGGTCATTTTCATGTCTGCAAGCATGATTTTACTCAAAAGAATGTACTACCTCCCGTCTTGTAGGTTTGGCTTCCTAATTGTGTCAGCCTTGCTAGCAGTGACGGAGCTTGCATTAAAATAGTGGGGGGGGGGGGGTTATTTTTTGTGTAATCATCAATATGCACACAAGCTTGGAGCCTCCGAGTGTCAGGCAGGGCCAAGGGGGCGATTGTGGCCATGTGTTTTGTGCGCTTCTGTAATTTGGTCCTTCCCAATCGGAAGCACAAGAGGCAAGAGCAACAGGTCAGCAGCTACGTCGTAGCATTGTTTAGGCCTTAGTTCTGGTATGCCTGGAGTCACTGAAAAATATTTGGATGCCCGGGGGTGGTGGTGGTGGTGGTGTGGGGGGGGGGGGGCATCGCCCAGGTTGGCCGAGCTGTAGCTTCGCCAGCGCTTGCTAGATAAGATGAACTTTGTAAATGGCGGACTGACTGCAATGTATCGTCTATTTGAAGTATGCACCCATGTTGAGCTGTTATATCGGCCATATGGCGTATTGTTCTACAATCCTGTACTGCATAGATTGAACCTAACAGTTAGCAATAACATCATATTTTTGCTAGCATTCATGTGGTTTGTCTCGTCTTACGATGTAGCTGTTTGTAGACAGCCTACACAGACTCTTGTGTAGACACAGTTAATTATTATAGTAAATAGGTTGAAAGTTCATAGCGGGAGTTCCCACTTCTTAAGACTCTCTTTTGTATCCTTTCTTTTAGTTACTTATCTAAGCTTTTGGGGCATTGTAAAACTGCAGCAAGAAGAAAAGGAGAGGCACACGGGCAGTGGGTCCTGATAAAGGTAACCGAGGACTGCGCCAGTTTAGTATGAAAGGTGAGGCTATTTTTCCCCTTCCATGTTATACTTCTATATGACAGTTATCTTTGGAAAGTTAAGATAGGAGCATAGTGCAAATGTAAACATTTGGGCAGTTAAAGTATGCCATCTGTGTTTCCATCACATCAGTGCATCCATTTCTTGATACATTTGAAGGCTACATGTATAGTGAATGGTACAGTAAAGCAGTGAATGCATAATATCATAGGTGACTTAATGCGTGTTTCATTTGTTCCTTTGCAGTTTGTGAGAAAGTTGAAAGTAAAGGGAGAACAACATATAATGAGGTCAGTGCCTTTTCATTATATTATCCCATTTATTCTTCTTGTTATGGCAAACAGTGTTTTCTAGATCAGATTGGCTTGCTTTTCTTCCGATAAAAAACCCTGCAAATTTGCATTGTTTCTTTTATTCCTTTGCATGTATTACATCTATGCTCTACTTCGAAGATTTGATCCACTGTTTGAAAGAGGAAGGAAGGTTGGATACACTGTAAAAGTAAAACCTAACATCATTATCTGTACCAGGAAGATCTGACCATTTGATCATTAAAATGGCTTGTTCACAATGTTTTCAAGGCATCGCTTTGTCGTCGCTTAATCGCCTAGGCGCTCCACATGGGACGCCACAGCAGACGACTCGCCTTACGGGGAGGCCTCTGTTCTGGGCGGCGGGAAAACACATGAGAAGGATTGGAAATGGCAGGAAAACTGAGAGAGAAGGGTTGCGCGGGAGAAACAGAGCGCGCCGGAGGGAGAGAGAGAGTGGGCGCGCGGGAGATTCACCAGCAGGAGAGCGGGAGGGGAACCAGAAGCCGCAGCTCGCCCGTGCAGACACGTTCTCCCGCGCCGACGGGAGAAGTTGCTGCCCGCCCGACGCCGAGCCGTGCGGCCGCCTGTGCGGGCTGCGGCCATGTTCCCCCAATCGGCGCTGACCTACTACATCTGGAGGAGAGAGGGAAGCAAGAGACAGAGAGGGGCGGAGGCGGAGCGGTAGTGGAGAACGAGAGAGAGAGAGAGATGCGGCGGTGCTGGAGAGAGGATTGGGAGTTCGAGAGATGAAGCAGGAAGGTCAAAGGTAGGGGTATATGGGCTGCCTGGTGGGCTGGGCCTGACTACTTCTTGCTCTTTCTCCTTTCTTTTCCTTTTTCCTTTTCGTTTTTCTTCATTATCTACCACTCTAAGCTGCTTTTTTAAGATTCCCTTAAGATGCTAAGGCCTCCCCTCGCCTCACGCCTTAGTCGCTTAATCGTAAGGCGGTAGTCGGTCGCCACGCCTCGCCTTACCGCCTTGAAAACATTGCTTGTTCATTTATGTTCATGCATACAAACTGTTAGACTTGTTTTCTGGTTTTATGTCAATTGTTCCATAGAGGGTCCCCTTAACATTACGCACACAGACACACTAAAACTTGATGGCATTATATTCAGAGGGCAAAAGTTGCCATTGATCATTGACCAAATGGCTTCATATCCATGCTGGCCCCTATGGTCCTGTGACATTATTTTCACTTTGAAAATGAGGATTTTAGTGTATTACTACTGTACATCGTTTTATGTACATGTTTTTTGGCTTCTTTTTGTGAATAAAAAATCCTATAGGTTCAATACTGTGTGTAGTGATACTAAATTTTGGAATTCATATTTATCCTCTTCCTTTGACAGGTGGCAGATGAACTTGTTGCTGAGTTTACAGGCCCCAATAATAATATTGAGGCACCAGATCCTGATAACCCTAATGCGGTAAGAAATGTGGCTTCTCCTTGGCATGTTTTTATTTATTTAATCTGATATGTGCTCGGTCCTCACTGTATGTTAACATGCAGCAACAATATGATGAGAAAAATATACGGCGAAGAGTTTATGACGCTTTAAATGTTCTGATGGCTATGGACATTATATATAAAGATAAAAAGGAGATCCAGTGGAAGGGCTTGCCGCGGACTAGTATAAGTGATATTGAAGAATTGAAGGTTCTTGTTACTCTTAACAATGCATTTTAACATTTGATTTGCTTATGCTATTTTTTCCCACTGCTTTATCCTTTTTTACAGACGGAGCTTGTGGGACTGAAAGGTAGGATTGAGAAGAAAAGTGCTTACTTACAGGAGCTACAAGACCAAGTAAGGATATGACATCAGTTTCCTCTTCCCGCCTCTGCTTCATACAGTGGTAACTTCATCTGATATGTATATTATATATATGGCACAATCCTTAGAGCAAAAGAGCTGATGGTTACTGTATACTTTGTTTCATTGTGGCTTTACCACAACTAAAGTCTCAGTGGAGAACAAATACATACTCTTGTGTGCCATCCTTTATTTTCATCTGTAAACTGATTGCCCAAATATTTTCTTTATTGTTACACAGAAGCATAGTTGTCTCTTATGCTGCATATTTAGTGTAACTCAGTGTCTTTATCGGCATATGTTGTCCACATCTATCAAGGTCCACCACTCTGGCTTCTGTCCTGGTTTAGATTTGTAGAACACATAAGTTAACTGCCACATACAATTGTCACATTCAATAAGCTGTAGCAGGTTGGCTCGTGGACCAGCTAGTTTTTGTGACAAATGGCCCTTGTAATCTGCCAGAAAAACGGTGAAATTCCATACTCTAATTTTACTGAAAACCTGGTGTGCCATCATCATTCGTAACCTTGTTTGTCAGTTGTCACAGTATTGGTTCACAGAAAACACTTGCAATAATTATTTCTTTATATTATTATGCTTGCTCTTTCTTACAACTAGTATTTCTTATTTTCTTATCACCTACCCAATTTGTGATTTTCATATCCGAGGGCTGTTTTTTTGGCATATCAAGTATGTAGGTCTGCAAAACCTGATTCAACGAAATCAGCAATTATATGGTTCAGGAAACACACCTTCTGGTGGAGTGGATTTGCCATTTATCCTAGTCCAGGTGAATACGTTTTCAGTTCTATGTTCTGTTCCCTTTTGTATATAATGGACCGAATGGAAGTGAACTCTACTTCTGCACATGGTTTAGAGCTAAATGCCGGATATTTATTCTTCTGCTTGCAGACCCGACCTCATGCAACCGTGGAAGTTGAGATATCAGAAGACATGCAGTTGGTGCATTTTGACTTCAATAGGTGAGACTGGGAATCATACTCTTTCTTTGTCAAATGTGGCTATTTACTTTCATTGATCTTTAGTTTGAAAGTTTGCTGGTGGGAACGTCACGTGTTCATATCTCATTTGCATGCTTGCTGTCAAGGGTCTGCAACTTACGCAATGGGAGAACCATCATGTTCATTATTGTTAATGTGAATTATTTGCTTTAACTGTTGGCTATGTCTTAGAATAATTTTTGTGACATGCAGAATAGGCTCTAATTTTAACCAGAAGATTCTGCTAAACTATTTTTTTATGTTTGGCAATGATGCAACTTCTATCAATGCAAATACCATTTGGTTCTCAGCGTAGAGTTGTTGCTACTTGCGCTTTTGTGCCTGTTTTGTTTGAGAATGGTGTGCGGGGTGCAAGTGTGCAACACTAGCCAAAACTGGACAAAGCACCCATCAGGATTCTGAGTTCCATATAGAAAAGATAAAGTATGAACATCGTTTCAGTGATATCTCTGTGTATGAAATATGTCTAAAAAGAATTTGTGCATATGCTTCTTAGATTGACTCAAGTTTTTACTGTATTCTTTTCTAATTTCTATTCTGAAACTTCAGCACCCCATTTGAGCTGCATGATGACTCATATGTCCTAAAAGAAATGCGGTTCTGTGGAAGAGAACAACATGGCGGTGCTCAAGAGTCAGACATCAAATGGAGGTGAGAGCTCAAGCATGTCAAATATTTATTGGCAACAAGTACAGCATCTGGAGCGGCCAAATAATGGCACAGTTAGGTTACCAAGCTCACCGCCTATTCCAGGGATATTGAAAGGGCGTGTGAAGCATGAACACTAGCGCTAGTGTGTTGGTTCACTGGCCTTTTCGTCTGAGCAGTTTGTTTTATTACATTTCTTCGTTGTGTAAAGGGCTTGTAAATTATTAGGCAAGGGGGGAGAGTAGCTTGATCTGATTTAGCTCTGCACCATATTGGTAGAACGACGGGTGCCCTGATTAAGTGTAACCATCCTTGAATCTGTTCCTTTAGTATGATTGAGAAAAGGGTTGACATGTAATTTTGTAGAGTTAAATTAGTTGATGTCTATCTGGGTGAAATTTCAGCAGGTTGCGTGCTTCGTTCTGGGCACAAGCATCTTTGTTTCCTGTTCCTTTTCCTTAATTCTCATATGATAATCAGAAGTTCAAATTTTATAAGGTGTGTACAGCTTGTGACAAGCCAAACTGCTAAGTTGAAATGCTCTCGTCTGGCACCTGGCTATAGACGGTTTCGAATGTTCCGTTGTACATAATGTCTTGTGAAATTCACGCGTTCGAAATAGGCCCTGGACGGTTGGATCCTCATTTAACGAACACAGGTTCTGGAATTCAATTTGCTGAGTCTTTAAATTTGGAATGTATTGGAGCATCTCCAATAGTACTAAAAAAATAAAAATTATTCCAAAAATCTGGTTTTGCAACCTTTTCAATAAACATGGAAAGAAAAAAAAAACTCCCAACAACAATTTTCGCACGAACCTCCTAGCAGCGGTTGGCGGCGACGGTCGAGGCAATATAGTGTCGGGAAGAAAAGAAAAATCAGTGCCCCATGGTAGAGAGTAGTGGTTGTCTACGTATGTTTGCGCATGGATGTTTCCTTTTGTTTACATGGATGGATTGGGAGCTGGGATAGAAAGCTGTTGGAGAAAGTTTGTTTTCATGGTGCCAAAAACTCAAGATTAATAATAACTTCACTGACGGTAATGCTAGGAATCATACGTCCATCCACGGCTCTGCGTCGGACGTGTGGACCCGACGTCCAGAAGGCTATCTATCCTATCCGCTCCCTTCCAGTCCTCGCAAATTAAAAAAAAACACGCATCATCGTGACTGCGCTCCGTGACCGCGCTCTGCCGTGCATCCCCCAGCCTTCCTCTCCACCTCCGCCGTGCCTCCGCACCACCGCAACGTGCTCCCCCGGACCGCACAGCCGCTGCCGCCTCGCCGCTCGAGGTCACACCCACCTGAGTGCTGTTGTCGGCTCCACTGCGGGCACCGCTCGCCAGGGGCAGTGCCGCCGCTCACTAGGGGCCGCGCAGTCCGCCCGCCCGTTATCATCATCCTCCACCATGATGACCGCTGACCAAATTAATTCATGCGGTGCTCCACCCACATTTGCTGCTGTGTTTTCTTTGAAAGCGCATATTGCAAGTGTATGTTGCAAGTGTTTATGTGTTTCAGAGGTATGTTGCAACTGTTTCGGATGGATGTTGCAAAACTAGATCGGGATGTTGCATATGTTGCAATGGTTGTACACCTATGTTGCAAAGGTCTATTAACAATGTTTCATCTGTGTTTCCGGACATTGTTGCAAGTGTGTTTATCTAGATGTTGCATATGTTTCACATATATGTTGTATGTGTTTTATCTGGATGTTGCGTATGTTTGCAAATGTTTTCATGTTGTTTTTTGTGTTTCAGAAGCATGTTGCAAAGTGTGTGTTTCAAATGTTTCAGTTGTTTTAGAAATATGTTGCAAGGATTTTATCTCAATGTTGCATATGTTGTAGTGGCTGCAAACATATGTTTTAAATATTTCATCTGTCTTAGACGTATGTTATAGCAAGCCCTCCATGCTGCAAGTGTTTCATGAGGCACAGGCGGTCCCCACGGGGCGGGAGAGTGCCGGGGGACGCAGCAGGGCGAGCCGACGCATGCGCACAGCAAGGCGCAGACGAGCAACTGCGGGACACGTGCAAGCAACAACAGCAGGACGAGCAGGGCGCGGTGAGCAATAGGGTGGGCATGCATGCTCCGATGCGTGTCCGTGAGTTGGGGCAACCAGAGGGGGCGCGTGGGAGACAAACATGGGACTCGTCGCAGAGGAAGGGGCGCTGGAGCATTGCGTTTTCTGCCGATCCGTTTTGACCGCTGGTGGGCCCAACTGGCAGCCCAGGGAGGTGCGCTCCGCTAGCTGTTCAGGCCGCATGTCCGCGAGTGTGCAGGAGTGAGTGGGCTGCACGGACGAGCACACGCTGGGCTGGGCTGAACGACAGGCGCGGCGCGGGCTTCCGGACGCTTTTAAGCCCTATTTACTAAACTTGTTGGAGATGCTCTGCCCTACCTTGCTAATGCAGCACTGAAGCAAACGGTGTTCTGTTCGTACAAAGGGGCAGAGGGGAATATGATCTTGCAAAAGGCTGCGAGCACTTGCGAATGGCAGCAAGTAGTAGCCCCTACGCTTCCAACCTTGACGATAGCAACTTAGCAAGTTAGCAACAAGGATATCAACCTTTTTTTTTCTTTTTCTTTTTGACAAACAAGGATATCAACCTTATTATTGGGCCTGTGGTCCAGTGGTAGAGCTGTCCAGTGGGATACTACCCATTAGGGTTCAAACCCTGGTGATCGCATATTTTTCTAGATTTTTTTTAGAAATTTGAGGGTACACATCCGTACGCGCGATCGGTGGTACTCACGCGGTCCGACGACGTGCCTCCCAATCTCTTCTTCGTGTGTTTCGTGTGGTGTGAATGTGAAATATGTGGGTCGAATGTGTCTAAGTTATACCCGATCAAAAAAAAATCAAACCTTATTGGTAATGGTAAGTACCGCGTAATCTCTAAATCAGGGCGGGTGGGTCGCCGCTCCCGGCACGGATGCGCGCGACGCCGCGACCTTTTGCGCTACTCCGCGGCCTGCTGCAGCCCGTGGAAGGGTGGACTGGGCTGCCGTGGCCCATATATATTCCTTATTTATTTACTTTTAATTTTAAAATGTAATATAACTTCTTTTTGTATAATGCGTTTTTATTAGTTCTGTTTGCACTACTGTTTTTCTTACCATGAGATCTATAAGTCTAAATCTATATGATACATATATTTAGAAATATCTTTATACAGTGACAATTAATGTTTTATATATAATGACTTACGTATTAAATATACGTAGCAACTTATGATGATTGTGTAACTACACATAAGACAACAAGAAGTCGTTACGTTACTTGGTAAACAGTCTGTATATAACTTGTAGCAATTAAGGTGATCGGTATTGTAGTATGCATACTAATTATGGTTTAACTGGTCGCTCAGGTTACTACTTTTCAGAATAGTCAAACATAGGCGTCGGCTTGCTGAATTTTGGCTGAAACTGACTGAAAACATTGTTCCGGCTGAATTGTTGTGAGAGAAAAACACTATTCTAACTGAAAAAAGAAGCTGAACAAGCCGGCTTCTGGGTAAGCTGAACGGGGCCATACCGATTAGGGTTGTATCATCCATTCTACCCGGGTCACAACACCCGTACCGATTAGGTTCGTAGCATCCATGTCGATTAGGGTCACAACACCCATGCTGATTAGGGTTGCAACATATATGTACTGACTAGGGCCGTGGTAGGCATATTGATTAGAGTTACGGGTTTGCCCTACTATATGCTAATGTTGCTACTTTTTAGAATGTTTGATTGAAAATAGATCTTGTATACTCGTGTATACTGATTAGGATTACAACATCAATACTAATTAGGAGTTGCAACAGGGCTTATGCATGACTATGTGTCCCCCTAGATTGCATCTTGTTGTCGTTAAAGGTCGCTATAGGAGTTGTGACTAAAGTTCGTCCTTCACCCCACCGCACCTTTTTGATTAGGGGTTGCAACATGGGTTTTAGCTATTGTCCGCCGTCCCCCCCTACCCACAATTTGTAGTTTATTGTGATTTAGAGTCGCTGCAATGGTGTGACTATGGTTTGTTCCTTCTCCTCGTAGTTTCCAGCTTTCTCTGATCAGGGGTCACTACATGAGTTATATATGAATATAGTTTGCCCTTCCCTAACACCTAGTTCATAGCTTGTTCTAATTTAGAGTCAATGCAATGGTTGTGACTATGGCTTGTCCCACGATGTGTCGCGCGTTAAGCCGCGGCCCCTAAGTAGCAAGTAATATATTCCATTTGCTATGAATAAAAACCCAGCGACATTCTTGTGCATCCTCCTGTTTCTACACCAGCTGGGACTCGAACATCGGTGTGCGGCCACGCCCTCGTCGTGGAGGAAGGGGCTCGCGACATGGCGCCCCGGGAGACGATGGAAACCCTGCCCCTTTCTATTATTACACCGCGAGAGAGACAGCCGCTCGTCGCGTTCCAGCCGTGTCCACCGCTCCTCCTCTCTCGGAGGCCCCCAGGTTGACCGGCGGTATAAGCGTGGCCCGGCCGAGTCCTAGCATCGCACCGACCCCCCTCCATCCCTTCGTGATCGATGGACGCCCGCCTCGTCTTCCTCCTCCTCCTCGCGGCCGCGGCGTCCGTGCCGCTGGCCTCCACGCAGCTCTCAGTAGATTTCTACAAGACGTCGTGCCCCGATGCCGAGAAGATCATCTTCGGCGTCGTCGAGAAGCGGTTCAAAGCGGACCCCGGCACCGCCGCCGGCCTCCTCCGTCTCGTCTTCCACGACTGCTTCGCAAACGTACGTGATAACGAATGAACTTACTAGCAGTCGCCGTTGGTGGCAATCAATGGCATGCATGCTTGCAGCGCGTGACTGGTTGCTGTGCGTGTCTCCTCCGTCCAGGGCTGCGACGCGTCCATCTTGATCGACCCCATGTCGAACCAGGCCTCCGAGAAGGAGGCGGGCCCCAACGTCTCCGTCAAGGGCTACGACGTGATCGAGGAGATCAAGACGGAGCTGGAGAAGAAGTGCCCGGGCGTGGTGTCGTGCGCGGACATCATCTCGGTGAGCGCCCGCGACTCGGTGAAGCTGACGGGCGGGCCCGCGTACGCGGTGCCCCTGGGGCGGCGCGACTCGCTCGTGTCCAACCGCGAGGACGCCGACAACCTGCCGGGCCCGGACATCGCGGTGCCCAAGCTCATCGACGAGTTCGACAAGCAGGGCTTCAACCTCGAGGAGATGACCGCGATGCTGGGCGGCGGCCACAGCATCGGCATCTGCAGATGCTTCTTCATCGAGGCCGACGCCGCGCCCATCGACCCGGAGTACAGGAAGACGATCAGCGACGCCTGCGATGGCAAGGACTCGGGCTCCGTCCCCATGGACTCCACCTCGCCCAATGTCTTCGACGGCAGCTACTTCGGCCTGGTGCTGGAGAAGAAAATGCCGCTCACCATCGACCGCCTGATGGGGATGGACAAGAAGACGGAGCCCATAGTGAAGGCCATGTCGGACAAGACCACCGACTTCGTCCCCATCTTCGCCAAGGCCATGGAGAAGCTCAGCGTCTTGAAGGTTCTCACGGGGAAGGACGGCGAGATCAGGAAGGTGTGCTCCGAGTTCAACAACCCGCAGAACAGCAGCGGCAGCACGTCGGTGATACGGACCAGCTCCGTCAACGCCGACCAGATGGCCGGGCTGTCGCAGCCAGGGTCGTCGCCCAGGAAGGTGGGTCCTCCCGACGAGGTGGAAACACCCTCTATGGTAGCGAATGAGGCGGCCGCCAAGGTTCCCGGCGGTGTGGTCGTCAGCGTCGGGGGAGATCAGCAGCAGGCGCCCAACACGGTGGTGCCACCAAACGTGCAGCAGCCGCCCAACACGGTGGTGCCGCCAAACCTGCCGCAGCCGGGCGCCGAACCGTTAGGCCAGGAGAAGGTGGCGGATAGGCCCGGCCTGAAGCTCCGCGGCAGCCGCGAGCCTGTGAACCCGGTCCCGGTGGTGCCTGGCGGCGAGGATGCTGCCAAGCAGCAGGCGGTGGCGGCCCTGGAGGCGAAGAAGAAGAGGAACATGGCCAAACTCCGCGGCGCCGCCAAGGCCCAGCAGTAGATGGATCATCGGAGTAGGCGTTCGGGGTGCCTGCCACTGCCAGTGCCGCCGCGCGCGCGCGGCAGCAGGGTGCATGCGGTGGTCAGGGGACAGGCACGCGCCGCGCTCCCGTCATCATCTTCTCACCCAGATTTTTTCTTTTTTGTTTCTCACTCTCTCTTTCGTTTGTGCTAGAAGGGACGAGCAGCGTACCGCAAGCTGATTACGCTAGGTCTAATTACGCAACTGTTGTGTCGAATGTTTAACAGCGACCATGCATCAAAACCCCCAGATCATTTTTCTTTTCTTTCTTTCGATTCGAGATTCATGCATGCTCTCGATCGAGGCAAAGTCGTTGTATGTTGTTTTGGCAGCTTAGGGTGCCAACAAGAAAAATTGTAATGTACCAATTTTCTGCTCTGAGCAGAGAGATATACAGCAAGTTTTTCTCATAGAACAAGTAGCTGGAACCCCCCCCCGCGATGTACGTTATTCATGTTGCAAATGTACTATCATACCTTGTGTTTTTGGCGCGAAACCATGCCCTCAACTGCTGATGGACGTGTTTGGATGTGTGCCAAGCCATAAGCCATAAGCCATAAGCCAAAGCATTCACTCAGCCAAATTTAGGCGGCCAAATCAGTGGCTGATGGTTCAGCCAAATTTGGGAGCTGAAATCAACTACACCGTGAGCAGAAAAGCTGAGGGCAGCTAAATTATGGCCTTCATCCAATCACACCATGTTGCGCTGGGTCAACGGCGGCTAACTTTTGGTCTGGCCAGCAACGGCCGCTATCCAAAGTTCCAAACGCGCCATGGGCGCGTGACAAATATGCAGACTTCGGAAATCATTAGTAATTTATTAACAATACAGTATATGTCTAGAAATGCCAAAGTTCTCATAATTTAGAAATGCCAAAGTTCTCATAATTTAGTGAAGCTATGGGAGAGAGTCATCGAGCAGCGCCTGCGAGGAACGACGCAGATATCAACAAACCAATTTGGTTTCATGCTCGAAAGATCAACCACAGAAGCAATCTTCTTAATAAGACAAGTTATGGAGCAGTTTAGAGAACAGAAGAAGGACCTCCACATGGTTTTCATTGACTTGGAGAAGGCTTATGACAAGATACCAAGAAATGTTATATGGTGGGCTTTGAACAAACGTAAAGTCCCATCAAAGTACTTGATCCTCATCAAGGACATGTACAACAATGTTGCGACTAGTGTTCGAACAAACGATGGTAACACATATTACTTTCCGATTAAAATTGGACTTCATCAAGGGTCAACGTTAAGCCTGTATCTCTTTACCTTAGTAATGGATGAGGTTACCAGGAACATATAAGGGGATATCCCTTGGTATATGTTGTTCGCTGATGATGTAGTGTTAGTGGATGAAAGCCAGGCGGGAGTAAATAAGAAATTAGAGTTATGGCAGCAGACCCTTGAGTCTAAAGATTTTAGATTGAGCAGAACTAAAGTCGAATACATGAAATGCGACTTTGGCGGGGCTGCACAGGAGGAGGGAGATGTGAGTTTGGAAGGTCAAGTAGTGCCTAAGAAGGATACCTTTCGGTATCTAGGATCGATGCTACATAGAGATGAAGATATTGATGCGAACGTTAGCCATAGAATCAAAGCAGGGTGGATCAAGTGGCGACAAGCTTCTAGCATTCTCTATGACAAGAGGGTACCACAAAAGCTAAAATGCAAGTTTTATAGAACGGCGATTAGACCGGCTATGTTGTATGGAGCAGAATATTGGCCTACAAAGATTCGACATGTTCAGCAACTAAGTGTTACAGAAATACGTATGTTGCGATGGATTTATAGTCACATAAAAATGGACCGAGTTCGGAACGATGATATACGTGATCGCCTAGGGGTAGCACTAATTGAAGAAAAGCTTGTCCAACATCGGTTGAGGTGGTTTGGCCATGTCCAAAAGAGACCTCCAGAGACACCAGTGCATTGTGGAGTCCTAAGCCAAGCTAATAATATGAGAAGAGGTAGAGGAAGACCGAAATTGATATGGGGGAGGCAATAAAAAGATATTTGAAAGCGTGAGATGTACTTAGAGATGTATGTTTGAATATGAGTGCTTGGAAAGCAGCTATTGAAGTGTCTGAACCGTGACTTGAGGCTTTTGGTGGGTTTTAACTCTAGTCTACCCTAACTTGCTTGGGACTGAAAGGCTATGTTGTTGCTGTTGTATAGTGTATATCTAAGTACAGTCCTACATAGAAAAGGCTGTCTATATGAGAAGGTGAGAACTATATATCCAGTAGTTTTGGAACTGAGAATTGGATTTATGCTATAGCAACATGAAGAGCTCGACAAGTAATAGTCGACATTGGACCTTGGAAACCAGGAAAAAAAAGGTTATCTAATAAACTATGTGCTTAGTTTTGCCCACGTGAAAAACGGGGTAATTCCCCAAACCAAAACACACAGACATAGAGATCTTCCTGCTAACCATAGGTTGGTGTCTCCTAATAACTATGTGCTTAGTTTTGCCTCATGAGCTTGTGTTTGGTGTACGAAAATTTTGCCTCATGAGCTTACGTCGTTATGATTTTTTTAGGTACATAGCATATATCTAGGTGTATAGCAAAAACTATGTATCTAGATATATGTAAAAAATATGCCTCATTGAGTAATCAAAATACAACATATAAAAAAAAGAGAAAAAAGGCCCTTAGGCCAAAGTTTTTCTCACTCAACTGGGCCAAATCTTGTTCTACCTATACAATGCAAAATGAAAAGCAAAACATAACAAAATAAAACAACAAGCTAGATAAAACAGGTCTTTGGACCTTTTGGACTGAAATAGAAGTCCAGAACAAACAAACATTTATAGAGAAGTGAGGATGGGATGGAATGATGGGTGACTGGCTAACAGCTTGTTCTACCTGGACAATGCAAAATGATAAGCAAAACATAACAAAATAAAACAACAAGCTAGATAAAACAGGTCTTTGGACATTTTGGGCTGAAATATAAGTCCACAACAAAACAAACATTTATAGAGAAGTGAGGATGGGATGGGATGATGGGTGAATGGCTAACAGCCACAGATAGTACGCTCATGGCTAACAGTCAGCCACAGACGGCCCCGTTCGGCTTACCCCATATTCGGCTTGTTCGGCTTCTTTTTTCAGCCGGAACAGTGTTTTTCTCTCACAACAATTCAGCCAGAACAGTGTTTTTCAGCCAGTTTCAGCCAAAATTCTGCCAGCCAAACGGCGCCAAACCACGCAATATTTATTGACACAACTGTGTCTATATGGACCAAGAACGTCGACTTATATAGATGTAAGATGTACACACAGCAGAGTCATCTTACATATTTATACTGTTTTCAATTAGTGTATGTAAATCAGGCCCAATATTTGATACAAGTTACACAACACCGCCATGTATGGCTACTGGGATTGGGGCCAACTGGAGCATATATATCTCACATATATGATGATATACACGCGCAATGTCTTATGTGTCAAACTGAATGTTTTGCTTGATAAGCTCCTCTCAGTAACATGTAAACCTTTACGCTCAATCAACAAATTCCAAATCTAGTACTCCCTCATTTTCAAATTGTAAGTCGTTCTAGCTTCTCTAGATACTTCGTTTTACTATGTATTTAGACATAGTGTATCTAGATGCATACAAAAAACCATGTACCTAAGAAGACAGAATAACTTACAATTTGGAATGGAGGGACTAGATAGGAGGCAAGCAGTCTTATGAAACAGAAGCTGGTTTGCTATAGCTTGGACAATCTGACTTTAGCGATGAGTTCTCTTCTCAAAATCTTTCCTGAAGCAGATTTTGGTACGCTGTCCACAAAGGTAACCCTCCTCAATTTTTTGTAGTATGCGACCTATAAGGGAGTTCATGAACAAAATCGGTAATGTATTAACACGGTTGTATCAGTTGATGAAAAATACAGAGTAATGTTAATTCACTCAGGAATTACGAACGTTCCATACTAGAGCGACAGGTACTATGAGAGTTAGACTTGCTGACAGAAACAATTAAGCCAAGGTTCCTACACAGGCTCACCTGCTTTTCAATAAATCTCTGGACATCAACTTCAGTCAAAGAACTCACAGGGGACCTTACGACGTAGGCAATAGGAACTTCCCCAGCTTCAGCATCGGGGAACCTTGGGAGCAAGTATATCTTCCCATAAGATACAGCAAAAAAAAAAGATTTTGAAAACGCATCACAAAAGTAGCTATCAACCCCAATGATTAGGTGCTAAACTTACGGGATAACAACAGCATCCAGAATTTCTGGATGAGACAGAAGTAGCCCTTCAAGCTCAGCGGGTGCAATCTGCCAGAAGAAAAATATGAGATTCCACTAAAGGAAAATACATGATATAAGATTGAAAAGAGAAAATAACATATGTGAATAAGGCCAATCCATTTTATGATAGTTAGATTGAATAGTAGAGAAAGAATACACTGATTGAGGCCATTAGGAAAACTCCCATGCTTCCAAATAGATATTCACAAGACACTGTAGTTTCTAGTTATATCTGACAAAATGATTTAAAAAATTTAACTGTATGAAGTGTTCTAGATGAAAACTAATCAATGTACTGAATAATAATTATGAATGCAAATGCTTAGTAGAACTGCAAACATTAGCTGCAGAAAGGACCCAAATGAGGCTGGACAAAATCTCCTTTCGGTAAGCGCTGTTCAAATTACTAATTTTCACCCCCACGTGATTATAAGTAAAAGTTTGCAGAAACTAAACATTTTTTTGTGAAAAAAATGAGAATCTTTACCTGAAAACCTTTGTACTTAATCAGTTCTTTAAGTCTATCAACTACAAAAAGCTGACCTCCTTCATCAAAGTATCCAATATCACCAGTATGCAACCACCCTTGCTTGATTGTAAATTCAGTAGCTTGCACATTGTTGAAATACCCTAAAAATAATATACTCCAATGAGTAGCGAAATGTTTTGGCCACAATATCTCTCTAGGACAGAACACAATGGAAAATTTTGGGAGCTATTGTGGGAAAATAAAAATGTAGATAAACAGCCCGTTGACAAGGAGCTTTCTAGGCAGATTATCTGAAACATTGGGAGTTTTTTTAATGGAAAACAGTTGCTGCTTAATACTACTCCTAAATCGTACATTGTAAACAGCTAATTGCAAACTAAAAATATTACCAACAAATTGCTAGAGTCTAATTATAATATTTGTTGACCAAGATTGGTAATGTTTAATAGTTGACGAACACAGGGAGAAAGAATAAAAACACAAAACATACGGTTTAAACTTTTACCTTGCATTATGTTCAGTCCTCGAACACAAATTTCTCCTAGTTGATTTGGTGGCAGACATTTCAATGTTTCTACATCAACAATTTTTGCTTCAACTCCTGAGACAAGTGCTCCAGTTGACCCAAATTGACGAACTTGTCCTTTTTCTGGGTACTCTAAAGATATGATCCCACAAGTTTCAGTCATTCCATAACCCTGCAAGAGGAGCACCATATTCCATCAAACAAAGGGTGTGTTTGGATCTACTATGGATTACAAGAATCAGCTAAAAACACAATGAGATGCAAATACTCCTCATTCTAGTGTGGACAAACAACTATCGAACCACCCAGATTTCAATAATCCATTACATCCTCCAAACCTACTACTTGGATTGTTATAGTCCTCAGTAGATCCAAACAGGCCCTTAGGCATGGAAAATATGCTCAGTTTACAGCTGTCATGATTCGGGAGTGAATGGAATGCCAAAAAGAGTGCACATTTGGAACAGATTCAGCAGCATAGTGAGTACATGTCTAATCTGAAGAGAAACGGGATGCATCCACAAATCCACAATGCTGGATATTCCCATAAGGAGATGAACCTCATTAAGCTAGTTACTACTATGGTGGTCACTTAGCTCCTCAGGTGTATGAATACTGCAGCCATGTTATGGAATGAACTCAGCTGTCAAAGGTTAGTTGTGATTTCAAGATAAACACCTATTTATTTACAATTTGTTTACCACAACACACAGCAGGGGTTTCCTCTGCTGCATTTCCCTCAAAAAGAAAACCACCCATGCCTGCAGACCAGGCATCTTATGTTTACAGGTGGACACGTTATTCAGTTCCTTGATGCTACTTTGTTATTATCATGTGGATCACACGTCGACATCTGATCAGCAGCATCATATATAATAGAAACAATTGCACATTTGCCAAACAAAACCACCAGTGGCAAATAAGTAAATCACCCTATTTAATATCTCAAAATGACCTTGTAGGACAAAACAAAAAAAGACAGACCACATCACATTAACAGATCTAGTCACATGCTAAGCAACACAACATGCAGTTGAATTAGGAATATCAATATCGTGCTCCATAATTTTGCAGTTTGGAGCAGCACATAGTATGGGAATATGACAACCAATGGCCTAAAACTAAGAAAAGGATGCACACCTCGTGGGTATAACCAGAACTGCCCATCTTGTGCCTTACTTTAAGTTATATGCCGAGTGAATGTCCGAGTATACAGCATTAAAAGTTCACTTTCCTATATAGTTAAAAAAAGAACGAAAGAGGGAGAGATACTTTCTCAGTTTCTCTGTTCCAAAAGGCAAAATCAAGTCTATAGCCGCTCATTTGGTATTTCCATCATCACTATTATGTCCTTGGTAGAGCAGTATAAAAAATATTCGAATTTTGTCGTCTAATCCAACAATTATAGATAAGGGCAACAGAATCGAGGTTAGCCTCCTCAAAGACACTGATGGAAAAGGATGAAAAATTAGGCCCATTCAATCCCAGAAAGACCCGAAACAAGTACTAAAATTAATCAGCATACCATAATCACATTGAAGAGCTGCAAAATCGTGAATGGTCATACCTGGGCAATCACGGCTTCTGGAAAGTTCTTGGCCACGCCCTCCATCACGTCCTTGCCGAGCGGCGCTGCGCCAGAGCCGATGAACCTGAGCGAGCTGAGGTCGTATTTCCCGACACTCCCGAGCTTGGCGAGTGCTATCATGACAGGCGGCACGCAGAAGAGGTGAGTGACACGGTGCCGCTGCACGGCGGCCATCACAGAGTCCATGTCAAACCGCGACATCACGACGACGGAGTTGCCACGCTGCATCTGCGCGAACGTGATGACGGACAAGCCGAAGATGTGAAACATGGGCAGGAAGCAGAGGAAGACGTTGGGCCCCTCTCCGAGCGCGTCCTGGTCCGCTGTCATCATGGCCGCCGCCGAGATGAAGTTGCGGTGCGTCAGGATTACGCCCTTGCTCGCCCCCGTCGTGCCGGACGAGTACAGCAGCGCGGCCGTATCGCTCTGCTTCGTCGGCGGGCGGCGGTACTCCGTCTCCCGCGCCCCAGAAATGAGGTCTGAATAGAGCGTGACGCTGACACCCTGAGGCTTGGAGGCGGTGGCACTGGCCGCGCCGCCGTCGACGTCGAGCAGGATGGTGGGGAGGCCGAGCTCCACGATTTTGGGAAGGAGTTCAGAGACTGATTGCGAGCTTGGCGCGCGAGTCGGTGACCTGCTTGCCGACCTCCCTAGGGGTATAGAGGGGGTTGGTAGTGGTAGCGACGGCGCCGAGGGCGGTGACGGCGAAGAAGCAGACGGGGTAGAGGAAGCAGTTGGGGGCGAAAAAGAGGATGACGTCGCCGGGTCGGACGCCCGCGCGCGCGGAGAGTGAGACGGCCGTGGTGAGGACGGCGGAGCGAAAGGCGGCGAAGGTGAGGGATTGGCCGGTGGCGGAGTCGACCAGCGCGAGAGCGGAGGGGCACGCGTCGGCGCGGCGGAAGAGGAGGTCGTTGAGGGAGAGGCCCGGGTCGGACTCGATGCGCACGGCCGGGCGCGGGGAGCGGTACACTCCGTCCGCCCCGTAGCCCGCGGCCGGCGCCGCCGTGCGGGCCATTGTCTCTTGCTCCGTTGATTTGTTCTGTTGCGCCCGAGAGAGTGGAGTGGTGGTGCCTTGGAGGTGCCTCCGCTTTGTCCCGCCCCTCTCCTCTCCCAACAACGATATACGGTGGTCTCCACACACCCTTATATTCTGTTATAAACTTATAAAATGTTAATATCTCAACTTAGCATCTATATAATTTTGGTAAAAAGAAAAAAAAATAATCTCTAATAATTTGGTAAAACAATTTGGCAAATCTTCTTCGCGCACATAAATATACGCGCGCGTATAGGGCTTGGCATCCGGGGCTCTTCGTTCGCTTTAGCGGGGCTCTTCGTTTTGTTAACGGATTTTTTTATTTTATCAAGTCAAAAATACCAAACTCTTGAAGATGGATTGTTTTTTTACTTGGCATATAATTTTGGGAGTTGACAAATCACAAGATTTATCAAGTAAAATTTGATAAACTCTTGGGGATGCTCTTAGGTCTGACGATTCATGTGTGGTTCGTTATCTCCGTGTGTGTGTATATATATATATATATATATATATATATATATATATATATATATATATATATATATATAAAAGTACTATCTTTAAAGCAAGTCGAGTTTATATACCCATACTTCACTCTGTAGCTCAAGGTTTAGTACAACCACTTACAGGGGAAAGCAATTATAAACATAAAACTATTTTTTTAACTTTTATAAACATAAAACTAGACAGACCAAATAACGATTGTCTGTTCTGACCTGTATCTAGGCTTGTATGATGCAGTTTGCTCATGTTGATTACCTGTATAGGCTTATATGCAGGTTTACACAGTGGTCAAACAAACCTAATGTTACATTAGCTAGTATGTCAGATTTAATTGTATTAAACAAGCCATGTTTGCACATACTACTACTCTGTTTTAACTTATAAAGTTATTTTATCTTTTTAGTAATTTTTATACAATATATATAAATATATAGTATATCTAGATATATGCTAAGAACTACGTGACTTGCAATTTAAAATGGAGAGGATACATAACGTGAACTAACTCTCTATGCACAACTCAAATCTCATCGGAGATCTTTTTATAGATAAGAGAAAAGAAATCCTTGGCCACAACTCCGATTGCAATGTGGAGGAGAAAAATCAAACATGAGTAGGACGTGCGTGTGTGTATTATTGGTAAGGAAGAAAAGAGCAAATATGTAGGGATAAAATGACAACGGATATCTCTCGTCCGTCTATTCCAAAAGTGTCAAAATCATACTTGGATAATCCACCTATGAGGACATTTAACTTCTACGCTGTATCCAAATCTAAATACTTAAAATTGAATTTCTGATATATACATGACATATGCTCCCTCTGTCTGACTTCTCTAGAAAACAAAGTAGACGATTTAACTTGTATTTTACAGGCATCAATAAGAAATTGCTATGAAGTACCACATGCCGGAGAAATTGGTAGCATGTTCGGTTGGCTGGTTCGTTTTGTTGCTGGTTCGTGAAGAAGTACTGCTGGCTGGTTTGTGTGAGAGAAAAATACTGTTCCGGCTGAAAATTTACGATCGTTTACGACAAGCCACAGCCAAACGAACAGGCTGCGGGTAGCAGAAGACGAACATGTTGTTTGTTGGTTGATTTCTAGGCTGATAAAGTCGGCTGATGCTATTGTGAGCAAGGATGGAGAAGTTGGTGAAGTGAATAAGTTGATTTTCACTGAAAGTCAGTGACCGGACGCAGCTCCAGATGCTGGGTCAGTGAGTCCGTTCATTTATAAAAAAAATGAAGGGCACGTTCGGGCTGTGACTTAGGCAGTGACCGGACGCTGAGTCAACCTATGACTGTGCGGGTATGACCTTCGATACCCATAGGGTTGTACATGGGCTGAGCCATCACGGGAGGCCCAGCCCATAAGACTATGCCATTTGGAGCATGGCACAGGTCAGCGTGCCTCGCAAAGTTACGCAAGGATCCTTGGCGATCAAGGATAATCTGTTCGGATATACAAGACCCCGCAATCTCTGTAATTCCTATCTTGTAAACCAATTGGGATAGAAACAACCGACCTATAACCCTACTCCCGGCTATATAAGGCGGGTAGGGACCCTCTCGTTTTCATCGAATCTGTCATAATACAATCCGCAAAGACGTATGACGTATGGTATTACGTTAAGCTGACGGCCTGAACCTGTCTAATCGTTGTCGCTTGTATTATGTGTCACCATCCGGTTTCCTCACGCGCACCTCCACCGATTCATCTACTATCATGGGCATACTTCTCGGTAGACTATCAGACGTATTTCGTTGATAGTGGCGTGCCAGATAAGGGGTGTGTGTGTTGAATCCATGACGAGCCAGATGGTCCGCTTTCCAAGCTCCATGGCCCCTCTCGAGCCAGGCCAGATCTTCTTGGTTGGATCCATGACATGGGTCATCGCCCCCGATGGCAATGGGGAGATCATGGAGGCCCCTCTCAAGCTGGGCCAGATCTTCAAGAATACTAAAATTGATAAGTTATGTGATGAATTTAGAATTAGATATTAATTCTCGGCCAAGTACACTCCATAATCAAATGGCCTTATTGAGAGAAAGAATAGAACACTCATTGACATGGCAAGATCAATGTTGAGTGAGTACAATATGAGTCAATCTTTTTGGGCCAAAGCAATCAACACGGCTTGCTATTGTAGCAACCGCTTGTATTGTCATCCATTGAAAGAGAAGACACATTATGAGCTCTTAAATGGTAGAAAGCCCAACATTGCATATTTTCGTGTCTTTGGTTGCAAATGCTATATCTTGAAGAAAGGCACTAGATTAGACAAGTTTGAAAAGAAGTGTGATGAAAGATTCTTGCTTGGATACTCCACTACAAGCAAAGCATATAGAGTTTGGAATTTAGCAAGTGGTACTCTTGAGAAAGTTCATTATGTTGAATTTGATGAAACCATGGGTTCTCAAGATGAGAATAAGAACTTAGAAGATATTAGAGGCATTTAACTTTCAAATGCCATGAAGGACATAGATGTTGGTGAATTGAGGCCTAGGCAAGTGATTGATGAAGAAGATGATCAAGTGCAAGTGCTCTCTAACTCAAATATGCAAATTGATACAAATCAAGCAAGCTCAAGTGGCTCTCATGACAATGAACAAGATCAAGTGGCTAGTACATCATCTCAACCCAATGATCAAGCAAGTGTAAGCAATCAAGTTCCAATACTCCAACCAACCAATATTACAAGAGATTATTCATTAGACACTATAATTGAAGATATTTCTAGAGGTGTGCAAACTAGATCAAGATTGGCTTCATTTTATGAGCATTTCTCATTTGTGTCATCCATTGAACCAAACAAGATAGATAAAGCTTTAAAGGATGCTGATTGGGTAAATGCAATGCATGAAGAATTGAACAACTTCACAAGAAATCAAGTATGTGAATTAGTTGAGAGACCAAAAAACCACAATATGATTGGAACCAAATGGGTCTATAGAAACAAGCAAGATCAAGATAGGATAGTAGTAAGGAACAAAGCAAGATTGGTAGCACAAGGTTATACTCAAGTTGAAGGTCTTAACTTTAGAGAAACATATGCCCCAGTTGCTAGATTGAAAGCAATTAGAATCTTGCTAGCCTATGCTTGTGCCAACAACATTAAGCTCTATCAAATGAATATCAAGAATGCATTTCTCAATGGATACATCAATGAAGAAGTATATGTTGAACAACCTCCCAGTTTTGAAGATGATAAGAAACCCGACCATGTGTACAAGTTGAAGAAGGCATTGTATGGTTTGAAGCAAGCACCTGGAGCATGGTATGAGAGATTGAGGGACTTCCTACTCTCAAAGGGATTCATGATGAGCAAGGTTGACATCACTCTTTTCACCAAAAAGATTGAAAAGGACTTGTTTGTGTTGCAAATCTTTGTTGATGACATTATATTTAGATGAACCAATCAAGACTTTTGTGAAGAGTTTGAAAGATGATGACTAATAAGTTTGAGATGTCCATGATTGGAGAGTTGAGTTACTTCCTTGGTCTTCAAATCAAACAAGTGAAGAATGGTATATTTGTGAGTTAAGGCAAGTACATCAAAGACATGCTCAAGAAGTTTGACATGAGTAATAGCAAAGCCATTAGCACACTAATGGGAACAAATGGTAATTTGGGTAGTGATGCAAGTGGCAATATGGTGGATCAAAAGTTGTGTCGGTCTATGATTGTAAGCCTACTCTATGTGACCGCATCAAGACCGGATGTCATATTTAGTGTATGCATGTGTGCAAGATTCTAAACCTCACCAAGAGAAAGTTATTTGAAGGCTACAAAGAGAATATTGAGGTACTTGAAGCATACACAAAATGTTGGTTTGTGGTATCCCAAATGAGATAAGTTTGAGCTAGTTGGTTACTTCGACTCGGATTATGCGGGATGCAAGGTTGAAAGGAAGAGCACCTCGGGCATATGTCAATTGTTGGGAAGATCACTTGTTTCATGGTCATCAAAGAAACAAAATAGTGTTGCATTATCAACCGCCGAAGCCGAATACATATCTGTCGGTAGTTGTTGTGCATAAATCCTTTGGATGAAGGCCACTTTGAATGACTTTGAAATCAAGTTCAAGAAAGTGCCATTGATTTGTGACAATGAGAGTGCTATCAATCTCACCAATAATCTAGTTCAACATGCAAGAACAAAGCACATTGATGTCCGTCACCATTTCATAGGAGATCATCAACAAAAAAAAGGACATTATAATTGAGAGTGTAGGCACCGAAGATCAACTTGTCGACATATTCACCAAGCCATTAGATGAGAAAATGTTTTGTAAGCTAAGAAATAAATTGAACATATTGGATTTCTCAAATATATGTTGATGCACCCCCACTTACATGACATGCCTCTCCTTCGAGCAATCTAAGGTAAAAGTTGATTGGCATGCATACATCCTTTGCTAAGGACTTGTTTAGTACATCTAGTCTTTCCTCATGTCTTATAGGCTCATTCATGAAAATCAAATAAATTTGATGCTTGTATGGTACCAGTATTGCTTCTATGCTTGCTATGGTCTAGTGGTAGCATATTACATATTTGTGGGCTTGTGAACCTAGTGTTTAATCTAGAAAATGAGCTATAAGTGTTTAACTCAACATGGTACAAGATAACCCTTGAAATGAGGTGTGAAGAAGCTTGTCCTTGGATCAAACCGAGTTAAATATCTTTGGCAAATGTTCTAGATTGAACTAAATTTGGAAAAATAATCCTCATCCCATTGATTGACATTGATAATCTTAACATATCTAAAATTAAACCTTTGTGATCATTGATGACAAAAGGGGAGAAATAATGCACAAAAATAGTGAAAAGACAACAAAGGGGAGAATTTTGACATAGCAGGAGAGATATGAGAGTAAGGGGATCAATTAAAATTTGAGCACATAAGTAGAGGGAGCAAGCTCATGAACTTGTTTGATGCATTTGAATGTGCATTCACATATGCTTGCTTGTATTTGAAAAGTTTAAATTCAATATACATGCTTGTGTGGTGGAAGTTAGTTATAGGTTTGATTGATGAAATGAAAAACTAGCATGCATAGGCTGAGTAACTAGACTCATGTTTATATTGTGAAAAACTAGACCCTTGCTTCTAATGTTGATCTCACGGAGTATTTTTGTTTTTGTGTATGTCTAGTTACTAATGTTGCTAAGGATGGTATATTTGGTGCACTCTGATTGGTATCACGCTTCAAAGGTCCATCTCTTATACCTTAGCATCATTTGGTAGACATTGTCCTCCCACATTTTCAATTCATGCATATGTGCAAGCTTCAATCCAAACTCTTAGCACATATGTAGGGGGAGCTAATACTATCATTTGAGGTTCATGAAACTTGTCCATATCCTTTTACACATGGTAAATATGCTAGGGCAAGCAACATGGATTCAAATGAATTTCAATTCATATCTTTGTGAAAGGGTTGTCATCAATTATTAAAAAGAGAGATATTGAAAGCTCTAGTTTGATTTTGGTGAATTGACGAAACCCTAAGTACTAACCTAGTTTAACAAAGTGATCATGAGATAGGTTGCACTATTCCAAGTGGTGGAGCAAAGGTGAAGATCATGATGATGGTGTGACCATGGTGATGATCAAGTGCTTGGACTTAGAAAAGAAGAAAGAGAAAAATAAAAAGCTCAAGGCAAAGGTGAATTTTAATAGGAGCTTTTTGGTTTAGTGATCAAGATACTTTGCGAGTGTGATCACATTTAGGATTGATAGCCGTACTATTAAGAGGGGGTGAAACTCGTATTAAAATGCGGTTATCAAAGTGCCACTAGATGCTCTAACTCATGGCGTATGCATTTAGATCTAGTGGAGTGCTAACACCCTTGAAAATATTTGTGAAAATATGCTAACACACGTGCACAAGATGATACACTTGGTGGTTAGCATAGTTGAGCAAGGATGGATAAGTTGGTGAAGTGAAGAAGTTGATTTTCACTGAAAGTCAGTGATCGAACGCAGCTCACGGTGTGATAGAACGCTAGGTCAGTGAGTCCGGTCATTTATAAAAAATGAAGAGGCGATTCGGGCTGTGACTTGGGTAGTGACCGGACGCTGGGTCAACCTGTGACTGTGGGGGTATGACCCCCTATACCCACAGGGCCGTATATGGGCCGAGCCGCCAGGGGAGGCCCAGCCCACAAGACTATGCCACGCGGAGCATGGCATAGGTCGACGTGCCTTGCAAGGTTATGCAAAGATCCTTGGCGATCAAGGATAATCTGTTCGGATATGTAAGATCCCGTAATATCTGTAATTCCTATCTTGTAAATCGATCGAGATAGAAACAACCGACTTATAACCCTACCCTCCGAGCTATATAAGGCGTGTAGGGACCTCCCTCGTTTTCATCGAATCTCTCATAATACAATCCACAAAGACACATGATAGGGTATTACGTCAAGCTGATGGCCTAAACCTGTCTAATCATTGTCTCTTGCATTCTGTGTCATTATCCGGTTCCCTCATGCGCACCTCCACCGATTCATCTACTACTATGGGCATACTCCTCGATAGACTGTCAGACGTATTTCGTCGATAGTGGCGCACTAGGTAGGGGTGTGCGTGCTGAATCCATGGCGAGCTAGATGGTCCGCTTTCCGAGCTCCATGGCCCCTTCGAGCTAGGCCAGATCTTCACGATTGGATCCATGACCTTGGTCGTCGACCCCGATGGCAGCGGGGAGATCACGGAGGTAGCACATGATCACCTTGCGCCGATTGCACCAACACTTGTAACAACATCTCCGATCCCAGTGTCCCGCCACTAGGTTAGGAGATCCATCAGCAATGATGACCTGATCGCATCCATCGATCGGGTCACAAACCGCTTAGCGGAATGCCCCCTCATGGATTCGGTCTTAGATCAATCTAGAGCGAGTGATGAATTTCTTGCACTCCAAGATCACCAAGCCACTGCAACCGAGTGACCTGCTCGACCACATCGTTTGAGGCGGTTAGATTCTGATCTGGTGATCACGACCACTCCAGAGGGGCACACGGCGTGGTGCTGACCACTTCCTACTACCGGCCTACGCTTGGCCGATTATGAGGCCCCGATGGAGAATCCGCCAAAGCCCTATCCCTTCTGGTTGGAGGGTGCAGGATCTGCATACCAGAACGCCATCCACCACCTCTTTGCCGACCACGTCGAGCGTGATTGTGTCACCGACCTCTACATGATTGATCCGACTAAGTACGATCAACCCACGCCCGTGTTCAATATGGTGGCCATTCGCTAGCTTACGGATGACTCCCTCCATGAAGTCCTAGAGGAGAGCCCTGACGATTACTCCGAGGGCTCAACCAAGACTACATCGACCTGCCCTACTTTCCCTTCGGGGTTCGGGGGCGTTATTTTCTACGTCAGCCATGACAGCGCCTCTAGGGACGACGAAACCTCCAATGAGCACAATGCTCGCCTAGCGAATAACACCGATTGCCAACATCGCCATGTCACAGAGGTGGCCCATGGGGGCGACGTGGATGGACATGGCCCACCATGCTAGGGGCATAATCTGGAGGAGGAGTTCGACATGGTACGGCAAATTACCTAGACAACATGCGAAGATACTATAACCGCAACGTCAATGATCGATTTTTCATGGTCGGAGACTTAGTGCTATGTAAGAAGCAGAAGACTAACGGGATGCACAAGCTTTCCTCACCCTAGAAGGGCCCCTTTATCATCAAGGCGGTCACCCGACCAGGATCCTACAGATTATGCGACATGAATAAGAGAGATGTCCCAAACTCTTGGCACATCAACCTCCTTAGGCGTTTTTACCCTTGAAGTGTTCATTTCAAAGATATGTACCTTTCATATTTGTGTATTCAATAAAGCTTTTCCCCTGATGTTTCTCCATATTGTTTTCTCCATGCTTTTTTGCTAAGTGAATCTTTTTCTCCGAACAACATCTTAAAGATGACCTGCAAACTATGCCTAAGGCAAATCCCTAAACAGTCATGTTGACACTTAGATGTTTCTAGAGACGGCCCTGTCTCTGGTTTCTCCCTACATGTGCACGAGCATCTACCCTCTGTGTTATGGGTGGCCGGTAGCGGCTCTTGGCGACGCTTTGTTCTTCCTACACGCATACGGACTCCATGCTCCGCATTACGGTTAACGGGCTAGCTAAGGCTGGAGGCTCAGCTACACACAAACTTCTCTGATGGTTTATATTAAATATAAACACAAACCCTGTCATAACACTAAGTGTTCGCCAAAAGCTGCTAAGTGCTTATACACAATGTTGTAACATAATTTTTTCTGAATCTATTGGGTACTGCTTCCTCCCTCGTCAAGTAGGTCGATGTCTCCAGCCAACCTCTTCCCTGGCTCTTCCGCCTCATCCTCTAGCTTGGTGATCTTTGTCGCATCTATTCCGTGGGCATAGCCGATCACCACACACTAGAGATCCATCGTAGGGTAGTGCGACCGTAGCTAGGCAAGTGCATGGATGACGTCTCCATGGGCGGCACGGCATGTGAACTCCTTGAAGTTCGACCATACCGTACGGCACCGGTCTAGGATCGACTGGGGTCTCGGGTCTCCAGGCAGTAGCTCTCTCCCTTCGGATGGTTCGAAGCCAATGCAGTCAAGCACGAGCTTGATTCCCGCTTTCATCGCTTCAATCTCTTCGTCCCACGCTTTTACTTGGTCTTCAAAGACCTAGAACTACGCGAGCGCCTAGTGCCGATACTCTGCAAAAAAGTGACTGTATGCTAAGCATGCGTTCAATGCTGCATAGGTAAAAGTAAAATGCTAGGCACTCACGTCGAAGATTTTTAGCTATCTTCTCGACCTTTTTGTCTGCCTCCTCCTTCGCCGCAGTCAGCTACATGATGGCCTCCCGGGAAAGGCCAAGCTCCATTTCCAATGTTGTATATCATAGCCAGATGTCTCACAACACTGAGCATTAACAATACAAGATCAAAAGTCATACCTTTCTATTGGTCGGTACTATGGCCAAGCTGCTCGGCCAGCAAATGGTTCTCCGCCTCCATCTACCGGTGCTCCATCTCCAACGCTAGGACTTTCACCTCCAGGTCTTCTTTGTGGTGGCGTCCTCAGAGTAGACGCACCTGGATGTCATCCCTCGACGCCTACAGACTCTTGTTCTCCTCTAGCACCAGGGCCATCTCCTCTAGTTGCCGTTGGCGCTGCTCGAAAACTTTCATGACGTTCTGCAATGAGCAAGGGGTTAAAAAGATTGCGATCATCAAGGGACACAATAGAAGGATTTCTTTCAAGCTTACCTCAATACAGCCGATCATTGTCGTTAGGTCGGTCCTCAACCTCTTTATTTCTGTGCTCGTCTCCCCCTCCTCCAGCATCTCAAACTCCTCACCGCACTGGATAACTGTGCGGAGGAGCTAGGGAGGCGAAGAGGGCTCCCGCGTGATTTCTTCAACTTCGACAGCAACCGCCCATAGAGGTGCCCTCCTTGGTCGCTGCTATGCTCGGACGGGTTGTTCGAGCCTTGCCTCTGCTGTTGACACTACCGGTGCCATTGTTTGCTCAGCAATCATGGGCGGCTCCCATGGCGCGTTGCTCGGCACATCCCTTGTGGCCTCTGCTCCTACTCTGGTAGGATCAGCTGACGTTGCCGCTGCGCCCCACAACCCCTCATCGCTCGGATCACCTTCATCATGCACCCCTACCTCCAGGCAAGGTCGGGCCGGTAACTTGCGGCTCCTTCATGGTAGGGGCGGCTGGTTCCGCAACCGATGGTTGCTCTACCACGACGGAAACTTGATCTGCTCCCCTTTGTCCCTACTAGGCATGGGGAATTTCTGGATCCACTGCACGCTCCATGCCATCAGCAGCAGTAGCCTACAAGTCCTCATTTGACTTCGCACTTCGACACACAAACAACTCGTCAAGAATTAGCACACCACGCTCAAAAAATATTTACACATAAAGAGGGGAACTTACAATTAGGACTCCCACCGTGCTGTTCGGAACCAGCACGTTCGCTCAGAATCGCCCACTCCAGCATCTGAGCTGCACGGCACCTCCACGAACGCCACGCGGAGTAACCCGCATAGTCTTAGGGGCTTCGATGGCCGCCTACGCTGCCGCCACTAGAGTTGTCTGTGCTGTCTCGGGGACTACGGTAGTCGTCTAGGCTGCCACTACCAGTGTCGTCTGAGCTGTCACTACGGGTACCTCCCGAGTACTATCGGGCACCGACATCATGGTCTCCCATGTCTGCCACCTTTTGCGTGTCTCCACCCCTATCGGCGTAGATGGCGGAGGAGTCATGGCCCCCGAGGAAGGAGGCGCCGCCGTCTCATCATCGTCTGATGAGCTTGACACATACATCTACCATCTTCAGGGCTGGGCGGTAGCTCCAATGCTCACTGGCTTCTCTTCACGACGAGATGACCCCATTGTCTTCCTGCTATTTGGGGATGGCTCCTTGTCAGCAGGCCGCTTCCCCCGGAGCTTCTCATGGACATACGACATTCGCTCGTCTTTGTCTATGTCATCAAGGTTGGCCAAGCTGTCCTCGCCTATCTCCCAGCTGGCCCAATGCCGGGGACTGCTCAGCCGGGTGTCAACCCCCTTGGCCAATCCGCTGATGGCACCACCGAGAAGTACATCGCCCGGTCTTGCCCATGAATCTTTAGGAACACAAATAAGTGTGTTTCAATAGACAAAGGAATAAATGAATCCAAAAATAAAACTCTTACCTGTGGTGGGAGGTTCCCTACATGGAAGGGCCTTTGTTGGTCATCGATCCTAAGATGCTCCGCAAGGTTGAACATTGTGGAGATGCGCCGTTTAACTTCATCTCGACTGATCTCCTCGGGCACCTCACGGGTCCCATCGGTCTCCCCCCGGAATTCATATCCAGGATGTGCCCTCTCCTTGCTGGGCTAGACTCACCGAAAAGTGAAATTTGTTGCCACGATCACCCCATCCAATCTTCTCCGATCTATCAGCACCAGGAGCTCCATCACTTGCTCCATCCCATTTTCGCTAGGCCTCTCCGACCACCTAGCATTGCTAATGGGGATCTGATCCACGTCGCATGCCACATACAGCTCCACCTATGGCATGTAGAACCATCGCTGCGCCTAATACTTCACATTCGTGTTCAAAGGGGTGGCGATGTATTGACCCACCATCCTGTCCTAGAGTTGCAAGTATGCCCTTCCTACAATCCTAGATCCAGACCCCTCGGGCTTTCAAGCAGAACAAGTGGTGGAAGAGATCAAAATGGGGTTGAATGCCAAGATAAGCCTTGTAGAAATGGATGAAGACAGAGATATGAAGGATGGAGTTTGGGCTCAGAGTGCAAAGACTAATCCCGTAATAATCAATCAACCCGCGGAGGAACGGATGGATTCGAACACCAAATCCATGGTAGAAATAATCTTCAAAAACTACTAGTTCATCACCATGAGGAGTAGGAAAGCTCTCATCGTGAGCCAGATGCCATCCCCCCATCACCCTATCGGGCAGGATGTCGTGCACCACCAACTGATTGAGCGCTGCCTCGTTGCTGACGGACTCCATCCATTCCTCAGCACGATTGAGCTCGCGCGATCCCTAACTCGATGCCATCTCATAGATCTATGGCCTGGAGGAGACTACGCGCTTGCGGTTGCTCTGATGGCGGAGCAGTTGCCAGGCGCATTAGCGTGGGAGCGAGGAGGACGATGAAGCGGCGAAGATAGTGGGGAATGTGTGCCGGGGCCACAGTGCTCTTATAACCATTCGACCCCTGACCATCCTCCTTCTAGGATTTTTGGGAAACTACGCCTGCCTCGCCGCATTCTCCCCTGAAATCTCCGCGTGCCCCGCTAGATTGCTAAATGGGCCTGGTGGGCCACCGCGTTAAACGTAGGCCGACAAAATAGATTTCAATGATAAGTGTCGCTTCGACGGAGTTTTTCAGATATTTTTTCTCTCTGGCCCTGCTACAAGATATCTTCGTAATCTTCTAGCAGGCTCGGGGACTACGTGTGTACACGCCATCTGGCGAAGACTGTATAATTTTTCTCAGCTAAGTTGGGGACTGCTTCGGCACCTGAAGACTACTGTTTTGGACCCTGGCACCATGTGAATACTTCACCCACTGTCAGGCTCGGGGACTGAGTGAGCACACTTCACCTGGCGGTGAATGAGCTTATCTCTGGACTTGGTCTTCTACAAAGCGACTAAGTCATAAACTATAATCGTTCAAGATCCCTGTTTCGGCTGTAAGAGCCAATTTTTCCTAAGGCATTGATGCTAAGCATCTATCTTCGTTCCTAAGGGACTAAGTTCCTCCGTGCTGACTAAGTCAGGGATGCTAAGCATCAATTTCACCGTCTAGAACTTAAGTGGGCACACTTCATCTAAGATGAAGGCTTCAAAAAATTTTACTTGAGCACCTTACATCCTTCTGGCAAACCTTGCTTTTAAGTGAGTTCAAGCTCGGCACCCAAACAAACAGCTCAGACGCTAGCCTCAATAGCTCGGACGCTGGCCTCAACAGCTCGGACACTAGGCTCAACTGCTCGGACAAGCTCAAGACGGTATTGCTCAGCGGATACAAGATGCTCGAGGACTAGCTGTGGGTGTATGACCCCCAATACCCACAGGGCCATACATGGGCTGAGCCACCAGGGGAGGCCTAGCCCACAAGACTACACCACGTGGAGCATGGCACAGGTCGCCGTGCCTCGCAAGGTTACGCAAAGATCCTTAGCGATCAAGGATAATCTGTTCAGATATGCAAGATCCCGCAATCTCTATAATTCATATCTTATAAACCGATCGGGATAGAAACAACCAACATGTAACCTTACCCCCGGGCTATATAAGGCGGGTAGGGAACCCATTGTTTTTATCGAATCTCTCATAATACAATCCACAAAGACACAGAACATAGGGTATTACGTCAAGCTGACAGCCTGAACGTGCCTAATCGCTATCTTTTACATTATGTGTCACCATCCGGTTCCCTCACGCGCACCTCCACCGATTTATCTACTACAGTGGGCATATCTCTCGGTAGACTGCTGGACGTATTTCGTCGATAGTGATTTGACTCGTCGAGGGTGCATTTGGTCAGTGGTGACGTATGGTGACGCAACCACTGAGTTGAGGCAGTGAGGACCTGACGCGGTGGCGTGTTCGGTCGTGGCGCACCTGATGCGTCCGGTCGCTGTTTTGTCGCTCAGGGAGCTCTCTAGAAGTGACCTGACACCGTGGAGCCAAAGGGATCAGCGCGTGCGATAGCAGTTTGGTGGAGCGCGAGCTTGTGCTGATCGGGCGCAAGGTTTCGCGTTCGATCTCTTGATCGGTGCGTCCGGTCCTTCTTTAACATGAGCGCAGGAACGAACTGACCGTTGGAGAGCAGACGACCATGGTTTAAATGGGGACACGTGGACGCTGATCTACGACCGGACGCTGGGGTGCCACGCGTCCGGTCACCTCGAGGACAGTGAGATGTAGGGGGGCCAACGGCTCTATTTCGTGGGAGTTTCTATTTAAGCCCCATGGCCGGCTCAAGCTCGGCCATTTGCATTTACATAACAACTTTTTGAGCTTAGCCAAAGCCCTTCTATCCATCTCCATCATTGATTCATCTTTGTGAGATTAGGAGTGAATCCAAGTGCATTGCTTAAGTGATTGCGTCTAGAGGCACTTGGTGGTCGTGTTTCGCTGCGGGATTCGCTTGTTACTCTTGGTGGTTGTCACCACCTAGACGGCTTGGAGTAGTGAGGATCGTCGAGCGGAGGTTGGTGATTGTCTTCGGCTCCGATCATGGTGATTGTGACGGGTTCTTAACTTTTCCCTGGCGGAGAGCCAAAATGTACTCTAGTGGATTGCTCGTGGCTTGTGTGATCTTCATCTTGTATTGGTTGTGTGGCACCCAGTTGAGGGTTTGACGTATGATGCCAATTAGCACGTGAACCTTCAAGTGAGTGAATCGCCACAACGAGGACTAGTTTGCAAGCAAGTGAACCTCGATAAAAAATCTTGTGTCATCATTGTTCGAGGATTTCTTTAATTATCTTGTGATTGATTGCTTGTGATTGGCCTAATTTCTCAACACGGCGGTATAATCATCACCACCCTCTGTTGTGCACTTATATTTCTAGTGTTGTTTCGCTCTTTAGTGTAATTAGTTTTGAGAGCAAACTTGTGTCAGGTCTAGTGGTTTGTGTGACTCTTTAGTTAGCCTTTGAGAGCACACTAAATTAGGGTAGTGGCTTAGCCTTTGTGTGCTTAGAGATCATAGTCACTAGAATTGTGGTAGGTGGCTTTCATTCTTAGTAGGTAAGCGCAACACTCGTTTCGCCTCATATTTGTCTAACATCTTTTCTAATTGTTGTTATAGAAATTTTTAATAGGCTATTCACTTCCTCTAGTCGTTAGGACTTTTCAGTTGCAGGAAACCCTAGCTACCTGTGGTAGAGGTCGCGAGGGTCCGCGCGAGCGCTGACTTGCGTTTCTAACTCCGGCCAGATTCGGAACGCGCCTCCATGGTTGAACAATCCTCTTCTTTTTTTTTCCTCATCCCATTCCTGAGTTATATACCATGCCTGAACGAGCTGCAGGCCCTGCCTTTTTTCCTTCTACATTTGTGTTCTTCCTGATTGATCTCATATATTCTATCAGAGTTTGGGTTTTTGGATGCGCTCCCCTTTACCAAACGATTTTTTTTCACATTTGTGCAGTGCTCTCTTAATCATGAATAATTCAGATAGGTTCCTATGTTTCTTCATGCTTGATTCGTCAAAATAATTCATTGTAGATTTTTTATTACATATTAGATTGATTCGTTGGTTCATGAGTGTTGCTTCATTGTCAACTGCAGGAAGACACTGCAAAATGGTATATCATGGTCCCTGCCCTTCTCCCAATCCAATGGGTGCAGGTGCTAAGTAATATGCCGCAGGCCCCAGGTAAAATATTATTGTTTCTTATCCGTGCCATCATGCTCCATAGATATGCCCTTTACCTAGACACAAATCCATATGGATGGATATAATTCTAAAACCATAGGTTCGGTGGCCTATACAGTTTATGTTTCTGCAGTGCCACTTGCTCATATGGGATTATTATAGATATGGTCCGTTCATGGTTTAGCGATGGTTTGAGCATGTTCCTTTTGTTATTTTTTTTACAAGGTTGAAGTTTCAGAGCACAAAAGTTCCAGCAGGATTATCTTTTCTGCAAGTTCTCGTCATCTAAGTGCGTATTGATGATAAATTTGTACTTCAGAACACAAAAGTACCACCAGACTTGTATTTTGCCTTGAAGTTTTTTTTTGTTCCTACGGAATATATTGGTGTTGTATGAATGAAACACCTAGGAATATAATAAGCAGGGCTGGTTAGCTGGTCTCCTGAACAGGCAGCACATTTTATTTCAGTTCATTTCTTAGCATCAACGACATCTAGCTTCCAGTGATTAATTTTCTCTAGAAAAAATTCCTTTGTATGTGCTGTCGAAGAGGGGTTCCCTTCAGCGGGTGGGCTTCATTTCACCTAATTGCTGTTGAATTTATGTATCTGTAGATCGATTTTGTTCTCATGGATATCATCTAGCGCCTGCCCTATCACTGCAGCAACCAGGAGGAGAATCGGCATGCCTACATTTTTTGCTGTAACCTGTTTATTTGGTGTTTTTTTCCCTACTGGACAACGATTAAAGGTCTGGCTGCCTCTCAAAATTAACCTACCTGAAATCATTATAATATATTTTGCTTATTGGAAATTGTTGTGCAGGGCCATACGGTGGATTGAGGCTATATATGGAGCCTCGGAGGCAAAGGCATGGATTATTATTCTTATTTGAAAATGGTGAGTTCAACTATTTCAGATCCTATTTATTCTTTCTGAATATGAATACTTATAATAGTTAAGCTATGGTGTCCATGGGTATGTTGTCATGTCGGATCTATCTTTTTTTTAGAACCTGGTGCTTTTTGTGCTGCTGCTTTCCTAGGCTGCGTAGTCCCTTTTATACCGGCACAAGAAAATACTATTGTTCAAATATGCGGCCCCTCTCATCAAGCGCAATGTTTGGGTTCTTTAGGTTCAAAATTCTAAAGCCCTTCTTTACAGTAGCCAATTTGCGTAAGTAAATTGTCTTGAAGGTACATTATGTTCCTCCTCTCAATAAGCTAATCTGGGCAAGTAATAAGCCTACTACATCAGTAGGTAACTATCTCATGGTTTGTAGAGATCAGTGCCCTTTCCTCAAGGCAAATAATATTGAGAGGAGCAACATAATGTACCTTCAAGACAAATATACGAAACAGATGTAGATTGGCAACCTTACACAGGAAAAAAGAGAATTAACATTTACTATACATACTAATGCACACATGAACTTTCTATGATTTATTTAAATTAATAAATGTACTTAATAATATTCTCATCCTTTGTTCTGTATGGATCATTCATGTTCAGGCTCCCTGCTCTTTGGGTTCAAAAGTAACATTTGTTATTTCTATTGTGAGTTCTACTGATATGTCCTGCATGCTCTTTTTTCAATAACGACTCTTATAGATCTTATAGAAGCGCTTGTTAAATATATAGGCCATTGTACTGAACTTTACATTATTATGGTTCCTTTTTTTTCGACGACACAGTTAGATTCGATATATACTCAGTTACTCACTCGGACAAAGCTATTCCTCGACAAAACTGACATTGAAAAGGTAAGGCGCTGCCATCGCTTTACCCAGATTTATATACAACCTTCTACAAAAATTCAAACGTCATTGTTCGTTGAAACACCAAACAGTACACATTTAGCTGAGCCATCTGAAAACCAGAGAAATGGCTATATCCTCTGAAAAGCCAATGTGGTATACCAAAAACACAAAAATGAACTTTGCGGCTAAACTTACATGTGACTACAGCTAAATAAAGCTGAACTAGAACTACCTTTTTGATGGTACCTTTAGCTTTTTGTTTACTTATTCTTACTGTCTGATTTTTCCTCTTTTCGCAAATTACCTACATCTGCATCTATGTCCTCACAGAGGCTGATGCAGTATACCAAAAACACATAAATGAATTTAGCAGCTAAACTTACATGTGACTGTGACTAATTACAAACGGCTTAGAACTACCTTTTAGTGTTACCTTCATCTTGTTGTTTCCTTATTCTTGCTGTCTCATTTTCCCTTTTTCCACAACTTACTAAGATAATAGTAGATAGAGAATTCATACATGCCTGTGAATGCTAGGAGCATTATAATTGTCTAGAGTAACCATTTGTATGAAGTTATAATTGCTTAAAGTAACCATTTATACTTCATACGAGTCTATTTAGAATACCACTTCACATATGAGTTGCTTCAGATACAAGAAGATACCAATTACAGAAGGGTGTTCTACTTTTGGTCATGTAGTGGCATTTTTTCCATGATTTCTTTTGCCAGGAGTAATTTGGTGAGGTAACAGGAAAGACAACAGAATAATTGTAGGTGCATGCGACAATAAAATGGCAATACGTGGGAATATTTATTCTGTGCTTTCGGCCGAGTCAACAGTCCCGTACAACTATTCTACATAATAGTTTAGCATAACTAAATAATAAAAGGTACGACCTATGGTTCAAATCTGCAGTCTTATCCAATATTGACAGTTTGCTAGGTTTTTTTAGAAGAACTATACAGATGCATCTACGTGAAATATATATATGGATGGATTCTACTACTTTACTAGGCATGGATGTATGGAACATGAAATAACTTTGAGATGATTTATATGTGTGTTCCCTTCATTCCAGAATCGTCCACCACATTATCGCAGCAGCGCTACCTTTGAGACTACGTCACCGGAAATCGTGAGAGATTTGTTCTGGTATGATGAGTTCTGCACTAAAAACAGCTGGGATGACATGTTTGTTTAGCATGAGACCCTGAAATAACTTTGAGATGATTTATATGTGTGTTTCCTTCATTCCAGAATTGTCCACCACATTATCGCAGCAGCGCTACCTTTGAGACTACGTCACCGGAAATCGTGAGAGATTTGTTCTGGTAAGATGAGTTCCGGATTAAAAACAGCTGGGATGACATGTTTGTTTAGCATGAGACCCTGAAGGTGTGCACCAAGATTGGAACAATGGTTATCCGGTGAGTAAAGAATGTGAGTGTTTTGCATCATATCTCTCGTGATGATTGTTGAGCTGAAACTATGGCATATTGCTCATAGTTGATGGGCGATTCTCACGAGCAGTTCCCATTCTTATGCAGTGACTGCGAGTGCATCATAGGGCGCAGGATATGGGCATCTGGACAGACCTTTTGCTGTGTAACCAAGGTATGGGACATCATAGCTTATATGAACAAATTTCCGCTGCGTGATTGCGTTGACGCCCCTGTTCGGCTATCCTTGTACTGAGTGATGACTTAGACCTAGAAATTGCTAGCGGTCTCTGCTATGAGAATTTTTTTGGAAAGCAAAAGCAAAACAAAAAAGATAAGGAATCATTGTTTACCTTTTGTGACCTCTTACTCTAGAATAACGAATATGTTTTGCGCCATACTAAAAAATGTTAACTGCTTGCTCTATGCCACCTTTTTCAGACTGAAATCCTAGGTTAATATGGATAAATCACTGTTATTAGGAACTATGGCACTACTGCCTTTCCTAGGCTCTATCCCTTTCTATTGTACAAACTCTACCTTAGTAAACTATTGTTAAATCACTCCTCGCTACATGTCTTCGTATGGTGGATTAACAGACTACTATATGTACTTTTATATAATGACATGCTCATGTTTCCTACTATATCACTTTCTCTGAAGTTTTGTGCTGCACCTGTATCAAACCAACCATATTGCACCTCGGCAAGTAATACTTTGTAGTAACAGGCATCTTTTTCTGTAAGCTTAAGGCAGTAAAGAATATGCTTATTCAGTGTTCTTACTCTCTTGTTTAAAATTGTACTTGGACACTAATTATCAGTCCAAATCTGTTAGCGGTGCCATTTCCGCTGAAATAACCAGGCTCTATAGCATATATAGTGCAAAAATAGCTTCCGTTTCAAAAACAGTACCTTACTGTGTTTTGAATATTTCAGGTACCATGCCCTCTTTACAGTGCTTATACCAATTATCAGTAGAAACCTGTTAGTAGTACATGTACATACCATAGGTTCTTACAGCTATTTTCCAGCCATTTATTACCAAGTCCAGTCATGTATCTGTCAAATTTATACATAGTTTAATTGTACATATCCAACTACAATCTTTCCTTTTTCTTTTATCCCCAAAAATTGCTTCCTCGACAGGCTTTGGCATGTGCCATACTTTAAATTTCTGTGATATGGAAGCTTCAAGACCTCTTTTCATCACAAATACACGTTGTTTTATATGACCAGCAGGATTGATATTACATAACAACTGAACAATTTTTTTTTCATATGCACCTTTACATTTTACCTTTCCCAAAAAAAAGTACATCATACATGCCCTATACATATCGTTAAACCACTAAATTTCTCTCTTTTACGCCGTCAACGCTTTATTCCAGGTTCATGAATTACTGATTTATTCTCTGTTTCTGGCACCAGGTTACTTTGACCAAGAAAACGAGCAGCTTACTATTTTGTGACCTATACAGTCACTTGCTCCACGGGAGAAAAATGGCTGATATGTCCGGTGCATGTCAAGCTTCTTAGGTTGTTAAGGGTTCCAACAGCACCGTAGCAAAAAACTATACCTTATAAACCAGTTATCTTCCTCATCGACCTCTTGTGTGTATGTTAACCAGGTAAACGTACCCTCTACTAGCATAAATGTGACGTACTTTTTACCACCTTCGATTAGCTAAAACCAAGTGCTCCTTGCAAGAACTTAGATGCTTATTTATTCGCCCGTTCAAAAACATGTATGGCTGAACCCATCGCAAGTGCTGTAGTGACAATTCCATGTACAATAACTGTATATCCTATGGTACACCATACATTAGCGCTGCCATATGCCTGTACCTCTGTACTTTAGCTATGCTGTAAATCTCTGTCAGTGAAGGTACCATGTAAATCACCGCACCTATGACATGCACCACTGGAAAACTGGACTTTGCCGAGTGCCTGAGACTTTGCCGAGTACTTTTTATCGGGGCACTCGGCAAAGCTATATTTTGCCGAGTGCCGCACTCGGCAAAATAAAGCATTCGACAAAGGTGGCTTTGCCGAGTGCCAGGCACTCGGTAAAGCCTGGCTCTCGGCAAACCTGGGTTTTGCCGAGTGCCGCGGCACTCGGCAAAGATCCCACTCGGCAAAAGGTGGCCGGCCCGTGACGGCGTCCACCTGCCGTCAGATTTTGCCGAGTGCCTAACGACTGGCACTCGGCAATTTTTTTTTATTTTTAAAAACTTAATTTGCCGAGTGTCAGCCCCAGGCACTCGACAATTTTTTTTTTTAAAAACATATTTTGCCGAGTGCCAGCCCATGACACTCGGCATTTTTTTAAAAAATATTTTGCCGAGTGCCAAAGATAGGCACTCGGCAATTTTTTTTTATTTTTTAAAACTTATTTTGCCGAGAGCCAGACCCAGGCACTCGGCAAATTTTTGTTTTATTTTTTAAAAACATATTTTGCCGAGTGTAAGCCTTGGGCACTCGGCAATTTTTTTTTCATTTTTTAAAACTTATTTTGCCGAGTGCCAGTGCCAGGCACTCGGCAATTTTTTTTTTATTTTTGAAAATCAACTTTGCCGAGTGCCCCCCATGGCACTCGGCAAATTTTTTTTTTGGCCCTATTTTTTTTCTAGGGCCTTGTGACAGTATGTCAAACTCTATTTTAAAATTTGGGGCAATTTTGACTTTTTTGATATATTTCATTAGTTTATTTCGTTTCGTCGAATTTTTCGGGATATTTCAAATTTGAACTGCAGGTACATGGAATAATGGACTTTGGTCATCCAAAAATTGATACTCATGATATTTAGGGTATGTTTAGGCCGTATCCAGAAACTCACATGAAATCTCGAGCATCTCGTTGACGTAACATGTCGAGGTACTTGCCGGAAATGTGATTTTAAATTATATAAAATACAAACGAAGTCCGAAAATCACGAAACTTGTCGAGGTGTCGTGTTATCGCATGTGGAGGCTGTGGTAAAAAATTGTGAAGGTTTCGAGGAAGTTGTGAAGTCGGATACCAAAAACCTAGACATCTCGGACCTTCGTCTCTGTGTCCTCAGGTAGCCCTCACCTCCTGTTCCTCGCCCGCAGCATCGAGGCCAATCCTCCAGGCGCATTGTTTCCTCCGTGCTCTGCTTAGGCCCACCATCAAGACAGTGCCAAGCAGCAGCTGCAGGTCACCACATTCTGCAATGTCGTGAGTCCGTGACGCCCACTAGGTGTTCGAAGAAATGCCGATGGGTATGCAATAGTCGATTTCGTCTTCGCTCATGCTTTGCTTGACCTGGATGTGTGCTCATCTGTCTCTTCTGCTTCTTCCTTCTTCCTCTTCTTACCACTTCTCAGGATGGTGCTTTTGGGATTCAGTGCGCCTTGGGTACGCTTACTGCTAATGGCACCAGTTAATTAACTAATCCTTTTGTTCCCCTATGATGTTAGCTGCTGTTGGCCATTGCGTTTTTACATATTGCCTTTTTATGCAGCTGATATGCCCCTAACAGAACCTGCTGCTGAAGCACGCAATAAAAAAGGCAGCTGTATCTTTTGGATGAAGAGGTATGCATTCATGTTCTAAGTTTATCTACCACAAAAGATTTAAAATCCGCTTACGTATGGTCTCATTACACAAAATGTTCTTAACAGCGAGTGTGCTGATATATTAATTTGTTATTATTACATATGTTCTCATCGAGTCCAGGAAAAAAATTGCCACCAAGTCTACTATTGTATTGCTTTGGTAAATAGTCTGGGGTCACCTACATGAACCACACAGACCTCAAATGCGTGGCATAAAAAACGATGGATGATAAAGATTTTTTTCTTCTTCAATTAGATACCAGAAAGCTAGGTTCCTCCCCATCCGTTAACCCCTTCCTTCTAACGCAGTTTATGTTTCAATGTTCTTACCTATTACCATTCTATACTGCTGTTATGCCCCCAACAGGACCTCCTGCTGATGCACACTAGCAACGAAAGGCAGCCACAGCTTTTGGAAGAGGATGCTAGTACACAATCTCTGCTCCAGTGTACTTCCATTTTTTCTCGAAAGGACACAGCCATCTGCTTATTCGACATCCATATGCAACTGCACTGTTACGAGGTTTACCAATTTCTGAGATAAATTGCAAATCCTAGCACTTGCTCTGCTCTGCTCAATCGAATGTACTAGGGTTTATGCAAATTCTGATATAAATAAACATTGTTTCATGTAGATAATTATTTAGGAATTGTATACAAATATATACATTTGTTTTTCTTATCTGCACAAATGAATTAGACAGAATGTACCAGGGTTTATACAATTTCTGAGATATGTAAACATTTTTTCCATTGGTGTAGGAGAGCTATCTAGGGATCGTACAATAACTTGTACAGATCTGTATATACTTGTAACCAAACTTTTTCTTATCTGCACAAATGAATTAGAAATAATAAACTATGGTTTATGCAAATTTTGAGATAGATAAACATTTTTTTTGCAATTGTACAGTAATTTGTATAGATCGGTACTTTTTTTTTTGCCAATTGTCCAAACCAAACTTTTCTGATCCGCACAAATTTAGAAGAGCATGATTTGTTTGGAGTTTCAACCTGTTTTATTGGTACAAGCTTGCTGTTGAGTCAATTGGAATCAGGGGGAGCCTTGAAGAAAGCTAAAATGAAAAAATGTAATTGCCAATAGGAGATGAGGATTCATGCTTGATTTTTCTGGAAGTGATGGTTTTACTGATATTTGACGTTGCAAACAGAAATTGCTTAAATGAGTTGTCCTGGAGGTCGTGAAAAGGATGAGTTATCCCCAGTAGCAGATACTGGCTCAGGATATTCATTAGCTTCCCACGAGGTAAAGCGATATACCAATATATTATCGATTCTGTGCCATATAGAATATATAGCTTTTGACGAGTCTGTCTAACATGTGCCTGAGCTTACGAGATCCACAAGCTTATGGATTATCTTGTGATAACCTGATCCCCTGGGTATTTAAATTGGATATTTTTTATGCTTTTGAGATATAGCTTGGCCTCATATTGAACTATTTGAGACTTTTAAAATGCAGTGACAGTGGGTGGACAAATAGCTGAGGTGCATAATCCCCTTATAGTAGCTGAGCCATTGCTTCTATAGTGGTCATGCTCTTGTCTTTTGTTTTCAATGATAGGATTCATGCACAGTTTTATATCTTAGATGTCTGCACGCTGGTCTTCAACAGCGATGCATGTTTCATTTCTTGGTTCCTTGTGTGATTATCTTATGAGTTCCGGAAATGCAGTTTATGTAAGCAAAATTTGCCATAGAGGTTGACTGGCAAGCTTTTATCATCACTAATTACTAATTACGAAATGCCGTAAAGGATATGCCTCTGTTTCGGAGAAAATGATAACTATTATTGTCAAAGGCTAAAGCACTTCGAATGATTATACTTACTACATGAGTGAGGTTGTTAGTGGATCTATGATCTTTACCTATCTGTGCCTATTGGTTAACTTTCATTTTTTTGAGTTACCTGTTTTATTAGGTCATTACTCATTAGTAAAGAACATTACAAGAAAGGATCAGTTATCTTGCTTACTGCTTTGAGCTTACTGTCCAAGATTTCACAAGGTTTTTTATTAAATTTTGTTATGTTTATTCATTTTGAACTATTTGACATGTATGTACTAACGCTTGTTGTTCATTCTTTGTACATTACAGGTGACAGAACAAAGATGGGCAAGCATCGGGTGTCCAAGTGCAGTTGCCAGCTCGGCCTTCGTGCCGTTGTGATTTTCGGCCTTCGCACCGTTGGGATTGTCGGCCTTATAGCCGTTGGGATTGTCGGCCTTCGTGCCGTTGTTTCTTGCAGGTTGGAAACCTCCTCGTGCAGGGGAGGTGCTGTCGAAATTTTCAATTTTGAGTCTAACACATGTAATCTCTTCTCTTTTGTGCAGCCTCCATCGGTGGGTTCAAACAATCCTGCTACCGTGTCACCGGCGGCTGATCGCGTCAACCCTTCGCCGCAGTCCGGTCCTTCACCGCAGTTCGGGGGGCCACACCTGCAGTCTCCGTCGCCGTAGTAGGGATGTTGAATTTTGTGATGTTGAACTTGTAATAATAAACTTATGATGTTGAACTTTTGTGCATTTGTGATGGATTTTCGATAGATTTATTAAATATGCGTGTGCTTGTGATATATAATGCATGTTGGTGATATAGATGTGATGATTGATGTATATATATATATATTGTCTGTTATAATGGAATGTAAAAAAAATGCAATTCTCGGGGTCTTTGCCGAGTGCCACGGGCAAGGCACTCGGCAAAGATTTTTCAAAAAAAATATATATAATTTATTTGCCGAGTGCCTCGCCGCGCCACTCGGCAAAGTATTGTTTTTAAAAAAATTTAGAAATTCTTTGCCGAGTGCCTAAACAGGGGCACTCGGCAAAGAAATTATTTAAAAAAAAATAAAAAAAACTTTGCCGAGTGCCTGGGCAGGGGCACTCGGCAAAGTAATTTTTTTAAAAAAATAAAAAAACTTTGCCGAGTGCCTAGGCAGGGGCAATCGGCAAAGTACTTTTTTAAAAAAAATAAAAAAAACTTTGCCGAGTGCCTGGGCTGGGGCACTCGGCAAAGTAATTTTTTTAAAAAATAATTTTTTTTGCCGAGTGTTGGGTCGGGCACTCGGCAAAATAACCGTTAACGGTCGGCGCTGCAACGGCGGGAAATATTTTGCCGAGTGCCGCCCCAAGCACTCGGCAATTTTTTTTATTTTGCCGAGTGCCCCGATAAAAAGCACTCGGCAAAGACCCTTTGCCGAGAAAAATTTTGTCGAGCGGACTTTGCTGAGTGCTACACTCGACAAAGTCTTTGCCGAGTGCAAAGGGCTCTTTGCCGAGTGTAAAAACACTCGGCAAAGCCGCGGCCTCCAGTAGTGATGTGCATCATACATAAAAAAATTCTGACCATAGTTCTTTGCCCTCGCGCGTGAGGGCGCGCACCCTTCACTAGTCATAGAATTGCAAAGATAGTAGAAGATTGCCGATGGCAAAAAGTGACGGGTCGATTCCCGCCGCCGGCACGCGAATCAAGCCGAGAGAAACCACGTGGAGCAGATCCTGAGCTCTCCCGGACTTAGGAGGACACCGGACCGTATGGTCGTGACTTAGGGCGTGCCAGTCAATTTGACCCTGCAATTGATAAGGAGACAAGATTGATCAGTAATTTAAGGTGAAATATGCCGGTGTTTGTCCAGACAGTTCTAAATGTGCGGCTAAGTAACCGATGAGATAAGGCTATCGACTAGAGAGTCGATATCCAGCATGTTCATGATGCATGATAAGCAAAAAAAAACGAGCATATCAGCAATTGTCAGTTATTCAATTGTATAAATCGAAACAACCGATGATCATGAAAACATGCGAAAGGTGTAAAAAGTAGACGGGAAAGCATTGAATAAGAAACATACTAGCTTTTAACCAAGACAAAAATAAGTAAAAGCAAGTAAATAGCCAATATATTCTCAATGTGCGGGCTATCGGCTAAAATAGTCGATTCCGATGAAAGTAAACCCGTAACATGCAAACACTCAACCATTAAACGTGGATAAGTTCATACGCTCATCAGATCTAATCTACTATCTCTAACAGTGGGGTTCGAGCCAGACCGATGCAACCATGATAAAGATAACATGTTAAACCTTCAAAGAATACGAATCTATACACGCTCAACAGAATCGTGAAAACGTGCTACGATTGTGGAAGCACAGGCGATCGGCTAAATAGCCGATGCGAACATAGCATATAGCCAGAGACTATGTTTGACCATAAGCAAAACTTACTATTTAACGATTTCCGATCTATAGTGCTAACAATGGGGGTCGACCGGATCGATGGCAGCCATAATATCAGTTCTAGACCAGATTTCATCAACTAGCAAACTTTAACTAGGGTTAAATATGTCCTGACCACATGCTATCTTTGATCAAGATCGGCTAAGCTAACCGAGACCATCGTCAAAGCGAGATGTAAATAGGGAAAAGTAACAAGACAATGATTTGAAGAGATTTAAAGCCGATCCGTTTCAATTTTAATCGGGCAAGGGGTGATTTTGTTACAAATAGTAAGAAACTAAATATAATAAGACCGATAACTAGCAAATCTATTAAAAACAACAAGGGAATCTTACCGATGTTAATAGATTTAGTCGATAACTAATCTGTATCAAAATTTATATGAGATACCGGACCGATGCAGCCGTACAAATTTTGATAAGAATCGAGGGTAACTTGTATCAGTAATTGTAAGAGATACGAGCCGGACGGATGCAGTCTTACAATTAACTGACGATAACTAACTTATACCAAACTTGTAAGAGGTCCGACCTAACCGATGCAGCCTTACAAACAAAATATAAGTCGTGATGGATACTCACAGATAAACCGGATGTCGAACTTAACCGATGGCAGCCCTACTTGCCGAAGAACTCGCTGAAATATACTCTACTCCTACTCTAGGGGGTGGCGTAAGCTAAAAAGTAAAGGTACTAGTTTTTTATTGATCGCTGAGATGTCTACTACAATAGCCGGAGTTTAACATTTGTACCCAAGGCTTGACTATGAGTCGCAGTCGAATAAGATCGATCACAAAACTTGGAAAAGAAAGAAACATCCTAATTTATGATAACTTGGACTCCAAACTTCCCCTTCTTGTGGAATCCGTCATGTTTTCCTGCTCCCGATCAATGCCATTTTAGCTGCCGGAGTCTCCTTCGAGATGACGATGTTATTGAAATCCAGCTAACTCAAGAGCGTCTTGACCAGCCAATTCTTAACTCATCACGACTCTTTTCGGTGCACTCTGAATTATGGGTCTCATGCAACGAACTAAATTCCGGTGTCAACAAAGATGTAGGATGAGAGTCCATGACAAGGCAAGTGGGAATAATATGGACTAATAATGGATTTATCTTGATATGCAAAATTCTGCGTCCCTTTCGCCAAGACATTCTTAGGGCTTGTTCGGAATACGGGATTTTTTTTTTTCTGTTCCTATGTTTTTTTCTGTGAAATTGAACTGATTTATGTTGAAATTCCTACGTGATTCATGTGAAATTCCTGCGTTCCAAATAGTGCCTTGGGGCTTTTATTCTTACATTTATGAGTGTTAGTGCCCCGCAAAAATAAGTTGCATAAGAATGAAGCCAAAAGCTACTCCATGCAGGTGGTGTCGCACTCAAGTCCTATGCGACGAGGATTTTTTCCCTTGGTTCATGACCAAATTACATGCCTTCAATAGATGGATTGATCTATATGGGGAAATATTTAATCTAGAACCCTAGCAAACCCGAGTTGCTTTAACTTTTCGCGTTGCCGGAGCAGCTCTGCAATAACCATGCTGTGCCGGGCATCGGCAACATCGTACATATCGCAAAAAGCTCCAACAGCCCTGGATCATTACGTTGCATCTCCGACTTGCCGTCGTTTCCCTTGGCTCTCTGCCCGCCTCTAAGCACGTCGGCAACCTTCTTGGTCTCATCCCAACCGTCGTTGTTGATCTCAGTCACCCTTCTTTTTTTTTTCCCGCGTTTGATGCTAGCTGCTGCAGTCGTTGACAGTGGTGTCTTCTTCCCTTGGTTGTGTCGCCATTTCGTGCCCTCCTGGGTCGTGCGTTTGTGCTACTAATAATGCTCTAAGTCGATTCTCTACCCCGTTCTCCCCTACGCGCCTCTTCTTTTATAGCCAGCTTTATTTTACGCGTCACGTACAGGCCGACTCGACTTCCATATTCGTGCGTTTCCTCCTCTGAGTCGAGGCCCGAGTCCGATACGATACGATCTGAGGGCCCACGCAGGACCGTAGGGAGACGCAAGGACGACGCCCTTGCTCTCCCCCGTCGTGCCCGAAGCGAAGAGTACAGCAGCGCGGCCGCCGTGTCGCTCCGCTTGGTCGGCGAGCGCCGGTACTCCGTCTCCTGCACCCCGTCGACGAGGCGCGCAGAGGTCCGAGTAGAGCGTAACGTTGGCGCCTGAAAGGCACGGTCACGGAGGCGGTGGCGTCGCCGTCGAGGAAGATAGCGGGGAGCCGGAGCTCCACGACCTTGGGCAGGAGGTCGGAGACTCTGACGATGAGCCCCACGCGGGCGTCGGCGACCTGCTTGGCGATCTCTCTAGCGGTGTATAGTGGGTTGGTCATAGTTGCGTTGCGCGCGCCGCGCGAGTGCGGCGAAGGTGAAGGCGCTGCCGGTGACGGTGTCGACCAGCGCGTCGGCGTGGTGGAAGATGAGGTCGTTGAGGGAGAGGGAGAGAGCCGGGTCTGACGGGATGGCCACCACCGGGCGCATCGATCGGTACACGCCGTCCTCGCCGCAGCCCGCGGCCGGCACCTCCTTGCTCGCCATCGCCATTTTCCTCTTGCCCCGTCGGCCGCCGCGTCGACGTCCCTTGGCTGCGTCCAGGCTCTCGCTAGTGTAAATCGCTTGCCGTTCTGGATCGGTCCGCTTGCTGATGTATATGCATGAGCATACTGACCAACTACTCCAGTCCGTGCTAACTTCGTAGTAGCACCAAAACATTTCACGTGTCACTGTGTCGGAGATGAGAACATGTGAAAAACCATGCGATTTTGCCTCTGAGAACGTGCGAGGACCGAGGACAGGCTTGTATCAGATACTGAGAGTTGGTAAAATACGTTTCCTGGGCAAGTGAATGATCTCCAAGAAGAAAGTCTGCTATCAGAAAGGCTGAACTGTTGGAAATATAATATTTTGTTAAATATAAGCTCTTGGCTCCTGAATCCCTGAGTCTATACAATATCATAGGCTCGCACTGATCAATGTATAATCCATTAACTTCAAAATACGGATGCATGAAAAATAAGATATGATCCCAGAGTTCTTTTATATATGCACAAGGGTGACCGGGACTGTACAGGTAGAGACTAAGTTTACACTTCCTGCACAATGCGTGCAGAGAATTAGAGATATATATACATCGTGGAATCAATTTTGCTAACGTTTTGGCTCCGGACATCCTAGAATAAGTCCCACTGCCAATAGATCTTATCGACAATACCTCCACCGCTCCGCACAGCGACATGGAGGGTCTCTGATGCTGGAGGAACACCCCACAGCAATGGTACTGCGACAGACATGGTTAGCTTCTCCTGGAGGCCGTCATTGCTTGCCTTCTCTGCAGTGACAACCTGCTAATGCCCATTACAGCAAACTAAATATAATCAACTAATCATGCACTCAACTCCATGTTAATGCTAGCCTAAGCTAAATGTGTTCAAGGCACGAGGTGTGAGCATTTGAGCCCTGAGCTCAGTGCTGGCACAGCCTTACACAAAAATACCTCACCCCTAAGTTGGTTCATAATCATCATGTGAAAATAACCTATGGATAATAGAATTCGCACATATTCTGCTGCGGCCATATATGCTTAGAATTCGTCATTACGGCACTTCAGGATTTATCACTGCATGTGTACTGATGCATGGGTAGCATGGCCGTGTGCCAGAGGGACAAGATTGGAAATCCTGCAAATGCGCTTAGGGTGGCAAATTCCTAAATATTTTCAAGTCATTTCGTAGAATCAGGTGAAAATTATGTTAAGGTCGCAGTTAAACCTTCCACAAAAACTTTGTTTAGCTTGCTACTTGTGAATGGTTAAACTTCAAAAGCACTTAAGTTACGTAAAAAAAAAGCACTTAAGTCAATTGGCTAGATCACTGTTACATGCAAAATATCGATGTATGTGCAACATTTCTATATTATTAAATCCACCTTTTATTCTTATCGATGAAACTTTATGGTGTTTTTCTACCATGCTTGGTGTGGTGTGCCTCATTACTCAGGTACTGTCTTTTCACTGGCAAAGCAGTCTACTTTCAGTAATCGTCGACCATATACTGCTCTTATTTTTTTCTCTCAAAATATTAAGGGAAGATCAAGGCACACCATTTAGTTCCTCAAACTAAAGATTCTTGCACATGTATAGTTCACCAAATAGCAAAACATACCTCACCACCATGCTCCAATACTGTATCTTCCACTACATCGCTTAACATTTCAATAGAACGGCAAAAGCCAAAGATGCATAATCTTCTGCCCATGTCTAGGCCCTGAGATATCAAATGGTATTACTAAAAGGAAGTGTAAATATGGTAAGCAAGTAAGAAGTAGCAAATATTTTACGTTTGTTGCTGCTATGTTAAATAGTGCTCCAAGGCAAAGACTTTGATTTGGATCCATGTAAGAGCTCTCCTGAAACCGGCGCAACTTTTGTCCACTCTTCAGTTTCCGTTGCCTCTTCTGAAAAAAAAAAGTGACAAGAGAAGAGAAATCTAGAACGTCGATGAGGACAAAGTAAAACTAACAGCTTTGGCAAGTATTATGCAAGCCATACTTAATGATACAATAATGCAAGAACTACTCATATAAAGTGCCACAGAGTTTGTTGATATGATATTTCTGGACATAGCATCAGCAGGCATTGCTATAAGGTGAAGAATCTTTCATATTAGTAAGATGCAGCTAGAGATGCGTGCAATTAGAGAAACTTCTTAAAATGCATTTACGTAAAAATGGCTGTCATACTTGTTACCAATTCTGCAATCTATGCACACATCTTTTGTACAATTCATAAGGGAATTTTTTTTGTGGATTTGTGAAATGGATTCGTAATGTGTATTTTCTGCGACAGTTGACACAATAGGTATAGCCGTCTGAAATTTACTCTTCCTTTTTCTGAGACAAACCTTAGGTATCCATAGTCATTAGTTCATTAGATACTTGAGAGCTCTTGCAAATAAGGTGCATTGCAACCTGTGAAGGTGGGCTGGTGCTTACCGTAGTATGTGAGAATGTAAATGTTGAATATATCTATAATTAAAGTTGTATTTCTCTTTCATACGTTTTTGTTGCATCCAAATAGAGATTTGAGTTGAAGCAGGCATTCAGATGTTTTATAGCAAGAGGCACAAAACAACTACAGCTACAATCAATTTACTGCTGTTCAGTACGATGCACAAAGCTTTCTAGTTCTTTTTTTGAGAAATGGAGCTTTGTAATTACTAGTCAGCTATTAAGGCTCAAGGGATTTATGTATTCGAATATTATACTGACAAATCATCTCAGCCAAAACTGCATTCGGGGATGTGCAGATTGCAAAGATTCAGTACCTCAGAAGCACTAACTCGACGAGGAACCAGGGAACCCCCAATTTGGATCAGGCCATCAGAGGTGAACAGCGTTACTCTGTCTTCTGGCACCCACTGAACGTCTGCTAGGACACACAAATCGGGACTTTTAGACGGTATCGAAACTGTGCGCAGAAGAGGAAAAAGAAACACTTTCGAAAAGCAAACTAAAATCTCTAAAATATTGATCCCATTATCTGTCTCATTAGCTTTCCGCAAAGCAGAAGATAGCAATCGTTGCCTCAATCAAAGCAATCTTATTGAAGTCTCAACCCGCAGCAAATGATCCAGCACAACATCGCATAAATTAGCGAAAGGTGAATCTAACCCCGTCGATTGCAACCGAAGCATCGGGGGCAGCAACCGAGACCCGAGAGTCCGCTGGCGAACTTACCGAACCCAGTGGTGAGATCCAAGGGCTGGTCCCATGGATAGGGCCCGTAGAGGTCCTCCGGATCGTCCTTCCCCGCCCGAGCACGCAACCGGTGGAGCGAGCGCGATCCGAGCTGGGAGCGGGCTCTGGTCCTGGCGTGGAGCGGGGACGAGAGGGGCCTCCTGGACGCCAGCGAGCGGGGGAGGGAGGTGGAGAGCGCGGCTGAATCGGCCATGGGAATGGTGCGCGAGACGGGTCGGAAGAAGATGCAGCGGCAGCGAGGAGCGCAGGTGATCGTGGATGAAGGGCGGCGCGCTCGTCTCTTTTTCCTGTGGTGGCCGTCGATTCCCGAGAGGTGGTGGACTTCTTCATTTTGGCCGGTGCCTGCTGCCTCTGATTGGCCGTGCGTCGTCTTCTCTTTCTTGTTCCGGTGGCGTTGGTGTCCACAACAAGGCACGTTGGATCTCGGACGTTGGCTGGTCGCTCGTTGATGAGACCAAGGGGCCAGATTCCTTTGTCGGGTTGGACGATGACGATGAGCAAGCTGGTTTCTGGAACTGGGAGGATGAATATTCACCGGTGCTCGGAAATGGATATGGTGGTTTGTTTTCGACCACCAAATCGGGGGTGGACTTGGCTGTCGTATGATCAACCCTCGGTCGGTATACACGAGTAACAATGCAAGTGGGTATATTCCTGACTTACTCCTAAGGGCGTGTTTAGACAAAGCCCTCAAAGCCCTCCCAAGCAGCTCCATACCGAGATAGAGATCAGAAACCCTAGGCGTCCAAAATCGAAAAACCAAACATGCCTTAAATCACTTCTATCCCATCTATTAGTTGGTTCTGCTTGGTTTTACTTGTTACAAACATAACGATTTTGATCATCACTTTTTTTACACAAAAATTTTAGATACCTGGATTTTTGAAATTTCATGATTTATATAATATACTTTTTGGTATTATATGTATTTTTTTCAAGACCATCGTAAGTATTTCATTAAGTGGATATATCTTTTTTTTTTCGTAAGTGAAAATTTATGAAAACCTAATGGGATGTCTTGGGACTGCTCCACTTCATGTTTTTCAGCTCTGCTCCATATTTTTAGCCAAATTGTTTAGCTCCACGCACTATGCTCTAGAGAAAAAAATCATAGTTGTGAGAACACCTAAATGGGGTTGTGGAGTTCTCTATGATGGAGTTTGTAAGTGCAATCAAGCCTTAATTATGGGTTTTGGTGATAATGACCATGCAATGAGAGTATTAATAAGATTTATCGAGACGATAAGTAGAAGATTCATAAATGAGGATGTTATACATAACTGAGGAGCCCCAAATTACAAAGATGACGGCATCGAGCACAAAGGAGGTTTATTTCATTTTATATTTTGAATTTGAGTATAGAAAAAGCCATACTATAAAGTGGATATAATGCTTAAGCCAATCTGTGCAACCAAGTGCTCAATCTTACACAAAATCATCCTTAATTTCAGCCAAGACAGTCATCTCAACACTTCTTTATCCTTTGTTGTTTGGCTTGGTGAGGTATTTATACCTCTCCCTCACCCTCACAAAAGTACTCTTCTTCCCCAACTGTTTAGACCAACGTCAACAACTATGAGTTCATTCTCTCTTTTCTTTATTGGTGCCTAAAGCTCTCAAGCTTTTCCTTTTAATTTCCCATCAATACTTGAGAGAAAAAGGCTCCAAACTCGATTAGTTAGAGATCCACTTGTTCCTCAACTCAAAAGAGCACTTGGTTTCACGTTTTTGTCGACGGTTGTATTTGTTACTTTTGGAGCTTGGCTCCTAGCCGGCTAGAAAGTCGTCCGTGGAGCTTGCCAATTTGTATGGCAGTCCTGAGAGGTTTGTAACCATATCTTGAAACTAGTAAACTCACCCCTCATTTCAAGAGCTGAATCTCTTGATTTGAGAACGAGGAAGGTTGCAAAGCCCTAAGCCTTAGTGGCTAACCTTAACAACATGAATTTAGGCAAGTCTTGATAGCGAGCTGAACCACGAAATAAATCAACGTGTCACCTTGTGCTTGATTTACTTTCTTGTCATTTATATTGTTATTGAGGTGATTTTAGGGTTTGGTGTCGATCTACTTGTATGTGCTTCTCCTACATCTTCTAGTTGTCGATCGGTGAACTATATCTCTACAGGAAGCATCTCAATCTAAGTTTCGTTTTATGGATTTTGAACTATGGTTCGAAGTTGTTTGTAGATACGGTAGTGCCACGAGTTATGAGCGGTAGTGCTGCGGATTGATTTTGACGTTTGCTCAAGTTTTATTTAAACAAGCCTATTCATCCCATCTAGGCTAACTAGATCCTACAAAGTTTGTGGAGCAAAGTTTGTAGATCAACCCAAACACCTTCTAAGTAACATCTTTACAAGAGAGTGAAATAACCCACCCTGAAAATAGCAAGCAAATAAAGTTTGGCACTTCCTAGACCTAATCGCATTAAGAGGATATATCTACAATCTTATTTAAAAGAGAACAGATGTTCAAATGCTACCGTTCAAATGGTACCGTGAATCCAGAAGATAAAAGGTGATACTTGAATACTATTTTTAATACAGATGTTAATTGATCATAGATCAGTTGGTTGAGTTTCTTATGGTGGAATATCCGGGATGACTTGGCGAGGTGTTGGTATTTTTTAGAGGATTTCTTATGATGAAAACTCTTAACCATTCCCGGTATTTTTTTAAGTTTTCGACAGGAGCGGAAGGCGACGGGAAAACGAATCCGGTATTACTCGATATCGGGAGCGGAATTTTCTAAATTTATTAACACAAAAGCGGAAACAGGATTATGTAACCACGAACGCTGAGCTCGATGCAACAATAGCAATCATGCATAATCCATATGCAAACAATAGCAACGGGTGCTCGAGAATATTTATGCAAAGAAAATACAGAATACCAAAAAAAGAAAATGAAAAAAAAAAATGAACAAAGGCCAAACCTTGCTGCTCCTGTGCTCCATGCGTGAAGCGCCAAGCAACGATGGGCAAGATGAATGACTCGTCGACTCCTTTGTTCCGAAGCGGTATCCCGGGCCTATGGATGAAGCGTTAAGCGATGATTTTCATTTCAGGATTTTACAGCCAACTACGTTGGAAACAATGAACAAAAGAAAATGGAAAAAAAATGGAGTCGGGCCAAGCATGAAAGCGATGGAACGTTGGGCGTTTGCGGGCCTTGAAAACGAATTTGAATTTTCCCGAACAAATACGGGATCCGCTAATTCGGTCGGGAAATCACTCTAGCAACCGTTTTTCGACACCCAGCCAGTATTTTTCCGGATTTCTTCCCGAATCTCCGTTTTTTCCCGAAAGCGATATTCGGTCGGGAATTTCGTGATTCGGTGTTCTTCGTGAATTTCGTTCCCGCTTTCAGATCAAACTTTGGAAAAGGAATTTAAGAGTTGCTATTATATTACGTATTATTAAAATAAAAGAATTTAAGACTGGGACTGGCCTGGGGTGGCCCACGACGTCAACAGCGTTGCTAATGAGAGAATCTCCAAAGCCGAATTTAAGAGTTGCTATTTACTACGTATTATTAAAATAAAAGAATTTAGGACTGGGACTGCCTGGGGCGGCCCACGACGAGCGTTGTATGAGAGCCCCAAAGCCGTTAAGCTTACCCGTCCGGGCCTCGCCGGAATGGAACCGGGCCTCTTCTCAGCAGCCTTCCAGTTATGTGCTGCCCAATTTCGTCTGGGTCTCTCGGCTCCCAGCTTCTCCGTGGCGCAAGCGCGGCGATATCCGATAAACCCCGCCTACAGCTGCAGCAACTCTGCGACAGCGAAGCACCCGCCCGCCCGCCCGCGCCCCTGCCCATGGCCCTCGCCACCGCTGCCGTCTCCCTCCACCCTTTCCTCACCCGGCCAGCCTCCGTGTTCCGCGTAGGGCTCCGCTTCCCACCCCTCCTCCTCCGCGCCACTTCGTCCACCTCCACCTCCGCCTCCCCGGACTTCAACATCACCTTCGTTGAGCCCGCGCCGTCCAAAAAGGCCCCGTCCGCGCAGCCGCTGGTCCCGTGGATCGTCCGCGGGGAGGACGGCAGGCCCCGCCTCAGCACCTCCCCGCCGCCGGACGTGCTTCAGGCCATCGCACTCGCAGAGGCGGAGGGCCGCCAAGAAGGAAACCCTCAAGGGCCAAAAAGGCGCGGTTGCTGCCGCCGCCGCGGCTGCTTCCATTGCCAGCGTCAAGGCACGGAAGGCCGCCCCGACCGCGCCGCCCAAGTTCTCCAAGGCTGCCAGGAGGTTTTACAATGAGAATATCAAGGAGCGGGAGCCGCAGCGGCTCGCCAAGGTCCTTGCTGCCGCAGGAGGTAGTCCTTGTCCTATGTATTTCTGGACTTCAAGCATTCGAATCAAGTAGTAATAACTTAACGTTCCTCATCTTAGATCAGAATAGTTAGAGACGGAGGCTTTTGGTATTGATTCTAGTGGTATATCAGCTGTTGTTAGTTTGTGGAGATAACCATGCTTGTATGATACTATGATTATCTTCTAGGTTCTACTAGCACCGAGCATTTTTGGCCAAATGAACTACACTAAAAACCCCATATTGTTCTCCTTCGGAAGCAGATAGCTTTCCCAAAATTGGCGGCTTCTATTATATACTTGGCTTGTTTGCTCCTGATACCTTCAGTAGTTTGGGTTGCTAATATTGGGGAGGTTGGATTTTCTTTAGTTCCTTTCGAGTAACTCTAGAAATATAACACTTCACTCTTCAAAACTTTTGGTTTTGATTACCATTGTCTGTTAAGATGCTTACTAAACGACTCTTCCCAGTGGCATCAAGAAGGACCAGTGAGGAGCTCATCTTCCAAGGGAAGGTGACTGTCAATGGTTCAGTCTGTACTTCTCCTCAGGTATGAATTCTCAGAGTTTTTGTCTTCCATGAATGAGAAGATACTAGTTTTGGTACCATAATATTTTACTTTCATAGTAATGTTGTTGCCACATCCAAATTTGTTCTCTGTTGGTCTTAGAGCAACAATTGTTTGGTCCAAGAACACTTGAACCGTTTTATATGACTTGATTTTTTACCAAACTTTTTCCATTGCATTACACTATGAAGAAAACTTCGTTTCTGTGGTTAAATCAAAGGATAAAAAAATTCATTTTGTGCAGACCAAAGTTGACATCTCAAAGGATTCTATCTACGTTAATGGGAATCGCATTTCCAAGAAGCTGCCTCTGAAGCTGTATTTTTCTGTTAACAAGCCAAAGGGGTTGGTCTCTTATTTTCCATACTTGACTTATGTGCTGCATCATCAATGGTGTAGGCGTGTAGCCAAGGACTGGGCTTCATGTGTTTCAGCCGTGGCTCTTGGTCTACAAGTCCATGGAAGCTCACTTAACTGTATATAGAAATATCATAGTCATAAGGGACTTTAGGCATATTTGAACTGGCTCAGCCTGGGACTCAGGTCATTTCTGACACCATCCTTGTGCATTAATCATGATGCCATGATTATCTTGTATTCCAGTGAAATAATTTTGAATCAGAGAAAAGGAATCATCAATCTAATAAATTTTGTTTCTGTGCTACAGGTACATTTGCTCATGTGGCGAAGACTCAAAGTCTGTTGTCTCCTTATTTAATGATTATTTGAAGGGCTGGGTATGTTCCATAACAGGGCCTCACATAACGTTCATATTATAATGATGTTAATGGAATTCACAAGAATTGATGAATTGCTGAACCTTTTCTGACTATGAATCTATATTGGGCAAATCTCTATTATACCTATGCATATTTACAGAACAAGATTCAACCAGGGCTGCCAAAACCACGCTTGTTTACTGTGGGTCGTCTTGATGTTGCCACGTCTGGTTTGATAATAGTCACAAATGATGGTAAGTTTATCATACTTGGTAATATGTACTCCCTCCGTTCAAACAGTAAGTCACTTTGGCTTTTCTAGGTACATAACTTTTGCTATGTACCTAGAACATAGTAAAAGCTACTCCCTCCAATCCAATTTATATGTCGTTTTGGCTTTTCTAGATACATAACTTTTATTACGTATCTAGACATATCGTATATCTATGTGCATAACAAAACCAGTGTACCTAGAAAAGCCAAAACGACGTATAATTTGGGACAGAGAGTGGTATGTATCTAGAAAAGCTAGAAGAAATTGGAAAAGGGCAGTTTTTTGTCACCCAAGACTTATGCTTGATTTTTGCCCTCTCTTTTAGGTGAGTTTGCTCAAAAACTTGCACATCCTTCTTCAAATGTAACGAAAGAGTAAGTTTAGTGTCTTTGGCAGGTTTATATGTTATCCGAATACTGTAATGCAAAAGTAACATGTACCGGAACAGTATCATTCATTATTATGCAGAATTTGGTGGCACAAATATTTAGTAACGTCTCTTCTACCATATAATATGAGAACTATGAAAGAAGACCATTAGAATAGCATCAATATACAAATCTTCTCCGTGCATGGTTTTCCAATTATAAATCATTTTTAAAATGGTTGCTGGGCAATGAACAGTAGGGAAAGGGAACATAAATTTGATCTGACAGGTTTGTGTTTTTTCGATGCTGCAGATATGTGGTAACTATTGATGGTACCGTGCACAAAAAACACCTCATAGCTATCAGTGAAGGCACAAAAATTGATGGGGTCATGTGCATTCCTGATTTAGTAGAACCATTGGATGCCCAATCAGATACAAGAAAGACCCGCCTGAAGATAGTGGTATTTTTTTCTAGCTTCATTTATTCTGTCCTGTTCCTCTTTGCTTTTGGATTCACTTATTCACGTAAGCAATGTGGCTGTTATTTGTCCTCAGGACTATTAAAAAAATAGGTGATTTTGTTTGTCCTCTTACTCTTTATCGGTTGTTGTATATCCACTATAGCCACATGAAAGCTCTTTTGAATAGTATCCTGTGGGAATGGTTGCATATTAGTTGGTACTTTATAACCTTCCAAAGTGCTTGGCAAACATTTGAAGTCCATCACAACGTGTGGCAAGCAAGTACTTCCATGGATAATTTGTTTCGAATTAACATAAATTCCAATCTGCTTCAGTTACCTTCTGCAATATTTGAAACTATCCTGGCCTGCGTAAATAGAACATGCTGCTGTTGTTAAAGAAACCTCTGTTTCAACTTATTCACAATTGGAAAAGGCACGATTGCCTGTGAAGAACTAATGTTGGAACCTTTTTCTTGCATTATTATATTTCAAAGCCTGGTGGAATCGACATATTGCCATATCGTTGCAATGTAAAAAAGGGTGCAATAACTACATTTTGTTATATTACAGCATTTATGTCGGATATCTATACCTAGGTATCTGAGCCAACGGATTAATGAGCGTCACGTCGGCTCATCCGATGGTCAAGGACGCAACTGCAGCCTCGTCCGACCCCCAGGGGCTGGGCCACGCCTCGTCCGACTCCGAGGACGAGGTTTCCGCCTCGTCCGACCCCAAGGCGTGGGATCCGACTCCGAGGACGAGGTTTCCGCCTCATCCGACCCCAAGGCGTAGGCTCCGACTCCTCCGACCCCAGGGTGCAGGCTCCGACTCGTCCGGTCCCATGGGGAGGGCTCCGCCTCATCCGACCCCTGAGGGTCGGATTCCGTCTCGCCCGGCCCCCAGGGTGAGATTTCCGCCTCGCCCGTTCCCTGGGGGTCGGATTTGCTACCGGACAAAAGCAGTGGCCCCAGGGTGGGACCCGAACCGCTTCAACCACTACGGCGTGGAGGAGCACGGACGGGAGTGTTAGGAGTGAATGAACTCAATGCATTACGGTGGGCTTCAGCCCAAACATGTACATGGGCAAATATGCATAGAAGCCCTTACACAAAGAGGAAATAGCAAAGACACCTATACATCTATATCTAAACACCCCCCTCAAACTCGGGGTGGATCACAGCGAGTTTGGAGAGAAAAAAACTATGTTGAGCTCTTAACTTTGTGAAGAAATCTGAAGCTCAAGAAGGCACATAGCGAAGAGTAATGACATCATCCGCACTTGTGCCGAGTGTAAGACGATCAACACCGATATGCTTGGTGAGGTACCGGATCATGAGCTATCTTGATAGCACCGGTCTTTGTCGAGACAAGAGAGGAGTTGGCCTAAACTGAAACACCAAAATCCTCAATTAGCCATCGCAACCAAGTAACCTCTGCATGTCATGAAGAGCCATAGCTCATAACTCAAATTCTCTCTGACTCGAGAGAAACATGATGCGCTTCTTAGTCTTCCAAGCAATTAGAGAACCACCGAGAAAAACACAATACAATAAAATTTGAAAAAAGAGAGCGACGATCGGAAGAGTCGCTAGCCCAAGTAGCATCGGAGTAGGCTTGGAGTTGAAAAGAGCTAGGCGTGGGAAGACAGACGACGAGTCGCGAAGGTAGCGCAAGACACGAAGAAGATGACTATAGTGGAGGTGAGTGGGAGCGGAAACAAAGCCGACTAAGAATGTTGACATATGAAATGTCGGGACGAGTCACACCTAAATAGACAAGACTCCCAACAATATGGCGATATCGAGTGGGATCGGTGAGAGGTTCACCATCATGCGAAGATGAAGATGAAGCTCTATGGGAGTCTCAACGGTCACGATGATCGGTGAGGAAGAAACGATCAAGAAGATCTTGAATGTACTTTTCTTGGGGGGATGATAAATGCCATCGAGGTTGAAGAGACCTCAATCCCAAGAAAGTAACGAAGAGGGCCAAGATCGGACATTCCCCCACCGAGACGTGCCTTCACAAATGCAATATACTCAGAATCATCACAAAGTGATGAGCATATCATCAACATAAAGAAGAAGAAGAGTGCGCCACGAGATGAATTATGAACAAACAAGGCGGGGTCATGAGCACTCGGAGAAAAACCAACGGTGTGATCATAGAGGAAAAAGCTGAAACCAAGCGCGAGGAGCTTGTTTGGATCCATAAAGAGAGCGGCGAAGGCGACAAACGTTGCCATCGGGAACAAGATACCCGGAGGTGGTCGCATGTAGACCTCCTCATGGAGTTCACCATTAAGAAAAGCATTTTTGACATCGAGTTGAGAAATGGACCAGCAGCGAGCAGAACGACAAGGAGAGTGCGAATAGTGGTCATGTGAGCCACAGGAGCAAAAAGTCTCATCATAGTCACGACCATGCTCCTCTTGAAAACCACACGAAACAAAGCCGGGCCTTTATACTTCGAGAGAGCCATCGGCGAGTCTTAATCTTATAAACCCACTTACACGTGATGGGGACGAGCATGAGAAGGAAGAGGAACAAGATCCCAAGTGTCGCTCTAGAGCGACAATCTCTCACCATGGCATGTTGCCATTACGGATGACAAATGGCATCATGGTATGTGGCGGCTCAGAAAGAACGGTGCCCGACAAAACCATACCGGTTTGTAGGCTTTAGCGATCCACGATCACGAAGATCATAACGAGAGGATGGTTGAGGAAATATCAGAACATGAAGATGTCTCAATGGGAGGTGAAACATCGAGACGCCTCAACAGGAGGCGAGGGATTCTGGAGGCGACGACTGTAGGTGTGAATCACAGGGGGTTTGGAATCATAAATGGACCTAAAAGGAACATGTGAAGGCGGCTGAGAAGGCGGCGAAGGAGAGGGTGCAAGAGGAGATGGTGGAGGAGGAAGAAACACAGTGGAGATAGGTGTATCAGGAAAGATCAAGAAGGAAAGAGGCTCAACAAGCGGTGCTGGGAGAAACATCGAGGTAGGTCGAGGATAGAATGAGCGACCCTTAGTCCCTACTCGAGAAATGCCTTGTTATAGTCCCCAACGATATTTTGTTTGGCACATACTAGAAAACACACTTCTATTGAGATGTCAAGTTGTTCTTTAGCAAAGCCAAAAATAGACTGAGTAATCTGGTGAAGAAATGAGGCGCTATATGGGATTCCGCCTTGAAGAGCGGATGAATGAATGTTAGTTAAAAAATTTTCTATTGCCCAAAAAATGAGGTGAGAGGAAGCAATTATTGACTTTTTTCAGGTCCATGAAGCCAATAACGAAATCATGAAGAGACAAGTGAGAAAACCTGTAGAAGAATGCGAAAGCGCGAGAGAGGTTGGTTTGTTTTTGTCAAACACGAAAAAATTAATAGGAGTGTCAAATTGAGTAGTTAATCATTGCAAATATCTTATATAGATAACACCTCATTTATTTTACAGAAATACCCATGTGAAGCGAGAGAAATCATCTATAAATATTATATTAGATCTTGGTTTGAGATGGCGGAATGAACAAGGTCAAAATGTTGATTTTGGATATGGAAGTTGTTTTCCAAGCTTACTGTTGGAATCTAAAGAAACATTACGGAGAAACATTCCCCAAAAGACCCTGATGAGTGGACATTGAACCACATAAATGTCCCAATCGATGATGCCATCGAGTAAAAGATGATGGCCTGAAGGTGATGGGGCGGCACACTGCGATCAATTCAAAAATCTGAGAATCACAAATAAGCGATACCAACAGGAGACCCGTCTTTGAGATCTTTACGACAAGAGTCGAGAATTCCGACAACCATGATAGTGTTTGCCAATGAAATAAGTTGCATGGTCAAATTAGGGACATATGAAAACAGTAGGAACATGAAAAGAGGAGGACAAAGAGTGCCATGTCCAAGGAGAGTTGAACATTTTGTGCTATTGTATTTCCGAATTGATATGTAAATGATGTACAATTAGAGGTCATGTGAAAAGAAGCACTTGAGAATCCATAAGTACCTAAAGTGAGCGGTGCATTGAAAGAAGATTTGGGATAGGCAGGTTCAGAACTAGCAACTCCGGCAGATCTGGGGTAATGCAACATAAGTATCTGTGTAACGTTGTTTTTTCCTTGAATGGTGACTGTACCATCGGCGTGAATGAGCCTTCTCCTTGACAATAATCTTCAACATGTCCATCTTTTTCACTTTTGAGTTGAATGAAGTCCACAATTACTACCACTCCCATAGGACATTTAGCTGGTGTTTAGGGGGAAATGCCCTTTTAGGCCTTTTGCAAAGCAAGCTAGCAGCGAAGACGGATCTCTTCATTGGACTATTTTATGGGCTAGTAAAACGAAGAGCAATCTATTTCGAAGAGAAAGATGAGAAAAATCGTAGATTTGATGTGGCTTATGCTTCAAAAGAGACTCAATTTGTGTAAGGATCTGTGTCAAGCTCACGCCACACATATGATGTTAAAGAACTCCTCAATTGTAGCATCACCTCATTGCAACAATCGCTGCCTTGGCGTAAAAGAGCAAGGTATATAAACACCAGAGGGCTCATATGGGTGAAAAGCCCACATGTCGAGAAGCATAGTCAAGCATGCATATCATCCATTGTTAGTCACGAGCATCCTCATCCAACCAAGTTATACAATCGAGACATGTAGAGGCCATATCATCATTATATTCATCATGCAATTTCTTCTTATCACTGCTTATTTTTTTGGGTAAAGGTCAACGGCAGTTCATGTGAGAAAATCCCAAACAAAGCATATGAAGATTGAGAAACCCAAACACGATAATTAGTGCCATTATTAGTTTATTCTGTACGGTTGAGGATTTTAGCCATCCTGAGGCAAAAGTTTGTTGAGCTCAAACTGCTCCAAGCTGACAAAAGGCACTAGAAGGCAACAAGTAGAGATGACACGAGTTCTTTTGATGACGACATTGGAATTAATGTGGATAAGCACATCTTCGTCCAAAGATGGCAGCAGTCCTTCTGAGAAGGGCAACACATGAGCTGCTACTGCCACGGCAACTCAGAATGCATGTGAATGTTCTGGATGTCCATTACGGACGGTGGTGTGGCTGGCGCTGATGGGCGGAGGAGCAAAGCAGGGCACGTACTTTTGCCTTGAAGAAGCGGCGAGGTAAACCTAGACACCGGCTCTGGATACCATGTTAGGAGTGAATGAACTCAATGCATTACGGTGGGCTTCTGCCCAAACATGTACATGGGCAAATATGCATAGAAGCCCTTACACAAAGAGGAAATAGCAAAGACACCTATACATCTATATCTCAGGAGCACGTCCACGATGCAGCGGTCACATCGCCGTTTGGAGACTCACGTCGATGAAACATTGTCAGCACTATGTTGCCAACTCCTGATGTCCTGAACGCCATATCTTTGTATATATCAATGTAAATCGCCATGTTTGGCCTGTGCGAGGACCCTTTGATGAAACCATTCGAGATGGGATGGAAGACAGTTAGACAACAATAATTGATGGCAGACGAGTGCGACACCGTTGCCACCACGATCTATATTTGGACCACGAAGAAAGGAGGATGGTAGCTTGTTTATTTCTCTTTTTTTTCCCTCTTCTTTCTCTGACCAGTAATTTGTTCTTCCTTGGTTATAAAAAAAACCCGAGAGAGAGAGATTTATTCCGATAGAAGCATTAGAAACATCGAGCAATCGAACCCACAGAGACTTGGAGCTCTTCCTCTCCGCTAGTTTGTAACCCTTACTACAAAGGAAAGACTTTGGTAAAGAGTAGCCCAAAAGCTGGGCGTAGGGACGGCCCGAACCCGGTATAATCATTGTGTCCTCTTAGCACACCATACGGGTCAGACACGTAATATACAAATTTACTCGTTGCACCGACAATTTATATTTCACTTCTTCACTGTCACGGTATTTTCATATATGAGGAAGTGCAATTACATTTCACATGCTTGTTGGTTGAGGAATCAAGCATGTAGTTATTCAGCCTGTTCGCTTGTTGGTTTCAGCCAGGGCTTATCAGCCAGCCAACAGTGTTTTCCTCTCACAACAAACCAGCATCAACCGGACTTATCAGCCCAGAAACCAACCAGCGAGCAGGCCGATTGCAATTCCCTCTCTACCCTTAGTCCCTACTCTAATGCCTTGTTATAGTCCCTTTTTTGTTGGCCATACTAGTAGCATTCTAACATGTCAAGTTGTTCTTTAGTTGCTGCAAATAGACTTGACGGAAGAAATGTTCTAAACATGCTAAGCATTGTGTGTTATTTTCTATTGCCCGTTGATATTATTGACTTCTTTCAGGTCCATGAAGGACGAAATCATGAAGTCCGTGAACTTGTACAGAATGCAGGGCTGCAGGTTGGTTTGTTTTTGTCCACCTGTTCTTATGTAGTTTATTGCCCATTCCTAGATGACATTTTATTTTACAGAATAAGTTGGTTACTATTTTATTTAGATCTTGGTTTGAGATGGCAGCATAATGTTGATTTTGCCTTCTGTTTTCCACTTTACTGTTGGAATGGGAACCGGAGATACCTGATGACCACATTGCCTCCATCGTACACATATCTGTAACACATGATGGCCTGATGGTGATGGGCGCCACACACTGCTATTCACTAATCTATACAAATAAGCCACTGCTCTTTATCTATTCCTCACATAGTTTGTCTGGCACTGTATGCTTGGACACGATAGAATGCAAATTTGTGAGCCAAATAACATTTTGTGCTATTGTATTTCCCTTGGTATGTAAATGATGCTTAATTTTCCTTGATGATAGGTTTATGCATTGAAACGTGTTCGGATAGGCAGGTTCAGGCTTCCGGCAGATCTGGGGTAATGTACTTTCTGTAACGTTGTTTTTTTCCTTGAATGGTGACTGTATCATTGTGTTTGACTGATACTATAACTTTTTGCATGGATTGATACAATTCTACTCTCAATTTAGCTGCTTTACAAAATGCCCTTTTAGGCTAACTTTTTCTGCCTTTTGGACTATTTTATGGGAAAATTGAGCAATCTATTTCAGAAAGATCAATCTTTGATGTACTTATCACAAAAGTATCATTTGTGTAAATCTGGCAGCCAGGCGCAGATATGATGTGCTGTTCATATATGCCTTTAGGAGCTGATATGTAAACACCAGTCATATGGGTGAATTTTCTGTCAAGAGGCAGCATGCATATCATTATTGTAGTCAAGAAGCAAAGTTATACAATCAGTAGATGTTCAGTACACTGCTTATTTTTTTGGTTAATCAACTTCATGTTAACAAAGAGAAGATTGTGAATGAAAAAGTGACTATTAGTTTATTCTGTACTTTTTAGAATTGGGAAGTTTGTTGAGCTCAAACAGGCTGACATCAAGGCACTAGAAGGCAACAAGTAGAGATGACACGAGTTCTTTTGATGACGACATTGGAATTAATGTGGATAAGCACATCTTCGTCCAAAGATGGCAGCAGTCCTTCTGAGAATCACAATACATGAGCTGCTACTCAACTCAGAATGCATGTGAATGTTCTGGATGTCCATTGGCGGTGGTGTGGCTGATGGGCAAGTGCGACACACGTACTTTTGCCTTGAAGAACTTGTGAACTACTTCGCTGACGAATCTCCACATCAGATAAAACAGCAGAACCTCCAAGTCCACGATGCAGCAGTCGTTTGGTGCGGATGAAACATTGTCAAGTAGCTGAACTCCTGATGGCATATACTTTGTATATATCAATGTAAATCGCCATGGTCTTGTGCGAGGACATGAACCATTTGTTCAACAGTTAGACAATAATAATTGATGGCAGACGAGTTATATTTGGCCAAATTGCACTGTAGCTTGTTTGCTGAGCATTTTTTAAATTCTTTACTGACCAGTAATTTATTCCTTTTGCTAAAAAAAACCCAGTAATTTATTCCTGTAAATAGAAACGGTGCTGTGCCCGTTCGTTAAAAAGGAAAGACAGGGAAGGCTCCCCCAACAAGCCCAGCGGCCCAGGCGCCCAGCGCGCCTCAACTCAATTAAAAACACAAACGGAAACCACAACCCCAGCAACACGCCTGACGGCTGACACCGCCTCCAGCTTGCCCGGCCGGCGGCGGCTATGCGGCTCCGCCCTCCGTCCCCTAGTCCGTCTCGATCCCCTCCTTCCTGTAGTGCTAGAACTAGAATCCCCTTCGGTCTCGGCGTCTCGCCGTCGTCCTCGAAATAGAGAATAAATACCGCTTCCAAAAAAGATCAGGAAGAAAGACGAATAGCAAGAGATCGATCGACGGATCCATCCAACATTCCGTCCATCCATGGGTGACACAGAAGAGCCCATGTATAGTTTGCTAGAGGTCTCCTTGCACCCGCCTGAATGGAACGAAGCCGGCGGTGAAATCCATTGGGTGCTCCTCGACAACCAGGCCTACGTCGCTGAACGCCACAACGCCACAACGCCACAACTGCCTTCTCTGAGACATGACGCGGGGAGAGGATCCAGGTCACCCTCTGCCTCGCCCGCCCGCCGCGCGTCTCCCACCTGTGCGTCTTCTGCCCTGGAATGGCACACACCGTGTTCCCGTTGGAGCCGCACATCCTCGCCATGGAGGAGGACATCCTCCTCCTTCGCATCATCGTCAGTTCTAAACGTTGGCACATCTTCCAGGATGCGGACTACTACATCTACCAGGCTACCGACGAGGCCGCGGGCGGGGGGCCATCACTCAAGCGGCTCCCGCGGCTGCAGAAGTTCCGTAGCCCCTATGAGTTTGATTCAGATCAAGTTGGCATTCTGCGCTGCGGCGCCCGCCACCAACGGCGCTACAACGCCCTGTGCCCCCACAGCGACACCGCAGGTGATTTCTATATTGTCGCCGCACTCTGTAGGGCGCCCAATTCCGTGGTCGCTGGAGAGTTTGTCATTTGTCTATACAACTCCAATTCTCCAACCATCTGGATTACCCACAAAATCTCAGTGGACGAAAACCAACATCGACTCCAATATGGCTGCCACTTCGAGCATTACAACAGCAAGGTCATCTCAATAGGAGGAGATTCTGGCACCATGGGCTTCGTTGACCTCTGGCGGGGTATCCTCTTCTGTGATGTGCTCAAGCTTCAGCGAGGCAAAACCACCCCTCCTTTTCGTTACGTAACTTTGCCACCGCCACTCCTTCCAGGCAGGGCGAATAGGGGTGACGCACGGCTCGCTCGGGACATCGCCATAGTCCAACAAGGTCGCACCTAAATGCGTCGAGCTGCAGCTTCACTGGAAGCCTTACCCAACATTTAGGGGTCAGTATATCAGGGATGGTTGGATGTCCAGGATATGGACAAGGCCGGTGGATGCTGATTGTGCTGAGGACTGTTGGAAACCGGGCTGTAAGCAAGAGTCTTCTGATATCCCTGTTGACAGTAACCCACATTTTAAGCTACTGCCTAAGATACTGGACCATAGTGGCATGACTGTGAAACCATTCAAGGGACTCTTCGTATGTCAACCCACACTCAGTTTGATGATGATGATGATCTTGTTTACTTCATGACCAAGGGGAAGAGCATGGATGGCAAGGCTTGGGTGATTGCTGTTGACATGAAGAACAACACATTACAAGGAGTGGATGAGTTTGTTGCGGAAAGGACTATCGGCGTGGATTTTGGCTATATGCACAGTAGGATATCCAAATATCTGACAGCAACCCCAGGTAATCATGTTCGAGCAATGCAACCCTCATCCCATGGTTACTTCTACAAATCTTTTGGTTCTGTTATTGCATTGTCCCAGTATAATCGCAAATCGCCTGCTAAACTAGTTTGGTCCATATACTCGCTGATGAGTGGGTGATGGGTGTCCAAATGCCATGTCCACTCCAGGCCACAAATTCAGACAAGGTCGATCGTTTGCAACAGATGTGATTGTGTTGTCCCAGTGAGGCATTGACCAGTGTTGCATCAGTCCCATTTGTTTTAGGTAGATAACTGCCGGCCCAGTGTGTGTCGCCTCTGCTGCGCGCACGTGGTCGAGCTCGCCGTCGCCTTATCATTAATGACACTGCGGCCACGCGGGCCACGCCGGTCGGGCGCGCGCGCGCCTGTCAGCTAGCGCCGGCGCGTGGGTCTCCCGATCTCGCCGCTCGCGTCCCGCCAAGGCAAGGACGAGCCGAGCCCACCTGCCGCGCCCCATCTCTCTTTCTCTCTTTCTTCCTCTGCTTTCCGCCGCCGTCGGGTCACGGTCACGGTGAGTCAGAGAGCGAGCACCTCTCATCAATTCCTCGTGCCCGCGTCTCCGCCTTTACGTCCTCTTGCCGACCGCCCCCACCCCGCCTAGATTACGGCCAGGACGAGCTCCAATTTTGGAGCTTTGCTCCTGCCGCCGCGCCATTAAGGCCCAACCCGCATCATCGTGGCCAGCTCCAACCTCATCATCTCGTGTCGAATTGACCGCATCACTAGCCTCACCTAGAACCCCTCTCCGTTGTGCGCACGCTAGTCGCAGCCCTAGTGTCGCCTCCACGCCGCTGACACGGCCGTGTCGCTGCGGTTCGCCGTCGAGCTCGCCGCGCGCACGCGGCCAGACTTGCTCGGGGCGTCTCTGGCCAGGACACCGCCACGGGTAGGATCGTGGTGCGTCACTGATGCTTACCCATCACCTCTATTATCTATTGCCGCCGCCGGGGAGAGCCCGCTCTGCTTCACCCCCGTTCGTGCAACCACCGCCCATCGTCGCGCATCGGCCCATAGGTGAGCATCGGTCCCCTAGCTAGGTCTATACTTGGCCATCGGGCCGGCCCGGCTCGGCACGGCCCGGGCACGGGCCAGGCATGGCCCGGAGGATGTCGGGCCGACACGACACGCCGTGCCTCCCGTGCCGTGCCGCTGCGGGCCTCGTGCCTTGCCATAAGCCCAAGCACGGGCCTGTGGGCCTAAATTCGTGCCGTGCCGGCCTGCTAGGCACGGCCAAATCACCAAGCCATGCTAGCCCGAGGCCTATAGGGTTCAAAACACATCAAAAATTCATCTCAACAAGAAGTATTCAAATTTGAAGTATTTTTTTCCCAGAAGAGCTTCAAACCAAAACCAAAACCATACACACAGAGAACAAGAGGAAATTAAAAGGATGACCGCCTCTCTAGCCCCGTTCCTCGACGGTGCGGGTGGCCGCCTTGCTCGCTCTAAGCCGCAGCTAGAAGACGATGCATCGGCTACCGACCTGCGAAACAATGGAAGAAGAAATCAGAAGCATACATTGAAAGAAAAAGAAGAAATTAGAACATGGTTGGGGGTTGGGGTTAGGGTTTCACTGCTTGGCCGAGAGCCCGATCTTGGGAGAAGACGACGAGCACCCAGAGTCCAAAGAAGACAACACTTAGTCAGCAACGACGGTAGACGACGGAGGAGGGACAAACAGAGACAACCAACTCACATAATCAACGAGATCTAGAGGGGAGATAGGGAGAGGGAGAAGGGAGAGGCAGGGACGGAGGGGAGGACGCCGGCGGGAGGCGGATCGTGGTCACCGAAGTCGGCGTCGGAGACGGCGAGAAGGCGCCACCTGCCACCCGCTGCGTTTGAGAGCGCGGCTTGGCCTTGTGGTGGTGGTGGTGGGATGTGAATGGGCGAATGGGGAATTGGGGATTAGGGTTAGATTCTGGCGGGAGTGCGGGCGGGGACCGAGGGAGGCCGGGGGGGCGCCGCGATCGGCCGCCTTTTTATAGGTGGGGTGCAGGGTGGCGGCGTGGGGGAGCTGATTCATGAGCTAGGCCACCTCCCTCTTGGGCCGCTGCCGGGCCTCCTCAAAACCTCGTCGGGCCGTGCCACCCATGGGCTCAATCGCGGCCCGCAGCGACACTGGGTGGCTGCGTGGCCGGGCCAGCCTGAGCCCGTTGGCCTAGGGGCCGGGCCGTGCTCGTGTCGGGCCAAAAGGCCGGGCTTTGGGTCGGGCTGCATGGCCAGGTATAGCTAGGTCTACAAGGGTCTCGGGTGGCCGGCGTACCGCCTAGTGCCACCGCCTGCCGCGCCGGCGAGCGCGGGGCGTCTCGGGGACCTCTCCGGTGTGAAGGTGAAAAGATACGAGGGCTCCGTTGCAAAGTCGTTGTCTATAGAAATATTACGTGTAGTGTTCGCGCTATTGTCTGATAACGCGAGGGCGTTTTTGCAGGAGTGCCAGCGCGCGCGGGCTCCCCGCCACGGGCCACCTCCGCACGTGGGTCGCGTTGGGCCGAAATCGGTTTATCTTTTTTGTGGAAAATAGAAATAACTTTTCATTTTAATTCTGAGCTAAACTTTGGTAATTAATATAAAATAATATAGATATCCAAAAATTATGAAGCAACTTTTGTGAGGTTTCTAAAATTATGCTCTATCTGTTAGTGTATTTAGTTCATATATATGTTGGTTGATACCATGAGCTATTAAATCATTTGAGAGTGCCCAATATTATTAAGTTAACTATTGTATGAATTTTTGTGGTAGATTGGTGATAGCAAAACCCTGAAATTTTTATAGTAGCTTCATTGTATTATTATGTGCTCACTGTAATTTTTGTAGCCCTAAAATAGACTATTTAATATGGTAGCTAAATACCCATTAAGGCTAAATGAATAATGGCATGATATTGGTTTTTAAAAAAATAATCACTTGTAGGGTGAGCTTGGAATCTATTTGGTAGAGATAATGATTAGTTTAGTATCTTAGTCATTAGAGCTAGCTTAGTAGCTTAGCATGTGTATTCTTATTTTAAGAGTTGCTGTTGCCAAAATACTAAGTGTTGCATCATCGTTGCATGCATGTAGAGAACGAGTTGGTGGAGTTCGCGACCGCCGAAGAGCATGAGTACGAGGAGGTGATCGAGAAGTACGAGGAGGAGGTCCTTGTGTAGGAGGAGGTCTCGGAGCCATCACCGACTGACTTAGCTAACAATCCGCCTGCCCAAGGCAAGCCCCGATACATAACCCTTATTTTGAATAATCACTGTATATATATGTGTGATGTGCATTTACGTTACATGATTTATATTGAAACTACATGCATAGATAAACCTACCTATGAGTCCTACTAGCATAGATTAAGTAGTTGCTATGCTTGGACTATCAGTAGCGTGAGTAACCTGCCATTACTCACAATAGGTGGTTATTATTATTATTCTCATGATAAAATGGTGAAAGGAAATAGAGACCGGACAGGGATATCGTACGGGTATTGATGGGTGTAATATGTTGTGTCCCGCGGCCAACGGGACATAACTTGGTTACACTGTTTTCCCTATCCATGTCGGTTAAGGACCGTCCGTTGCTGTGGATTCTAGTCAGGTCACAGACTTAATATCCTGAGCACATACTTGCTTATGGGAGCGGAAAGACTCGTTGCTCTCTTGTCGTGGGTTTCGTCTCTTTCCGAACCGAATGATTGGAGGCGGGGATGGTAGAGGTCTAAGCACCACATTGAGTCCAGGACTCAGGAATGGGGGCTTGGAGTCCAAGTTTGGACGGGACCTAGACCCCTTGACAGGAGAGTGATGGGTTGGTCTTGCTTGTGCCTAGGGTACAGGCGGGGCGTGTGTTTCGGGGTACCCAGCTGGGATACATTGGTTCACGAATCGCTGTGTGATACAGTATGACTTGTCTATGATATAGCACCGTAGTAAGAACTGGAAGATGAAAGGGAGTGAATAGATCTAATTGCTCAACTCTTGCTTGAAAGTAGAACATGTGCTTACATAGAATAATTAGCTAATGAACTAATCATGACTGCTAATAAAACACATACATAAGGATTCACTACTAGTAATGCTTTTCGCAAATAAAAAGGAAACCTAGCAAACCATAAAGCTTATCATATCCTTTAGAGTCGGAAAATTATTCCCACTAGTCGGGTAAGTCTTACGAGTATATTGTGTATTCAGGGTTTATTTACCCCTGTTGCAGGTGCAGCTTGAGGAGTGGCTGTTGTGTGAAGGATTCTTTTGATGGGCACAGACGGATCCTTGTATCTTATCGTTAGATATTTATTTCAATTCCGTTGTTTAAATTCCGCACTCTGAACTTGGTATTGTAATAATGTATTTCCGAGAACTCTTGTTGTATGAAATGGACTAAGTATTGTAAACTCGTTCTCATTATTGGATCCTGAATGAAAAACGTGGATTATTTGAGTTTTCCCTTGGGTTGTGCTCAACGGGACCGTTCGATGGAGCTTACTTTCGGGGTGCTTAGCGTCTAATGGAAGACGAGCGCCTCCGGAAGCGTGCTATTTTGGGCGGTTCTGCCACAATGTCCTTGATGGAAAAACCGAATGGATCAAACTCAACAGTCACATTGTTATCATGGATGAGAGAACGAACAGAAACAAGATTCTTCACCAATGAAGGAGACACAAGAATATTGTTGAAGAAGGGGAGATCGGGCAGTGGCAATGGCAGAAAAAGCACGATGTGTGAGAGGTAAGGTGTCGCCATTACCAACTGTGATGGGTGCTGAATGAGAAAGGGGTTGGGAAGAAGAGAAAGTACCAGCATTAGACGCCATGTGGGATGTTGCGCCGGTGTCAAGGAAAAACTTGGTGGTCTGGGGTCCGCTCGGTGGAACGCCGGACGTGGCCAGTGCGGCGAGCAGAGCCTAGTGATTCCAGACGTCAGTCGTCGGAGACGGCTGCTGGAATGGAGCAGGAGGTGGTGGCAGCTGGCCGACAAAGTACGCCTACTGAGGTGGCGCGCCGGGCCGTGTACCGAGAATGCCGGCGCCTGGAACCCAGAAGGGCATGGGCCATGCCTGGACCATCCCTGTCCATGGATTGACGCCAAGTGCCCAGCCTTGGGGAGCTCGGAGCTGCTGAGTGGAGGTGGAACCGGCCTGATTCTGGTAACCGCCGCGGCCACGTCCACGTCCACGACCGTGCTTGCCATCCGCACGTGGAGCTGAGGTGTGGGCAACCGCCGGAGGCTGCGGGGCGGGAGGCTGAGCACCCTGACCAGCGCTGGAACTGTCGTCACTGGCAGGTGGAGCAGGAGGCCGAGGACTGCTGGCGGCAAGAAGAGCATGCTGCGCGGCGGAGTTGGCGTGTTCCTTGTCGTATTGCTCCTCCAGGAGCAAGTAGGAGAGGGCGGAGAGGAAGGTGTGCGGTGGGTCCTTGGCGGTGATCATCGGGACGGTGTGGCGGTACTTGGGGGAGAGACCACGGAGCATGTTGAGCACCTGGGACGTCTCACGCACAGGTTGCCCGACGTCGCGCAAGGCGTCAGCGAGCTGCTTCAGCTTGCCGGTGTACGTCTTGATGTCCATGTCGCCTTGGACCAAGCTCCAGAACTCGGCCTCAAGGTAGACGGCGCGGTGAAGCTCATGATCCCGGAACTGATCATGGATCGCGTTCCAGATGATGTAGGCCGTGGCCTTGGGAGCGCGGACCATGGCGCGAACATCCTTGGACACAGAGTTATAGATCCAACTCAAGATGCACTGGTCCACCATGGCCCAGTTGGGATCGCGGCGGTTGGCGGCGGTGGGAGGAGTGGTGAGATGAAAGCCGATGCCGAACTTGCCGACGAACGCGTCGAAGAAGCACCGCCATTCAGTGTAATTGGACTCGGCGATGTCAAGCTCGATGGGAACGTGGGATTTGATGTTGACGGCCTACATGACGTTGGCGAGAGCGGCGCGGCGGATGCGGTATAGGACTCGCCGGCATCAAGAGAAGAGGTGGAGGAGGAGTCGGCGTCAGAGACGTCGGCGTCGTTGAGGGGGTTGGCATCCATGGCAGAAGATCGCGGCGAGGGCGAGGGGAAAAGAGGCAGCGGAAAAGGAGGAACGGCCGTGGTGGCGAGCACGGAGGGTGCGGCGCGGCAAGCGCGGAGGGAGAGCTGATAGGCGAGGAGCGGCAGTTGCGAGAGAGCAGGCGGATCAACCCGCGCAAGCTGATACCATGCAGAAGAATGTGAGCCAACAACATCTCGTATTGCTCTGTGTTGTGTACATATACATGTTACATGAGTCAGCGCTGTGCGCGCACGGACGGAGCGTGGGCGACGTCGTGGCCACCTCACGGTCAAGCTAGCGCTAACCACCTGAAACTATGTCAGTTACAACACATGTGTTCAACAGCTAGTTATCTACAGGATGTTGCCCATGCGCCCCGTTGCGAAGCCTGAACCAAAATAGGGGGGGGGGGCAATTTGCCAATTGAAACCATATATACATAGATCGTAGTCATTGAGAAATTAGTCTTAGTACATATAATTAGCTAGGTTACAGTAAAGCATCTAAATTATCTCAAAAAAGCATCAGAAGATCTCAATGAACAACAAAATATTACTTAATCAGTTACTTCTAGTATGCATAGCCTGTACATTTTACAGATTGAAGAATTTGGAAAAAAAAAATAGAAGAATCAATAAGAACGAACGTACCTGTATGGCTGTGTGGGTGCCGTGCTGTCGCCCGGCTGCGGCGCTGGTGGCGGGGCCGCCAGACCGGGGTTGACATTCGCCGGCGGCCGCCCCGGTCGCTGTGGTCGCGGTCGCGGACGCCGGCACACCGCGACTCGGACCCTCGGAGACTCCGATTCGGAGTCGGCGACGGAGATGCGGACAGGGACGAGCGTCGAGCGGTGGTGACTGCGACTTTGGGAAGAGTCACGGTGCGGAGAGCTGGAGCTAGCACCTGGGATATGGCCTTGGGCTGGGCCGTCAGCTGTGAACAGTATATGGACCTTAGAAAATTCCCAGAGCCAAGGGGGGGCCATGGCCCACTATGGCCCCCATGAAGCTCCGCCAGCATGCGCCATTTCCTAGAGGAGGATGTCTTGCGTGATTGTGTTTGCTATCTGTGTGGGAGTTTATTCTCTTTGAAACAGTTGCTATGACTTTTTTTTTATGCTCTAGAGCTGTTAAATGAGAAATATCCTCTTCACATTTTTGTCATTAATTTATTCACTGTTGACATAGCTGGGTTCAAAATGCACAGCAACGAACAAAACCTGCTTGCAGGGCAAATTATATGCTTGAATTATTGTGACTAGTCCACATTTTATTTGCACAACCTAGTGCGTTAGTGAAATACTGTAATCGGAAAATTTGTAGTACTACTGAATAAAATAAAATGATACGGAGTACTAGTTAGTTAGTTCGATTGTCTTGTTATAGTGTTATACGTGCTATATAGCACGCACGTTACTGCTGGATACAAGCAAAGATTGAAACTACAACTCCATCGATCTGTTGGACTACAGGAGGCCCTGATGTGATGACCAACAGAATGTGGGAGATAGTAGACGTCCGCGATGTGGCCGATGCTCTGCTCCTGTTGTACGAGAATGATCAGTCATCAGGGAGATACATTTGCTCGCCGAATCGCGTTTGCACGAGGGATTTGGTGGACCTGTTGAAGAAGATGATTACGTAAATAAGTAGGCTCTCTTTGTCTTGTATAATTGAATTCGTCAGTACCAACTAGGTAGTAATATAATCCATGTTGCTTGCTTACATAATCTGATGTGATGAACATCACCTTTAATCAATTTGTTGTTGCAGCGTTGTGGATGCTGATCATGCAGGACCACCTTTATCTAGTCAGAAGCTGAGGGATATGGGTTGGGAACCAAGGAAGCTGGAATCGACGCTCTCAGACAGCGTCCAGTCATATGAAAAGGCAGGCCGTCTCCAGGATGTACCTGGGAATCCTTGCCGCTTCCCGTTTCTCATTCGTGCGTGGCTGTAGAGAACACATTGAACCACATGTTGCTCCCGTTTACAAAGTTCGCCCACAGAATGTTAGCTGCTTTGTCCTTTATGCATGTTGGCTACTATGTCGCTAATAAAGAAAACCAGAGAAGCAGCTCCGAAGTAGCAAACGAACGATGGTGACTCAAGCCGCTGTCCCTTGTGGTGTACGTACGTCATCGGAAGCCTAGTAGATTGAAGCTGTCTTGTGGTAGATTGTTTTTTGTAATCGATAGAGTAGTAGGTTATGTTTTGTAATGATTAAAGCAAATCATTACGGCCAATGGTCTCATATATATGCTTCTTTCTGCATGTGCAGTTTGACCAGAGCAACGGAAGCTCTCGCCTTCGCCGAACCAAATTCCAACTTTCACCCTTCCAGATTTTGGTCATATGTACACCCTCCCAAGAAACCGATCCGAAGCGCTGACGCATCGACGAAGTTGCGCGTGCGGCGTGCCCATCCCGGCAGCTTTCGCCACCCTCATCTAGATTCTAGATAGCACACATCGTCTTGCTATAAAAAGAGGCATCATAGAAAGCTCCTGCAGCTCCATAAGAACTTCAGAACCTACTCTGAACTTCTTCGTGGTCCTCCTGTTGCCTTCTTCAGTTCTTCCTTCCTTCCTTCTACTCCACCAAATTACCAAGCACAAATTAACCACGCCGCAACCAATGCAGGAGGCCGTGGAGGACATCGTCATCGCCGGCGCGGGCCTCGCTGGCCTCGCGACGGCTCTCGGGTTACACAGGCAAGCACGCTACTAGCTACTCCCCTGCACAATTCAGCAATCTGATGGCCTGTCTTGTTAGCGGCCGTTGCTGTCCTCCGGGCTCCGGCCACGGCCAGTGGTGGCCAGTGTAGAAGCATGCATGCCGATTGCCGAGCTGACGGACGGGGCTGGTGGTCTCGTGTCGTGCAGGAAAGGGGTGCGGTGCCTGGTTCTGGAATCGTCGCCGGCGCTGCGCGCGTCGGGGTTCGCGTTCACCACGTGGACCAACGCCTTCCGCGCCCTCGATGCCCTCGGCGTTGGAGACAAGATCCGGGAGCACCATTTGCTCTACGAGCGGTGAGCCAGCAATCATTGCCGCTTCTGGCCTTGCTAGTAGTACTCATTCTCTGAAAAAATGGCAACCAAACTGTGCTGCTCCTTTCTGGGCTCTCTTGGTCTTGGGCTACATAACCTTGGGCTTTCATGGGCCGGACTTACTGTGGACCAACATCACTACGAGAACAAGCCCATTTTTTTGGCGGCTCATTAACTAGCCCAATCCTGAAACTATAAATTGCAAGCCCACCTGCACACTTCACTTGTCTCACTTTTTTTTGTTTTTGACAATGACAGGATGATTGCCTTCTCTGCAGCTACTGGTGAAGCTGCTGCAGAAGTAAGCTTAAAGATTCAGGGCAAAAGGTACTTAAAACTTCCAATCTGAGTACGCTTCACTTGGTTCTGTACTTCTGTGTGTGCATAATCTTACAACTACTACGAGCAGATAACTGACCAATCTCTGCACAATTTGACTGTCGCATTCGCATCACACCAGCGGGCCACACGAAATCCGGTGCGTGAAGCGGGACTTCCTGCTGCAGACGCTCGCGAACGAGCTGCCCGAGGGCACCATCAGGTACTCGTCCAAGCTTGCCGCCATGGAGGAAGACGGCCGCGTGAAGACCCTGCACTTGGCAGATGGTTCCATCATAAAGGCCAAGGTCGTGATAGGGTGCGACGGCGTGAACTCGGTGGTGGCGAAATGGCTGGGCCTCCCGAAGCCAATCCTCTCGGGCCGCTCGGCCACCAGGGGCCTCGCCGAGTACCCGGCGGGCCACGGCTTCGGCCCGGAGATCCTGCAGTTCATCGGCCACGGCTTCCGCTCCGGCGTGCTGCCCTGCTCCGACACCTCCGTCTACTGGAACTACACCTGGTACCCTTCCCCAGCAGACGGGGACGCCGAGGAGAGCGTGGCCAAGATGCGGAGCCACGTGGTGGCCAAGCTGCGGGGCGCCAAGATCCCCGCGGAGGCGCTGGAGGTGATCGAGCGGAGCGAGATGAGCGACGTGGCGTCGTCGCCGCTGCGGTTCCGGTCCCCGCTGGCGCTGGTCCGCGGCAGCATCAGCCGGGGCGGCGTGTGCGTGGCGGGCGACGCGCTGCACCCGATGACGCCGGAGCTCGGGCAGGGCGGGTGCGCGGCGCTCGAGGACGGCGTCGTCGTGGCCCGGTGCCTGGGCGAGGCCTTGGCCATCGCCCGTGGCGGCAGCCACGACCAGGATCAGGAGGGGCCGCGGGTCAAGGCGGCGCTGGCGAAGTACGCGGAGGCGAGGCGGTGGCGCAGCATCCAGCTGATCACGGCCGCCTACGTCGTCGGCTTCATCCAGCAGAGCAACAACGCCGTGGTCAGGTTCGTCAGGGACAAGTTCCTGTCTGGATTGCTCGCCAAGACGCTAGTCGCCATGGCGGACTACGACTGTGGCACGCTATGATTCTGTGATCTGACCCTTGGAGGATGGGCTGCAAGAAATAAAATAAAAACGGTGAAGAATCACATGGAACAAACTTTTGATCGAACTACGGTGATGTACGGTGTGCTGCTACGTAGTACACTCGTTTTAGAGGAAATAATAAATAGTAATAAATCGGTAGTGTCAACCGTTTGACCTGTGACCGAATGAAAGGAGTTTTCGTGGTTCCCATGGGGCAACAGAAACTGCCATAGCCACATGCTGCGATTAATGAAGCCAACATGTACTGTGCAGATCGATGGGCGGGGATTAACAAACCGGTTTGACCACAAGTCGCTTCATCCGCAATCGGGGATCTTCTCGCGCGCTCACGGTCACAAGCAGTTTGCCCTCTGCCGTGCCAAGTGTGAAGAACCCTTGGTCTTTATCGTTAGCCGACAAAGAACATGCGTGCGTGCATCATTCATGGCGCCATGGCCTCGTCAGGGCGTGGATCCAACGATGGCTTGGCCTACATATGGACCTCTGACCCAGGGAAAAAATGGTTGCAAAAATCAGGTTGTACGTACATTTCATCTAATCTTGACTCTACCGCGAAACTCGTCGCATGATTCATCATAGGTACAACGTCTCCTGAAAGAGAAGAGGTCACCTCAACATTCACGGGAGAGCTAGAGTAGACTCGATCAGTTGTTTCAAGAAAGATAGAGTTCATGGATAAATCTACTAATCTAGGATCACGGACCTAATAAGAATTGGTTATTGTTGCTCTTTCTAATTTGTTTAAATCCTAGATATTTTTACCAATCTATTCGCAAAAAAAAGAAGATATTTTTACCAATACACTCGTAATATACTTTATAGAAAAAAAAACATTGCACTCCTTTAGAACAGATAACCCCTGAACTACTTTTTTCTACTCAATCTACCCCTCTAGCACTTTCAGTTAGTCCAATGTACCCTTTACTAAGATTTCTCCTTTTTTTTCTCCATGCATCGGTTGAGTTTTAAGTTCAAATTTTATAGGGTGATAGAGCATCACAATTTATTTTTAAAATGCATCATGAAATTTTATCATTTTTTATAGCTTAGATATCTAATAATAAATTAATCTTTTATATACAAAAATGAAAACTAGTGATGAAAAATCATCATAAGTTATGATATTCTATATCACCTAAAAAATAAACTTAGGACTCAACTTGTACATAGAGAAATAAAAAACAAAATCTTATTAAGTGATAAACTGGAGCAACTAAAACATTCGGAGGGGTAAATGGAACACAAGATTAGTTTATAAGGTTACCTGGACATTTTCCTAGGGGTGGGGTTGTAGGATCTCTGGTTGGCCTAAAGGGGGGTTGAATAGGTCTGTCAAAACAAACATTTAAACTTTTATTAAATTCACCCAGCGGCACTGTCGGGCCAGAACAGCGGCACTGCCGCACCTGCAGACAACTTCGAACCACAGTTCAAAATCCGTGAACGAAAACTTAGATCGAAGAAATTTCCTAACTTACTGCAGGTATGACAATCACATATCAAGAGCTAGAAATGGTAGCAACACCACACACAAGTAGATCGACTAGAAACCCTAGTAATCACCCCAACCAACAATATGAAATGCAAGTAATGTAAATCAAGCACAAGTGACACAATGATTTATCCCGTGATTTGGCTCGCCACCAAGTCTTGCTTACCTCCACGTTGTTGAGGTTAGCAACTAAGGCTTAGGGCTTTTCAACCCTTCCTCGGTCTCAAGTCAAGATACTTAACTCTTAAGATGAGGGGTGAGTTTACTAGATTCAAGAGATGGTTACAAACCTCCCGAGGCTGCCACATAAGTTGGCAAGCTCCATGGGCGACGCTCTAGCCACTAGAAGCCAAGCTCCAAGAGCAACAAACACAAACACCGGCCAAAACGTGAACCAAGTGCTCTTTAGAGTTGGGGAATCAATGGAGCTGCTCTCTAATCGAGTTTTGGACCCTTCTCTCTCAAGGATTGATGGGGAAATCAATAGATTTACTTGGGGGCTTGAGGTCAATAATGGAGGGAGAGAGAGCTCCTGCTCTGTTTTGGACGTGCTGAAGTGAGAAAGAAGAGGCAGAGAGCCGTTGGAGAGGAAGGAAAAAGGTATATATATACCCTTCAGCCCCCAACGGTCACCGCACCTAAGGGGTCGGGCGAGACGAAGCCCGCGGCCTCGAGGTCGGGCGAGACGGAGCCCGTGGCATCGAAGTCGGGCGAGACGGAGCCTGTGACTTTGGACGAGACAGAACCCGGGTCCTTGGGGTCGAGCGAGACGAAGCCCACACCCAAGGGGTCGGGCGAGACGTAGCCCGCAGCCTCGAGGTCGGGCGAGACGGAGCTTGCGGCCTCAAGATCGGGTGAGACGGAGGCCGCTACCTTGGGGTCGGGCGAGACCTTTTAATACGTCTCGAGCCATTTGGGGAAATTAGCGTGGGCGCTAATTTCCTTGTACCGCGACTCAAGTGCGGCAGTGCCTCTCTTCAAGTGCGACAGTGCCGCACCACGCAAGACAACAAGGGTAATAGTGAAGTGTAGACTGTCTTGGCTGTAAATCTGAGGATGCATGAGGTTGTTTGAGCACTTGGTAACATATATTAGCTTAAGCATTGTGTCCCCCTTTATAGTACGGCTTTTTCTATAGTTAAATTCAAAATATAAAAGAATTTAAACCTTTTTTGAGTTTGAAGCCATCTACATTTGTAATTGGGGGCTCCTCTATTTCGTGTAGCATCCTCGAATATAAATTCCCTGCTTGTCATCTCGATAAATCTCATTAGTTCTTTAATTGCGTGGTCATTATCACAAAAACCTATAATTAGGGCTTGATTGCACTTTCAATCTCCCCCTTTTTGGTGATTAACGACAACCTAATTAAATCTTACAAAAGATATAAAATAAATACTGAGATTTTTGAGCCATGGGTGTAGAGCCTCCCCCTAAATGTGTGAATAGAGAATTGAATTCTCAAACTGGCATAAGAAGCCAAGATTCACATTTTAGTGAAAGTGATGGGGCTCCTCCTACATCCATGCTCCTGTGGGGTGCTGCATACTGTGTCAGGTATGTAAACCGTGATGCAAATAATAGTTTATGCACAACATGGTTTGCTGTTGTAGCTGGGTGAGGCACTGCCGCACTTGCTGTAATAGCACAGATCAGAATAGACACCACACAACATGTGATACATATAAAGATATACATTCTAGCACAATTGTATCACAAGTGACAACATAGATTAATATATGTCCATATCCCAAACATATAAAAAGTACTTAAGTAGCATTATTACATAATAGAGTTTCTAATGGACTCTCACCTATCGAAGACTACTCTAAACGGATACGAACATGACTCTAGTTGTAGCAACCTTCATGGCGTCGAAAAAGTTGTTGACCCCTCTAATTTTCTCCCCCTTTGGCATAAAGCACCAAAAAGAGAAGAAAAGAAGAAAGACCAACACTCACTCCTTATCCTCTTGGATCTTGTCCCAGTCAACATCATTGCCACCAGCAGCTCCACTAGCACCTACGACGTCCTCCTCTCCACCATCATCATCATCGCTGTCGTTGTCAGAGGAAGAAGAAGACACCACCACCCTTCCTTGGCGATGAGTGGTCAAAATGTGGTGCTCACGCCTGGTGCTCCTCCTCATGGACTGCAAGGTAGATCTCAAACTGGTGTGAGGATCAAGCTCTGGCTGCTCCTGCTCCTCCTCCTCCTTCTCATCCTTTGAATCTATCTCAGAAAGACTAGGGAGGTCGTCAAACCTCAACGGTGACTAAACTGGAGAAAGAGGTGGTAGCCCTGCACGCTCTCTAGCCTCCTAGTTGGCTTCACGGTTCTCCAACCGGTCCTGATATGTGGTCCTCGTTGCATAGGTGCATGTGGTGAAGATGGCCTTGATCCACTTCCCAAACTTCTCCATCTTCTTTTCCTTGCGAGGCCTAGAGCGGGATGACTCAGGCATGTCCTCAACTGATAAAGAGCATTTCACTGCCCTGCTAGCACCTGCCCCTCAGGTCTTCTCAATTTTGTAGACAGTGTGAAGACCATCTATCTCAAATCTGTAGCCAGAGACCATCTCAATCATAAACATGAGATATGGGGCATAGGGTATCCCATTTCTCCCATCCTCCATGGCATTCCTCAGCTCATGCCACAGGAAGCAAGGGACATTAAATATGTCACCTCCAGGAGCAAATCTAGCAAGCACATTCCTCACATATCCATTAAGATCAGAAGCCACTCCATCCTTGGGATTGATAGTGTGCCTGATCAAATTGTTCAGAATGTAATAATAACTCTTCAGGCTACTGACCTTCCCATCTGCACTTCTCCTATTAATCCACATATAGGCAATATCACGGATCTCAGCTCTAGCCTCATCATGAATATAAGTGAAGCCCCGCTCCTCCTCTTCAAAACTAAGGATCCGGCTGAAAGTCATAAAATCAACTCTATAATGATGTCCCTCAGTCATCCAGTGAATCTCATCAGTGTAGATACTATAGAAGAAAGTGACATGGAACTAGACTAGCACTTCCTCATTCCAATTATATCTGAAGCTCATAACATCAGTGAGGCCAAACAACTCATAAGCCTTGATCACCTTATTGAATTCTAGCTCATTCTTTGCCTTCATCTCCTCCCAATCAACATACTACATCTTGACAACTTTGGATTTCTTGGAGTTGAAGTTCACAGATGCATAGAAGTTGGAATGAATCTCATTCCAAAACCTGTAGTCAATCTCCAAATCTTTTGGCTGCTCATAGAGATTGTTCTCACGTGCTTCCTCCACCATCTTCACTTTTTCGCATAGTTGAGCACGAGATGAGCACGTGTGTCAATAGGATGCCTCATAACCACATCCTCAGAATATTCTCTGATGTAGCTCCTGTCAAACTCCTCAAGATGAGGTGGAGTATCTAGGCAAGCACCTAGAGGAATGATGCGGCCAACCCTCTCTAGGTTCTCCTCATCCTAGATCATCTGATTTCTTCTCCCCTTGTCTCTAGCAACATCTCTATCTGCTGCACTGTTGCTGCCCCCTGTGGTCCTGCCACGACCACAATGAGGCATTTGCTTGTCCCGAGACTCTGTCATCTTCATCTTCCACCTCCGGTCATCATCACCTCCGGAGGCCATCTTGGTTCACGTGGATTGAGGAGGAAAGAGATGAATTGGCTCTATCCACGAGCTAGGGTTGTTGTTGATGACGACGTTGAAGAACAACAGCAGGCCACGACAATGCCAGGAGGTGGCAGCGTGGCTAGACAGAGCGGCGACGGTGGCTGTGCGCGCATGGAGGAGAAGAGAGGCAGCGGCTGGGAGATAGGAGAGGAGAGGGTTACCTGGGGCTAGGTAAAATAGGTAGAAAAGATGGGCCCCCACGGTAACAGCTGATATGGGCCGAATTTCCAATTGAAATTCAAAGTGCGGCACAGCCACAGGGCAGGCGTGGCACAGCCGTACTTCCTAGACTAGCATGATTTAGCTACTAACTAAATACCTCTATATATATATATGATATGGACACATATCTCAAGCACACTATGATCAGCAATAAATAATTAATACAAACAATGATCATAATGCACTTGTTTCTTATGATAAACATTTTAAGCATAATATTTGAACTTTTGTAATTCATTTCTCCTATCCATACTAGTTCATCAATCAAGATGTGCTATAGTTCAACCCATGTTACGAGAATCAAGAATATTTATCTCACTACACAAAGCACAAAACCTTGACTCATCAAGAGGCTTAGTGAAGATATCGGCTAGTTGCTTTTTGGTGCCTCAAGAAATGATATCGGATGTCTATGTGCTTAGTTCTTGAGTGCCTTACGGGATTGTTGGCTAACTTTATGGCACTTTCATTATCACACAAGAGTGGGATTTTAGTGAAGTGACATCCAAAATCTTGAAGGATTTGCCTCGTCCAAAGTAGTTGAGCACAACATGCACCAGCTGCAACATACTCATCCTTAGTGGTGGAAAGGGCTACATAATTTTGCTTTTTAGAACTCCAAGACACTAGGGACCGTCAAGGAATTGACATACCTCCGAAGTGCTTTTTTGATCTACTTTGCAACCGGCGTAATCGAAATCCAAATACCCAAGTAGATCAAACCTAGAGCCCTTAGGATACCACAAGCCAAGATTAGGAGTGTGTACTAAATATCTCAAGATTCTCTTAATGGCCACTAAGTGACACTCTTTTGGGTTAGCTTGAAATCTAGCACACATGCACACACTAAGCATAATATCAGGCCTAGATGCGCATAAATAAAGTAGAGAGCCGATCATGGAGCGATATACCTTAGTATCAACGACTTTCCCTTCACCATTAAGATCTAGATATTCATTGGTTGGCATGGGAGTTTTGATAGGCTTGGCATTCACCATGTCAAACTTCTTGAGCATATCATGGGTGTACTTTGTTTGGCTAATGAAAGTTCCATCATTCACTTGCTTGATTTGAAATGCAAGGAAGAACTTCAATTCACCCATCATGGACATCTCAAATCTCTTGGTCATGATCCTACTAAATTCCTCATAAAAAGAATGATTAGTAGTACCAAATATTATGTCATCGACATATATTTGGCACACAAATATGTCTTTGCCAACTTTGTGAGTGAAAAGGGTAGGATCAGCTTTGCCTATTTCAAAGCCTTGTTTAATCAAGAATTCCTTAAGGCACTCATACCATGCTCTTCGTGCTTGCTTAAGATCATAGAGCGCCTTTTGGAGTTTGTAGACATGGTTGGGAAACTTGTGATCTTCAAAGACCCGGTGGTTGCTCAACATAGACAAGTTCTTGAATAGGGCCGTTGAGAAATGCACTCTTCATATCCATTTGATATAGCTTGAAGTTGTGATGAGCGGCATAGACTAGAAGCATTCAAATTGCTTCAAGTCTTGCCACCGGTGCATATATTTCTTGAAAGTCTAAGCCCTCTACTTGAGTGAAACCTTGAGCAACCAACATTGCCTTATTACCTATCACCACTCTATTCTCATCTTGCTTGTTGTGGAAGACCCACTTGGTACCAATGACATTGGTATTGGGTTGTTCCACCAAAGTCTACACTTGGTTTCTTTCAAAGTTATTGAGCTCTTCTTGCATGACCATCACCTAATCTAGGTCTCCAAGTGCTTGTTCCCCTTTTGAAGACTCCCAAGGATATTATCAACGGGATGATCCCATTGTATGATTTGCCTTAGCCTTGGATGCTCAATGGCCTCTTGTTCATCTTCTGGATCTTCATCATCATCTTGCTCAAATATGGGTTGTAGGTTTTGTCCATGAGCTGGAGTGGAATCAGCTACTGCTGATTGTGTAGGTGCGGCACTGCCATGCTCTGGAGTTGTAGCAGGTGTTTGCTGCAGCGTAGCATCAGGTACATCAGTGAAAATTGGTGCAGCAGCAACTTGAGGAACCTCCACTTCAGTGGCTTCATCTTCTTGTGGTCTAATATCACCAACTGCCAATTGCTTGATTGCTTCACATGGTGGATCCTCCTTTCCTACAACACTTGAATCAACTTGCTCTACTTGAGAGCCATTAGATTCATCAAATATCACATCTACCGCAATCTCAACTCTCCTAGAGGTTTTGTTAAAGACATGGTAGGCATGCTCATTTGATCCATAACCAAGAAGAAAACCTTCATCAACTTTAGGTACAAACTTAGAGGTTTTGGGTTTCTTGTTAAGTATGAAACACTTGCACCTAAACACTCTAAAGTATGACACCTTAGGCTTGTTACCAGTTAGAAGCTCATATGAAGTTTTCTTCAACTTCTTGTGTAGGTAGAGGCGGTTGATGGCATGGCAAGCGGTGTTGACAGCATCACACCAAAAGACGTTTGGCGTCTTATACTCATCTAGCATTGTTATTGCTATGTCAATGAGTGTACGGTTCTTTCTCTCTACTACACCATTTTATTGAGGGGTGTATGGAGTTAAAAACTCATACTTGATGCCCTCTTCATCAAGAAACTCCTCAACTAGAGTATTCTTGAATTTGATCCCATTGTCGCTTCTCACTTTCTTGATGGGAAGACCGAACTCCTTTTGAGCTCTTCTAACAAATATCTTTATCTTCTCTTGAACTTGGCACTTGTCATTCAAGAAAAATATCCAAATGTAATGGGAATTGTCATCAACAATAACAAGACCATATTTGTTACCCCCGATACTTAGGTAGGCGACCGATCCAAAGAGATCCATATGTATTAGCTCCAATGATTGCTTGGTGGTCATGATGCTCTTTGGTGGGTGAGGTGCTCCAACTTGCTTTTCGGCTTGACAAGCGCTACAATCCTATCTTTGTCAAAGTGAACATTTGTTAGTCCAATGATGTGTTCATCTTTTAGAAGTTTGGCCAAGTTCTTTATCCCAACATGGGCTAGTCGGTGATGCCAAAGCCAACCCATGCTAGATTTTATCACTAAATAAGTCTCAAGCTTAGCTTTATTTTTGTTGAAATCAACTAAGTAAAGCTTGTTTTTTAATTGATCCATAAAGACAATAGAGGAATCCTCCCTTCTAAAGACTTTCACACCCTTATCGAAAAGAGACAATTGTAGCCCATCTAACACAATTGAGAAATGGACAACAAATTGTAACTCAATAAATCAACATGTAATACATTTGTAATTGAATGCTCAATGGTTATAGCAACTTTACCGAGACCAATCACATCACCCTTTGAATTGTCTCCAAAGACAATATTTTCGTTTGAGTGCGTCATCGGGGAATATGATGAGAACATACTCCTTTCTCCGGTCATATGATTTGTACATCCACTATCAAGCACCCAACTTGATCCACCAGAGGAGTATGCCTACAAAACAAGTGTAGTTGCTAGATTTAGGTCCCCAATTTGACTTGGGGCCTTGCATGTTAGTCACAAGAATCTTAGGAACCCAAATTGAAGTATTCCTATATATGTTGGTTTCCTTTCTAACATATTTTGCAACCACTTTCCCACTGCTGTTGTTCCTTAAAACAAAGCATGATGTCAAGCTTTGTCGAGGTGTATAAGTCTTCGGTTGACAGGCATACTTATTCTTGGTGGCCCACACTAATTCCTTAGGCTTCTGGAAAACCTGTTTCTCTTGGTTCACCTTCTTCTTGAGCTTAGTTTGATTAGGAGCAAAAATGGTAGCCTTCCCATTTTTGTGGGGCGCGGCACTGACGCCCTTCACCGTGACACTACCACGGTCTATGCAAGCTGATCTATACCAATTTTGCCCTTACTCTCAAACTACACACACTCATAGCCATTCATTATCCTTCTTCCATTTGTCTTGGCTTCTTTTATGTGTCCAAGCCCATACTTGATTGAGGGATGCCTTCCTTGCTTGAATTTTGGCTCTTTTGATTCATCAACTTTCTTGTTATTGGATTGGGTCACACTTATCCACCCTTTTCCAATGACTTCATTGAGCCTAGCAATCTTCTTTCTCATAGATTTCATATTTGCAAGGTTAGTGGAATAAGCATTCAAATCAAGATTAAAACATTTTCCACAACCTTGACTAGTGGAGGGAGTAGAGGTTTCCTTTACCTTAGGGAGATGTGAGTTGCTATCCCAAAGAATGCCATATTGTATCTCAAGTTATTTGTGCTTTTCATCAAAGTCACAATACTTTTTCTTGAGAGCTTTATTTACTTTCTTTGTAATAGCATGATCCTCTTGCTCTTTGGCCAAAGCCTTGCGCAAGGATTCCACCTCACTTTTCTCTAATACAAAAGCTTCTTTGCTAGCAATATAGAGATCCTCTTGTTGGATAAGAGTCTCTTCTCTAGATTCTAGCTCGGCTTGGACACTCTCTAAATCCTTTATTAGCTTAGTGATGAATAATTTGGTCTTTCCATCTAAATTTTTAGTTATCATATTTATTTCTTCATCACTAGATTCATCATCACTAGAGCTATCACTAATATCACTACTAGAGATATCACTAGGAGGTGGAGGAGATTTGGCCTTTGATTTGGATTTTACCTTCTCACGCTTTGCCATAAGACAAGTGTGAGGGGAGCAGTAGTCATTATCGGACATGTCGTTGAAGAGCCTTGGTGTAGGGGATGACTTGTGAATAACAATAGTTACAACCTTCTCATCCTCTTCGCTTGTGCTCTCTTTAGTTGAGTCCCATTCATGCCCAATGTGAGCCTCTCCCATGTACTTCTTGCTCTTTCTACGGTCGGCCTTCTCCTCTTTCTTGTCCTTCTTGTATTTGTTGTCCTTGATCTATGGACACTTGATAATGAAGTGATCGGTGCTTCCATAATTATAGCATGTCCTCTTTTTCTTGTTTGGAAAGTTTCTCTTCACTACCTTATAGCCTTGCTTCTTTAGCCCCTTGTGAAATATCTTCATAAAGAGAGCAACATCATCAATCTTCTCATATAGATCATCTTCATTTTCACTTTCACTTGAAGATGATGTGGTCTCTACTCTTTCTTGAACTTGCTTGCTTGCTTTGGGCTTGCTAGTTGAAGCTTGTTGGTTGATCTTGGACTTGCTTGTAGAGCCTTGCTTGCTTGATTTGTTGGCCTTGAGAGCTACATCTTTGATCTTGATGCCCTCTAGCTTTGCATGCAATTCTCCAAGTTTCTTCCTCTAATTTGCTTCTTCTCTTTGCATGTCAAAGGTCAATATCCTTCCAAGTACATCATTTGGTGTGAAGTACTCAAACTTCTTCTTGTCTTTAATTAGAGTGACTATGGTCTTATTTCTAGATGAATAAGCTTCCAACATAATCTTGATAACTTTGTGATCATCTAGCTCATCACAACCATAGCCTCTAATATTGTCCACCATTGTCATCAACCTATCAAACATCTCTTGTGGCCCCTCTTCATCCAAGATTACAAACCGGTTGAGCTTTGACATCAACAAATCAATTCTTGCCTTTCTCACTTTGTCAACCCCTTCATGTGCTAGGTGCAAAGTGTTCTATATTTTCTTGGCAACATCAACTCCAATTACTCTATTGTACTCATCACCATCCAAGGCACTAAGCAACACACTTGTGGCTTGACCATTGAGGTGAATGATCCTCATCTCTTCTAGTGTTGGGTTTTTAGGATCAACCGGTGGCTCAAATCCATTGCAAACAATCTCCCAAATACTGGGGTGAAGACCTATAAGATAGGCTCTCATCAAGTGCTTCCACTTGGCAAAGTTAGTCCCATTGAAATGAGGTAACTTGCCCGCGGGCACATTAATGAAAGACCTTCAATCATGGTTAGTCATAGGAATATAAGAGTAGTTAAAGGATATGGCGGCATATTTGTTGTTGTTGGCCTTGCCCTTTTCTTTCTTCCCCTTCTTGTTCCCCTCCGACACTTGGTATGACTCATCATCATCTCCATCTTTGAAACTACTTGATATGCTTGATGATGCACTTGTTGCCTTCTCTTCTTCTTCTTCTTCTTCCTAGCTTCTCTTCTTTTTCTTCTTGCTTCTTTCTTGAGCCTTCTTTCTTCTTTCTTTGCTTCTTCTCCTCTAACCGCTCCTCCTCCTTCTCTCTTGCTTATCTCTTTAGCTTTCTTTCTTCTTTCCTTCTTCTTCTCTCATTCTCATTAAGAGCTCCTTCGGCATCGGTAGCCTCAAGATGTGGTAGCGTGGTGTTGCTTGCTATCAACATGCTCAGCTTGTTGTTGTCCCTGTCGACATCCACCCACTTCGCGCCACTAGTTCCTCCTCCGGGCTCCATACCTCACGCGGTGAAGCATATATGAGGTAACCTGCTCTGATATCACCTGTAGGATCTCTGGTTGGCCTAGATGGGGGTTAATAGGCCTGTCAAAATAAACACTCAAGCTATTATCAGATTCACCCAATGGCACTGTCGCTCTAGAGGGTGGCACTACTAGACTGCGGTACTATCGGGCCAGAACAATGTCACTACCACACCTGCAGATTACTTCGAATCACAGTTCAAAATCCATGAACAAAAACTTAGATCGGAGAAATTTCCTAGCTTACAGCAAGTATGACAATCATAGATCAAGAACTAGAAGTGGTAGGAACACCACACACAAGTAATTGACTAGAAACCCTAGTAATCACCTCAACCAACAATATGAAATGCAAGTAATGTAAATCAAGCACAAGTGACACAATAATTTGTCTCGTGGTTTGGCTCGCCACCATGGCTTGCCTACCTCCACGTTGTTGAGGTTAGCCACTAAGGCATAGGGCTTTCCAACCCTTCCTCGTTCTCAAGTCAAGAGACTTAACTTTTAAGATGAGGGGTGAGTTTACTAGCTTCAAGAGATGGTTACAAACCTTCCGGGGCTGCCACATAAGTTGGCAAGCTTCACGGGCGACGCTCTAGCCAGCTAGGAGCCAAGCTCCAAGAGCAACAAACACAAACGTTGGTCAAAACATGAACCAAGTGCCCTTTAGAGTTGGGAAATCAATGGAGCTGCTCTCTAATCGAGTTTTGGGCCCTTTTCCCTCAAGGATTGATGGGAAAATCAATAGATTTGCTTGGGGTTTGAGGTCAACAATGGAGGAAGAGTGAGAGAACTCCTGCTCTGTTTTGGGCATGCTGAAGTGAGGAAGAAGAGGCAGAGAGCCATTGGGGAGGAAGGGGAAAGGTATATATACCCCCAGCCCCCAACGGTCACCGCACCCAAGGGGTTGGGCGAGACAGAGCCCGTGACTTTGGGTGAGATGGAACCCGTGCCCTTGGGGTCAGGCGAGATGGAGCCCACACCCAAGGGATCAGGTGAGACGTAGCCCACGGCCTCGAGGTCGGGAGAGACGGAGCCCGCGACCTTGGGGTCAGGCGAGACCTTTTAATATGTCTCGAGCCATCCGGTGAAGTCTGCGTGGGCGCTAACTTCCTTGTGCCACGACTCAAGTGCGGCAGTGCCTCTCTTCAAGTGCGGCAGTGCTGCACCACGCAAGACAGCAAGGGTAATAGTGAAGTGTAGACTGTCTTGGCTGTGAATCTGAGGATGCATGAGGTTGTTTGAGCACTTGGTAGCACATATTAGCTTAAACTTTGTGTCCCCCTTTATAGTACGAACTTTTCCTATACTCATATTCAAAATATAAAAGAATTTAAATCTCCTTTGAATTTGAAGCCATCTACATTTGTAATTGGGGCTCCTCCGTTTCGTCTAGCATCCTCGAATATAAATTCCCTGCTTGTCGTCTCGATAAATCTCATTAGTTCTCTAATTGCGTGGTCATTATCACCAAAACCCATAATTAGGGCTTGATTGCACTTTCAGGGGTTAATTTGGATTCCCCCTCCCCCTATGCTTTTTTAGTTAGAGCAACTCCAGCAGGAGCCCCAAATCAGAGCCCCTACTTCTAATTTGGGTGATTTCCCCTACTTTTTGTTGGGCCCCTATTTTATTCCTGCTCCAACAGAAGCCCCCAAACCAGAGCCCGCAAAAGTGTAACAACAGTCACTTACAAGTGGGGCCAATATGTCATTGAAAAGAAGTCTTATCTCATCTTCCTCCTTAGTCCTCCCTCCTTGCCTCAACGCAGAGCAGGCCTGGGAGAAGAAGGGCACTCCGGCCTCCCCAACGACGGTAGGAGTAGACCGAGCAGGGCGGGCGAGGGAGGGCACGCCGCCACGTGGGGCGGGATGGGGAGGACACGCCGCCTGCAGTTACATGTAGCGGGCAGGGGAGGACCACCGGTGGCGGCGCGCAGGGCGGGTGGGCGAGCAGGCCGAGATCAGGCGACGAACAAGGCTGCGAGAAAGTAAGCGCGAATGGGCTGCTCCGGCGCGGCGGAGCAATGCGCCCGCCAGTAGGTGCGCCATGGCCGGGAGGAGTGCGCCATGGCCGAGCCCTCCATGGATCTAGCCGCCGTGGAGGGAGAAGCGCACGGGGAGGCGGGTGGTCACGTTCGCCGGAGGGGTGGGGGGCCTCGCCGGAGGGGAAGGGGACGCACCGCGAGTAGTGGAGAAGCGGTTCGTATGTGCGTGGGGAGGAACGACCGGATGGGGGCCGAGGTGTTGGGCCAACCGAAATGGGGTCTGGTGGGAGGTTTTGGGTTCCCACACAAATTTGTCGTCCGTAGTAGGGGCCCTGCTGGAGTTGGATTTTTGGCCTGAACCCCCATATTTAGCTATGGGGGCTCAAGTTGGGGCCCTACTGGAGTTGCTCTTACCTATTACTCTATATAACTTTTTCATCCCTAATCATAGTTTTTTTTACTTTTGCATCAACACTTGCATATGTGTTTAGTTAGAATCTTAGCATATATGTTTGATGTAGAAGAAGATATGATCATCACTTCTAGCATATGTGCCAATCATGACTCCTCTGATTTATCTCCTCCTAGGGTGTGGTATTGTTATATACATGTCTAGATTATGCTCTTGTTATATATGAAATCAAGCTAGTCAATTTTTAATGGTTCATGATTTGTCCATGGATTAAATTAAATCCAACTAAAATTGCCAATTGTTCCAACTATTGTTTAGGATTATTTCCACATCACATTGTGACATATGAGTAACAAATAAATAAAAATTGAAAAAATATCCTAAGATCTTAATAGTCCATCATATAGTGACATATCTTTTTCGAGTAAATTGATTTTGTTACTGAAAACTTTCTATGAAAAACGAACATTCCAAGTGTGCATATATTAGCAATAGAAAAGGTAACAAAAGCAGGCATGCATATTCTTTTTTATAATTCTTTATTAAAGGATCATTTATATAGAGGAGATTAAAACAATCCAAATTTATAGAATTTAGTGTAGCTTGAACATGGCACTAATCACTAATTTAAGTACGTGAGAAGTGAGTAGGCCTAGAGAAAGCCAAGCTCTTGGCCTACACTAATAGACGGTTCCGCGTGAAGTTTAGAGAACTATTTGACAATGTATGCCTTGTGCCAGATCAACTATTGAGTTATTTTAAACCGAGAAATGTGTGTCTTTAACCTATATTGTGGATGTGTAGACTGGTTGGCGGAGTTGAGAAAGTTCATCTTTACATAGTGGTCCGATATTTGCTTGGATATAGATTGTGTATGTGCATGAAGCTATGTTTACCATGAAGACACCTATCTATGTTAGTCTTGGAGTAGTTGTAAAATAAGCATTGGCCAAAGAAGCATATGTATATTGATTATTACAATTACAATGTTGAGATCCTATATATAGTCCTAACAAGGCATATGAATTTAGTAAGAGGCTACATAGAACACGGACTAGGATTAGGATTCCTTATCTTTTCCTTCTAGGTTAGAGTATGAATGTTTTACAATAAACATAAATAAGCATGTCACATGTCCAAGTTGTACATAGTACCACTGAATAATTCGTTAGGGAGTCATAAAGGCATCACCGAATCATGCAGTGCACATCAGTAACTTCGACAACTTGAACTTGGACCATGAACAAAGTTGCCACATTATGCATCATATGTCACTCAGGCTCCACCAAATCATACAGTGCACACCTGTAAGGCGGTAACTTGGTCACATCCAAGTTAAAGTCCCAAAGTGCCACTAGATAATGCACTAGACACAAGGTCCCCATAACCACATCATACGGTGAACATCAATAAGAAACACACGCGATGCCTAACAATGTTATCGGATGATCCGCTAACCTTGATCAACTAGTCCAGTGAATTCATCAGAAGTTCGATCTCGTCCAATTCAACTTGTTTAAAATTCTTAACAAATTCTCCACCTATTAGAGTCACTCTTGACTAGATTTAGTAAGAGTGTTTCACATGTGTGCATCCAAGATACTCTGAGCTCAAACCTTGGTCAAGGTACTAGTCCTGACCTCTTTTAACAACAAAGACCTATAGTGCATCTAAGTGCCTCCCAACACCAAGTCATGCACTTAGACATTAATGTCACCTTAATTTTTGTGAATATCCTTGCACCAATACTTCAACTCTGAAATCTGGGGCCAAGATAACCATGTGACCTCAATATGACTAATCCATTGTGAATAACCCTGCAAAACAATGTTAGCCACATAATATTGGGCTCATCAAGCAATGAAACTAAATTTGGGGCCTTGATGTGTTCAAAAACTTTTATCTACATGGGTGGTGTTTGAGTTTGGAAACTCTGTTTAGGATTTGAAGTGTTGATACTAATGCGTCTACTACCCTCGGTTGGGGTTGGAATCAGGACTATTCCTGCAAACAATTGAATAAATTTGTATGCCTCTCTGGTGGTACATATTCCTTTGGGAGCTGGCTCCTAGTGTAATACATCTGCTGGCTTGGTACAGTGGATATATGCAAAACAGTGTTAGCTGCTTGGTGTTTGAAAATGTCGGTGATCAAATGTTGGTTCCAAACAGAGGCATGCGTTTTGAGTTTTCAGTGCAAGTGCAAAGAGAACATAGAACGCAGCACGAGTGGAGGAGCAAGAGTGCAAGTGTGTTCACCTGCCTATGTATCAGCTTATCTACACCCAGGTGTGGCAACCTTAAAGCCAAAATATATCCTGCATCATTCAAATCAAGTGGTTTGACCATATGATCTAACCACACTAGATAAACCAATCAAGTCGTAGCATCAGTTAAAAGGAATCTAAAGATAATAAAGTACATTCAGAAGCAGCTGCCCTTAGTGGCTTCCTCCAAAAGTCCACATCCAATGGTGGCCTGGGCCCTGTGGTGACAGTTGACTTGGGAGTAAGGAATAGTAACTAACCAAGTTCCTTTCCGTAGATATTCCAATCAACCTGACAATGCAACAGGGTTCTAGAGAACCCTATTCTGCTAGATCATCCTCTAGCCAGTGCTAAACTCCCTGAGAGGCTGAAGCTACAGTTACCTACCTAACCAACTGTATACACACAGCTAAATTCCCTAGCCACTAACTGTCAGGCTAGTTAGGTATAGGTTAAGGTTAAACCAAGCGCGTCAAACGGCACGATCCAAGGGCTCCATCGTGATCACGGGGCCATGCAGATGCAGCAGTGTGTGAGGCTTCCTCGATCCGGGGACCCGGCCTCGCGCTCGCTCGTCGGTAATCACGCAACCCCCTCGCCGTAAATCCGGTCGTAATCCCGTGTGCTCCACGCACTGGAGTCTCGCGAGTTCACGTGACACTCCCGGCTGCCTCTCCGGCTATCATCACCAACAAATCATCAAACTAATCCCTGAAACCTTTTTAATCATTGTATTGTTTGTTTAGTCGTACTACGTACCGTACGTATCGTATCATAAAACGTAACACCGATCAGTGCATTGCTCGATCTGTATGTATATCTTTTTCATTATTGGCCAGATCAATTGCACTGAAAAATGAATAAATGGTCGGTTTCTTGGATCACCGGGTGGCAGAGAAGCTACGGCTGGCTGGCATAGAAAAATGGAGGCGCCGCGCCGGCCGGCCGCATGCAGAGCTGCAGAAGAATCTTTCTTTTTTTTTTTCACCAACTATACACCGGTGAGAACACCAGCGCCGAACCCGGGGTTCGAACGCTGGTGGGCAGCATGCTCACCTGCACCGCATGCCAACCGAGCCAGAGCTCGTTCTCAAGAATCTTTCTTCTTCGATTCGAAATGCCAGTGGACGAGAGCGAACACTCTGAACTTCTGAAGCCAGAGATAGACTTTTTGGACGGACGGGAGGTGGAGAAAACAAAGAGGAATCGTGGCATTTAAGGCGCACGGCGCAGCGTCTGGGTGCGGCATGCATGATGGGCATGTGAGCCCGCGCGTCGGGGTCCGCGCGCGTGATGAGCTCCGCCTCGCACGTCGGCCGCTCCGTCGCCGCGCTCCTATTTAAGCACCGCCGCGATCACCGCCCTCTCCCTCACTCATCACTCATCACCTCCTACGTTGCATCGTCCAGCTCGCCCACCAACGTTAGTTGCTCCTGTGTATCCATTGTCAACTGATCGACATGGCGCGCAAGGTCGACCTGTGCCGCCTGCTGGTGGCTGCCGTAGCAGCGTGCCTCGCCGCGACGGTCCGGGCGGGGTGGCTGAGGGGCTCGGCGACGTTCTACGGCGGGGCCAACGCCGCCGGCACAATGGGTGAGTGATTATTGATCAATGCAAGGCCCGGCCTTTTTGGTTGCAGTTCATATATAGTGAATGCATGCGATACAAGAGCTGAACAGCATTGCGACGTTATGTATGTGCAGGTGGCGCGTGCGGGTACGGCAACCTGTACTCGGCGGGGTACGGCACGGACACGGCGGCGCTGAGCTCGGCGCTGTTCAACGGCGGCGCGGCGTGCGGGGAGTGCTACCAGGTGCAGTGCGACCAGCAGAACAGCCGGTGGTGCAAGCCGGGCGTGACGGTGACAGTCACCGCCACCAACCTGTGCCCGGCCGACTACTCCCAGCCCAGCAACGACGGCGGCTGGTGCAACCCGCCGCGGCAGCACTTCGACATGTCCCAGCCCGTCTGGGAGAAGATCGGCGTCTACAGAGGCGGCATCATCCCGGTCTTCTTCCAGAGGTACGTAACTGCTACTATCTGGTGCTACGAGCTAGCTGCTCGTCGCTTCGACGGACGACTGATGACTGACATGGTACATGCATATTGCTTACTGCGCGCTGGCCCACGCTGCAGGGTGTCGTGCTCCAGGAGCGGCGGCGTGCGCTTCACCATCAACGGCAACAGGTACTTCAAGCTGGTGCTCATCTTCAACGTGGCCGGGCCGGGGTCCATCAGCGCGGTGCTGATCAAGGGCTCATCCACGGGGTGGATCACCATGTCCCGGAACTGGGGCGCCAACTGGCAGGCCAACAGCGACCTCACCACCCAGAGCATCTCCTTCCGTGTCACCGCCACCAACGGCCAGTTCCTCGAGTTCTACAACGTCGCCGGCTCCAACTGGCAGCTGGGCCAGACCTTCACCAACGGCCAAAATTTCTACTAGCGCCGGCACGCCGGCCGCGGCCGCCATGCCGGCCGGCCGGCTCTCTGCTCGTCGCACGATGATTTCCCCTTCATTTTTGCTCTGGAAACTTGTTCAGAAAGAAGAAGAAGGCCTGATCTTGTTTAGCGTCATTGTTATGCATTAGCGGCTAGGCGTAATGCGGTTGGCATGGCTGAGGTGGGTTTTCATGGGTCTCCGGGCGGTCTCATCGAGCTCCTAGTGCCCGCCATGCCGGCCGCCGCTTTTACGATGAATGATTGTTGCTGGAAAAAGAAGCAAAAGAAAAAAATAGTTAATTCTGTCGCGACTGCCTTTGCTTGGACACGAGGTTAATTAGCGTGGATCTGATCGATGGATGTGCCAAAATGGCGCTTGCTTATTGCGAGAAGAAGCAGACCACATGTGAGTTTACTGTTGGCAGTTTTATATTTAAAAAAAGAATGAAATGGCCATGCAAGGTTTTGACTATTGGCCACTAGACTACGCTACCTTTCAAAGTTTTTGACCTCGGGGTGAAATTGTTGATGACTTGTCTTCGAAAAGAAGTGCTGCCGACTTACTAACAACAATAGGATTACTGTCATGGCATGGGCGCGCTGGTGCCTAGGCTAAACTATTTATTTATTTATTTTGGTAGCGGGCAACCATTTGGGCAAAATCTCTTGTTAATCCTAACCTCAATATGGAGCTCTTTTGGATGCACTTGGGCTGGCTATAGTAGTTTTTTTGGGTAGGGGGCAACCATTTGGGCCAAATCTCATGTTAATCCTAGCCTCATGAAGGGGGTTTGTTTGGATGCACTTGTATCCACCAATCCATGTGTGTTTGAGTGGATTCTCCTAAAAAATGTGTGTTTGAGTGGATTAGCACTACGACATAAATGATTTCACAAGACACTATCCAATCATTAACGGAGACGGTCACAAAACTCACCGTCTCTTAAAATACCTGGGGACTTTCAAAGGTGGACGTTTTATTTAAGGTGGCGGTAAAAAATTGGTCATCTCTTAAAATGGATTTACGGAGGCGGTCACAAAACTCATCCGTATCTTAAATACCCAAGGATTTTCGGAGATAGACGTTTTTATTTACGATGTTGATCAAAAATTAGCTCACTTAAAAATAGATTTAAGGCAACGGACCTCTTAAGATATTCGCCCCTGAAAATGATAGCCATTTTCAAAAGCGGGCCTCTTCTTAATTTGGCCAAGCCCACTGCCATTTTGTGTGGCCCATCTTGACCCGGTAACCGGTTCGAAGTATATAAGCAGAGAAACCTAGCTTTTTTCTCCTCCCATCCCACAGACTCAGCTGCATCCATCTCTCTTCCTCTTTCTCTCTCTTTGCTAGCTCTCCCCACCCACGCATGCCTCTCTTCCGACGGCGGCGACACGAGGGCGAGCTGCGGCTCCCAGCGGCGAAGGCTCACTCGCGCCATGGCGTTAGGGACCTCTTCTACGGCGGTGGCGGCAGGGGCTCTTCCACGACGGCTGGGGCTTGCGGAGGTGGCCGTGGCTCGGATCTGGTGGCGGTTGCTCATCAGTAGCGGCCGTGGGAGCTCGGATCCGGCGAGGAGCGGCGACGGTGCCCGAATCTTGGAAGCGGCCGGCAGACCTGGCGACGTGGTGGTGCCTAGCACCGGGTGTGGAATGAGATCTAGATATAATGTACAATGTATATCATAAGTGCATAGCAAAAGCTATATATCTATGAAAGTCAAATCATCTTATAATTTGAAACGGAGAGAGTATACATTAAAGTGATAATTTTTCCTACAAAATATAAATTATATGGTGATAATTTTTCCTACAAAATATTAAGGATAAGAAATCATAGTCCTAGTCTATTCTATATGTGGTCTCTTCCCAAACTCTTAGACATTATCTAAACTATATATGCGTGGAAGCTCTATATAGTAATTATCAATATTTAGAGAATGAAGAATATTTTATCCTACTTTATGTATCTATATACGTTCTTCCACTTTTATATACTCTATTTATCGTGGAGATGTAGAGAAAAAACTAGATATCAGACGCTAGCAAGGTGTTTCACAACAATGCAGTGCTATTTTAGTATTTTTTGCGTTCATCCGGACCTACTTTGTGGTTCCAAATTGCTCCAAAGCAAGCCGTCAGCTGACTTATTTGCAGCCCATTGTCTCTACGGCCAGTGGGCTGAATCCTACCAGCAGCTGGGCACGACAAATATGGGTTGGGCTACGTGACTAACACTTGGTATGTACGAGCTCATCATGGAAAATTGGCTCAAAATGTCGAGAGCTGCATGAAGATGCAAATCGCAAGTGTCATTGACCTGGTCCTGTCTTGCCACTGCTGATACAGCATGGTGAGCAGGATAGAGTAGAAAGGGCGAAGCACCGGATCGATCTGATGAAGAATCTAGGCTCTTAGCCCGCCATGTTAACATGTGTCCATGGCAGAAGCTACGAAGAAGAAAAGAAAGCGATCACCGACGCCGATCCACGAGATGAATTCTAAGCCGGGCGAGTACACGTGTCACCGGCCACCCATATAGTCAGAAGTTCTGATTTGCCATGGCCTGAGAAGTGAGAAGTAGAGTTCCAAGCCGGCGCAGTGGAGCATTTGGCAGGTCCTATATTTAAGGCTGTAAGTAAGTGCATATCAGCCCCACTTCACTGTAACGCATCAGTCTTTGTAGCTAGCTAAGCTAGTACCAGCGCACTTGTAAAAGTTCATGGAGATGCACAGACCACTGCGCTTCCAGTTGCTCATCATCATCACCACCGCGGCGTGGCCGTTGGTGCCAGCGGCGGCGGCGGATGACAGCGGGTGGTCGAAGGGCACAGCGACGTTCTATGGCGGGGGCGACGCCTCGGGCACGATGGGCGGCGCGTGCGGGTATGGAACCTGTACTGGTTCGGGTACGGGAAGGACACGGTGGCGCTGAGCTCGGCGCTGTTCAACGACGGCGCGGCGTGCGGGGAGTGCTACCGGGTCACGTGCGACGACGGCGCGTCCCAGTGGTGCCTGCCGGGGAGTAAGTCGGTGACCGTCACGGCCACCAACCTGTGCCCGCCCAACCACGAGCTCTCCGGCGACGACGACGGCTGGTGCAACCCGCCCCGCCGTCACTTCGACATGGCCCTGATAAACTTAGTGGATCACCTAGACATAGATCTAGCGGTACAACCTTATATATGGGATAAAACTTCCTAGAACATGATTTAGAGAGAGAGAGAAAGAGGAAGGAAGGTGAGATGTCACCGACCATCGGCAGGCTTGGCGGAGGAGCTAGCCATGGTGTCGATGTAGGGCAGCAGTGGAGTCCGACGGCGGTGTCTAAGGCGTAGCGGAGGCGCGGTCCAGTGGCGGCGGCGAAAGCGGTGGCATTTTCCGTCGCTCACAGTGCCCCCCTATAGATCGGCTTAGGGTTTGTAGGTGGGGATTGTGGCGGCGGCAGTGAACCTCGTGCCTTATGCCCCGGCCCCCACCTCCTTTTTATGGTGCTGTGCGACGATGACCCACCAACCATAGATAGGGTTGGGCGCCCCCGATCAGGACGCGGATCAAAAGCCCAATTAGTATAGATCAATCTAACAGGCCCAGCCCACCTGGCTCTAGATCGCCCAGTACAAGGGCGGCATCATGCCAGTGCCCTATTAGAGGTACCTGTAGTACAGTACTAGTTTATTACTTGGATGGTTTGACTTCAGAAAAAAAACTCATGTACGTGTCTGATCATCGATGGTGTGCGCTGACTGTTGTGCCTACGTAGGACGGCGTGAGTGAAGTAGGGAGGGGTGCAGTTCACGATGACCGGCTCCAACTACTTCGTGCTGGTGCTCATCACCAACGTTGCCGGCAGTGGGTCGGTGAAGGCGGTGTGGGTGAAGGGGGTAGCACCACGGACAAGATGCCCATGGCCAAGAACTAGGGCACCAACTGGCAGTCGCTCGCAGGGCTCGCCGGCCAGGCGCTCACCTTCGGTGTCACCTCCACCGATGGTCGCACCGTCGTCGTCCCCAACGTCGTGCCGGCCTGGTGGAAGTTCGGGTAGTCCTTCACCTCCGGCGTCTAGTTCCCCATCTGATTGTGAATAACCCGTTCCATACATTGCCACATGGGCCAGGCTAGTAGCAGATTTAAGGCTTTCTGATTGAAGAAACACTTATTATTGTTATTGTCCAAAAATAAGAAATTAATAATTTGGAGGAAGGGGAGAATGGAGATGCAGGGACAGGATTAGTTGGCTGGTTACCGCTAGAGGACTAAAACGCTGAGCCCAATGGAAGAGCCTAAGCCTCCCCTGACCCACTCTCGTCCTTCCTCATCGCCCCCACCACAACACCCAAATCACCCAGATATGCTCCATCCCCAATGCCTCGCGGTCATCAATGGCCAGATCTTGCACCTCCGTCCATGGATCTACACATTGATGGGTCGCAGTTCGTCACGTCGCAGCCATGTTTTGCCATCCCCGAACCACCACTGTCAGCCCTTAGCCACCGAAAAGCTCTACCGAGCGTGGCGCGATTACAGCTAACCAGCAGCCTTAGCTCACCACCAGGGAAGCCACGCATTCAACTCCCACCGGCCAACCCACCAGCAGAGCGATGGGGCATTCAACCTCCTCCGGCCTCGATGCGGCCAATGTCAGCCATCGGTCGCCTATGCTTCTGCCACAACCTGAGCTTCCGACGAGCCCAACCAAGATCGATCCGGAGCTACAGGCACAGGCATGGGCGCTCTTTCTAGATCTGACAAAGGATTTGAACAACTTCAATAGCTTGAATCAGCAGCCATGTTCAGCTACAGTGGGGGCAGTGGCGCCATCAATCCCCACTCAGAGGAAGTATGCAAGGAACCAGAAGATGGAGTCGAGCTCCAAGGCGCGCCCCTTCGATCTAGAATCATGGCGAGCCAAAAAGGGAAATCAGTGCAGAGTGAGGAAGGCATTCATCCCCCCCCAACGGCTCCAATGCAACAACTAGCTACCGAGGAACCATAAATTGGACACCGCTGAGGATAGTTGGGAGCTAGCTAAGATGCCCCCAGAAATAAGCTCCAATGCAACAACGAGCACATTCTGTTTTATTTGGCAAATAGAACCATAAAACGACACCGCAATTTTTTGTGAGGATAGTTGGGAGCTAGCTAAGATGCTCCATGCACGGAAGAAATAAGACTCAGATCTTGTAGCAAGGTTAAGAACCATTCAAAGCTCTCATTGGTCAAAGCTCTCATCGGTCCTAGGACAAACCAATGGGTTATGCTTTCTTCAGGAGCAAGATGGAGGGCAGGTGCTATAATTGTTTTTCCCCAAATCACCTTGTTCATTCCTGCCACCGACCTCCACAATGCTGGAATTGCTACCGCTCTAGGCATTGGGCAAGGGATTGCTCTCTCAACCTTCGGCCATCGCACCATAAAAGAGGGAGCTCTCAGGATCTTTGGCGTCCCACCACCACTCGCAACCTCAACACCAACCATAGCCTCCACAAAACTGACCACCGCTCCTTTGCGGAGGTGGTCTGTGGTGAGAAGGACATGGCGGCCACTCGGTATCCTACGGACCCATAGGCCAGGCTCGCCCATGCTTTTTTTGTGCTATGATGGCCACCAGTGACATCTGACGGTGCCGAGATGAGCTCATCGGTAGGGCTACGGTGTGCTGGCTCCCAAGCAACAGCCATGACACCAAGCTCTACCATCTCAGCGATGCCCTCCGCAACCAGCTTGACATCCACTACGATGACTTCCAGGTGCTCAAGCACTTCCCCAAGCAGTACCTGGTCATCTTCAACAACCCAGGGGATAGGTAGCGCATGGTGGACGTGGGCGTCCTCCAAGACAACGGCCGCCAGTTCCAGTTCACCGCCTAGAGTGAACGCCGCTACGCCAACAACATCAACTGGGAGTTCCACGTCAAGGTTCGCATCGAGGGCATTTCGGTGCACTGCTGGGCGAAGGAGGTGGCAGCCAAGGTTTTGGACAAGAGCTGCACCGTACACTATCTGGAGGAGACGGCCCACCGCCGTCAGCACACCAGGTCCTTCGACCTCTGGGCGTGGTGCAGCGACCCGTGCGACATCCCCACGGAGGTCTCGCTCACGGTCACCGAGCCGGACAGAGAGCACCCTCACCGCGATGATCCAGTCGACCTCAAGCGCAGCCAAGTCTATGTCCTACGCAATCATCTCGAGGGAGTGGAAGATCTCTCCTTCCTCCAAGGCTTGCCGGGTCTTTGACTAGGACTACGGGGTGCCCGACATGAAGGGTGAGCGCCTTCCTAGAAGGCGTGGCCATGACCGTGGCCGCGACATCAGGCCACGCCGGGACGACGACCACGACAGGGGCGCCCGCGGCAACCATCGCCACCGCAGCGTCTCCGCCTGGGGAAGGAACTCACGCTGTAGGAGAAGTGCGGAGGACTGCATCAGCTCCAACCGTTGGCGTGGCCATGGAGAGTGTCCACCACGCAGGGGCCGACCATCAGAAGGGGTCACTCAGGTCTGGAAGATCATGGAACACAAGCAGGGGAAGAAGATCATGAAGGTATCCTTTGCTGATCCAATAGCAACTGAGCTGCAAGCACCCAAGAGCACCATCCTAGACGACAACATCATGCTCATCAAGGTGACTGGTAACGCCAATTCGAGCAACCCAGGGCAGGGCGACTCCACCACCAATGCCATCATCACAAACACCACAGCTGTGAAGGGGATGCAAATGGAGTAGCACATCAAGTCGGGTAGCGCAGCCACCGTGGACTCCAACTTCATCACACCAAGCATGGACATGGAGGGGCCAATGGGAGAGTGGACCAGTGCACCCATGGAGAAAAAGCTAGAGCTGTTGCTGGAGCACCTGAACAAGATCCTGGTAAGCCCCCTAGCTTTTATAGTTGCTGCATTCTTTGACAATGAAGTAGAGAACCAAGATTCGAGTAATGCAATAGCCCAAATGGCCAATGAAAATCTTGACTTAGAAGAGAACCAACATTCGAGTAACGCAATCTCCTAAATGGCCAATGAAAGCTTAGACTTAGAAGTTCCTACAGCGATGCATAGTCAACCTATAGAGGAAGTAGAGGAAATCAGTTTAGCCCTATTGGTACCAACTGCTGGCCAGTCAGGAAACAACTCTACTGATGGCCGCTAGCCACAACCACCCTCCATAGATAATTTCATTGAATCAATTTCGAGACCCCTTCCACAACCCTTACTGGGAGTGCATAACCCAGCACCAATGCTACACCAAATTCCACTGGTCACACCACCACCAAGCTCCAACAAAAGGCAAAGTTCTAGAATAGCAAAAAAGGCAGCAAATAATGTAGGCAAGGGCGCCATTCAGATTGCCCAAGAATTGCTAGTTAAAAAAGCTAGGTGATTTATCAGGCGTGGAGAAAGACCCAATCAATGATGAGTTTGAATTCTATGCTCAACACTTCGAAAGGCCGATGGAGAAGAACACCATGGAGGCCATCCAGGGACTCATTGAGCAAGTCAACACGAGCCAGAAGAAGGGGCATAACTAGAGGCATGTGATGGTCATTCCGAAGCTGCTAGCCTAGGCGCTAGCTCCCAGTGGCCTAATGCCCAATGTCAGCCCCCTTAGGCAAAGGGGTCTAGGCCGGGTGCCCAAGTTATCCTCCTCAAGTCGTAGTTGTTAGTCGAGCTCTATGTGGTTGTTTTGGTGCTTCTGGGCACCTGTTGCATTTCGAACCTCTTAGTTTTCTTCAGACGTGTGCATGCTGGCCTATGAGCCTTCGGCCGAGAACTTGTATGGCTTGGATCTTGGGGAAGAACTCTGACCTGCTGGCTCTGTTGCCTTCGGTCATCCCCGGTTGTGGGTCTATTCCCACCATGTTGAACCGCCTTAAGCTAGTAGTCGGACCTTTCCATTATGGCAGCTAAAAACTGCAACATCATGTGCTGGAATGTCAAAGGGTTAAACGATGCAGCAAAGCGAGCTTCAGTTAGAACTCAGATCATTTCTTCTAGAGTGACGGTTGTATGCTTGCAAGAAACAAAAATCAGTAACTGGACTCACAGCCACCTGGTCGACACAGTGGGTACCGAGATGGCGAGCAACGCTGTTTTTCTACCATCGGTTGGAGTCTGTGGATGCATCCTTATCGCGGCATCAGAACATTTCTTCACTCTAACTCAACCTCACCTGACAACCAATACCGTTACAACAAAACTTACAATGCTGGCTGAAAACAAGGAATGGTCGATATCTGGAGTCTATGGTCCTCAAAATGATGCAGATAAAATCCTTTTCTTGCAAGAAATCTTGGACCTACGCTAGCATATGCTCTCAACATGGCTACTGCTGGGAGATTTCAATCTAATTCTTAATGCCCAGGAGAAAAACAACAATAGACTGAACTTGCAAATGATCAATAGATTCAAAGCAACCATCGACAATCTTGAACTTGCAAGGATTGAGCTTAGAGGCAAAAAGTACACCTGGTGCAACGATCAGCAGTCGCCAACTATGACAAGAATCGATCACATTTTTGCATCCATAGATTGGCTGGATTTGTTCCCAAGAATGGAACTACAAGCTTTAGCCTCCCTTGGCTCTGACCATTGTGCTTTGTTTCTCCAAGGGGACACTAATCGTGATTTCTATAGGGGATTCAGATTTGAAGCGCACTAGGTACAGATGCCTAGTTTTGCTGACAAGGTTCATAAGGCATGGAGCACACCGGTGGACACCCAGGACACCATATTGCGACTCCATGTCAAATTGCTACGCACGGGCAAGGCGCTAAGAAATTGGAGGCGCTTATCCCTGGGCAGATGGAAATTAAGCTAGGCGATACTAAACATAGTACTAGCAAATTTGGAGAAGGCGCAAGAAGCTAGGACTCTCATGCCGGAGGAATTGGAATTCAATAAGTACCTAAAAGCCAAAGCTCTAGGGATTGCAGCGATACAAAAATCTCGAACACGCCAACACTCGAGGCTAACATGGATCCACAAAGGAGACACCAATACACGTTTCTTTCAGCTACACGCAAACATGAGAAGAAAGAGATCTTTCATTGCGACGCTAAATGGTGAGTCAGGACCGGCCATATCGCAAGAAAGCAAAACAACTTTAGCGCACACCCACTTCTCCAACCTAATTGGGACAACGAGCACAAGAACTAGAGGATTAAAGTGGAATGAGCTAGGCTACAATCACCATGATCTGGACGATCTAGATGCTCCATTCACCAAACAAGAAATAGAGGTCGTGATCAAGGAGATGCCGGCCGAGAAAGCACCTGGCCCTGATGGTTTCATCGAACACTTCTATAAACGCTGCTGGTCGATCATCAAGCATGATTTGATTTGAGGCGATCATAAGTTTCTATAACCATAGAACATCTAAGTTGGGATTGATCAATGCAGCCAATATTGTCCTCCTACCGAAAACATCAGAAGCATCATCCTTATCCGATTATAGACCTATAAGCCTCATCAACAGTGTCGCAAAAATCATCACGAAAATCCTAGCTAATAGATTAGCGCCTCACATGAACACTCTAGTTTCAAAAGCACAAAATGCATTCATCAAGAAGAGGTGCATACATGACAACTTTATCTATGCACAACGGGTGATCCAACTATTGCATAAGAAAAAGAAACCGGCGCTCTTCATAAAACTTGACATCTCGAAAGCTTTTGATTCAATAGGGTGGAGTTTCTTGTTAGAGGTTCTAGAGAATTTGGGTTTCAGTAAAAAATGGAGGGACTGGATCTCAGCTATGTTGGGAACGTCAACTTCCAGGGTCTTGATCAACGGCCAACCATCAAAAGAGATTAGGCATGCTAGGGGACTACGACAGGGTGATCCCCTATCACCCCTTCTATTCATTCTTGCCATTGATCCACTACAGCGCATCATTGAAGTTGCTACAAACAGGGGCATCTTGAAACCGATATTGCCAAAGGCGGCCAACCTACGCTGCTCACTATATGCGGACGATGCGGCAATCTTCGCTGACCCAAGCAACCTAGAGCTAGAACACCTACATAGGATTTTAGCCTTCTTTGGCGATTGCTCGGGCCTCAAGATCAACATCTCCAAGACGGAAATCTTCCCAATTCGGATGGTGGACAATGTCGTCACCCAACTGCTACAGAATTTCCCTGGAAAGATCGCCAAGTTCCCCGGGAAGTACCTCGGCCTCCCTCTCCATATTAGAAAGCTGCGCAAAGTAGAAGTCAAACCTTTAATAGACAAAATTGGAGCTAGACTACCGAGAACTTTTTGCGGCATCCACAATAGTAACAATCGGAGATGGGAAATTCACCAAGTTCTAGTCGTCATCCTGGGCACAAGGACAAACCCTCAAAAACATGGCCCCGGCACTATTCAAAAAAGCTAAAAGGAAAAATATCATGGTGCGGAAAGCTTTGCAGGACAATAAGTGGATAGAGCATATCAACCCGGTGTTTTCGCCGACTGAATTACATGAGTATGTCTTGCTTTGGAATGCTGTACAGCAGGTGCAGCTAGATGAAAGCGGGGAGGATAGTATAGTTTGGCGTTGGACAACAGATGGGGAATATACAACAAAAAGTGCCTACCGAATCCAATTCCAAGGGACCTTCAGCAAGCTGAAACTTACGCCAGTATGGAGAGCAAAGGTTTAATCCAAATGCAGGTTCTTTGCATGTTCATTGCTACATAAGAAGATCCTAACGGCTAACAATTTGATAAAACGACATTGGCCGAATGATCCGATATGTAAACTCTGCAGTAATGAACTTGAAACCCCCACGCACTTGTGCAAAGACTGCGACTTCACAAAACAAGCTTGGGCCTTCCTAAAACAGTGGCTTGGTTTAACGGTAATCGATAACATTAGAATCAATGGATCTCTGCACAACTATTGGCGAAGATGTCGGACTAAGATCGACAAAAGCCAGAGAAAAACATTTGATGGCGTCATAATTTATTTTTGGTGGAATATATGGAAAGAAAGGAATAGAAGAACTTTTGAGAACAAGAGTCTACAACCAAAGGAAGTAGCCTTCTTATGCAAGGAAGACGTGGAGCAATATCAGGCGGCAACAAGATCATATGAGCAGAGATAGTGGTTTTTTCTTCTCCCTTGTTTTTCTTTTTTTAGGGAGTTCTTTTCTTCGGTTTTTGTTTTCTGTCAAGCTAAGTTCAGAGTGGAGTGGCTGGCCTAAGAGTCAAAGTAGCGAGCATGGCTCGAGTTGTAATCTTATAATTTTTGTCTCTCTCTTTTTCCGTCTAATAAAAATCCAGCAAAGCTTTTGCCATCTTTCGAAAAAAAAATAATTTGGAGGAACCGTTTGAATGAATTGTGTGATATGTGTATGGTGCGAGCCGGCTAGGCGGTTGATCAACTGAAGATCCATTCATGAATCATGATTCATGGTTAGGGTGATTCTGATTCAACTTTTGCTTGCGCTCCAGTTCTTTCGCGAGACGGTGTCCCATCAGTAATCCCATCCGTAAACTCGCAGGTAGAGCCACTTGAAGTCTAAGACCTAATCTTAGCACCAAATGGAACCTATCAATTCACCTATGCACGGTTTGCAAGTGTAACTAACTCCATGATCATCTTACTCTTGATTCTTAGGCACCATTTGATAGTGCTCCTCTCCGGCTCCTGTAAAAGAATCCTACCAAACGGCTTAGTATTTTAAGCCATTTTTCAGTGAAAAAAGAGGAATCAGAGTTGTTTTTTGAAGAGTCACATATTATGACTCCTCCAAAACAGCTCCGCTCCTCCGAAGGAGCCCTACCAAAAACATTTTGTGACAAGATCATTAATTGTCCTAATCAGATATGGAGGCCCCATTCATGGCTTTGTCAATATCTTGTTGGACTCCTTGTCATATATTAAAAATAGTTAAATGCATGAGCGGACCATGAGCTTGTCAAGAGGTGCCACAGGTCCACCCATTTTTGAAAAATATATTTCTGGGTCTCTAAACATATTAAGTGGTGTATCATAGTGGTCTGTATGGTCTACAAATGGACCTGCAACGCACCAGTTAACAAGTTTAGGGGCTAAAATGTGTTTTCAAAGTTTATAGACGTAACACGTCGTGACAAGTTTAGGAGTCACTAATGCATTTAATTATATTATAAAAAAACTCTTGCTGGACTCCAAGAGTACACTTTGGATGAGTGATTGGGCTAGGATCCTAGACCTGACAAACGATCCCTAGTGGTTGAAGTTGGGCTTATAGGCTTCACTTGCATGCAAGTTGGGCCAAGCCCAAATCTGTGGCAGTGCAAGAGTGGCCCCTACTCGCTGGGCCAACCCAGGTGATTGCAACTCAAAACGTCCCAAAGCGAGAAGCCTGCTTGCGCTGCCCCTGCTGTGAACTGCGGCCACTGACCAAAGCAACTGGTTCGCACAACCTGGCAATCTGATCTGTGATAGATACCCGTTGCGTCGCGCATAGCTAATGTTGGAAGCAACATAATGCTTGACTCTTGGAGCTAGTGATAGGCGTGTAGGACAGCAGAACGCTAACGATTTGTTTGTTTGGATGGGACGCGAAAATTCTTCATCACCGTTCACCAATAAGAAGTGAAGTGTGAAGTGAATTGCCTCATGTGAAATACCAGCAAAGTTCATGTATAAGATATTCTTAAGATTGGTTTGTTATTACAGTGAAAAAAAAAGAGCATGCTGTGTGCAACTTGGCAAATGATTCCATGAATGTTAAAGAAACCTGAAGAATCCGGTGGTGGTACGGCCGGTCGATAAACCTCTGACTCTTCTAGACCAGATATGCCATGATTGAGCTTAGCATCTGCGTACGCGGCTAGTTCTCTCAGTTGTTTATCCACCTCCAGGGCATAATCCATGTGCTGACACCGCTGGCCCTCATGGCCTCATGTGGGTCAGAACTCTCCGAATTTCACGTACAAGAGATAAACGAGAATGGCCATGCACATTCCAAATCATAGTTAGCTAGCTATAGGATCTATCTCATTCCAAATTATAGTCTATTTCATAAACTATTGCAGAGGTAGGTCACCAACTCAGCTCAACCCCGGCAAGTACGGATAACTGAACATGCAGCCGAGGTGCACGAGATGCATATGATCGATCTCGAATGCCATGCCATGCTTCTTATCATCACATCAGGAGAAAAAATGATGCAGGAAGTCCTAAGCCCAGGAGTCAACTGATGAGCAGTACGCTGCGTCCATTTTGATTGCCTTGCACGCATGTGAGAGCTTAGCTAGCACTAGCAGCCCAGCGCAGCGCAGTGGGATATCGATCGCATGTTCCCAGCAATTCCCGTGCCCTGCGCCGCGCATAATTCCCATTCCCTGAATCTATATAAGCCACGCCACGATCACCCCAAATCCGTCAGAGCATCCTACGCATTCAGCTCCTGGTTTGGTTTACTGAAACCGACGACTCCCACTACTCGATAATCTGTATCCGTGTTGTTCTCTGCGACAGATAGATGGACAGAGTCTTGGCATTGCTCGCCGCCGTCCTGGCGGCGACGTTCTTCGCGCCGGCGCAGGGCTGGAACTACGGGACGGCGACGTTCTACGGCGGCCGCGACGGCTCCGGCACAATGGGTAAATAACAACTCCAAAGCCGCGTGCAGTGCAGTGTGGATTCCCGAGCTAATCAGCAGCACTCGATCGTACGTGTAGGTGGCGCATGCGGGTACGGCAACCTGTACCAGGCCGGGTACGGGACGAACACGGCGGCGCTGAGCTCGGTGCTGTTCAACGACGGTGCGGCGTGCGGGCAGTGCTACCTGGTGATGTGCGACAGCAACGCGTCGCCATGGTGCAGGCGCGGCGCCGCGGTGACTGTCACGGCCACCAACTTCTGCCCGCCCAACTGGGCGCAGCCCAGCAACAGCGGCGGCTGGTGCAACCCGCCGCGGCCGCATTTCGACATGGCGCAGCCCGCCTGGGAGCGCATCGGCGTCTACAGCGCCGGCATCATCCCCGTCCTCTACCAGCAGTAAGTGCAGTGCGCAGGTGCAGCGTTGCGTACGTGTCTTCTTCTATATATATATATATATATCCTGGCTTCGTTCCTGCCTTTCTCCGACGAACTCATCGCCGGTCCGGTGATGGTGGTGGTGCAGGGTGACGTGCTGGAGGCAGGGAGGGATGAGGATCACCATCGGAGGGTCCAGTTTCTTCCAGCTGGTGCAGTTCTCCAACGTGGCCGGCAGCGGCTCCATCCGGTCCGTGTCGGTGAAGGGGACCAAGACCGGGTGGGTCGCTCTGAACCGCAACTGGGGCGCCAACTGGCAGTGCAACTCGCCGCTCTTCGGCCAGGCGCTCTCCTTCTCCGTCACCTCCACCGGCGGCCAGACGCTCTACATGACCGACGTCGTGCCGTCGTGGTGGCAAATCGGCATGGTCTTCGCAAGCAACTATAATTTCTACTACTGAATGAGTTAATAGTGATACGGATCATCTACCTAGCTCTAGCTCGGCCGTTGGGGATAGAGTACCACGTTGGGCCAAGTGCAGCTAGGGATGATTATTGTCCGCGAACCCATAAATAGGTCATAAAAATTAAGCATATTTACGGGTTTGTGATCGTCCCTAAGTGCAGCAGCAGATGTATATTTATTCTGATTGTGAATTGGGAAATTTGTTCGTTATTTTTTGGACTACTTTGTACATTTGTTGTCAGAAAAAAGGAAAATGTATTAATCATCATTTTCGGACCTAAATGGGTCCAACAAGAAAGGGTTACAGTGTACAAGTATATTATATATAATTCGTAGACGATAAATAATGTAGTGATGGTATACTGTATACTGTTGCCAACTCTCTAAAGTGTGAGCACAAAAGTTTGGCATACGTCCCCCAAAAAAAATGTTTACAAGAAGAACTTTAGGATCTGCTGCAGGAAAGTTTACTCAGGGCCCGTTCGGTAGCAAGGGTACGCTTCCGGGGCAAGGATCAATTGAATCCGGTCGGTTCACTTAATCCTGTTAGATTCAATTTCAGACTAGGATTCGTTTCTTCTCGTCAAAATCACTGTTCAGTTGCACAGGAATAAAACCTTCCTCACTTCAGCATCAATCATTCATCAAGTTAATGCATCCTAGAATGGATCGCTGATAAACCAAACATTGCACACGCCTTGCAAGTTCACACAAACATTGCACATCAGTGTTGTTGACTTTCGAACTGGCCTAATTTCACATGCATGTTCATTACATAAACATATGAACATAGTTGAATCTTCATCGTATACTCCCAAACAAACTAAAAATAAATACCCAGCTACGAGTCTTTACATAAGAGACCTCTCAAACTAGCACCTAAACAAACATTGGAAGAGAATTGGCCCCATGTCTTCGATTCATTCACTAGTTTTGTCACGTCATCACAGCAAACATTGGTTGCACGCATGCAAAAAAAAAAAGAGGAAATGGTAAGTTTCAGAAGGGTTGAGTCTCGCGTGACTTCTGAAACTAATCACAACATTCATTCTAAATTTTTCAAACATTGCTCAGCTTGTGTCAACTTGCTTACTGCAATCTAAAATTACTCTTATCTGGATATCCAGCAGGACATCTCTTGCTTGCCATGGACACTAATGACCTGCGTTTACATACAGATATCCTATTGTTGCCAAACCTCAAAGATCTAGTGTGATAGTACTATGGCTCTTCTCATACATCTATTTGTGATCTTCTCACTTCTCTATCTAAAACCTACACCATGATGACAGAGGCTTTCCCATAGATTAAAAGCCTTCTCATTTAACTACACACAAAAATCAAAAAAGGTGGCAACAACCAAAATCAATGGTGTTTTTCTGTGTTTGGATGACGATGACTAAATCCATAAGTTGCTACTGTCACCGATTGTTGTTACTAGAACAAAAAACGGTAGCCATCAATCAATGACCTGCAGAAAAACACCTATGTTGAGTTTGTTTATAATGCCTAATGCATGCTGTCAGCCGTAGGGTGTTCATAAACATGATTCTTTATAACTTTGCCTAAGTTTATATATATGGTTCGCAGAAAAATGCCAACATAATTACCAAATGTCTAATGCAGCATGTTTTGAACCAGAGCAGCAGCACTATTGTATAGCTTCAGAAAACTAAAGATAAAGAAATAAATGACCAAGCTGCAGACCCTACTGAACCCAACGAATGGATTGCAAGGTCAAAGCGGTCCTACCTTTCTTCTTAAAAACAAAGGACAATAACAACTCATAAGCCTTTAAAACAAAAAAGAAGCTCAATTTAGTCCGCAAGAAACTAAGAAAGCAGTCAACACATAAACTGAAATTTTTGTCAAGACACAGAACACAGCCTGCAAACCTGAACCTGATTCTTACCCACCAAACAAAAAGCCGAATAAAAAAACTCAAACAAAGGATTATCTGGTTGGGCCATGGATTAAATAATGGATGAGCTTATTCCCGAATCTTTTTTAAGAATAGAAGGATCACTCAGTTCCTTATTCATATAGATGCTAAATAATATTGACCATATCATATAGAAGCTAAATATTATTGACCATGTCATATAGAAGCTATAATAAAGATGATAGTCATATAGAAGCATATATAAACTTATAGTCATATAGAAGCTTCTGGAGTACCTTCTGGAGTTGGTACTGGATCCCAAGAAGGCGGAGGTTCAATCAGAGTTGATTACTCCATCACCATGCAGAGGTAGGTCTGGACAACCAACGCTGAAATAGCTGCTAATTGCCACATGAACTGATCTCCCCAGTACACTGAAAATTGAAACTGACAGCAAGCTCTGGCTCTACAAAGTGCTTGGGAAAACAAGCTAGTAAGGTAGGAGTAGAAAATAGATACACTATAACCGAGCGACGGATTCCCAAAGTGCTTGGTAAAAAGTTTATTTATATAAACCATCATGCATGCATGCCTTTACCGAATGATGTTAAGTTATTATTATACATTGATTCCCGGCTACTAACTGATTGATTGACTGTCTGATTCTGTCTATACAGAAAATCCCTCTAGTGTGTGCTGGGCGAAGGCCTGGAGACGCAGAGATCGTCCTATGCGGCAACTGCCAAGGCAGAGAAAGAGCTCAAATGGAAGTAAGTATGCTGTTGATGCTGGTTTTTTGGGTCCACGTTCAGAGAGATAACATCCGCTGGCTGGCTGCTCATTGCCGACGCCAAAGATGATTGAATCCTAGTTTTTTGGTGCTCCCCCGGTCCTCCCACAACAAGAGGGGAGCCTCGATGGATGCTGCGTGTATGTTAAGCCCTCCCACGGCGGCAGGTGATGACACGGGACTACGCTGCTGCATTCTTTGATTGATTCGATTGCGTCTAGTGATAGGCTGCTAGTGGTGCTGGTTTTTGGGTTCAGGTTCAGCATGGCATCGCTCGATCCTAACGAGAACAATATAAAATCTTGCAGGGCAAAGTACGGGGTCGAGGAGATGTGTAGAGATCTGTGGAATTGGACAAGCAAGAACCCCTACGGCTACGTTGGATCACCAGACAAGAGCAACAGAATCACTCATCCATCCATCCCACAGTAGTAGCAAGCAGCAAACTGAGCAGCAGCAGTAGCTCCCCCTCCTCTACATCTCCTACCACCTGACTACCAAGAAGAAGAAGAGGCCCACCACCCACAGCCTCACCACACACCCGCTCCTGGGCCACCTCCCGACGTTCCTCAAGAACTGCCAACGCAGGGAGGCAAGAACCCTAGCAAAAACCCTAGCGCTAGGGAGAGAAGGGGGCATGGACGAGGACGGTGTTTTACCGGTGAGAAGGCGGCGGAGAGCGCGGACGTTCGATGAGAAGCAGTCGCCGTCGCCTCGTGCCGCTCGCGTCCGCTCGAGTAGCGCCAGCTCGCGTCGCCACGCCCAAGATAGGTTCCGAACCTATGAGGGTTCGTCTCCGTTCCGGGCCAAAGAGAGGGAAGAAAGGCCGGGATTGACCCATTTTAATTCCGGGCCGTATATAACTGAACGACCAATTCTGGCCCGACCTGACTTTGAACCGGGCCATATCAATCTGGACAGATCAGGCCACGTTCTGGACCGTTCCGGCCCAAAACGAACGAGGCCTCAGTTTAAACATTGTGGCCGAGGAAAGATAAATTATTAAGCCCTGGATGGACATCATGTTGGATATTGATGATATAAAAACAATAAAACATCTACGGCCCAAATCGATGGATTGGTTGTCTTTAATGCATAGGCCACCCTGAGAAGGCGACGATATTGGGCCCGTTAGTCGTCAGACATACGGATTGGACCAGAAGACCTGGGCCTTCACTACCGGTGCCAAGCCGTAATCCTGGGCCAGAAGACCTGGGCCTTCACTACTGGTGCCAGGCCGTAATCCTGCACCCTTTTCCAGCTGCCTTGCCTTCTTCTGCTAAAAAAAAAAACCCTTGCCTTCTGAGCTCTGATAATGCCATCATTCTGAGTTAAAATAGACTTGGTAAACCATAAACAATTCACTCACAAAGCCACCGTACCATTTCATTACAAAGAACAAGAGCAACTCACGGCGCAGCGATTTATAAAATGCAACACTACCAAATAAGTAGACTTATTCGTACCAAACGATTACCAGAAGACCAAAGGCACACAACAGTTGTTGCTATTGCTAACACATTTTTCATTTCTAGCAGGCAGCGTTGGCAGGCTTCACAAGTAAAATTCTGGAAGCCTGCACTCTGCAACTATGAAAAGGAACAAACTGTACACACGAAGAACGATAAAGAACTATACACGACTGAAGGAAGTGGCGATCACCACATATCATCTTCCAGATGAGACCAAGGCCCTGTCCTCAGATCCCTGCCTTGCCAATGGCGTTGTTGCTGTTGGAAGCCTTGGACGGTCAGCAGCGATGACCTCCGCGACATCTTCCATGCTTGGAGCCAGTTCTAGCTCCTTGGTGTAGGTGAACTGCAGGTCCTTGTTTGCAGCCAGGGCCAACAATTCTGATTCTTCTAGTCCCCGAGTTCGGCCAAGGCTACATCTATCTGCTCTGTGCTTTGCAAGTGCATCCCTGAACTTCTTAATCTGCATACAATAGTCACCAACCGTATAAGTTAAATCAATTGGTAGCCATTAACGATAAACATTGGATCTTATCTATTCTGAAATATTATCTATTCTGAAATACTAAGTCACAAGCCAGACTATCTAAAGGCCAATGGAAGTCAAATTACACATCAAAGACAAGTACCAGATCACAGCATTGTCATTGCTTTCAGTTTTTTTTTTGACAGTTGCAAGGGCTTTCTTAATTTCTTTGCCTAATAGATCAGGAAGCACTACAGCAGGTGCATATATGTGACCAACTACTAACGCCATTCTAGTGTGGGACATTTGCCTAGTAGTTCTGCTAAAAAGAAGAGGCGTCACTTTGGATTGTGGCAGGCGACAAGCATCTAGACAAGCTTGTAGCGAGGGTGTGAGCTTTGTGTTTTTCTTCTTGTGCTAATGGATTTGTTTTCCTGAGCTTACGCTCGACTTGTGCAGATATCTTTGTACAGTGCCTTTATGGGCTTCTCCCTCTTTTTAATACAATAGGCAGCCTGCCGGTTCTTAAAAAAAAACTACTAATGACATTTTTTTTCCATTTGCAAATAATAACAACTTAACAAGACGCTCACAACTTTCCATTTCCTTTCACCAAATTGGTTAATATAATTCACCTATGCCAGATAGACACTACAGTTTGTACCTTGGCCATGCTTTATACAAAATTGGTTAATATAATTCTTCCAAAATAATTGGACCAGGCCTTGCTTTAAGATGTTCTTGCAACAACTAGAACAAGGAACACAGGACGATTGACACCAGAACACAAGATCGGACAAGATCTCACAGTTGCATTGGTACAGCTGGAGCTGCAGAGCCGACCCTGAGCTCCTCTGTAGAACCTGAAGAAAGGGAACACATGAACGTGAAGGCTGTAGCACATAGACTTGTGCTCCTCATAGTTCACCTGCAGGAACTGCACATCCGGGTTCCTCAGGCTACAAACTTCATGCCTTGTGTTTCAAGGTTTGGGAATCGCTGGTTCATCAGGCTACAAATCGTACCTCTTTCGGATCTGCAGTGCTGGCTTCATACCCCGTTTTAGGTATGTTTACTGCCTCGACATAGGTCATAACAACATGGAGCAAATGTTAGTAGAACCAAAGAATTTGTAGATTCTAAATGTGAAATATAAGCTACCTTGCTTCCCATGCATTTTTAATGTTAGTGGGGCCTAAAAGAAACTGTAGATAAGCCCTGAGCTTTATCAAATTTGGAGTGTAGACTTCTCTGAATGACTGATACTGTAACGGTTGCTTAACATACTTCAATTTTTAAAGTTCAGCAGCAGCAAGGATTCAATGCATGATTTAGGTTGCTCACAATTAACTTAGTTTTATCCTGGCCAAAGTTGCATGAAAATTACAAATAAATGATTTCGGGTTTGTGCATCTGTAATAGAGTCCATTCAGACATGGAAAAAGCCTTCAGCTGGTATATGATGCCTGTCATTGGTGTGTTCGAAATTTTTTTTTTGTTACCACATTAAAGATGATGTCTTCAATTCAGTTATAATTTTTTAAGTTTAGTGTTGCCATCTCCCATTGTTTTCATACAACGATATTGGTTGACAATGTCTAGGTATAAATAGGATATGAAAAAAATGGTCCACTTAATGAGAGCCAGTACAAATTATTTTGCTATAGGGGTTCAGATTTGCTGGGTGTTCTACTTGCATCGTATTTGTACAATGAAACTGGTCCAAGAAGATTGAGGCAGCCATTTTAAAACCAATTCTGTTTTCCCAATGCTAGGAGACAAAAATGATAAAAGATCATTATCTAACAAGAAGCAGCCTATATATACCCCACAAATTTGTAAATTTCATATAGGATGATGGCTGATAATGTCAAAAGTTTTACGATTATTTCAATACTATTTAAATAATATTGTCTCCTGTCATGGCATGCCTCTTATTATACACAAACTGCATGTTACACACTTCCCAGTTAACTAAACCAGCTATTACTATCAGAAATATATAGCTAGTGCCAAACTATTATCTGTTTGGAGATGTTGGTTTTTTGGTTCTGGCTCCGCATTTTACTATGCTCTGTCATTTACATTTTTTTTGCGCTGACTGTGATTGATCCTTGGCCGGATCTGTCGCCTGCATGGTTCGATTTCTCCGCTCCCCATTCAATCTATACAGTAAATCAGGTGCCAAAAAATCCCCTTTATCTCCTTTCCTACCTCGCCGGCACGCGCGAGGGCGCGCGTGATGGACTAGTGGATAATAAACCTCGGACGGAGAGTGGGGCCCTGTCGACAGCGAAGTGGAGGTAACATCTGCCAGGTGGGTCCATGCCCAAACTCTGAACTGTGGGTCCGTGGGTTGGTTGTTGGTCATACGTCCACCTCAGCCTCACCTGTTGCACAACTCAAAACAACACCATTATCGTATGCCAGAATTAACTCTTGAATATGCGTAACGGTTTACCGGCTAACCGTCTATGTTTATATTTGGTGCAATACAATACATGCTTTATAAAACCATTTACATAAGATTTTTTGGATGGCGACCTGGCAAGCAACTTGCCAGCCAGGCAGCAATTTCATTTGCCAGACACTCAAAATCAACGAGCTGGAGGCATGGCTGTCTAGATGCTGAACCAAACACAGCATGCTCTAAGTGCTCCGTCAAAACACATGCAAAGTTTAGGTTTCTAAGCCAGTAGTGGCTGGTGGCACAACCTATCTCATTCCCATCTGTAAACTTCATTGTTGACTTCTATGTTTAGATAGAATCACAACCACGTACGGGTGCTGGCAATGCAAGGCCTCCTTGTTTCCTTTTTCTCACCAAGTGAACTAGGCCCTCTAGTATCTATAGTAAACCAAATGGATAAAGATTGTGACTTTTTCCAGCTCTAATAAGTCAAGCGAGATCCTATTTTTGGGAGGTAGTTTCGGATAGGACGATCATAAGCAACTCCAAGAGATGATATATATTTATCTTGAAGCCAAAATTTAGAATTTTTTTAACAAAAACAGGCCTCCAACAGCTTATGTATCCGGTCTTCCAAAATACCAAGTCATCTATCCCATGAAATCCGTTATCCAAAGATAGACTTCCGTGGCGAGTCGCTATTTCTCTTCCCCGCGCGAAATTCTGCTCTGCGCTCCCCTTCCCGCGCGCGGGGGAGAATTGTTTCCCATGTGCTGCAGCACGACGCCATCTCTGTACCCTCCCTCGTCCGCGCAGCTGCCTTCAGACGGCCCTTCACCTCCGTCCCCCATCCGTGCGGTTCCCTGCGTCCCTTGCCCCGTCCGTGCGCCTCCGGACGGGCCTTCCCCGTCGGCGCGTCTCTCTCGGACGGCCGTTGCCCGATCTGCGCACCTCCGGACGGTCCTTCTCCATCGGCGAGGCTCCCTCAATTGACCCTCCCCGTATGCGTCGTCGCCGCAGCCAGGTACCACGTCCTTGCCCTTGTGCTCACCGGTGTACCTAGTCTCGGACACCCGTTCTCAGCACGCGCGGCAGGCAGCCGCCCCTTCTCCGGCCCCTGCATGTCTTCAATCTGCATGTGTTTCCTCAGAATGTCGCATCCATCTGATGGGGCTCCGCCCGCCATGCGCTCGGAAGACCCCAATTATGCTTCTATGTACTTGTTCCCTATGTTTCCGGTGGCTAGCGGGTGGGAGCAATCAGAGTCGCCGTCGTTGGCTTGGTTGGTGTTTACACCAAAATTTAAGAAGAAGAACGGGAACTTGAAGCTTCCAAGATTGTGTCATTAAGGAATCGATTGCATAATGATCGATATCAGCTGATTCAGATGCGGTACTAGGATCAGCTCTCTTCGGATGACATCAGCAGATAACGTCAATGAGCTACGGTTGACGTTCGGGAAAAATATGTCGGGCTCTAAAAAAGGAAAGATTAGAGTCCAAGTTATCTTAAGTTAGAAATGTTTTCTTTTATTCCAAAGATTGTAATGAGTCGTATTTGAGTATGATTCATGCTTAGGTTACGGGTATAAATATTGGACCCCGACTATTGTAAAAAGGATCCCCAATCAATCAATAGCAATTAATTTTTTCGGCTTCATGCCAACCCTTAGGAGTAGGAATACTGTAGATCTCGGCGAGTTCTTCAACAAGCAGGGTTGGATCGATCCGGTAGACCACCAGCTTGTCTGTAAGTACCATCATGGCTTATACTTCTGTTTGTAAGGCTGCATCGGTCCGGCCGACCTCTTACGAGCTTTAGTATAAGCTAGTTATCGATCCTTATCTAGTTTAAGTACGGCTGCATTGGTTAAGTTAGACCTCCACTGTTCGAGTTAGATTAAGGTCAAGTTATCGGCTCTACTTAAGGATGGCATCCTTTAGGTAGATTTATTAAGTTACCGATCTTGTTGATGTTCTTATTGTCATTAATTTCAGCAATATTAACCTGCCCGATTGAGATCGATCTAGATCGGCCTCACATCCTTTTAGTCCATCGTTTATTTTGTCACATAGCGATGATTCTTACTTTAAACAATGGATTATGTTTCATCGGCCGTTCTACTTCGGTCTTGATCGTGCATAGTACGCGGTCAAGGCATGTCTGATCTTGAGAAGGTTTACTAGCTAGTTGAATCTGGTCTATAGCTCACTATTATGGCTGTAACGATCCGGTCGATCCCCACTGTTAGCACTTTAGATCGGATTATGCTAGCTGGAAGATTTGCTTTCGACCAGGCACGACCTTGGCTGTTTGCTATGTCTGCATCGGCTAAATAGCCGATCACCTGTACTTTAATGCTTATAGTGTGTTTCCATGATTCTGTTAAATATGAATAGATCCGTTTACTTTAAAGGTTTGATCTGTTATTTTTATTATGGCTGCCATCGATCTGGTCGAACCCCACTGTTAAGAATAGCGGGTTAGATCTGATGAGTTTATAGATCTATCCATATTAAATAGTCTATTGTTCACATATTGTAATCCCTTCTCTACCTAAATCAGCTATTTTAGCCGATTCGCCTGTGCTTTCACAGATATGGCATGATTTCATGAACCTGATGAAGTATGGTCGGTTCTATGGATTTTTTGGTTTTAGACTATCACCATCATCATAGCTGCATCGATCCGGTCGAACCTCACTATTGGCGGTAATACATTAGATCTAGACGGTTCGTAGATCTGTCTATATCAAACAGTCGATTGTTTGCGTGGCATATCCCTTTTCACTGGATTCATTGGCTCTACACCACGCATTGATCAAATCTAATTTAGCCAGTGATGTATCTTTGACGCATACATATTAATAGCTCAAGGAAAAGAATCATTAAAGCTGGGTGCCTTGTATTCATTACTATAAAATCAATCATGACCCGTGAGCTTTACAGTCCCTAACAGCCGATTTCTTCTCGTATCAACTGTTTTAGTCGATTTTCCCGTCTGGCCTCTCCCAAAGCGGCACACTTGGAACTGTCTGGGTAAAACCGGCATGTTCCACCCTAAATTACTGATAAATATTCTCTCCTAGTCAATCACATGTCAAATTGGCTGGCACGCCATTGGGAATTCATAGGATCGACTGCTCCTATGTTGAAGCCAGGTAGATCTCCAAATCATTTCGGCTTGCTGCATGTCCACCCGGCGCGGCTACCACATTTTTGCGCCGACAGTTGGAAAATGGGGTTCCTAGGCAACGGCGGCGAATTATTCCTCCCAATGTCGCGGCCACTACATCAGCCTCCTTCCCCAACATTAGATCTGGTGAGTTGGACAGACCTATATGCAATTTTTAAGTTTCTATGTTGCGATATATGGTTTCTGAAGAGTGCATGACCCGTGTTCGAAATGTGTTTGGTGTTGCCATTGAAAGAAAAGTGTTTAGATTTAAATCAATGACATGTTAGACAAAATCATAGAATTGCTTCCAGCTACTACTGTACTTGGGACAAAAACAGTCATACACAATGTGTTCCAATCATATTCAGAAATCTAAAATGAGGTATATGTGTCCTAAAAGCATTCAACAATTTAAGTGATCTTCTCTTGCCTCTGCAGCTATATTCCTGGAAGTCATCTCTGCATGGCTAATTGCAAGTTAATTTGGGGCTTAGGTATTTTGATTAGTTGTTGCACAGCTAGGCAATGTTCTGAAGAGAGTACATGCCGAACAAGAGCCTTGATACTCTGAAAATTGCAGTGAGCTTACTCGACAAAGTTCAGTCATGGACACTCGATAGAGAAAACAAGCATGTAGTTCTTCTCAAGTCCTCAACTTTATATGTCCATGGGAGTCCTATTCTCGTGAGGGTAAAAGCATGTATTTTGAAACTGTTGCTTATCTGGCATGCTTCATTTTTTTCTACTTGCTGAAATCATAATTCAGGTAATGATCTTATATGTTCACAGGTGGCATCGATTTGGAAAGATCCTTCACTGACATGATTACAGGGGGTTGGACTCCTGCTGCTTTGTCTGATAATGTCGTGCATACTAATGAAAACACCAGCATGTGATGAGGCAAGTGTGAAAGGGCAGAAAAGAAGCAAAAATTTCAGCAAAGATGAGGACTTAATGTTGGTCTCAGCATGGCTAAAGGTGAGTTTGGATCCGGTGCATGGAGGTGATCAACCACATTCGACATATTGGAAAAGAATATATGATTATTTCTATTCCAACAAAACATTCACTTCCGATCGAACGCAAAACTCCCTAATGAGTCGTTGGTCCGGTGTACTACATGATGTAAACATCTTTGTTGGTTGTGTTTCAAAGTTAGAGGGTAGAAATCAAAGTGGCTTGTCTATCGATGATAAGGTTAGATAACATACCTTGCCCTTCCAATTGTATATTATGTCCGTCTACCTCATGCATTCTCGGTGTTATTTGCAGCAAGCAAACACATTGACCATATTCATGGAAGAAGACAAGATGCACCGAAATTTCCCGTACATCCATTGCTAGAAAAAATTGAAAGACCCAGCCAAGTGGATCAATAGGAACAACCCGAATGGAACTCAGAAACCAACACCCAAAAAGCAAAAAACCACTGCGAAATCAAGTTCTGCACAACTAGTTGTCAGTAGTAATGTTGATGATAGTCAGCCTGCAGTGCCTACACTGGACAGACCTGCAGGGAAGAAGAAGGAGAAAGACAAATTACGACAACGTTCTAGCATTGAAGCATTGGATTATCTGTTGGTGAAAATGAAAGATGCTGATGTGGAGAAGGAATTGAAGAAACAGGAGAGGTAGTTGAAGAAAGAGGAGACGTGCCAAAAAGCCCTTGCTTTGCAGGAAGAAAGGTTAAAACTTGACAAAAAAGTTAGACTTCGAGCGGGATAGAGAAGAAGAAAGAATTATGAATGTTGATACGAGTACCATGTCAACCGATCATCAATAGTTCTATGCACACCTAAAGGCTAAAATACTTGCAAGATAGCTCTAAAATTAGGACCATCTTTTTTAATTTTTAGATTTCCAGCATAGTGTGAGACATGTCTATTTTTCTCATATTTTAGATTTTTAGAATAGTGTGACTAATGTTCTTGCATTGTCCCTTGTTATATGAACTGATATTTGTCTTTGACATGTACTCTGTAAAGGAGCAGTTTCCATTGAACTATTAAAAGACAGATCAAGTAAATTGAGTGGCGTCCTCATCTTAAAATCAGATTTATTACAATATTTATTACATCAAATAAAGAAGATAGGTCCTCAAACTAATACAAAATGCCTAGATATTGTAATAGTAAATGGAATCATTCAACAATATAATTTGTATATAAATCTAGAAAATTATGCCATAAATGTTCGATAAGGTTGGCTTGAAGCGTTGTGTGTGTTTCCTTGTCCTTGATCTTCTTGTAATTCTGAATAAATTCATCAAACTCAGGTATATCATCATGTGATATAGTCATATTTTCTCTCACATCATCATATCTAAAATCTTTTTTATCAACTCCTTCATCTTCAACAATCATGTTGTGCATAATGATACAACCTATCATGATAAGTTGAAGCGTATTTTCATCCCACAGACGAGCTGGCCCTCGAACGATGGCAAAGCGAGATTGTAGAACTCCAAATGCTCGTTCAACATCCTTCCCATAAGCTTCTTGTGCTCTTGCAAAATACTTCTTCTCATTACCCTACGACACGGGTATGGTCTTCACGAATGTGGCCCACGATGGATATATACTATCTGCTAGATAATAACATATTGTATAATCATTTTCGTTAATGGTATAATTTACCTGTGGCCCTTGACCTTCAGCAAGTCTTGCAAATATAGGAGATCTTTGAAGAACATTTATATCATTGTGTGAACCTGGCATCCCAAAGAATGCATGCCAAATCCAGAGATCTTTAGAAGCAACGGCTTGTAGTATAATTGTAGGCTCTTTTTATGTCCCATATACATACCTTGCCATGCAACAGGACAATTCTTCCAGCTCCAGTGCATACAATCAATGGAACCAAGCATGCCAGGAAAACCTCTACTCTCACCAATTGCAAGTAATCTAGCAGTATCATGCTCATTAGGCAACCTCAAGTATTCAGGTCCAAATACCTGAACAACAGCTGTGACAAACTTTCTAAGACTTTCTAAGCAGTACTCTCCCAATACGGATGTAGTCATCCATAGCATCACCTGCTACTCCATAAGCTAACATCCAAAATGCCGCTACCACCATCTGCAAACAAGATAGTCCTAGGGTTCCGGCTGCATTCCTCTTCTGCATGAAATAGTCTGTCATACTCCTCAACAACATTCATTATACATACAAATACATGACGCCGCATTCGAAACCTATGACACCCGATATAAAATTAGTCACAATTGAATGCATGCGCTAAACAAAATTGAACAAAATATGAGAAAATTAACCTGCGCCTAAAATAGCTCGGCCCATACGTAGGATTATCTGAGAAATAATCTTCATACAGTATGATGTGCCCCGACTGCCTATCATAATTCAAAACATGATGTCCCTCTACAGAACTACGATGGCATGCTGAATTTGCAATGTCTGACACTACGTGTGCTGCCGCAATATAAAGTTCATCGTCATCATCCAAGAAGAAGACGACGACGAATCCAACATTTCTTTCAATACATCTTCCAAATCCATTATAGACCCAAGGAATTTGTTCGAGCACCTACACAAGGATTGAAAAATAAGATGTCTGCTAATTATTTTCCATGCAATGTTATAACCTCAATCTGCTCATCAGATAACATGACCTAAATAAATATTTCAAGCAAGAATTAACACCAGAACACCATGCATAAACATCGTATATCTCAAGGTCGTCAGTGTTTGCATCTCTGTTCTAACGAAATATAAGAAACTAATTTAGTGTTAGAAAACTTACTTGACAGAATAGATGGCGAGGAACTCTGATCTCGTGCGGAGGCAGTAGTCCGTCGCCGCCAGAATCAACGTCTTGTGATGCAGTTTGAAGTCGAAACCTAGAACGTCGGTCTAAAGTCGAAACCTAGAGGCCGCAGAGTTCTATTCTCGTGGGAGAGACGCTGTCCATGGAGTCTTATTCTCGCCAGGGAGAAGCAGTCGCAGGATCCAATTGTTGCCACAAAATTAGGATCGGTTGGGATTTGGATGACAGGTATGTTGACGTGGCTTGTTTTCAAATATAGAAGAGCCGTGAGTGAGAGATTGCGTGTGTATGGGTTAAAGCGAACTCACTCTTGCTAGTGTTCAGATAGAGGTCTAGGTGGGATGGGTTGAATCCGACATGAAATATTCCGCTAAGATGCAAGTCAGTAAGTCATATCCGGACAAAACTAAGGGACTGAGCTAACCTACTTCTCGCACGCGTGGAGAGCACGCAGAGGCAATGGCCCTGTAGCGTTGCGAGGTGGCGGAGCTGCGAGCGCGAGGAGCTTGTGACCGTAGCGGCGTTGGCCAAGCACGCGCAGGCATGCGTGCCTCGTGGGGCCTAGCGAGCGGCGCTCATAGGTGCCATGCCGCATGGGGCTCAGCGACGCGAGGCCGTCCACCTGTGGGCTGGAGTTGGAGCTAGAAACGGGAATGCCAGCAGAAAAGTTCCTGCCTAAATACAAGAAACTACGAAAACAGTCAGGAAAAGACCTTAATCGTTTTGGATCCCGAATTCGCTGAGTTTTTCCTTATTTTTTTCTATTTTCGTTTTCCCTCAAAAAAGCGGAATGGTTGGCGCCATTAGGTACTGTCGGTTCTGTTTTTTATTATTTTGTTTTTTCCCTAAAAAATAGAGGATACGATTAGTTTATACGGCATAGTCGGTACGTGATTTTCCCATTTTCTCCCTAATAATGACACGTTTAAATCATTTCATTTGACCTAAATTGGAATATGCTTCATGAACTAGGCAATAGCCTTAGAACTTGATATTTCACCGCTTTCTACATTTTAAGTATAGACCTGTGTTAAATTTAGAGGGTAAGGCATGAAAAGAGTTAGTAAGAAACTGAAAGTAAGTTTCATCGCCACCCTCACGTCTCAATCTCCTTCACTCGTCTCTCGTGAGTTAGAACACAAAATGCTTTTTGTGGAAAAATTTACTGCTGCGATCAAGTTCTTATCGACAATAACATTTTAATTAAGATCTAAAATAGAGTGATTCTTGATTCTTAAAAGAAGATTCAATTTAGAGAAACAAACAGACCGTAAGGGAATATAAACTGCGCTGCCTTCTTCCACCTGCCCTTGCACACACGTTTTTCGTCCAAAAATCGGAGACTTGATAACACTGCTCTTCTCATTTCATTTTTGTAGCTTATTATAATAATAATAACTTAATTCAACCGCCAACTGATCGATGGACTCTTGTAACGTACTCCGTACGTATCAACCATTCAATTTGATGCGGATTTGAAATTGGCACCCACGATTCCTTTGCTTATCTTTGGAGGCACAAGCACACTCGTGTTCCATGTGGCGGTCACAGCTGACAAATGGCCGGGCCGTGCGTGCCACGTATTCATTGCGACGGGGAACACGTGTCGCGAATGAAACTAGCGGCTACGCGAAAGAACACGTATGTGTAGTATGTACGGGGCGAGTGCATGTGCTACGGAATTCGTGTACGAGTAGCTCTCAACCGACGTATTTATACGAGAGCAACGGAAAAGACAGGAAACCGACCGACCCGCCGCCGGGTTTCCTTTCTGAACGAGACAGCGTGACAGTGTCAGCTGGCGATGGCGGCTGCAACGATGACGACGACTCAACGTATCAATCGGATAAAAAGGTCCCCCACATGTCAGGTAGTATATCCTAGCTTCATATCATCGTCCATCAAAATATTGTACAGTACCAGTTTTTCTTTTTAAATTGAAAGGAGATTATATAAAAACCATGAGTAGTGTATATATATATAACAATGACGGTACATCTAGCCGAGCCGAGAAGTAGTTTGACTATATTTATATAAAATATTACTGTTATTTGCGTCTCTTAATATATTTATTATAAAATCTATCTTACTGTTATTCTAACAATATTATTATGTATAAATATTACTTTATTCTTTTATATATTATTAGGTCAAATTTAAGAAAAAAGTTTAACTCTTTGAAAATAAGAAGTGTAATTATTTGGAATGGAGTATATGCGTTAAGAAACATATCCAACAGTTCGGTATTGGTAAACCACTTCCAATCATGTATTTTTAGTGGTTTGTTGTTCTAGCTACCAATGTATGCGGGCTTCAAAAAATGAAATATACGTATCTTTTTTTAGCATCATGGAAAAAAATTCCGTGTTGTAGGATCTGTGCGTGTGTTATGGTGCCAGGATGGCCGACCACGGCTCGACCACTGTCGCCGCCTGACAAGTTCACTGAAATTATATATTTGATCACTATTTCAGATATGAGAATACTTGGAGTTAGATGAGGCAATGAAGCTGCCATTTTAAAAGTTTTGGGTGTCAGCTATGGTGTCGAGAATGGCCTAAGCTAGCTCTCCGGTGAATTATTTTCATCTACGATGGATGCCTTGTACGCACGGGAGATGACGACATGTATGTTTTTTGAATGAATAAAATGGAATCGTTGGTGGGGTGTTGTGCCCAATAGTTTTTATTATAAAGGTTATAAAATCAAAATTTTAGGACTCCATATTTTAGATGTTAAAGATGCTCTAAACAAATTACATAGACATGAATCTTGCGAGGCACCGTTTGGCTCACTGAAACGTTTCCGATTTTGGAAGAAATCGGAAGAGTGCCAAACACCTTCGTCCTGTTCGTTTGGGCTTATAAGTCATGGTTAAAAGTACTGTTGGTCGGTTTGATGTGAGAAAAAAATACTGTTCGTTGGTTGATAAGCCATGGCTTTTAAGCCAAATACAACCAAGCGAACATGCTGCTACTTGCAGCTGAAACGTTTCTGCAAGAAATAGTTCTAAGCAATTCGCCCTAAAATATGGTTTCGCAGTGATTCTGATTCTGCATCCAAACGGTTTAGTCATTTTGATTCGCCATCTGAAACGTTTTCTAAGAGAATTTGAATCTAAAATGTTTCTATGAGAATCTGGATACATACCAAATGGAAAAAAAAAATAACTTGAGATCTTATGTACACAAGCGGAGAGGACGAACAGCGAATTCAGTGATCTTTCTCAGATCGTGTCCACATTTGCCCCTCGCGTTATCCCTGTCAATGTTGATTGAATCAACGGTTCTCATTCGGTGCAATCGTCTAGTGGTTTTTTCTTGAGGAAAAACGCCGCACCTGTAATAATGGGGAGACCAAAAACTGAGCGGATTCTTGGCGCATTTACGACAAAGTAGCACGTCGATCCTCTCTGTTTTTATTTATCCAGAAACGCTCCTTTTCAAAAGAATTGGTGGGAATATTTGGGGTTCAAGATACTAAATGCGACGAGCAGAAAGGTCCCGTGAAAAAAATAGTGAACCAGGCTGTGGTCCACGACTCCTGTCCTACGACAAATTCTAGCCATATACTTTTAATCTTTTTTTTACTATAGGATCCAAATAGGGGGCTAAAAGTGACCAAATAGCTAAAAATTGGGCTAAAATTTTTTGCTCTAAAGAGGCCCTAACCTGGGCTAAACTCGTTCGGGGCGGGCGCTGGACGCTCCATGCCCCTTGCCGCTCGCATGCATGGCTATGCATAAATAATTAAATGAGGGTAAATCAGTCATTGTAAATTATAGGACTAAAGTTTAGCTCATAGATCAAACAGCCCAACAGAACTAAATTTTAGGGGCTAAATTTTTAAAGCTAAACTTTAGTCGTTGGATTAATGAACACCACCTCAATTCTTTAGAGGTGATAGAAAGGCAACCAGATAAGGCCGGTAGAAGTTGTTATCCAGAAACAGTGGAGGGTGCTTTTGCAAAAAGTGCGGTGGGCGGGCGGTTTGCCATTTCGTCCCAGGCGCCCATCGCCGCTGGGATTGCGAACGTCACCGCTATAATTTCGTCTTTCGCCGGACGCGGACCTCGCGTGGCGAGCCAGCCGTCCGCCCCGCATCGGACACAGCCCACCGCGCCCGCAAGTCAACAACCTCCAACGCCGCACCCGAGCGCGGGGCCCGCGCGTCAGCCAGTCCGGGGGGTAGGGTAGCCAAGCGGACGCCAGCGCGAGCCGCTTTAGAGCGGCGCGGGCCCGGTACGGGTTCCGGCCGCTGATCTGTGATCGGGCGGACGGGAGCTGCGGGTGCGGCCCACGCTGGTTGCTGCGGGCTTTGCCCTTTTGTGGCCCACCACGGCAACTCGGCAAGAGGCAGGAGAGGGATCCCGTCCGCGTCCATCCACCGCCCGTGGGAAGGCAAGGCAAGGGAAGAGCAGCGAGCGTCGCAGGCATCGGCCCCAGCTCCGGCTCCGCCCGCCGCCGCACCGTTCCCCCTCTTCCTCCCCCGATCCGATCGCCGATCGCCGGCCCTCGCCTCGCCTCGCCTCGCGGCAATATTTGGAACCCCTGTTACCGATCGCCTGATGCCGTACCACTGACCGATCCCCTCGCCCACTCCCACTCCCACTCCCCACCCCTTCACCCCCACCTCCGCCGCCGCCGTTCCCGCAGTCGCCTCCGCCTTTCGTCTGCTACCCCGTCGAGGCTCTACCTCCCGATCGGACTAGGGTGCGGACGATGGCTAGCAGCGCCGACCCGCATGTTGCCGTTGCCGGGGCCGGGACGCCCCCGTCCGATAGCCCGGTTGTGGCGAAGAAGGCTGGGGTGGCGGCCGCCGTCTGGAAGCTCCCCGCTGGCGCGACGGTGCCCGTCGCGGTGGCGGTTGAAAGCCCCATCATGGACGCGGACTCCTGGCCGGCGCTGCCCGGGCTGGCCTCTCCGCCGCCGCCGGCTGCGGGGGCAGCGGCCAAGGCGTCCCCTAAGGCCGCTTCTTCAGCTTCTACTGTGAGTTGATACCAGTGTTTGATATAGAGGACCTTGAAATTTGGTAATACCATTTGATCAGATTGGGTTTTACTGTTGTTGCAATGGTGTCAGGCGGCGGTGATGTCGCCGCCCTCTTTGGGCAATCCCGGCGCTCTGGATGCTAACCCTGAAAATGAGGCTTTGGTGCGCAATCCTGTGGCTCGGCGAGCCCTGGTGATGCCTGCGGCGGATGGGCTGGAGAAGAGTGCCCCTGCACCGGAGCCGTCACCTGTTTATGTGCCTTATAATGCCCGGAGCAACGGCGCAGATCCTCATCAGAATGGACGTTTTGGCTCCCACCCCCATGGCCGAGGTGGTGGCTATGGTGGGGGAAACAGGAGGGGTAATGGTGGAGGTGGGGGGCGACGTGGGAGTGAGCACCACGGGGGTTTTGATGGACAACGGCGCGGAGGTGGCCGCAGAGATGGGCATGGACCAGTTCATCAGCAGCGTGGCCATCAGCCAACATACATTAGGGCTCCTACTCTGGCTGTTGTAGCAGGAGCACCTCCGCCGCCGCCGCCATTTGTTATCCCCACTACTCCTCAGACACCGCCTTATGGGGCACCTATGGGCTTCCCTGGTATGTTCTTGTGCATGTGGTTTATGAGATCATGGGCATGTGCCATTGTTATATTACATTAATTTGCTTGTTGAAAATAGCAGACATAGCACCGCATGTTTACTATTTTGCGGCACCCACTTCGGAAGGCATTCAAGGCCTGCCTTTTGTGCCTCATCCAGCAAGCCCCCAAGCTGTTTTAATTGACCCTTTCCAAAAGGGTCTTCTGGAGCAGATAGAATACTATTTCAGGTAGTAGCTCGTCTACATTTTGGGAATCCTTTTTTTAATAAAAACTGTGAAGATGCTCAGATCAATTTCTTGATCCACTTGTGAACTATTGCAGTGATGCCAATTTGTGTAAGGACCTATACTTATGGCAACGCATGGGATGAGGCTGGGTGCCATTATCCCTGATTGCTGGCTGGGTGCCATTTGCAGGCCTGATTGTTGGCTTTCCCAATTTTAATTTTGCAGGCCTTATGAGTTGGTTTCTCAGTTAAAATATACTCTGAACGGCGATTATTTTGTTTCTTAGTCAGGTGCAGAATGTTGAGCTTGTGGGCATGTTCTGTGTCTGTAATAAGTGTACTTCTACCAATTAATTAGAGGGACTGCATGTAGTGGCATGGGTTCATTTAATTGAACAGCAAGATAGCTGGTTGACACAATTGGAATAAGAAACTGGATTATGGAATTAGCTGATGTGGTTGATAACATCAATGGCACAGCAACATTGTCTTGATTGAACTCTGATCTCTTAGTAGTATCTGCTTTTAAGAAATGTGACTCCTTCACAGTTATGTTTGCAAGTGCTAATGTCTTTGTTGTTGTTGTTGTTGACGTTCTTAGTCAGCTGTCTATGAGATTAGGATGTGTCTGTAATTACTTCTACCAATTAATTAGAGGGACTGCATGGGTGGCATGGGTTCATTTAACTGGCAAGATAGCCCTTATTTTAATTTTCAACACTGTATTTTTGCAGTGGTACTACATCAATGGGGCTTAAGCTTGTTGCACTCTGATCTGGTGTAGGAGCTGTTGACCAGGGCTCCTGTCACAGTTATGTTTGAGTGTTGTGGGTCAGTTGATTAGGAACAGGGATCAGTAGCTGGGGGGGGGGGGGGCTATTTTTTTTTCAACAGGTTCATTGCAAGTTGAGTCCATCCCTGAGGGAACTGTTGCAGGTTACCTCACATTTACTTGAGTTAGTGTATTCAGGGCAAGGCTGTCACATTTGATCAAGGTTAACTAGTTAGTCCACCTCCTATTGCTGTACCTCAATTTTTAGTGTATTCACCAAGACACAAACCTATTTCTTTTTCATAGGTTGAGCTGCTACAGATTTTTTGTATGGACCAAGTTCTCTGCCCATGTGCATGTTCATTCTAGCTTCAGTGGATAAGGGTGAACTCTTGAATTGTTAAGTAATATTCTATTGTCGATGGTGTCATACGATATTTTTCAATTTCTAAGTTGCATGGTTCCTTTAAAATGTTACAATATGTGCTGCATTAGTTGGGTATGCGCACAGGCACAATCGATTTTCTTTTAGGGTACCCCTGTCCAAGCTTTGACTGGGCTTTCTATAACTAATATAATACTTGTGATAGTTATGGAAAACTCATTGAGTAGGCTAGTGCTACATATTTAATGAAGGATAGTTATATAATTATATTGTAACAAACTTAGCTGAGCTCACTTCAGAAGTTAGCATGACAAAGTAAGCTGTGCTGTCATAAGTGCAGAAGAAATATGGTTTGATTTCCCTTAGTTTTCGAAGGCCATTTTGCTTTTTTTTTCAGGTACTCTGTATATTCGTCTTATGGGTAGTATGTGGTTCCTTTTTCAGCATGATTTCATTCGCCACAAAGCCTGGCAGTAAACTGGTAAATAAGGGGGTGACTGCTTGCAGTTGAGGGTTTGTCTTTAGGGTTTTGAACTTTTGATCATATGCTTCTGGGATGCCCATTTCTTTCTTATTCTTGTTCACCATAATGCCCCTAGTAGGAAATTGTCAGGTATTTTTACTCTCTGGGAATAATTGAAACTTCCTTGTTTTCTGAACCAGAACAGATTGGATTTTTTTTTTCTTGAATGCGCAGGAGGGCTGTGTATCATTTCATTAAAGAATAGAGTTCTTATTTACCCCCCACCCCCCACACACCCACCCACACACACACACACACAACACCATGAAACTTAGTACATATTGGGATAATGGGGTACATAAGGTTTATGCTTCTGTTTCTGTTTCTGTTTGTCTTTTCTGTTGTTTGTAGCGTGCTTAGTCAATATTTACAGCTGGCATTATAATGCATTTGTTAATACAAATGGTTTTGAGACACCGAATCCATTAATATATGAAAGTGGATATTATTAATTGAATATGGTTTCTTTGTGGAGTATAACAGTCGAATCAGATAACCTTTTCAAGAATATTCAGATAGATGTTATGTACTTTTGTTCTTTTATTTGTTATTAAGGAGACGGTGTCACTCACCTACTTTTTTTACAGGTCCAGAAGATTACTAATAATATTCAGTTTATCTTGGAAACAGTCATGCTATCTAACGTTGTGGAAGTACAGGTAATGTTTTCTTTGTGCTATTATTGTTATGTGATTTCAAATAAAATTTCTTTTGGCCAAGAAACATATAGGTTAATCACTAAACATATATGATTTCGTAACATTAAATATTAATTATAGAAAAATTATGGTCAACACCATTCATTATCATATCTGTTAGCGTGAGATTTACCAGTTATTTATTATTGATTCAGACAAGTGTAGTTTGTTAAGCAAGCAAGATGTAGTTACTGGTTAGATCATGTCATAGACTTTAGCTTCTTTTTATAGACCTAGAGCTCATTTATCTGACATGACATCTATAAACCAACAGAGTCTATATCATTTGATTGCTTGCTGAAGGCATGTTCTTTTCCTAGTATTGACCATGGAAAATTTAGTACGAAGTTGATTCAATAAGGATCGACTGATCTTACAGGTTTTTGTTGTTCCTTGAGTGACTTTATATTCTTTAGGTTATAGGCAAATCTTCCGAATGCTTGAAAACAACTTATTTTTCAATCAATATACTAGGCCATGGGACCAGCATCCAACAATCTCAATCCTTAAGTGGATGTTTGTTTATCCAGTATTCCAGTGTCCAGTACAGTGAAAGATAAGTTGTTTCCAAACACTTGAAAGGTAGTCTCTTGATTAATTCATGTGATTGAAAGGGTTTCTGGGTGGAAGTCTTTCCATCAATTACTATTCTCATTTGTTGATTCACTATAATTTTTTTTTAAAATGAGTACCAAAATGGAAAAAGCGAGCCTAGCATTTGCATGTACAATTAGCAATAGGATAACGAAAATTGAGTCATATCCTCAGTTGTGATCAGAAGCCCCTAGCAGATGAGAGCATTAGGTACTAGCAACTTATTGCCACTTATAAAAGTGTAGTGACTTGGCAATAGTTAGCTTTAACAAAGTGCATTTTTTTTGTTCACCTGATGCTTCACTTGGTAACACATATTAGATAATCTTATGTATTTTGTTTTTTTGCCTTGTAATATTACTAATGCAGAGCCTAAAATTAGGAACTACTGTATTCCCTTCGTCCCTTCTCACTTAAAGGACTCTTTCCTTTATGCTTAAACAGGGTGACAAACTACGAAGGCGTGGAGCATGGGAGAATTGGTTGCTTCCAAAACAAAAGTATTCTGCTGGGAGTTCTTCTGGTTCGTTGTCCCCTGTGACATCCAACATTGATTCTCTGTCATCTCAGTTTCGTTCTGTTGGACTTGAGGGGGCAACATACCATACTAACATGCCAGGAATGCATGGTGAAGCTCTCCTGACAAGATCAGCAACTTCAGTTAGTCTAGGTTATCATGCATCAACCTTTGGTGGGCTACAGAGCAACGGGAGTGGACCTCTTTTTGGGCCGAAGTCTGCAAGAAATTTACTCAGGAGCGATACCTTTTGAGGCTATATGTTCAAGAAATATGAAGTATAATGGCAGGCCGAGTTTTCACAGTAACGGCCTGCACACCTTATCTCGTGTGAGGTGAAAGATCGGTTGGTTAAAAAAAACAAAAAAAGGGCAAAAGCATAATACCAAAAAAAAATAGAGATAGGCATACACAAAGAACTGAAAAAAAAACAAAAAATGAAAATACAAAAATAAAAATAAAAAGGGCATAGGCAGCTTTTGTGCTGGTACTCCTGTCCTTTGTGTTATTACCTAGTAGGTTTGTTTTCGAATGCTAGCAGTTTGATGGCTGTTTTGTGTAAACCGAATTATTAAAGTGTCATGGATGGTATCATTCGGAAACCGTTGAGTGGACGAAGTTATATAAAAGTACATGACATTATTATTAGTTCTGCTGCTCCATGCTGATTTGTGCGATGGCGATTGAACCTGCATTTCTGGTTTTGGAGGTTATATCTTTTGTTAAATCATAGCAGTAGTAAGCAGCTTGCCCGTGGGAGTTGTGATGAAACCTCATGTTTTTAGTGGTTTTTCGTCGTGTGTTTTACGGTTGCTATCAGAAATCATCCAGTTGTGCAGATTGCATTGGAAATTTATGGTAGCTTTTGCTATACTAGTTGAAATGAAATTGCTAGCTGTGCACCGTGGCATTTGTGATCGGGGTTTTATAAAGCCAGTGCAAACCATTGCATGTTTAAGTTGTCTATCGGGTCCGTTTGCACGCATATATTTAGCAGTTTGGTAAAGAAGCATGCGATGGTTGTCAGTAGGAAGTAGAAGTTAATGAAAATGACTGATCCAGGAAGAGTAAAGAAAGAACATGGTTTTATGTGGGAATAATAGGAGTAAGCGCAACTTTGTAACGAGCTATGAGCCCATGACAGTGAAACTGCCTCCAAAACTGCTATATGGTTTCGTCAGTGAAGGGGTTAAGTGGGAGAACCCTTAATCCCTTTTTCTGTCAGTAGCAAACTAGCAACAAAGAATGATGTAGCCATGAGCAATGAGAGTCTAGTTCCAAACAACAAAACCAAAGCCAAGGTTTCATCTCAACATTCAACTTTAGTAGTAATTCCTAAATTTGTCACAAAACTCAAACTTTTTACTACAGCTAAAATTATAGAGAAAAACAAAGAGATGACATCAAATAGGTATAATATGAAAATACACTCCTAATGAAGAATCTAACGATACTTACTTGGTATGATAAATATTATTATTTTGTTATATAAATTTGGTCAAATTTGGAAAATTTTGACTTCCAAGATTCTGGAATGACTTTACAATTTTGGAGAGGAGTAGTAATTTACATTTGCACAAAACTGTACTACAGCTATCAGAGGAACAGAGAGGAAGCTAGGGAACACTCCAGACTCCACGAGCACGCAGCACGCCTGTTTTATAATCCACGATCGATTATACGATCATGAGAGAAAAATATTGTTCCAGCTTATAATCCACGATCGTATAAACCCACCCGAACAGGCTTACGGTGTGTTACTCTGTTGTGTGTACCTCTCCTGTGCTACAGTGCTTATGAGACGAGAGGCGGCAACACATTCACATGACGGCGCAGGAGTTCGGGTTGTCGTCGCTGAAGGCGGTGGTGTACCTCTCCTCCATGGAGCTGGCCCTAACGAGCGGCGCGGCGTCGGGGTCGTCGAGCACGTTGCGGACGTACCCGGGCGGCGCCTTCTTGTCGTAGGCGCCCGGGGCGTAGGGGTGCGGCACCACCTCGTACGGCACGTAGGGCCACGGCTGCGCCTCCTTCCCGGCCCGCCGCCGCAGCCGCTCCATCACCTCCGACGCCTCCACGTACCCGGACACGGATACCTTGTTCTGCTTCGGGTCCACCTCCACGCTGCTCACGCCTGCACTCACGGTGGTGCACCGCGGAGACACTCGGCTGTTAGTTAGTTGCTCGATCGGCGGCCGGACGGAGAACGCACGGCACGGCAGGGCACGCACCTTTCATGTCCTCCAATGCCTTCTTGACCCTGCGCTCGCATCCCTCGCAGTCCATCCGCACCAACAGCTCCACCGTCTGGAATTCCTTGCGCTTCTTCTTGCCGAGGACTTTGGCCGGCAGAAGGCAGAGCTCGGCGATGAGGTCGTCGACGCGAAGCATTCCGTTCCGATCGACCGTGCTGCTGGATCCGATGTATTTGGCTGGCCGACGAAGAGGTCTCGAGGTCGCGGTGGTTTGGCTTGGCTTTCCGAGACGGGGTACCTGCTGCTGTCTGAATAATGTCTGATGTGGTCGTTGCGCCTTTACCCCGGTACTTATACAGCGACGGACATGGCTCGTCGGATAGCTTGAGATGCTTCCCGCGCTTCGGAGGCCGCCAGCATCTTGAGCGCGTTCATGGTTTATACATGCTGTCATGTCCAACAGAACAGTCGAAGTCTGAATCATTCTGATCCTGATTGCAGCTGCTGTTTATTTCAGCGCCGCCAGCTTCTACCGTCACTCCCTCTCTTTTTTTTCACGTCCTTTCAGCCCGCTTGGAACACGAGAAATCTTCCGCGTTTCTGTATTTTTTTTTATAAAACTGAACTGATTTCAGTGGAATTTCTGTATAATTTCTATAAAGTTCTTGTATTATAAATGGAGCGTCAATCTTTGTGCTACTCTTAGTATAGTCGTATCAGTTTGAAACCAAACAGGCAAGAAGCCTCCCCTTTCCTGCTCGACTGCTTTCGACAATCCAGTGGCTGCAGGAGAAAATCTTGTGAGAAAAAGGAGTAGCCCAGGATTGGCTGCAGGGCCCTCATCCTTTTTAGAGTGGCATCTGGATCCTTCCCTCTAAACTCTTCTAAACCACACGCGACGTGATTAGTAAAAGATAATGAATTGGGGCCCTGGTCAGTTGCTTTTGCCGGCGACCCAAGGGCGCGTGTGTATGTTTTCTCCGCATCTCGCGAATCTTCTGTACTTTTTTTACTAGGATTGCTAGCTACGACTGCATCTGCGGCTGAAGCAGATGCTACAGAACTGTAGGGATTACCAAACAGTTATGATGTGTTTGGTTTGTGATGTCATCCCATGCTTCATAAGTTCATTCTATGAATTTTAATGGAATCAACTCATTCCTCATGCATATACTAATTATTAGTCTGTGAGAAATAAGATGGTGATAGATCAACTCATTCCATTCCACAGACCAAGAACCAAATAAAAAAATGAGAAGTAAGAAGAAACTCATTCCATTCCATGAAAGTGAAAAATGAGAAGATGAATCACCTCATTTCTCAAACCAAACACACAGCAGTCCGTCAGCTCCTCATATGCAGTAACACCGCACAGTGATACTCTTCTACAGGGGAAAAAAAGCAGATGATACAGAGCAGAAAATCAGTGTGAAATGAGCCGGTGCCAGGTCATGTTGTAGCAGTATACATGTAGTCTCACAAACAATAACCATCTATTATCAAACTAATTGCCAACAATGCTCTTACGGAAAAACAATACCGCCGAGTAAACACACGTAGTAGCTAACATCATCAGTACAGGCTGAACCCAAAGAACTGCCCAACCAGAAGAGCTAGACCCATGCCTATAGCTACAAGCGAAGCAGCCCAGGTCAGTTTCTCTGTTATCCTGGGAACCTTCTCTTTCAGGGCCTCGCTACAAGAACCTACAAAAGCAGTGTAACTCCCCATCGAAAACACGGTGCCGACCAGGAACATGCCGAGGAAGGCTGCGCCAGCAAAGCGCGACGGAAGAGCCAATGCCGGCAGGACCATCAGCAGCGCATCCGGTTGGAGACCATGGACGACTCCGGTGACGAATGTCGCAAAACTGACTTTCTTCTTCCGGGGAGTTGAAGGGGACTGCAAAGACTCATTGCTGCTCATGCTGGCATCGACGCCCTCCAACACTAGTGAGGACTCTTGAGCCTCTGAAGCTTCCCGAACACCCATGGCTCCTATGATCAGAAGGGTCAGGCCTACAACTCTTGTTCCCCATGCACGGAAAACCTCAATGTGCAATCGATCCTTGAGTAACAAGAAGAGCAGGCCAAAAATGACCTGCCCTGCATCATGACCACAGCCCCAAAGGGCACCAACCAGTCCACTTTCAAGTCTGGATCTCCCAATTGACAGCGGTGCCAAGGCAACTAGATGGTCTGGCCCAGACAAGGTATGTAAGCACCCAGCTAAAAAACCAGCCCAGCCACTGCTTAGTATCTCCGTCGTGAGGACTCTTCCACCAGTTTTGGCAGCTGGTTGCATCGATGCATAGGCAGTGAGGCTAGAGTGCAGGGAGCTAGTAACAAGTGTCAACAATAGGAAAAGGGCAGCAGTGGAAGCCTGTAATACAGAAAATTTAACACATCAGAACAGGATGGAAAGAAAGATCAGCAAGAAATTTCAAAACTAATGACCAATGGCATTAGCTGGTAGATGACAAGATCCTATAGCGTGAGCAGAGCATAGTAAACCACAAATCAAGCAAAACATACCAACTTGTGACGGAAATAATTTAATCAGATTTAACCTCATAGTATACAACTTGATAAAAGCATACAATGATACCTATCATGTGCGATGTTCTTATAAAATATGAACCTGTGACTACCATCAGTTACTATCCTTGGTACTCTTTATAAATGGATGTGTTATACTTACATACTCAAATTGCTCTCCAATTTCATACACAAGTTATTACGAGCATATATGTTTCTGTGCATTGAGCTTTTCAAAGGAAAAATCAGTTCCCAATGCACCTATCAAGAGGTCCTCAACACCAAAGCACTAAAACACATGTCAGTACCAGAATTTATCATCAGTTAAAAAATTTCCATCCAAACGATTTTAAATCACGAAGACAATATCCAGAGTAGGCAAATGATACATGTGAATAAGAGAGCTAACATGATTATCGCTGATCAAGACATATCGAGTCTCTACACACATTAAAATTGAAATCACCTTGGGTAAAAGAAAGCATCCTATTATTTGAAACAGGAAATGGTGTGATAAACCAATTGAACAGCAAAGGCATTCAATTATCACACTTTATCATTCATTTAGGAGAAGAACACTGACTATGCAGCTTGTTTCGAACATTAAACATATATGTGAACAATTCAGGCACGCTCCTTAGGAAATATCAACAAAGTATAATAATGAAAAAAAGCAATTCACCCAACAGAACACAGAAAGCAAGCTCAGCACCTTATCAAGATGCAATGACATAAACATTCAACACCAAAATACACCATCTCAACTAAAAACTGCACGGTTTCACACCACATTTGAATTTGAACTCACTGAATTACAGGACCAATACCCCTATGACCACAAGCACTTGGGAGTCCTTGCAAGGTATCTGGTCTTGATTTATCAGCAAACCATACAACAAACTTTGTCCAGACTTATCAGAACAAACTCAGAGGTGCCAGTTCCATAAAGTGTTATAATTTCCAAATGAAACAGTACTGCATTGAAGCACAGCACTACTGTCAATTCAAAGCTTAGGTCTAATTGGTGTCTAACTTCAGATGTATTCCTAGAACAATGTGAAGTTACAATTTATTTCAATAATATCGTGTGCATTTAGCGTTGCTTGCATCTGATGAGTGATGAGCATAGAGCAGTAGAGTACAAGGCGTGTGAATGAAGAACAGGTCTTGCATGTCATTCCATCATCTTATCTAATAAAATTAAGCTATCTCCTTACATTAGCAGTTACAGCAGCCGAATTACATTATTATGGTAAGATTTGGTCTTGCACCAAGCAAACCACTCTCATTACGAGCCCCTAAAGTATGCTAGAATATTTTCGTATTCCTATTCAGACGCTCCCTGTCCCTGAACCCGAAAAGTAGCATGCCAGACATGAATTGCTTACACAGCACACTCAATCACGCCAACCTCCAGCAGACCAGCACTATCGTATCTTGGCAGTATCCTATATATAGTTTATAAACCTAAATATTGCAATCTTAGAGGTAGAGACAAAGGGAAAAAATCCTAACACCTTTGGGAGCAGACTCCCGAGCAGCTTCCACGGACTGCCGACGGCAACCGGCGGCGTCGGCGGCGGCGGGTCGCTCCGCGCCTCCTCCGGTGCGGCGGAGAGAGCCTCGTGGCGCAGCGGCGACGCCAGCGCGATCGCGCCGGGCCGCGTGGGCTGGCAGCGCAGCTGGGGCCATGCCGCGGCGGCGGGGAGGCGCCGGGAGGGGAGGAAAAGGGGTCCCCGGATCCGGGTCTGGGAAGGGGATGGGGACGGGGAGGAGGTGGGCGTGGAGATGAGCCGCTCCATGGGAGACGACGGACGAGAAGATTAGAGATGGAGGGAGAGAGGAGCCGGGAGACCGAGGAGGATGGAATGGAATGGATTGTAAGTGCAGCAGCTCCTCTCTGTTGGACTCGGCGAGGATGCGGTGGCGGCTCGGGAACGGGAACTCCTCGCAATCGCAACAACGGGGGCAGTCCACCCCCGCCCGGACGGGGTTCGTTGGAATAGATGGCTTGGTTTCACGCGGCACGGCACGGCACGGCACGGCGACTGCGCCGCATTGAGTGCGGTGGTTTGGGTTGGGGGACTGGCTGGCTGCGTCGCGTTCTTCTCTCCCCAACAGAACCCGCCCAATTCATACAGGAGAAACTGGATCCACGTCACTCAAAATTCCCCTCGGACCATCCGATCTCGTGTTGACGGCCCAGATCGTTTGGAACGGATTCTCGCCTGCAGCCACTTCTCCTGCTTCTGGTTAGCTTCCCTCGCTTCTCCTCTGCTTCTCCCGCTTCTCCTTACAATCTAGAGAATCAATATATACAGCAGCTTCCACTTCTCCTTCCTGCTTCTTACCCCTTCCTCTCTCTCTCTCTCTTCGGTCTCTCACGCTCTTTCTCTCGACGCGGGCAGGGGCGACGGCGCCGGCCACGAGTGGTGCGCAACGGCGGCCGTGCTCCTCCTCCTCCTCCTCACTCCCTCCCTCCCCTGCCTCTCATCTCCGTTTCTCCCTCCCCTTCCTCTCTCTCTCTCTACCCTTCCCTCCCGATCTTGGGCAGTGGCTGGGCGGCATGGTCTTGTGCAGCCTTGGCCTGGCGTCTTTGGCGCCCGTCGCTCCCTCCCCCACCCTCGCGTGCTCTCCCTTTCTCTCTCCCGACGACCATGCCGCGTCTGCTCCGAGGAAACCCTAGGTGCCAGTCTTCATCTCTTCCTCACTCTCTTCCTCTCCCTCAAGCATGGACCCAGCCCCAGCACAGGTGGCGCGGTGATGCGGCCTCCCTCTCCCTATCCCCATGTCGCGTGGCACCGACCAGACCCCCGCGGGCGCGGCGCACTGGCGCGGCCGGCCTCTGGTCGTGGGCGCATCCGCGGTGCCGGTGGCCGTTATCCTCTCCCCCGAGCATCTCTCTCTCTCGACGTGGGCGCGCATCGTGGGTTGCCCTGGTGCGGGTGGGCCTTGCTAGCCGGCTCCTAGCACAGGGCAGACGCCCTGCCTGCAGGTCATCCTCATCTCCTCCATCAACCATAGTGCTCGTCCTGCTGTTCGCAGACTGTGGTTCGTCCTCCTCCATCTCCTTCTCGATCTCCATCTGTTGTTTGATCTAGAGCTTTTCTTCTCTCATATCCCAGTAGTGGACGATGCCCAGGAACTTCACAAATGCAGCGATGAACTCAAGCAGGACAACAGACCTTTTCCACAAAAAGAAAATGTCTACGGATGAACGACATGACATGCTACCTTGAAAGGTTCTAATGGCCAGAGTGGGGTGAATAGTCTATTAAAAAATTCTATAACAACTCTAAGGCAAGTGATTAGTAAATAAGATGGCGAAACGAATTTTACACTAGCACTACACTTGCAAGCTACCTATCCAATTCTAAAATCTATGATCTCTAGTGTATCACAACAAGGCTAAGTCACTAATTTACACCTAGGTGAGCAAGCTAGCATGAGAACTACAATTAAGAGCTACATTAACCTACACAAGTAAAGGCACAATATAATACAAGAGAGTGGTAGAGAGGTATACCGCGAGGCAAGTGATCAATCAATAAATATCAATGAATACCGAGGAGACAATCAAGAAATAATGATTTTCCTGCGAGGTTCACTTGCTTGCCGGCAAGTTAGTCCCCGTTGTGGCGATTCACTCACTTAGAGATTCACGCGCTGATAGGCATCACATGCCTCATCCGCAACCGGGTGCCGCGCAACCAACACAAGATGAGGATCACACAAGCCACACACAATCCACTAGAGTTGCCTTTGACGATCCGTCGGGGAAGGCACAAGAATCCCTCACAATCATAATGATTAGAGCCAGAGACAATCACCTTTCTCCGCTCAACGATCCACCAATCACCGGGCCATCTAGGTGTCGGCAAACACCAAGAGTAACAAGAACTCCACCAGCCCAAATCGCCCAACTAGTGTTACAAGATATTAGAACACTAAGCAATGCACTAGGGGCTCCCCAATCTCACTCAAGATGATGAAATCAAGTGTGCAAGTGAGTGGAGTGATATGCTCAGCTCTCAAAGGGTGTATGCAGCTGTTAGAAGTGCTAAGAGAGTGGCTAAGGCCGACCACTAGCTCTATTTATAAGTCCACAAGCAAATAGAGCCATTATCCCTTTGGAGCAGCTTTCTGCGAGGGCACAGGACATGGCGGTGGTGGCACCGCCCTAGGGGTGGCGGTGCCCCTCAACGGTCGAATTCCAACGGCTAGTTTGACTAACCGTGGTCACCGGACAGGGTGGCGGTGACCACCCAGCCACTGCCCGAGAATACCACCTCTCTAGGAAAAAGTGGTGGTGCACCGCCCTAGGGGTGGCGGTGCCCGTGGCGGTGCCCAACTCTAGTTCACCCGCTCTCTTGAATTTTATGGCGGTGGCACCACCCTCCTCGTGGTGGTGATCGAGCGATGGACCGCCCACAGGACGGCGGTGCACATCGGATGCACTGGTGCCCGCGTTTGCTCTACTACTGCTCGGCCGAGTCCAGGTGGGCACCGCCCTAGTAATGGCGGTGCCCCCAGGGCAACTTATTGCTCTCGGCCTCCCAGCCGGTCACCGCCACAGGGGTGACGGTGCACCGGACAAGGGGTGGTGGTGCCCCCGCGGCAGCACCCCAAGCTAAGTTTTACCTCCGTTTCTTCACCTTTCTCACCACTTTTGCAAATGTGCTAACACTCTAAATGTTTCACCATCACATACAAGTGTGTTAGCATTTTCACAATTATTTTTCAAAGGTTAATCACTTTCTCACCGAATGTGCACTAGGCCTAAAATGCAATGTAAGTATTTCAACACCTAATGGCACAAGATGATTGACTTGTCCGATAAGAGCTCCCCTCTTAATAGTATGACCATCTATTATAAATGTGATCACACTCAGTGTGATCACCATAAGAGCTCCCCTCGACTTGTTTTTCTCTTTCTTCTTTTTAAGTTCCGGAGCTTGATCATCATCATCACATGTCCACCAATATCACTATGGACTTCATCTTGCTCCACCACATGGATTGGAATATCCTATCTAGTCACACACTTAGATGAAAGAATTAATCCAAATATGTTTCATCAATTATCCAAAATCAAACTAGGGCTTTCATGCTTGCAGGTCGTCTCGTCTCCTTATTTGTAGTGTCCTATTTTAGGCTCAACATGGTTTATTTGATTTCATACGTGCTTATACTTATTTGTAGTGTCTCATTTTTTGGCCGAACATGGTTTATTTGGTGTCTATTTTACAGCCTAAAATAATTCCTAAGGTTATGTCATGCCAATTTTGTTGTCCCTAGACTTTTAGCTGTTCAAAATTACTGAATGTTGATATTGCGTCAATGCTAACATAGTCAGGTCGTCTCGTCTCCTTATTTGCAGTGTCCTATTTTAGGATCAACATGGTTTATTTGATTTCATACGTGTTTATACTTATTTGTAGTGTCTCATTTTTTGGCCGAACATGGTTTATTTGGTGTCTATTTTACAACCTAAAATAATTCCTAAGGTTATGTCATGCCAATTTTGTCGTCCCTAGACTTTTAGCTGTTCAAAATTACTGAATGTTGATATTGCGTCAATGCTAACATAGCCATGGTTCTATTTTTTTTTAGAACTTGCCTGTTAGTTCTCCATTACGTGATAGTTTACTTTTCTTTTGGTTCCTGTCGGGCCCATTAGTATTACTGCAGTGTAATTTTGTTTTTCCCACATGATCTATAGAAGGCGATTTTTCTTCGCCGCAAAAAAAACATGTTCTATTTAGTTGCTAAACAAGATTTAGAACATGTTGCTTCTGTACACATAGAGGAGGCAAGTACTCTTCCCATACACTACATACCGTCGCTTATTTGTTACCGGTTTCCTTCTAGAATCCAAACCTTACATTTACGTGGTTTTTCCACCGCAGAGACAGATGCAGTTAAGGCTGCCAGTAAAGAGCTAAGAACGAGCTTAGATATATTGATGTGTGTTATGTAGTGTTTGTTCATCTTCCTCTTACCACATTCTTGCTCTTATGGTTTATGTACTCAGGTATATGATGAGACTAAAGCTAAGACAACTATTTCTCTAATGGTTGGCTGATACCAAATTATGAAGGTAGCCACGGTGTTACTTCATTACATATGAAAATGCTACGAGCAGAAACGAATTGTTGATATTAATAGTTTCATAGTAACTCGATGTGCTCAAGTGTTCGACTGGTATGCCTCTTGCTCATGCCTCTTTTTGGAAAAATTTGCAATGTTGACGGTGTTAGATTCCTGTCGAGTACCTCAGCTCGGTGCTCTATTTAGGCGCTCCAATATTTGCGCATTCAGTTTTGTTGTGCCATTACAGTTCATCTTTTCCTCTACATGTTCAAATGACTGATTTGCAGTCCTTAGTGTTTGCCAAAATGTCCTTTGATCCTTTTTCTCCTTATTTATGCCTATGAAAAAACAGCCTCTTAGGGTGACGTGCTCCAGCTCCCCTACCACGGTGAACCTTGTGATTCTAGAGGGAGATTGGTTATGATCTAATGTTCTCAGCGTTTTCCATTTGCTATTTTTCCCCTTCTTGAGCCTGTGATGAAAATTCCATATCCATTGCTCAATGATATGATCTGATGTTCATTTGCTTGTGAGGTACTGGGCATGGCTGCTACTTCTATCATGTAGTTTCTGAGGGTAAGCCAGTTGTCGGCGTGCCTTGAAGCTCCAAGTTGATGAACAAATGATGATTGCTATACTTATGAGGCCTCCAAAAAACCTGTCTTCGTTCAAAAAAGATTCTTAGCTTCTTCATTGCTACTGTTGTTGTTACTTTATAGGTTTATTGTGACGATGTGATCCCCCTTGAAAAATTCATCACGGCAAATATGATGTTGCCAAAGGGCTTTAGGAGCTTATCACCCTATAAGGAGTGACTTCGCATCTTCTTTGCCTATGTTTTGATTCATGTCTATTGTGCTGCTGCAACCATCTTCTCATCGGTATATACATAGTGGCTGAATGGCTGCTTTATTTTTTTAACTCCTGTGTAGTGTTTCATTGCTTTACTGTTCTAGTTCAGAGTAGCAGCAGCAGCAGCAGCAGCCCATTATCAGTTCACAATAACTTCCAATGCTCAACTGAAATAGACATTGTTTAGGTTTCAAACTAAATTGTTTCACAAGTAGGTGATGTGTTTTTCAGTTGTTCGGTTTCAGACTTACAACAGGAGTCAGGTATAGCAGCATGCTAATGTTTTGATCAGAGGAATTGTGGCATTATTTTTTCTCGTCCATTTGGGTACACGTTCCTCTGCCGGCAGTGGATGCCATCTCCTTGATGAAACCCCCACTGAAATGGACGGCTGCCTCCGCAGCTTGCGCTGCTTGCAGAGTCCACCAACGCGTTGATTGGGTGCCCTTCCCCTCTAAGTGGATAGATGTTTCTACTGCCAGCTGCCATGGCCATGCTTCCACTGAATTGCTATTGTTCTCTCTCTTTCTCTCCTAATCTTCGCTCTTCCAAGGTGCCTTTTCTTTCAATGATTCTCCTTCTGCATCTGTTCACCTGAAATGGCATGTTTTCCTTCCCTTCTACCTCTTTGGCTCTATTGATCCATGGAGAAAACTTTAGATATCTTAGCACAACTGCTCCTATGTCCTGCTTGGTTGTACTTTGGGTTTCTAGCAGATTCGGTTAAAGTGTTTTTCTGATGCTCCATTAAGCATTGTCAGGATCATGTGCAAATGATCATAATACTATAATTACACAGACTGTGATGAAGGTGGCAGTGCATATAACTTGGAAATATATGTTGAAACCTTTTTTTTCTCATGTGCCATGAAGCATCATCAAGGCCAGCTGTGAATAATGAAAATTTTGGAATTATATGGCCTGTGATGAAGGTGGCAGTGTATATAACTTGAAAATATACGTTGATGATCTTGGGATGTATAGAGCATGTTCAGAGGCCCATATGAATGGAAAAAACTATTTTCTTCAAATATGAACTATCCCCAAATCATATCTTTTTGGTCCGCATCTATTAATTTTTGTACATGCCGTCTGGTTGCTATTTTTGGACCATATATATACATACTTATATGCTCTCGTTATATTCATACAAAAGATCAGATGATGTGCTTTTGTCCACTTCTGAGGCTACCTCCTTTTTATCCTACATCTATCAAATGCAATTTCCTTCAAGGCTTCCACTACAGCTCCCACCTCCTAACTATATATTTTTTTGTATGTGTTGTCTGCTTGGAATTTTGCAGAGGATTTTCTGAGGCACCCTCTTATCTTCTTTTTAATAGAATAGTTTATATTGTCCTCACTCCTAATCCCTAATGGAACAGAAGGACATCGTCCTGTGCTTATTTCTACTTTCCACAGACTTATATGATTTATGAATTATTTAGATGACACCTTTCAGCTTCGTGATTGTTCACGGTTTGATGCTTTATATAGCCTACCTATATTTTTTTGCCAAATGCAATACACTCTGATGGCTTATAGAATGAAAGAAGCCGCCTGACCTCTGGTAAGTAACTGCTAAATGTGCTTCGTTGTGCTGTTTAACTGAGATAGGTATACATAGGACATTCTTTATTGCTATTAGAGGATATCGTTTTGAGTGATGTCCAAGAAGATTAGGTTCCTAATATTTTTTTCTCTATTCTTTTTAGCTCTTATGAGGTTTTTGGGCTAAGGGGACATCCTCCCATCTGCTGATGCCTGATAGATTCACTACAAAGGTAAAAATAGACTTCAGTTACAAAATCACCTATGTTGATGATTGGTGCTGTCATATTAGTTAGTACAAATTACTCCCATTTATTTCTGAGGCTACCTCTTCCTTCCCTTCTTTTACAAATTATTTTTTAGTTGTCCTAGCTCTTAGTTCATAATGAAACACACATAACATCCTCTCATGTTTCTTTCTGCTTCCCACATATACAACAACAACAACAACAACAACATAGCCTTTTAGTCCCAAACAAATTGGGGTAGGCTAGAGTTGAAACCCACCAAGAGCCCCAAGTCACGGTTCAGGCACTTCAATAGCTGCTTTTCAAGTACTCCTATTCAAACATAGATCTCTAGGTATATCCCAAGCTTTCAAATCTCTTTTTATTGCCTCCCCCATGTCAATTTCGGTCTTCCTCTACCTCTCCTCATATTATCTTTCAACTATTACAGAATTTACTAGCTTTTCTAAGATATCCTACATGGACCAGAACTAAGTGTTGTAACATTTAGGTATTGTCTGATATAGCATTTGGCACCAGACTTATATTGTTTAAGTGATTGTTATTTGTTCATCATCTATGAATCACATTTTACAGGTATAAATATTCATGCCAACCACACACTACAGCAGACGCTTACATTTAGATGAATGTGACTAGGTAGAATATGGAACTAATGCCTGCTCTAACGTGATGTTTCCACACCAGTTGTTAGCATCGGTTTGAAGCAAACAAGCTTTACACACCTCTCACCTTGAGAACAAGTTAGCACCAATTCAGATGATTTGAAGTTTCAAGTTTCAAGACTAGACGTCAAATTTTCAAGTTTCAAGTTTCAGGAAAATCCTTTCAAGTTTTTTCTACTTCCCACATATATTTATGTGATTCATTAATGATTGAGACAACAACTTTCAGGTTCCTATTGTTCATAGTGTAATGCTTTATGTAGCCACTCAACTGATATGTGCGCACTAATTTTGCTTTTTTCAGGTGTAGAACAAAACAGGAGCCCAAAAAACTGACACAGACATAGTCCATAGCAGCAGTCCAAGTGAAAACCCTACCTCACCATTAGAGAACCCAACAAAAAAGTAAGTACACACACGCAGCCTGGCTACATATTATTCATAAACCTCAATCTCTCTATATCACAATCCCCCTATATGTTCCAAATGATGCAGGCCAAAGGTTGGAGGTTCTAGGCTTGAAACAAGGAGTGGCAACCGCAAAACTTAGTAACAACATAGCTACAATCTGATCAGGTCAATACATACATACATGTGCCACCACAACTACGCTCTGTGGTTATACCTTTTATTACGAAAATATTATTTCACCTGCCCTTATTATAGTTATATTTTTGGTTGCCATAATTCTGACCCCAATACATATTTAACACGTTGCGTGCATAAATATTGTAGTTTCTTTTTAAAAAGTACCTTCACCTGCCATATATTAAACTGCTAAGCCCTGACCATCTACTTCTTCTTTTGTACAGAACGCAAACCTGTTGCACACAGTTTGTCTCGTTCGTTTGGGCTGGTTTGGCTTATAAGCCATGATTAAAAGTACTGTTGACTGGTTTGGTGTGAGAAAAAAATATTGTTCGTTGGCTGATAAACCATGGCTTATAAGCTAAATACGACCACGTCATTTTACGAGACGTGGAGGATGCACATCCATATCTCCGAACTCATAACCGTTCCTTATATTTTGCGCGTTCTATCGCATCCAAAACTATCCTGTTGAACAAACGGTTCCTTACAGACTAAGCTTTGTAAATTACCGTAGCTGCCACCACACTTCCCATCAACATGTATAATTACATTATCTACCACCAGACGTTGCTACACCACCTTTTAACTATCATGTTATGTAAAATCAGGATCGTGCTGTACGCCTGTACCTATCAACCCCATCTGTGTAATGCTAGAACCAGCTGTGTAATGTTAGAACCATACTCTATCATGCTAAGAATCTGTCCAACTTACGGTGCTCCATTTACTTCCCAGTGCATACCGGACTCTGTAACTGCTTCAATTCACACTATCAGCCTGTTTACTGGTTGGTTTCTGAGCTGGTTTGAACTGGCTGGTGCTGGTTTATTGTGAGAGGAAAACACTGTTGGCTGGCTGGTTTGGGCTGGCTGAAACCAACAAGCGAACAGGCTGTATATCTCATCCCAGTTCAGCTTCCAGACTTATATCTGCACGTGCGCGCGATGGCGCGCGCGCTTCACTAGTGCAGTTAGAAGGGTGGTGGCGGTGCGGCGCGCACGTTGCTCCTTGACCGTATTTTAGACGTGGCGTACGGTTCTACCACGACGGGTGTTGATGTGACCCGGTCCACGGGAACAAATGTATTGGTTCCGGCAGTAAATTCCGGGCCACCGAGCCTACTATATGTCTTATTCGACTGGCTGGTAAGCCATGGCTAAAAGTACTGTTGGCTAATTTATTGTGAGAGAAAAAATATTATTCGTTGGTTGAAAAAGTACGGTTTATAAACCAAACAAACAGGGCGATAGATTTTTATTGGGTCCTTTGAAGATCACGGAAATCGATATATTTACTAAACTACAGTAGTCTATTTGAATTGATGATATATTTACTAAACTACAGTAGTCTATTTGAATTGATAAAATAGGTAATCACAAAAGCACAGTGCTTTGCCTTTTCATTAAGTACTTGACAATTGGTATCTCTTCATCTATACAGGGATACATTTTTCCTAAGTTGATCCGGTGGCTTATGGTTTAGTTACTGCACTTTCTAATACAAGACAATAGAAAGGACTTGCTCCCGGGATTGGACGACATGTATATTTGATAAATTAATATTGGTTAATGCATTTGCTATTTAGGCTGTAGTTTAGTAAAGACAACTGAGTTTTGTTATATATGTACAGTAAGTGTCAGAGTCAATCTCATTTCAAGTAGCTCGAGCATGTTTATGTTGTGTTTTAATTAGCCATTTTGTTGAAGTAGAGTTTTCAGTGTTCTCAAAGCAATGTTACCATATTTTCCAGTGTTCTCAAAGCAATGTCGCCACCACATGACTGATCTGTTTGATTGGAGATTTAGTTAACCTCTTATGCTGTTCTGTGTTGTTCCGTTTCAATATGAGACGTGTTGTAGCATTTGGTAGCCTATGGTAGCCTATTTTTATGATGAAATGTATGCGGCTTGAAACAACGTGCTCGATTTGTAACTGATGAATGAATTATGTGCTGCCATCATGAAACCATTGCATAAGAGGTTACAACCCAAGTAACGTTGGTAGTTTGGAGAAGGATGCGTAGATCTTTTTTTTTTTCTTAAACATTTTAGTTGTAAAGAGTTATACTACCAGTTAAAGTTTTTTTCTTTTCTTCCTACAAAGAATTTTAGGAGTTATGACGCCCACAAGCAATGAGTGATTCACGATAAAAACAAAGCACTGCCAGTCATGGTTCAAAGTTCTCTGAATTGTCCAAAATGCAGATCACATTATGACGTCTATGGTCTATATTATTATTGTTTTTTTTTACTTCAATGAATTCTTTGACCTTCGTGGTATTTGATGATTTTGAGTCGGTATTGTTTTATTGCAGATTCTTCATCACCAGCGAGATAATTGATCTTACAATAGTTGGTCTTAATTATACAGAAGTTCACTCAAGTCTACAAGGTCAGCAACTTTTTTTTCAACACGAGGTTGAACACCATTTCCATTTATAGAGAAACGGAAATACATACAAGGTCAGCAACTAAATTATTAATCTTAGAAGTGCAGGCTTGGCTCTAGCATTTTTTCTTTATATATAAACTTTGTACCAAGAAAGAAAAAATAACTTCTCACGTCATGTGAATCCACCTGCTGCAAGTTGTGATCCCTTCCTGATGATTAAAGCACCCACCTTTTTGTTACTTGTGCAGTTGTGCTTCTTAGTTCAAAGTGCAGGCTTGGCTCTAGCATTTTTTTTCTTTATATATAAACCTTGTATCAAGAAAGAAAAAATAACTTCTCACGTCATGTGAAATCACCTGCTGCAAGTTGCGATCCCTTCCTGATGATTAAAGCACCCACCTTTTTGTTACTTGTGCAGTTGTGCTTCTTAGTTCAAAGTTCCCTGGATTCTCAATCTCGTAAAAAATTTATTGAGCACTCAAATAGGACCAAAGTGCAATATACATTATTATACATGCATATGAGTTTATATTATTTGTGCCACTCTAACATCCATGTCTTTTAGGCAACATCGGTAACTAAGTCCGTCAGAGTGTAACAAAGAGCCACTTAATAACAAGCGAGTATACTCCCTAACACCCCTTTCTTCCATGGACCATTTGGATCATAACAGCACAAGCGGAGGTAACCATTGATATTGATATATATATATAGACACACACATACAATACGAATGCTTTGCGATGAACAAGACATTGCATTAATTCTTCATGTACATATTTTTGAAATAGGTGATCCAAGTGCATCTAATGCACATGCTAAAATTGATGAAGCTAGGCAACGTAAAAGGGAAGTGGAAAGGCACGACGAGATGCAATGACTCAAGAAGAGAGGGATGAAAAAAAAAGAAATGACGACAAGCATATCATCTTAGAAAATAAAAAACTACACTCACTGGTGGTTTGAGAGGTGAAACCACGGCCAAGCTCGAACCAACCTATGCATTATCCATTTTTTATATGTGTTGTAGCAGATGGAGTTGAACTGGACAAGGAAAAGAAAAAACATAGTAGGCATTGAAAATAATGACTGGCTGCATAGGGATGATTAATACCAACCCATGCAGAGGAATGAACATGCCCTAGGTATTGTGTTGATTTTATGATGATAATAAGTAATTATATTGTTGTTTCACGGACCCTGTTAGCCTCCGGTTCCGCCTTTGACCGTGAACCAGTTAGGGGGGGGGCACGTGCCCCTGCTAGCCCCTGGTTCCACCAGGACCATGAACTAATAGCTTCTCTCTAAGATCCGAGGCCTCCCACGCCTTGCCATCGTTGTCACTGCAGAGAGCCATGCATGTCAAGATACAAATTCCCTGTGAACCAATTGTTTTGCCACCACGGACCGTCCCGTGAACCGTTGTCACTAGTAGTGGTTGCTCTTTACGGAGTAATATATTGCATTAGGCCCACTAGCCAGCCCGGAGTTTTGTGCATGCTTTTCTTTCTAGCAGTGGTTTCTCATGAGTCATGATCCCGAAAGCGCAATAGGGTTTTTCACTAGGACCACTACTGACCCATAACAACGGTTTTCAGTGGACCAGGAAGCGCAAGAGGGTTTTCACTAGGACCACTACTAACCATAACAACGGTTTTCACTAGGACCACTACTAACCACAACAACTTTTATTCATGTTAACCAATGGTTCTTCACAACTTTTATTCATGTTAACCAATGGTTCTTCCGCCATGGACCATGAACCGTCGTCATTGCAGAGAGCCCCATGAACTCCCTATGAACACACGTATGCAAACTCTACCCCTATGAGCACATTCGAAGCACCGATCCGGCAGATTGAAATTTACGAAATCACCACAGGCGCCTCGCTGTCGACGGGGATGTCGCCTATCACTAAAAGCATAGCGCCGTTAAATCCTAGAATAAATCCAGAAAAATACGAGCACCCGTGCCAAGTCGATGACTTGAGCCCGGGTAGGCAGGTCCCACTACGAGGAACCCAACCAACTGATCTATGATCAGTTCGCATAAGGATTTAATATTTGGCTTGGCTTTGCTTTGCTTTGCACCACAATTTAATTTTGACGTGCAAGGGAGCACTACAACTATACAAGTTACTTCATCCATCTCTGAATAAATAAACTTTTATTCAATTTTTTATATATTTTACTGAATATATAGAAAAAGTACATATATTTGTAACATCAAATGAACATATTATGAAAAAATAGTTTATGCTATATCTAATTATACTAATTTAGTATTATAAACCTTTGGCGCTCTTTGCTTCTTCCATTTTGATCCAAAAGCATTTTATTTTTCTTTCTTTAAGATGAAAATTCTAATATTTTTTATACTCAATGCAACGTGGCCAGTCAAGTGTGCGCGCCATTGAGCACACTCGTTGTGCGACAGCCAACGGTAGCAAATATAGTGCAAAATCAAATGGACCGCACTGTTCTCCAGCCGACGCCTAGAATAGAATGACCCTACTGGAGCAGCGTCCTCAAGCCCAGCGGGCAGCCTAGAATGGGCGGCTGGGCTTTTTTTTTTTTTGGAGTGAGAGCCCGTGGCCCGTGGGGTAGTCCGTGGCTGCGGTGCCGGGTGCCGGGGAGGAGGGAGTGGGCTGGCCCGTTCCAAAGTTCGAACAGTTGACATTGTCTCCCTGGCTGTTGCCTGTTGCCGTTTTTTTTTTGAAAGGCGGTGTTGCTCTCGCTGTAGTCCGTGACGTTGTCGCCCTCCCGGGCCCGGCCTCCCCCGCCTGCCGTTTGACGGTTTGAGACTTGAGAGCGTCCGGTGTGTGAAGCTGACTGCAAACGGAAACAGGCACGCGATCAATAAAAAAATTACGACTTATAACATGGCGCTTTATCGCCCTCCATTATTTTTTCCTCGCCTGAAACAAATCAACAAAGATTTTGAAGTATGACTTATAAACAGAAACAGGCACGCGATCAGAGCCAGTAGCCATCACGCTCGCCCTGTGACTCTGAGCTACTACGTCGTGATGAGGTCGCACGCTCGCACTGAGGCGCGAGGTACACGAACGCACTAGCCGTGCAAATGCACCCGAGTTGGTGGGACCGCGGCCCGTGGGAGTGGAGGGACCGACCTAAACATGAAACATCCATCCCAGGACGTGCCAAGGGCCATGCCATGCCATGAGATGCGTGTGTTGTGGACGGGCAGCTGGGCGGCTGGCACCACTCAAGGGCACCGGAGTAGGAAGGTGGGGCCCACGGAAACAGTGGCGACGCATGTTCACCAGACCACCACCTTTGGCTCATGCAAGTGCGCTGGTGGCCTGGTGCAGTGCAGCCTGCAGGGTGGGTGGTACTGGTACCCGCGGCGCACGCGCACGTCCATTTCGTCCCCGGACAGACTTGCCTGTGCAGCTGCAGGGGCCTTTTTGAACAAAAAATATACTACTATAATAAATAAATAAATAAATAAAGCGTCCCTCCTAATCCTCCTTGTCTAGGAGAGTACTCCTACTCCTACTAATACAATCCGCAATGAGTCACTCATAAGCTAAGCTAACTCTAAGCATTCAGTTTGTTCGCTTACTCATATCTAGCTTATAAGCCATGGTTTATCAGCCAACGAACAGTATCTTTCTCTCACACCAAACTAGCCAACAGTATTTTCAGCCATGGCTTATAAGCCAAACCAGCCCAAACGAATAGGGCGATTGTTTTTATATTTTAATAGAAGAGAAAGAAAAACTAACTCTTAATCCAGAACTAGTCTCATACCTATATTCTAGGAACATGTGAGAGTGTCGTGTAAACCTGATCCTACTATGAGCTATCGATAAAAACTAACACTGCTCAAGAGATTGACTTAGACCTGATAACTGATTTTTACTGTTGCGGATGCCCTGACAAGTCGTCTAAGTCCAACCAACCATTATTCCAACCACCGGCTCACGGGCGCTCGCACCGCGCAGCAGCCGGGTCTTGTTTAATTCCAACGTTCAAGTACTGAACCTCAACCTTGGAATCTGAACGAGCGGATGGCCCACTCGTCGGTGACACGCGGCGGAGCGATCAATTCCAATTCTCCTCTCCCTGCTGAAATCCTGAGCCTGAGACGCACAACCTCCCAAGAAATTAACTTCCTTTGTCGCCGACCGCGATGGAGTGCCAGTGCTGCTGCCCCCCGCGGCCCCACCTGCCTGCCCACGAGCCACGGGTGACGACGAAGCGAGCGAGAGCGAGCCAGGCACGGCACCCTCGCACAGCACGAGGAGTCGAGGACCCAGACCTGCGCGGGGCGGCACGGACTCGGAGACGGACATGGGGAACGCAACATGGCTGTCGTGGTCAGTGGAGTGAACCGGTGAGGAGTGCCAGCCCGGCCAGCAGTAACCGCCGAAGCAACAGAGAAGAGGGGGGGTGGGAGGAGAGGGACTGGCCTCATCCACTCTCCCTTCCACTTGCAGGCATTGCCTGTTCTCCACTCCAGTTCCCGGCTCCGCGCCTCGAGGACGGAGCGGAGGGAGGGAGAGGCGCCGGTGCGCATCCCCAGTCCCATCTCCATCCAATTCACGACTCTGCCACGGGCCACGGCCGGAGTTGGAGGAGGAGGCGCCAGCCAGGTAACGTAACCTGCCTAACCTTTACCGGCATTTCGGGAGCCGTTTTTTTCCGCCAGAGATTGGTCGGCGCGAGCGAAAAGATCTGCGGTGTGAACTCGGCTAATTTCTTCCTCTCAGGCAAGCGAAGGGAATGCCGCCGTTCTAGTCTCGCAGATCTGCTCCGCCGCGCTCTGTTCACCGGGAATTTCGGAGGCTGAGAGCGCAGGTTCTCGCAGAAGCTCGCGAGCATGGCCATGCCCGAGGGGGAGAAGCACCGTGCCGGGTAGGGCTCTCTGATCTCGTAGGCCTTGCACGCGGACCGGCCCGAGCGCTTCCTTCCCGTTCGTTCCGCCGGCTAGCCGAGGACGAAAACCGATCGAGTGATTGCTTGACTCGGGAGCAAAGCCGAGGTCGCAATGGCGTCGTGGGACAATCTCGGGGAGCTCTCCAACATCGCGCAGCTCACGGGTCTGGACGCCGTCAAGCTCATCTCCCTCATCGTCAGGGCGGCGTCCACGGCGCGGCTGCACAAGCGCAACTGCCGCCGCTTCGCGCAGCACCTCAAGCTCATCGGCGGCCTGCTGGAGCAGCTCCGCGTGTCGGAGCTCCGGAAGTACCCGGAGACGCGGGAGCCGCTGGAGCAGCTCGAGGACGCGCTCCGCCGGGGCTACCTGCTCGTCAACTCCTGCCAGGACCGCTCCTACCTCTACCTCCTCGCCATGGGCTGGAACATCGTCTACCAGTTCCGCAAGGCGCAGAGCGAGATCGACAATTACCTACGCCTCGTCCCGCTCATCACGCTCGTCGACAATGCCCGCATTCGGGTCGGTAATCGGCTGCACCTCTCCCTTTTTCTACCCTACCTGTTTGTTTACAGGCATCTCACGATTTTTAGTTGTTGATTATTGGTTTTCCAGTGTATAAGAGTGTTATGGTAGGTAGGTACCTAGACTGGATGTGGTCCTTGCAGGTTTTTTTCAGAAACACTGATTTCCTATCTGATGATGAGGATATTCTGGTTTAGACACTACTAGATGAAAGGTGATGTGCACCATTCTTTGGTTCTAGTACTAGAGTAGTATACGTATGTTACGTGCTGCCTGGAATATATTCTTTTGAGGTTCTAGAGTCACTAGGGGTGGTTTTCCTGCATGATCTGATTGGTTTCTTGTTTTCTGTTAGTTGGCCATGAAGCTGGTAGGACCAAGAATCTCTGATGTTTTTGGATACATTTTTTATGCTGTCGTTTTCATTGTTTCTATACACCTGTTAAGTTGTAGTTTTATTTTTTATAGATAATGCCTGTGAACTTGTAGATAGTAGGTTAAGCTGAATTCGGTCAGCCTGTTCGCTTGGTCGTAAACGATCGTAAATTTCTAGCCAGAACAGTATTTTTCTCTCACACCAAACCAGCCAGCAGTAAATAATCCACGATCGTTTACGGCCTGCCGAACAGGCCATCTTTTGATCTTCCTACCTACTCCCTCTCTCTCCCTAAATGTTTGTTGCCACGATTTGCGTGCCGATAACTTTGACTCGATTTATAGAAAATGCGTGCAACATTTCTATCTCTAAATAAATTTATTAAAAAACTAGGTTCAAATATCTATCCAATGATACTAATTATGTATCATAAATATTAATATTTTTTAATATATATTTAGTCAAAGTTGTTTATCGGGAAGCGAAAATGACAGACATCTAGGGACAGAGGGAGTATATCCTGTTTGTCTTATTCTTCATCTTTTCTTTTCCTAGGATCGGCTTGAGTATATTGAGAGGGACCAATGTGAATATTCTTTTGACGAGGAAGACAAGAAAGTGCAAGATGCTTTGTTAAATCCTGACCCTTGCACGAATCCTACAATGGTGCTCAAGAAGACTCTGTCATGTTCCTATCCAAACTTGCCTTTCAATGAGGCCCTCCAAAAGGAAAGTGAGAAGCTTCAGGTTGAGCTTCAAAGATCACAGAGCAACATGGATCTGGGTTCGTGTGAGGTTATTCAACACCTGCTTGGAGTAACCAAAACTGTGGAATCTACAATTCCAGACGAAGAAACAAATGCCAAAGCTTCGGAAAAGAAGGGTTCAAACTACAGTGAATCCAAAGGAGATAGTGCAAAATCGTTTGATGATGATGACGACTATCCTAAGAAGCAAAAGGATACCTGCAGCACACAACGGTGAGTAAATTAGATTTGTTAGTTCTGATGACCTTCTTTATGATATGATATTGTCATACAAGATGGTGCACATAACCATTTTCCTCTTGGGATTAACATCAATCTGATCTGTGAATTGTGTGGGTTGCGAGTGATATGAGATCTGTATACGTGTCATTGACCATTGCCTTGATGTAATTGTGGTACACAATAATAAACCTGACTCTTGTGCATATCTTTTTTTTAAAGATGAAAGAGAAATTAGGTTATCGTTGACAAATGGAAGTAAAACGGGAAAGAACAGTTCACTCTGTGCACACCACGCAGCTGCTAATACATACTATAAAACATCTGGTAGTTCTGATGATGTATGTCCGATGCAGATGTTCTTCACAAGTTCCATATGGTCATGATCTTGTCTCAAGTAGAGGATCATACAGCGATGAGTGGCATGCAGATTTACTTGGCTGCTGTTCAGAACCGGCTTTGTGTATGTCTATTAACCTTATCTTTGAACTGTGGAAATTTTATTATTATAATTTTATTTGCTCTGTTTAGTATAATGTTTCAATAATTTTACTGTACCATTTTACATGCTATTTTGACTTTTGTGGATAGTTTTTCAGCTTTGTATCTAGCTTAGTTTGGTTTTCCTTTGTATTGTTGTCAGTTTATAATTGGTCAATCCAGGCATGGGGATTTTTACTAACATGATTTTGTTTCCTTTGCATGTGTTCGTTATGATAACATAGGTTTGAAGACCTTGTTCTTCCCCTGTGGAACCTTCTCGAGAATTGCTTCAGTCGCCAAGGACAGGCCAATGTGTAAGAATCTGAAAAGTGAAAATAGTCATCGCCTTAACTATGCCAAGTTTTTGTTGTATAGTAAATTTGTAATCTGTTAATTACTTAATTTCAACCATGTGGCATTCCATCTTGAGTCCAAAATTTTCTTTAAAGCAAGTAAAATCATACATCCTTTCAAGTAGAATGCTATCACACCTTTTGTGAGCTAAAGCCTTCTTTACACGGTATTTTTGTGTTGTTTTCAGCTTCTGGAGAGGCTTGCAATGACATTATGGCATACTCCCTAATATTGTCTTGCTGCTGTTATACATGCTGTGTAAGGAGAAAGCTTCGCCAAAAGATGGACATTGCGGTAAATATTTCAGAATGTGTTACTAGTTGATATTAAGTAGAAATGCTCATTTCTTAACTTGGCACTGAACTACCTCTGGGATTGACCATACCATATGCAAGTGACTGATTAATTGCTAAAACCAGAATATCCAGCAAAAACAGCTTTCGATTATCTTGATGAAATTAACTTATACATCATGTCCATTTTACCCATTACTATTGAAGAGGTTTGGCAAGAGATTGTGTACATACGTAAGTTGACAATAGCCTTCTTTATATACTAGCGAACTTATTGAAGCCTTCAGTACCAGAAGTTTAAATGGTGTGCTTCTAACAGGGAGGCTGCTGTGATGACTTTCTTTCACATCTGCTGTGTTGTTGCTGTGCACTTGTTCAAGAATGGCGGGAAGTTGAGATCCGTGGAGCATATAGTGAGTTTCCTACTTGAATGCTTCTTGTAAACCATGGCTAAATTAGGCCTGGGTTATTCAGGTTCAGGAAACAGAAGGGCCAGCTGCCCTCCTGATAATAAAATGAAAACATTGTAGTAAAACGCCTTGTATCTACCACTAGTACTTTGTAAGCACTGTTTTCCAACATTCGATTCAGCAATATTAATCTCCGTGTGCCTCATTTCGTGCAGGCGAAAAGACGAAGGTTACCCCACCGCCATGTCAAAATATGGAGCATTAAACAGCCGTATGCCTGTATGGGTAGACCTGAACTTCTGTAAAGATATTAACAGAATATCTGATATCGTACTGCCTGAGTAGTGATACTACACTATTTCTGTGTAGTATTTATGCTTACTGTCCATTGTTCGTCCTGGTACTTCCATGTATATGTTGGGGCATAGCAGCAGAGTATGTACTTTGTAAACACATCAGTTACAGGCCGATAGAGCCTAACATCGGTTAACACTGTCAGTTCTTGGCAAGAAAGTTCTCTGTGCGTTTGCCTTTCTACCCTAATAGCAGTTACAAAAAATGAAGAGCTCTAGTCACAAATTGGAAAGATCGATGGAGCCCAGAATTTTAGTAGTATAACAGATGAACATTGCAGAAATGGGACCTTACAAGGGTGATGTAGATGAAACAAACACTGATTTATATCTTCCTTCTGAGCTATGGGACATCAGGCCTTCATTCTGTGCTTCCGTCGCGAAGAACTTGTATAATGTCACTGAAGTGTACGCATTCTTGGGAGTATATGAGCATGATTTGTCCTAAAGCTACCCATCCTAAGATTATGCCTTCAATCTAAACTCATGCTTATTAATTTTCAAATCACTTTAAACACGTAATCGTTGACTCGTCGTGACGGAAAATTTACAGCACACCTAGCCCCGTTCGGCTTGCTGAAATTTGGCTGGAAAACACTGTTCTGACTGAAATGTTGGGAGAGAAAAACACTGTTCGCTGAAAAAAGAAGCCGAACAAGCCGGATTTAAGGTAAGCCAAACGGGGCCTCTTGTTGTTCAGTGTTGGTTTTTGCTTTGAACTTAGTTGAAAAAGACAGAAAAGTAAAAAAAGAATTCCATCTTTTCACAGCGCAATATAACACAAACTTCCCTACACACCCAACCTTGCAGCCTCCAGGAGCTCAGGCTTCAGTCAGTGCGCGCACAAGCAAGTGAAGAGATGCGCTAGCTGCTTCCGGCCTTCACCCTTCTCAGGGACAGGTAGGCCAGCACCCGGTACCCGATGATCATCGCGACGAGAGCTGCCACCTCAGTGGCACCGTTGTCCATGTGTTTCGTGGTGGTCAGGATGTCCGGCACGGGATCGTACTGCACCTTCAGCAGGAGCCTGTAGGTGTGGTAGTTGAAGGACAGGTAGCGCAGCCAGGAGATGAACGGCGGAACCCTCTGCAGACCATCAGAGTCGAATGAAGGCAATGCAGGGAACAGAAATATTCAGTGGTCCAAGACACACACATTTCCGCTTGTGGTAACTACTTCAGAACTGAATTATGTAGTGCACTAACCTTTACAAAGAAGCCTCCTGCTAGCATGAATGTCATGACAGTAACTGAAGCTAGAGTTGTTGCCTTCTTGATATCCAGCAGGGTAGCTCCAATTGCCAATCCTAGTCCCTGCACATCACTTTTTGTTGAAATTCTACTATTTATCGAAATTTGGCTTATGCTGATGCTTATGCTGATTTGTTGTGAGAGGAAGACACTGTTCGTTCGCTGAAAAGTACTGCTAAAGTAGTGCTACAGAACAGGACGATTGTTGATACCTTTTTTCAGTGCATCCTAACATTAACAGATAAGTTCGGTTTAACATTCTACCATTAATCATTAGAGAGCATCATCACGTTCAATTTCTGTCTCTCATTCATCTCTTTTCCTCTCCAACCCACAACTAAAGGTGTTAAAAATGGTTTATATTCAGTTTCTCACAAACTTGTGCGTGAAATCAAATGACTATTCTAACGATGTTGACTATAAATATGGGGAACAGGTTTGAGGTTGATCAGGTGTTCTTGAGTTCTTCACTTACAACCAATGCAGGTCACACTGTAAGTCTGTAACTAGTTAACCGTCAGTAACTTTCTTTTAGAAAATTAAATATGCAAGCATCACGTTACTCCTCCAGGTTTCTCCTTTGACAAAGGGTAAAACAAGAGATTGGAATAGTATTGCATAAGGAGACTAGCTCTGAATTTAGTACCTGAGCAGCAATTATGCTGAGAAAGACAGTCAGCACGCTAAGAAAGAAATGTGTGGCAGTTGCTTTGAGGCCTGCCATGAAGTAGACGATCACCATAAATATGACAGGGAGGAAAAGGTCAAGCGGTAGATCACTTGTTGTTCTCGCCAAGAAGTATGCACTGAGCTTGTACATGTCAACTGCACGCTCCTTGTTCAACATTGCCCTCTCTTGAGGGAATGTGAAGATTGCAGTAAACACAGGAAAGAAACCCCAAAACACAGCAATGAAAAACAGTAGGCCAGCCTGTACACACAAATGGCATTGTTTTACATTAAGATGTATCTATTAGTCATATGGTAATTAGTGTAACCAATTGAACTCTGGAATAAAAAAGCTGGTTCTGTGTGCATACCTGATCCTCTAGACCTTTTAGTGTGCTGGGATCAGAGCGCCACCACAATAAACCTAAGATAATCGATGTAGCTATGACTTGGGTGATTCTCATCCAACTCAGATAATCATGTTGTCGTTCCTTGATCCCTCTACAAAAGAGGATGGAGTATTGCTGCCACCAGGAAGTGCCCCACTCTCGCTTCGATGATGTTATAGTTGCCTTCAGATCATCACAAATAGGCAGTGGTGCTAGAAGCTTCTTCTTCTCCTTAAAAGCCACTCGAGTCTCATAGGCATCTACCAAATACTGCAGAACATCATAAATAAATTATTCAATACAGTTAAAAACCAATCCATACATCATAACATCAGCACATTGATTTCATTCTTCACCTCATGAACATCTTGTGCTGATGGCCTGTGGTCATTCTTGGAATTATTATTCTCCATATGCACCTTGTCATCTAATTCTGAAGGGACTGAGACATCATTAGTGTTTCCATTGACGAGATCCAGTAGAAACTCTGCAGGGTTCATTGCAATAAGTGGGGTGCATCCAATGGACTGGAAGTATGGCATGGCTTCAGATGCCTTCCCAAAGTATAGCAAACTTCCTTTTCCCAAGAGGATAAGCTTGTCGAACTTATGAAACAGCCTGCTAGATGGTTGGTGAATTGTGGTGATTACCGTCTTCCCATCCTGCAGAAATCAACTAAATTAAATATGAACTGAACTGATGACGTCTTATTTGACGTTACTTGTTACTTCCACATCACCTCAGCTATGTCATGAAGAAGTTGAACGATCCTTAGAGCTGTAGTTGAATCCAGCCCAGATGTTGGCTCATCCAGAAACAGTAAAGATGGATTGATTAAAATCTCATTTCCAATGCAAACTCTTTTCCTTTCACCCCCAGAAACCCCACGTATAAATGATCCTCCGATCATTGTGTCCTGGCACCTTTGTACGCATAAAACTAAGCTGCCTTGTAAGAACAGTAATAAAGATGCAAAAACGTGGAAAATATAAGATGTGTGGTCAACCTTTCAAGACCAAGCTCATATATGATGTCCATCGCCCGCTCTTTCTTTTGTTGTCGTGTCATTGTTCTTGGGAGACGAAGTAGTGCCGCGTAAGTCAATGTCTCCTTCACAGTAAGATGGGTAAAGAGAACATCATCTTGAGTCACAAATCCTATCCTGCAAGCAAATATGAGTCCAAGTATATGTCAACATGCGTACTCATAAGTCACAACTCACAACCTATGAAGCAACAGTTATTAAACTGCAGGACACCATTTACAGAAGTCAGCACAGTACAGCCCTGGAGCCAAAGAAAAAACATTACTAAAGGAGAGATTGTCTATGTGCTGCCACAAACTTCCAGGTTCATTTATATCTACTCGGCTCTTTAACCTTCTCAAATTCTCCCTTTTGGAGAAAAGAAACTTGACACAACCATTAACTGTCTCTCAATGCCTCAACTTGAACACTCTACAGAGAACATAAAAGGCCCCAAAATTGTTTCATGTCATTTATGAATATAACACTTTAGCCCTCTCATCTTGGCTCAACATTTTTTAAGACGTTGCGAGGCTTCCTTCAGAGAATTGCACATGCCACCTGACAATTATGAGATGTTACATCCCACATTCTAAATTGCAAATTAAGTGCTGGTTTTACCTTATTAATTTCACCAACTGGAAGTAGCGAAAACAAGCATATAGTTAAGAATTAGTGGATCTACTAAACTGATGTCCTTTCTTGGTGGCTCCCCAAGGACGCTCCTGAAGAGTGAAGACTAGTAAATCAGGGCCTTATCAACAGCTACAACTAAAACGACTAGGACTGGACAGAAGTAGACAGGGAGGCAGTCCTTGTAACCAGTGACAGGCTCAGGAGGAGCATCATCACTCATAGGAATGATGGTTCCGAGAATCTGACTTTTCAGGAGACGTTGACATCTGAACACATAGACTTACGTTTAACAGGCGCGAAGGCTCAGCCTCTAACCAGATTGGCTACGGAAATAAGTCAATGTCTCCTTCACAGTAAGATGGGTAAAGAGAACAATCATCTCGAGTCACAAATCCTATCCTGCAAGCAAATATGAGTCCAACTATATGTCAACATGCGTACTCACAAGTCACAACCTATGAAGCAACAGTTATTACACTGCACGGCACCGTTTACAGAAGTCAGCACAGTACAGCCCTGGAACAAAACAAAACAAAACAAAACAACATTACTAAAGGAGAAATTATCTATGTGCTGCCGCAAACTTCCAGGCTCATTTATATCTACTCTTTAACCTTCTGAAAGTCTCCCTTTTGGAGAAAAGAAACTTGACACATCCATTAACTGTCTCTCAAGGCCTCAAGTCCTACACTCTACAGAGAACTTAAAAAGCCCCAAAACTATTTCATGTCATTGATCGATATAACACTATAGCTCCCTCATCTAGTCTCAATATTTTTGAAGACATCGTGAGGCTTCTTTCAGAGAATTGTACATGACACCTGACAATAATGAGATGTTACATCTCGCATTCTAAATTGCAAATCAAGTGCTGGTTTTACCTTATTAATTTGTCCAAACGGAAGTAGCGAAAACATACATATAGTTAACAGTTAGTGGATCTACTAAACTGATGTACTTTTTTGGTGTCTGCACAAGGACACTACTGAAGACTAGTAAAGCACAAGTCCTTATCAACAGCTACATCTAAAACGACTGTTACTGGACAGAAGTAGAGAGGGAGGCAGTCCTTGTAACCAGTGACAGGCATGAGAAGAGTATCATCATTCATAGGAACGGGTGGTTCCGAGAATCCGATAGATGTTTCAGGAATCAGGAGACGTTGACGTCTGAACACGGAGACTTACGTTTAACAGGCGCGAGGGCTCAGCCTCTAACCAGAGTTTGGCTACGGAAATCTGTCGAACAGGTTGCAGGCACGCGGCCACGCGGGATTGGCAACATACCACACGCTGCTCTGTTAGCCAGGAGATCACTGATTAGTTAGTGGCTCTTGCTCATTGGATCTGCGAAGAATCGACCCTGGATCTCAACCGCTGAAATCCATGACCATGAAGGAGCGCTGATAGGCTGGGCGTTGGGATTGGGGCCACCGAGGCACCCACGGCCCACCCATCATACAGAATTACAGATGGTAATGGCGACAGGCGAGTCGAAACTGAAACATGAGACTGAGATAGCGGGTTGTCCGGTCGTGTGACATGTAGGGGACAGGATGGAGCACCGGGACATTGGTAGTCGCCGGAGGACCGCACCATGCTACGGACAATTCATTCGGCGGAAGCCGTCTGCGATTCTGGAGGAGACAACGGGGAGGGGTGGCGCCATGCCGACGAAGGGAAGTGGCTCGATACCCAGTTTTGGCCCAGTCCTGCTGCTGGGCTAGAGGAGGCGAAAACGACAAGGGAAAACACTGTCAGGTCAATTTCACCGGACACTGTATGGACAACAGAGCGACGACTCGCGAGTCATGCACTCACAGCGAAAGGTGCATGAACAGTGAACCAAGGACAAAGCAGCCATGCATGATCAACAGTTAACGAAACACCTCATCGGCGACCGATGAACACCTCATCGGCGACCGATGGGCCCACTTAACTTACCGAAAGCTACTGACCACACAATTTAATTAGGCGCGCCCATCAGCTAATAATAATGAGTAATTCCGCCCCGAGAAATTAATTAACCAATTATTAATGAGCCCGGCGACCGAGTTAAATCAACCGGAGTCGTGTCATGGAGGACACGCGGCAGCAGGTAGGTAGCTGGTTACCTGCGTTTGAGGGACTTGCTGTAGGGCTCGTCGTTGTAGGAGATGCAGCCCTTGACGGCGCCGCTGCCGGCCCTCCCGCCCAGGATGCTCAGCAGCGTCGTCTTGCCGCTGCCGGACGGGCCCATCAGCGCCAGCACCTCGCCGGGGGACGCCGACCCGGATATCCCTCCCAGAATCTCCCGCGGCGAGCCCTTCCCCGCCACCCTGTACTTCACCTCCGCAAACTGCATGCATACTCACAGTGACACTGATACAATCGAAGCTTTTTGCTGCAGCATGCATGCATGCAAGGTGTATATTTTCTGGTTGTGGTTTCGATCGGTTTTACCTTGAGGTATATCGGCAAGGTCGGCTCGGTCATGAGCTTCTTGCGCCGTGTGCCGGCCTCGATGTCCATCGCTGCCGCGGGGCATGCATGCATGTAGAGTGAGCTAGCTAGCTTCGGATGGACTGATATGAAATGGTGCGTACGTACGGTTCTCGTCGTCGTCGCTGAAGGGCGGTGGGTCGGCGGAGCACATGTGCTGGAGCGGCGGGGTGAAGCCGGTGAAGGTGAAGGAGAAGCCGAGGCTGGCGCTGGAGGCGCGGCTGAGCGCGGCGCCGCTGCCGACGAGGTCCTCCACGTCCAGCTTCAGCTGCGCGCTCCGGGACTTGCGGATGTGGCTGTTGTTGTTGCCGCCGCCGACCGACGCGGAGCGCCGCTTCCTTCCGAAGCTGGACTTGCGCGACAGGCTGGGCGCGTCCGCCGGCGTGCTCAGCACCGTCTCCGCCGACGGCGTCCGGCTCAGCGACTGCAACGGCGCCAGCTGTTCCGACTTGGTCCGCCCGATCCCTGTTCCTCCTCCTCCACCGCCGCCGCCCGCGGCAGCGTCCATCATCGGCTTCTCCATTATCGACTCCATCGTACCCTAGCAGTCTGCTGTGTCTACGTGCGTGCGTGCGCGCGCACGGCTACATACAACTAGCTTTTACACGGGCGGGGCGATATATACGTCTGCGACTGCCAGGGACAGACAGACCCGGCCCGCGCGAGCGACTAGACTAGCTAGCTAGATACAGGCAGGCAGGCAGAGCGCGAGGAGGAGGCGAGCTCTGGCGGTGGCGAGAGCGACGGCGGAGGCGACGGAGGGGCAGGGGCTCGCCAGCGCGGCGCGAGCGCGACGGGTGGCCCGCGGCCCGCGCATTGATGGCGCGGGAAAGTGGGGGTTGTGGCCGCGCGCGCCAGGGCTGCCACCCTCCACACACGCCGGCCTCACGACGACGTATCGCGCAGGGCATTGCACATGCGCTTGCGCGCGGCTGGCGGGTCCGGTCGAGGCGATAGGGATCGGGCTGCCATGCCGCCGCGCTCTCCATCGCCTCTGCCATCCAGCCACCTGGCGGATGATTTCCTGGCTCCAATTCAAATCGGGGGGCCTCCCGTTGTTCCATTCCCTCCCTGCGCCGTCTGCTCGGGACGGCTCGTCCTCTCGCCGGCCGGCGTCCTCTCCTCATCTTTAAATTTGGACCTGGATAGATATTTGCGCATTCAATCATTTTGTTTGCCTAATAATTATTATGTACACCAGGTAGCGTGGTCGTGCGTTGCTACGGGACAGCTAAACTTTTGTATAAAAACTCACGAGTCGCACGATAAAATAACAATACTATGAAATATTAACTCATCTTTCTAAAAAGCTAAATATTTGGATGTCTATCTGTGAGAGATTTGCAAACATAGGACTTCATTTGTCATGCACCCGAGCGGCAGTCCCAAATATTCAATTTTCTCATTTCAGGGAGACCGGAACCGTTCGCGGAGGGATCCAATACGGAGGCGTGCAACGTGGATACCGTCCACCTATCGATGTTTTACCACCGGCAACCCATCACGGGGCACCTGGGACGGTGATTTGTTCGGAGGGTATCGGATATGAACTTCGATGGTAAACGCAGGAGACAACGGTATCTTTGGTTCGGCACGTAAAAAGTCACGGCGCCCTACGTCCAGTGTGGGGTGGATAGTATATTGCGCCATGCGCTATTTGTTGTGGTTGTGAGTTCTGTCGGTTATGTCTGTCGCCCATGTGTGTCTGTTAGCTAGGTTTGCCGATCTAGGGACCCCTGCCCTCCTTTATATAGTTCAGGAGAGACGGGAGTCCTAGTCGATTACAAAGTAGAGATCCTAGTAGGATTACGTGTAACTAGTCCTAATAGGATTACATGTAGGGAATCCTAGTTGGACTAGGTCTTCTTCTCTCTTCTCCGTGGGGAACCTTATGGGTCCCGCATCGACAAGCCCCCGAGCATTTCATGATTGAGCTTCAAGGGCCGGGTTGTTTGTAGACTTGTTCCGGGTTCTTTCTTGAAGTGAAATCTTGAGATGGTCTTCTTTATCTTTTCTCCGACTGATGTGCACTTTTGAACAAAAGTGCACTCAGTGAGTGTAGCCCCCGAGCCTCTTGCTTGTTGGGACAAGAAGCCAGAGGGTCCCTTTAGTCTTCTTGGTTGCTCTGAGTTCTTTTTGGGTGGGTGCAATTTTTCGTAAAAATTGCACTCACTGAGTGTAGCCCCCGAGCCTCTTGCTTTTGCTTGCAAAAGTTGGAGGGTCCGATTCTTGTCTTCAAAATTTTTTTTTGGGGTTATGTATCCATGACCCCGAGCCTTCTCCAGTACTTTTCTTTAGAATAGAAATCGGATGAAGGGTCTTGATGTGTTGTCTTTGTTGTAGTCTTGAGTACTTGTATTCTTGGTCTTTCATCCTTAAATTCGAGCCCCCGAGCGTAATTGAAGTTTAATGCCGAGCCCCCGAGCTTAGTGTTTGACTAAGCCGTGATGCTCTTCCGAGTTGTTTTTATTCATCCAGGTCATTTCTAGACTTCTCTGGTTCTTGATGTACCTCTTCCAGGTTTTTTCTGAACTTGTATGTACCTTATCCGGGTTGTTTTCTGATTTGACTAAGTCGTGATGCTCTTCTGAGTTGTTTTTATTCATCCAGGTTATTTTCTAGACTTCTCTGGTTCTTGATGTACCTCTTTCAGGTTGTTTGCACTTCGTCCAGGTTCTTTCTGAACTTGTATGTACCTCATCCGGGTTGTTTTCTGATTTGACTAAGTCGTGATGCTCTTCCGAGTTGTTTTTATTCATCCAGGTCATTTTCTAGACTTCTCTGTTTCTTGATGTACCTCTTCCAGGTTGTTTGCACTTCGTCTAGGTTCTTTCTAAACTTGTATGTACCTCATCCGGGTTGTTTTTTATTCATCAAGGTCGTTTCTAGACTTCTCTGGTTCTTGATGTACCTCTTCCAGGTTGTTTGCACTTTATCCAAGTTCTTTCTGAACTTGTATGTACCTCATCCGGATTGTTTTCTGATCAATCCAAGTTCTTTTTTGTCTTGATTTCTGTTCCCAACTTATCTGGGTTGTTTTTCTTCAATCCGGGTTCGACGAATTTGTCTTGTTACTTACGGCAAAGACCTATTTAGGTTTGTTTTTCGATCGTTCGGGTTCTTTTTCGAACTTGTATGTTCCTCATCCGGGTTGTTTTCCGATCAATCCGGGTTCTTTTCTCGAATTTATCTCGGTAGGCAGACTCTCGGGGTTGTTTGCGCTTCGTCCGAGTTCTTTCGAACTTGTATGTACCTCATCCGAAGCGATCAATCCGGGTTCTTTTCGAATTTGTCTTGGTACTTGCAAAGCACCTCTTGGGGTTGTTTGCGCTTCGTCCGAGTTCTTTCGAATTTGTATGTACCTCATCCGGGTTGTTTTTCGATCAATCCGGGTTGTTTCGGACTAGCTCTCGGGGCGTGTTTTCCTCGATCTCATGGTACCGATGTAGCTCCTCGCATGTTAAACATAAAAATATGTTTTAAATGACATTCCGGATATGAAGTCGGAAGCATGTCTCATATTTGGATAATCAATCGGGGTGGGCCCGGCATCATAAAATGCATATAAACTCCCTTTTTTCGTCTTGCTCTTGTTAGGCCATGCAAATTCCTCGGTAGTGGTTACGTTTAAGCACTTGAATCTCGGGCGTATGGTTTAGAGGTTCATGGCGTGACCATGTGAGCTGGCACTTTCGGTTCGTGACCATCCATGTGAGTAGACAAGCTTCACGGATTAAGGCGTGTTCTACACGAGGAACGACGTATTAAGAGAAGACCTAGAGCGCTATGTTTGCTTGCATGATGATTTTTGTATCTTGAGCACTATGTTTGCTCGCATGATGATTTTTTTGTGTCTTCCCTTGCTAGGTCGGTTAATTTTTCGGGTAACCTGTTACGTTTAAGCACTTGAATCTCACGTTTGGTTCGGAGGTCCGTTGCGTGACCACCCGTATGGTTCAGAGGTTCTTTGCCGTGACCATCCGTTCGAGAGGTTCGCGTGACCATCCATTCGAGAAAACAAGCTTCCGAATTAAAGCTTACTATCCAGAAACCACCGTTGGGGAAGATGATTGGCCCAGAGGCTCTGAATAATATCGAATATATAAAAATGAGGCGGACTTAGCTTGGTTCCGCGTTGTTGATGAAGCTGTGGCCGTTGATGAAGCCGGACGGTTGTTGATTCCGACTCGACGGTGTGAGGCCGCTCCCGACTAGTTTTCTAGTCGAGATGAGTAGTCGAGAGTCGTCCTCGCCGGACGCCGGCCGGCGTAGCCGTCGGTGAGTTGTCCGTCGAAGTAGTCGAGTAGTTAACGTTTGTTTTGGCGCTCTTGCCTTGAAGTTGAAGTAGTCGTCGGCGAGTCTTATGCGGCCGTCAATCATTTTGTTTGCCTAAGTAGTTGGAACCGCAGCTTCCGGGTTGTTTATGTATATCTTGCGATCGCTGGACGTAGTTGTTTGTTAGTGTACGCGCACCATGCAGCCTGAACGATCGATTGGATGTACGAGGACGTCGCCGAGAACATGCGCTTCAAGTTGTCGAATGATGCCAATGACAACCGCTGGCGAATCTTGATCTCGGCGTCTTCCGAGCCGCATAAAGTTATAACGAGGTTGACGAGAGCCATGGCGAAGTTGTCGACAAGGCCGACGAGGGTCGCGGCGAATCTTTATTTTGAGGTCCACCGAAACGCAAAGCTAAGGTCCCCTACCGGCGCGATTTGTCGATGTTTTCGATAATCCGTCCACGGGGCACCGGCGACGGTGATTTGTTCGGAGGGTATCGGCGTTTGCGAGAACTTCGATGGTAAAGCAGGGAGACAACGATTTATCATTGGTTCGGCACGCGGAAAGTCGGCGCGCCTACGCCCGATGTGGGGTGGATAGTATATTCGCCTGCGCATTTGTTGTGGTTGTTCATCGGTTATGTCTCGCCCATGTGTACATTAGCTAGGTATGCCGATCTAGGGGCCCCTGCCCTCCTTTATATAGTTCAGGAGAGGCGGGAGTCATAGTCGGTTACAAAGTAGAGATCCTAATAGGATTACGTGTAACTAGTCCTAATAGAATTACATGTAGGGAATTCTAGTTGGACTAGGTCTTCTTCTCTCTTCTCCGTGAGGAACCTTATGGGTCCCACATCGACATCACCTCCAGGCTGTATCCGTTTATGTAGCTCACGAGTCGCTGCGTACGCCAACCAAACAAAGTGTGTTTTCTATTACAGTGTAACAGGTAGCGGCGGCAATTGTTTTCATTTACATTCTCACTCCCAAAGTGGAACCAAACAGCATCCTAAAAAGAACGTAAGGTCATCGTCTTTGCGGTGAATGATCACCACGCCCTGCGTTTATGTTGGTGGTTGATTGGTGGACCCTCTGGTGCCTCCAGCTCTCCACACGCACGGTTATCCCTGCTCCTTGCATTCCAGAACCTCTGTAATCTGGCCCTGTTTGCTTGTCTTATAATCCGTACTTTTCAGCTTATTTTTTCAGTCGGAACAGTGTTTTCCTCTCACAACAAAATCAGTCGGAACAATATTTCAGCTTATCTTTTCAGTGAAGCGAACAGTGCCAATAATAGCTTACAGAAAAGCCTCTTGTTGGTTGGGTCACTACAAAAGAAAAGGGCATACACGAATATAGAATCAAGGACAATGCAGGTATACAAAAATCAAATGGCCAAAAATCACAGCATCTCTATTCTGAAAAAAACTTCAATCTTTTCACGAGCAAGTAACTAAAGAAAAAAGAGGTTCACTACATCATAAACCAATGTGTGAAGAGCATGCAAATATGGCATATGTCAACCATTGGTCAAGGCAGCATCTTGTGATTGCTGACCCTTTCCACTGAGTTGGACAGGAACACTCTGTTCAAAGTCTTCTAATAACCTCTAATATGTGGGAGTTTTGCAGTAACATGAAATTAAGTTTTCAGAAAATTGCAATCAGCAAAAGTACCAATCAGATCTCAATAGGTACAAGCAATAACTGAAAAGGAAAATGGTTTTTTTTTTAAAGTGCTGTTGTTGCTTCTCACTGTAAGTTGTAAAGAAGCAACGAACACACCAGGCATTGATACTTTTTGCTGAATTGTCACATATAAGGAATGGCAGTGCTGCTTGTGTGTTTTTTTGGTGATTAACAAAGCCCTGGTATCTCATGTTTCTCGTAATGAGGTCTTGATAATTCTCTAATAAGTGAGTAGATAATTAATAGAAAGATTGTCCTGGAAGTTTTGCCTGTGCGACTAATAACTGAACTGTTAACTAAAGAACATAGTACAGAAGTTTTTTTCCGCTCTATGTCAATGTCAGTTGTTGCACAACATATTTTTTTTCTTTTCTTTTAAAAGGTCACCCTTGTAGATTTAAGGGGTGATAGGACCTAAACTACTGCCAAAATTACCTTAGTGGTGACCGAACCATGTTCAAATTTCTTCCAGTACAAGAAACTTTGTCATTCTCAATTTTAGAAAAACCTTCCAGATGAAAGATATAGTCAAGGAACAAAAGAAATACATAGTAAGAAAACTAAGAAATTTCAGTTGGTATTGTGCAATGATTATGTTGTTGTTGTTGTTGTTGATTGCACAATGATTATGTATGATTTCTTGATCGTGATGCCCGCAGGAGAAAGATATATTAGAATATCAGTTTATAATGCAACTGACTACACAAAAAAGTGAAACTGAAGTTCCAATATTTTACAGAAAATCTAGGAGTGGCTTCACCATAACTTCTTATGACCAGTATATAGGGAAACAGAGCAAGTTTATCTACAAGTAATCAGTGGTCAGGTGTAGAAGCGGTGCACTTTTACCTACAGTAACTTAGTTAGCCAGGCACACATCAAGGGCTTAGTTATATCCCTATAACCTATATATACATCCTTCATGGTGAAACCTATATATGATCGGTGTACATGAAGGACCGATAGTATATTATTATAGTTTCTGGTGTAGTCTTGCAAGTCTCAGCTAAAAACTACAATTAAAAAAACTCTTCTAAAGCTAATAGTGTAGCTGATAGCAGTAAATCCAGTCCCTCAATCTAACCAAAGTGATGGTTTAGAAACACAGTTTAACCAACGTGAGAAAATTATATGCCTAAGATCAACAAATGTACTCACGTGAAAACTGAATCATAACCCCAAATAGCTCTCTATTGAGTCATATATAGTACCAGATCACGGCACTTTGGGGAGTCACCACCAACATTACCTAAAGCCATACAGCCTGCAAAAACAAAAAGAAAAAGAAAAGAGCATAAGCATCACTCTACATGAGTCCCATATAGAAGAGAGTAGCTCATGTAATTCAGTGCATGCCTATTTATGAACATCCTCAATGTGAGAGTTGAGGAGCTTGACAAAAAGAGGCACAGCTATGGAGAGCATCTTCCTGAAGTGCATGATTGCCTCAAGCTGCACGGTGGGGTCGTTGGAGAGGACAACCTGCACCATCGCCGGCAAGCCATCGAGTTGCACAACCAGACGACAAGAAAATCATATCCATATCGTTAGATCGAGTACCACCCCGTCACCCAAACCCTAACACAGGGGGCGGATCAGATCGGGGCAAGAAAAAGCGAGCCAGGGAGGCAGGGAGGGAGGGCAGCACCGAACCTTCTGCCGCAGCGTGGTGGAGTGGCCTTCACAGCCACGTCCGGCACCGGGTGCGACGGGGAGGGAGAGTAGGCGACGGGGTCCTCGGCGGCGATCCCGTTGGCGGTGCGGATCTGGCCGGCGAAGGGGAGGCCCACGAAGATGACCTCAGCGATGGAGCTGGCCCCGACGAACCAGGCTGGCCACTCCGCCTCTTGCCTCCCGCCCCTCGCCCGAGAGGAGGGCGACGACGGGAGGGAAACCGGGAGTCCGGACGCGTTTTTTTATGGGGGGAGGGTTATCGGTTTTGGAATTGGTAGAGAAAAGGGGGCGGCGTGGGAATCGATCCCTGGCCACGGAATCAGGTCGCGGGGGACGGGAGAGCGTGCGGGGTGCGTTCACAGGATCGCCCGGGTGGCGGCAGCGGCAGACCCAAAACAAATGTCGCACTAAAATATGTTCACGCTTTGTTCTTTCTAGTGGTAGGAGATATTGGTTTTGTTTGGTTACACTGCTGACTGCTGCTGAGGTGGAGTATGTCGTTGGCGAATTCTCAGAATCCTGGGAGGGACGAAATTTCACATAGATTCGTTCGATTTTTCAGCATCGCAACACAAATGGGGCGTACTGTAGAACTCCGTATTAATTAGTCAAAGGATCTTCCACAGGGTAAAATCTGAGGAGATTCATTTCGTCCTCCGCTGTTCCACTCTGTGGCATCATGCACAGTAATTAATTGCACGCGCCTACGGATGGCAACTCTGTCCGAGCTGAGCTCCCATCCGATGGCTCACGACACCCGAGCACAGTAGAGGACAGGCCACCGCGACGACGACATGGCACGACACGAGCCGGGCACGTGTGGCAGAACCATCCACCTGAATGTCTTCATTAGACATTGAATATTCAAGAAATGACACTAAACTACGCAGTTTTGTTGAGCACCTTCCAAAGAAGAACTAAAAAATCCATATTTTTCCATCAGGATCATAAATGAGAGAATAAAGCCTACAACATTCTTAAGTCATTTCTTACATCACTTTATTACAATACCAGAATATTATTTCAATTGATTATAACAGCGGAATATAACAATATTATTAGAGTTACAGAGAAAGCATGATTAATTTAATAACATGGTGAAGCATTAACATTGTGGATATTTTTATACAAGAGATGCTAGCAGATTTTACATCTTTTATTATAAAAATCTTTAGTGAGGGTTATAAATAAACACCACCGTTGTAGTGGGAAAGAAATCATTTCTGAGCCTATCAGGAGGTTTCCACACACAAGAGTCAGCTCTATGTATACTCGGTTACCTGCAACAGGAAGAATAAAACCCTGAGTACTCGATTGTACTCAGCAAGACTTACCTGACAGGAGAAAATAAAAGACTCTAAGGATATATAAGGCTATCTGACTTGTGAGTTATTACATCTGTAGAAGCATTACTAAACATGCGTCCTTATATTTAATTTTTTAGCAGTCATCATTAGTTCATTAACTAACCATTCTATGTAAGCACCTATGCTACTTTTAAGCATGTGGTGAGCAATCAGAACCATTTTATCATCTTTTATAGTTTTAGTTCTTACTACGGTGCTAGACCATAGCCAAGTCGGTACCGTCTCACAGAAACGGCGATTCACGAATCAATGTATCATAGCTGGAAACCCTGAAACACAAGCCCCATTTGTACCCCAGGCATAAACAAGACCAACCCATTCCACTCCTATCACGGGGTCCAGGTTTCCGTCCAAACTTAGACTCCAAGCCCCCACACTTGAGACCCGGTCTCAGTATGGTGCTTAGACCTCCACCTTTTCCCGCCTCCAATCAGTCGGTCCGAAAAGAGCCGAAACCCGCAACAAGAGCGTAACGAGCCTTTTCCGCTCACATGAGCAAGTATGTGCTCAGGATAATAAGTCTATGACCTAACTACCATCCACAGCAACGAACGGTCCTCAATCAACACATGCGGAACAAGTGCAATCCGAGCCTCGCTCGAATGTCTAACCAAGACCGGATCCAAAATACCATTCCACCCGGTCTTCAATTATCATCCATATGTATTCCATGTGATAGTAATATAATACCAATAATAACATCTTTTCTATCTCTCGCGAGTGACAGGTAATCACTCGACTTCTACCGGATCCTATAGCATAGCAATTTACATGATCCCGACAACTAGTATGACTCATAGGATAATGATATATATATATATATGCAAGTGGTTTTCATTTAACTCTTTAAAAACTTAATGCACAAGCATAAAATATAATATGTATATATAATATATAGGTGCTATGCGGGGCTATTCCTACTAGTTGTCGGGATCATGTAAATTGCTATATAACCAAAAGTTGATTAGTATTCCATCATTTAGTGACACGATCATCAAGGCATCATTTTTTAACCAAAAGTTCGTGCATTCCATCTAGTGACACGATCATCAAGGACTCCATAATCCATCGTTGTTCCTATTATGATATACGTGGATGCAACATAGAGACGTAAATAATCAACGGAAACCGAAACGCTTAGAAATATGATTACGCCTCGTAAGCTAACGAGATAGCTCTAATAACTAACGTGCTATGCTAGGTATCCACGTCGCCAAGTAATGATTTGTCTCCAAAAAATGTTATAGTTTTAAAATCCTAAGGTGCTTTGTATTTTTTTGATTAAACATATATTTTTAAATTAGGTCTCATTTAGTTACCTTTAGGGAACTAATTATTATGGAGTTACAAAAATTATAGTGAGTATTTAATAATATTAGGGATTTACTGTAAAAGTTTTAGAGCCAACACTATCACCAATTCATCACAAAAATTCCTACAAGTTTATATCTTACAATATTAAGCATCTTAAATTAATTAGATAACTTCTAAAAATATTACAAAACTATGTGAACAAAATATACTAGCAGATAAATCACAATTTTAGGAATCTAATAAAATTTGTTTCATAATTTTTGGACACATACATGATTTTAAATTAATTATACAAAACTGGTTCTTAAATAAAAATATAAAACTATTTCTAATTCTTTACTAAAAAGACGAACCAAACTGGCCCAACGCGGCCCACGGCGGGGAGCCCGCGCGCGCTGGCGTTTTAGCGAAAATTGCCCTCGAGCTTCCTACTATTCTCGTAGCCACTATTTATCCTATTTACTCAGTCAACACTTATGCACGAAAGACCTCGAGAGAAGCTGTCTTTGCATCAAGGAGGTCCCCGCGCCCCCCGCGCTCGCTGGCGTGGCGTGGATCGGTACGGCCCCGTAACCCCGGCCAACCGAGAACCCTTGTAGACCTAGCTATGGGACCGATGCTCACCTATGGACCGACGCGCGACGATGAGCGGTGGTTGCACGAACGGAGGTGAAACAGAGCGAGCTCTCCCTGACGGCGGGCGACCTGTGGCGGCGGCAACCGCGTTCCGGTGAGCCACAGCGTGCAACAGATAATATAAGTGACGGGTAAGCATCAACGACGCACCACGATCCTACCCGTGGCGGTGGCCTGGCCGGAGACGCCTCGAGCAAGTCTGGCCGCGTGTGCGCGGCGAGCTCGACGACGAACCACAGCGACACGGCCGTGTCAACGGCGTGGAGGCGACTATAGGGCTGCGACTTGGGTGCGCACGACGAAGAGGGGTTCTAGGCGGGTCTAGTGGTGCGGACAATTTGACGCTAGATGGCGATGTTGGAGCTGGCCATGGTGAGGCGTGCTGGGCCTTAATGGCGCAGCGGTGGCGGGAGCAAAGCTCCAAAATTGGAGATCGGCTTGACCGTAATCAAGGCAGGGTGGGGGCGGTTGATGAGAGGTTGTGAGGATGGAACTGTGGGTGCATGGAATTGATGGGAGACGACCCCTCGCGGGCAAGTGCTTTGGCGCGGCTCGGCGGCAGAGAGAAGGAAAGAGAGAGAGAGAGAGACGGGGTGTGGCCGGTGACTCGACGAGGCGAGCCTTGGCGGGACGCGGTTGACGCGACTAGCGCGGCCCGCGGCCAAACGCTAACCGATAAGCGCGCATGCTCGTGACCTGCGTGGTCCGCGCGCCGTAGTGCCATAAATGGTATGGCGACGGCGATCCGGCCTCATGCGCGTGGCATCAAAGCGGGCCAGCGACACAACATGGCAGCGGCAAGGCGCGGCGCGCATGCGGCGATGCAATGGGCAACCACCAGCGCGACGTGATGCGACGACAGTAAAAGTGCGGTGCGCTGCGTCATGGGTGAGGTGGGTCGGCGGCATGGCAGCTCACGAGGTAGGGGAAGCGCCGCTCAGCCGGGCAAGCCACAACAACGGTGGCTCCTCGCGGTCGGGTCAAGGCGACCAGGTCGGCCAAGCACGGCAGCGCACGTGCGCACGCAGAGCGCACCAACGCCGCTACGGCGCGCCCCCGCAGCCTGGTGACCGCGCCCAGCCCAGCGTGCTAGCCCGAGAACGTGCTGTGCACGGATTTTAAAACAGCAACTACAACTAAATCATTGCCTCTAAACCGAAACCGACTTCACCACGATCAAACTGATACATGAGGCTGCTCATCCGAGCTAAACACCGCATCGCCCTCTAACCCAATCTCTAAATAAATTGCTAAACTTAGCAATGTTTAGCTATTGACAAACTTGGAAAATTTCTAAGTTTTGAGCTGAATTTGATTTCAATTTGTGATTTCTAAGCTATTGAAAATATTAGCTAGTAATATCATTTTTCAACGGCAAGTATTTTAATGTTATTTACAAAGTTCATATTTCAAATTTCATTTAAGTGTCACATGTATGTTTTATGGTGCTTTTGCTCAATAAAAATTAGTTATTTTAGGCTATAAAAAATTTATCAACACCTTCTATCACATGTATTATTACACAAACACGATGCTCGTGACATGATTTAGTAGTGGGTTTAGGGGTTTAGGTTGTTATAGCACGCCTCTTCGTTCCGTCCTGCTTTCCTATTTCCATTTTCACACAAGAAACAGCAGTCGCTCAGCACAGCACGGTAACCTTCAATTGCTCGTTCATCCATCAGACCATCACGCAAACGGCAAAGAGCGGCAGCAGTGGACTGACTGACGCTGAATGGCCATGGCTAGTTGGTTGCTGACAGAAGAACCGAGCACTGTTGCGTGCAGCCTCGCTGTAGGGGTTGCGGTCGACAACAGTGGCAAGTGGGGGTGGACTGCAAGCTCGGAGCGGCGACCCGGTCTTTTCCTGTGAATGCCAGGCGGAGACGGGAGATGGGACTACGGGAGTCCGGCGACGGCGAGAGGAGCCGGGGAGCGGGGAGAATGATGGGACAGACATTGACGAAGCACCGTGCACCGACCACTAGCTTGCCTTGCCCAGATGGGACTGGGAGACGGCATCGGCGTGCCGTTGGATCCTGTCCTCACACTGTGCCCCCATTATGGTGAGGTGATCGAGCAACGGACAGTCATGCACGGAACGGGACGGAACAAGCCACCCGTGGGCCGTGGCAGAGGACCAAAGACTTGTCAGCGGACGACGCTCTGCTGCAAGTTGGCAGAAATTTTCGTCCCAAAATGGTGGAGACCAACTGCACCAGATCGGGAGAGGCAGGGAAGGAACGATATGGGATTTTTTTTGTGTGGAAAATAACGATATGGGATGTTGATGTTGCATTGCATGAGGGAGCCCCAACGCAACACGGCGGTGTGCTTACTGCTTCACTGGTGCTCCTTGGAACATCATGTCACAAAACAATGCCACCTTTACGGCTTTATTACTTCCACAACGTGAAGCATCACTTGCTCAGTCAGCCTGTTCGCTGGTTTCAAGTATGCTTATCGCTCGTTAACATTGTTTTTTTTTTAATCTAAGGTTTATCAACCGGAAACCAAAACAACGAGCAGGCCGAGTTTTGGACCTATAATATACAAATCGGGAGGCCGTATCGTATCGTGGATTATTTACTGCGGACTGATTTGGTGTGAGAGAAAAACACTATTCCCGACTGGAAATTTACGATCATTTACAAGCAAACGAACAGGCTGATAGGACTAAAAAAATTTAACTCACGTGCTCTCTTCTTCTCAGTCCAGCGACAGCAAGAACTTTTCAGGAGCAAGTACCAGCGCTTCGACTTGCGCCGATGCCAAGAAATTTTATTTTGGTCATCAATATCTGCAATGTTTAAGCATCGGTAGAAGTGATGCTCAAAAACCAAAAAGTGATTTTGAGCGTCACCTCGTCACTACACTACGGAAGGCCTAAGTGTCCACCTATGTGTTCAGTTTCAAGTTACGAATTCGCAGACGTTTATAGTGACCTGCAGAGGCACTAGTATCCGTGTCTGACGTGGATCATACATAAATTTTGAAGACTGAAAAGCGTGTTAAAATGTCGCCTTGGGAGGAGAAAGGGAGAAAAGCCGGTGCATGCATTCCTTTTGGCTCTGCTGGACTTTACCCTATATGGCTAATGATGGTGTAGGTCTACGTTGTTGCTGCCCTTAACAAAGTCAACAATGGTGAAGCTAGCCGAGCATAGCTGCAATGGGATCTACAGAGATGAGATCATGAGAGGGAGGGGTGATTATAGTAGCGGGTTTTAGACGCCATGCAGAAAGTGATGTTTTAACTTTGTTTTTCGCTGGAGCGTGGAAGCAAATGACATTCGTGAGACCCTGGGATAATAGAAAAGGAAAAGGAATCTCTTCGAGACACATGCTTGATTTCCTCTTGATTTGTTCAAAAGCAAGCAATGTAGGAACAAAATCATTTTTTATTACGTGAGTATCGATGAATGCAGATAAATTGAGGTACAAGCATTGCGCCTTGTGAAAAACAATGCTTGGATCTTCTCTTCTTTGAACCATACTTTTTTTCACACATTGTGGCTGCTCTAAGGCTCCCTTCATAGCTAAGCTTCTCTTCACTGATTCACCGCTTAGTGCTTCCTAATGCGACACCATGTCTTGTGGTCTCAGGCTCCATGTCTACCTTCTACATAAATATCACATCGAACGGTGGCCTCACATTGCTCCAAAGAAGCCTATAGAGGTACCGAGGACCTCATTGTCATGTACTCTACTCAAATGTAAGCGGGCCTTTGGTGCGGGCAATCAAGCCGGACCGCTACATATCTAGGTGGGCGTTGGACCTGCTCGATCAACTAGGAGAACACCCACAAAGAAATAAAGGGACAACTGTACAGGAGAAAATTGACATGAACCAGAAGGTTGCAGCCCCTTCTTCCTCTCTCTCTTGGATCCCCTTCTCTTGATGCTCTCCATCTGACCCCCTTCTCTCATTGTTTCTACCACCTAGTATTTACCTTTAGTTCTAAGATTTGCCCCCAAATTGTATTTTCAAATACTCTTGGATGTAGTGAGATTTGGCTTTAAACCCACAATTGCTTGAAGTTAATTTATGCATTCAGTGAGACAATCAAGCAGGTTCATAACACTCGTCTAACAAAAAGTTCATGCACCCGGTAGAATGTGCATTGCAGAAAGGAAATAGCCTCAACGCATGTTTTAGAGGAACCCAACAATCAAACACATCGAATCCTTGCATGCTAGGCCACATCAAGTACGACAACGATGCTTTCTACTGGCCATACTGATCTTATATTTAACGCTATGATATATTGCTCGTGCTAACGCTACATGTCACATTCTAATCTTATTTTTGCTTCAGACTAACACTATTGTTAGCTTGCACTGATGCTGCCCTTATTTGTCGCAATCTCTTCTATACTTAGAGTCTTGGACAAGAGTGACGCCAAGCCAAGCTCTTCTTTGTTCAGCAACTTGATCTAGATTCCTTTGGAGATAAGTGGAGCTATTGATTGCAATAACGAGGATGAGGGAGAAGAGGTTCCTGCTCTATAAAAGTCAATGGCATGTAGATCCAATAAGAAAGCACAAAGAAAAAATCATAAAAAAAACATATTGGGAAACATTCAGGTTTTTTGGCCAACTTCTCATAGCAACTAATCATAAGCTGGCTTCCAGGTAAGTTTCAAATACGCTAAGGGCCCGTTTGATCTAGAATTGAATTAATTCTAATAACTTATAATTTAGAAATAATTAAGCTAATATGATTGTACATGGAATATATTTGTATACTACCGTTAGCCATGTAAAAGATATGCTTGTATGTTGTATTTCTACTATAGGAAAGCAAGTTGAAGAGCATGCTATAAGTTGAAAAGTAGAAACATATCACGACGATTTATAGAATCAATTTTCATCTTTCACCTTATGAATTTAAGATAGGCATATGTGAACTTTGAAAAGTTATGGAATCTTAAATTCCAAACAAAATAGCATAATCCATTAACTAGATTCTAATCCTTCTAAAATAAAAGGATCCAAACGGTCCCTAAAGAGATTTGTTAGAAAATATGCAAACGGTCATAGATGATTTCACGGGAAATCAGTCCCAAAATGATCTTAGCATAAACCATTGAGTTAGAAGAAGCCCTGTTCAAAATAAATGCGAAGAAAAATGCTACGTCACCATTTGAAATGGAAAAGATTCCAATAGACCCCCTCATCGTACATATGGGTATTTAGCGTTCCAATAATTTATTATAGTTTCGTAGTTTTTAAAAACAAAATTTATATCTTCTCTATATAAGTATATGATCATAAAACACGTTGTATGCTCAGCTATATAAGGATGTACTCGTACACTCGTATTGAATCTACATGAGATATTGTCAAACTCAACTAAGGTATACTCTAGACATAAAAAGTACCACAAACTTAGAAAAAATTTGGAAGCGCCGAGGAAAAAAGTAACAGTTGAACCTGGAGAAAGTAAACATGTTTTAGGCTCCGAGCTTGTCTTTAAAAAAGTAACAATGGTGTTTTCTCTCACAACAAAAGTAAACATGTTTTAGAGTTGACCACCAAATTTCAATGACGGGGCCTTAGAGTTGATAGTTTCATAATTAATGTATAAATTACTCCATCCACTCTAAGAAGAACGTATCTCTCACTTTTTGAAAATTCAAACAATTTTAAGTTTAACCAAATTTATATAAAAAATACTAACATTTTTATATCAAATAAATAACATTACATTGATTACCGAATATATTTTTATAAATGTTGATTTTTTTATAAATCTGGTTAAATTTAGATAAATTTGGCTTATCCAAAATGTAGATTTATTTTTTTAGTGACGGAGAGTGAAGACATTTGCAACCTTTTTTTCCTTTTATTTATAACAAAGAAAAGAAAAAAAATAAAAAGTAAAAAGTAAAACCCAGCCGTAGCCGGCCAGCAGGTAGACGAAGGACGGCACGGGCTACCCAACCATCTCCATTCTCCACTTCTCCAGATCCCCCTCCGCGATCCACCTTCGCGTGCCTACCACGGCGCCGGTGCCGAAGCCGGCGACCGTGGCCATGCAGTCGCCGGAGCCCTCCTCCTCCTCCTCCCCGGTCCTCCTCAATATAGGTCCGTGCCTTTCCCTTGCCTGATCCACCGCCCCCTTTGCCGTTCAGGGTGCGAATCAGAGTATCTCTGGTCTTAACATTTTATTCACGGCGATGCAGGGGGCAAGAAGTATGCGACCACCGTGGAGACACTGACGCAGCGGGAGCCCGACTCCATGCTCGCCGCCATGTTCAGCGGGCGGCACACGCTCCCGCAGCACTCAACCACGGTACGCCCGCTGGTTCTTGCAACTCCCGTGGGCTGTGGTCTCAGCGGATGGGTTGAATGGTTTTTGCCATTGTGTCTAGGGGAAGGGGATGGTGTTCGTTGACAGGGACGGGAAGCACTTCCGGCACGTGCTCAATTGGCTCAGGGACGGCGCCATCCCCGTGCTGTCGGAGTCCGACTACCAGCAGCTGCTGCGAGAGGCAGAGTACTACCAGTTGCTCGTAAATAGAATAACGCTCGATAGCGTCTCGTTTCCTTACAAATTCTGATCTCATTCAACTGTTGTCCATAAGGCGATGGTTTCTGCTCTAGGGTCTAGCTGATTACATAAACGAGAGGCTGGCTTGGAAGAAAGCCGACAGTTTGGAGGCTGAATTGACACGAAAGGACGTGATCAAGAGGATACAGGCGCAAAGAGTCAGATTCCGTGGCGTGAATTTGTCTGGCCTTGATCTGTCTAAGCTTGTAAGATCTTGGTAGAATTTCTACTGTTGTTATCTATCCACATTATTGACTATTGTTCCTTTGTCATTCGAGCTGTTGTTACTCTGATTTCTACCACTCTGCTAGCTTATCTTTGTGTGGTGTCCATGATCAATTTGACAGTGTTTAACTCTCTTTTCAGTTTTTTTGTAGTTTACAATTTGCACTCTGAAAATATGTTTTTTCAATGCTCTGCAGGACTTATCAGAGGTGGACTTCAGTTATGCATGCATTAAGAACACTGATTTTTCATGTGCTAACCTTTACAAAGCAAAATTTGGGGTAAATCAGTTACACCAAAATCCTTTATTGTTGTTTGCCATCTTCTTAGCAGTAGCAGTCTGTAGAAACTATGCTAATTTACTTGTCTGTGACTGTATAAATGTTTCAATTCCGTCTCATATTTCTTAAAAAGAGCTTCTTAGTATAGTTCTTGGTTAAGATTTTTGCTGTATAAAATGAAACATTTTACTGATGATACCATACCTCTATATTCTTATCAGCAGGTGGAAGCATTGTCTTCATCCTTCCAAAACGCAAATTTGCGTGAGTAAGAAACCATTCTACTTATCAGCAACTGCGTGGCTTCTTCTATCTCTCTCTAGAATTTAGCATTCATGTTCACCGCTTCGGAATAACAGGTGTGAGTTTATTGGAGCGAATCTTCAAGAATCTATTCTGGATGGAGCAAACCTTCGAAGTGCCAACTTGCAAGGTAGCAGTGCTCACATTAATCATGTTCCTTCATTTCTTGGTTCTTGACAACTGTACTATTGTTGGATATCTTTGTCAATTGTACTATGTCTCTAGCATTATGTATGAATTTTGATACTTCCATATTTTTGCAAGGACCATTGTTGAGTTGCTATAGGCCTATAAGTGATATTGGTTCTAAGTTTCAGTAGCAAGTGATTATAAAAAGAAAAACATATGCTCTGTCTATTTTGCAGATGCATGCTTAACACGATGTAGCTTCATTGAAACGGATCTTCATTCTGCCCATTTACAGGTATGCAAACTATTGTGCATGCTACTCAGCATATTGTGTTCCTGTTCACATACACTATACTCATGTCAAAATCTTTATGGACAGTGGAATAAATCATAGTGTATTTTTATTTTTGCTCTGTTGTTGGATGTTAGTGCAGTGATACTATGTTTATATATCAGCATCCAAAATGTGGCAGCAGAATCCAGTGTTTGCTGAAGTGCACTCAGGAGACATGCCTGTTTGTTTTCCTTCATAGGGATAATGCTGTATTATTTACCTATATTGGTGCAAATAAAAGATTCATATCAACTGGCTTTTAGTAGGCCGTAAACCATAAATATTGAAATCTGATTAGTACCTGTGCATCTTATTGCCCATTCAATTGGATTTTCAGACTGCTAATCTTACACAAGCCAACTTAAGAGGAGCTAACCTTGAAGCAGCCAATCTCAAGGTAAAGTGAAACTTCATGTAATCATGTGACACAATTTCCTAGGAATGTTGATTGTTTTTTGCCTGTTAGAACTGAAGCAAGTTTGTGACAGTATAATCTCTAACCATCATGGTGAAGGCTTTAGCCTATCATGTTCATACTCTTAGCGTGGTAAAAAATATCCATGCAGTTCAAAACTATTATTTGCTTCCTTTACATTATCTATTCCACACGCCATGAATAATACTGGAGTATGCTATCTGACAAAGGAGCAAACATCCTTTTAGCAAAATCATTATTTTTATTACACACATCTATGTGACTACTCCCATGTTACCTTTTTTATGGCATAGGATCGATGAGTTGGGTGTTTTTTTTTTGGGTAAAGCATTATTCGGTTCTTAGACTTCGATCAAATTTGTGAGTTCCTTAATTAATATGGGCAGCAAGGGGCATATGCATACTAGTCATATCAACAGATAAGCATTCAACAATTTACATAAGTGACACTTTGAATGCACCTCTTGTTACTGTCTATAACCATTCAATATGGCCTGTTTGGTACAGCTTCTCTGGGAAGCGCTTCCCAGATAAGCTGCACAAATAGAGTAAAAGTGGCGGTCAAAATAAGCTGGTCTGATCCAGCTTCTGCTTTTTAGTACAAATGGGAGCTATGGGAATAAGCGTGGCCAGAATAAGCTACTGAAAAGCGTGGCGTTTGGCTGTTGATTTCAGCTTATTTTGGCCATAAGCAGCTTATAAGCTGTACCAAATAGGCCCTATGATGTGCCATGGAAGCCATTTTTTGTTACTGAAACATACAGTCCTGAGCATTGACACCAGTCCTTATTTGCAGTTGTACTAATCCTCATTACTTTTCTTAGTGAAACCTACTTTGTGAGCATGTGCTGAAGCTTATTTTTATTTTCAGGGTGCTAAGTTGTCTGGTACAAACTTGCAAGACGCAAATCTTCAGAGAGCTTACTTGCGAGAAGTTGATTTGCGTGACACTGTATGTTCTTGCGTCCTGTCCCATTTACTAAGGATCTTGGGTCCTCCTGTTTACACTTTACAGTCTACCTCACGTTCTGTGCAAGTAGTTTCTACACATCTCATGATACCAACATATAGAAATCGAAGGATGAATTTTAATTGCGTTTACTTTGGTCAACAGCAATTGACTGGTGCTAAGCTTGGAGGTGCAAATCTGCTTGGAGCTATCAGATGATCTACAGTTTGCCCGTGTAGCTTCATACTGTGTATACTGTACTGTACAATTTCATTGGAGGTAATGCCTGAGGCATGATCATCTGTGCAATACTGGTCTCGATCATGATTGAGAACACAAATATTCCCTCCTTCCAAAATAAATCAATTCATAGAATCACCCTAAGTCAAACTATCTTAAGTTTGACCAACTTTATAGGAAAGGATAACAGTATCTATGACACCGAATAAGTACATTATGAAAATACATTTCATATGTATCTTGTGATACTAATTAGGTGTCATAAATATTGGTGCTCTTTTTTACAATTTTGATCAAACTTAAAATAATTTGGATTAGGATAACTCTAGAAGTTGATTTAGTTTGTGACCGGAGGGAGCACATCAGAGAAAAGTATTGGCTCAATCCTGTCAAGTACACCATCTATGGAGTTCTTTGTACGCTGTCCTCTGATTGGAAGTTTAGCAATCTTAGCTGTTAGCGATCAGAGCTGAAACCATCATCAGTCCACTGTCCACCAGTGGAGTATAAGGTATGGCTGTTCTTAAATCTGAAGTAAGCCGCAGGCACATTTCCTGGGTCACGATTGCAAGTGGACTGATGTACCTGTATCGTTGTTGCTTCGATCTTGGTGTCATTATCATATCATGTGGAGGTGGTATGCACACCATTTTGATAGGTCGTCATGTGTATTACTACGCTGGCTCGGATCAGGCCAGGCCACCGTAGTATAGTAGTACGGTGAAGGTGGATTGGTCGCCGGCTGGAATCACCAGGTTGTCACTTTCCTGCGTCGGCAGCAAATGCTATACAACTACCCGTATTTGTATCCATAGTTTCATGTTTTAAGACTATCTCCAACAACAACATCTAAAATACAAGACTCGTTCAACGTTTGGGTAGCGTTATAATCAAAGAATTCAATACCCATTCAACATCCTCTCGAACAACAGGATCTAAAAGATAATTCTTTCTCTTGGAACTAGAGGTTCGGACAGAGTGAGGGAGACAGGGGGCCTCCGCCCGTCAGGAGTCGCCCTCGGGCGGAGGCTCGGGAAAGGCACGATAGGTGAACTTGTGGGAAGCTGGCACGAGAAAGTAGGGTTTCATTCATTCATTCACCTCCCTTCCGCACGGTTACAAGTGTTCCCTATTTATAGGGCTCAACTACTTTCCGACGAAATTTATTACAATGCCCTCAAGCTGCTCTGATACATTCTCGGAATATTCCACCACTGGTCTCTCGCTTATGGGGCAATCCCGCCACACCGCTCTCCAAGTAACGGGCCTCCATAAGCGGCAGCCGCCCATAGTGCCTCGATCTTCGCCCAAAGGCCGGGTTCCCGATCGTTGGCCTCTCCGTCTTGGGGCGCGCCATCGCTTTGGCGGGTCTCCGCCCGGTCCGGCCGGAGACATCGTCCAGTATGTCTCCGCCCGCCACGTGGGGCCGTGGTTCCCACGCCGCCCACGTCATCGGGGCGCGCCGTCGCCTTGGCGGGTCTCCGCCGGTCCGGTCGGAGACGTCAACCGTGGGTCTCCGCTTCGGCCGCCATGGGGGCCTTCTTTGGCGACTCGCGCGGACCACAGGCGCTGCGCTTGAGTACTGCACACACTTAGGCAAGATTGTTTGTTTAATTAGTTCAGAGGTAAGGCGGCCTCCGCCCTCATCGCGGGGGCGCCTGTGAGCGAAGCGGGCGGCGTCCGCTTAAGCATAGGTCGGAGGTCTCGGCGCAGCGGCACTGGGCGGAATTCGCGACAAGCCCGCCGAGCCTCGTGTAGTGTCCTCTGAGCATAGCCAGAAAGTTCCTTTAGTCGGTGTCGGTCTCCGCCCAAGGCGGTCGAAGACGCCTTGGCGACACCATGCTATCGGAGGCCTTTCGTCACCACCCGCGAAGCCGTGTTACAACAGTTCCCCCCTTTTGAGACCATGGTTCACGCCGGGGCGTCTTTGTGAGCTCAAAACGCCTTGGCCAAAAAAGCGTTCGCATGGCGCGAGGCCACATTCATCGGTGTCTTCGAGCGAGGCCCCGCTACTTCCCCCCTGGCCCGCTCTGGCGTGGCCGCTGGTCTCGTTGAGAGTAGCCGTTGGGCAGCAAATCTAGCCATTGTCCTAAGGCGTGGCCGTTTATGCCGTGTCATTTTCCATTGCATACCTTGACTTTTTCGGAGATGACCGCCAGCGGCGGCGAATTTTCCGGAGGTGACCGTTGTATGGCGGGAGCCGGACCGCCTGCCCGCTGCCTATATAAGGGTGTTGTTGGTGGCGGGGTCCCCCCCGCATTGCTCATTCGCTTTCATTGCATTTGAGACATCGCTCTCTGCTCTCTTCGCTTTCACCTTCCGTTGCCCTCGCGCGTTCCATCTTTCTGCTTGCGTCTCGCGCTTAGGCTGCTATCGCGGTGGCTTTCCTTTTTCGCCTCCGCCCAAACTCGCCGGCCCGCCTTTTTCGGACCCTATCGCCACCTTCTCGGCGTTAGGGCCGTCGTCACTGGTAAGTGCGCTTTGAGGAGTGCATGCTTGCCTCTGCCTCCGTGTTGGAGTTTGAAAAGTTGGTGGAGGAGGATTTGGGGAGTGTCTCTGCGTCTGTCGGAGACCTGATCGCCGTGGATTCCAGAGATATGGCGATAAAGTCTTGGGATTTCGGCCCCTCCTCTATTACTGAAGAGGCAATCACAGAGATATTGAAGGAGTCATGTTTTCCTTCTTCCAGGGTAAAAATCCCTCCGCCGGGCCAGACTATTCTAGAACCGGAGGAGGGATATGCGGTGGTCTTTCGGGACTTCTTCACCTGCGGCCTCCACCTTCCTTACATCCCCTTCCTTCGCTGAGTGTTGGAGACCTTCAGCGTCTAGCTCCACCATCTGACTCCTATCGCCTTCCTCACGCTTAGCAAATTTTCTTTGGGCGTATGCGTTTTTCTGATGCCGAGCCGAATGTGGATACCTTCTGCGCGTACTACGAGCTGCAGAAGCAGCCGAAGAAGAAGAAGAAGGAGGTGCGAGAGGGCAAGGAGGTGGAGGTGACCTACCAGTACGGTAGTTGCACCTTTATGTCTAAGAGGAACCAAGGCGCGGACCGCCATGAGATCTCTTTCTGTTAAAAGGGCAAATGGGACCGCGGCTAGCTTGAGCAATGGTTCTACATGAAGACCTACGGGGTCCGTAGCACTACCGAGGATGGCGTGGAGTTCTCGGAGTATCCATTGACTTCAAGGATGGAGGAGATGGCGCCACTCACGCGCGTGGATCCACCGGAGGAGGTGTCTCCGACGAGGGAGGCTTGTGATCAGGCTTTTGCGGCAGCGTGCCACTACTCCGGTGGCCACGACCTGGTGGAGGAGATTATGGCCTCCAACTACTGGCCCCTGGGCAAAAACAACCCAGCCTTTTGGCTGGAACAGGTGAAGGTTCCCGTTTTTGGACCGGAGGCCGGGATTCCGTTCCCCGCTTCGGTCAGTCTTTGGGGGAGGGGGTGACGGAGGACAGTTTTGTCTCCGAGGTTGAGGAAGCCGCCGTAGGGTTGGTTGGCAAGATTTCCGAGCGTGAGTACACGTCTTGGATGGTCGTGGCAGGCACTATGCCGTGGCTCAATCGAGTTTTTGAGGAGGTCGGGATCGTCTACCGGGAGCGCGAGGTTCCCGCTGAGGTCATGGCTTTGATTGAGAAGAAGAAGAAGAGGGCCTTCGCGAAGAATGTTACGACGGAGGCCGAGTCTAAGAAGAGGAAGGGCGCCGTTGTTGCTCGGGTGTCCGCGAAAAAGAAGAAGAGCGGTGCTCCATTGATCGCGCTGGCCATGTCTTCTGCCGGTAGTGCGGGCGTTGCCTCCGCCGGCAGTGAAGACGTTGAGAGTTCTTCCGTCGTCGGCCGACGGACGTTGGGTTGAAGCGAAGGGATCGCGGCTCTCCCGTAGCTTTGGTGTGCCCTACGAGCGGAGCTGTGAGCGGTGCTGGGCATCCGGAAACCAGCGCTGCCCCGGGCGCTCCTCGTATGGTGCCATGGGCGTCAGCGAACAGCCGGAAGGTAGTGCCGTCGAGCCCATACCCGATGTTCTTGGCGGGCTGTGCTCAAGCTCTGAAGAGGACACGGATGACGTCCTATGGCACGCTCTTTCGTCCCCCGTTGTTGTCGTGCGCCATCGCTGTGCGGCGTGGCCGGCGTGGGGCGGCGCCGGAGGCCGTGCTGCTCGAAAGCGAGCCCCGGTGGCTCGGCCTTCTTCGAGTCCTCCGCCCGCCAGAGCCATTTGGCCGAGGAGATCCGTGGCCGTGATATGATATGGAGACTTACGCCGGGCGCGACAAGCTGGCCAACCTGGGCTTTTTATGAGTAAGTCTGTTTGGTGCACCTTTTTGTGTTTACTATTTTCGCCCGATTCATTTCTTTATGTATTGTGCCAAGTGCTAATATTGTGTATCTATTGCTGTGCAGGTGATGTCATGGCTGGACTCCTCACCCCGGAGGAGCGGCGCACCCCTTGATCGGCGCTTAGGTTTGGTCCGGGGCAGCCGTATGACGCTGCCGCCGGGTCGAGTGAGTATAGAATGTTTTATTTTGATCATCATTTGGCCTGTTGTTATTATTACTGTTTTCGATTGCCCTCGACGATTTGAGTTGTTGTTGTTGTTTGTGTTTTTTACGTGGCTCCTCCGACACCTCTATCTCAGGTTGGGAGGAGTGTTATCTTGCTGTTCTTGGAGACGTTGGAGGTGGTCTTTGGCTGTTGGTGTGTTTAACGTGAGATTTGCTTTTCTCACCTTATCGTTTTGTTCTTGTTTGTTCTTCTTTGAGCAGATCGCTTCAAACAACGTCTGAGGGACATGGATTTCTTCCAACTTCTCCGTGTTCATCTAGAACACCAGAGCCTGGTGCGTCTTCGGTGGTTTGCCCCTTTCCTTTTTCTTTGTGTATGCTCGCTTCTAGACTTGTTTTTGATTCCGTTGCTGATCGCTTTGGCTTTTCTCTCTCTGGTCGTAGGGGTATCACACAGGCGTTGTTATGGAAGAGCGCTGTACTCGCGAGGTCTCCGACCGACACGCTGCGATTGAAGTGTTGAAGGCGGAAATCGGGCGCCTGGAAGGTGAAAAAGGGGGGCTGTCCGACTCCCTTGCAGCTCTCCGCCTGTCTCTGTCGGAGAAGGAGCGAGAAAAGAATGGTTTGAGGGTCGATCTCGCCAAGGCCTGGGATGCAGAGGTTTTGTCCGTCGAGCAGGCCCGTAGGGCGAACGAGCTGGCTGAGGGTCTCCGGCGAGAGCTTGCCTCTGAGAAGGAATCCACAGCAGCGTTGAGGGAGCAACTGTCTTTGACGACGAGGCGCTTGGACTCTGTGAAGGGAGTCCTTGCTGCAACCGTTGGCCACTACCGGGCCACCGTCGCCAAGCTCAGAGGCGAGACCTCCGCTCCTCCAGAGGAAGACAGCGTGTACGCCCTCGCCTCCTAGCTAAAGCGTCACCTTGTGAAGCTCCCTGGTCTGATCAACGGCTACACGGACTACGGGGCACTAGCGGGGGTAGCGAATTATGCCAAACTTTTGGCACGCGGCGGGTGTACGCATACCGAAAGTATTCCGGAAGGAGCGCTGCCTGGTCTGGAGGAGCTCGGTGAGACTTCTCTTGGTTTGCGAAAAACCTTGAGAAATTTCATTGGGCACTTTTGGGCTCCATTTGGGAGATTTGCTTCCCGGAAACTGGCGGAGGACAAGAGGGCGAAGGTATTTGTAGTCTTTGTAGCCGCCCCCTTTTCTTTTTGTTTTTTGCAAGGCTGCGAAGGCTTTCGTTGCTTTTGCCCCTGACACTCTAGCCTATGCTGCAGGATGCGTAGAAGAGTCTTGCGGGCAGGCCTCCGTCCGCGCTCGGTGACTACGGTCGGTGCCTTCGCCGCTGGTGGCGCTCCTGGGGGATCTACGATCGGCGGCGGTGGTGGTCGGAGGCCGTAGGCGCCGTGCCCGCCCACAGTTGATGCGGGCTCCGTTCCAGGGACGCTGCGGCTGATGCGTCGGAGGTCTAGGCTCTTTGTAGCACTTAGTTGTTTTGGCGTGTATATTGTAGTCTAGTTGGACTTTTGTGAATAAAGTTTATTTTGTTCTGAATGGTTTTGTGGGAAATTTTAACCTTGCGCAGGTTCCGAATCAGGAGCCTGCGCAATATGTTGCGCCTTTGACTCTCTACAACGACGGTATTTACGTGAGCGGAGAGCTTTGGGAGTATTGGCGTTCGGCCTTTCCCTGCAGCGTTGCGTGCGACGTGTTCGAGTCAGTTAAGTTTGACATAGACGACGAGCGCACTGGGTTTACTCGCGCGCTCGCTTGGCACGGACCTCTGCCACAATAGTTAGGATTTTATTGCAAGTTGGTGTCCTGTAAGAATGCTTCTCGACGTTTTATGGATTACAAGATAGGTTTACTTTCTTGATTGTTTGTGCGGTGGCTTAAGCTTGTCGTGCTGGTTTACATATCTCGTCTAGTCCCGAGCTTGCACACCATTGTCCTTTGCTTGGGCGAACGTGCGCGATACAGAGGTGGTGGCTGGGACCTTCGCCCCATTTTTTCTCCTCTGTGCTCGCTTGATGGCCGGGGTAGATGTCTCCGCAGTTTTTCAACCGGCGGAGGCGTACTTGAAGTCCGCCTGGCGAGGCTTGCCGAATCTGTGCTTGATCCGACTGGAGGCTTGACGCAGCTTGTGCAGACGGCGGAGACTTTTGATATTTCTTTAGCTGGTTGTTTTAGCTGTCTGGAGGTATTGGTCTCCGTATTTTGCACACCCGTGGGACATGGTTGATCTTTGGAGATGGCGGAGTTAGGTCTCGGCATCGGGGATGTTACAAGATTTCGTATGCGATATCCCCCTTCTTCCGTGAGGCCTTTCTTTGTTCATCACCGTGTCGTAGGTCCTATCTCTTTCCCCCTTTGCCTCGATTGTCTCTCTGTTGCCTCCGATTTTTACGAGTTTTCGTACAATATCTATGGTGAGATATCTAAGGAGACCCCTGCCTCCATGGTACATCCTTTGTGGCTTTTGCCTGTGCTATGCCTTGCTCCCCCCCTTGCGCCCTTGCGCCCTATGCTGATTGAGTTTTTAAGGGCATGGGGGGAGTCCATTTTTATAGTGGGGTGGTGGCTTTCGGGTGTTAACATTTTTGTACGTTGTTAGTTGGAACGTATCTTGGCTTTAATAGCCTGTATCTTGCTTGTAATATTTGTTCCCCTTGAGATCTTTTGAAGTAAAGAGGCCTGGCGCGCAGTGGTTGTAGTGTTTTGTCAGGCACTTTTTGTTTTTCTTGTTTTCGATGGCGGAGACCTTCTTCCTGGTGCTAGCGCCACAAATTTGTTGCCCCTGATGCTAGGGTGGTTTTTTTTGTTAAGGTCGGAGGCCTGTTTTTCCGATGTTGTTTTTTCCTTGGCGCCTGAATTTGTTTAGGTCTTCTTCTAGGGTCGGAGGCCTGTTTGGCCTGTTTTTTTTGACCTTGCTGCCTGACTTTGTTCAGGTCTTCGTCAAGGGTCGGAGGCCTGTTTGGCCAATTTTTTTTGACCTTGCTGCCTGACTTTGTTCAGGTCTTCATCAAGGGTCGGAGGCTTGTTTGGCCAAAAAAATTTTCCCTTGATGCCTGACTTTGGATAGGTCTTTGTCAAGGTCGAAGGCCTGTTTTGACTGTTTTTTGCTGCCTTGATGCCTGACTTTGGACAGGTCTTTGTCAAGGTCGAAGGCCTGTTTGACCATAGATTTTTTGCCTTGATGCCTGACTTTGGACAGGTCTTTGTCAAGGTCGAATGCCTGTTTTGGCTGTTTTTTGCTGCCTTGATGCATGACTTTGGACAGGTCTTTGTCAAGGTCGAAGGCCTGTTTGGCCATAGAGGTCGTTTCAAATTGCCCGTGCCTATGACTGGCGCTTTGAAAAGACCTGTACTTTTTGTGTACCAAATATTGCGGCGCCAGAGCTGTCCGCTTTCGGTTTTGGGTTTTTGGAGCGTCCTTTTGGGGAATTACCTCTTTATACTTGTAGAGGATTTTTACATTGAGCCTGCCTCGTTAAAAACCTCACCTCCGCTTGGAGTCCCCCTATGAGGAAAAGAGTGTAGACTCTTTTACATTTTGTTTTGATTGAAGTAAAAAAAACTTAAAGGTAAATAGATGGAGGGGCCTCCGCTTATATTTTGCGGAGGTTGCCCTTTGGTACATTGCCTAGATGTAGTATCTGCGAAGGCTGTCAATATTCCATGTGTGGGTTGTCGTGACACCTCATTTGTCGGTCAAAGTGGGAAAGAGAGCAGTCGGCTCGCTGCCGTTCTTTGTGTATGGGCCTTCCCATTTCGGTTGCAACTTGCTGACAAGTTGTGCGTTGGGTTTTCTTCTGAGTATGAGGTCTCCGTGTTTTATGTCTTTCCTTACCACCTGGGAGTCTCCACTTTTTGGTTTGGGACTGATATTTTGCAATGTTTTCGACTGCTTCCAGTCTTATTACTTCTATTGTTTCTTTTGCATATTCTTCATCTTGCAACATCAACTGACTCGTTGTGCGGAGGCTTTCATGCTTTATTTCTTCTGGCATCATGGCCTCTTCTCCATAAAGCAGTTTGAATGGTGTGAATCCTGTTGTTTTTTAGACGGATGTATTGTGTGACCAAATAAGTCTAGGTAATTCATCTACCCATTTTCCTTTGCGTAGGCCCAGCAATGTTTTTGATATTGCTGAAAACACTATTCTGTTTGCTCTTTCCACAGCACCATTGGACTCTGGGTGGCATGCTGAGGCGAAGGCTAGTTTTGTCCCTATGCTTTTGCAGAATTCTTTGAAGTTCTCTGAATCGAATTATTTTCTATTGTCTATTGTCAAAATCCTTGGTACACCGAATCTCCAAATGATGTTTTGCCAGAAGAATTTTCTGATAGTTTCTGAGGTTATCTTCGCCAGCGGCTTTGCCTCTATCCATCTTGTGAAATATTCCACTGCTACTACTGCGAATCTGTTTCCACCTTGGGATGGCGGTAATGGGCCGACTAGGTCCATACCCCATCTTTGCAGCGGCCATGTCGGAGGTATAAGCTAGGTCTCCGACGATGGTTTTGACTGCCCTGGAGAGAATGTTTGGCATGCTTTGCATGTTCTGACTGTCCGCTCTGCGTCTTGTATGTGTGTTGGCCAATAAAAGCATTGCCTTATTGCCTTTGCTGATAACGCTCTTGAGCCAATGTGTGACCCGCAAATTCCTAAGTGTATTTCTTGAAGCAACTCTATGCCTTCACTCTGCGATATGCACTTGAGGAGAGGCTGGACTACTCCTTTCTTGTACAGTACACCATCTAAGATTGTGTAATTCCTTGCTCTGGCCTGTATTCTTGCTGCTTTTGCTTCATCTTCTTCGCTAGTTTTGCCTTCTAGGAATTCTGTTATCGTTTTTCTCCAATCTTCATTTTGCAGGTTTAGTATTATCTTTGGTGCCTTAGGTGTCTCCGTAGTTGCCGGAGACTTCAAGATCTGATAAAAAGTGTTTGGTGGCAGTGGCAGGTTGTTTACCGCAGCCTTTGCCAATTCATCTGCCTCTGCATTTTCTGCTCTTGGTATGTGCTTCAGGGTGAAGCCCTCGAATCTCCGCTCCAAATTTCTGACAACGGATAGGTATTTAATGAGTTCTGGCTCTCTTGCTGTGTATTCTTTCTCTACTTGGTCAGTGACCACTTGAGAATCTATTTTGACTATTAATGTTTTTGCCCCTAGGGCCTTTGCTTTGCTTAGCGCTAAGATCAGGCCTTCGTATTCTGCAATGTTGTTTGTTGATTTGAACTCTAGCCTTGCTGCGTATTTCATTCTGACACCGAAGGGTGCCGTTAGGACGGCGGAGGCTCCTGCTCCGTTTTGGCCCCAGGCTCCATCCGTGAATGCTGTCCAGCCTTGGATGGTTGGTTGTACCTTGATCTCTGTCGGAGGTGTCCAATCTGCAACAAAATCGACTAGTGCTTGTGATTTGATTGCTGTTCTAGGGACATATGAGATACCAAATTGTGATAGCTCTGTAGCCCATTTGCCTATTCTGCCGGAGGCTTCTTTGTTTCTGAGTAGGTCTTACAATGGCAGTGATGTTGGAACTGAGATTTCGTGGGCTTGGAAATAACGCTTTAGTTTTCTTGATGCCATCAGTACTGCGTAGGTGACTTTTTCCACCTCCGTGTAGTTTAGCTTGGCTCCGGACAGTGCTTCTGAGATAAAATAAACCGGCCTTTGAGTTTTGCCTGATTCTTTTTCAAGCTCGTGAACTAGGGCTACGCTGACTACATGGTCAGAGGCCGCCACATATAGCAGTAGGTGACTTTCTGCTTCTGGGACAGAGACCACCAGTGAGCTTGCCAGGTACTCTTTCAAGTTATGAAATGCTTCTGACTGCTTGGGCCCCCATTCGAAGTTGTCTCCGCCCCTCAGGGCTTGGAAGAAGGGTAGGATGCGTTCTGCTGATTTTGAGATGAATCTGTTGAGTGCTGCTATTCTTCCCGTCGACTTTTGCACTTCTTTCTTGTTTTTGGGTTACGCCATTGTCATTATTGCTCTGGTTTTGTGCGAGGTTCGCTTTGATGCCTATTTGCTTATGATATATCCGAGCATCTTCCCTTTTGTGACTCCAAATATGCATTTTTTTACGGGTTGAGGCGAAGCCATTTGTCTGAGGTTGGCGAAGGTCTCCTCGTAAGTCGGAGACATGATCATCCTTGCTCTTGCTCATGACCACTATGTCATCGACGTAAGCTATGATGTTTCTATCTAGTTGTGAGCCCAAAACTTCCTTTGTCATTCTGGCAAAGGTTGCACCAGCATTTTTGAGGCCTTCCGGCATTCTGGTGTAGCAATATGTCCCGAATGAAGTTGTGAAACTTGTCTTGTCTTCGTCTTCTTTTTTCATCCAGATTTGGTGGTACCCAGAGAAACAGTCGAGTAGAGAGAACCTCTGGCATCTAGCTACCTTGTCGACGGAGGCATCTATTCTTGGCAATGGGAAAAAGGTCTTTTTTGTAAGCTTTATTCAGATCTGTGAAATCTATGCACATTCTCATTTTGCCATTCTTCTTTGGTACCAGTACTACGTTTGCAAGCCATTCTGAATAATTGACTTCCCTGATCACTTTTGCATCTAGCAATCTTTGCACCTCCGCCTTTGCTGCCAGGATTCTATCCTCTGACATTTTTCTCTGTTTCTGCTTTTTTGGTCTCATGTTTCATTGATGTCCAGTTCATGTTGTATGATGTCCCTGCTGACTCCTTAGAGGTCGGAGGCTGACCAGACGAAGATATCCTTGTTTTTTACTAGAGTTTTCATGAGCTCTTCCTCCTCTGCCTCGCTCAATGCTGAGTTGATTGTTACTTTTCTATCTGGTAACTCCTTTTCTAGAGGGATCAGCTTTGTCTGTTCTTGACCTGTCATGTCTATTTTTCCTCTAGGCATATCCGGAGGTTCTTGTTCTTTGTCTGCCGACTCGACTGCATTGATGTTTCTTTGGGCTCTGTAGATAGCTTTTTCTATATTTCTTTCTTCTTTTTGGCTGCCTCGGACTGTGATAATACCATGGAGTGCTGATATTTTCATGCACAGGTAGGCCATATGCAGTGCTGCGTTGAATTTGGTTGTGAATCCTCTACCCAAGATTGCATTGTATGGGTAATACAAATTGACGACGTCGAAGGTTATGTACTCGGTTCTAGCATTTGCTTGGGTTCCGAACGACACTAGGAGTGATATTTTTCCTAGTGCTTGTATCTGCTTGCCTCCGAATCCTATTAAAGGGGATTCGGAGGGCTGTAATTGATTTCTGCTGAGCTTCATTTAGTCGAAGGTATTTGCGAAGATGATATCTGCTGAACTGCTAGTGTCAATCAACACTGTGCTTATCTCTCATGCTGCTATGTTTGTTTTGATCACCATTGCGTCTGTGTGAGGGTAGCTTTCTAGCTGGAGATCTTCTTCTGTGAAGGTGATTGGGACTCTAGACCAATCTGTGTATTTTGCTGTGCCCTGGACTGCTACATTGTTTACCAGGCGGAGGTGATTCTTTTTCTGTTTTTTCGTTTGAAACTCCATTGATGATCCTCCGGCGATTGGCAATATCATGACTATTGTTGGCAGTGCTCCATGAGGGTTGACTTGGTTTTCTGGGTTTGGCTCGTTTTTTGGTGTTGGGGGTTGGTTGTGAGGTGGTGGCGGAGGTAGTTGTTGCATTTGCTGCTGTTGCGGCGGATACTCGAACCTGCTTTGGTTTTGTGGCGGTTGGTTTGTTTCGAGGTAGGTTATGTGGGGAGTTTTTGGGTTTATGTAGGCCAGGCTTGCCATCGACCTATAGTTGCCCGTCGGGGGCTGCTGCGAGGGCGCTGACCGCCATGCTGGTAGGAATTCTCGGTAATAGGTAGAGGCGAGTGTGGAGGGATGTATTTGGTTTGCGTTTAGCGCTGGGTACATCGGGCAGTACTGCTGGTGGCCAGTTGTATAGGTGGTGTTGACCTCTCTTGCGTTCTGCTGTGCTGGAGGTTGGGCGGTATGCTTGTTCTTCATTCTTTCCTGTGTCTCCTTTGTCTTCGGACAATCTTTGGTGTTGTGCCCTGCGCTTTCGCTGTGAAAAATGCAATATGGCCTGCGTTGTTTGTGATTGTGGTTTTTGTTCCAGTTTTTGCCCTGGTAGCCTTGCCTACCTTGGTTCCTGGTCTGGGTCTCCGGCCCTGCTGGCCCTGGCAGTTGCCCTTGTTCGGGGTGAGGTTGACCCTTGATGCTGAGCACCTGCCCCTGGCCTGGTTTCTGATTTGATGCGTTCTGGTTCGCATAACACTTCTGTGAGTTTTTGCTGTTGTTTTGCTGTCTGTTTTGACCTTGCTTCTCCAGCCTTTTCTGGAGGTCATTGTCTGATCTGCAGTACTTCTCGAACTCGTCGTACAACTGCTGTATGGAAGTTGGTTTTTTTCTTGCTAGGTGTGCTACGAACGGCCCAATTCGGAGCCCTTTGATCGCTGCTTCAATGGCGATCTCTTCTGGGACGTCTGGTGCCTTCGCCTTTAGTTGCACGAATTTCTGAAAGTAGTCGTGTAGTGTCTCTCCCTGCATTTGTCTGCATTGGAACAGATCTATGGATGTCAGCGACTGTGCTGCTAGCCCCTTGAAGTTTGCCAATATCTTGTCCCGGAGATTTTCCCAAGAATAGACTGTGTTGGGTTTGAGCATGGAATACCAAGCCAACGTGTCACCTTCGGCAGCAATAACAAATGACTTTGCCAGGACGGCGTCGTCTCCGCCGGCAGAGGCTACTGCTGCCTCGTAACTCATAATGAACTGATGGGGGTCTGTCTTTCCGTTGAACTTTGGTAGTGTGATTGGCTTGTACGCCGTTGGCCATGGCGATTGTTGTATGCCTTCAGAGAGTGGGGACTTAGGGTCGATAGGCCTCCGCATCGCCTGAGATGGCGTCATGGTTGGGCTGGTCACTGGCGGAGGCATGTTTGTGGTTGGTGTTGCTGCGGAGGCTGGGATCGCAGAGGTTGACGCTGGTACTGCATGCTACATACTTAGCATCTCAGCATGTAGGACTGCCAACTGCTGCCTTATTTCTGCTGCTTGTGCTGATGCTTGAGTGGCTTGCTGATTAGCTACGAATGCTGCTGCCATTCTGTCCCTCTCTTGTTGAGCTCTTTGCAACCGTGCTTACAACTGTTGCAGTTCTTGCTTGAGTGTTGTACCTGAGTTTGGTTGGGCCTCCGGATCTTGGATCTCTGGATGTTGGGGGTCCGGTTGTTGGCCCTGGGCATCTGCTTTGGTGCCATCCTCCGCTGGCGAGGTTGCGTAGGTGCTACGGGTGGTGCGCCTAGGCCTTCCTCTCTGACCCTTGGTCGTTGCTGCTCTGGTGGTGGTTTTTCTTTTCCCTGCCATCGTTGGTTTGTCTTGGCCAGACCACGGTGGACGCCAATGTTGGAACTAGAGGTTTCGGACAGAGTGAGGGAGACAGGGGGGCCTCCGCCCGCCAGGAGTCGCCCTCGGGCGGAGGCTCGGGAAAGGCACGATAGGTGAACTTGTGGGAAGCTGGCACGAGAAAGTAGGGTTTCATTCATTCATTCACCTCCCATCCGCACGGTTACAAGTGTTCCCTATTTATATGGCTCAACTACTTCCTGACGGAATTTATTACAATGCCCCTCAACTGCTACAGTACATTCCTAGAATATTCCGCCACTGGTCTCTCATTTGCGGGGCAATCCTGCCACACCGTCTCCAAGTAACGGGCCTCCATAAGCGGCCGGCCCACCGTGCCTCGATCTTCGTCCCAAAGGCCCGGGTTCCCGATGCTGGCCTCCGTCTTCGGCGGCGCGCCGCTGCCTTGGCGGGTCTCCGCCGGTCCGGTCGGAGACATCGTCCGTATGTCTCTGCCCGGCCACGTGGGGGTCGTGGTTCCCGACGCTGGCCTACATCATCGGGGGCGCACCGTCGCCTTGGCGGGTCTCCGCCGGTCCGATCGGAGACGTCAACCGTGGGTCTCCGCCCGGCCGCGCGGGGGCCTTGCTGGCGCACTCGCGCGGACCACGGGCGCCTGCGCTTGAGTACCTGCACACACTTAGGCAAGATTGTTTGTTTAATTAGTTCAGAGGTAAGGCGGCCTCCGCCCTCATCGTCGGAGGCGCCCGTGAGCCGAAGCGGGGCGGCATCCGCCTGAGCATAGGTCGGAGGTCTTAGCGACCGGCCTAGGCGGAATTCACGACAAGCCCTCCGAGCCTCGTGTAGTGTCCTACGAGCATAGCCAGGAAAGTTTCTTTAGTCAGCGCCAGGTCTCCGCCCCAAGACGGTCGAAGACGCCTTGGCGACACCATGCTATCGGAGGCCTTCGTCACCCGCCGAAGCCGTGTTACAACACTTTCTGCAAATGGGTTTTCAAGAGAGAGGATATTCATATTTAGGTTGTGTCTCTCAGGTAACTCAAAATGGATCTCCCATATAAATATTCTATTAGAGGCTAATTTTGCATCTCCTACTATCCATTTTAGGTTTGGGTTCTAGGCATTGACATGGGCCAAGCACTCCTTGCGCCACTCCATTTACATCCTCTTCCATGTCCACCGTATCCGGAGTTCATCTGCGTTTGAATGCGTCTTTTTCGTGACCCGAGGTAGAGTACTTCACGGAATGTGCGTCGTGCTGCCAAAGGCGGCTCGTTGAAGAAAGTACTCGGCTATGGAGGTGAGGCCCCAACCGAAGGCGACGACGACGATGATGAGGGCGAGGTAGTCCACCGCGTGGGCAATAACGCGCGGCCTCTTCAGCTCGAGGCAGTGGATGCACAAGTGAAGTGAGAGGCGCGGCGCCGCCACCGCGGCGGGTCGGCGGCGAAGAAGGAGACCTTGACGACGGGTCGCCCTGAACTAGGCCCAGATGGCGGTGTCAACCGGCTCGGAAGCCCTAACAGCCCACCACGCCCCAAACCGACACACACGGCCCGCACAGCTTTTGGGCTCGGGCCAGGAGGTGATCCGCGGCCGCCGCCGCTCCAATCACTCCCATGCCATGAGGAGCCGAGTGCCGAGTGGTGGAAGGGAGGAGGACGTGGCTGGCGGGCGCAGGGGATGCAGCGGAGCACGGGGCGAGGTGGCGAGCTGCATGTGCTCATGCACGCAGCACGCCCAGCCACGCACCAACGAATAGGCGCACGCGCACATCCCGATGGACCGCGCAGAAGGACGACGCATCCAGTGCACACCCCGCCCCAGCCATGGACATGGGTGTTGAGAGCCAGCGGGAGTTGACGGCCGCGCCGGCGGCGGGGACCGGCACGGAAAGCAGGCCCCCAGGCGGGAGCGGGCGGAAGCACCTCTCCTCCATCGCCAACCACGTGCTCCGGCAATGTTCATTGTGCGTGCGCTGTTCGTCTTCTCGATCTTTATTCGTTTGCTGTCATATCGGACCAACGTCAATCATAAGTACAGAACTTCTAATTTTTTCCAGTTGTGCTCAAATCTAGTTGTTGCAGGTTTAGTTTGGAATATGCTTAGACACTCGGTGATCTGAACTTCCATGCTTTATGAGGTGTACCCATACTTGTTTGTTGCAGGTTTAGTTCGGATGCAGTATTATTTGTGGAGACAGACATGAATGAATACAGGGACCCATGAATATACGCATCTTGTATTTGACAACTTAATAATGCTTAAGCCAAAAACTTGTAATCCAATTCTCATTTCCATCAGTTTAGAAGGGGTGGTATTATTTTGAAGCAAGCAAAATCTCTTCTCGTGTAGCATCCTGAACTGTATAATTTATTGACATGTTTTATCTGGGTTTGTCTCTCTAGAGAAATCCTTTTGGCTATATATTAGCATGGAGTAACAGACGTATTCTTTTCTTAAGGAAAGAAAACTTAAAATGCTCTTTAATTTACTTCGAAATTTGGCCAACTATTATGTCAATGCCACACAGGACATTGGACAGGAGTGTCAATGATTTGGTGGCAGACTGCGAGTTGGGCTTAAAGACTGCAGCAGTTGGCAACTATTCAAGAAAACTAGTTGAGTTTTGCAGTCTTCAGGCCCTGCAAATTATCGCATCACATGATATTGGGGAGAAGATAAGTGACGGTTCGCTAAGTCGGTTCACCTTCGATATGATGCTAGCTTGGGAAACCCCTACCCCATCGGATCAACAGGTCACCATGGTTGGTGATTAAGCATATGTATGTCACACATGAGAAATGCTCGAGTCCTGAACTGAATGACGTGCTAAATTTTACAGGAGAGCATAGCGAAAGAAAGGGAAGATAGGAAGGAGCCACTTGGAGAAAATGAAGCTGTGATGGGTGATGAGACGTCACTGTTCTATTCAGATATCATGCCTCTTCTTGTAAGCATGTCAAAGAAATTACTGATTACCAGTTTATTATGGTCAATTTGCTCTAAGTAGCCATCAATTGGTTACCCAGGTGAATGAAGAGCCAACTGTTGGGGAAGAAGCGTACGTGTGGTTTGGATCTGTATTCCCTTTGGCTTGTGACGTGGTTAATGCTCGATTCACATTTGAAGCTCTCACTGCTACCACAGCTAACAGGCTGCATTATCCTGCTTATGACAGATTCCTGAAAGAAATGGATAAGTATGCTGCCTGTTCCATGATTGGACCAAATATTCTTCATTTGTCAACATTATTGTCAAATGTATGAACCATTACAAACTCTAATGTTTTTTCAGGTCCTTCAAATTCTTTCAAGATTTGCCAGCTCCAACTGGAATTGAATTCGCTGAAGATGAATTCATTTTGCACATGGAGGGCACAGCAGGAACACAAAGGGTAGTGAGGCACATTGGAAGCACTAGTTGGCCAGGTAATCAATATGATCACTTTGTTTCTGGTTGCTTCCATTTCTCATATTCTACTAATCTGAATTACTAGTTTCCTTCATTAGTAAATAACATACTCCCTCCGTACTCGTAAAGAAAGTCGTTTTGAACAGCGACACGGTCTCCAAAACACAACTTTAACTTCTTGTTTCAATAAAATTATTTATCAAAAAGTGATATATGTATACTTTTATGAAAGTATTTTTCAAGACAAATCTATTCATATAATTTTCACATTTTCAAACTCAACAACTTGAGAGTTATTCATGATTTATATTCCCAAGGTTTGACTCAAACCTTGTCCTAAACGACTTCCTTTACGAGTACGGAAGGAGTATAACCTTAGTCAATGTTTTGGTGTTTTTGGTTTTCTAGGCCGAGTGACTCTGACGAACAAGGCACTATATTTTGAGGCTTCTGGAAAAAATTCATACGAAGCTGCCATCAAGGTTGATCTTTCAGACACTAGAATAGAACACCAAATTAGCACTGTTTCATCAGGCCCTTTTGGTGTGCCTTTGTTTGACAAAGCCATTGTGTTTGAGTCACTGTGAGTTCCATCTTAAATAGAACCTTTCGGTGTTCAGCTTAGGCTAAATGATCAATTAGATCAGAACCTCTGGTTTTGGAGTTCCCCGAGATGACTAGCTCAACAAGGCGCGATATGTGGCTTACTCTGATCAGAGAAGTACTCTTTATCCACCGTTTTATATCAATGTACAACATAGTATCCCCCATTCACAAATGGGAGGTACACTCTAGAATCATATTGGGAGTAATGAGGCTCCACGCCGCAAGAGAGATGCTACGGATGTCACCACCGCCCGCTTCTAGCTGTTTAGTGTTCTCACTGTATGATGACATGCCTAAAGGTGATTTTGTGCTTGAGCAACTAGCAAGCAATCTGAAGCAGACCTCTGTTAGAAACACAGTACCTCTAAAACATAGATGAGGGGATAAACATCTTATTTAGATGGAGAAACTGATTCATCTACTTTGTCCTGGCGCAGTTGCGCCGCAGCCACGTGGACGCCGGTGTCGTGGGAGCCCGGCGTGGTGGAGTCCAGCATAGTGGTGGCGATGCAGAGGCGACAGTGACGTGAGGTGCCGCGGTCCGGTGGTGACGGTGAAGTCAGTGGGTCTTCCCGTCGCTGGCAGCACTCTCTTTAGATCGGGTTAGGTTTTAGCTGTTGGTGGGTCACGGTGGCTCAGGTCAACCTCGGAGAAAGCTGCCTTGGAGCCCATCATGTGGTTGCTGGCACCAGAGTCCAGATACCACCGCTGCTCCTGATCGGCGCCCACACATCCGAGGTGAATTTGGACGCGTGGTTCGTTGAGATTGACAGCCTTCAGGTCCTTCCACCGTCGTCACCTCTTCCTTCTTCGCGGCCTCGGCATCGCATAGTGCATAGCACGTCGCCATCAGGATAGTGGTCTCATCATCATCATCAGCTTGCGCCAGATGAGCCTCAGCCTTCTTCTCCTGCTTGTGATTTGGGCACTCCCGTACCAAATGGCCCGTCTTCCCGCAGCGCCGACAGGCGTTGGGGTTGACCCGTTTCTTCTTCTCCGAAGAAGCCTTGCCGCGGCGCTTGCCATCGCCACCGCGGCTGGAGGAGGCTACACCAGAGTTCCTCCGAGCAGCCCACTCCTCCTCTGTCAGCAGCATCTTGCCGCTGTCCTTCGTTGCTGTCGCTTGCTCCAGGCGCTCATCCACCGCTCGCAGACGCCCTGTCCCATCCTTAATGGTGAGGGTGAACAAGTCCAGCATCGTCTCTAAATATATATAAACACAAGAAACAATTATAAGTGGCAAATCATCTCTTCATTTATTATTATAGATATACATGTAGTCTCTTTATAAAGATGTAGTTTTTAAGACGTATATGATAGCCTTCAAAACATACATAATACCATGAAGAATTCGTTTCCGGCCTGTTCATTTCCAGTCCGGAATGGACTGGACTGTTCTGGGCCTGGAACCATTCCATACTTTGTACTAGACTGAAAATGTTCCTGCCGTTCCAGGTCGAGAATGCCTACCCGAACGGGCCCTAAAACTGTCTCCAACGAGCCACGCATAGCGTTACCCAAACCCATTTTGGGTTCGGCACAGTGAAAAAACGCCCTCCAACAGAATAGACAAAGAAAGCACCTATTTTGTGTAGAAGGAGAGAGGGAACACAGATTTGCGTCCTCTTTCCGTCGTCTCTCTCCTCGACGGCGCCAGTGTGGTAGAACCACGACACGGCAGTCCATGGCCGCGGCCACAGGCGCGGGAGGACGGATGCGGCCATGGAGGCATTGGATCCGGCCATGGCGACCCCGGATCCGGTCGTGGAGGCCCCGGATCGACCCCATCAAGGCCGAGAAGCACAGATCGACGCTGGACCTGGGCACCGGCGAGGGAAAGAGAGGAGCAAGGGAGAGATGCCACCTTCACTGGTCGCTCATGGCCGAAGAACACTGTCTTGTTGGGTGGCGCCACAGAACCCACCAACCCACGCGCCGTGTCAGCGTCGAGAGGCGCTTTCGCCCACCATTGGCCGGATTAGGAGCCGCGCGCCAGCAGCGCTGGGCGTGCTAAATCCCAGCGCCGTCGGCCCGGGCTGGAGGGCGCTCGCGTCGCCGCGCCTGGGCACGAGATTGGGAGCGGCGCGGGCATGCGAGGAGCAGCAGATTTTTTTGGTTCGCTGTTGGAGATCGAAAATTTTGGGTCGGCGATACAGCTACTGTGTGTGACCAAACCTTATAATAGGTATCGTGTTTGGGTGTGGTCGGTTGGAGATACTCTAACGGAAGGAATTTTTAACAGAATCATACGATTATTGCACGTACAGATGGAGGAATCAACTCGACATCAGAGGATCAGTATATCTCCGATCAATAGATGAGGAGGAGAGGAGATATTTGTTTAGGGCCACGTTTAGTTCATCCAAATTCCAGAATTTGACACTATGCAAAAAGAAGATTCCCCGTCACATCAAATTTACGGTACATGTATGGAGTATTAAATGTTGACGAAATCAAAAACTAATTGCACAATTTAGTTGTACTTTGCGAGACGAACGTTTTGAGCCTAATTAGTCAACGATTAGACAATTATTACTAAATAAAAACAAAACGCTACAGTATGCAACAGTGCCGCAACAGTGCCGCGAATTTGGGCTGCGCCAAATCTGGGGCCGAACTAAACGCGGCCTTGGTTGACGCGCCACACCCCGGGCCCGATCCCGAGGCTTTGGTCCGCCGACGCACGAGCAGCCGATGAACACGGCCACTCAACTCATCACGAGTACCGCCTGAGCAGCGGAGCCGCGGACACCATCACATCACACCTCCACCTCCACCGCCTCCGCCGCCGCCGCCAATATAAGCGGCAGCTGCAGGGGGGCCCGGGCCGGGCCCCGCAGTTGAAACCGCCAGCCGTTCCTTCCCACTCTCCTCCCCCTCCCCGGTCCGCCCCTCGCCGCGGGGCGCCCGCGCCCAAAGGCCAAAACCCTAACTCTCCCCCACGAAGCACCGCGCCGCGCGCTCGCCAACGGTCCCCGCGGATGCGCGCGGCCCGCTCGCGGTCCTTGACGACGCCCTGCTCGCGCGCCGCGGCTGTTCCGCCATGGACGAGCCCGAGGGCGTGAGGGGGAGAGAGGACGCGGCGCCGGGCCGCGAGGCCGGCGACGCCGAGGAGGCCGGGGACGGGTTCCAGCTCGTGACGCATGGCAAGAAGAAGAAGAGGGCGGCCAGCGGCCAGGACGGCGGGAGTGATGGCTATGAACTCCTTGATCGATGTGTGAGACATGGCTTAGGTAAAATAGTATGCATTGCTTTGTTTAGTCGAGTCTTCTCTTGATTCTTGAGCAACACTTGTTGAATCAAATACTACTTTTCCCGTCCCCCATCGCTTGGTGTGTTTAGACTGGATATGTTGGGCGGACGTTGCCCAAAGTTCATCAGACACAGAATGAGTACAAATAATCTGATTGCTGCTGTTTTTAGGTTAAATTTTCAACCGAACATTGGAAGATGGCTTTATGGTAGTGTGTGACTGTGTATAAATGGAAGAGGAAATGTTCAATATTAGTTGAGATAATACTTTTTTGTGGTGTGAAAAACAACCAACAAGGATATTACTTGCTTTTGACAAACAATAGTGAATCATAGGCATGTTGATATAAAAGAATCAGTATGCATGTTGATATTTTGAAAGCTAAAGGATAGTATCGGCGCCGTTCTCGGCGCCGGGTCGGTGCGGGCGTTGACCAAGGACAAGGGAGCCGCGCCGGCGCCGGGGGCCAAGGCCAAGGTGCCCTTCCACGATCCGAGCATTCCCCGGCCGCAGGACGTGTACAAAATCATAGTGGATAACTACAACCCGTTCGAGCATGTCTGGCTAGAGCGCAGCCAAGACGGCACCCGACGTGTTCACCCGCTGGTCCGTGATAGACTATCCTGTTGCCACTTCTCTATGTTTTGGCGTGTTTGAACAGAATGGAGGAGCTATGAACTCCTCGATCGATGTGTGAGACATGGCTTAGGTAAAATAGTATGCATTGCTTTGTTTAGTCGAGTCTTCTCTTGATTCTTGAGCAACACTTGTTGAATCAAATACTACTGTTCCCGTCCCCCATCGCTTGGTGTGTTTAGACTGGATATGTTGGGCGGACGTTGCCCAAAGTTCATCAGACACAGAATGAGTACAAATAATCTGATTGCTGCTTTTTTTAGGTTAAATTTTCAACCGAACATTGGAAGATGGCTTTATGGTAGTGTGTGACTGTGTATAAATGGAAGAGGAAATGTTCAATATTAGTTGAGATAATACTTTTTTGTGGTGTGAAAAACAACCAACAAGGATATTACTTGCTTTTGACAAACAATAGTGAATCATAGGCATGTTGATATAAAAGAATCAGTATGCATGTTGATATTTTGAAAGCTAAAGGATAGTATCCTCATGCACAACGATATGTACCATACAACCAGGTGAAAATAAAATCAGTTTGGTGTTTTTCTTTAAAAAACATAGGACTGCTCTAAGTCTAGCATTTATCTTCTGTAATTTTTTTTGCCAGTGCCATGATTTGCTTGCATCCATATCCATTTATGGGATTTAACTTATTTTTTGTTGCAGGAAAAACTGCCTGTTGAACAGTTCGTTGACAGAAATGTTCCTGAGAGAGAACCAGTGAAGCCAGCTGATTTAGAGGATACACAATTTACACTGGTTGAAGATCACAAAGGCTTAGTGGAATTAGCGAAAAAGTTGAAGGGTGTCACTGAATTTGCTGTAAGAATTTGTAACTAATATTTTCATTTAAAAATTTCAAATGAATCTATGCCATACTTATATGCCTCTTATGTTGGTACTGAATACTGAAGTGCACTCTCAAGTATTTTGTTTTGTGTTGCATACATTTTTTATCGGAAACAACTGTCAAGCATGCCTTCCCTGGAATTTTTTGCCCCTGCAAAGCATATATCATGCACACGGTATCACAACAGTTCTCAGTGAAATGTTTTAGTTACATGTGTCTGTAGTTACTGCTATATGTTAGTTGTTGTGGAATGTGCATTGAACTTGACAGTCTTTATACTAGCACTATTGAAAATTCTTAAGCTAGATTACCTTTCTAACTGTTTGACATGAACAACACTGCACAACTTTGGTGGGTATGTAAACAAGATATCTCCCATGTTTTGTTTCTTCATCTTATAGAAGAATTCTTTTACGCCCTTTTATGTTCTAGGCTATCTGACATGCAATAGAATAACTTCCATGGATTTTATTATATTAGCAATTTAATAATTGCCTATATATTTTTTGTTCCATTTTCAGGTAGATTTGGAGCATAATCAATATAGGTCATTTCAGGGCTTGACCTGCTTGATGCAGATTTCAACAAGAACAGAAGACTTTATTGTGGACACTCTTAAGCTACGCATATACATTGGTCTCTATTTGCAAGAACCTTTCAAAGATCCAACAAAGAGAAAGGTTTTGAAGAACTCCAAAATAATGTCTGTCTATATGTACTCAATTTCTGGTTTTCATTCGTTCTTGGTCAAATAGGTAATGCATGGTGCGGATCGTGATATAATGTGGCTCCAGCGGGATTTCCACATCTACGTGTGCAATCTTTTTGACACAGGACAGGTATTTGTAAATTAGGGCCAATAATACCGTGATTCTGATTCTGCCGCCCAATTTGCTTCTTTCTTTATTCTCCTGGAAACCCTCCTTTTTAATGTTTAATAGACTGAAGATTGATTTTCTTTCTAACCATAATCAGGCTTCAAGGGTCTTACAGATGGAGAGAAACAGCCTTGAGCACCTATTGCTTCACTTTTGTGGAGTGACAGCAAAGAAGGAGTATGGCTCTATATACTCTGACCTCCCTTGCATCTACAATGGGATTTTCTTTTCTCTGATTAAATCATGCCTTTTCTTGTAGATATCAAAATGCCGACTGGAGGTCGAGGCCACTTCCTGATGAAATGATCAAGTATTGTGCATATAGACCCTATTCTGAATTTCTTTTCTGTTGTGTTTGGTGTTGGATTTTTTTTTTCGTTTGCTCCTTTTCTTTATTGCTGACTTGCCATCAGTTATATATAAGTGACTTTACTTCTGGCCAGGTATGATAGAGAAGATACACACGATCTGCTGTACATATATGACTTAATGAGACAGAGACTACAGAGGGAGTCAACATTTGAAAATGATCTTCTTCTAGAGGTACAGTACAAAAAGTATTGTTTTTGTTCTGTTTCCCATCTTATGTTTTGAGGTCATAAGAGAATATACAGTTTTATATTGTCACCTCTTTGAATGAAGTTAAATCTAGCACTGATCTCTTTGTTGCTTGTAGTTCCTGAATTGAATCGATTGTTATTTGGATTGTCATATGTATCAAATTGCATGTCCTGATGTTTGTTTTAATGGAGTTTGGGTTACTGCAGGTCCATAAGCGCAGTAATGAAATTTGCTTACAGTTCTATGAGAAGGAGCTTCTGACAGATACATCCTATCTCCACATATACGGGTTCGTATGCTGCTGCCTCAGTTCCTTAACTGGCTTCTATAGTAAACAATTAGTCTTTTGTATCTTTAAAATATGTACTTTATAATTTTAGTTTTATGTGCATATCAAGTTACTGAACTATATTATTACAGGTTGCAGGAACATGAACTGGATGCAAAACAGCTGGCTGTTGCTTCTGTAAGAACATACTTTATGTACTCTCATGATCATTCTGCATTCAATATTTTGACCTTTGTAAAGTCATATTGGACATCTTATTGTATTCAGTTTCTTATATTGAAATGTTGCATATATAATGAGCATCTCATATATCATCTTCTCCCCACAATTTAGGCTCTACATGAGTGGAGAGATCGTATAGCTCGTCAGGAAGATGAAAGTACTGGTTATATACTGCCAAATAAGGCTTTAATTGAGATAGGTATTGCTGTTTTCTTTATATTCTGTTATTATGGTGCAAAATTGGATATGCGACTTCGCTGACTCCCCCACCCCCTTTTTTTTAATTCAAAAGCAAAGCAGATGCCTACAGATGTTGGACATTTGAAAAGAATTGTGAAATCAAAATATCCATATGTTGAGAGCAATCTTGAGCTAATTGCTTACACTGTCTGGAATGCACTTAAGTATTCTTATGCGTTTGAAGGAATAGCTGAGCAACTAAAAAAGGAACGGCTGGAACAGGTTTGTTAGGTTGAAGCTTATGTTGATTTCACTCTTTGAATAATTTAGGAATGTGCTGAGTCTAGCACTGGACCTTAACCTTTCTTTTGAAGCTAGTATCTTATCTTTTGCAGTTGGCTTTGAAAAGTGGTCAGGCCAGTGATGAAGTGACTCCTTTGGATGCTGACATTGATAGGAGTAATTTTGATTCATCTGATCAGTCTGCAAATGTCAGTGTTGCTTCTGGCAGTGGGGCTGGTTTTATGAGTGAAACAGCTTTGATCAGCAGCATCCACCTAGAGGATAAAACTCAAACCATATCCTCAGTTAAGACCTCTGGGACCTTGTCAGGCCTGATCAGACCAGTGAATAAGGATGTCCTGAGCAATAATATACATCAGCAGGTAAAAAAAAGTATGCAACATCTGAATCTTTTTTATTTATTCTGTATTTATATCGCTGCATTTTGTATGAGGATCAGGCTAGTCAGGACCTGAGACACACTTTAGGAGCTCTAAAAGGAAACTTGGCATCTGGAGGACAGTCAAATGAGCAGGTACAGGCAAACTATTCCTGAATAATGAAAACATCAAAGCAGTCATTCTGAATACATGTGATTTTCTATGTATCAATCTGCCTTCTTCCTGTTGAAATGTTATTGAAGAGTTGTTGATAGTACACATTGGGTCACATTGGTCTTTTGGTTTGTCTACAGTTAATCTTATGCAACTTGGTAGAATGCCTGTCTTTACTACATGTTTTGAGATGAAGTATTTACTATAGGTTAGCTTGGATATTCATTCAACATGTGTTTACTAGAGGGTTTTCAATTTTGTTTATACCCTTCTAATTCTTGATATGTTTTGCTTCATCTCCATTTATTTATTTTCATGATGAAGTTTTGCATTTATGCAGAGACTTTTATCTACTGCTGTTCAATTCCAGGCTGGGAGCAATGTGGAGAATTTTAGATCTTCTGTATTTCCTTCCCAGCAGTTGTCTGGTGGAGTAAAACCATTTTATCCAAATGCTGGAATGCACATTGACAATGTTTGGATTCAAACAACTCAGATGAATGAGACAATGCAGCTGGGCAACACACCTTACTACACACAGCTTCCAGGATATAGCACTGAAGTTGTAGGGAGCCGTTATGAACCTGAAGGCTTGCAGATGTCCGGGTACCTGTCTGGTTTTGAGCCTGGCATTGAGTCAATAAACCAAAGAAGTACAGTAACAGTAACAGGACAGCCTCCTGGTAGACACAAGGAAGGAAATTTCCAGAGTTCGGTGAGACGACAATCTTTCCCACCTTCAAGTTACAAGAAATGAGAGTACATACCAGTAGCAGTAGCTGCCCTGATGTACAGCAGAAGCCAGAAGGGATGGAAAAGATGAGCCCCTGGCACTGATGTTTTTTTGTGCAGACATTGACTGTGTAGAGAACAAAGACTTGGGGGTGTTTTACTTGCCCTCTGAATGCCCTTTGGATTTTTGGCATTCGGTTAACTGAAAGGTGAGAAACCCATTATTGACTGTAGATGCAGGGTATCTGAAGTGCCATCTCACTGCCCATTGGCTCATGTAATGGAAGGACGGGACTAACAAACAAGTTCTGGTTCAATGGTGAATACTGGAATCGCACAAAAAAAATACTGTGATACTGATATTGGTACAGTGTAACACCATCAATTCAAAGACTAAGAAACAAACAGCTAGCTTTGTTCTGTCCTTTCTCCCTTATTATGCTATGTCTTTTTTTTCTGTATATTTCTTTACGTGCGCTTCGTTATGGAACTTTTGATTTCTATCAACGTGTAATCGTATAGCTGCCCAGGGCGTGTGGATATATTGGTTAGGAAAGTACTCATTCCCTCAGTTCCAAATTAGTAGGCATATACTAGTTCTTAAAATCCTGTTTGAGATTAGAGGAGGCACAACTAATCTCAGTTTTTTTTTCTTCATTTTGGTCAAAAGTAGCCCTACAACTTAGTAATAGGGTCTGATTGGTTGGTTACACAAACTTAGTAATGCATTAAGGGTCTGATTGGTTGTTTGCACTCATGCAAGCCTATATTAGGTTTTATATATGAAGCGTAGCCTAAGCTTTCAAAAATTGACCGGCTTTGGTTTGCTTGTATTACACATTTGCACTTGAAAGATTGTATTTGTTTAGTTACTGCATTATTTAGGGGTTTAGTTGTTAGAGTAATGGTTTTTCTATCGTAATACAAAAAACAAGATTTTAAGTCGGTTTACCAAACTATTAGAGGTGCTATAGCAAAAGCCCCAATAGTAGACCTCTCATTTCTCGTTCACATTAGCGGCTTCTTATTTGGTTTACTTTTTTATTTTGTTTCTCTTGCCGCCTCCCGGCAGGCCTGAATAAGCAAAATAGTTTTCTTCTGTCTTCATTTTTTTTTCCTTGTGCGATGTCTTGCATCCTGAATCAGTAGCAAATGCACTTGTATTGGGCTGGTAGCACCTGAGCACAAGTCTGCTTACTCCTAGATTTTTTTTAACACTAAAATAACTAATTTTAAATTTAATACTGTTTAATTTTTTCTTCATTTTTTGTCGCACCTATTGCGATGTCCCCATGCATGGTGGCGCGGCGAGATTTCGTTGTCAGTACTTTCCTATTGATTTCTTTATGCACAAAGGAGGGATGATTTTGTATATGGGCCATCTGTGGTTATATTGCCCAGTGAGGCAAGCGTCGGGGTTACCACTAACTCTAGCGAGGTTCATTTGTCCGAAGCACTCAGTCTGAGAGTGCTTGAAGTGCGTACTCCTACATGTCATCTGAATAAGCAGGTGAGATGCTATTTGCTTTATTAGTCTATGATGAGTGAAGCTTCGATCAAGGTGGGGAGCTCAGCCGGTTGGGGCTGAGAAAATCCAGATACGGGTCAAATGAAACCAGTGTCCGATTGGCCATTGACTGAACTCTCTCAAAACCGTATTTTTAGCGCATCACTCTCGCCATGCTGCTTGCTATAGTATAGTTTTTGGTAACCCTAACCAACTTTACTCAGAGGATGGTCGTGGACGAGCGGTAGGCAAAAAACAACTCCCCTTTTTTTCGGCTCAGCCGCGGCGGATCCAAAGATCGACTTCCGGTAATGGAGAGCCCTCAGTCTCTTATTTACTAGTACGATCCGTTGATCCATTGTACTAGCGCAATGAGTCTTTCAGATTTGCCTCACATAAAAGTTATTATCCGGACATGGCAACGCCTGTTCCAACAAAGTTTAAGTATGCGCTTTTTCAAGATTTTTTCTCGCACGAGGACAGAAGCCCCAGAAAAGAAATTTAGAAGAAGTTAGTTTCATTTTTCCGATTTTATCAAATGATGTAACTTTGTTATCAGATGAATGAAAGCTTGCCTGAAGGCATTTAAAAAAACAACAACAAGAAGAAGTCCACGCTGCAGAACAAGATCACACCTCTGTGCAAACAACCCTCTGAATCTCTGATGAAGTTTGAACCATATATGAAAATGAAATGGAATGGAATAGAGCTATAACCAGATCCTACCCAAACCAAGTTACTTGGCTGAAATATAACCTTTCAAAATAAAAAATGAAAAAAAGACTTGGCCGAAATGTAAAAAAAATCTACTCCAGATTTGCAAACTGAATTCGAGAAAATGAAATCAAATGAATTCAATCCACGGCACTCAAGTTGTTTGCAACTTGCCATGCTGCAGAACCCGTAGCGGAGACTTCCGGAACAGCGAGCAGGTCCACGCCCACCGCAGAGTTCCAACAGGCGTTTCAAGATCAATTCCGCACGAGGACAGAAGCAAGAAACAAGAAGAAGTTAGTTTAGTTCCGATTTTATCAAAAGATGTTTTGTTTTGATGAATACTTGCCTGAAGGCATTTAAAAAACAACAACAAGAAGAAGAACACGCTGCAGAACAAGATCACACCTCTGTGCAAACAACCCTCTGAATCTCTGATGAAGTTTGAACCATATATGAAAATGAAATGGAATGGAATAGAGCTATAACCAGATCCTACCCAAACCAAGTTACTTGGCTGAAATATAACCTTTTAAAAAGAAAAGACTTGGCCGAAATCTACTCCAGATTTGCAACCTGAATTCTGAAATCTGAATTCAATCACGGCACTCAAGTTGGTTGCAACTTGCAGGCAGAGGCAGCCGGAACCGCGGTCGGTCCACGCCCACCGCAGAGACATTTCCAGCAGAGCATTTCATTTCACTGCCGAGCGGGCCCACCAACCAACCCATCATCAGTAGGCAGCACCAACCCCGCAAGTGACACCTCCCCTTCCCAATCAACTTTTTTTTTTGAGCTTCCCAACCAACTCCTATATAGATCTCGTCCCGTTCCCTTTCCCATTTCCGCACCACCCAGCCGGCCCAAGCCCAAAACCCTTTCCTCTCCTCCCCTCCCCACGATGGCCGCCGCCGCCGCAACCACGCCGCACTCCCTCCTCCTCCAGCCGCGCGGCGAGCCCGGCCGCGCCGTCGAGGGCGGCCGCCACTTCCTCCTCACTCCGCCTCTTGGCCCGTGCCGCCAGGATCTCGTGCGCGGCGGTGGCGGCGCCGTCCCCGGCCGCCGCGGCGGCGGCGGACGAGGCGGAGCGCGGCGTCTACAACTTCGCGGCGGGGCCCGCGACGCTGCCGCTCTCCGTCCTCAAGCGGGCGCAGGCGGAGCTGGTGGACTACCACGGCTCCGGGATGAGCATCATGGAGATGAGCCACCGCGGGAAGGAGTTCGACGCCGCCATCAAGAAGGCCGAGGCCGACCTGCGCGCGCTCCTCGCGGTGCCCGACACCCACGCCGTGCTCTTCCTCCAGGGCGGCGCCACCACGCAGTTCGCCGCCGTGCCGCTCAACCTCTGCGCGGGGCCCTCCGACCCCGCCGACTTCGTCGTGTCCGGCTCCTGGAGCGATAAGGCCTTCAAGGAGGCCAAGAAGTTCTCCGCCGCCTCCGTCGCCTGGTCGGGCAAGGACGGCAAGTACACCGCGCTCCCGCCCTTCGACGCCATCAAGCAGAACCCCGAGGCCAGGTTCCTCCACATCTGCTCCAACGAGACCATCCACGGCGTCGAGTTCAAGGACTACCCGGAGCCCCGCAACAAGTCGGGCATCCTCGTCGCCGACATGTCCTCCAACTTCTGCTCCAAGCCCGTCGACGTCTCCCGCTTCGGCGTCATCTACGCCGGCGCGCAGAAGAACGTCGGGCCCTCGGGCGTCACCGTAGCCATCGTGCGCAAGGACCTCATCGGCGCCGCGCAGCCCATCACGCCCGTCATGCTCGACTTCAAGACGCACGCCGACAACGCCTCCCTCTACAACACCCCGCCCTGCTTCGCCATCTACATCTGCGGCCTCGTCTTCGAGGACCTGCTCGCGCAGGGCGGCCTCGCCGAGGTCGAGAAGAAGAACGCGCACAAGGCCGGCATCCTCTACGACACCATCGATGCCAGCGGCGGGTACTACGTCTGCCCCGTCGACAAGTCCGTGCGGTCGCACATGAACGTGCCCTTCACCCTGGCGAAGGGGCCGGACTTCGAGAAGCAGTTCATCGCCGAGGCAGCCAAGGAGGGCATGGTGCAGCTCAAGGGGCACAGGTCGGTCGGTGGCGTCCGCGCCTCCATCTACAATGCCATGCCGCTCGCAGGGGTGGAGAAGCTTGTCGCCTTCATGAAGGATTTCCAAGCTAGGAACCCTTGATTGGCTTGTGCTTATGATCATTTGGTATTGCTGCTCTTTAGCAGTATGTTTCGTTCTTTCTTCATAGCATAAGTTAGCTCTGTGCAAGAGCTGCTTTGCTTTACGCATCTTGGATGTATCTGTAGTATTAGTACCATAACAGCTACCCAGCTGCTGTATTTTGCAATGTTCTTTTTCACTTTTATTAAGTGTCCATGGAATTTCTTTTCTATGGCGCACCATTGTAGTTGGAATGTGTTTTGCTGAGAATAAGGTAGGTGGTCAATTGCCTCACTTCGATCGACAGCAGGTGACGCTGCTATATCATTCACACTTGTCAGTGCTTATAAAACACTAATTTGAAGGTTGTTTGGTTTTTGCCTCCAAACAAAGCAAATTTTGTTGGTTTCTTCTTTTCTTATCATTCAGAGACAGAATTCTGCTGAAATTTGATGTCATACTTCAGCATCCGGTGTATGTATCCATTGTTGTTTTCAGATAGGTTGGTCCATGTTGGTGACTAAGCACAGACCCTTGCATGTATTTTTGCTGGTTCTTGTGTCGTTTTCTTGACTAATGATCCATTTAAGCTGATACCAAAAACAGATGTGCGGTGTGACATTGTATCAAATTGCACGTTGGGTAAACATTGTGTGCCATAGCACAAGCTTAAGGTCAACTGTTGGTATTTCCAAAAGACAAGATAATCAACCCGTTCGCTGGTTGGTTTCTACGCTGATAAGCCTGGCTGGTGTTGGTTTGTTGTGAGAGAAAAATACGGTACTATGGCTGATAAGCCCTGGCTGAAACCAACAAACGAACATGCTAAATGGTTTGACTCGAATCAGTCTAAATTCGAAAAGCAGCATGCGTTCTTTTCCCCAAGATTGCAAAATCAGTTTCGGTACTAATTCTCCGATTGATGATTTTTTCTTTTCTAATTCAAGTTACTACAATCAAGTTGAGCGGCTAGTTACGCCATATTATTCTCTTTTAGGGCTTGTTTGGAATGGAGGATTTCCAAAGGAATGAATTCCATAGGAATGTTTCCTCAACTTGCTGTTTGGAACAAAAAAAAACCTGCATTCCTTTCCAAAGGAAAGATTAACTGTGCTTCACAAAACGTAGGAAAAAAGCATCCAAAGAAACCTAAAGGAAAAATTCCTACAATGTTTTGTCAAGTTCTCAAGCATGGAACCTGCTTCTTGGGCACATGTGGCATTTTTGTTTTCCTATGATCCAAACACCCCAAAAGTTTTTATTCCTGTGTTTTCAAATCCCATAGTTTTCTACTTTTTGCTCTATTCTATTCTTGTGGTTTTTCTCATTCCTTTGTTTTGTATTTCTGTGTTCCAAACAGACACTTAACTAACCATCAGGATATTTATAAAGAGACGTGCAGAATCTGAAGGCCAGCCATAGTAGAGTGTTTATTTTTCTGATCCTATGGGTGGACCATCAGTAAACCTGTGGACACAGCCACTTGGAAGTCGTCTGCCATCCATGATTCATGTCATTGGAGTCTTCGTTTGGAATTGCTAATCTATTCAGCCGAGTGGGCGACAGCTCTCTGATCTTCTGATGCTAAAAGTGTGTTTGCACTTTGCACCTGCAATTCCGATGGAAGTGAATGGAAATTTTGTATGGAAGGGATGAACGGGTACCACTGCAAATTGCTGAAACTGCCGGTATTATCCTTGGCATTATAATGCATTCTGCCTCTGCAGTTCAACTTTCATGTTTGTAGCATTTTGGATTCCAGGTTAAAAAAAGAGGAAACCCACACTTCCCTGTATCTGATGCTATTATACTACTCCCTCCGTTCCAAATTATAAGTCGCTTTTGATTTTTTTTGTACATCTATTTTGCTATGTATCTACATATAACATATGTCTAGATACATAGCAAAATCGATGTATCAAAAAAGTCAAAACAACTTATAATTTGGAACAGAGAAAGTAATATTTATTTGTCAAAGATTCATTTAGGGTTTGGACCGATTCAGGCCAGTTTGGAACGGAGGCTTTTCCTTTTCATAGGAATTTTGGAGGAATCAAGTTCCTCCATTTTGCTGACGTCATTGTGTGTTCGGAATGGAGGATTACATCTTTCCTTTCCTGTGGAAAGGTTTGCCTTCTTTCACAAAACACAGGAAAAGAAACATCCGGTTTGAGCTCAATTTTTCAATAAAACCCGAGGTGAGTGATTGTGTAGGGGAGAGAGAAATAACAGGACTACAGGAGCTTATATACCAAAAACATATGTGCAGTGTGATCCAGTTTCAGATTGCACGTTTGATAATCCAAATAATAGGATTATGTCTTGACTTAATAATCAGTATAAATCAGGATAGTAGCATGTTCTTGTTTTTTCTTTTATTTTCTTTTTTTCCCCCTAAAACACTGCAAAATCTGCTGTAGTGCTACACTGCTACTGTTCTTTTTTAAAAGCAATGCTTATACTCCTCCGGCCCGGACCACGTCACCGGCCAATTAACTCCCTTCCCCTTCCGAGGCCCAGCCCACACTCCACCCTCAAACGGCAGCCGCCAAAGTGGGCGTGGCCCAACGAGAACGCGAGTTAACCGCTGCCCGCTGCGTAAATCGCAAGCAGAGCACACACGGAGGCAGTCCGCTTGAAAGTCAAGCCAAACTGCTCTCGCACGCGCAGTATTAAACCCTTGCCAAATCAACAGGAGAAAGGAGGAAAAACGCGAACCGACTAGCCGCTCTGTTTCTCCTCCTCCCCTGATTGCTCTCGATCTGCCAGCGCGCGGCGCGATGGCCGACAAGGCGGCGTCCCCGGAGAAGAAGTCGTGGGCCGACGTCGAGGAAGAGGAGGAGGCCAAGGCCAAGGCGGCCGCGGAAGCGGAAGCGGCGGCGGCGGCGTCCTCTTCCTCCACCACTGAGCCGACGGTGGAGGAGCAGGCCAAGCAGATCGAGGCGCTCTCTCTCGCCCCGGCGGTGGAGGACGCCGCAGGCGAAGAGGGTCCGCCCCTCCTCGATGACTCCGATGACTCGCAAATCCAAGCCGTACGCTCCCGTTCCCCTCCCCACTTCCGCCAGCGCCGACGCTAGCCCTAACCAGTCTCGCTTGCCTCGGGCTGCTGATTGATTGATGTGATTTCGATTTGGCTTCGCTCCAGGTGACTTCGGGTGGCACGGTGTACGAGTCGGCCACCATGTTCGAGGATCTGAAGCTGTCTCCCGAGCTGCTCAAGGGGCTGCACGACGAGATGGGGTTCAGCCGCCCAAGCAAGATCCAGGCGATCACCCTGCCCATGATCCTCACGCCGCCCTACAAGGACCTCGTCGCGCAGGCGCACAACGGCTCTGGAAAGACCACCTGTTTCGTCCTCGGTATGCTCAGCCGCGTCGACCAGCAACGCAAGATACCCCAGGCTATCTGCATTTGCCCCACTAGGGAGCTCGCGCAGCAGGTCATAACTTAAGACTCACCGTTCTTGTACTATGCTATCGTATCATATGGGTGGAGATGGCATTATCCCTGATTATTATTGGATGAAGCTCTGTTGTTAATGGTGCTGAGTTTGCTTCATTCAACTGTGCAGAATAAGGCAGTTCTCATGAGGATGGGCAAGTTTACTGGCATTACATGTGCCTGTGCAATCCCGCCAGCTCAAAAAGACTATATGCCGATCTCTAAAATGGCTCCGATTACTGACCAGATTGTTATTGGCACATCTGGTACGCTCATCAAATGGATTACCCATAAGAAGCTGGCCACAAGGGATATCAAGATACTTGTGTTTGATGAGGCGGATCATATGCTTGCTGAGGTTTGTTTGATTTCAATTCTTGTCTTGTTATCATAACAATGCCTAGGGTTGTCAGTATTTGGAAGGGCACCTTACTGTTAGTCTCTTTTGGCATGGTATTTGAGTTACTATATGCTGTAAGGAGCAATGCGTCAAGAAACTTGTTAAGCTTCTCTGACTACCCTTGGCAGTCACATTACAACCAACTGATTAAGTGATTATTAACCAGAGTAGACAAAAGCAATGCACTTGTATACAATGAATCACAACCGACTGATTAAGTGGTTATTAACCAGAGTAGAGGAACGCTATGCATTTTATATACTTTCCGCGATGTTATGCCTTTCCCAAACATCAAACAGATATTGTTGATGCACGCTCACAGTAGGGACGGGTTATTTTCATCATGTCTAGATGCAAACCATTAGTTTAATGTTAGTTAGCAACGCAGAGTAACGATTTGTTTTTTAAACCTTTACAACTCCAAGTAATGCATAGCATATACTACATTGCTACCAAACAACTTTTGGTCTAGTAACATGCAGTACATTCTAGTTCCAAGTACACTGAGAAGGAGAAAAAGGGTTTCTATTTCCTTATTGGTAGAATGCCCGCAGGTCGAGTTTTTTCATTGCTAGAATGATTTTAGCCTTTCCAGCTTTTATATGTTCTCTAAATCGCAAACTAATGTCTATGTCTTCTACTTTATTTCTGGCATGATAATTCTTTTTATAACTGGAGTTCACAAATTGGTTCGTTGCTCATGACATCTTGCCCTTGATTTTTTTTTGTCCATGGCCATGCAGCTTATTTTATCATTGAAGCTAGTCTTTGTAAATCCATGAGTTGTTTTCTTACAGTGGTGAATTCCTTGCAGGATGGCTTTAGGAGTGATTCTGAAAGGATGATGAGGGATATACAAAGAAGCGCTGGTGGTTGTCAGGTAATTTTCCTTTGCCTCTTTAACTTTTTTCTTATCACATGAAAAAGCTTGCTAAGAGGATATCCGGGAGATGTTGTGAGAAACAATCTTGATCTAGGGAACAACCTTTTTCCTAATGATGGAAACAAGGCTTATTATTTGAAAAATCTCATCCCTGAATTCAGTCCATTCACTGTAGGTGTGGAATCAATCAATGATGACATTAATTTCTTTTAAAAAACTGTGCATGCATTCGTCATTTGTTATGTTACTACTTACTGGATGTATCTTTGTTAGATACTTGGGTCTTATGTAATGTCTTATTGGCGGATTCCTGTTGCTAAATTATGCATTCACTTCAGTTTTGAACTAAACCTATATTGGATGAAAATCGGAGCTTCTCATAACTATTCGTATATCCTGCCTGGCCATACAGCGACAATGTCTTGTTGCGACAATGTCTTGTTGACCTGATGTGTTTGTCGAACTATTTTTCATATTTTAATTCTATTTTTGCCAGGTGCTTCTCTTTTCTGCGACCTTCAATGAGAGGGTGAAGGATTTTGTTACAAAGGTCATTAGGGATGGAAATCAGATATTCGTGAAGAAGGAAGAGCTTACTTTGGAAAAAGTAAAGCAATACAAAGTTCAAGTCCCTGATGAATCAGCAAAAATAGAGGTTATAAGGGACAAGATATTTGAATTTGGACAGAAAGTTGGCCAGGTTATCATATTTGTTAGAACAAAGCAAAGTACTAAGAATGTTCACAATGCTTTGACGAGGGAGGACTATGTTTGCTCCTCAATTCAAGGATCCCTTGACCAATCAGAGAGGGAAAAGATAATACAGGAATTCAAAGATGGCTACACCAAGGTTCTTATATCAACTGATGTTCTTGCTCGAGGTTTTGACCAAGCACAGGTACTATTTGTGTGGCATTTTGCTTTACACTTCATGAAGTACAAGTTTTTCACCTTCTAATTTTGTTGTTTTCGAGAATTTGCTTTACACTTTATGAAGTACAAATTTTTCACCTTCTAATTTTGTTGTTTTTGAAAGGTTAACCTGGTTATCAACTACGACATGCCAATCAAATATGGTACAAGAGATGAACCTGATTATGAGGTGTACTTGCACAGAATTGGCAGAGCTGGGCGCTTTGGCCGGAAAGGTGAAATTTGGATCTATGGTTCCTTCTAGAATTGTATTACATGTTTAGTAGCACCGGTTTTGCATTAAATGAATAAGTCAGTGTCACAGGAAGCAACTAGGTATTGTGATCCACATTGTGGCAAATAATAGTGGTGGTATTATTAGGAATGAAATGAATTGGGGATCATGCTGTCGGAATATTGGATTGAACCTGTGCCCCCCATATTAGGTGACCATGCTGCTTTTATCAAGCATAGTGTCTGTTTGTAGCCTTGAGCTTGAATTTTCACCCGGATGCAAATCCCTTTGAATTCTTTTTTATAAAGTTTAATCAAGAAATTTAGATGTTTTTTATGATAAGATGGAAAAGGCCCTTTAATCTGTTTAATAAGAAAACAAATAACAAGACTTTTCTACTTGACTAGGTTTACTATTTTGTATAGTATATTAATGTTGCTAACTTGGAATTGTTGCTGGTGACAGGTGCTGTGTTCAACTTGTTGTGTGGTCCAACAGATAATGTTGTGATGAAGAAGATCGAGGACTATTTCCAGCACAGTGTACCTGAGGTGTGTAACTGAAACTTGTGCGTGCTTTTATCTTGTGCTCTTATGCGTAAACTTACTGTATACTTACTACTATGTTTGTTAATTTTAGGTTCGGAATTGGCAACGTGAAGAAGATTTTGAGGCTGCTCTTAAGGATGCAGGTTTACTTTAAGTAACCACCGAAACTTGTGGTGAGCAGCACTCTCCAGCCCAGGACAATTCACCAGTGATTTTTTGCTGAGCCTGCTGCACAACGTTATTGTGCTCTTCTGCTCATCCTCTTAGCAGCACCGATTTTCACGGGTGATTTTTTGCTGAGCCTGCTGCACAACGTTACTGTGCTCTTCTGCTCATCATGTTATCAGCACTGAGTGTTTTGCAGCAGAGTTTTGTGGATTATGTTAAATGACTAGGACAATTATGGTGTTATGAGCTTATATGAAACAGAGGGTTGTTAAAAGGTGCTTCTTTGCCAATCTGCTTGTAGCGCAGTTATGAGCATTACCATTTGAAACTGTAAATCTTGTTATTAAAGAGTTAACTGTCGAGATGCGTGCGTTACGATCTTTTTTACAGTGATTGTTTAAAGAAAATGTATCATCAATGTACACTTAAGATGAGTCTTCGATCAAATTTTGCTTTCGTTTCCTGTGCTCCATCCCGCGTCATGTGACAAGCGGTGGAGCCGGCTTAATGGCAGAAATGGCTCACACGGACACGCCGTCGGACACTGCTGGGCGGAGGCGGAGTCCCGTAGGCCGCCGCTCGTGCTAACGAGCTATGCCGTGGCATAGCCATGTGACCGTCGCTGGCCAGTACAAGCTGCTTCCCACGGAAAGAATTATCTGTATTAATCTATCTCACTGGAGACCGGGGCCCATTAACATGTATACGATAATGTACACATGGAGATGCCATTCGATTCTGTAATTCCGTTCACCCAAAAGAAGAAAAAAAGTTACAAGTTGTCATGCTCGATGACCTGTGCCGCCTTCCACTCCTCGCCTGGGTTGACGACGACGGGCACCAACATGGACGCCATCCCCGTGCACAGGAAGTAGTCCTTGCCGAACTTCTCGTACATGCCTCCCGGGCTGCACAGGTACATGTCGTCGAACCCCATCCTCACCAGCCTGAACCCGAGCCCGCTATACTGCAGATTCACGGCAGCAAACGTTGTGATTCAGTATCGCGAGAGAGGATGGATAATCTGCATGTTGAATTGTTGTTGATGATGATGAGGACCAGAGAAAGAACGTGCGCTCGATCGAACCTGATCGATGGTGGTGAACTTGGACGGCGCGGTGCTGTAGACGCGCTTCTTCCTCTCCTCCGGCGGCGCCGCGTACACCCGGCTCACCTTCTTCTTGAGCACGGTGTAGAGGTCCTCCTCGACGGTCCAGACGCCCTGGCGCGGCTCCTCGCCGCCGCCGCTGAACCAGCCGGGGTCCTCCCGCATCATGGCCTCCGCCGGGGACAGGAGGCTGAAGGCGGCGGCCGGCGGCGGCTGGGAGCAGTAGGGGCAGCCACGGAGGCCCTCCACGGCCGTGCCGCCTCGCTTGTCGAACTTGATGTGGCTCAGCACCGCGCCCGTCAGCTCCACCGGCTTGCTGCCCGTATTCCGGACGATCACCGCCGTCGCCATGCTCACCCCGTACAGCGTCACCACGTACGAGATGTCCAGCTTCCCCTTGGTGCACCCAAGCTCAACCTGAAATATGTTTCACGGTAGTGCTTCGCATATCGTTTTTTTTTTTCAGGAGAAAAGTACCAAAAGAAGAGAAAAATGCACCTGCACGGCGTCGTAGGAGTCGGAGTCGGCGTCCCTGACGGTCCATTCGGCGCCGTCGACCAGCGACCACTGGGCGGCGATGCCCGCGCCGCCGGACGAGGACGACGCCTCGTTGAGGACGAGGCCGACGCCGCCCTTGCCCGCCACGGTGTACAGCACCTCCCGGCACCCGCCGTCCTTCCAGTACACCTTGGGTTTGTAGGACGTGACGAGGCCGTCGCCGAGGCGGAGGTGCAGCGAGCTGCCGTTCCGCACGCTGAGCTCCGCGGTGGGAGCTCCGTCGGCCGGATCGGCCACGAACCGCAGGCCCTTCCGCCCGAACGACTCCTCCAGGGACTGCGCGGTCGTCGCCGTCGCCGCCGCCGGGGCCGCGGAGGCGCGCAAGGCGGTGCTGGCCCGGCGTGCGCAGGACGGGAGGTGCAGCGGGAGCACGGAGGAGGTGGCCATTGGGGCGGGAGTGGGAGTGAGGAGAGTGTGATGAGGGGGATGGCAGAGGAGGATCAGAGCCCTCTCCAGACGCGGGGCGGCGTTCACCGCAGCCTCATATCCTGGAGCCTCCGGATAGATGACACTTTCAACTTTCTCCCTGTCGCCTCCTTCCTTCGTTCTCGCGCTTTTTCGTGCTCTTTTCCCCTCTTCGGTAGAGATGCTATGTATTATACGCCAATGTAAAAAGAAATTGTTATATTTCGCGTGCATGAATTTTAGATGAATCTTATACAATAATTCAAAAGATAACTCTTAAGAGACATTTTTAGAGAGAGAGTTCAGTGTATGGAGGCGCGGAAAAGGTCCTAGGGAGTAGGGACCCGTACTCGCGAGACAGTCGTCTCCGGCCTCTGCCTAGGGCCCTCTTATTCTTCTCCGGCGAGTTCGCCGACGGTAAGGAATAGGGGACCCTTCTCTCATTTACAGCAGTTTCCTTATCTAGTTTACTTTGGTTTAGTTCAAACAATTCTACTAACGAAATCATATAATTTTTTGTTGGATGTTTGTTATCTATGGTGACTTTGGTGATGACCACGTTGAGGTCGTCATTGCAAGCCTCAATTTCATCGCAGGAGGTTAATTTGTGGACATTATCTATAAGTAAAGAGGTGCTCCAAATCATCGGCCTCATCGTTGATGGTGACAAAGCAGAAATCAAACATCCAAAAATGACGAATAAGGTTAGAGGTGTTGAATCTGATACCTATGGTGTTCCTAATGATTTTAACTATCAATGTTATTTCATCGCTTTTGATGTGTTTTGAATGGGTTCCGAAACATTGGATCTTGCAACATATCCAATGTTCTAGGGTTGACCATATAACTTTGGCATAAGGACTGTACTTTGCTTTCGGTGTTCAACAAAACTTTGCTAATTTGAAGCATGTCTACATCGAGGAAATTCAGTGGGAAAGAAGATAGGAGAATTTAGATACATTGTATCGATTTTATTTTATATTTTTCATGTGTAATTTGAAATGTACCGTGTGAAGTTTTAATATATTCCCCCTTCACTTAAAAAACTCTTAAGAGATATTTCATAATATTTTTTATAGTTAAACAATGACAAAATTATCTATCATCTAAACAACGATTAAAAAATCAGATACCTCATATAAGAAAAGTGAGAGAGAACAAAAATGTGGCCGTGTGTCACAGCTCACAAGTGTATAGCTTAAGAATGTGGAAGCACAGCAGATATTTGCAAAGTGTGCTTGTATGCAACTCCGCGGATAGGATATTTATACAATATTATCAGAAAATCAATCAAAAAGGTCAGGATGGCCGAGTGGTCTAAGGCGCCAGACTCAAGTTCTGGTCCTCTAACGAGGGCGTGGGTTCAAATCCCACTTCTGACATAAATTTTTAATGTTTTTCTTCTTTTTTTAGTTTTTTTTTTTTTTGCATCTGAGACAAAAGTGTCACAACATAAAAACTTCTTTTTCTCCTTTTTTCTGTAGAAGTTTTACAGTGCTTTCACATTGCAAAATTTTGCACAGACAAAAGTGTCGCAACATAAAAAAAAAAATCCCCTGGAGTTCTATAGTGCTTTAATATTGCAAAACTTTGTAGAGACAAATTGCATTTGAGACTAAAGTGTGACAACATAAAAACTACTAGGTTGCAATCCTTCCCTGCTCGCTGTGCGCAACCCTATATAAAAATCGGCGTTCTCGACAATCAAAAGTGTTTGTCCGGACAAGTCGGAGCGTTCGAGAAGGGGGGCACTTTTTGCGATTCAGCTCCTGATTTCTCTCTATTGTTCACCAAAGTGTTCGGTAAGGCTTCTCTCGCTCGTCCACAGAAGTTGTTGCCGGAGCCAAAGCCGTGCTAAACAGACCCTACTTCTCTTGCAAGCGTGTTCGGCTGAGCAAGTTCGGCTTGTTTTTCTATAATAAAATTTCAGCGTAAACAGTGTTTCCAGCATAAACAGTGTCATGTTTCATCCCAGCCGAACAATCATCAGTAACCTGCACCTGCTACTTGTAGCACAAATGTGTTTCCTACTTTGACACGCCCCAATTTCTGTCACCAAATTGATGGTCATGAATTTGGGCAACTTTACAGAGGTGATGAATTAGGACAACTTTAGAAAGGTGGCTAATGCAGAGTGCCAAGCCAAATTAAGCAAAGCAGACTACGGCAAAAAGCGGCCCTTTTGCTTCGTCATCTTTGCAACAACTCCCTAGTCCCCACTAGCCCAATGCGGCGGTGGTCTAGTGGAGCACCGAACCGAATCCAGCGGCCGAGCACCATTCACCATCACCAGACGATGGACGGATAGAGAAGAGAGTCCGCAATAATCAAACCGGAAAAGGAAAGGGGAAAAGAAAAGAAAAGCTCCAATCTAACCCACTTTCATTAAGATCCACTCAATATAACGACGAACAGAACAGGGTATACTCGACCCCGATGACGCAACACACACCCAACCAGACGGCCTTCGCAAATCCTTTTGTCCAGCCACAGGTCTCTGGCATTCTGATACTACGGTAGAAAAGAGTCTTCGGGCTATAAGCAAACTGAAACGGGGAACACAGCGAAAAGAGAAACTAGGGAAAACGCTAGCAACTAGCCAACTGCTCTCCAGTAGCGATGAGATGGAGCAGCAACGCTCTTGGGGCCATGCTGCCCAGTTCCACAGCCTGCCTTGGTTGGTCACCAGTTCCCTTGTACCGCGCGCCTCAGTCGAGTCTTCAGGACATCCAACCTCGCTTGTGGCTAGCTATGGAGTATTGGTTAGGCGGTCGAGCTAACCGGTCTTGGCGACTCCGTTGGCAAGGATGGGTTTCTCTGTTGCTGTTTGGGCCACCTTTGCTGCATAGGAAACAGCAGGAGTGGTGGTGACTCCGTTGGCGAGGACGGGTTTCTCTGCGGGAGCCTTCACCGCCTTCACCTCTGCAGTGACGCCATTTGGTACATCAGACGGATTGGGCTTCCCGTTAGCAGCTTCCTGCTGTTGCTCGCTAGTGACAGAAATGGGGGTCCTACTATCCCAGACCTGGATGATTCAAGACAGTCAACCCACAGGCATTAGACGGGCAAGGTGATGAAATCTGCAGTTGATAAATAAAGGCATGTATTCGGAATTTCAAATGTACCTGCTTTTGGACCTGCTGCTGTTTCGACCTCTTATCCTGCATCAACTTCTGGCGGCTCTCATAGAAGGCAAAGTCATCCAGGATGGACGTCTTGCTGACATGATCCTTGAAGATCTTGAGCATCTGAAGGCCTTGTTCAAGGTGTATCTACATTGTCGTCAAAAGGGTAAAGTAAGGAGGCAAGATGGCAAGTTTTGCAATTCAGGAAACTTGAAAAAAACATGGATTATGCTTACCTCCTGAGTGTCACGGCTATTCGTGACAGGCTTGTTCTCATTGTTCTCTAGGATGATGTGCTTGAGAATATTGTTAGGCACGTCCTTGACAATGTGCCACTTAACAGAAAAGGAACCATTCCACTTGTCCTGTTGCCAATACTCCAGAGTTTTCTCAAAATCAACAGCACCAGTCATTTCAGCAACACCAACAAACTGACCACTTGTATTCACCTGAAATTTCATTGTGAATGGCATATCAGACAAAGAAAACTAACTTGACATTCATAATGAAATACCAAATGAGGAAAAGATCCTTACTGAGAAAAACAGGAATATAGGGCATGCAGAGCCCTTTGACTGTGCTTCTCGATAAGCAGCATCAAGCTTCTTGTTTCCATTGGTTGTGCTTGCCCAGACATTGTATTTTACACTCTTGTGGATGTCATCCTCGCTATACGATTTAATGACAAAGAACTTTGCAGCATCGTACTGAACAGGGAAGTCATCTCTATTGAACTGTGCTCTATCAGGCACGGCACTATCATTCTTGCTTTCACCAGAAGGAAGACTCTGCCCTTTCACAGCAATAGTGACAGTATGACCGTACAATTTCTGGTTCTTGAAACGGCCAGATCTAGGACCTCTGTTTAACTCGATTGTTCCATCCTGACTCTCATTGCCATAACCATAGTATCCACTACGGCCCCTAGGCCTGTACCTGTTATCCATACCAAGACCCCATCGACCATATATCCTGGAATCATAACCGTTACTCCCGTAGGGAAGACCAGTTTTTATTGAATTCCCATACTGGGTATAAGGTCGGGAGCTAGGGTACATCCTATTGGGATAAGTAGGAGCTGCTGATGTAGTTGTAGGTCTTCTGTTCTGCATACCCTGCTTGAAGACAATACAGAGAAAAAACATGAGTGAGCCTGCCAACAGATGTAATACACAGTCAAAGTATATCATCATAGTCAACTCAAATTATAAGGCAAAACCTAAAAGTTTGTAAGCTGCTCAATCAGAAAGCACATATTTCTTGCATTGACAGGCCCAGTCTGCCCTTGAAGTGTTAAAACACAAATTGAATTCTACACAACATTATTATGCTTCCTATCTGGTTAAACTAAGAGCCATGAATAAGCAATAACATTTATCCTATAGTGACTATGAAACAGTGGAGTCATTAGCCTCGAAGGGAACATGCATAAACAGAAGAAAAATACATAAATAACACAGCTGCATTTAATAAAAATATTATCAAGATAATTTCTCTGAGCTTACCATCTGCTGCGTGGTGGAGCTCTTGTTCTGATTTCTTGCTGAGGAACCATTCCCACTGAATGTTGAGGATGGATAATGATTAGTTGTAGTTGTTCTTTGCTGTCCAGTTGCGTAAGCAGAGCCATCATACCATGCAAAGTGTGCCCCTGTGCTGTCATACCCATATGTCGTGTCCAGGTAACCAGAAGAAGGAACTCCACCTAGCAAGGGCGCCCTATAAGTTCCATCAGGTCTCAGTGATGAATTTTGTTGGCTTGACGCAAGGGGTACAGTTCCACTGTTACTGTGAGCAGTACCATTTGGAATACTGTTAGCGGTTGTCTTGGCAGGATCTGCTTTAGCTGCTGGCTTTTCAGGATTATTAGAAGACTGGAGGTCGCTTTGAGTGGTAGAAGGAACTGGTGTAGGAGGCTGAAAATACGCAGTTGGATACTGGTAATGCTGCGCACCAAACATCTGACCATCAACCGTTGGAACTGGGGAAGTGGCAGGAGAGTATGCCCCATAAGGAGCATACCCATATCCATAAATATCTCCATATACTGCCTGCAAAAGTCCAAAAGAACCATTGAAATGGTTAATCATGATGTTTCCAAGAGTAGCATAAATATGAGAGACGCATCAGGTCCTGTTTGGATAGAGGAAAAAACCCTTCCAATCCATAACACGTTGGGAGGGAACTAGGGGAAAATTAGCTCATTTTCCGCTCCAGTCCAAATGGAATGGTAGCAATTAGGTCCAAACAACCTCACAAGGTACAAGATGCAGAATTTCAATGACAAGATGATAGTGGCAGACAAGAAAAACCACCTTTGCAACAAGAGGTAACAGTGCACAGAGCATAAGGAAAAGAGGGAACCAACCAAAGCAGAAACCACACCCCAAAAAGAGGGTGGACAGCTTTCCACTTATTACATGTCCAACAATAGACTCGACAGTAAAGGTATCAGTAGACAGTAGTAGCAAGCAATTTGACCATTCCAGCATTTCTACATTAAGAATAAGACATAGGATGCAAACAATCATGGGAAGCATCACATGACACATGAAGGGATAAGATCTTATAGGATAACTTACTGGGGCAATCTCCACTCCATCTGAATTTAGATATCTCGGATAATCATCCCACTCGCTCATGGAACTGTCGTAGCCTGCGAGACAAGGCAAGAACCAGACAATTCAGTTAGCAAATCACAGAACTCTCAAGAGCAACAAATAATTCAAATTATGTTATCATCAGACGCCACAAGGAATACAAAAGCAACAAACAGAAGAGGGCTCAAATACTGGCGCTAGCTTCGACATGATCACCACAAGCTCCTCACCTCCATAGTAATACGCTGGTAGATAGAACAGGTTGGGATCCATAAAGTCTTGAAGCACCGGCGTGATGGACCGCTCAGGCGGGATCGCCACGCTCAGTGGCTGGCTCGTCACGGCACCCTGCTGATTAAATAAACAGCAAGAATAAGCGATCGAATCAGCACAGATTATCTCGATTAAACCATCAACACGGACAAGATGAGAACCCATGAGAGCTTCTGCTTGTATCTCTACCTTCTTGGCAGCAGCAGCAGGCTCTGTTGCATCTGCCGCCGCCTTGGGCTGTGTATCCAGCGACAACTTCTGCAGCAGATCTGTGGTTTCTTCGTACAGCAGCAAACCGAAGAATTAAGGTGTAACAAGATTATTTCTAGATCCCAGAGGTCGCAAGCTACTAAATCCTGACGAGGAGTAGCAACAAAACAATTACAAAAGCATGGAAAAATATGTTTTTTTTTATCCCCGGTAGCTTGCAAGCAACAGTGAAAACAAACGTATGGATCTGTACAATTGAAGCGAACAAGGCAGAAGGACAGACAAAGAGCACTTGACACGGTACCGGCCGGCGCAGCCGCCATGGGAAGACAAAACCTTTAACCCCCAACGAAGCAGCCAAGGCAAAACCTTTGACCCCAACGACGCAAACGAAACCCTCGTAAAGCCAAAACCTTTGGCGCCCAGCAGCACAGAAATAAAGGATACGATCCGCGACAGGGACGGTGGCAGGAGCCGGAGCCGGAGCAGCAGCAGCCGGTGCCGGCGCGGCGGGCGCGGGTGCCGGGGGCGGCACGACGGCGGCCATGGCGCGAGACGAGCGAGATCCCAACGAACGAGGAGGCAGCGGCGAGATCCGAGAGCCCCCGACCGACCGACCGGCCCTTCTCCCCTCTTCCTCTCCTACGGATAGGTAGGCAGGTAGCACGAGCTTAAGCTCGGGGTAAGGAGGAGGGAGCGAGAGGAGGCGGCGGCGGCGGCGGGTAAGGGTGGGGGGAGGGAGGCGAGCCGCCACCAGAGGAGCAGCGCGGCGGCTAGCGGTAGCGGGGATAGTAGTACACTACTGGTACAGGGCTGTGAAGGGGAAAAGGGGAGGTTTTGGGTGGGGTGCGGGGGTCATATAGCACTAGCAGGCCGCAGGTGCCGGCTGGCTGCACCCGCGGATAGGAGGGGAGTTCGCCAGCCGCACGGCTCTCTCGCCCGCCTGCCTGCTCAGTGCTCGCTCGGCGTCCGCTTTGGATTCCCCTCCTCACGCCGCTCCATTTTTTTTTTTCTGTAAACTAATTTCGTCATGCTGCCTGCACTACTCCGCCGCGCCCTTTTCTTTTCTGGTTTCGTTCAGGCGAGTGATGGTCTATTGGTGGATTAGTTTAGTGGGTAATCGTGATCGCGGGTGCTGGGTTTGAAAGCTTCAGATCAGATCCTTTCCTTAGCCCGGTGGGTTTGGAGCCAGGCAGCCAGCCGACGAGGCCATTTTGATATTTCGGCTCATTTCGGCCGATTCAATAATGTTTTATGAGAAAGAATAAGCCGAAATAAATATAAGCCGGCTGTCTCAATCTTGTGCCTAACCTGGCGTTTAGCACAGGCCTTGTTTCATTTTGTCTACCGGAGTATATTCTTTTTTTTTTTTTACAAACCGTGTATAGTAAGGGTTACGTGTCCATGCCTATTTCTGGTGACAATCTGTCGCTAGTGGTGTACAGTGCACAGTTGTGGTGGCGAAGGGTGATTATGAATAACTCATGAATTGAATCATATATGAGCTCATCCATGTTGGTTGGCAACAGTAAATCGTGTGATGTAGCGGCCAGTTGCCGCGCGCGAGGCTGTCAATAATTGCGTGAGTCGTCGCCAGACCAGCCAGATCGTCGCTAGCGTTTGTGGAGTCCAGACTCCAGAGATAGATGCCAAACGCTCCAGCAGTTTCGCAGCGAACGGTATAGAAAAGGAGGGGAAGAAAAAAGAGCAGCGCATCGGACTGGACGGCTGCGGCGCGTCCGCGGTGCGGGCAGCGTGCCGCGCGCAGGCCGCCACGCACCGAGCCCAGCCGCCCAACAAGGGCCTTCCTCGGCCGTGAGCCGCCGGCGTCCACACGGCCCCTCCTTTCTTTTTTGATTTGGGGACGTTCTTTTTTTTCCCACTAGTTTTCTCCGTGCGTTTCCTCGCAGGCACATGGAGAAACCAAGTGAGGATAGGTCTCGCACGTGCAGCGCTTGCCCCGCTTGCCCTCTGCCTGCCTATCCCTACCAGGCGCAGGCGGGACGAACGGGATTGCGTCGTACGTGACCCAACCACACAGGCCCAGAGGAAAATCTGTTCTCTTTTTTTTTCTTGAACGGTAAGGAAAAATTGTTTAGATCGACAGAGCAGAACGGCAAAAAAAGAAAGAAACGGCATTCCTGATGAACAAAATCTGAATTGGTTGGATCTGGCCCGGCCGGTCGCGCGATTCCGCGGACGATTTCCCTTTCGCCTGCGTGAGATTCCGGCGCCGCGCGTGGACACGTCGCTGCGGCTCCGTGGCCGGGTCCGCGTCCCCGGCAGAAAATCGGATCGCGGAACGGTGGGATACACGTGGGTTTTCCTGCGAGGACCGCGATGGACCATCCAATTCCAAGGAGAGAGAAACGATCTAGTCTTGCATTGCAGTTGCAGGTGAGCCTAACGATCGTGATGCCTACATACGTACTCCGTACGTAGCTAGGGAGCCAGACGTGCTGGGCGTTTGTATTCTACGGCTCAGTACCTGGGGTCGCCCATTGTTAATTTTGTGGACAATATATCTCCACCGATAACCATATGAAATGGGGTCCACATGTGTAAAAAAAAAGATGGGTCAAAAATAATGGTCAGGATGGTCCTTGCACTTTTAGGGGTGATAGATTTATTTAGGAGAAGATGAGGAAATATTTGTAACCACCAAAGAAATGAGAGGCATTGACCGCTGTCGAATTAAGGAAAAAGCACAATAACCGCTTTTAGGGTATGTTTGGCATAGTTCCTCCTCAAGTGCTCTTTTGAAGGAGCTGGAGCGCTTCGGAAGAAGCCATAAATTACAGCTCCTCCTCTAGATCTCAAAATAGCTCTGGCTCCTATAATATTCACCAGAATACAGCTCATCCACCTAAAGTATTTGGTACAACTCCTTTGCCTCCTCCGCAGAAGTTAGAAGTGTTCGCCTGAACTACAATTTGACGGGCTGCAGCTGTATGCATAGTGCAATGTGAGAGAGATTACAACCATCCATCGCAGCTGCAGCGTTGTATGAATGTAGTTGAACACTTTCGCTAGTGTTGAAGTCGGAGTTGCACCAAACAAACCCTTAGAGCAACTCCAATTCCTAATTTCTAGGAATTAGAGACATTGGTGAAAAAATACCCCAAGAGTCTATTCAGTTGGATATCTAAACGTAGACATTCTCTGTTTCGGATTGCTCGCTAGCTAAAGATGAAGATCGAGGATAACTCTCTAGAGTGCACGTAAGATAAAAAAGTTGTTGGATGGTCCTCGCACTTTTAGGAGTGATAGATTTATTTAGGAGAAGATAAAATATTTGTAACCACCAAAGAAGGAAAAGATATTTCAAGTAAGGAAAAAGCACAATTTTACTCAAATGACTCTCTAAATGACGATTTAGGGAGTTAGTTTTAGAAATGATCTCATAGATGCTCTTAATATGATAGTTTTTTTAGGATAGATAGAGATATTAAGACCCTGTTTGGATTTGAGCAAATTATGAAAGCCCACTTCTATGAGCTAGCTAGGATCCAAACAAATACAACTTTTCGTCGGCTTATACAATCTAAGGGGTTCTAGATCTCACAATCGAGCAAGCTCAAGAACTCTGTTTTTTTTAGCTTCTAGATTCAACTTGACAATTCTGCCCCTCAAATTGACACAACGGCAAAAAAAAAATTCAAAGAATGAGGATAGTACAGTGATTTTACATTGAGAAGCAACCAATTTTAACTTTTGCAATCTATGGATCCAAATAGCCTATTAACATAGCTTTTATAATCCAACTTCTAGCTATCTAGCTTTTAAAATCCAGCGATCTCATAAGTATCCAACAAGTCCTTAAGAGGACTTTGGAGATGCTGTAGGGAGTAAGAAGTGCACGAGTTTGTATTCAGGTATTTCTGCACTGCCTGCCTTTGCGCCAAGAGAGGAGGCTGTACCTGACAAAAGCTACTGGCACTACAAATGGCGCTGCTCTTTTCTTTCGCCGATCCACGGGATCCGTCTGCCGACAGGAGGAACAGATCCGATCGACGCAGTGCAAATAACAGCGTAGTATGGCACGGCGCTGGCGAGATAACGATACCACACCCACCAAATCAAAGGGTGTGGGGCCTACTAGAATACTCCTATATACCATACAATACAGAGCATGTATAGATAAACAACACGTATATATACATATATATATAGTACTCTTCTTATTATATTAGAATATATAGCCTTTTGTTTTGGATGTACTCTCTCCGTCCACAAAAGAATACAATTCTCGTTTTTCAAAAAGTCAAACAGTTTTGAGCTTTGACAGGATATTTATATAAAAATGTATTAACATTTTTATACAAAATAAGTACCATTAGATTAGCCATAGAATATATTTTTATAATAAAATTATTTGAAGATATAAATGCTAATACTATTTACTATAGACTTAGTCAAAATTGAGTAAATTTGACTGATACAATTTTCATAATTGTATTAGACGAAGTATCATGTATCACCGCGGCTTTAGAAAAGTGGCGAAGGATGCGCACCTCACAGGGAGTCAGCGTCAGAGTGGTCGTTCCTGACAAGGACTAGAGATTCATATTCCTCCATCTCCATGGATGATTCATGATTGGATCTGGTATGCTGCATCCATCCTACCCGTTTTGGGCGTAGTCTATCCGGAGCTGGAAATTGCCCCCAGTTACAAGGCTTTTTACAGTCAATTTAGCATGATCTTACCTAGCACTACTAGTAGTATTGTTCTAGCAGTGGTGAGTAGGAGTGTGTTCCGTGCTGAAAACACTGAAAGTTGCACAAACTGAGAGTGATGGAGTTGCTCGGGTTGGCTATGTATGGCCTAGTATGGCTTTGCCGTGCCTTGCACAAATTCCCTTCCTCCTGGCGTCCCCAAACTGAGGTCTCGGAAGGAGCACAAATCCCAATCGATGCCCCCAAACCTCAAGGTGAATCATCAAACCACTGTCATACAAAAATCCGGGCATGATGGCTCTGACTGGGCTCCTGCACACGCTGCACAAGTATCGGTCCACTGACAACGGGGACGCCATGGAATTCTGTGGCAGTAGTTCTGCCTTGACCAATGCCACGCTCACACACACTACTACCAGTACCAGTACCACACAACCATCTTTTTCGTAGAAAGACAAACGAAAATAGTGTTTGGACTAATTTGTCGTGAGAAAAAACTCTATTATGGTTGAAAAAATAAGCTGAAAATAACAGATTATAAGAAAAACAACGAGGCCGAATACCATTACACAATACGAGAGGATCCCAAGAAATGGACGCGAAAAGTCTCGGTACGAAGCGTAGTCCACACAGCTACCCACGCGCGAAATATCTGAAATCTGACAGTGACAGGCTCCTCAGACCGTGAGCCGCATGCCAAGAACTGGAGGCAGCTGGCAGCTAGGGAGGCTAGACGGCGGCGGCGGCGGCCTGGGAACCATCGGCGCCGTGCACGTCGCCCGTGGCGTTGGCGGTCTGGACCTGGACGCCGTCGTCCAGCAGGTTGGTCACCCTGACGACGAGCGGCGTGCGGACGCGGTGGAAGCCGTCGGACCACACCACCTCGCCGAAGTCGAACCGGCCGCGGGACAGCTTCGCGGGGGTGACGGTCACGTAGTAGGAGGCCTGTTCGCCGCCGCCGCCGTGGCGCGAGGAGAAGGCCAGCTCCCGCGGCCACACCTCGGCGCGTGCGCCCTGTGGGCTGGCCACGGAGACGCGGTACACGGCGTCCCGGTTCGCGCCCACGTTGGTCACCGTCCGCTTCACCGTCACCGTGCCGCCCAGGTCCGGGAGCACGATGGCCGGGTAGTTGAGGTCCGCGTGGGCCGGCGCCGACGCGCCGCCGCCGCCGGCAGCGGGGCAGCTCGTGTCCAGCTCCGGGCAAGGGAGCACCATGTTCCGGATCGCGGCCTCCGTGTAGCCCAGGCTGCAGAGGAACAACACGTGGTCGCGCGCGCCCGCGTCGTAGACCAGCCCGGGGTCCAGAGCGCGCAGCGGGTCCACGTGCCCCGCGCCCACGTCGAAGGCGTCCGCCGCCTTCAGCGTCCCGCCGGCCTGCATCACGTCCGACGTGTCGTCGTACATGTACGCTGCACCGGAGCCGGAGCACGTAGGAGGACATAGGATTATTATAGAGACGGCAAATTCCTGATACAGAACTTACTCGATGACTGAAAGTCTGAAACTATACCTGTGGTCATGAGGGCGGACTTGACGGCCGCCGGCGACCAGGTTGGATGCACGGACTTGATGACCGCGGCGATGCCGGAGACGTGCGGGCACGACATGGACGTTCCGGAGTCGAAGTTCCACTCCGTCGAGCGCTTGTCCAGGGGGATTACCGTCGGCGACGACTTGGGCGGCCATGCCGCAAGTATGTTCACTCCGGGGGCGGTCACATCGGGCTGCCATGATCACGACGCACCAGCGTAAGAATAATCTGCAATGGGCTGAGCCCATTACCGACAGCCAGACCGGGCCACATTTGCTCTTGCTCAGGTGCTGTTCATGCGCGGCTAGCGAGTACCTTGAGGATCTTTGGAGAGATGGAGCTCGGCCCTCTGGAAGAGAAGTACGCCACGGCCGGCGCCGGCGTTTCGCCGACGACCGTCTTGCTCGGAGATATGTGCACCGTCGGATTGCTGCGACCGCAGGGGTCGTGCTCGGTTAGAATTTAGAAAGCGGGTTTGCTTGGTCCATGGTTGAGCTGATGAGTTCTTCACCCACGCACCTGGAGTCGCGGATGTAGTAGAGGATCTGGGTGCCCTGGTACAGGTCCACGTGGACCGTGGGCCAGAAGCTATCCTGGCTCGATGTCCGGCTTATGGTGTCAGCGAAGATCACGCCGGCACCCTTCCCGGCGTACACCGCCAGCGCCGCTCCGTCGCTGGACACCGTTCCCATCGTGGCGAAGCACAGCACGATCTTCCCCGATGCCGCCGTGCGGTTGATCAGCTGATCGAATGTGCACGTCCTTCGTCCACAAAATGCAGAAAAAAAAAGATGGTCAGATACGAGCAGCCTATCAGAGAGTGTGAGAGAGAGATTACGGATTACCCATCGGCGAAGACGCTGCTGCTATCTACCAGATCATTATTCATGGCTTTCACAAGGAAGCTCTCCCCCTGCGCAACCACGTACGCCAAGCACGCCATATGATCAATCCATCAGCACGAGTACGTACGTACGTAGGAGCAGAAAGAAACCCACCACGATGGAGGCGTTGTTCCCGAGCGTGATCACCGTCGGGAACCTCCTGTCGATGGTGCTGGCGGCGACGGTGAGCCCCCACGGCGACACGTTCTGCACCATGGAAGCGTCCGGCCCGTCGTTCCCGGCTGAGAACACAGCCACTACGCCGCGCTGCATCGCGTGGAACGCCCCGATCTCGGTGCTCGTCGACAGCAGCGGCATGAGCGGCGGCGGCGACCCCAGGGACGCCGACACCACGTGCACGCCGTCGCACAGCGCGTCGTCGAACGCGGCCAGGATGTCGGCGTCGCTGCACCGCCCCGTCAGGTCCTTGTACCAGCACACCTTGTACACCGCGAGCCGCGCCCTGGGCGCGCCCCCGCGGGCGGTGCCGCGGCCCAGGCCGAAGTAGCTGGCGTTGGGCGCCACGCTCCCGACGGCCGTGGACGCCGTGTGCGTGCCGTGCCCGACGCGGTCGCGCGGCGACCGGTACTCCGACCCGTCGCTGGTGTTCAGCGGGCCGAGCTCGTGCTCGAAACCGGTGAGGTAGTAGCGCGCGCCGATGAGCTTGTGGTTGCACGCGGTGGCCTGGTCGAACTCCTCGCCTTTCACGCACGTGCCCTTCCATGACGACGGGATGGGGCCGTAGTGGGGGTCATCCCTGAAGCTCTCGGATTCAGGCCACACTCCTGAGGGCACATGAAAAGCTCAAATGTTTCTCAAAGCATCCAAGTGGAATGTCAAGGACCACACTTTGCAACAACTAACACGAATGAGTGCTACAAAAATATGAATTTCATCTTTGCACAGGGCATGCTGTGCTGGGATCATACTAATCATTCTATCTTTCATGTCAAGGTTGCTCAATTCTATGCAGGTGTGAGAGGGATCACCACTCAATTATCTAATTTATCTCCAGCAACTTTCTGGATGAATATTTGGAAACCATTTTTTTCCAGGTTGTTATCAACAAAGTGCAGGAAAAATATGATTTCGTTTTTCTAGGAAAATAAAACCCTGCAAATACAAGATTTGCAGCGCTGCAGGGGCATGAATAAATACCAGTATCAAGGACACCGACGATCACATCGTCTCCAAATTTCAAATGCCTTTCCGATGATTGTTCCATTTGCATGTGCAGGCGGAGGCCCATGAAATCCCAGCTCCTTGTTGTATGGATCTCCAGCATCCGACTCCTGAATACTGATACGACCCCTTCGGTTCCTGCTTTGTATGATCATGAGCTTTCTTGCAAGTGCACGTCAACAGTGAACTGTGCATTACGAGGTAGATGCATGTATGTTCTGACAAATAACTCCTTACCAGACAATGTGGCAGCCTGTGTTGAATTGAGCAATGCAGCAAAACCAGAGAATCCACAGCTGTAGCTGTACAGAATAGCTTCCCTTGCTTCATCTGGCCTGAAATGTCGAGTGCATAAGTGTCTTTAATAAAAAAAATACCAATCAGACTACGTGTCTCTAAATTAAATGAGGTGATGATCACAATAGTCTAAAGCAGTAAACAAATGTAACGGTCACGATAAAATTTGCAGAAATAGCTTAACTTGCATTATTCTTTTATATTTTATTGATTGAAGTGTTTGTTTATCCAGCAACACATCAGTATATTGACTGAGGAAAATTATAGATTAGAACTGTTTAACAAAGTATGAAGTTTATGCACAACGTCTATATTAAATCAAATTTACTAGAAGCTCCACATGTATTTTGGTAGTTCCCTTAATTTGTACACCAACTACAGCAGGAGAAAAGAGAAACAATTACTTTGTAAAGACTCTCGACAGAAGCTGCAGATGAGAATGTGTAGTTAGAGAAGGACTGAGGCCATTGTTGTGGCCCAAGTACACAATGTGAACCTGCAAGGCAACAGAAATACAGAATACATAATGTGAACACATGATTTGATCAAAAGATAAAAAGGACTGAGAACTCTATGAAAAATAGTACTTCTGCATGAGATGCTGGAGTAGTTTGGATGGGATAAATTGCAAAGGGAAGAGAGAAAACAACAAGCAGCAGCAGAAAAACTGCCATTGTCTTTACACGATGGCTTTACTGGAATGGCAGGGGTATATATAGGGAGATAGACAAAGGACATAGCATATGATTCTGTGGGGGCATGTGTTCTTGCCGTGCTGTAGGGTGCTTGCAAGACAAGCTTTGCAAAGCTACAATTGGCTCTGACAGCCCTCCATGGCTCCATCATGCCCACTGCCTTATTCATCTAGTGATCTAGTCCATAGATCACTGATGCGATGATTAGGCCTATCGAGTTAAGTACAGGGTCTAGCTACTGTACAGTGTGTAAGATAACTAACAGACCTAATCTGGTTCGTAGCGACCTAACCTTCTCACCCTCGTGTTTTAATCATCTGATCTAATGTTTTTGTTTACTTCCTACACAAAAGAGGCAAGATCCAGCTAGAGTCTATAGTCAAGTCTGAATGTTGTAGCTTTTGAAATTCTCTAAAGGCTAACCTAAGCTTTTAGTTTAACTAACTAAAAGGCTAAGCTCCAAGGCTAAAGGTCCAGACTTCCAAAGAATCCAAGGTATGGGCAAGTGTTGAGTTATGAAGATAACATATGTGCTCATATCATTATACCTTCATGAATCAGGATCCAATTTAGCGACAAGACAAACATTATACCTAACACACAGGTTATAGCAAACTGCAGTGACTAACTGACTATACTTCTGTAAAAAAAAAAAAAAAAACAGTGACTATTCAGCAGTGTTTCATGAAATTAAGGGCTTTTCTTGTCTCTTGCCAATCATGTTTAAGCAAAAAGTGAAGCTTATGTGATAAAACAGGAATGTTTACTGTGCATGTTGCTGCTGGTAACTATTAGATTCCGTGCAAGCATTATACATCTGGTGAATCAAAAGCAATGCAATCTCAGAAATAATGAACACCCGTGGCTTACTGGAACCACTAATTCTTAGTGAGCATGGACCGTGTTTCTGTAACAGATAAACACAAAATGTTCTTTTGGCTTCATGGGAGGCACAGAACAATAACAAAGCAGATACATCTGAGGATGGATTGATAATGGCAAATGTACCTTTTGTGGAGTTCCTGAAGACCAAACAGACAATTATACCGCCTTATATGCCCCCACAAGGATTTGCATGGCTTGGTGTTACACAAGTTTCCGTTCATGGTTGCATGAATACCAAACAGGCAACAACACCTCCTTATCTGCTGCACAAGGATTCCCAGTACACAAAATTTTCCTTTTATGACAACATGAACTCCTTAGTTCTTTTAAACTGTCTTTCGGAACCCATCATGAAGCAGAGCATTGTTGCCAAAATAAGGCACCCCTTGGATGATATTGCAGTATGTATTTTGTCTACTGAAAAATATAGAAATGGAACACCGTTTTGCTTGTGTATGTGTTTTCACACATAATCAGGATGGTAGCATGATCCTTGGTAGCATTTGGTTTCCTGAACATGCTAGATTTATCTATCCAAAAGCCTTCTGAAACAGACTTGTCAAAGTTCTACACAGGATATCATAGTAGATAAACACAAAGGGGAATATAATTTGGAGTTTTCCTGAAAATGTTTTGAGTTTTGACTATAATATAAGAAAAGTACAGAACTTTGGTTAATGATAAACATATGACTGTCACAAGTTTTGTGAACCATTAGACTGAAATGTTCAAGATAAGCAGACAGTAAGATTCTATACAACCCTACAGAACCACAGATCAACATAACAGTTTTTCAAGTCGATGACCATTGTGTATTTCAGAAAGTAAACTCTCCTGAATTTGATATTTCAGATGAAAGCCTACAAACTATTACCTTTTGAGGAAAGGGGGGAAACTCAACTGAACATGTTTCGGCACTTGACCATGCACATATTTTCTTTGAGAATAAACAAGAGAGTCGCATGTGTTTCTTTGAGAATAAACATGTTTTGGCACTTGACCCTGAACATGGAAGAAAATAAGTTTTTACAGATCCAATCATAAGAAGAAAAAAAAAACAATCTCGCCGACCCGTCTTTCTTGGTCTCAACGAAATAGTTTATGTTCAGGAAGGCTCCTTGCCCCAGCTGGTCCCTAAAAATAAAATAAGCAACCAACAGAAACAAGAGAGAGAGAGAGGTGTTATTATCAGACCAGCCCAGAAGCTAACCAACAGAGACTACAAACTACACTGCAATCAACCCCTTAAATCTTGCTGCTATAATTTGTATTAACCAACAGATCTGTAAGTCATGATCTGTTAAGCTGGCTTCAGAGGGCTAGAGCTTGTTGTTTCGAGTCAAACTTTTAACGTCTTGTAACCACTTTAATCTAAACTCTTATAAGTACTGTGCTGATGCAATGCAACGGACATGGGGTGATGCCCTTGAATCCTAAAAAAATCAGCAAAACACCAAACTTGAAAAGTAAGAGTGTGCCCCGAGCTTACAGGGTAGAAACTATTCACTGAAATTGGATTCCATGTCAGTAAGTTGTCTAAACATTGACAGAAGGGATGTAGTAGGAGCAAAAAGGAAGAAGAATGCTGATTAAGTGGCAACTGGCAAGTAGGTACAATCTGTTCTGTTTTGTGTGAGCATGGGTACTGTATGGGTTCTAACCTCTTCTCTTTTCTTCTCAATATAATGATGATACGCAACTCTCCTGCATGTTCAAGAAAAAAAAGGAAGAAAAAATGATAAAGGCATGACCTAGGCTGTAGGTTATAATCAGGATCAGGACAACAAAAAGAAACACAGTACCATCAGAGTTCATACTAAACAACTAGAGCTAAATGAATAGGATTTTAATTCCCAAATGACAAGTTTCACAAACACTACTTGTGCAAGCTGCCTTGTAGGAGAATCTAGACAATGATCTTTTCTAGTGCAGCCAACAAATGAAGTTACCTTTAGGGCTTTCTAGGATCAGACAACTAATGGAAACCCAGGTGGAGCCTGTTTCTTTGACTTGTTACTATCAAAATGCAGGAGTAAAAAGAATGTGGCTTGTAAAGGCCTGTAGCTTTTAAGCATAGGAAAATAAAACCCAAAGTGTGCTGTTTTGATAAAATGACAAAAATGACCTACTAAGGGCAAGATTCTAACCCATCAAAACATCGCCAAGTGTCATGAAACGGTTCAATCTACTCAAATAGCTTCTTTTAGCATCAATCACGGACAAAATCTGTCGGCACCCTCAGGGTTCATGCAGCCATACAAAATCCAAATACAGGCAGAGTTTATATGTCAGACAGTCAGAGCTACTGATGCCGACGTAGTTAGGAAAAACATAAAATGGACAGCATGATAGATTTTACTAGCTGGATCTCACACACACACACAGCCATAAAATGGACAGCATGATAGATTTTACTAGCTGGATCTCACACACCACACAGCCATAAAATGGACAGCATGATAGATTTTACTAGCTGGATCTCACACACCACACACAGCCCCATCACCGAGAATTTAAGCCCTCCCCCCCTCGTAGGCCCTGGTGAACACAAAACTGAGCGGCCCAAACCAAAGGTGTATATGCAAACCTAGAGCACTAACACCACAAAGTCACACAAGCAATCAATCGAACGTGTGGTGATCGCACAAGGTTATCCCCAAGCATGTTGTGCACACCTATCGACATGCTCATTTCTTTGCCAATATTACAGTTTGACAGGGAATGCAATGAGAAATTATTTATGTTCATGGAAACAAGTAGTTCACGCTATGCTGCTGAACCTCCAGGGGACATAAACGCCAGCCACCTCCCCACGAAAATGCAGGATCACTAGCTACTACTGAAACGGGATGTTTCTGCAACTAAATCCCTCACATGTCGAAACAGCATAACCGTTACTGTCTCCAGTGATGGGCCCTTTGTGTTATAATTTGTAGCCCAGACGAAAGCGCAAACGTAAGTAATCCAAAGCCGTACACCTTTGTTGACCTTAATTAATGAGATCAACCAAACCTATGCATGGCAATTGGCTAGGAAAAAGACAGTGATGTTGACACGCCCAGCTTAGACAGAGGGGAAACATTTCAGACCAAATGCGGTGGGAAGGAACAGATGTAATGGTTGGTGGTGCCTGGTGGGCGCTGAATTTGGAAGACTGGCACTGGTCCAGGTCTCGCCCTCACTCCCAAGCCCACCCAAGCCAAAAGAGCGGACAAAAAGCAACGCCGAGTGAGTCGTCCAAGCCAATTCCCACTGCAACACAACTCTGCGAGGATTGCAACATTTCCCTTGGAGAAAATTCGTAGGAGGAGATAGCAAAACTGGCTGCGAGATCCAGACATCCACTTGCCCAGCAGTAAAGGTTGTCATCATCACACGGGAAAGAAAGCAAATTCCACGAGAAGATTAGAAAATTCCTTGGAGCAAGGAAATGGGGAGATATAATTAGTGCAGTGATTAGTCTCACCTGTGGCTACGGTTATTGGTTAGTGGGGGTGAGATGGGCACCGCCGCCGCCGCCGCTCCACCAAGAAACCCCATCATTTCATATCCCCAGAAAGATCAAGCAGATGGCGCTAGATGAGTGCATTCCTTGCAAGTCCCAACCACAGCCCAGAAAGCAATTCGGAAAGGAGTGAGGGCAAAGCAACCAAGGTCAAGGGCCTCAGCCCTCAGCCCTCAGCGCCAAGACAGTGGAATCTAGGATGATTGCAGGGGAGCGGAGAGAGACAGAGATAGCCACAACGGCAATCCCCATTGCCCCACTAAAACTGGAGTGCACCCTCGTCTTGGTGCTCTGGGGCCTTTACGTGATGTCTGGTCGCTGCATTTCCCATCCCCTTTTTCTTCTCCACAAGCCAAACCACCAGAAATGCATAGAAGAAAATATAAATAAATGCAGAAAAAGATAAACCTTTCCATACGCTTCTTAAATGCAATATTTATGCCATCCATATAGAGGAAACGGACTACCAGCACTGAGCTGTTCCGTTTCTTTTCCACCTTGGCGTTTTGTTTCCATTCAATAGAGAAAGGGATGTTTCGTTTGAGGCTTTCCTTTGTGCTTGTGCCTTCTCTGTAGCTTTCAGGAGAATAAAAATTTGGACCTTGTCTCGCACCAGAGTTCTTTCCTTCTTCCTTGGTTTCATGCTGACAACTAGGGCTGATCTTCAGGAGGGCCTGTTCTTGGTTTGGTTCCTGAGAGCGATTCATAGGTCTGGGATTATATATTGGTATCGTTCTTGTTTTTTGGTGCTCATCCGTTGCTAAATAAGCAAACCATCAACCCATCAGCTTAACTACAAGCACTCTTTTGCCATCAACCCATCAGCTTAACTACAAGCACTCTTTTGCCTCCTTTTCTGTTCTTGGTGTTCTTGGTGAGACAGAGTGCCAGACAGAGTTTCTTCTTTAGGAGTCGTGCACTATGGGTAATTGCTGGTTTAAGGGGAATCCATACTTTAACAGGGTTTCTTCCAATGCAACCAAATCAGGTACCACTATTATAACTTTGGTTTGATATCTGTGATTATGTAACTGCAGCTGTAATATGCAGAAGTTTCAGATATTTGTTTGATCCCCTCAATTTAGGCATTAATGAAACTGCTGCTTTTTTTAGAGAGAGAGAATGTTCTCTCATCTTGATAGATGTTCCCTGCTCTTATTTAATCCAATTACAGCTATTTCAGTACTGAATATTTTCTTCACAAAAAAGCAGTCCTAATGTTTAATCTGATCCAATCCAATGATTCTTTTTTTCTAACCTTGACAGTTGATTTTATGGCTATTCCATGTAATGGTCAGATACTTTTGTTCTGCCACACAAAATTCTTGTTCATCTTTTGGTAACTGATTTTAGAAAGTTGCTGAATCATCTGCATCCTGTATTTCAGTCTCCATATTTGACTTCCCTATTTGTTTTCTGCAGAATCTCCCAAAATTCAGAGCCCATCGGAGAGAACTGAAAAGGAGGACTGCCAGCTACCATCCAACCCGAAAGAAGTGGAGGCGCTGAGAAAGGATACAGCCCGCAATCCTTTGATAGCATTCACATTTGAGGAGCTCAAGAGAATTACCAAAAATTTCAGGCAAGATTCATTAGTAGGGGGTGGTGGATTTGGCAGAGTCTACAAAGGTTTCATTACCAAGGATCTCCGCGAAGGGTTAGAGATAGAAGAGCCCCTGAGAGTTGCTGTTAAGGTCCATGATGGTGACAATAGCTTCCAGGGCCATAGGGAGTGGCTGGTGATTAACCTACTATTTCTGAATATTATAATGATGAAAGCATGTTTTTTTTCAGTTGTTATCTTCATTTCCTTTTGGCATGCTTTGCTTTGCTGTTTTCAGATGAAGTTTTTGTCCATGTTTGCAGGCTGAGGTTATTTCTTGGACAGCTCTCTCACCCAAATTTAGTGAAGTTGATCGGCTATTGTTGTGAAGATGACCACAGGGTTCTTGTTTATGAGTTCATGCCCCTAGGAAGTGTGGAGTCTCATTTGTTTTCAAGTAATTCTTTTCCCATTCTTGACAGATTGTTGCTTAGTTTTCTAAAGTTTCTTGTCATAACACTGACTAGGTATATCCACACATGGCATTCATGCAAATTCTCATACTCATAACTGAAAAGAATCAATCGAAAACGAGCATAAACCTGTTCCTCACTCCTATCCTGAACTAGCGTTATTTAACTGCATCTCTTTTCGTTAAAGAAAAAACTGTGTCTCTGCATTGCATCGAGTGGCAGCATTATCAATTTCTGCATGACCTATGTGGTCAGTTATGCATTATTATTTGTTCATTTAAGATCCACCATGTATTTTATCAGATCATTGAAGTATTTGTATTCATAATGCAGGGGTTATGGTGCCACTTCCATGGTCGACCAGAATGAAAATTGCGCTCGGTGCTGCAAAAGGACTTGCTTTTTTGCATGAAGCTGAGAAGCCAGTCATCTATCGGGACTTTAAGACATCAAACATATTGCTAGATGAGGTAACTTATTTGTTTTATGTTGTTATACTTGAATGTCAGCTGCTGTAAACTAAAATGCAGGAAACAAAGGAAAATTCACTCATAGTATGATACTGTCATTCATTTTGTTATGGGCATGGGAAACAGTGGTTTCTTGCTTATCAGAATCTTCTTTGATACCCAAAAAAACTACAGGAATATAATGCGAAACTATCTGACTTTGGGCTTGCAAAAGATGGACCAGTTGGCGATAAGTCCCATGTTTCAACTCGTATTATGGGTACCTACGGTTATGCTGCCCCAGAGTACATTATGACAGGTAACGTGATCCTCACAGATCAAACTGTGTACCTAACTCAAGAGCAAGCTTATAACTACTATGAAGTGAGTTTCAAAATAAAATATATGCTAGGTTCATGCAACTGCTTACTCTGGGCCTTGTGGTCAAACCTGAGACGGAACTTTACATAAGCAAAGGGATTTGGCACTTCAGAATTGGCTAGGCATGTGGTTCCAGAAATTCCAGTACTAGACTGATAACCAATGTGTTGTTCTTTTTCAACTCCAGGGCATCTAACGGCGATGAGCGATGTCTACAGCTATGGTGTTGTACTACTGGAGCTCCTCACAGGCCGGAATTCACTGGACAAGTCCCGACCAGTCAGGGAGCAGATGTTGGCAGACTGGGCATTCCCGTTGTTGACACAGAAGAAGAAGGTACTTGGCATAGTAGACCCAAGGCTTTCCGAGGACTACCCAGTAAAGGCGGTGCAGAAGACGGCGATGCTGGCATACCATTGCCTTAGCCGCAACCCTAAGGCTAGGCCGCTAATGCGTGACATCGTTGCGACTTTGGAGCCTCTTCAGCAGCTGGATGAGACCCTAGTGACAGTGTGGCGATGACACTTGAAGGTACTTGAAGTGGTCACTTCACAGTTCACGCACAGCTCAGGAAAACACAAGTGCCACGTACTTACTACATTGTGTGATAATATAGTAGCTAGCTAGTGTTCTTGATCTACAGATGATTTCTTGATTGTTTAATTAATCCATGGAGACAGCAGTTTTGTTGAGCAGAAAGTTAGTATATATCTCTGTAGGCCGGTTTAGGTGTGTATCCAGATCCAGCCCTGGCATAGCGATTTCCCCGACATTTCAGATGTGGGCAAGTTTGTGCAATCTGCAATGTTTGTTGCCCACAAAGGAAGCTTGCTTACCAGTGTTTGTAGCCTAGTATTGTGCAGCTCATGATCTATGCATGTTGAGTAATGTAGATATATATGTTCCTGGGAGTGAAACGAAAAACACACGCTTTATTTCCTCTTTGTGATTAAGGAGTTACAGGTTATAGTAGTTATTGGTTTGGGGGCTCTAATTTTATCACCACCATCACGTTATCTTTATCGTTATTTGGTTACTGAACCCCCACCCTCTTAGACCTGCCGGTGTTCGCAGAGAAGAGAACCCATCAAGAGCTTCCCCATGTGCAATAGCGGGTCATGATCGAAGCAAGTTCTACCGTTCTATGATGGATTGATGGCAAGACATGCGAATATAGGACCGATCCTAGCCTGACAGGTTCGGCTTCGAGGCATAGTAATCAGCAATACGATTTTTCACTGGAGCAAAACAACAAACAGGTGCAGGGCGAGGGCGTGCATGATCCAAGTTCCAAGTGACCTCACCTTCAGCTCAACGCTCCGAGCCGACGAGCACTCGTAGTCGTAGCCTCGTCGAGACGTCGCTCGTTGTCGTTGGTGTCCTCCGGCACGTCGAGCTGCGCCGCCTACGCCTTAGAAACACCGGGCACTTGTTCGACGGGCACCTCTTCGGCGCCGAGCTCTAGCCTCTGGGCCGAGCAGGCAGCGCGCGGGCCTGGCCTTGTATGCCCTGCCGCCAGCAGCGGGAGCCGGGAGGTGGCACTGCCTACTACACTCTCTGCTTTCGTGGCCGGGAGGTTGCACTGCCTACTAGGCTACTACACCCTCTGCTTACTGCGGGGGTCGGGCTGGTGTTAGGAATGGTTTGATTTCACAGGATTTTTTTCCCCATTTTTGAGAAATTCCTCTCCGTATATTTTCGTGTTTTCTCTTGTAGTTTTCAATTTTATATAGTCAAATAAGATAGTTTGTTTATACTCCGTAGAAGATTGTGCCACTCATGAATAATAAGAAAACTATATGTGGTATTACATAGTGGTCTAAACATTGCAACGGTTTCCAACATTTTTCAATAAAAAATATTCAACTTACTTATCATACTTCTTTATGTTATATAATAGTTGACTAATTGCTTCGGATTTATGGATTTATAGTGAGTGACCTAAACGTAAATTCTCGTGGATACATTTTTCTTAGAGCTAGAGGAGTAGACGACGGCCTACTAGCCGTGAGAGAGCTTACAACACCCCAACACGACATGTTGTATAGTTCTAACCTTCAATCCCGGCAATTAGCCTCCAAATCACCATGAAAAGTGGTTCTGCAGAGTGACGAAGGCCCTGTTCGTTTCGCTGAAAAAACAAGTCCAAAACACTGTTCCGGCTGATTTGTTATGAGAGAAAAAAATATTGTCCCGGCTGAAAAAAAACAAACTGAAAAAGACGGATTATAAGATAAACGAACAAGGCCGAAGGAGTATGCAAATGCAACTATTGCTTTATTTGACAAATACAGTGAAAGTTACTCTACCTTGCGTTGTGAAAGAAATCTCTCATGATTTGTATTGGTGAAAAACAGGAGCAATTTTCTACAATGAGTATGGAATAATGGTACCAAAGAAGCAAAAGTGTCAGCCTAGGTTGAAAAATTAGTAACATCTATTGGATAGTAACTTTTGCTCGATACTCACTAACTTTTTAGACCGCATTGGACCTTTGTATTAGGAGTTAGAGTGGAGACACACTCTCTAACCTGTATTCTCTTTTTTGTTTCCATTGTTTTGGAACCTTTATTTTGCATTCATGGAGGGAGATAGTGCACGCTATTTAAAACTAACTAAAGCTAGCTGTTTTAGTCCATGCTGAGTCTATGCTCTTCATAGCTTTTGAGTTTTGACTATCCATTAGATAGTTTTAGGATGTTTTTCGTAGCCATCAACTCTTCTATATCTAGAACTAAACTTTGTTAAGACATTATATCATTTTTCATTTAATTGGTTGTTTTGCCTAAATAATGGCTAAGCATGAGTGACCGATCATTCAACATTATACTTAGTAACATACACGGGACGATAAACGATGTGTTTCAAAGATCCAATTCCTAATGCCAAGCATAAAATGCAAGACAAAAAATGATTTATGGCGTAAGGGCATCCTCATTAAAAATAGACACTGTAACTGTAAGCTATTTAATATATAAATATAAATATAAACACATTTCATATATAAATATATTTTATCTTTTCTCTCCTCGACAACTCTGCTTCTCTTGTCTTTTCCACCTGTGAAGCTAGGATAGCGCCGCTAGCCTTGCTCGTCCTGCCATTGTATCCACAAGCTTTGCGTAATCGGCTTATGGCTTCTCTTCACGTGTGTTAACGTCTGGATCCGCCGATGAAATTTCTCATGCAAGGGCTGTGAAAATCATGGTTGGCGTTCTATTTCCACCTTCTCGACTCATTTTTTATCAAGACTAATGAGTAATGACGAATAAATTGTCGGGGACCTAATACCGGGGTACCCAATGAGGTGGAACTAATAAACCATCGAACGGTGACACTTCTGGTCAGACAAGAACGCTACTACGCTTCTTGCCCGGACTACGGAAGATTGGTTCCGCCTCGCCCGACCCCCGAGGGCTGGCTCCGCCTCGCCCGACGTCTGAGGGCTGATTCCGTCGCCCGACAGCTGCACCCTACTCCTTCATAATGACGAGCACAGGGTACGATAGGACATTCGAGTCAACCGCAGTACCGAGGACCATGCCCTGCACGCCTGCAAGAAGGTACCATCAGGATACGATGGGACGGACGCTTTAAGCCCTTTCCAACCTAACAGAGCCCGAGCAGTGTTGTAGGCGCTGACTTTTGTCCTACAGTGTTGTAGGCGCCGCCATCAGCCCTCGGGCACGGATACTAACACAGGCATACGACAACCACTACAATTCAAGGAAGAACTCACATCATCTACAGTAACTTCGTCCAGGTTCTTTCTGAACTTGTATGTACCTTATCCGGGTTATTTTCTGATTTGACTAAGTCGTGATGCTCTTTCGAGTTGTTTTTATTCATCCATGTCATTTTCTAGACTTCTCTGGTTCTTGATGTACCTCTTCCAGGTTGTTTGCACTTCGTCCAGGTTCTTTCTGAACTTGTATGTACCTCATCCGGGTTGTTTTTTATTCATCAAGGTCGTTTCTAGACTTCTCGGTTCTTGATGTACCTCTTCCGAGTTGTTTGCACTTTGTCCGAGTTCTTTTCGAACTTGTATGTACCTCATCCGGGTTTTTTTCGATCAATCCAAGTTCTTTTTTGTCTTGATTTACATGTTCCCAACTTATCGGGTTGTTTTTCTTCAATCCGGGTTCTTTCTGATCTTGTCTTGGTCCTTGCCGCACCTTTGTCGGGGTTCTTTTTTGATCAATCCGGGTTCTTTCTGATCTTGTGTTGGTCCTTGCCGCACCTTGTCGGGATTCTTTTTTGATCAATCCGGGTTCTTTCTGATCTTGTCTTGGTCCTTGCCGCACCTTCTCGGGGTTCTTTTTTTTTATCAATCCGGGTTCTTTCTGGATTTGTCTTGGTACTTGCCGTACCCTGTCGGGGTTCTTTTTTGATCAATCCGGGTTCTTTCTGGATTAGCTCTCAGGAGCGTGTTTTTCCTGATCTCATGGTACGGATGTAGCTCCCCTGCATGTTAAACATAAAAATATGGATAATCAATCAGGGGTGGGCCCCGGCATCATAAAATGCATATAAACTCTTTTTTCGTCTTGCTCTTGTTAGGCCATGCAAATTCCTCAGGTAGTGTCCTGTTACGTTTAAGCACTTGAATCTCTGGCGTATGGTTCAGAGGTTCATGACGTGACCATGTGAGCCTGGCACTCGGTTCGTGACCGTCCATGTGAGTAGACAAGCTTCATGGATTAAGGCGTGTTCTACCTGAGGAATTCGGCGACCGTTAAGAGAAGACCTAGAGCGCTATGTTTGCTCGCATGATGATTTTTTGTATCTTGAGCACTATGTTTGCTCGCATGATGATTTTTTGTGTCTTCCCTTGCTAGGTCGGTTAATTTCCTGGGTAGTAGCTTGTTACGTTTAAGCACTTGAATCTCGCGTATGGTTCAGAGGTCTATTGACGTGACCACCCGTATGGTTCAGAGGTTCTTTGACGTGACCATCCGTATAGTTCAGAGGTTCATTGACGTGACCATCCATTCGAGAAAACAAGCTTCACGAATTAAGGCTTACCATCCGAGGAAATTAACAACCGTTAAGAGAAGATGATATGGCCACAGAGACATACGAATAATATCCGGAATATATAAAAAATGAGACGTGACTTAGCTTGGTTTATGGCCGAGTCGTTTGTCACTGCAGCCGGGTGGTCGATCAGTGCGTCGTGCGGCCGAGTTGGTAGAGTAGACTTGATAGCTCTCTTGTCGCTTGGTAGTCGGACTGTTTGGCCGAGTAGTTTGTTGATGGGGTAAACCGAGCAACCAAGAAGACTAAAGGGACCCTCTGGCTTCTTGTCCCAACAAGCAAGAGGCTCAGGGGCTACACTCACTGAGTGCACTGTTGTTCAAAAGTGCACATCAGTCGGAGAAAAGACAAAGAAGACCATCTCAAGATTTCACTTCAAGAAAGAACCCGGAACAAGTCTACAAACAACCCGGCCCTTGAAGCTCAATCATTAAATGCTCGGGGGCTTGTCGACGCGGGACCCATAAGGTTCCCCACGGAGAAGAGAGAAGAAGACCTAGTCCAACTAGGATTCCCTACATGTAATCCTATTAGGACTAGTTACACGTAATCGTACTAGGATCTCTACTTTGTAACCGACATGTTTTACCACCGGCAACCCGTCACGGGGTACCCGGGACGGTGATTTGTTCGGAGGGGTATCGGCGTTTGCAGGAACTCAATGGTAAACGCAGGGAGACAACGATTTATACTGGTTCGGCAGGCCGGAAAGTCACGACGCCCTACATCCAGTGTGGGGTGGATAGTATATTGCGCCTTGCGCTATTTGTTGTGGTTGTGAGTTCTGTCGGTTATGTCTGTCGCCTATGTACCTCATCCGGGTTGTTTTCTGATCAATCCAAGTTCTTTTTTGTCTTGATTTCTGTTCCCAACTTATCTGGGTTGTTTTTCTTCAATCCGGGTTCTTTCTGATCTTGTCTTGGTCCTTGCCGCACCTTGTCGGGGTTCTTTTTTGATCAATTCGGGTTCTTTCTGATCTTGTGTTGGTCCTTGCCGCACCTTGTCGGGGTTCTTTTTTGATCAATCCGAGTTCTTTCTGATCTTGTCTTGGTCCTTGCCGCACCTTCTCGGGGTTCTTTTTTGATCAATCCAGGTTCTTTCTGATCTTGTCTTGGTCCTTGCCGCACCTTCTCGGGGTTCTTTTTTGATCAATCCGGGTTCTTTCTGATCTTGTCTTGGTCCTTGCCGCACCTTCTCGGGGTTCTTTTTTTATCAATCCGGGTTCTTTCTGGATTTGTCTTGGTACTTGTCGTACCCTGTCGGGGTTCTTTTTTGATCAATCCGGGTTCTTTCTGGATTAGCTCTCAGGAGCGTGTTTTTCCTGATCTCATGGTACGGATGTAGCTCCCCTGCATGTTAAACATAAAAATATGTTTTAAATGACATTCCGGATATGAAGTCGGGAGCATGTCTCATATTTGGATAATCAATCAGGGGTGGGCCCCGGCATCATAAAATGCATATAAACTCTTTTTTTTCGTCTTGCTCTTGTTAGGCCATGCAAATTCCTCAGGTAGTGTCCTGTTACGTTTAAGCACTTGCATCTCTGGCGTATGGTTCAGAGGTTCATGACGTGACCATGTGAGCCTGGCACTCGGTTCGTGACCGTCCATGTGAGTAGACAAGCTTCATGGATTAAGGCGTGTTCTACCTGAGGAATTCGGCGACCGTTAAGAGAAGACCTAGAGCGCTATGTTTGCTCGCATGATGATTTTTTGTATCTTGAGCACTATGTTTGCTCGCATGATGATTTTTTGTGTCTTCCCTTGCTAGGTCGGTTAATTTCCTGGGTAGTAGCTTGTTACGTTTAAGCACTTGAATCTCGCGTATGGTTCAGAGGTCTATTGACGTGACCACCCGTATGGTTCAGAGGTTCTTTGACGTGACCATCCGTATAGTTCAGAGGTTCATTGACGTGACCATCCATTCGAGAAAACAAGCTTCACGAATTAAGGCTTACCATCCGAGGAAATTAACAACCGTTAAGAGAAGATGATATGGCCACAGAGACATACGAATAATATCCGGAATATATAAAAAATGAGACGTGACTTAGCTTGGTTTATGGCCGAGTCATTTGTCACTGCAGCCGGGTGGTCGATCAGTGCGTCGTGCGGCCGAGTTGGTAGAGTAGACTTGATAGCTCTCTTGTCGCTTGGTAGTCGGACTGTTTGGCCGAGTAGTTTGTTGATGGGGTAAACCGAGCAACCAAGAAGACTAAAGGGACCCTCTGGCTTCTTGTCCCAACAAGCAAGAGGCTCAGGGGCTACACTCACTGAGTGCACTGTTGTTCAAAAGTGCACATCAGTCGGAGAAAAGACAAAGAAGACCATCTCAAGATTTCACTTCAAGAAAGAACCCGGAACAAGTCTATAAACAACCCGGCCCTTGAAGCTCAATCATTAAATGCTCGGGGGCTTGTCGATGCGGGACCCATAAGGTTCCCCACGGAGAAGAGAGAAGAAGACCTAGTCCAACTAGGATTCCCTACATGTAATCCTATTAGGACTAGTTACACGTAATCGTACTAGGATCTCTACTTTGTAACCGACATGTTTTACCACCGGCAACCCGTCACGGGGTACCGGGACGGTGATTTGTTCGGAGGGTGTCGGCGTTTGAAGAACTTCGATGGTAAACGCAGGAGACAACGATTTATCTTGGTTAAACACGCCCGAAAGTCACGGCGCCCACGTCCCGGTGTGGGGTGGATAGTATATTGCGCCTGCGCTATTTGTTGTGGTTGTGAGTTACATCGGTTGTATACATGCGCCCATGTGTGTATGTTAGTGCCGATCTAGGGACCCCGCCTCCTTTATATAGTTCAGAGAGGCGGGAGTCCTAGTCGGTTACAAAGTAGAGATCCTAGTAGGATTACGTGTAACTAGTCCTAATAGGATTACATGTAGGGAATCCTAGTTGGACTAGGTCTTCTTCTCTCTTCTCCGTGGGGAACCTTATGGGTCCCGTGATCGACAAGCCCCGAGCATTTCATGATTGAGCTTCAAGGGCGGGTTGTTTGTAGACTTGTTCCGGGTTCTTTCTTGAAGTGAAATCTTGAGATGGTCTTCTTTGTCTTTTCTCCGATCGATGTGCACTTTTGAACAAAAGTGCACTCGAGTGAGTGTAGCCCCGAGCCTCTTGCTTGTTGGGACAAGAAGCAGAGGGTCCCTTTAGTCTTCTTGGTTGTTGCTCGAGTTCTTTTTTTGGGTGGGTGCAATTTTTCAGTAAAAATTGCACTCACCGAGTGTAGCCCCGAGCCTCTTGCTTTTGCTTGCAAAAGTTGGAGGGTCAGATTCTTGTCTTCAAAAAAATTTTGGGGTTATGTATGTCGCATGACCCGAGAGCCTTCTCCGAGTACTTTTCTTTAGAATAGAAATCGGATGAAGGGTCTTGATGTGTTGTCTTTGTTGTAGTCTTGAGTACTTATATTCTTGGTCTTTCATCCTTGAATTCGAGCCCCCGAGCGTAATTGAAGCGAATGCCGAGCCCCCGAGCTTAGTGTTTGACTAAGCCGTGATGCTCTTCCGAGTTGTTTTTATTCATCCAGGTCATTTCTAGACTTCTTTGGTTCTTGATGTACCTCTTCCAGTTGTTTGCACTTCGTCCGTGTTCTTTCTCGAACTTGTATGTACCTTATCCAGGTTATTTTTACGATTTGACTAAGTCGTGATGCTCTTTCGAGTTGTTTTTATTCATCCAGGTCATTTTCTAGACTTCTCTGGTTCTTGATGTACCTCTTCCAGGTTGTTTGCACTTCGTCCAGGTTCTTTCTGAACTTGTATGTACCTCATCCGGGTTGTTTTTTATTCATCAAGGTCGTTTCTAGACTTCTCTGGTTCTTGATGTACCTCTTCCGAGTTGTTTGCACTTTGTCTAGGTTCTTTTCGAACTTGTATGTACCTCATCCGGGTTGTATTCGATCAATCCAAGTTCTTTTTGTCTTGATTTACATTTCCCAACTTATCCGGGTTGTTTTTCTTCAATCCGGGTTCTTTTCGATCTTGTCTTGGTCCTTGCCGCACCTTTGTCGGGGTTCTTTTTGATCAATCCGGGTTCTTTTTCGATCTTGTGTTGGTCCTTGCCGCACCTTTTGTCGGGGTTTTTTTGATCAATCCGGGTTCTTTTCGATCTTGTGTTGGTCCTTGCCGCACCTTGTCCGGGTTCTTTTTGATCAATCCGGGTTCTTTTCGATCTTGTCTTGGTCCTTGCCGCACCTTCTCGGGGTTCTTTTTGATCAATCCGGGTTCTTTTCGATCTTGTCTTGGTCCTTGCCGCACCTTCTCGGGGTTCTTTTTGATCAATCCGGGTTCTTCTGGATTTCTCTTGGTACTTGCCGTACCACTCGTCGGGTTCTTTTTTATCAATCCGGGTTCTTTCGGATTTGTCTTGGTATTTGCCGTACCACTTCGTCGGGGTTCTTTTTGATCAATCCGGGTTCTTTTCGGATTAGCTCAGAGCGTGTTTTTCCTGATCTCATGGTACGGATGTAGCTCCCCTGCATGTTAAACATAAAAATATGTTTTAAATGACATTCCGGATATGAAGTCGGGAGCATGTCTCATATTTGGATAATCAATCAGGGGTGGGCCCCGGCATCATAAAATGCATATAAACTCTTTTTTTCGTCTTGCTCTTGTTAGGCCATGCAAATTCCTCGGGTAGTGTCTGTTACGTTTAAGCACTTGCATCTCTCGGGCGTATGGTTTGAGAGGTTCATGACGTGACCATGTGAGCTTGGCACTCGGTTCGTGACCGTCCATGTGAGTAGACAAGCTTCATGGATTAAGGCGTGTTCTACCTGAGGAATTCGGCGACCGTTAAGAGAAGACCTAGAGCGCTATGTTTGCTCGCATGATGATTTTTTGTATCTTGAGCACTATGTTTGCTCGCATGATGATTTTTTGTGTCTTCCTTGCTAGGTCGGTTAATTTCACGGTAGTAGCTTGTTACGTTTAAGCACTTGAATCTCGCGTATGGTTCGAGAGGTCTATTGACGTGACCACCCGTATGGTTCGAGAGGTTCTTTGACGTGACCATCCGTATAGTTCGAGGAGGTTCATTGGCGTGACCATCCATTCGAGAAAACAAGCTTCACTTAATTAAGGCTTACCATCCGAGGAAATTAACAACCGTTAAGAGAAGATGATATATTACGAGACATCTGAATAATATCCGGAATATATAAAAATGAGACGTGACTTAGCTTGGTTTATGGCCGAGTCGTTTGTCACTGCAGCCGGGTGGTCGATCAGTGCGTCGTGCGGCCGAGTTGGTAGAGTAGACTTGATAGCTCTCTTGTCGCTTGGTAGTCGGACTGTTTGGCCGAGTAGTTTGTTGATGGGGTAAACCGAGCAACCAAGAAGACTAAAGGGACCCTCTGGCTTCTTGTCCCAACAAGCAAGAGGCTCAGGGGCTACACTCACTGAGTGCACTGTTGTTCAAAAGTGCACATCAGTCGGAGAAAAGACAAAGAAGACCATCTCAAGATTTCACTTCAAGAAAGAACCCGGAACAAGTCTACAAACAACCCGGCCCTTGAAGCTCAATCATTAAATGCTCGGGGGCTTGTCGACGCGGGACCCATAAGGTTCCCCACGGAGAAGAGAGAAGAAGACCTAGTCCAACTAGGATTCCCTACATGTAATCCTATTAGGACTAGTTACACGTAATCGTACTAGGATCTCTACTTTGTAACCGACATGTTTTACCACCGGCAACCCGTCACGGGGTACCCGGGACGGTGATTTGTTCGGAGGGGTGTCGGCGTTTGCAGGAACTCGATGGTAAACGCAGGGAGACAACGATTTATCTTGGTTAAACACGCTGAAAGTCACGGCGCCCACGTCCGATTGTGGGGTGGATAGTATATTGCGCCTGCGCTATTTGTTGTGGTTGTGAGTTCATCGGTTGTATCTGTCTGCAGCCCATGTGTGTATGTTAGTTGCCGATCTAGGGACCCCGCCCTCCTTTATATAGTTCAGAGAGGCGGGAGTCCTAGTCGGTTACAAAGTAGAGATCCTAGTAGGATTACGTGTAACTAGTCCTAATAGGATTACATGTAGGGAATCCTAGTTGGACTAGGTCTTCTTCTCTTCTCCGTGGGGAACCTTATGGGTCCCGTGATCGACAAGCCCCGAGCATTTCATGATTGAGCTTCAAGGGCCGGGTTGTTTGTAGACTTGTTCCGGTTCTTTCTTGAAGTGAAATCTTGAGATGGTCTTCTTTGTCTTTTTTCTCCGTGATGTGCACTTTTGAACAAAAGTGCACTCAGTGAGTGTAGCCCCCGAGCCTCTTGCTTGTTGGGACAAGAAGCCAGAGGGTCCCTTTAGTCTTCTTGGTTGCTCTGAGTTCTTTTTGGGTGGGTGCAATTTTTCGTAAAAATTGCACTCACTGAGTGTAGCCCCCGAGCCTCTTGCTTTTGCTTGCAAAAGTTGGAGGGTCCAGATTCTTGTCTTCAAAAAAATTTTGGGGTTATGTATGCCGCAGCCCCCGAGCCTTCTCCGAGTACTTTTCTTTAGAATAGAAATCGGATGAAGGGTCTTGATGTGTTGTCTTTGTTGTAGTCTTGAGTACTTATATTCTTGGTCTTTCATCCTTGAATTCGAGCCCCCGAGCGTAATTGAAGCGAATGCCGAGCCCCCGAGCTTAGTGTTTGACTAAGCCGTGATGCTCTTCCGAGTTGTTTTTATTCATCCAGGTCATTTCTAGACTTCTTTGGTTCTTGATGTACCTCTTCCAGGTTGTTTGCACTTCGTCCAGGTTCTTTCTGAACTTGTATGTACCTTATCCGGGTTATTTTCTGATTTGACTAAGTCGTGATGCTCTTTCGAGTTGTTTTTATTCATCCAGGTCATTTTCTAGACTTCTCTGGTTCTTGATGTACCTCTTCCAGGTTGTTTGCACTTCGTCCAGGTTCTTTCTGAACTTGTATGTACCTCATCCGGGTTGTTTTTTATTCATCAAGGTCGTTTCTAGACTTCTCTGGTTCTTGATGTACCTCTTCCAGGTTGTTTGCACTTTGTCTAGGTTCTTTTCCGAACTTGTATGTACCTCATCCGGGTTGTATTACGATCAATCCAAGTTCTTTTTGTCTTGATTTACATTTCCCAACTTATCCGGGTTGTTTTTCTTCAATCGGGTTCTTTTCGATCTTGTCTTGGTCCTTGCCGCACCTTTGTCGGGGTTCTTTTTGATCAATCCGGTTCTTTCGATCTTGTGTTGGTCCTTGCCGCACCTTGTCGGGTTCTTTTTGATCAATCCGGGTTCTTTTCGATCTTGTGTTGGTCCTTGCCGCACCTTTGTCGGGTTCTTTTTGATCAATCCGGGTTCTTCTCGATCTTGTCTTGGTCCTTGCCGCACCTTCTCGGGGTTCTTTTTGATCAATCCGGGTTCTTTCTCGATCTTGTCTTGGTCCTTGCCGCACCTTCTCGGGGTTCTTTTTGATCAATCCGGTTTCTTTCGGATTTCTCTTGGTACTTGCCGTACCACGCCGGGGTTCTTTTTTATCAATCCGGTTTCTTTCTGGATTTGTCTTGGTATTTCCGTACCACGCCGGGGTTCTTTTTGATCAATCCGGGTTCTTTCTGGATTAGCTCTCGGAGCGTGTTTTTCCTGATCTCATGGTACGGATGTAGCTCCCCTGCATGTTAAACATAAAATATGTTTTAAATGACATTCGGATATGAAGTCGGGAGCATGTCTCATATTTGGATAATCAATCAGGGGTGGGCCCCGGCATCATAAAATGCATATAAACTCTTTTTTTTCGTCTTGCTCTTGTTAGGCCATGCAAATTCCTCGGGTAGTGTCCTCATTACGTTTAAGCACTTGCATCTCGGCGTATGGTTCAGAGGTTCATGGCGTGACCATGTGAGCTGCTTTTCGGTTCGTGACCGTCCATGTGAGTAGACAAGCTTCATGGATTAAGGCGTGTTCTACCCGAGGAATTGGCGGACCGATAAGAGAAGACCTAGAGCGCTATGTTTGCTCGCATGATGATTTTTGTATCTTGAGCACTATGTTTGCTCGCATGATGATTTTTGTGTCTTCCTTGCTAGGTCGGTTAATTTCTGGGTAGTAGCATTACGTTTAAGCACTTGAATCTCGCGTATGGTTCAGAGGTCTATTGACGTGACCACCCGTATGGTTCAGAGAGGTTCTTTGACGTGACCATCCGTATAGTTCGAGAGAGGTTCATTGGCGTGACCATCCATTCGAGAAAACAAGCTTCACTTAATTAAGGCTTACCATCCGAGGAAATTAACAACCGTTAAGAGAAGATGATATGGCCACGAGACATACTGAATAATATCCGGAATATATAAAAATGAGGCGTGACTTAGCTTGGTTTATGGTCGAGTCGTTTATCACTTGGTAGGGTGGTCGATCGGTCGTCGTGCGGCCGAGTTGGTAGAAGTAGACTTGATAGCTCTCTTGTCGGCTTGGTAGTCGTGATTTGTTTGGTAGAGTAGTTTGTTGATGGGGTAAGCCGAGAGCAACCAAGAAGACTAAAGGACCCTCGGCTTCTTGTCCCAACAAGCAAGAGGCTCGGGGCTACACTCACTTGAGTGCCTTTGTTGTTCAAAAGTGCACATCGATCGGAGAAAAGACAAAAAGACCATCTCAAGATTTCACTTCAAGAAAAGAACCGGAACAAGTCTACAAACAACCCGGCCCTTGAAGCTCAATCATTAAATGCTCGGGGGCTTGTCGATGCGGGACCCATAAGGTTCCCCACGGAGAAGAGAGAAGAAGACCTAGTCCAACTAGGATTCCCTACATGTAATCCTATTAGGACTAGTTACACGTAATCGTACTAGGATCTCTACTTTGTAACCGACATGTTTTACCACCGGCAACCCGTCACGGGGTACCCGGGACGGTGATTTGTTCGGAGGGGTGTCGGCGTTTGCAGGAACTCGATGGTAAACGCAGGGAGACAACGATTTATACTGGTTCGGCACGCCAGAAAGTCACGGCGCCCTACGTCCAGTGTGGGGTGGATAGTATATTGCGCCCTGCGCTATTTGTTGTGGTTGTGAGTTCTGTCGGTTATGTCTGTCGCCCATGTGTGTATGTTAGCTGCCGATCTAGGGACCCCTGCCCTCCTTTATATAGTTCAGGAGAGGCGGGAGTCCTAGTCGGTTACAAAGTAGAGATCCTAGTAGGATTACGTGTAACTAGTCCTAATAGGATTACATGTAGGGAATCCTAGTTGGACTAGGTCTTCTTCTCTCTTCTCCGTGGGGAACCTTATGGGTCCCGCATCGACAAGCCCCCGAGCATTTCATGATTGAGCTTCAAGGGCCGGGTTGTTTGTAGACTTGTTCCGGGTTCTTTCTTGAAGTGAAATCTTGAGATGGTCTTCTTTGTCTTTTCTCCGACTGATGTGCACTTTTGAACAAAAGTGCACTCAGTGAGTGTAGCCCCCGAGCCTCTTGCTTGTTGGGACAAGAAGCCAGAGGGTCCCTTTAGTCTTCTTGGTTGCTCTGAGTTCTTTTTGGGTGGGTGCAATTTTTCGTAAAAATTGCACTCACTGAGTGTAGCCCCCGAGCCTCTTGCTTTTGCTTGCAAAAGTTGGAGGGTCCAGATTCTTGTCTTCAAAAAAATTTTGGGGTTATGTATGCCGCAGCCCCCGAGCCTTCTCCGAGTACTTTTCTTTAGAATAGAAATCGGATGAAGGGTCTTGATGTGTTGTCTTTGTTGTAGTCTTGAGTACTTATATTCTTGGTCTTTCATCCTTGAATTCGAGCCCCCGAGCGTAATTGAAGCGAATGCCGAGCCCCCGAGCTTAGTGTTTGACTAAGCCGTGATGCTCTTCCGAGTTGTTTTTATTCATCCAGGTCATTTCTAGACTTCTTTGGTTCTTGATGTACCTCTTCCAGGTTGTTTGCACTTCGTCCAGGTTCTTTCTGAACTTGTATGTACCTTATCCGGGTTATTTTCTGATTTGACTAAGTCGTGATGCTCTTTCGAGTTGTTTTTATTCATCCGGTCATTTTCTAGACTTCTACGGTTCTTGATGTACCTCTTCCAGTTGTTTGCACTTCGTCCGAGTTCTTTTACGAACTTGTATGTACCTCATCCGGGTTGTTTTTTATTCATCAAGGTCGTTTCTAGACTTCTCTGGTTCTTGATGTACCTCTTCCAGGTTGTTTGCACTTTGTCTAGGTTCTTTCTGAACTTGTATGTACCTCATCCGGGTTGTATTCTCGATCAATCCAAGTTCTTTTTGTCTTGATTTACATTTCCCAACTTATCCGGGTTGTTTTTCTTCAATCCGGGTTCTTTTCGATCTTGTCTTGGTCCTTGCCGCACCTTTGTCGGGGTTCTTTTTTGATCAATCCGGGTTCTTTCGATCTTGTGTTGGTCCTTGCCGCACCTTTGTCGGGGTTCTTTTTGATCAATCCGGGTTCTTTCGATCTTGTGTTGGTCCTTGCCGCACCTTTGTCGGGGTTCTTTTTGATCAATCCGGGTTCTTTCGATCTTGTCTTGGTCCTTGCCGCACCTTCTCGGGGTTCTTTTTGATCAATCGGGTTCTTTCTCGATCTTGTCTTGGTCCTTGCCGCACCTTCTCGGGGTTCTTTTTGATCAATCCGGGTTCTTTCTGGATTTCTCTTGGTACTTGCCGTACCCTGTCGGGGTTCTTTTTTTATCAATCCGGGTTCTTTCTGGATTTGTCTTGGTACTTGCCGTACCCTGTCGGGGTTCTTTTTTGATCAATCCGGGTTCTTTCTGGATTAGCTCTCAGGAGCGTGTTTTTCCTGATCTCATGGTACGGATGTAGCTCCCCTGCATGTTAAACATAAAAATATGTTTTAAATGACATTCCGGATATGAAGTCGGGAGCATGTCTCATATTTGGATAATCAATCAGGGGTGGGCCCCGGCATCATAAAATGCATATAAACTCTTTTTTTTTCGTCTTGCTCTTGTTAGGCCATGCAAATTCCTCAGGTAGTGTCCTGTTACGTTTAAGCACTTGCATCTCGGCGTATGGTTCGAGAGGTTCATGACGTGACCATGTGAGCCTGGCACTCGGTTCGTGACCGTCCATGTGAGTAGACAAGCTTCATGGATTAAGGCGTGTTCTACCTGAGGAATTCGGCGACCGTTAAGAGAAGACCTAGAGCGCTATGTTTGCTCGCATGATGATTTTTTGTATCTTGAGCACTATGTTTGCTCGCATGATGATTTTTTGTGTCTTCCCTTGCTAGGTCGGTTAATTTCCTGGGTAGTAGCTTGTTACGTTTAAGCACTTGAATCTCGCGTATGGTTCAGAGGTCTATTGACGTGACCACCCGTATGGTTCAGAGGTTCTTTGACGTGACCATCCGTATAGTTCAGAGGTTCATTGACGTGACCATCCATTCGAGAAAACAAGCTTCACGAATTAAGGCTTACCATCCGAGGAAATTAACAACCGTTAAGAGAAGATGATATGGCCACAGAGACATACGAATAATATCCGGAATATATAAAAAATGAGACGTGACTTAGCTTGGTTTATGGCCGAGTCGTTTGTCACTGCAGCAGGGTGGTCGATCGGTCGTCGTCTTGCGCCCGAGTTGGTAGAAGTAGACTTGATAGCTCTCTTGTCGCTTGGTAGTCGGACTGTTTGGCCGAGTAGTTTGTTGATGGGGTAAACCGAGCAACCAAGAAGACTAAAGGGACCCTCTGGCTTCTTGTCCCAACAAGCAAGAGGCTCAGGGGCTACACTCACTGAGTGCACTGTTGTTCAAAAGTGCACATCGATCGGAGAAAAACAAAGAAGACCATCTCAAGATTTCACTTCAAGAAAGAACCGGAACAAGTCTACAAACAACCTTGCCCTTGAAGCTCAATCATTAAATGCTCGGGGGCTTGTCGACGGGACCCATAAGGTTCCCCACGGAGAAGAGAGAAGAAGACCTAGTCAACTAGGATTCCCTACATGTAATCCTATTAGGACTAGTTACTGCGTAATCGTACTAGGATCTCTACTTTGTAACCGACATGTTTTACCACGGCAACCCGTCACGGGTACCCGGGACGGTGATTTGTTCGGAGGGTGTCGGCGTTATGAGAACTTCGATGGTAAACGCAGGAGACAACGATTTATCTTGGTTCGGCACGCTGAAAGTCACGGGCGCCCACGCCCAAGTGTGGGGTGGATAGTATATTAAGCCTGCGCTATTTGTTGTGGTTGTGAGTTCATCGGTTATATGTCTGTCGCCCATGTGTGTGTATGTTAGTTGCCGATCTAGGGACCCCGCCTCCTTTATATAGTTCAGAGAGGCGGAGTCCTAGTCGGTTACAAAGTAGAGATCCTAGTAGGATTACGTGTAACTAGTCCTAATAGGATTACATGTAGGGAATCCTAGTTGGACTAGGTCTTCTTCTCTCTTCTCCGTGGGGAACCTTATGGGTCCCGTGATCGACAAGCCCCGAGCATTTCATGATTGAGCTTCAAGGGCCGGGTTGTTTGTAGACTTGTTCCGGGTTCTTTCTTGAAGTGAAATCTTGAGATGGTCTTCTTTGTCTTTTTCTCCGATGATGATGTGCACTTTTTGAACAAAAAGTGCACTCGATGAGTGTAGCCCCCGAGCCTCTTGCTTGTTGGGACAAGAAGCCAGAGGGTCCCTTTAGTCTTCTTGGTTGCTCTGAGTTCTTTTTGGGTGGGTGCAATTTTTCAGTAAAAATTGCACTCACCGAGTGTAGCCCCGAGCCTCTTGCTTTTGCTTGCAAAAGTTGGAGGTCCGATTCTTGTCTTCAAAAAAATTTTGGGGTTATGTATGTGCATGACCCCGAGAGCCTTCTCAAAAGTACTTTTCTTTAGAATAGAAATCGGATGAAGGGTCTTGATGTGTTGTCTTTGTTGTAGTCTTGAGTACTTATATTCTTGGTCTTTCATCCTTGAATTGAGCCCCGGCGTAATTGAAGCGAATGTCGAGCCCCGAGCTTAGTGTTTGACTAAGCCGTGATGCTCTTCCGAGTTGTTTTTATTCATCCAGGTCATTTCTAGACTTCTTTGGTTCTTGATGTACCTCTTCCAGGTTGTTTGCACTTCGTCCAGGTTCTTTCTGAACTTGTATGTACCTTATCCGGGTTATTTTCTGATTTGACTAAGTCGTGATGCTCTTTCGAGTTGTTTTTATTCATCCAGGTCATTTTCTAGACTTCTCTGGTTCTTGATGTACCTCTTCCAGGTTGTTTGCACTTCGTCCAGGTTCTTTCTGAACTTGTATGTACCTCATCCGGGTTGTTTTTTATTCATCAAGGTCGTTTCTAGACTTCTCTGGTTCTTGATGTACCTCTTCCAGGTTGTTTGCACTTTGTCTAGGTTCTTTCTGAACTTGTATGTACCTCATCCGGGTTGTATTCTGATCAATCCAAGTTCTTTTTTGTCTTGATTTCTGTTCCCAACTTATCTGGGTTGTTTTTCTTCAATCCGGGTTCTTTCTGATCTTGTCTTGGTCCTTGCCGCACCTTGTCGGGGTTCTTTTTTGATCAATCCGGGTTCTTTCTGATCTTGTGTTGGTCCTTGCCGCACCTTGTCGGGGTTCTTTTTTGATCAATCCGGGTTCTTTCTGATCTTGTGTTGGTCCTTGCCGCACCTTGTCGGGGTTCTTTTTTGATCAATCCGGGTTCTTTCTGATCTTGTCTTGGTCCTTGCCGCACCTTCTCGGGGTTCTTTTTGATCAATCCGGTTCTTTTCGATCTTGTCTTGGTCCTTGCCGCACCTTCTCGGGGTTCTTTTTTGATCAATCCGGGTTCTTTCTGGATTTCTCTTGGTACTTGCCGTACCCTGTCGGGGTTCTTTTTTTATCAATCCGGGTTCTTTCTGGATTTGTCTTGGTACTTGCCGTACCCTGTCGGGGTTCTTTTTTGATCAATCCGGGTTCTTTCTGGATTAGCTCTCAGGAGCGTGTTTTTCCTGATCTCATGGTACGGATGTAGCTCCCCTGCATGTTAAACATAAAAATATGTTTTAAATGACATTCCGGATATGAAGTCGGGAGCATGTCTCATATTTGGATAATCAATCGAGGGGGCCCGGCATCATAAAATGCATATAAACTCTTTTCGTCGTCTTGCTCTTGTTAGGCCATGCAAATTCCTCGGTAGTGTCTGTTACGTTTAAGCACTTGCATCTACGGCGTATGGTTGAGAGGTTCATGACGTGACCATGTGAGCCCTGCTTTTCGGTTCGTGACCGTCCATGTGAGTAGACAAGCTTCATGGATTAAGGCGTGTTCTACCCGAGGAATTCGGGCGACAGATTAAGAGAAGACCTAGAGCGCTATGTTTGCTCGCATGATGATTTTTTGTATCTTGAGCACTATGTTTGCTCGCATGATGATTTTTGTGTCTTCCCTTGCTAGGTCGGTTAATTTCGGGTAGTAGCTTGTTACGTTTAAGCACTTGAATCTCGCGTATGGTTCGAGAGGTCTATTGACGTGACCACCCGTATGGTTCAGAGGTTCTTTGACGTGACCATCAGTATAGTTCGGAGGTTCATTGGCGTGACCATCCATTCGAGAAAACAAGCTTCACGAATTAAGGCTTACCATCCGAGGAAATTAACAACCGTTAAGAGAAGATGATATGGCCACACGAGACATACTGAATAATATCCGGATATATAAAAAATGAGACGTGACTTAGCTTGGTTTATGGGCGAGTCGTTTGTTTATAGGGTGGTCGAGTCGTCGTCGTTGGCCGACCGTAAGTAGACTTGATAGCTCTCTTGTCGCTTGGTAGTCGATTTGTTTGGCCGGAAGTAGTTTGTTGATAGTAAACCGAGACCAAGAAGACTAAAGGACCCTCGGCTTCTTGTCCCAACAAGCAAGAGGCTGGGGCTACACTCCTTTGAGTGCCTTTGTTGTTCAAAAGTGCACATCGGTCGGAGAAAAGACAAACAAAGACCATCTCAAGATTTCACTTCAAGAAAGAACCGGAACAAGTCTACAAACAACCCGGCCCTTGAAGCTCAATCATTAAATGCTGGGGGCTTGTCGGCGCGGGACCCATAAGGTTCCCCACGGAGAAGAGAGAAGAAGACCTAGTCCAACTAGGATTCCCTACATGTAATCCTATTAGGACTAGTTACACGTAATCGTACTAGGATCTCTACTTTGTAACCGACATGTTTTACCACGCAAGAACCCGTCACGGGGTACCGGGGACGGTGATTTGTTCGGAGGGGTGTCGGCGTTTGCGAGAACTTCGATGGTAAACGCAGGAGACAACGATTTATACTTTGGTTCGACACGCTGAGAAAGTCACGGCGCCCTCACGCCCAAAGTGTGGGGTGGATAGTATATTGCGCCTGCGCTATTTGTTGTGGTTGTGAGTTCTCGCTTGTTATGTCTGTCGCCCATGTGTGTATGTTAGTCGCCGATCTAGGGACCCCCGCCTCCTTTATATAGTTCAGAGAGGCGGGAGTCCTAGTCGGTTACAAAGTAGAGATCCTAGTAGGATTACGTGTAACTAGTCCTAATAGGATTACATGTAGGGAATCCTAGTTGGACTAGGTCTTCTTCTCTCTTCTCCGTGGGGAACCTTATGGGTCCCGTGATCGACAAGCCCCCGAGCATTTCATGATTGAGCTTCAAGGGCCGGGTTGTTTGTAGACTTGTTCCCGGGTTCTTTCTTGAAGTGAAATCTTGAGATGGTCTTCTTTGTCTTTTCTCCGATGATGTGCACTTTTGAACAAAAGTGCACTCAAATGAGTGTAGCCCAGAGCCTCTTGCTTGTTGGGACAAGAAGCCAGAGGGTCCCTTTAGTCTTCTTGGTTGCTCTGAGTTCTTTTTGGGTGGGTGCAATTTTTCGTTAAAATTGCACTCACTGAGTGTAGCCCCCGAGCCTCTTGCTTTTGCTTGCAAAAGTTGGAGGGTCCAGATTCTTGTCTTCAAAAAAAATTTTGGGGTTATGTATGCCATGAGCCCCAAGAGCCTTCTCCAAGTACTTTTCTTTAGAATAGAAATCGGATGAAGGGTCTTGATGTGTTGTCTTTGTTGTAGTCTTGAGTACTTATATTCTTGGTCTTTCATCCTTGAATTTGAGCCCCGAGCGTAATTGAAGCGAATCTCGAGCCCCCGAGCTTAGTGTTTGACTAAGCCGTGATGCTCTTCGAGTTGTTTTTATTCATCCGGTCATTTCTAGACTTCTTTGGTTCTTGATGTACCTCTTCCAGTTGTTTGCACTTCGTCCGAGTTCTTTTCCGAACTTGTATGTACCTTATCCAGGGTTATTTTACGATTTGACTAAGTCGTGATGCTCTTTTGAGTTGTTTTTATTCATCCGGGTCATTTTCTAGACTTCTACGGTTCTTGATGTACCTCTTCCGGGTTGTTTGCACTTCGTCCGTGTTCTTTTACGAACTTGTATGTACCTCATCCGGGTTGTTTTTTATTCATCAAGGTCGTTTCTACACTTCTCCGGTTCTTGATGTACCTCTTCCAGTTGTTTGCACTTTGTCTAGGTTCTTTTCGAACTTGTATGTACCTCATCCGGGTTGTTTTCGATCAATCCAAGTTCTTTTTTGTCTTGATTTTGCTTCCAACTTATCCGGGTTGTTTTTCTTTCAATCCGGGTTCTTTCGATCTTGTCTTGGTCCTTGCCGCACCTTTGTCGGGGTTCTTTTTTGATCAATCCGGGTTCTTTCTGATCTTGTGTTGGTCCTTGCCGCACCTTGTCGGGGTTCTTTTTGATCAATCCGGGTTCTTTCGATCTTGTGTTGGTCCTTGCCGCACTTTTGTCGGGGTTCTTTTTGATCAATCCGGGTTCTTTTCGATCTTGTCTTGGTCCTTGCCGCACCTTCTCGGGGTTCTTTTTTGATCAATCCGGGTTCTTTCTGATCTTGTCTTGGTCCTTGCCGCACCTTCTCGGGGTTCTTTTTTTATCAATCCGGGTTCTTTCTGGATTTGTCTTGGTACTTGCCGTACCCTGTCGGGGTTCTTTTTTTATCAATCCGGGTTCTTTCTGGATTTGTCTTGGTACTTGCCGTACCCTGTCGGGGTTCTTTTTTGATCAATCCGGGTTCTTTCTGGATTAGCTCTCAGGAGCGTGTTTTTCCTGATCTCATGGTACGGATGTAGCTCCCCTGCATGTTAAACATAAAAATATGTTTTAAATGACATTCCAGATATGAAGTCGGGAGCATGTCTCATATTTGGATAATCAATCAGGGGTGGGCCCCGACATCATAAAATGCATATAAACTCTTTTTTTTGTCTTGCTCTTGTTAGGCCATGCAAATTCCTCAGGTAGTGTCCTGTTACGTTTAAGCACTTGCATCTCTGGCGTATGGTTCAGAGGTTCATGACATGACCATGTGAGCCTGGCACTCGGTTCGTGACCGTCCATGTGAGTAGACAAGCTTCATGGATTAAGGCGTGTTCTACCTGAGGAATTCGGTGACCGTTAAGAGAAGACCTAGAGCGCTATGTTTGCTCGCATGATGATTTTTTGTATCTTGAGCACTATGTTTGCTCGCATGATGATTTTTTGTGTCTTCCCTTGCTAGGTCGGTTAATTTCCTGGGTAGTAGCTTGTTACGTTTAAGCACTTGAATCTCGCGTATGGTTCAGAGGTCTATTGACGTGACCACCCGTATGGTGCAGAGGTTCTTTAACGTGACCATCCATATGGTTCAGAGGTTCATTGACGTGACCATCCATTCGAGAAAACAAGCTTCACGAATTAAGGCTTACCATCTGAGGAAATTAACAACCGTTAAGAGAAGATGATATGGCCACAGAGACATACGAATAATATCCGGAATATATAAAAAATGAGACGTGACTTAGCTTGGTTTATGGCCGAGTTGTTTGTTGATGGGGTAAACCAGTTGAGTGGCCGGTATGTCGAGTACTCGGAACAACTCGGAACCTGTCGTCGTGTTCTCTGAAGCCTTTGTCGTGGTCGTTGCCGACAGTGTGCGTACGGTGCATCCATCTAGCTTGACGTGTGCGATGGAGTTGTCGCGGGTGCCGGATGAAAGTTGATCTTTGTCTGTGTATGTGTACTAGTTCACATATCCATCTTGTAGTCTTGTATGTGTCCAGTAATCAATTTGGATGGCTTCTGGTCTTGCTTGTATGTATATATACACATACGGCTTCCTTGTATTTGTTTGTTGTTGTGGCGCCATGGGATGTCTTGATGTAGTCAGATGTCTCCGGATATACAGAGTTGATTTCGGATGTCGCGTTCTTGGAGTTGAACTCGGATGTTCTCGGATAAATCCCAGTTGTCCTCCGATCTAGCTCTGTATCCGAGTTGATAACGCTGGGACGTACTCCTTGCCGAAGCTGATGCTAGCTGATCCAACATGTGGTGATGTCGGACTCTTCGTCGTGGCCGAGTAGTTGACTGACTCCTGACTTGTGCCTTGAGTCTTCTGCAAATTTGAACGTGCAGCTTCACTTGCTTGCTTGTTGAATCAGGACACCTTGGCCGTGCGTAGAGATCCATAGCGAGTTGTTGATCGTGGTTGACGGGAATTGCAGCGTCTTGTTGACAAGGACCGACGAGAACCGCGGCGAATTTTGATCTGAGGTCCACCGAGCTCTCTAACGCAAAGCGCCGAGAACCCCTACCTGGCGCGCGCCATTGTCGATGTTTACCACCAACGGCAACGTCCGTCACGGGGTACCCGGGATGGTGATTTATTCGGAGGGGTATCGGCGTTTGCAGAACTCGATGGTAAACGCAGGGAGACAACGATTTATACTGGTTCAGCACGCCGGAAAGTCACGGCGCCCTACGTCCAGTCTGGTGTGGATAGTATATTGCGCCCTGCGCTATTTGTTGTGTTGCGAGTTCTGTCGGTTATGTCTGTCGCTCATGTGTGTGTGTTCGCTGACGATCTAGGGACCCCTGCCCTCCTTTATATAGTTCAGGAGAGGCGGGAGTCCTAGTCGGTTACAAAGTAGAGATCCTAGTAGGATTACGTGTAACTAGTCCTAATAGGATTACATGTAGGGAATCCTAGTTGGACTAGGTCTTCTTCTCTCTTCTCCGTGGGGAACCTTATGGGTCCCGCATCGACAAACTCCTGCTCCCCCCTTGGTCTATAACAGGGAGGGCAGGATGCCCCACTAGGGGAGGAGATCGAATTCAGAAAAAGGAGGATCGATTCCACACACAACACACAGCCAAGCAGCAACCAAGCTCTTTGTGCCCTTTTGACCTTTCCATCAGAGACTTGGGACATGTCCCTCTCTCGACCGTTTGTACCCCCTACTATGAACCTTCAAACTATGGGAGGCTTGAGCACCATCTCAACGTCTCCCTTGGACCCTAGCCGTCTAGGGAGGACCCACGCCGCCTCACCCTCTCTGCGGAACACTCTGCGCGGAGCGCCCCGACGGCGCTGTCGATGTTTGACCACCGATAGCTTGCCACGGGGGTCCCCGGGCAGTATGTTCAGGCTTCAGCGTATGCGGAACTCGACGGTGAATGCAAGAGACATTCGATTTATCCTGGTTCAGGCCCTCGACCGTGATCGAGTAATAGCCCTACGTCCAGTCGGCGTTAGCCTTTGCGTTGGATTGATTGTCTGGAGTTGTGTTGTTACAGTCGTAAAAGTCGTGATCCTCTCGTCTCTAGGAACCCTGCCCTCCTTTATATAGTCAGGAGGTTAGAATCATAGTCGGTTTACAATGAGAATTCCTAGCAGGATTACAGAATAATACTAGTACTAAGATTACATGGGAAGAATCCTAGTTAGACTAGATCTTCTCCCTTTCTTGCGGGGTATCCCATGGGTCCCGCACCGACAAGCCCCCGAGCACTTCATGGTTGAGCTCTGGAAGCCTCATCTTGTTCCTTTAGGTCTTGCCGAGTAGGAACAAGCGTCGTCCGGGTGCTTTCTTGAGCGAAACCGTGTAGCGCTTCGTGAGATCTTCGCGTGATGTGTACCTTTTTGAAGAAAAAAGTACTCTCATTTGGGTGTAGCCCCCGAGCCTCTTGCTTTTTGGCACAAGGAGCTGGAGGGTCTTCTTTTGAAATCGCTCTGATTCTTCGTTGAAGGTTTCCTGAGCATATACCCAGGTTCTTTATCAAAAAGAGCTCGGATATAGCTAGGTCCCGGTTCTTTTTGTCGTGAGGTCTTGAAGTGATCTGTCTTGAAGAAGTCTTCTTGGTGACGTGTGCTTTTTGAAGAAAAAAGTGCACTCACTGAGTGTAGCCCCCGAGCCTCTTGCTATTTAGAACAAAAAGTTAGAGGGTCTTGAATCTGAGTTGTTCAAGGAACTGAAAACTTCCCCTGTTGCAGCCCCCGAGCATTCTTCAAAAAGAACTCGGATACAGAATCTTGGCATATTCTCTAGTAGTCTATCGTTGTCAGACGTAGAGTCTGCTGTTTTCAGATATAGAGTATGCTGCTTTCAGAGGTTGAGTCTGCTGTTGTCAGGTGTAGTTGTATGGTGATGGTTGAGTGTAAATGCCTTTTGATCACGGGTTGTACTGTGTTGGTATATTCTCCCGAATATGCTTGTTGTTGAGTACTGTTCCTTCACGCCTGAGTTCTCTTTCATTGAATTCTATCTTTTCATCGTGTCCTTTTGTTAGGTTTGTTCTGCTAGTGCTCCCGGTCCATGTGCACTGCTTCTTTGGTCTATAAATATCCTCTTTGTGTGCTGTTTTGATTCATCAAGCACTTTGTTGTGTGGTTTGAAATTCCCGTAGTCATGAATATGATAGTTTGTGAAGTAGAGCAGCCCCCGGGTGTATTATGTAGTTCTTGTACTTCTTGTCGTAGTTGGAGGAAGTCTTGTGATAGGGATTAGAGGTAGACTAATCCCACAGTGGCATTGCTCCGGGAAGTACGTGGCGGTAGTTGGAGGAAGTCTTGTGATATGGGATGCGTTCCTTCATCCAGCAGTTTTGGGTTGATCCTTGATGCCTGCCCTGAGACTGTCCAGTGCAGATTAACACCATATCTGGTATCACATCGGACTTGGGTAGACAAATGCCTGCAGCTCCTCTTGTTCCACGTTGTCCCGCCGTGCTGCTGATCTCCGCCTTGGATGTGCTGCTTTCTTCCTTTGAAGAAAATAGTGTAGCCGAGTGCGGTTTGCTCTGCTGAGTAGCAATTTGGAGCACATAGTTGTTCCAGAACCTAGTCGTTTTCGGGTTCCTTTTTGCTACCTTGCCTGTCGTAGTATCGAGTTCGTTGGGTCTTGTAAGATGTGTAATCTTGTATCTTTTGAAGTCATTTGTAATGGAAAGAATATTGTCTTCTGAGTTATCATTTTTTATTCTGCTGATGTCCCGGTTGTTTTTGAGATTCTCGAGTTCTTTCTATAAGGTCCGGGTTGTTATGCTTCTTGTGAGATAACCTTTCGTTGCTTCATGGCTGATGAGTTCTTTTGTAGCAATATGATAGCTCTACCGTTCTGCTGGATGGATAAGTTCGAAATCTGCCCGTTGAACTGTACCGTTATGTGGATTTGTGCCTTCCGTCATTTTAGCTGTGTCAGTAAATGGACTGTTGCGCTCTCACATCGTGCTTTTACGGGTCCGGTGGGCCGTGTTTTACTGCTGTAAGATCTATTTAAAAGGCCTTTTCGTCTTCTTCTTCTTTACTGCTCCACTTTTGCCTTAAAAACCCTAGCTTTCAGAAATCCACCGCCGCCATTGTCGCCGTCACCTGAGCGTCGCCGTCTTAGTCTCGTCTTTCCCTAGTGCCTTTTTGCTTCCGCTAGTACATGGGTAGGAAGAAAGCCACGAGCAAGTCCTAGGCAGCCTTCGTGGACGATGAGTCATCCCTTTCCATGATCGAGAACCAAGAGTTCATGGCCATTGTAACACCCTGGTGTTTTGCCAGCATTTAGGCACTGCAAATCATGCATATTATGCATCATCAAGCATCCTAATCATACATACCTAATCATGTAAATAATAACTGAAACCATGCTTCGAAACATCTGAAACGTGCTCGTGAAACATGAATGTTGCATACACCTGTTTAGAGTTGTTTTTTGCCCAAATTATGCTTGCTAAGTTAGTAAAACATGTTTGGCTATGATTGTAAATCATCTAGAATTATTTAGCACAATTTTTGGAGCAAAGTTTGTATTTAAATTATTGCCAAATTTTACTTTAAAAATAACTCTCCAAAATTAGGGTTTTGAGTTAAAATTGACTTTAATTTTATAATTCAAAATCTAGCAAGAATTGGACTTTGGTCATAAAAATAAAGTTGTAGAGGATTAAATTCTAAGCAACTTTTATTTTTCGGCCATTTTCAAAAGAAGTCTTTTTCTTACTCAAAAGGGTATTTGAAAACTGCTATTTCAAATTTCCTTGAAAATAGAAAATTGAAAAGTGTTTCAATCCTTTCACGAGCCGCCGCCTCGCTTCTCATTACTGGCCGAAAGCCGGGCTCGACACATCACATTCCGCCGCCGCTTCGCCCATACGTCCGGCCTAGCCCACCTCACAAGACGGATTGCCTCCATATTCTTGGCGCATTGTTCCCCGCGCCGCGTCCGATATTGGCCTTGAACGCGACCGCCGCGTGGCGACCATGCGCCGGCGACGCCCGCCGCGCGGCAGCCACGGCCTACCTCCGCCTCCACGCGCTCGCCTTCTTCTGCTGACCCCGCTGCGCACCCCGCTCCACTCTCTCGCTCGCTTGAAGCGCGACAAGAAGAAGACGCCGCCGCTCGCCACCGAACATCGCCATCGCCTGCCGCCGCGACATACCCCTCCTTCCATGCCTCCATTCTTCGATTCCCGCCGCCAGCAACTCCGCCTTAGGTCCCTGCCTCGCCTGCGCTCGCTTGCGGCCGCCGTCGTCGAGGTAAGGGCCGAGCTTGGTGCCTCCTTCCTCTCCAACGAGCGCGCTACCGTGGCCGCGTGGTCCATCTCGCCACCGGGCCAACGCCACCCTCCCAGCCGGTGTGGCTCGGTGTGGTGTGCACGCTGGCACCACCCGCGCCACCAGAAGGGCTCACCGTCGGTGAGCACCGGTCGGCGGAGCTCCTCCCCTACTCTCGGTCGGTGACGACAGTGGTGGGGCCACAGGGCCCAGCCACAATCACTGGTGGAAGTTAAGATTGCTGCAGACGGGTGCATAACAATTTCGTCATTTGAAGTTTAAAAGGATTTCAAAAATGATTTTTCAGATTTCTATTTAAATGCTTTGGAAAATGTTTGTGTACTCATTTTGGCTCCAAATTTGTTGAAACAAATTTTGTTGTGTTCCTTGTCACCAGATCTACATGATAAGAATATTGCATGTTATTTTTGAGATACTTTTCTATAGAGCTTTATTTAATTCTTGATATTGCTGATATCTTGTAAAATGTGCATTAAAACTTATATGCTTCAGAAAAATATGCTTCCAAGTGTGTTATTCTTCTTGTGTAATGTACTTCCTAGAAAAATTATATGCCATGCATGTCTTGTAGAAAAATTATGAGATGTAGTTCAAGTGCCTTTTATGGCTGATTTTTGTTATTTTTGCTAGAGAGCAAAATTTGAATAAAGCATGCATGTGATAATTTTTGTACAGTGATTATTTACTGTTTAGAACCTAGGAAAAATACTAAATCTGTTGTTTGACACTTTTCATAATACAAAGTATTTTTATGTTCATAATTATGCCATAGCTTGTCATTTTTTTGTAGGCTATTCCACTTATCCAAATGCCATAAAAATTTGATGGTAGACTACTTAGGGTAGTACTGTGCTATGATAATTTTCTAAGATTTTTATAAGCTATAAAAATAGATGTTGTTATTCAAACCTATTATTGTTAACTAATGTTTAATCAAGTGTTGCTTTATGTGTGATTAAGAAATTAGTGAAGCTTTGGTGTATCTTTGAAGCATTTAATGAGGTGTGTTGACTTATCATATTAGTAGTAGAAGAGAATGCAGTAGATGACATGTGCTTGGATGATGTAGTAGAAGAGAATGCAGTAGAAGAGAATGCAATATATGTTCTTGGATGATGTTGACTACCTTGCATTCAAGCATATCCATTGTGTCCATTTCATCCGATGCACTTTTGCGTAAGCACTTACGCACATGCATCATACAGGATCGCAAACCGAGAACCCAGGCGTCATACCCGAGGAGCCCGAGGAGCAGCTCGAGGTGCAGCCGTAGGAAGTGGCCGAAGCCGACGAGGAGGACGTTGAGGAACTTCTGGAGTGCCCCGATCACCGCCCGAGCTCCTTTGAGAGAGGCAAGCCCTGGAGCATTTTTCTCCCCGGTTTGTGATTATTAATTAAATGCTTTACTTTAATTGATGTATTACGTTCAGGAGTTGTTTGCAACCGTTGCTGCATTATACCTTGTTTACCTTTGTTATACTATATCCTTGTTACCCTGGTATCCACAGTCGAGTCAATGCTTAGCTGGCTTAGACCGGTAGAAGTCGGGTGATTTTCTATCACCTGCGAGCTATAGGTGGTTACCTGGATCTGCTTGGATAACTATGTAGTCATGGTATAACTAAGTGTTAAATGAAGTTGAGACCGAACGGAGACTTATAGAGTTTTGGACTGTAGTGCCTTCCGTCTGTGTCGATTGAGGACCGACCGTTGTTGGACCTCAGGTCATGTTGAACGCATGCCTTACATATAGCTAGCCGAATAAAGTACCTTTCGACCGTGAAGCTGGGAGATTATTCGGGCCGAGTAGATTGCCCGCAACGCACTGTACCGGAGCAGGTGTGGTAGGACACGGGGGCGAGATGATAAGACCAAAGTGCAGTCGGTCGGCCCTCGGGTACATGTGGTTCCTGGCAAACTCGAGATTCCTGGATAGTTGACTCGGTGACCGATACCTCACTTTAGCGGGTGAGTGAGGTTTGTGTAAGGAATAAATCACCAGCTGGTTAGGAATCGATTCGAATCGCCATCGTTCCTGGATAGTGAGCACTTGACTTGAGTTACTTCATCGTAGTAATGTTAATGGAACACTGGACAGTTATAATGAATATGACATTATGGAAGTTGATTAATGATCATGGGTTATCATTATCTGCTTAATCACATGTTTGCTCTAGTATAGGTGCAAATCTAGTCGACAGGTTATAAATAATTAACTTGACAATAATACTTTTAGAAAGGTTCTTGAAATGCTAAAAATGCTTCTTTTTGCAAATGAGTCAGCTACACTACTATAAAGCCCTTCATAATCCTTGGTGTCACTTATTTTTGGTTATGTCGGGTAAGTCTAGCTGAGTACCTTCTCGTACTCAGGGTTTTATTCCCACTTGTTGCAGATGGGTAGATGTATTACAGCTACTGTATCAACTGCCTTTATCCTGCGATGGGTGATGCTTAAGACCATGGGCATGGTCATTCCTTACGTCTCATTTGATGCTTTTGTTGGAGATGATCATTAGCTGGCACTGTATTTGAACTCCGTGTGAGTGTGTGTGGTTTTGAACAAATGGCTTCCGCTACTTCTATTTGAACTCGTTTTGTAATAACTATGTTTAAACTCTGATGTATCTGAGATGCGAACTTTTATGTAATATGTGATGGCGACCGCTAAACTTATTACGATCTTGGCTGGTATGTGAGTTGGTTTGAAATCCTTCGCGATTTCACGGACTACCGGGTTATACGGGCTTAAGTTTGCTAAATCGTCTGCTCTGGCGGGTGATTTTCTTACTTAATTTCGTATAATTGGGCGGTTCTGTTACAGCCATGAGGGCTGCCCAGAAGGTTTGGCTAGCTCCAACAATGACTGGAGACCAGCTTCGCGAGCTTGTCAGCGATGGCTTGATCCAGAGCAAGGACATTGCTGAATGGAGAGCTCTAGGTGAGCATCGGGTCCCTGCTCCAGGTCTTGGTGAGATCATTCTTTTCGTCTCCTTTATCCGTGATGGACTTTGCCTTCCTGCTTCTGCCTTCCTTCATCGATTTCTCAGTTATTTTGGGGTTAGCTTGAACCATCTTGCTCCCAATGTCGTCCTCCATCTTTCTATTTTTGTACATCTTTGTGAAATTTTCCTTGGAATTCCTCCTTCTCTTTCTCTTCCATCGCTTCTTTCGTCTGAAGCCTCAACCCCGTCGTGAAGACACCAATGTTCTTGGTGGCTGCGGGATTTAGTTTCGCCAGGGTCTTAAAAGCAAATTCTTTGACTATGACTTGGTTGATTCTGTGAGGGATTGGTGCGCTGACTGGTTCTATGCCGCCAATTTGATTCCTTCTCTCACCGTTCATTCTGGATCTGGTACCTCGGTTAACGACCGGTGGGAAAAGAACTCCCTAACGTCGGACGAGCTCCAAGCAATCCAGCCGTTCCTTGAGTGGATAAGCACTCTGAAGCAGCAGGGCTTGACCGGCTTCGGAATCGTCTCGAGTTTTCTTCGCCGTCGTGTTCAGCCTCTGAAGGAGCGAGAGAACTTTGGCTTCGAGTACTCTAGGGCAGAGGATCCTTCATGCATGGTCCCTGCCCTTGAGTTGACCGACGAGGAGGTACTCGAGCATCTTCGGAAGATGCTAAAAGGAGCAAGCGTTGTCCCGCTTACCGTCTTCGAGTACTGTGCAAAGAACCCGTCTCTAGCTATAAGTTGTTTTCTCTTTGTGCGGGTACTTTTTGTATTTCTTTTGCTGTATCTATTTTCGCTTAATCTTCCTTGTCTTGTCTTATTCTTTTCGTAGGAATTGGGGCGTAACTTTGTTGACCCAATTCCCCTTGACGTCCTCCCTGTCATTGTGGGGGCTGGGGGTAGTCTTGCTGGGGCTTCTTTAACCAGTAAGTCGCAAACTGTCGTAATGCTTCCTGGCGTTTCTTCCGCAAACCCTGATGTATATGTAGAGTATGTTCCTCATTCAATTCCTCGAGCTGCTCGTAGCGTCGGCAAGAGGGGGCGAGTGGCTGGTTCTTCTGGTGTGCCTGCTGCCAAGAAAGGTCGCCAATCGAGTGCTTGTCTAGGTACTCAAGTTATAGCTAGCATGCTCTTAGGTGAGCACATTAATACACTCTATCCTTCTGTTGTTTGTTTTCTTCTTTAACCGAGTACTTTTGTCCTTTTTTAGCTGGTGCTATGGTGGCCTTGGCCGAGAGTGAGGAAGAAGAGGATGATGATGCACCCCTTGTCATGCGGCGGTGAGTTGTTTTCTTATTTTCCTGTTGTTGAATCCCTCCTTTTTGTTTTGACTTTGGTCTTGATCCTTTTGTAGTAAGCGGTCGTCGGGTACGAGTTCTTCTAGGGCTCCAGCCCCGAGTTCTTCTAGGGCTCCGGTATTGAGTTCCTCTATGGCTCCAGTACCATCTGCGCTGCTCCTATCGCAGGGTGGCGGTGATGTTTTTGCCGCCATAGTTCCTCCTGCAAGGTCTTCTTTCAGTTTTTTGAAGAAGATAGCTGAGTAAGTGACTCTTTGTTGTGCTTCTTTGCTCTTTGCCTTTCTTTTTCCTGACTTGTATTTTTATCGATGAGTTTCTCTATCATCTTGCAGTCCCTCGCCTTCTCTTACTCCTCCGCCGCCTTCTAGTCAGCCTTCTGGTGCGCCCCCACGTACTGAGTCGAAGAACTCGGAGAGTACAGTCGGTAAGGTGGCTGTGAGGAAAGCTGGGCCCCCTGCTGCTGCTGACCCTGTGGCTCTAGAGGTGACTGTGGTCACGACGGTGGGTACTTCTGATGAGGTAACCGGGGCTTCCTAGGATACAACCCTGGCCTTGCCTTCTTTGCCTGCGCCGGCTTCTCCCTCAGCTCCCCTTGGTACCGGTGCTTCGCGCTTGGATGATGATGTGTTGCATCAATTTGATGCTACACATCGGTTGTCTGAGCTGACCACAGCCTGGGGGAACTTGGCGTCCTCTACAACTTCTTTTGGGGAAAGGCTCTAGGTTAGTTTTTCTAAAGTTCTTTCTTTGGTTGTTCGTCTTTCTCTTGTCCTTACGCCTTGTCTTTCTCTCTCTCTATTTTCTCAGTCTTTTTCTCGTGATCATACCAGCTTCTTTTTCTCGTCTGAAAACGAGAAAAAGTTGTCTTCTGAGGTAAGCGCTCTAAAAGCAGAGCTTGATCTCTGCCAAGCCGATATAGAGATTGAGCGCCAAACGCACCAAGAGGAGGAGAAGGCTCTCCACGCCCGGGTTGTTGAGGCAGAAAAGCAAAGGGATGCTACGGTGGAGTCCCTGAAGAAAGAGTGCAAAGGTATTGCTTGTTCTTTTTGTTTCCTTTTGTATTCTGACTTTCTCTTCTGCTGACTTGTTCTTGTTGCCTGGCCTAGATCTCCGAGCTAAAAAGCAGAAGCTCTCGGAGGGTCTTGAGGAGATGAAGACAACAGTCCGCAATAGTCACAACTGGGCTGAGGAGGTAATCACTTGTGCTGAAGAAGAACTCGCGCTCGCTAAGTTGATTAGGCGTGGAGCTGACAGAGATCTTGTGTAGGCCCAAAAGACTATTGAGGTCTTGACTAGCAAGTTGGCGACGACCATCGAGAACTAGAATACTTTGTGGAAATCCTTCCGATCGATGAGTCGATCTTCTCCGGGACTCCAATGAGATGATTTGGTCGACCTTGGGCACAGTTCATTCCCCGAGTTCCGACCCATTTCCAGGAGTTTGTGAAAAGGTGCGCCCGCTTATGCACTAGGAATGTTCTCACCCAGGTCCGGGTTCTTGCTCCGGAGTTCCCTTTGTCCAAGATTGCAGAGGAAACCAAGAGCCAAAAGTACATGGACGCCGTTGAAAGGGCAGAACCTGAGGTCGAGGACTTAGCCAGTAGGATCATTGATAATCTTAACATTGATGTTTCTTCTCCTGACGACAACGCTTGATGTACTTGACCTCTGTACTCCAGTTCCCGTAATAGCAAACTATACTTCTTTTTGAATAGAGATTGAATGAAGATCCTTTATTTTAGTTGATGTCTTCTCTGCCTGAATGTCCTTGTCTTGTAAACAACTTGGTATGTGTGGGTCGTTGTCTTGACAGACTTTCTTGATCTGTCGAGCGATTTGTCTGGCTTGTTTGGCTTTTCATTTGTGACTTGTAAACAACTCGGTATAGATCATTGTTTCGGCAGACTTTGTGTTCTTGTTAACACTTAGGACCGGCGATCTTGAGATTGATAAGTCCCCGAGCACTTCATGGTGGAGTTCTAGAAACTTCTTCTTGTTCCTTCAGGTCTTGCCGAGCAGGAACAAGCGTTGCCCGAGTACTTTCCTGTGCGAAACCGTGTAGCACTTCTTGGATCTATCTGAGTGTAGCCCCCGAGCCTCTTGCTATTTGGAACAAGTAGCTGGAGGGTCTTGTCTTGAAATCGCTCTGATTTATGCTCAGGCTTAGTTTCAGTTGTTTTTCTTTTTTGGTTTGGGTGTTAGCTTATTAGCTACCCTCATCGGTGGGTTCAAGCATATTTTCAGCTCTTTTGCTCTCGGCCGGTATGCTCAGGCATGTTTCAGCCATTTTGTTTTTTTGTTTTGGGTGTTAGCTTATTAGCTACCCTCATCGATGGGCTCAAGCATCTTTTCAGCTCTTTTGCTCTCGGTCGGTATGCTCAGGCATGTTTTAGCTATTTTGCTTTTTTATTCGGGTGTTAGCTTGTTAGCTACCCTCATCGGCGGGCTCAAGCATCTTTTCAGCTCTTTTGCTCTCGACCGGTATGCTCAGGCATATTTTCACCATTTTGCTTTTTGGTTGGTGTTAGCTTGTTAGCTACCCTCATCGTGGGCTCAAGCATCTTTTGACTCTTTTGCTCTCGGTCGGTATCTTTGAGGCGTATTTTGACCATTTGCTTTTTTTGGTTGGTGTTAGCTTGTTAGCTACCCTCATCGGCGGGCTCAAGCATCTTTTTAGCTCTTTTGCTCTCGGTCGGTATGCTCAGGCGTATTTTTAGCCATTTTACTTTTTGGTTCGGGTGTTAGCTTATTAGCTACCCTTATCGGCGGGCTCAAGCATCTTTTCAGCTCTTTTGCTCTCGGCCGGTATGCTCAGGCATGTTTCAGCCATTTTGCTTAGTGAAGACAACTTCGGAGAAAGTCATAATAAGACATATGTTGTGTAGAAAGACCATCTTTATTGATCGTGAATCATTGATAAGCCATAATAATACATATGTTGTCGATGAGCATTATCTGTATTGATCATGAACGTTGATCCCTTGCTTCTTGAATATATATTCTTTCTTGAGTTGTTTTCACGCGTAGAATCCTCTTAGTTGGATGATGTGCCATGTGTTGCTGACTTCTTTTCCATCCTCGGTTGTCAACTTGTATGTGCCTAGTCCGGTGACTATTGTGACAATAAAAGGACCTTTCCATGGACTGAGTAGTTTATGGCGTCCTTCAGTTTTTTGTAATCTTCTTAGTACTAGATCTCCGATTTGGAGTGATCAAGGTTGGGGTACTCTTGTTGTAGTGGCGTCTTACACCTTGTAGGTATCTAGTTGATTGGAGGGTAGCATTTACTCTGACTTCTTCTGAGCTGTCGAGTTCTAATCTTCTGGTGTGTTCTGCTTCTCCTTCGTCATACTGTTCTATCCTTGGTGATGTCCAGATCAAGTCGGTAGGTAGTACAGCTTCTGACCCGTAAACTAGGAAGAAGGGTGAGTAACCGGTGGCTCTGCTTATTTGAGTTCGTAGCCCCCATACTACTTTGGGTACTTCTTCAATCTATTTGGATCCATAGTCTACTAGTTCTTCATATAGTCTTGGCTTTAGTCCAGCTAGTATGAGTTTGTTAGCCCTTTCTACCTGTCCGTTGGCTTCTGGATGTGCGACTGATGCGTAATCTATGCTGAAGCCACAGTCCTGTGCCCAACTTTTGAATTCTGTAGCCGTGAAGGGAGAGCCCAAATCTGTGATTATTCGATTGGGCATGCCGAATCTGTGCATAATGTCTTGGACGAACTCTACTGCTTTGGATGCGCTGTATTTTGCGAGTGGTTTGTATTCAATCCACTTGGTGAACTTGTCAATTGTTACAAAGATGTACTCGAAACCGCCCTTTGCTTTCTTGAGAGGTCCTACTTGATCCAGCCCCCAGCATGAGAAAGGCCAAGCGGGTGGGATGCAGATAATATTATGAGCTGGTACATGAGCTTGTCTTGCGAACATTTGACAGCCTTTGCATTTTCTGACTAGTTCTTCTACGTCTTTTAGAGCTGTTGGTCAGTAGAATCCGGTGCGGAAAGCTTTGCCGACTAGTGTTCTTGAAGCGGCATGATTTCCACAGCAACCTGAGTGTATTTCGTCTAAGATCTCTTTGCCTTCTTCAAACGAGACACATTTTAGGAGTACTCCTGATGACGTGGCTCTTACATGCATGACTTTTCCCCCACTAGGACGTAGTTCACGCTTCTCTGAATGACTCTGGTAGCCTCCTCTTTATCTGCTGGCAGCTTGTTCTCTTTGATATAGTCAATAAAGACCTGGGTCCATGAGGTGTTGATTACCAAAATCTGGGTGCCTTTAACTGGGAGTTCAGGGGTTATCTCACCGGGTTGTTTGATAGAGGGAGCTGATAACTCCTCTATAAATACACCGGGTGGGACCTTCGCCCTGTCTGATCCGAGCTTGGCGAGGATGTCTGCCGCAATATTAGAATCGCGTAGGACGTGTAGAATTTCTAATCCTTGAAAATGTTTTCAAGCTTTCGTATTTCAGCACAGTAGGCACCCATGTTTTCTTTGGTGTAGTCCCAATCTTTGTTGACTAGGTTGATGACTACTGCCGAATCTCCGTACATGAGCAATCGCTTGATTCCGAGGGTAATTATCACTCGAAGCCCGTGGATGAGGGCTTCGTACTCTGCTTCATTGTTTGTAGCTTGCCATAATATCTGAAGGACATACTTGAGTTGTTTTCCGTCTAGAGAAATTAAGAGAACGCCTGCTCCGGCTCCGCCTAGCTTGAGCGATCCATCAAAGTACATCTTCCAATGTTCAAGGATGATGTTTGACATAGGTTGTTGAATTTTTGTCCACTCAGCCACAAAATCAGCAAGAGTTTGGGATTTAATTGCCTTCCGTGGGGTGAAATCGATATTGAGAGCTCCAAGTTCAACTGCCCACTTAGATATGCGCCCTGTTGCATCTCTGTTGTGTAGGATGTCTTCGAGTGGGAAATCTGTCACCACGGTAATCTTGTGGCTTTCAAAATAGTGGCGTAGCTTGCGTGAAGTGATCAGGAGAGCATAGAGTAGCTTTTGCACATGCGGGTGCTGGATTTTTGATTCTGACAGTACTTCGCTGATGTAGTATACGGGGCATTGTACTTTATATACGCGCTCTTCTTCTTCTCTTTCCACGACTATCGCTGTGCTGATCACCGTAGAAGTAGCCGCAATGTACAGCATCATGTCTTCGTATTTCTTTGGTGGTGTGAGAACCGGCGATGATGTGAGGTATGCTTTAAGTCTTTTGAAAGCTTCGTTGGCTTCCTCTGTCCACTCAAACTTGTCTGTCTTCTTTAGTAGTTTAAAGAAAGGTAACCCTTTTTCGCTGAGTCTTGATATGAAACGATTGAGGGCTGCCATGCAGCCTGTTAGTTTCTGCACATCTTTGACGCTTCGAGGGGGTCCCATCTCTGTTATGGCTCGAATTTGTTTGGCGCTGGCTTCGATTCCACGATGACTAACCAAGAATCCGAGTAGTTGTCTTGAAGGAACTCCGAATACACACTTGCTTGGGTTCAATTTCCACCTCCACCTTTTCAGGTTTTCGAAGGTTTGCTTTAAGTCTTCAATAAGTGTGTCCGGGTTCTTTGTTTTCACTACTACGTCATCCACGTATGCCTCCACGTTTTCGCCGATCTGTTCACCAAGGCACGTCTGAATAGCTCTTTGGTAAGTGGCACCAGCATTCTTGAGTCCAAACGACATGGTCTTGTAGCAGTAGGCACCGAACGGAGTGATGAAAGATGTCTTGCTCTGGTCTTCTTCTTTTAAAGCAATTTGGTGATATCCTGAATAGCAATCAAGGAAGGATAATAGGGCAGATCCTGCTATTGAATCAACTATCTGATCAATGCGTGGTAGCCCAAATGGATCTTTTGGGCAGTGTTTGTTGAGATCTATATAGTCGATGCACATGCGCCACTCGTCTGTATTCTTCTTTTGTACTAGAATTGGATTTGCTAGCCAATCTGGATGAAGGATTTCTCTGATGAATCCGAATGCCATTAGCTTTGTGATTTCTTTTTTAATTGCTGCCTTCTTGTCGGGTGAGAACCGTCGTAGTCGTTGCTTCACAGGCTTGGAGCCTTCGTTGATATCGATTCTATGCTCAGCCAACTCTCTTGGGACACCTGGCATGTCGGCTGGCTTCCAAGCGAAGATATCTTTGTTGTCCCGAAGAAAGTTGGTGAGCGCGAGTTCCTATTTTGCCGAGAGGTGAGCACTGATGGTTGCCGTTTTGGAGGGATCACCAGTTCCCAGGTCGATTTGCTTGACGTCGGCTTCTTTTGGTGGTGCAAGGATGCTGGGCTTTTTAGCTGGTATCTCTAGTTCTTCCGGGCTCAATTTCGTGGTAATAGCAAGTATTTCTTTTCTACCATTGGTGGCTTGTGCTTTGGCTGCAATTTGAATTGCCTGAACATTGCAGTCAAAAGCGCGCTTCAAATCACTTCGAAGGGAAAGGACTCCGTTTGGCCCTGGCATCTTTAGCAATAGGTACGGGTAATGTGGGATTGCCATGAATTTTGCTAGTGCTGGACGTCCGAGGATTGCGTGGTATGATGATTCAAAGTCTGCAACTTCAAACTTGATGAACTCTGTACGGTAGTTCGATGGAGTTCCAAAAGTAATCGGTAGAGTGATTTGTCCAAGTGGCATGGCTGCCTTGCCGGGTACTATCCCATAAAAAGGGGTGCTTGTTGGTGTAATCATCCCGGCGAGTTGTAGTCCCATCTTCCTTAGTGTTTCTGAAAAAATGATGTTGAGTCCGGCTCCTCCATCAATTAGTACCTTTGTGACAGTCATACTGGCGATAGTTGGATCTAGAACCAGTGGGTAATGGCCTGCGTTTCCTACTCTAGTCCATTGGTCTTCTCTTGAAAACTAGATCGGATATTGTGACCAATTGAGATATCTTGGAGTAGCCGGTTCTGCTGCCATGATGTGTAACAGAACCGACCAAATTATAAGAACGTAAGTACAAAAACAATCACCGAAGCGATCAAATTTCTGTACTTAAGCTCCCATAATCCCGGTAGTCCGGAAATCACGAAGGATTTCAACCAACTCTCGACATACAAACCAAGACTGTAGTGATTCAACACAACACATCATTCGTTACAACATTTCACAAGTAGCATTCGGATTACATCCATCAGAGTTCAAAATAAAATATTACAAACCAAGTTCAAATTTGCGGAAGCAACATAGTTTAGTACATAACTTCATAGTTTCAAATACTTGCCAAGTCTGAGTCATGTCCCACAAAAGCATCATCAGGTACGAGAACTAGTAGAGACCGTGCCCAACGGTCTAGTCTTCATCCCCAGCCAGAGAAGGCGATACTTGCAACAACCAAAGTAGAACTGGTCATCTACAACAGGTGGGAGATAAACCCTGAGTACGAGAAGGTACTCAGCTAAACTTACCCGTCAAAACCAGAAATAAAAGACACCAAGGATCATGCAAGGCTCATTGTAACACCCTAGGTGTTTGCCACCAGTTAAGCAATGTGTTTGAGCTCAAACATGGCAGGTTAAGTGGTGATGAGGGTGTCAAGATCAAATCTACGAGAGTGAGCTGCAACTTAAACTTGGGCAACACACCTTTGCTTGCATATTGCCCCTTTTCGGATATATACCTAAGTAATGTTGAAGGTGCTCCCTTCATGTGCCTCACATCAATTTCCACCCATATGGATCACTGGAAAAGTTTCAAGAAGTTTGGAATCAAAAAGTTACATGAAATGATAAGTTATATCCTTGTTGGAATGGTTTTACTAAGTGCTTGAATTGCATTATAAAGTGAATGGAAACATAAGTCATTAACCAAACCTTGCAACCTTGCCCAAAGGACTCTAATTGAACTCTACAACAAAAGTCATGAAAGGTTCATGTTGAGCAGATATCAAGAAAATGCCGCAATCGGCCTAAAACTCTTATTTAAGCTTTATCGTGATGCCAGTTTGACCTGTGTTGACCAATCACTTAGATTGCTTGCATGGCAATGGAACCTAAATAAAAGTTGAAGTTTGAGTGGAGTAGAACAAACTTTGTTTTTCGACCAAGAGCTAGATCATCTTGTAAGCAAGTCAAACTGAGTCTCGAACTTTGAATCTACTGTCGTTTTCAGAGTCCGAAAAATCTGCTAAGTCTCTAACTGAAAACTGAAGTTTCAGTTTCGTGAGCCCCACTTTGAAGCTCTCTATGTTCCAATATAATCCGAGTTAGACCTTAAACCTTTAAGAAAATTTGTAGTCCTCATATAGATCTACAATATTTGTTACTACCGGTTGTGCCACTACTAAACGGTTTAGAAGATTGTGAGGCGACAAAATAGAAGTTCAGTCGGTTTTCACGCATTTTTGAGCTAGCCTGAAGCTTTTGAACATGTCCGACCGGCCGCAGCACTTCCCTGCCGCGTGGCCTCCCGCGCCTGCGCCGTTCGCCACCTCGCCCCCATGTGCTTGAAAGCCGAGCGCCTGAGCTCCACTCCGCGCTCCCTTCCCCTCATCTCAACCGCTCTCCCAACGCTCGCCTCGTTGCCTTGTGCTCGCCATAGCCATGGACAGCATGCAGAACTCCTTTGCCGCTGCCATTTCACCTCCGTCGAACACCCTTGCAGCTTCCATTCGCATCCACCTTAGCTGCTCCCTGCTCCACAGCCCTCTCGCGCCCTCCTCCTTCACCTTGGCTCGGCCGCTGCTCCTCTCCACCGGGCTGCCGCCATGCGAGCCTGTTGGCGCTCGTGGTTGCCGTGGCCGGGCCACCTCAGGCCGCCTACCGGCCATCAGTGACCACCAGCGGGTGCGCTCGGCCCTGCTGATGCTCCACCACCACTCCACCGTCGCCGACAAGCTTCCTCCGGTCGACATCGACAAGCTCCAATGCCTCCTTTGTTCATGTTCGCGTCAAGGACCTCCTACAGCAATTCGAAGAAGAGCAGGGGTTGTTTTGCGAAGCCGTGACTCAGTTGAATAGTGCCATTAAGGACCTATTTGCTGGAAATCGGCTAAAACTTTGGAAGTTCATAGTAAATCGTAGAAAATTCATAAAATGGTAAATAAGGACTTTCTGGAATCCTTGTGAAATTCTCTATGCATTAGATCTATAATATGGCATGTTTTAGTTTCAATATTTTGCGGTAAAAATAGATTTGTGCAGTAAGGTTGTAATGCTAGTTGAATTTGTTATTTTCCATAACTGCCGATCTAGGGCTCCAAATGAAGTGAAATTTTTGTGGCATGCTATTCATGTGATAGTTGATATGTGGTAAAAATTTCATGAGTATTGGATGAAGTATGAGTGAGTTATTGGTTTATCTTGCTCTCACATGATTTCTTGCTTTAGCAACTTGTCTTTTTCATAGAGGTTGCTATACATATTCAAATGGAGTGAAATTTGTACAGTAGACTATTGGGAGGATATGTGAGCCACTGTAATTTTTGTAGAATTTATTGTATACTTTTGGTATATGTTCATTAAGTCACCTTGTTATCTAAAATAAATTAAGAAATACATTAAAAGAATTTATTTGGTCGTGGACACTAGGTTTTCTGGTGTTATTTAGTCATGTGTGACATGTTGGTAAAGTTAGTTTTGCCTAATTATGTGTTTGCAACATAAGTTAATAATTATTTTCTTGCCGATGTGGTTTATGGATAGATCTTAGAACTTAGCAAAGTTCTTCATGATAATGTGCTTTGTTGTGAAACTTGTTTATATAAAAGTTGTAGATAATTCATGTATCTAGCTGCTGTTAAAATTTTGTGGTATTTGGCCTTGTGGTTTGTGAGTTATGCCTGTTTAAAGTTGGATTCTAGAAATGACTGCTCTCTGTTTTGTATGAACCTGTTTCTTTAAAGGTATAATTTTGACCTACTTAACATGGGAATCATGCTATGATGGTTATATATGAAATGTAGATAATTTCATAAGCTTTCCAAAATGTCTTCTTGAAAGTCATTTGGATTTGTGTAACTCCAGTTATAGCTAAATCTTGTAGCTGCTGTTTGCATGTCCAGAAATTGGCAGATTCCAATTATAGTGTTTGCTTGTATATTGTTAAGTGTGACTTATGCCTTGAATGATGACTGAGTTAGAGCACCTGAGATCTTGGGAAACTTGTGTCATGCTTGGTGTTGTCGTCTTCTTTACCATCTTAGCATGATAGGTTGTGTGATGTTAGTTAAATAGCTATTGATGTCTATGTCTTGCATAATCTTGTGTTTGTCTTGAATGCTTATGTGATGCATCTTGTGTTACCATTCATCACATTCATACACATGCATCTTGCATCTCATCTAGGTGCGCTAGATGAACCACGTGAAGGACGTGACGTTGGAGCCGAACCCGAAGACGGTGTGTGGAGGATCTATCCCGAAGATGGAAGGACTAAGCGAGTGCTAGGATCGGAGATGTCACCAAGATGGTGCAAGCTAACTGAACTGACTTGTGTCGGATCCCAGGCAAGCCCCGGAGCATTCTAAGTCTCCCATGTTTTTACAAATATATTGAGTATCTCTTATTGTTGATGATGCATTAAGTATAGGAATTGGTTGGAACCAATTGTTGCATTATATCCCTACCTTGTTGGGATAAAATCTGTGAATCCTAATTAAGTGTAGGATCGAATGATGCTTAGCTATGCATAGACCGGTAGAAGTCGGGTGATTTCTGTCACTGCGAGATGTAGGATGAGCTCTCGTCACGGTTGGCTATATTTGCTATCATGAAAAAGAACCATGTGTTAATAATGAAAGGAGACCGGACGGGATGATGGTAGTGCTGACAACAAGGCATGGAGGTCTTGGGTGCGAATCTATCCCGTCTGTGTTGTTTAAGGACCGATACTGACAGACGTCCTCATGTCATGTTGAACGCAGCCTAACACTTAGCTGGCGGATAAGTCGTTCCGACCATGAAAGCCTAGTAGCTCGACTCGGGCCGGGACGCGAGCGATGGCGGCATTCGGAGGTAGTAAGGATGTGCGGAGAGCCATTGGCATAAGTCCAAAGGCGGGTTAGAGTCCCGAACAACCTTGGCAGAGTGGTTCTCGGAGAATGTCGATCTGTTCGGACTCGTGACTCTGAATCGTACCAAAGGTGACTCGTTTGCGACCACAGACGAGGGAAGCGGGGTTTGTGTTTAGGAATACCCCTCCATTTGGATAGGAATCGATTGAATCGCCGTCTCTCCGGATAGTGAGAACTTGGTGAGCAAAATGACAACGTAGATTCACTAAATTTAAAGATATGGTTAAATGATGATGATGATGATGATAATGACAATGAGCCATGAAATACCGATATGGTTATTATTGTTTGCAACTTAATCAAGTGATTGATTAAATACAGGTGCTAATATAGATGGTAGGTAATGGCTAAAAGTCACCGCTAGTACAGGTGAATAATGCTAATGGTTACTCAAGCTTTTATGCAAAAGGTTGTCGGCCAGATCCACTAAATTAAGCTATGCATGATCCTTGGTGTCATTTGTTTTGGTTTCCGACGGGTAAGTCCATTTGAGTACATTCGAGTACTGGGGTTTATCCCACCATGTTGCGGTGGAGTTCTCTACTTTGTTGAAGATGGTGGCTAACCACCGTGGGCTCGGTGATTCTATAGTTACTTCTCATCTATATGCTTTTGTCGGATGATGTCACTTATGCTAGCAATATATTTGGAACTTATATTAATGTAATCATTTGAAAGCTATGTTGTTTTCACTAAGCGGTTTTGAAACCCAAACTTGTACTTTTATTAGTGAACCCATATGTAATATTATTTCCGCTGCAACCCTGTGTATGTGGTGTGTATTTGCTTAATCACGGGATCTTGGTTGTGATATTGATTTACCGAGGTCTTTCGGGACACTCGGCGGACTACCGGGTTTATATAAGTGAAAGTATGTGTGTGTCAACGTGTTAGCGGGGACAGCCGTATTTGATCTTGTATAAATTGGGCGGTTCTGTTACAGCTGGCATCAGAGCAAGATTAAGCATAATACTGTCATGTATATTGTTTTAAAAACAAAGTTTTGGTTTTGAAAAACCTATTTTAACTAAAACTTTAGCTACAGGCAAATTTGTCAAAACTAATTTGCAAAACTATGCTAGCGACATCCTCCTTTATGCCCAGTTAAGGACTATTAGGTGGCTATCTAAGTACTAACATGGGGGTTTTTACTTTCGTCGTCCATACGGCGTGTTATTGTATGGATGCCATTCGCTTGAATGGTAATGTATGGATCAATTGTCTCTACGCTCAGGTAAGTGTGAGTTGTGAGAGCATGACCGTCCAACTGTCGGTCTAGGGGAGAGTTAGCTGTGGTTACTGGAATATTTACATGGTACACCCATGTATATATGAAGGTACTTAATTGTGGGTATATTTATCGGGTAGCTATGGATATCGAAGTATATACATCTGGGGATGTATATATGGAGAGTATCTTAGTTTACTGTTTTCATTGTGTGCTTATTTATCTCTTGTGGGGATGGGCTGCAATGAATTTGCCTGTAGGTACGCTAACCACGAATGCGTAGATTGAATGTAGCTAACGACTAGCTATATATCGAGAGAGTACGTGTTATGCCACCAACATAGAACGTGATTGCCACCTTAGGCTGGCAATTTTGTGAGGACGAAAAGGACGAGCATGCATCATGATTGTGCTTGTGCATAAATATGCTTCCCTCACCTTGTTCTAATACTAAGTAACTTGTGATCAATGTGATGCTGCTATCTTCTCTGTGTGAAGCTAGACAAAATGCCTTGTTCCATGTTGCTTGAATAGGAAGTTCTTGAGAAAAGTGTGTGCTTAGCCTTGCTAGAAATAATTGTGGTTACATGTTTAAACCTATAAATGTCCTCTAGTTTAGCCAAGTGGTGGGTATGTTGTTCTTACAAGCTTTTGCAAATGCTTTAGGCCTCACTTAAGTACTTGGGGTTCTTATGAATAAAATTAATTTATTGTTGCTCTAAGGTAACAATGTTTAGAGCTGCTAGAATAACATGTTTGTGTGCTCTCTTGTTAAGTAGAACAAAGGCAAGTTTTGTTTTGCTTGTGGGACGTTGGCTGCTAAAACAGTTTCTGTAGTAGTGATGTTTTCATGGTCATAATGGTGTTTTCTATAGTTATGGAGAATACCAAAGTCGTAGCTAACTTTCGTATCTTGCTTGTCCAAAAATTTCATGACCCCAGGCCTTATGGGTTAAGAGTTATGAATTTCAGAAGTTTGTTGTCAGGTTTTGTTTATGTTCTGAACATATCTTAATATTTGGTTTGTTTTACCTATGTGCATATAGAATTATTTCTTGGAAATAGTAGAAGAAGTATAGTAATTTTTCTAAGCTTTCCAAAATGTCTAATAGCACTGCTTTTGGTGAGCTAAATCTCCAGTTATGAGCTTGCAAAATGGAACGACAGAATCTGTCCAAATCTGGGCAGAGATGTCTTATTTGTCTTGTTTGGTCTTGTTAGCTGTAGGATCATCTTCATATGATAATAAGAAAGTTATAGACAACTTAATAAGCTTTACCTAAAGTCTAGGATCACCTTTGTTTGATGCCTACAACTTCAGTTATGCTTGAAACCTATGCCTCTTGTCTTTGTTGTTCAATTTTCTTCGTGCATATACTAAGTGGATGCTTTAGCTTGCTTTGGTTTTGGGCCAAGCTTGTAGTTAAATCTTGTATGGTAAATGCTTGTTATGTGTGTGAGCCTTGTGCTTAGTAATTGTGCTTAAACTAATTTGATTGAATCTCTCAAATGCTTGCTTGAAACTATGATGTGGTAGGTATGCTTGTTATCTAATTAGTGCCATAGTTGTCACCTCGTTTGTCCTCGGTAAGCATATGAGTGTCAAATAGCTTTATCTTAGAACAACGCTCAAGTTACATAATCGCACGGTTGTCACCTCCAATTAGATTCTCTCTTAGGAACCTGAGCCTGTACATGTGGTTGCTAGCGTTGAATGTTGCGCTACAAAGACTTTATCTATGCCTTTGCTTGACCTTAGGCCCAAGCTTAGTTCCCTTGAATGCTTACATGTGTCGTGGTTGTTCCACTCCTGTGTGGGAGGACCCTACTCAAAAATCCTTGTCGGACCTCATTGCTCTTTCTCCTACTGATGAGCTAGTGCAATGCTAATCGCTATCTGCCCTGGCTTTGGAACCTTTTCCTCGCAAATTATGTTATTGCTTTATCAACTGAATCCCTAGTTAGTGCAATGGCTCTGTCCCTCAAATCTCGTGTATTTTGTCTCTAACCCTTTAAAGTCTCTGGATGTTTATCAGTCTTGATCTCATGTTGCTGCTCGACAAGACCAAATCTCATGTTAATCTTTATCTGGTAATCACTTTGGTGGACACGAGGCATATATGAAAATTAGGCAAGAAGTCCCCTGCTTAGTTGTCTTTGGCAATTAAGCTATGTTCTCTTGCGCTATATTTTGATCTTCGGATCACCTCCTTGTTGATTCCTAACCTTGTGACTATCCTTGTTGCTATCCCTCTTTTGCACAATGCTTGTTCTTACAATCTAATTGGTGCCACGGGAAATTTCACTTTGGTTGTCAGTTCAGTAATGGTGTTACGATTAACAGTCTATGGTGCCATGACGAAACCGAGAGCCTCCTGTGGGCGCGCACACAAGGTTGTGCTGCTCGGCACGCACAGGTATCAGGGTTGCTAGTCTTGATCCATTATGAAATGACAGTCGATGTAATATTTTCTTGTGATCCTTTCTTGGTTATCTCCCCATATCTTATCAAAAGATCAACCTATTAGGACCATATGTAGTAGAGCTTCCTCCTGATGTCGTCTGGAAGATAACCTTTGAAGAACATATCACCCGCATAAACATTAACAGACTGCAAGAGGTGGTAGATAAGTGACTCCACTTGGTTGTCCCAGTATTGACGTCCGTCACCTAGTGAACAACTTATGTCATCATTGTTGGATCAGAAAGGCACACAACACTTAATATTGGACAAGTTGTTAGTCAGATAAGAATCGAACGTCACATTATGATTATGACCTGGCTATCCAAGTCTTGATTATTATGTGCATGCTGATCGCACGGTCGAGATCAACCATTTCTAGTGTGACCCCTTTTCTGCTAACTTCTATGGCGACCATCTGTTTGTGCCTCGATTGCAATTATTGTTGTGGTCAAGAGTAAGAATTTGGAACTTTGAGTGTTGAGAGACAACTGATTAGTTAACCATAATAAGGTTAACCTCCAGCTAGGTGACAACTTTTGCTAATTACAAAGGCTATGTCGTGCACAGCAATGTTAAACAATGAAACAGCAAGCCGTTAGCAATGCAACTACTGCCTTGTTTTCCAAAACCTGTGCTATCAAGTTAATTCCATCTTGGATAATCACACATATAGTACAAGACGTTGTATCGGCTATGTAGGAGCTAGCGAAAGCACGTCCCTAGTTTTAGTCAACATCTTTGTGCCCCAAGGTGCCACTAACACATGTGTCCGGACCCTATTGGATGAAGTGTCGAAGGATATATAGGAATGGTTCCTTATCTCTGTAGGACAGTCCCTCCATGAAGAGTATGCTTTGTGTTCCGAAAACATAGTCACAAGTCCAATGCTTGTGCATAGTCAAGTTGCTGTCTAAATCAAACGATTTAAGTTGTTTCCTGATAATCATATATGGAAAACCTTAGTCTACATCCTCAGAGAAAAGAGCTGCTGCTGCTATGAGAAAGGTTAGAGAGTGCAAAACACACACCTCAACATGTGAAGCAAAGAAAAGGGAGAACATGAAATCTGTCTAGATTTTGTGGCACTAAACCGGTTATCTTCAAGCCGGCGATTAGTGACTCAAACGAAGTTGGATTGACCCCAAACTTGGTGATCTCATTCCTTGCTTAGGACCCTTCAATGTATTAAGTTGGTTTGAGTATTGGTTGAATAAAATATCGGATTTGAGAGATATCTTGTCGGCTCGGTTTGCTGCCATTTCAGAACACAGCAGTTTTGGTAGATGAATTGTATGGATGGTCAAACGGTGTCCGGTTGAGTTGAATTTTGGTGAGTAGTTAGAAGACTCATGGATCTACATGCCCACCAAAATTTGTGCATATTGGAGCAGTAGTTTGTGAGATATGAATAGAAAACAAAAGAGTACAGAATCTGTAATTTTGCTGTGACTGCGATCATCCTTTGCATTAGACGGTTGTGTTTGTAATTCATGCCAAGAAATTACAACTTGTAGGTGTATTGCTATTAGACAACCCTCCATACCCTTGAGAAGATTAATTGCACCCCTATGTGCCTTGCTTTTGCCCTCTTAGATCAGCAATGCATGAGCAGTCAAGGTGTTCTAGAAGTCAAACTGTGCCCTTGCAATTCGAAAGTAATTGAAAAGGTGTCAAACCATAGATTTTTGGATTATAGTTTTTGAGATATTGATTGGCCTAACAATGGAAGCCTCGACGTCAAATATAGTTTAAGAAAGCTGGTTTTGCTACGATGCAAGTCAACCAACTTGCTGTGCAACTGCACCACGAAGGCAAATTGTACTTAACCTGCTTGGTAGTGAACTAGTCCCTAGCTTTGTGATTACTTGCAACTTGTGTTGCCCTCCAAGCCTTGCTAACATCCTTCTGCATCAATGGTTCTCCAATGTTGACATGCCTAAGGTGTCTTCCATGTGTTTTACCCAGGGGTTGCCTCGAGATACAACTCGGATAAATGTTGCCGTTTGGATACAAGAATTCCCTTAAATAATGGTCGTTTAAAACTATTTGAGTCAATAGAGTCGGCTATCACATTCATCGCTCACTCAAGCGGACTCGGGTAATATAGTATTGTTATCGAGAGAAAGAGCCGCACACATGGAACATTATGTAGCTTTCCATCAGTTGACATATGAGTGATTGCCTTTGCTACAACCAGTTTGGATATTGGTTAACTAGCTTCTCATGCCCTCAAAGGATGTTTACCACATCTATGATCACATCCTTTACGAGAAGTTGTGCTCCGACCACTTTAGTAGAAGCTGTTTTTCAAACCTAAGGAGCCAATATAACACCATTGTAAGGAATATCCGTCGACCGACTACGATCTAGTGCAAAGTCCATAAGTTCTGTGCTTTATCCACTAGGGAAGTAGATGTTACAAGTATTTAGTCTATGCTTGTATCACTCTTCGTACATCGAGGACGAAGTACGTAGGACAGTGCTATCTTCGATTCCTTCCAATGTAATAATGCTTTATGGACGCCAACGAAGGAAATTCTTCAGACAACAGCTTACGACGAAGAGCAAGTATCAGAAAGTGTCGTGACTAAATTAGCCTCTCTAATACTTTGAAGTTAAGTAGCCTAATGCTATCACTGATGTTGGAAACTGGATGACAAGTTTCTCTTCCCTTAAAAGTCTTTCGCACCGAATCTCGGGACGCGATTCCTTTAAGGGGGGAGGGTTGTAACACCCTAGGTGTTTGCCACCAGTTAAGCAATGTGTTTGAGCTCAAACATGGCAGGTTAAGTGGTGATGAGGGTGTCAAGATCAAATCTACAAGAGTGAGCTACAACTTAAACTTGGGCAACACACCTTTGCTTGCATATTGCCCCTTTTCGGATATATACCTAAGTAATGTTGAAGGTGCTCCCTTCATGTGCCTCACATCAATTTCCACCCATATGGATCACTGGAAAAGTTTCAAGAAGTTTGGAATCAAAAGGTTACATGAAATGATAAATTATATCCTTGTTGGAATGGTTTTACTAAGTGCTTGAATTGCATTATAAAGTGAATGGAAACATAAGTCATTAACCAAACCTTGCAACCTTGCCCAAAGGACTCTAATTGAACTCTACAACAAAAGTCGTGAAAGGTTCATATTGAGCAGATATCAAGAAAATGCCCCAATCGGCCTAAAACTCTTATTTAAGCTTTATCGTGATGCCAGTTTGACCTGTGTTGACCAATCACTTAGATTGCTTGCATGGCAGTGGAACCTAAATAAAAGTTGAAGTTTGAGTGAAGTAGAACAAACTTTGTTTTTCGACCAAGAGCTAGATCATCTTGTAAGCAAGTCAAACTGAGTCTCGAACTTTGAATCTACTGTCGTTTTTAGAGTCCGAAAAATCTGCTAAGTCTCTAACTGAAAACTGAAGTTTCAGTTTCGTGAGCCCCACTTTGAAGCTCTCTATGTTCCAATATAATCCGAGTTAGACCTTAAACCTTTAAGAAAATTTGTAGTCCTCATATAGATCTACAATATTTGTTACTACCGGTTGTGCCACTACTAAACGGTTTAGAAGATTGTGAGGCGACAAAATAGAAGTTCAGTCGGTTTTCACGCATTTTTGAGCTAGCCTGAAGCTTTTGAACATGTCCGACCGGCCGCAGCACTTCCCTGCCGCGTGGCCTCCCGCGCCTGCGCCGTTCGCCACCTCGCCCCCATGTGCTTGAAAGCCGAGCACCTGAGCTCCACTCCGCGCTCCCTTCCCCTCGTCTCAACCGCTCTCCCAACGCTCGCCTCGTTGCCTTGTGCTCGCCATAGCCATGGACAGCATGCAGAACTCCTTTGCCGCTGCCATTCCTCCTCCGTCGAACACCCTTGCAGCTTCCATTCGCATCCACCTTAGCTGCTCCCTGCTCCATAGCCCTCTCGCGCCCTCCTCCTTCACCTTGGCTCGGCCGCTGCTCCTCTCCGCCGGGCTGCCGCCATGCGAGCCTGTTGGCGCTCGCGGTTGCCGTGGCCGGGCCACCTCAGGCCGCCTACCGGCCATCAGTGACCACCAGCGGGTGCGCTCGGCCCTGCTGATGCTCCACCACCACTCCACCGTCGCCGACAAGCTTCCTCCGGCCGACATCGACAAGCTCCAGTGCCTCCTCTGTTCATGTTCGCGTCAAGGACCTCCTACAGCAATTCGAAGAAGAGCAGGGGTCGTTTTGCGAAGCCGTGACTCAGTTGAATAGTGCCATTAAGGACCTATTTGCTGGAAATCGGCTGAAACTTTGGAAATTTATAGTAAATCGTAGAAAATTCATAAAATGGTAAATGAGGACTTTCTGGAATCCTTGTGAAATTCTCTATGCATTAGATCTATAATATGGCATGTTTTAGTTTCAATATTTTGCGGTAAAAATAGATTTGTGCAGTAAGGTTGTAATGCTAGTTGAATTTGTTATTTTCCATATCTGCCGATCTAGGGCTCCAAATGAAGTGAAATTTTTGTGGCATGCTATTCATGTGATATTTGATGTGTGGTAAAAATTTCATGAGTATTGGATGAAGTATGAGTGAGTTATTGGTTTATCTTGCTCTCACATGATTTCTTGCTTTAGCAACTTGTCTTTTTCATAGAGGTTGCTATACATATTCATATGGAGTGAAATTTGTACAGTAGACTATTGAGAGGATATGTGAGCCACTGTAATTTTTGTAGAATTTATTGTATACTTTTGGTATATGTTCATTAAGTCACCTTGTTATCTAAAATAAATTAAGAAATGCATTAAAAGAATTTATTTGGTCATGGACACTAAGTTTTCTGGTGTTATTTAGTCATGTGTGACATGTTGGTAAAGTTAGTTTTGCCTAATTATGTGTTTGCAACATAAGTTAATAATTATTTTCTTGCCGATGTGGTTTATGGACAGATCTGGGAACTTAGCAAAGTTCTTCATGATAATGTGTTTTGTTGTGAAACTTGTTTATATAAAAGTTGTAGATAATTCATGTATCTAGCTGCTGTTAAAATTTTGTGGTATTTGGCCTTGTGGTTTGTGAGTTATGCCTGTTTAAAGTTGGATTCCAGAAATGACTGCTCTCTGTTTTGTATGAACCTGTTTCTTTAAAGGTATAATTTCGACCTACTTAACATGGGAATCATGCTGTGATGGTTATATATGAAATGTAGATAATTTCATAAGCTTTCCAAAATGTCTTCTTGCAAGTCATTTGGATTTGTGTAACTCCAGTTATAGCTAAATCTTGTAGCTGCTGTTTGCATGTCCAGAAATTGGCAGATTCCAATTATAGTGTTTGCTTGTATATTGTTAAGTGTGACTTCTGCCTTGAATGATGACTGAGTTAGAGCACCTGAGATCTTGGGAAACTTATGTCATGCTTGGTGTTGTCGTCTTCTTTACCATCTTAGCATGATAGGTTGTGTGATGTTAGTTAAATAGCTATTGATGTCTATGTCTTGCACAATCTTGTGTTTGTCTTGAATGCTTATGTGATGCATCTTGTGTTACCATTCATCACATTCATACACATGCATCTTGCATCTCATCTAGGTGCGCTAGATGAACCATGTGAAGGACGTGACGTTGGAGTCGAACCCGAAGACGGTGTGTGGAGGATCTATCCCGAAGATGGAAGGACTAAGCGAGTGCTAGGATCGGAGATGTCACCAAGACGGTGCAAGCTAACTGAACTGACTTGTGTCGGATCCCAGGCAAGCCCCGGAGCATTCTAAGTCTCCCATGTTTTTACAAATATATTGAGTATCTCTTATTGTTGATGATGCATTAAGTATAGGAATTGGTTGGAACCAATTGTTGCATTATATCCCTACCTTGTCCAGATAAAATCCTGTGAATCCTAATTAAGTGTAGGATCGAATGATGCTTAGCTATGCATAGACCGGTAGAAGTCGGGTGATTTCCTGTCACCTGCGAGATGTAGGATGAGCTCTGGTCACGGTTGGCTATATTTGCTATCATGAAAAAGAACCATGTGTTAATAATGAAAGGAGACCGGACGGGATGATGGTAGTGCAGCAACAAGGCATGGAGGTCTTGGGTGCGAATCTATCCCCGTCTGTGTTGTTTAAGGACCGATACGCTGTACGTCCTCATGTCATGTTGAACGCAGCCTAACACTTAGCTGGCGGATAAGTCGTTCGACCACGAAGCCTAGTAGCTCGACTCGGGCGGGGACGCGGCGATGGCGGCATTCTCGGAGGTAGTAAGGATGTGCGGAGAGCCATTGGCATAAGTCCAAGGCGGGTTAGAGTCCCGAACAACCTTGGCGAGTGGTTCTCGAGAGAATGTCGATCTGTTGGACTCGTGACTCTGAATCGTACCAAAGGTGACTCGTTTGCGACCCTAACGGGGGAAGCGGGGTTTGTGTTTAGGAATACCCCCACTGGATAGGAATCGATTGAATCGCCGTCTCTCCGGATAGTGAGAACTTGAGTGAGCAGCGGCAACGTAGATTCACTAAATTTAAAGATATGGTTAAATGATGATGATGATGATGATGATGATAATGATAATGAGCCATGAAATACCTGATATGGTTATTATTGTTTGCAACTTAATCAAGTGATTGATTAGTACAGGTGCTAATATAGATGGTAGGTAATGGCTAAAAGTCACTGCTAGTACAGGTGAATAATGCTAATGGTTACTCAAGCTTTTATGCAAAAAGGTTGTCGGCCGAGATCCACTAAATTAAGCTATGCATGATCCTTGGTGTCATTTGTTTTGGTTTCCGACGGGTAAGTCTAGTGAGTACATTCGAAGTACTCAGGGTTTATCCCACCATGTTGCGGTGGAGTTCTCGGCCTGTTGAAGATGGTGGCTAACCGTCGGGTGGGCTCGGTGATTCTATAGTTACTTCTCATCTATATGCTTTTGTCGGATGATGTCACTTATGCTAGCAATATATTTGGAACTTATATTAATGTAATCATTTGAAAGCTATGTTGTTTTCACTAAGCGGTTTTGAAACCCAAACTTGTACTTTTATTAGTGAACCCATATGTAATATTATTTCCGCTGCAACCCTGTGTATGTGGTGTGTATTTGCTTAATCACGCGATCTTGGTTGTGATGTTGATTTATCGAGGTCTTTCGGGACACTCGGCGGACTACCGGGTTTATATAAGTGAAAGTATGTGTGTGTCAACGTGTTAGCGGGGACAGCCGTATTTGATCTTGTATAAATTGGGCGGTTCTGTTACACTTATGAGGTGGGCTAGCTTGACACAGTTGCATAAAAGAGCTTATGAATATACTGACCAATTTAAACTTAGCATCAAGCTTATCATCATTTACCTGTCCACTAGATTAGCACCTGTACTAGAGCACTCACTTATTTGGAGCAAACAATATTAACCATAGCAGGTATAATAAGGTTGTCATCATCATATCATCATTTCTGAATCATTATGTTATTTAGTGTATCTACATTGGAGATAAGTCCGTCAAGTTCTCACTAACCGGGAGAGACGGCGACTCGAATCGAATTACAACTCAGCTGAGGGGGTATTCCTAACTCTCACCCTAGCATACTTAGCAAGGGTAGCCGTGGGTCACCTTTGGAACAACTAAGGAACCAAATTCTCGGGTTCGATCAGCGCCAGCACTCTCAGGGATTACCCTTCTGCCAGGACGATTAGGACTTTTAAATCAACTGCCCTTGGACTCACGCCTATGGCTCCCTTCCAAGGCGCACTTTATACTTATCGACTCCCGGCCTGAGGTGAGCTACTCGGCTTCGTGGTCGATCTCCAGACCCGGCCAACTAAGAGAGAGGCATGCGTTCAACATGAACAGGAAAGGCTCCAAGATTCAGTCCTTAATCGACACAGACGGAGTCACTGCAAACCGGCAAGCCTCCGTCCAGTCTTCATTTCACATTAAGACTGGTTCTTTTCCACGATAGCAAATATAGCCAACCGTGCCATATGTATCTTCCTATATCTCGTAGGTGATAGGAAATCACTTGACTTCTACCGTGTTTAAGCAGGGCTCAGCACTACACGAGCCTAAGCTACATAGGATTCAGGGTATCAATATCTGGATAAGGATTGGATAACCAATGCAGCAAGTGTTTGCATCCAACACCTAAACTTAATGCAATAATACATATATGTAACAATAATACTGTAACTGCATTTCGAAAATTAGGAGGCTTAATATGCTCCGGGGCTTGCCTTTCACAAAGTTGCACGGACGGTGATCCGAGCACTCAACGGCGACCTCGTCTGGCACTTCTCCTGAAGGCTACACCTCCTGAACCTCCGGTGTCGGCTGCTGCTGCTCGCTCGGTTCCTCGAATTCCAGTAGGGTCACTCCTTCTGGTACACCTATTGCATGCTGATGCACAAGATAAATATCATGGATGCATAAGGAATGACATGATGCTCATGATGAATGAATCACAGTAAGTGTTTAACGAAAACATCACTGGACACTCGTTTACCGATTAAGAATAGCTCTATTCAAATCACTTTAAAACAGGTATCTAACTTAACTTGAAGAACAAGATCAACTTACCTAACTTGCATAACCTAAGATAAAGATGCTCATCTTCAGTTAAAGGCCTAACACCTAGGAACATTACCACAACTTAGAAATAGTAAAGGCATACTTTAAACAACAGTTAAAATTTCATATGTACACGGGTAGTTCCTTAATTCAATCACAACAAGAGTTCTCCAAATCCAAATGACTTGCATGAGGACATTCTGGAAAGCTTATGAAATTATCTACAAATCATTTGTAAACATCAAAGCATGATTCTTACGTTAACCAAATCGAATTCCAGTAAACCTAGAATCTGTCCAGAAATGATAGGGTTACTAAATTAATTATTTAATGATGATGCAAAAGCATAATTGGACCAAACCAAGTTTACCAACATGTTTTGCATACCAAAGAAACATTAGAAAGTCTAGTGCCAACTCCTAAACAATTTATTTAATGCCCTTTTCTAATTTCTTTAGTTAATTAGGTGATTAAAGCAATATATAGTAAAACTGTTCAGAAAAATCTACAAAAATTATAGTAGCTATCTCATGCTTCACATAGACTACCATAAAATTTTCAAAGCCATTGGGCAAGCAGAACTTGCTGTATCCAAAATAACAGGTAGCATGTCTATTTTTAGCATAATTAGAAAACCCTAATCAAAAGTGTCAAGCAATAGATTTCACATTTTTCCTAGCATCATTCTAGAATAAGAATAGCACTCACCAAATTTTACCTTTATTGGATCTATAGAAAAATTATGAAAATTCACACAAGATCCATCCATGCAAACAAGAGAATTTTATATCTCCTACATACAGTGTCCAAAATATATGAAAATTTAACTACAAGCTATTCATCATATGAGCAGTACACCATAAACATTTCATGCCATTTGGAGCTACATAGAAAAAGATATAATTATCTCTAATTCCTCCATGATTAAAAGAGATAAATAGAAACTCCCATTTTCATAACAGAACATGGTATAAATCATATTTTTAATATAAACTAGCCATTATCACGAACTTAGCAAAATTGGAACCACATCATTTGAAGCTACCAACTAGGAGATACATATTTTTGAATCTATACACAAATCTGTGAAAAGAATAAACCAAAAATAAATTTGAAACCCTACTCTCTTCTTTGGCAGGCCGAAGGACACGGGCGGCCACCTGGCCTGTGGTTGGCCTTGACCCAACGCGCATGGCAATTTATCACTGGCAGCTCCGCCTTGGCCTCGTGGTGACAAGCGAGACCAGCCTTGGAGCAATGAGACAGACAGGGAACAGAGGAAGACACAGGCGTAGCTCGTCGCCGGTGGCTCCTCCCGGTGAGGTCGGCCGGTGCATCGGTGCTCGTCTCATCAATGCGCATCAAGCGGTGCCATCAATTTTGGCTATCACCGCGGCAAGAGGGGTGGTGGTGACGGCCACAATGACACTCGGCCCACGGCTCGACCCGGCTCCGGTGAGGGCTACGGCGTCGCAGACCCTAAATGGTGACCCCACGAGCCAAAGGCGCTCCACAGTAGCTAGTGCAAGAGATAGAAGGGATGGTAAGGCTGCGGTGGCGGTTGGCCACATGGGCGCCGACTCGGCGAGGTCGACCATGGCGGCGGTGGAAAAGAAACGAATATACACGCTTACCACGACTCAAGCGACTCGATTGAGCGGTGGAGGTGGTAGAGGGGACCACGGTGAGGCTCGGGCAAACCGGGCAGCGTGTTTTTGCAAAGACGCGGGGAGCTAGGCGAGGGCGAAGGCTCGGTAAGCAATGGCGGACGGAGGTGGCTGGTGGCTGCTGCTGCAGTGAAGATGAGAGGGAAGCAAATGGATTTGGCGAGTGCATCGCAAAAGGCTGGCCTTCTTCGAACGAGCACTTGACGCGACGTGGTGGCGTCGGCAGAGCATGGGCGCCACGCGAGCGAGCAGCCCCTCTAGCGCGCCGATCGGCCCAGCAATGGCTCGAGACCGTTTTCTAAAATTTGATTCGAGAGATCACGACGATGGATGTGACGGTGAACTTAACCGTGATGGATCTCTTAAACCGTGACGATTTAGTGAAAATAATGTATACGAAAGTTGCAGAGCTATAGTAGGGCTACAACTTTGTTTTAGAACTCTACAGCTAATTCACCCTATATCCTGAGTTGTATCAAGCCAAAGGTGGCTCAATCAAACTGAAATGGCATCAATGACTTAGACAAATTTTTCAGTGTGAAATCAGCATGGAATTCTGAATTGTGGGCCATGTTTGAGCATGTTCTAACCATTTTCATGAGTTGATCATAAAACAACTTTTGTTCCTTGATAAATTAGCTACAACTTTGGTAAAGAGTGCACAGCCATGCAAAGTCTCTAAGTTGGTCTTTTGACTTAGTCAAACAGTGGCACTCTAAGGGTCAATTCAAGTCAAACCTCCTCTTGAGGGCAATTTAGTCATTTTGGTCCACATGAACTGTGTCCAAACAATTACCCTAAGTGTAGTTAAGGTGTATTAGACCATAATCAACCACTTTACACAAATGCTATACCCATTTCAAATGATCACATGTGATGAAGCAACAAAACAAGCAATTCACTCAAATGTTGCAATTTCATGTTTCACATGTTTCATGACTTTGTTGTTATTTTATACTTGTCACATTACTACCATGTTGCCATGTTTCAAGGTATAAGAAACTCATGTTGCATTCACATGTTGCAGTACTACCATTCACAAGAAATCAAGTACGAAACAAACATAATTGCAAATGTTGCATATGCATGTTTCAGGGACAATGGCATGATGAGATAGATGATGCATATGTTTATGAAATGACATACAATTTCGTGGAAGCCAAACACCTAGGGTGTTACATGATGGTTCGGAGAGCTAGCTTTTCTTGATGTTTGCTTGTAGAATCTGGAGCCCCGGCGAAGATCACTGCTACTGTTCCCCTAAATTTTTGGAATCCCTGGTCTTCGTGGTTGTCTTCATCTTTTTTCTGATTGTCTTCTTTAGTGCTCCCCTTACTATCTTTTCTTATGTATCGATCATTGAAGGTGTAGCAATTTCCGATGGTGTGCTTTCCGTTAGGGTGAAACGGGCAATGCATGTTTTCAATGTCGTCATACCTTCTGGGCTTGGAAAACTTCCTTGATTTGTTAGTAACCGCTACGGTGTTGTCTGGTCCACTTTTTCTCTCTTGGTGTCTGTTGTTTCGATGATTTTGCTTATCTGGGTTGTCTCGGTTGCTTATTTCTGGGAACCTTTCTCTTGTCTTCTCCTCCGTAGTAATCATTTTTTCTACTGTGCGTCTGAATTCTTCATTGTTTCTCGGGTTCTCTTTGCAGAAGTCCTGAAATTGCCACCTAGCCACGATTCCGTGAGAGAAAGCTTCGATTACTTCTCGTTCGGTAATGTCATGTACTTGGGCACGTAATTCGCCAAATCGTCGATAATAATCTCTGAGACTTTCGTCCCCTTTCTACTTGAGTCCCTTTAATTCTGCGTGGGTGATTGGGTGCGTAATGATACCTGCAAAATTTTGACAAAAAATTCTTTGCAAGTCCTCCCAATTTCTGATTGATCCTGGGTTCAATTTGTCGAACCATTAGAGAGGCATGGTTTCTAGGGCCATGGGAAAGAATAGGGTCTTGATATCGTCGTCCCCCCTAGCGAGTTCAATCGATTGTGAGTAGATTCTGAGCCACTGCCTTGGTTCGGTCTTGCCATCATATTTAGAGTGGTTGGACGACTTTGCGTTGGATTGATTGTCTGGAGTTGTGTTCTTATAGTCGTAAAAGTTGTGATCCTCTCATCTCTAGGAACCCTGCCCTCCTTTATATAGTCAGGAGGTCAGAATCCTAGTCGGTTTACAATGAGAATACCTAGTAGGATTACAGAATAATACTACTACTAAGATTACATGGGAAGAATCCTAGTTAGACTAGATCTTCTCCCTTCCTTGCGGGGTATCCTGTGGGTCCCTCACCAACAGGTGCTTCCATTCGGTCTCCACAATGCCGCGGCGACCGTTAGCCACCTTGTGGCACAGCGCACGATCCCGTCCCCCGCGAACAACGAGTTCATGGGGATGATCCAAAGCGTCATGGAATCCATCCACGGCCTCCTCACGGAGGGACCGAGGTTGGACTCTGGCTTTGACTCCAGCAGGGGGAGCCATCACCCCTCCCAAGAATGTTTCATGGCGGGTACCTCCGAGAGACACGTCGAAAGCATCTCCGCGGAGGAGGCTACCCCGGTAGGCAACCTCAGCAGCGAAACCGAAGGGGATACAGCCACCCCACCTCGCGTAGGGGTGGAGCAGCTGAGAGCCCGAAAGTGGGAGATCAACAAAGCCGAACAACGGCTTGTTTGGCAATACGCGAAGGTCGATCGGGAGATCGAACGCCGTGGAGACGGTGGGCGCGCACGGGCCGCGGCCCGTGACGTAAACCGAAGGATCATCACCGACGATGGAACCCTTCCTCACTTTGCTCAGGCAAGCCAGAACATTGTTGCCGCAAATGGCCTTGCTTCATGGCCTTCCAGAGGCCGCAACGCCTGAGGATCATTGGGCCCACCGTGAAATTCGCACGTTGCTCGAGCATGCGGTGGTGCAACAGGTGGAAAGCTCATTGTATCAGTGATGCGAGCTCGACACTAGCCAGCACACACCCTCGGTGTGCCCTACTAGGGATGCATCAGTCCACCAAGCACCGCAAGGTGGCTGGCGGCGAGCTGCAACCCCGATACATCAATGTCTCGGCCGTAACCGCGACGCACGCAGCACCCTCGACGCTCGTAGACGCACCTACAACGACCCAAGAGAAGGAGCCCGCCATGGCTATCATCCTCATCGCGATGGACGCTACGACAACGACGAGGACCGAAGCCTGAGCCCCGGCCTGTTAGGCCCTTAGGCCTTTGGCCAGCACATCCTCAACGCTGCTTTCCCGCTAAGGTACCGACCACCTACCAATATCCCTAAGCACTCTAGGGAGACAAACCCCGAACTTTGGCTTGAAGACTATCGGCTTGCCTGTCAAGCCGGTGGTGTGGATAATGACGACTTCATTATCCGCAACCTTCCACTGTTCTTGGCCAATTCGGCACGAGCATGGTTGGAACACCTGCCGTCCAACGCTTGGGCGGATCTCAAGGAGATCTTTGTGAGAAACTTTCAGGGCACATACAAGCGCCCTGGGAACCCATGGGACCTCAAGAACTGTCAGTAGAAGGCCGATGAGACTCTCCGTGGATACATCCGGCGCTTGTCCCAACAGTGCAATGAGCTCCCTAACGTCGCCGACGCCGACGTGATAGGAGCCTTCCTGTCCGGGATGATCTATGAGTCCTTGGTTCATAAGCTAGGACGTAAGGGCCCACGAACTACCAATGAACTCCTAGACATCGCCACCAGCCATGCCTCAGGAGAAGAGGCGGTCGGAGCGATCTTTGATTGCCTCGAGGACAAGGCAAGGCGGGATGAGGGTGCCGGCGAAGGCACCTCCAATCGTTTCACCAAGAGGAAGAATAAAAAGCAACGGCGCGAGGACTCGCTCGTGGCCGCTATTGACCGCAAGGGTGGTCGAAAGCCCATGGAGGGCACTCCAAACCACTTCAAAAAATTAGTTGAGGGGTCGTGCCCGAATCATGCCTTTCCTGTTAAGCATTTGCTCAAGGACTGCGGCCTCATGCGGCGGTTCTTGTCCGGAGGCTCCAACAAAGGGGAGCAGGGGAAAAACCCTCCCCCCACTATGGACGACACCGAGGAGAAGGACAACGGGTTTCCAACACTAAACGACTGCCTTATGATCTTCGGAGGATCAGCGGCCTATGACTCCAAACATCGTCAGAAGGTCACACGCCGCGAAGTCTACCCGGCCCAACCGGCCACACCTCCCTTCCTCTGGTGGTCGGAGTCCGCCATAACCTTCGATCGGACCGACCATCCGGATACCATCCCGCACCCAGGAAGATATCCGCTTATGGTCGACCCAATCATCAGCCCAAAGCGACTCACCAAAGTACTGATGGACGGAGGCAACGTCCTCAACATCATGTATGCCAAGATGCTCGACGAGATAAGCGTCGATCGGACGCGCGTCCACCCGACCCGAGCGCCTTTCCACGGCATCATGCTCGGAAAGCAGGCCATGCCACTCGGGCTGATCGATCTGCCTGTTACCTTCAGGGATCAGTTCAATTATAGGACTGAGACCCTCACCTTCGAGGTGGTTGGGTTCCCCAGAACCTTCTGCGCCATCTTGGGACGTCCATGCTACGCGAAGTTCATGGCCGTCCCCAACTATACATACCTCAAGCTGAAAATGTCGGGCCCCCACGGGGTCATTATGGCATAACCGCCTAATCTAATGCCTCCCAGGAGTGATTGTCTTCCATTAGACACTAAGCACTCAGAGGAGAACACTAAATTACTCGGTTCCGTTGGGCACACCCCAGGGGAGAACCCGAAAATCCATATTTTTGCCATCAGGATCACAAATGAGAGAATAAAGCTTACATCATTCTTAACCATATCTTACATCACTTTTAATACAACATCAAAGTATAATAATTGTTATTATAATAGCGGAATGTAATCATATTATCAGAGTTATGAATAATTTAATTTAACAGCAGAATATAAACATGTGATTAGAATTACAGCGGAAATAAATATCTAATCATGACATGATGAAGTATTGATATATAAACTACGACAATAGATTATGAAACTTTCATTTATAAAAGCATTTGATGAGAGTTATAAATAATAACTACGATCGTAGCGTAAAGGAATCCTCGCTGAGCCCACCAGGAGGTATCCACACACAAGGGTCAGCTCTAGCATCCACCTGTCACCTACAATAGGGGGAATAAAACCCTGAGTACTCAATTGTACTCAGCAAGACTTACCCGACAGAAGGAAAGAAAAGACTCCAAGGATATGCAAGGCTACCTGGCTTGTGGGTTTATTGCATTTGCAGGAAGCATTACTAAGCGTGCGTCCTTATATTCGATTTTTATTAATAGCCGCATTGGTTCATTAACTAACCATTCTATGTAAGCACCAGTGCTACTTTCAAGCAGGTGGTAAGCAATCAGATTTCCTTTTTCCATCTTTCATCTTTCATCTTTCAGTTCTTACTACGATGCTAAACCGTAGACAAGCCGTACCGGATCGCCCGTCGATTCGCGAATCAATGCCCCCAGCTGGGTACCCCAAAAACACACGCCCCACTTGTACCCCGAGCACAAGCAGGACCAACCCGTCACCCTCCTATCCTAGGGTCCTAAGTCCCCGTCCAAACTAGGACTCCAAGCCCCCGCCCCTGAGTCCCAGACTCAGTGCGGTGCAAGGACCTCCTCCACCAAAACAAAACCCTGATAGTCGGTCCAGAAAGAGCCAGAACCCACGACAGGAGAGCAATAAGTCTTCCAAGTGCCCATACACAAGTATGTGCTCGGGATAATAAGTCTGTGACTTGTCTAGAGTCTTATGCAACGGCCGGTCCTTAACCGACACAGACAGGGAAAGCAGTGTAACCAAGCCATGCCCCGTGTCCACGGCGACACAACCTCTTACACCCACCAATACTCAAACCATATCCCTCCCTGGTCACCATTTTTCCTTTCCACCATTTATATTTTTCAAGTGATAATAATACAGTAATATATTTCCTATCTCTCACGAGTGATAGGCAATCACTCGATTTCTACCGGAGTCCTGTAGCATAGCATTCTACACGATCCTATCATACTAGTAAGACTCATAGGATAAAGATATATTTATGCAAGTGGGTTTCATTCAACTCCTTAAAACTTAATGCACAAATATAATTTAAACTGCAGAAAAGTAAGGGTTATGCACCGGGGCTTGCCAGGGTAAGATATATATTAAAAAGTTAGTATCTGCATCTTTAGATCATCCACAATCATCTGGATATAAAGCCCATTGCATCATCTCCTGGAGAGAATACCATTACACCAACTTCGGATTTCCATTCATCCTTCAATTGATCTGTTGATCAATCATCGAACCTATATGATATGCATTGATGCAAATGCATAGATGTAAATAACCAACGACAACCGAACGTTTAGAAATCCGATCACGCCTCACAAGCTAACAAGATAACTCTAATGACGACCGTACTTAGGATACATATACGCGTTGTCGGATAAGACGCTATTTCCCAACAATTATTTTCGTTACATAAACCCAAGTTGTTTCTTTATTTCATTCTATCGATTGAATCATTATTCGAATTAGAGCATCATTATCTACCTAGCAAACTAATTATTATTGAGCTACACAAATTACAGTGAATACCCAATATTGCTAGGAGCCTACTGTATAAATTTTAGATTCAACAATATTATCAATTTATCATGGAAATTCCTACAAATTTATATTTTACAATATTGAGTACCTTAAATTAATTATATAGCTTCCAAGAGTATTATGCCTCGACATCCGGGGTGACTCTTAGCTGGTTTTCAACCAAGTCATGAAGGAGTCGAGCTGCCACGACGCCAAGATGGCTGCGTCCTGCAAAGAAGTTCGACGGCTAGAAGACAAATTCGACGGCATCGAACGCAATCACATCCTACGGCGCCTCAACTAAAGATGGCAGCGGGCGTGATGCCCGTGGATACTACCTTCTTATGCCCGCGCCCGCCAGCTAAATCTCTTGCCCACGCCCGCACCCGCGACCCACCATGGGCAACAAACCACGCCCGCGCCCTCGATCCGCGGGCATGCCCGTGTGCCCGCCAGGTTGAGCATATACATAAACCATAGTGCATTACAAGAGATATGAAGATACATATTCACAACAAATCGTGTATATATACATATATTTTCCTGTAGGTCCCACATGTTAGACCTGTGGAGCGGGTCTGGCGGATAAACGGGCGAGGATAGCAAATTTCTTTGCCCGCGAAGAACTATCCTCTGGGTTCAGGATGGTGCCCGCGCCCGTGCCCGCGGGCAAGAAGTGGTGCCCATATCCTTGCCCATCGGGTTCCATGCCCGCGGGTATGCGGGCATTCTGTGCCCGTTGCCATCTTTAGCCTCAACGAGGCGGCCAACGCGCTTGCAAAAGTGGCATCTGGTCGAGAGCCGGTGCCAATGGGTGTCTTCGCCAGCGACCAACATAAGCCCTTGGTGCGCTACGAAGGGTCGGAACAAGCCAACGATGGCCCGCTTGATCCAGCCCCGGGGGCTAACCAACCGACGGCTCCGTCCGGCCCTGAGGTCATGGAGCTTGAAGAGGATCCAGCGACAGGGCCCAACCCTCTGGATGACTAGAGAATACTCTACCTCGACTACCTCCTCCATGACGCGCTGCCGATAGATAAGATGGAAGCTCGATGGCTCGCACGTCGCGCTAAGTCCTTCGTTCTTGTAGAAGGCGAACTCAACAAACGAGGCCACACCAGGATCCTATAGCTCTGTATCTCCATCGAACAAGGGAAGCTTCTGCTGAGCGACATCCACGGTGGGGTCTGCGGTCACCACGTGCGCGCCTAGAACCTTGGTTGGGAACGCATTCCAACAGGGCTTCTACTGGCCCATTGCAGTAGCTGACGCCGAGCAGATCGTATGCACCTGCGAAGGTTGCCAGTACTATGCTCAGCAAACTCACCTCCCGGCCCAGGCACTCTAGATGATCCCCATCACGTGGCCCTTCGCGGTCTGGGGGCTCGATCTGGTTGGGCCTCTCAAAAAGGCGCTCGGGGGCTACACCCACTTACTTGTCACCATAGACAAGTTCACAAAATGGATCAAAGATCGACCGATCTCCGTGATCAAATCTGAGTAAGTCGTGCTGTTCTTCCTCGACATTATCCATCGCTTTGGAGTACCGAACTCCATCATCACGGACAATGGCACACAGTTCACCGGCAAGAAATTCCTTCGATTCTAGGATGAACAACACATCTAGGTCGATTGGGCCGCCGTCGCACACCCCTGAACGAACGGGCAGGTCGAGCGCGCAAACGGCATGCTCCTACAGGGTCTCAAGCCTAGGATCTTCAACCAGTTGAACAAGTTCGGCGCATGCTGGGTCGCCGAGCTCCCTGCGGTGCTCTGGAGCCTGAGGACAACTCCCAGCCGGGCCACCGGCTACATGCCTTTTTTCATGGTCTATGGTTTCAAGGCCGTCCTCCCAACCGACCTCGACTATGGGGCGCCAAGAATCAGAGCATACGATGAACAGGGAGCCGAGGCATCCCACGAAGACGCCATGGACTAGCTAGACAAAGCTCACGACGTCGCCCTCCTCCGTTCGGCCAAGTACCAGCAGGCGCTGCGTCGGTACCACAATCGTCGGGTTCTCCGCCTCGTGCAGAGCAACAAGGACCGTCACAAGCTCTCCCCACCCTAGGAGGGGCCGTACGTTGTCGCGAAAGTACTCCGGCCAGGCGCCTACATGTTGAAAACCATCGACGGCGAGGTCTTCACCAACGCCTGGAACATTGAGCAGCTACGTCGTTTTTACCCTTAAATAAACGCATACTTTTTCTTATCAGTTTTTGTCTTCAAAAATCCCTGTTCTTTAGTGACATTCGACCCCTGCAAAATGCGAGGGGTCGGACCGTCGGACCCCACTCGGAGGCTGATATAAGTGTGTTTATCTTGTAAATACTCTCCGTGTTTTCCCTCTTTTCTCATGGTAAGTCCCAAAGGTTAGAATTCCGGGAACAAAATCTAAGTATAACTGGTAGGACTGTAGGAAACCCATCCCCCAGCGGCTACGGCCTCCTTGCTCACCAGCGTAATCAGAATTGTTTCGCCCGCACTCCAAGTTTTTTGCGACCTTAACTATGGGAAGGGTCGGAAGGCTCTAAAACCTCTTTTACAAAAAGAGGGAGAAGAGCTGAAATGTTGTTTGCCGTAACGAAATTAAAGAACTTGTTTATTTTTTTGCACAAATTCATCGCTTACAAAGTAATTTCATCATGAAAGGGACTGATGTATTCATGAGTACATAAAACTGTTCACACGAGGGCTCCCCCACAACTTATTCGATTACAATTTCTGACCATTTCTACTCTAAAGTACTACTACGGTAGCCGTGCCACGCTCTCCATCGGCAATGTCCTACCGCTCCGAGGGAGCCCTGAGGGTGTCATTGTCTGCAGCGTCGAGCACCACGTCGGTGACCGTGGCACCCTCGCCGGGGCGTCCAGGGACTACGCCATTGTGATCAGCCGCAACCCTGACAACGGCACCTCCGCCAAGGCGTCCAGGGACTACGCCATCGTCATCAACCGTAACCCTGACAACGGCGTTGGGACGGGGGACGTTTCCCGCCGAAGAAAGGTCGCCACGACTGATGGATGTCTCTGACATCTCATCGAGCTTCATGAACAGGATGATCTGACCGGCGACAAGGGCGAAGCCCCCCACTGATGCAGTCCTAGGCGGCTTTCCCACCGACAAGACTCGCCCGGAGAAGATTCATCGGAAGAGCTTTCCATACGGCTCCATCTCGACGAAGGCCTCATGAATGACAGCAAAACCGACAACGCTCAGCACCCTGTAGTGCGCCCTCTCCTTTGGCGGAAGCAGCCCCTTCTCGACAAAGGCAGCCGACACCATCTCATCTACGTTGGATGACCTCTGGCTCAACATCGCGCTCCATATTCACGAGCAGATCAGTGAGTTTTTCTCTCCCTGGCATTACCCTCTCTCACTTAGGAGCCGCTACAACGCACGAACGCATTCGGTGAGAAGGAAGAAGGAGAGGAGGTTGCAGCTCAAGAATAGGCGAAGGAATGGGGAGGAGAGCCCTCTCCCTCCCCCTATTTAAAGAGGAGATATAACAGTAGAGGAAAGGCAAAAGGTTGGGACGAAAAACTCCCTCCCTTCCCCTATTCAATGCAAATGGGAAATTGATGCTAACGAGAATTCGAGGGGATGCGCCTAGACCGACGGGATGCCATCACCATCGTCATGATCTTCGCCATTGCTTCATCACTTGGAGTAGTGCTACCTATCTCATAATCACTTTGATAAACTAGGTTAGCCCTTAGGGTTTCATCAATTAACCAAAACCAAACTAGAGCTTTCAAGGGGTCGGATCTCACTCGGGGGCTGATAAAGATATAAATACCTTCCTTTTTTTGAAACAATCATTGCATCAGACCTCTTCCTCGTGTTAAGGTTAGCGACAAGGTTTGTGGGAGCAGATAAATGAGCATGCCTGGTAAGACTACAAAAAGCCCACGCCCCGACGGCTACGGTAACTTTGCTCGCCAGCATAATCAAAATTCCTCCCTTATACACCTCGGGCCCTATAGTCTTAACGAACGAAAGGGTTGGATCACATAAACTTTTTTTCTCGATTGCAAAAGGCAAGAAAGTAAGATCAAACGAACAAAACAAAAGTGCGAAACGAAATCACAAAGATGTTTTTAGACACAAAAGTTCCAACACTTGTCCACATATTACAGATAAATGTTTATCAAACTTATTTGACTAACTACTTCCTCGGAGGGAGAACCATGTCTTTCATCCTGTTCACTAGGTTCCGCGCGATAGGAGTCACCGCCTTCTCAATCTCATCCAGCTCAGAGTTTTCGTAGCCAGGCACGAAGCCAAGGCTCATTACCTCCAAGTTGATCTCCCGATCATAATGAGAGCGGGCAACAGCAAAAGCTTGGGTAATCTCGGCGTGAAAGGCGTTCTCCTCAAGCTGGCGCACCCACGCCGTGAGATCCACAACACGGGCCGCAAGCGAGCCAGTTTCCTCTGGCCGCGCCACCCCCAGGTCATCGAAGACCACCCCGACGGCGGCGCACAGAAGATCGTGCTCGTCACTCTCGGCCTGAAGAATCCCCCGCACCTCGGCAAGCTCCGTGCCCAGCCCGGCAGAGATGCTCTTGGCCTCCAGCCTTTGGGTCACCGTGGCTCCAAGGTCTGTCCAGAGGGAGCTGACCACCTAGTGCGCCTCGTCGTGCTCTCGGACGGCCTAGTCGCGCTCCTCGCGGACCGTGCCACGCTCCGAGCGGAGCCTTTCTGCGGTCTGGCATAGCCCATCTCGCTCCCTGCGCAGCCGGGCAATCACCTCGACATTTAGATTCGCCCTCTGCTGTAGGGTCGTGGACCTTTCCTCGACTCTTAGCTTGAGATCCCACTCCGTCTCCAGCTCAGCTAGGAGGTCGACGGCCCGCTGGCTAGCCTTGGTATCCTTATGGAGCAGCTCGTCCTGCTCCTTTCGGACCCTAGCGGCGGCCTCCTAGTCTTGCTGCACCCTTGCCGACAGATCCTGGAACATCCCATGGATCTCCTCCGTGTCCCGACGCGCCTCGGCTTCCCGCTGTTGGGCGGTAGCAAGCTAGGCGCCCACATCTCCACGCAGCCGGGCCTCCTCAGTGAGGCGGTCCCATTCCACCTTCTACTAGCGGAAGAACCGGGATTTCTCTCGGCTACGAGCAATGAGGGACTAAAAAGAAGACCAGTATTAAAAATACGAAAATACAAAAATACACGAAGAAAGAAGAAAGCGAGAGGGAAGATCAAGCGGATACCCGGCCAGTGGGAACGATGACGTCACGCAGGACGCCCCTAGCCTGGCTCAAGGCATCCATCATGGCCGAGAACCCAATGTCGAGACTCTCCCGCTCCATGCTCTCGACAGCATCGTCAAGTGAGAAGAGAGTCGACGTTGGGTCTCGGGGATCCATCCACTGGAGAGGTAGCTCACCCTGCGTGGGCGAGCGGTTGCCCCCCGACATCCAGGCCAAAGGCGACCCCCCGCTGGTCCTCTCCACCACCGCCATGGTGCCCCGGGACCCTCCGGCTGTGTCCTCCTCCGTCCGGCCTGCCTCGGGCGCCGTCGCCTGGGCCGCTGGTGGCACGGATTGCGCCGCTCCCTCGGACACCACCGCGGTTGCGTCTGGCTTGTCACGGTCGCGGCCGCCTCCACTTGCGACGTCAGGGCCTCAGCTTATGGCACCGCGCCCACCATAGAGGGCACCACAAGCACGAGTGGTGGCTCCGTCCGCTCTGACGTAGGCAGCGGAGTCACCTCCGCTGTCGTCTACTCGGTGACCCCCGAAGGTGCTTCTTTAGCCCCGGCGCCTGCTTGACCCACCAAGGGCACATGCACCACCGTAGGCGGCACCTGACCGGCCGACAAGGCCGCAGCATCGGCTCCTCTCCTACCCAAAAAGGGAGCGACGTTGGGCGACGGCACCTATTCTGCCTACAGAGCAACACTCTTCTTGGGCACCAGCTTCAAGGAATGACCCTGTCGTAAGACTCTACAAGAGGTAAAAGGCATAAGGTCACACTACAAAACAGCAAAATAGAAAAACAGGGGAATCAGTGACTTACGCTGGCACTGTTGGGCGGTAGGAACGTTTTGGGGATGAACCCCCAGATTCCTGCTCCCACTCATCTGGGTAGGACGTTTTGAGCCTACCCCCTGCTCCCGGGCAGAGGGGCTCATCTCCCTTCCCTCCGAGGGCGCGGCGGAGGGGCCACCCCTCTCTGTCGGCTCCTCAGGCGCGACAATAGATCCGCTCACCCCTATCAGCTTGTGGGGCGCGGCAGTGGAGCAGCCCCCCTCCACTAGCACCTCGGGCGCGGCAGTAGATCCATCTCCCCCCATCCACTGGTCCTCCACCGGCACCCCGGGTGTGGTGGCAGTTCCTCTTGCTCCCACCGATCCTAAGGACGGGCCGATGGTTTGGCCTATCTCCGCTGGCCTCACGGACTCACTTCCCTCTGCATGGAACCAGAAGGGCCCCTGCGTGGACGAGGTGGTACCTATCAACGTATCCTCGCCTTCTAGGATGCCCCAATCCACATCGGCAACTACCTCGTCAAACTCCTCGTCGTTGTCGTCATCATCACTACTTGTCTTCTCTCCTCGCTCCCGTGCTTGCTGCTTCCATAGCGTCTCCTTCCTCTTGAGCTCCCTCATCTTCCTATCCCACTCGGTCGTGGTGCGATTCACCGCCGCCACGATCCGGTCCTTTGGCAGCGGAGCCGGGCTATCCCCGAAGACGAGTCTCTTCGGCTGGTCCCGCTATCCCAAGGTCAGCGTCAAGGGGTCAGAAATTCAAGTGAAAAGGAGGCACGGAAAAGGAGAACTTACGAAGTCGATGAACCCTGGTTCTGGCCGCATTGGGGGATGTCCCGGCACCGGATACACAAAATCAAGTACAACGCCGGCATTGTCCTTCAAACGCTCCATCGCCTTCTTGATGCGCTGCGCCACTTCGAAGGGGGGGAGCACCTCGTCGACAAGCGCCGTCGTTTCGAGCGACGCTCTGGGCCCCATCAGGTACAGGGGAAGCGCGCGGCTCATCAATGGCACCACCTTCCATGTATGGTAGGCGCCGATGATCCCTGATCACTTCACGCCCCTCTCCTTCAGAATTTGGAGGGCGGCGAGATGGTCCTTGATCCTCTTCTTGTCTTTTTCCGGGACACCCCACTTCTACGACCCTGGGACCTCTTCGATGATGCGCCCGGAGAACACCGGCAAGGGGGCGGCAACGTCGTCCTTGACGTAAAACCATTGCGAATGCCACCCCTTGTTGGAGGTCGACAGACGCATCGATGGGTATTTGTTCACCCGGTTGTTGCGGAGATGAATGCTGGCATATCCCATCGGCACACCCAACTCTTGCTTTTCAACCCGCTTCTTCGACAGGTTGATGGCGAAGAGATACCGCCATAGGTCGAAGTGGGGACTAATCCCCAGGAACCCCTCACATAGGGCGACGAACGCCGCAATGTGCTAGACCCCATTGGGACTAAGGTGCTGCAACTCCACCTGGTAGTAATCTAACAACCCCCGAAGGAACTTGTGAGCAGGTATGGTGAATCCCCGCTCGTGGAAGTGAGCGAAGGACACGACATACCCTTTGGGCGGTGACAACTCGTCCTCATCACCGGGCAGCCGCCACTCCTCGGCGGTGGTCAGCGGGCGAAGGAGGCCACGGTGAACGAGGCCCTCTAGGCGCTGAGGGGTGATGTTGGATCTACACCACGGTTCCATTAAAATGGCCGGGAGGGGGTGGATGCGAGTTTAACGGCGGCTGCGATGCGGATGCGAGCTTGACGGTGGCTACGATGCGAGTGCGGGAGGCTTAGGCGAGGAGGCTCTCGATGCGAAGGCGAGGAGGCAAAGTACGGAACCCTGGGGCGAACCCCTCGGTTTTATAGGGGCGACGGATGCGAGAAGAGCAACCACCCACCTAGGTCTCTGAGCCTGCCATGATACACCGCCATGTCACGTCGCCGGATATGCGCCCGCGATCCCTATCCTTTCCCACCAAAATCATGCTAGACGTTTCGCCTTCCCCAGACAGACCAGGACTCTTTTCCCATAAAAGGGATATGGGTCAAAAAGCTTTTCTCCAGCCTTCCAGGGCCTAGGAGTTCAAGGGCCAACCCAACAGTCTCAACGGCCATCCCAACGAGGGATGGGCCCACGAGCGGCCAGAACTCAGGCACACAAGCCTCAAGGGAACCTCGATGCGCAATCAAGTCCCAACCGAGCTAACCCTGGACGAATCCCCACGAACAGGATCCCAGGGTTTTCTTTAAACTTACCAGTTGACAAAAAACTGAATCTCACAGCCATACCCGCGAAAGGTCCAAAATTACCCCTCGGGCGATTTTATCGTAATCACCCGGGGGCTCGGGGGCTACACGGCGCACCCTCTGGCGAATCGAAATACCCCCCGAGCGATTCTGCCCGAATCACCCGGGGGCTACACCCGTCAGGTGCGCTCGCGCGCACCCTCTGGCAAGTCAAATCACCCCTGGACGATTCTGTCCGAATCACCCGGGGGCTCGGGGACTACTATCGGGGACCTAATACCAGGGTACCCAATGAGGTGGAACTAATAAACCATCGAACGGTGACGCTTCTGGTCAGACAAGAACGCTACTACGCTTCTTGCCCGGACTACGAAAGATTGGTTCCACCTCGCCTGACCCCCGAGGGCTGGCTTCGCCTCGCCCGACGTCTGAGGGTAGGCTCCGCCTCGCCCGACGTCTGGGGGCTGGCTCCGCCTTGCCCGACATTCGAGGGCAGGCTCCGCCTCGCCCGACGTCTGGGGGCTGGCTCCGCCTTGCTCGACATCCGAGGGCAGGCTCCGCCTCGCCCGACGTCTGAGAGCTGGTTCCGCCTCGCCCAACGGCTGCACCCTGCTCCTTCATGATGATGAGCACAGGGTACGACAGGACATTCAAGTCAACCGCAGTACCGAGGACCATGCCCTGCACGCCTGCAAGAAGGTACCATCAGGATACGATGGGACGGGTGCTTTAAGCCCTTTCCGACCTAACAGAGCCCGAGCAGTGTTGTAGGCGCCGACTTTTGTCCTACAGTGTTGTAGGCGCCGCCATCAACCCTCGGGCGCGGATACTAACACAGGCATACGACAACCACTACAGTCCAAGGAAGAACTCACATAATCTACAGTAACAGGCGTATAGTTATTTCCTCGTCTACTCCCCATAGAGTGATGGCTCGGCGTCCTAACACACCGCACCATCCCCCGGGGGAGGATGGGACAGGACCACTCGCTGAAGCGAAGCCAGAGCCTGGCCCTATCAGGATCAGCGAAACATGTTATCCCTAGCGTGGTTTGCCATGTCAGTAGGGTAGGCTCAAGGGAAAAGGAAGACCCGGCACTTTCGAAGGACCTTCTCTACCTTTGGTTTTTTTCCTCTTTCTCTCATCTGTAACTCCTGTCCCCCCTTGGTCTATAAAAGGAAGGGCAGGACGCCCCACTAGGGGAGGAGATCGAATTCAGAAAAAGGAGGATCGATTCCACACACAACACACAGCCAAGCACCAACCAAGCTCTTGGTGCCCTTTCAACTTTTCCATCAGAGACTTAGGACCTGTCCCTCTCTCGACCGTTTGTACCCCCTACTACGAACCTTTTTTGGTGCTAATAATACGAGCAGCAGCAAACTAGACGTAGGGACATTCTGCCCGAACCAGTATAAACCTTGTGTCCTTTAGTACACCATCCGAGCCTAACGCACAATAATTATAAATTTATTAGTTGGTGTTTGTTCGAAACACCGACACAAGTCATTAGTGATGTTCTCTTTCCACATTCTCTCCTTCACATCGCCCAAAATCCAAAGTCAGCTTACGACTTGGACGCTTGTCGGGATACCATAATCTAAGCGTGTTTCGATGTATTGACAAAATTCCTCGTGCGAGAGTTGTGAGATCATGGCTGGAGTTCTCTTTTGAGCTTCTCGTCTCGTTTTTTATTGAGCCTAGCGACAAACAACTCATCAACGGCTTTCTCTATCTACTAAGCCCCATCAAGCTTGGCTCCATGGAAACGAGAATCGTTTTCATTTTTTATGAGCTTGACGAACAATAGCTTATATATCTATATCTCCTATGTATTCATATAGTCAACTAAACAAATGTCAAATGGTACATATAATGGGTCTATCCCAGATCGGCCAGGCCCTAGGACCGAGCGAGGCATCCTGATCATCGAAGATCTAAACACGACACCTGAAGCCATGTGTAGCTAGCCGATCACACCCGAAGTACGCCTTGCATTACTGATTGCGTAAGGAGTTGTCTATCCAACAACTGAGTGCCGAGCACCTGATTTTTTCACTGTTCTTCTTCCTCCTCGCCCCCGCCACCACTCACCGCCCCGCTGCGGCCTCCTCCTCCTCTCCCCTCCTTCCGCGGCGAGATCTGGCCATGGGCACCCCCACTCCGCCTCCGCCCGGCCGCCAAGACCCGAACGTCGTCTAGCCATCGTTCCCACCGCTGGTCGGTCTGCCTGTCCCGATTTTTCCTCTAAAGACTGTCGGATCTAGAGACAGAGAAGGGAAGAGACGTGGATTTTTTTTAAAGTATGGAAAGAGAGAGAAACAAGCGTAAACCTATGGGATACACTTTAAGACAAGCCTCGTCATCGACCTCGTTCGCGTGCGACGTGCTGGCTCTGTGCGCCTGTTCCCCCCCCCTCTGGTTCGTTCGTCCTGTCTCCGACGCCATCCAAATCCAGTCGCATTCCCCCAAATCCACACAGCCTCCATCGCGATCGCGTCTCTCTAAGCGATGAAGAACCCTAACCCTCCTTCGCGGCCGTCCGCCGCAGGCAAGCCCCCCGCTGGCATGGCGCCGGCCCGCACATCTCGCTGGGGTCCACCGCCACCGGGAGCTGCCGGAGCCGCCCCGGCCGGTGACAAGGCCGCGCCATCCACCTCCGCCCGCACCCCGACCCCCACCCGCACAGCGGACTCCAGGCGCCATCCGGGGGGCCCTCCCGTGCCAGCACCACAAGCCCGCAACCCCGCGTCGCCGGCGGCCGCGCTCCGGTCGCAGGCTCAGCCGCAGCCGGCGGTGGAGACTCCTCCCCCGCAGCCGTACGGCTTCCACAACCTCGACCGCCGCACCATGCTCCTCGCCGACGGCACCGTCCGCACCTACTTCGCCCTGCCCCCTGACTACCCCTTCGAGCCGGCGCCCCTGCCTCCCCTCCCACACCACCTCCTCCTCCCCGCGCCGCCCCGGACCTCTGGCCGCCGCATCAGGCGCCGCCGCCGCAGATGCCCATGCCCATGCCTGTGCAGATGCCGCCGCACGAGGCTAGGCGCAAACACCCCGCCGACCAGGACGAGGGCTTCCCGAGGCACCCCAAGCAGCCGCGGCTTGACGGGCCGCATCAACGGACGCCACATGCCGCGGTGGACCGGCACGCGCTCAGGAGGGCGTTCCTCAAGTACGCCAAGATGCTCAACGAGAGCTCCGTGCAGAGGCGGAGCTATCTCGAGGGCGGCCGTGTCCCGTGTCTCGCCTGTGGCAGGTTTGGCGATCCCACACTGTTTGCTGCCTTCTTCCTGGCAAGCTTTCTAGTATCATTTGTAGTGAAGTTCCTGTGTTGGTTTCTTGCTATTGTTGAGCTGGCTCTTACTCTGACTTGATACAACTTGTTTTTTAGCTATGATCTACAGTTAAACTGGCACTATGTTATGTCTATGTCTGGCTGGAGAAATCCACCAAATAGTATCTCCTTATTGTTATGATCTAGTTGAACTGGAACTGACTATGTTATGTCTATGTCTGGGTGGAGAAATCCACCGAACAGCTATCTCTTTACTGAAAAATTGCCGCCAATAGGTCTTTCTTTAGTAGAGTATATCATGTGGCTGAATTGGTATGCGTTTTTTAAAGGCAGAGTTCCGTGTTGGTTATGGACCATCAGATATCAGTTAGCAGTACTAGGAATGAGTTAGATATCAGTTAGCACGTTGTGTTATCCTAAACGCTAAACAATAAACAGTCAGTCACCTGCCGTTTAGCCCATTATTCAGGCAAAATGGGTGTTTAAACGGGCAAAACGGCCGTTTAAACGGTCAAAACTACTGATTAAACGGAAACGGTGTACCACCGTGTAGCGTTTATACGGTGTGTAAACGGGCTAAACGGCCGTTTAGGCGAACAGTACTAGGAATGTCGAGGTTGCTTAGTTTTATCTGGTACTGGTGTTGCAGTTGCTAGGCATGTCTAGCAACAGATTTTCTGCCTTATGCTACTTGGTATAATGCCATCATTGCTCCAAGGATTACTTTGAGTTATTTGAGGTTTTTGTTTTCCATTGTAAGAGTAATGATATATCCATTCTAGTGAACCATATATCTATCACCGGCGCTTGTTGCATGTCTTTTGATTTCGTAATGTATAAGCTTACTCTGTACATATTTTTTCTTATGTCTCTTTCCTACCTATTGAAGACTGAATTACGTCTGACTACCCATCGAAGATTGAATTAAAGTGGCACTTGTGTGATCAGAAGTCTGCTTATAGAAGTATAGAACCACAGTGGTTTCATCCTGCCTTTGACATCTAGTAGGAAACTGCAAGTTTTTAATAAGAGCCGCATTGATGTGCGAGGTTATCTGAGTACAGATTTCTGAAAATATATATAAAATGCATATCCTGCTTTACTTCTTGCGAGTTCTTATATGTGGTGGCAAGGACAGATCTGGTAGATCTGCCACTAATATCCTTGTTCACTGATTGCTTGGCTGCACTTATGTGCTTGTGAATGTTTATTTGATCTTGTTGCAGCTCTTATTTTTGTATGTTTTGTTTGTTATTGAGGTTGTGCTATGTGTTTTTCTATTTTTCATGGTTAATTTCACTCTCGCACTTTTATATTTTGTGTTGCTGGCATGATTTATGATCTGAATATTTTCTTTCCCAACATATCTCAAGCTACTGGGCTTCAGATGATGCTATCATATAATACGTAGCATACTTGTGTATTTTGAGTGTCAAATACTTTGTGCACCATCAATGTTTGGGTGCATTTTTGTTCTTAGTTTCTAGACAAATATACGAGTTGAATTGGTTTCATTTTTGTGCTTGTTTGTAGCCTGTTTGGTTGTCTGTACAAGGCTTGAGCCTGTCCCACAGGATGCAAAAGAGCTCCCTCAGCCTGGCTCCCGGGAAACAAGTTTCATTTCCGTTTCCCGTGGGCCTAGATCGCTGGATGCGATGTGGCTCCAGCTAATGATAGGATTAGTTCACAATCAGTATATATTAATGACATTAGTGATTTCAAGAGCTAATTAAGGCTTAATGAGGAAAAACTAAGACTTCTAAAACTTATACTCCCTCCGTCCTGTAATAACTGCACGTTTACAGTTCAAAAAATTTCCCAAAATAAATGGACACAATGCATCTGAAGCGTAGCAGTGTACTGGTATCTGTAACCTGCACTTCGTCTGAGGGAATAAAAGTTCGATTAAAAAAAAAGAAATGCAGGAAGTGCAGCGTAGTCTCCTCCACACATTCAGTCCATCCACTGTTGCTTTTTTGTCTGTTGATGTGCCGGTGAAATTCTGCCACACATTTCTACTGTATACTGTTGTTGGCTTTATTCTCTTGCTGCGTCAATCAACATTGTTCCAGTGACAACAGCTGCACTTTTTAGGGGTAGAATTGTAATTTGCCAGCTACAGTATTTTGCCCATTTGAATCCTAAACGTGCATTTAAATTGGGACGGAGGGAGTATAGAATAAATATAATACTCCCTCCGGTACCGTTTCTTAGGTGCCGGTGTAGTTTGAGAAATGTCCCTCTTGTTAGGCAGGCATTAGTGACCGCATGGAAACCGAACGGTTGGCTGCAACCGGGCACTAGCATTTTCTTGGCGATGTGCTGAGTAGCAACCGTATGCATGTATGCATGCATGCAATGAGTGAATGCAGCGAATCAGGAATCCAACACAGGGCTGTGACCTGGCAAATATGAGCTTAAAATCCTGCGCCGTTTAATACCTCTCCTCGGTATCCAGTGTTTCCTTGGTATCTAGAATTTGAGCCCCTGCGCCTAAGAAATGGTACTGGAGGGAGTAATTACTTTTGCCTTACACATTTTATCCAAACACTGCCTGGATGGACAAATACGAGCAACCAAACAAAGCGACCTTGTATGGCCCTGTTTGGGACCGCGTATCTTGCAGTGGCGGTCGAAGGAAGCCCAGAATCCCGCCAAACGCTGCGCGGTACCTTTGATTTTTCTCACTGCATCCGACTCAACCACCACGAAAATGAACCACGAACCCAATTTTACGTATCGTGGCTCCCTCACCACCGCTCGTCTACCGCACCGTGCGGTGGGAGACCGCAGTCCCAAACAGGGCCTATGAGTCCAGCCTGGCTTAAATGAGCCTGGCTGAGCTCATACGTGCCAGGCTAGGTGTATACAAGTAACCAAAAAGGCTATTGATGTCCCAAGTGCCTTATCAGTAGTATCTAAAGTATCTGGATATTTGAAACAAGCCATTCCTTCAGGTATTCTGGTTGTTTGGGATGCTTGAGGCATAGCTTTATATATATATATATATATATTTGTAATTGTTTCTCCTGAAATTGTGCCGCTTCATTTCCTTTTATTGTTTGTCATATCTTTTATTATTCGTCTATTTTGCATGATGCTGTACGTTATTAAACTTGTTCTGTGGCTGGCATAGTAACTGCAATATTCCTGATTGTAGCTTCATATGTAGACCCTGTTTTTTAGCTTATATTGCCGATAAGGCCTGTGATTGCTTCTAGGATTAACTTTTGCTATTCTAGTACTCATACTTAACCCCCATGAGGAGGATACCCTTGCTGACATCATGCCCTTTTGCTTGTATTTGGCCTAAACTGCACACAGTGCGTGGCCACTATGCCTGGTTGAGATGAGCTGCAGCCTGTGTCAGACCTTCTCTGCCCCGCTCAATCTACATGGCCATGCTTGCACTGTGCTGTGTGCAACTAAATTGTGCAATGTTGGGATTGCGAGGAGTGGGTGAGTAGCTATACTTGAGAATGATGAGTAGGACAGCAGCAACAATGGATGCACTCATGATAGCTTTGTTAGTGAATACATCTAGGGAAGCTGAGAGGATAAAGATAACGAGGAGTCACGACAATAAATGCAGAGAGAGGATGGAACTTATTGTATATTAGAATGAATTTTTGTTAGAAGGTACTCCCTCCATCCCAAATTGTAAGCCATTCCAAGAATCTTGGAGAGTCAAAGTTTTTCAAGTTTGACCAAATTTATATAACAAAATAATAATATTTATCATACCAAGTAAGTATCATTAGATTCTTCATTAGTTATATTTTCATATTATACCTATTTGATGTCATCAATCTTTGTGTTTCTCTCTATAATTTTAGTCAAACTTGAAAAAGTTTGACTCTCCAAGATTCTTGGAATGACTTACAATTTGGGATGGAGGGAGTAATTCATTTGTCGGGGAGTTTTTTCTCCCTCTTTTTTGGAGGTTTTTGAGACGTTAAAGGGAGGTGTGAGGACATGACATACCATCACTCACCAGCCAAGCTTTTGACCGTATCATTGTAGTAAAGGTACATCAAGCTGGCATCTATAAACCACGATATGTCCAGATTGTTGAAGTTTGGTCAAATCTTAATCTGTTGGAATAAGTGAATCCTTAAATAAAAATAAATTATTTGTGCAGAGGCCGAAATGTATTATACAGTCTTGTGGTGAACAATATGTTTACAGAAATTTCAACAGCCATAGGAAATTGTTAAGTGGGCAAATTTTGAAATATGATATTTGAGTTAGGTTCGCACTCTATATGAAATGTCTTTCCTTTTAAAAAAAAAGGACATGAAATCCACTGGAACCTCCCTTCTACAGCCCCAGCCATTTTTTCCCCTTAAATGTCTGCCTGCGTCTTGAAATCATAGTTGCTATGCAGCTGCTGCCTAAGTGCCTAACTGGATGAGAGAAACCAATTGCTTCCTGATGCGACAGTGGGATCCATATATTTTGCCTACCTTAAAAAGTTTTTGGCAGTTCATGTTTTGATTCAACTTTTCAATAGCTGTTATTGTACAGTTAATAGGATTTGATTTGGAAGCAAGTACTCAAGCCTAGGTGCAGACCTCATAAAACTACTTGTTATCCATTACCATATTTTCAAGTGGGAGCTTATAACCATTCCTTATTGATGTATAGTGGAACTGTGGACGATCCATGACATATCCCTCTAGGCTGTCTCATTCCATACGACCTTCAGAGCACCAGAGCTATCAACAAACTTACGTCATTTCACCAATGACTGAATATGTCTAAAATTGTTTTTCTCTTGACAGTTGCTTCTTTGCCATAGGATCCTATCTTACTTTTTAGTTATTATACTTCTTTGGGGATTTGCCTGTTTAGATTCCCTCTCATTTCTCGATCCTATTACACTGTATTTGTAATGAACTGTGTTTAGCTCGCTAGTTTCCAGCTGCTACTCGTTGGATCTTAATTTATTTGTGATCATGTCTGGTCAATGTGCACTATTCCAGGTCTTATAAGGACTTTGCTGATGTCCATGGACTTGTCATGCATGCTTACAACCCACCAAATGCAGATTCATTTGTTGATCATCTTGGTTTGCACAAGGCATTGTGTGTCCTTATGGGATGGGATTATACAAAAGTCCCTGAGAACTCTAAGGGCTACCAATCATTACCTTCTGACCTTGTCCAAGCAAGTAGGGAGGACCTCATCGTGTGGCCGCCTACTGTTATCATTCACAATACTTCGACTGGGAGGAAGAAAGATGGTCGCTTTGAGGGTTTAGGGAACAAAGAAATGGATAAGAAAATGACAGGTATATTTATATCACAACCTTTAAGTTAATGCAGTGTTTGCATACAAGCGCCTGTGGCATATATATGCTTTATACAACACTCAATATATTTTTATTAGCATGGTATCGCAATTTGCTTACTGCTGTTAAGCAAAGACAGGATTTTGCTTTTTTTTTTTGGGGGGGGGGGGGCGCGTCTTGCTGGGTTGTAGAGCTGCTCTTCCTTTGCTGATTGGACGTAGTGCCAACTGTGGAACTGCCAAGGCAATACTCATGAGTTGTTATGCTGGGTACATTAGTCCATGCCAGCCATCTCATAGGTTGCCTCATGCATTGCCATTTAGGGTTTTAGGTGATGTGGAGGAGAGGAAGGGAAGTGAGGGAAGACGCGTTATCTCATGGTACAACTACCTCATAAGCTAAATTAGCGCTACAAGACGACTCACATACTTTCCTTCCACTGACCCACAAATTAAGGGGACATAGAGTTGCTATGAAGCAACTAAAAGACAACCTAATTGTAGGGGCTGCTAATTAAGTTTCAGGATTACATGGAGGCTATGAAGATTACCTGGTAATTTGTTCGTTCAGCTTGACCTTAGGAAGAGCTGTGCTGTGGTTGTTGGGTATCACTACTCTCCAGGTCTTTTGTTAGGCTACAGTTAGTAGTGCATCCAATGCTTGATTGGATGCTTTCTGTTCAATTTGCAGTCAAATAAATGCAACTAATGCTTAGGCTACTGCAGAGACAGTAAGTAATTGCAGTTTCTATGCAACAGTAGTATGCTGGATCTATCTTTGTTACATGAACATGAGGCATGTATCATCCTGACCTCAAGGGGTTCAATTATGTCCTGTCTGTCTTGTCAGTGTGGTGGCCATATGATTGATCTACTTCAAGCAGATTTATTTGCTCCTGTTGGCCAGATACTCAGATATGGAAAATGACATTTCTCTGTCCAATGTTTTGTGATGCTACCTTTCTAGTTAAGGAAGAACTGTAGCATCATCGTGGGGTTCATTTTCATTGCTTAACTAAACTATCTAATGTAAGCAAGCAGCAATGCTATTCAGTCTTTAGTTTGTTCAGGGCTGCAAGTTAGAATTAAGCCATATTTGGAGCAGAGAAATAAAATCACTCAAGAAATACCATCCCTGTTTATGAAACCATGCCTCCGCTAAGCACATGTTTTTGGAGTAATGCCATATATATCACAGTAATATTTGCTGTGTCAATCTCGTATCTTTGTTTTCAGAACTAGGGTTTTCTGGTGGGAAGTCGAAGTCCTTGTATGGAAAGGAAGGACACATGGGTTTGACACTTATCAAGTTTGCAAACAACCCATCTGGCTTGAAGGAGGCTGAGCGTCTTGCTGAGTTCCTTGAGAGGCAAGATCATGGACGTATAGGTTGGTCACGTGCTCATGCCAGTCGTTCTGTAGATTCTGATCAGAACCCTTTGTTGGTCGAGACGGATACCAGGACAGCTGAGAAAAAGAGGATACTTTACGGGTACCTAGCAATTGCATCTGATCTGGATGAACTAGACTCAGATTCTAGAAAAAGGGCTTTCCTCAAGAGCAGAAGAGAATTTGATCCAAATGAATGATCTCTTGCCATAAACCCCACCTCCATCAGTTTATTTAATTTGCACCGAGGCATGCATACCTATCTCTGATCCCAATTTATAGATTCAATGCTGCTTCTGTGGACAAAAGATGTTGGGCATATAATATCTGCAGCTAGTTGAGTTATACCCCCTAGTTCTGGAAGCTGTATTTGCACTAGGTGTACTTTCTTGCAAGCGTCTATGGCTCATGGTTTGACTGGTTATTTGGAAGAGATCTGTCTTCCTATTTAAGTATCATTCATTGCATGATTGATTTCTCTCCATTTGGAAGTGTGATGTTGCATAGACTTCCTGATTGGTGATCTTTTTCTATATTATATTATAGCTTTTCCTTTCTTTCTTGACTTGCCAATTGCCATGAAGATTTAAATTTCTGTTAAGAAGGTAGTCGCTACTCGCTGCATATTCCTTGGCACTTTTGAATATGTCTGGTTCTTTGAATGTCGGAGTATATTGTTGCAATAGGTTGGTGCCACTCTTTTGGGCATTCGTGTTGTTTGTATTGTTATTATGTAAGAGGGTGTAATATTCAGAAATCCTAGTGTGAATTTGTGTGGAAGTAGAAGATGGCAAAGCTATTTAAATGCTAATTAGTATTATGTTTTTTACTCGGACATTAGTTTGAGTCCTTGTTTGCCTATGGGCAATCTGGTACCATAACTTCCATTTCCATTTGTTCGGAGGTGAAAGCAGACAAGTCAGAATGCATGCCCGAGAAACCATATTTATGGCTTCAAATTTCATAACTTGTAGTGGAATACATATTTAGGCTCAGAATGGATATCAAATGAAGTGATGCTCCGTGTTAACAGTTAGATCTCAAATGGCCTTTGTCTTGATGTGACAATGACCAGATGTATGACAAAGGAAATTAATAGCTTAAATGCTGGTGTTTGTTCTGACAGTATTACTTTAGATGTGGATTTGCCCTATAGATCTTCCCTATGTTATCATTAACTGTTTTCTGACCCAGTATGGTACTTGTCATCTAATTTGCAATTTCTGTGACCCAAACACCTCTAGATTGGATGGATATTAGATACAAGTGATCTAGAGGTCCGATTACAATTTGACCTGAAATTTTTTGACCGTGTAAAGTACTCGTCATCTAATTTGCTGTTTCTGTGACCCAAACACCTCCAATTACAATTAGACCTGAAGAGGTTTTCTTGTAGCGACACTGTATAGACTTGACCTGATATATGACAGAAAACTTGAAGCTTAAATGTTGGTGTTGTGACTGTACCTGTGGATTTGACCTATAGATCTCCCCAATATTATCGTTAACTTGTCATCTAATTTGTTGTTTCTGTAAATCCACAAACACCTCTTTCATTGGATGGATAGTAGATGCATGCAGGGGTTCAGTTAGATCTCAACCGGTCTTTGTTTTAAAAGTTATAATGTATTGACAAGATGCCGGTGTGTGTTCTGAATATAGATGTGGTTTGCTCTATAGATTTTCCTTATGTAACTATGTTGTCATCAACTATTCTGCGATCCAGTAAATATAGTTATCTCTAATTTGGTCCCAACTGGAGCCCAGATTAGATAGTGTGACTACTTTCTTACTGCTTACGGAATGATTGCGCCTGGCTTTCCTGAAGGCTGTGTTGCATCTCTTGCGGGGCGCCAAAGTTGCCGTGTTACTGTTGTTTCCTTTCCTGTCGGTGTAATGTTTCCTTTCCTGTCGGTGTAAGGCCTGGATTAGTTACCAAAAATTTCATCCTAAACTATCGCATCAAATCTTATGAACATGCATGGAGTATTAAATATAGATGAAAAAAAACTAATTACACAGTTTGGTTGGAAATCACGAGACGAATGTTTTAAGACTAATTAGTCCATGATTAGCCATAAGTGTTACAGTAACTAGCATGTGTTAATGATGGATTAATTAGGTTTAATAAATTCGTCTCGCAGTTTTTAGGTGAGCTATGTAATTAGTTTTTTTTATTAGTATCTGAAACTCTTTCGACATCTTCGAAATATCCAATGTGACATTTAAAAAATTTTATTTTGCGAAATAAACACAGTCCAAGTTCGGGTGTCGATGCGGGTAATGCTTATTCTGCTCCCTATCATGTGCTGTGTGCACTGGGTGTCAGAGTTTCCCGCACGGCTTTGTGCGTGGCCACCGGAGATGATTCTGTCGGTGCCGCTGCCGGTCGGAAAGAAACGGATCACAGGTGATGGTACCTGCAGCCTAGTGATGGCCGGTGGTGGACTCAGATCGTGTCGTGCGTGGTTCTGCTGCTTTCCATGATACTGTGCTGGTTTGGTTGCTGCTCGAGCGTTGTCAATGGCCTTGCAGGGATCGCAATCGCGACACGGGCGCGCAAGCTTTTCTAGCGCTGCCCACCCGCTCGTCTTGTGAATTCGTGAGCCTCCTTTTCCTTAGAAGAATGGAGCTGTCAGGCACACGGCTTAGCGATCGTGTTTGCTGTTGCCGTGTCAACTTCTGCCCCTAACGGCCTGGTTGTTCAGTCTTTTCGACGGCACGGCTCTTCTGTCTTCTCCCCACCCCGCACCCCCGGAGTGGTTTCGTCGTTGCGACCGTGGGTCCTCCATGACCTTAGACTGTCTCTCCAAGGAACCATATGGACATCTAAACCTAAAATGGGTAGTAAGAGATTTAAAATCAGCTTCCAACAGAATACCTATACGGGAGACCTATTTTGGGTTGCCTGAGAGGCACAATTTAAATATGGGCATCCTCTCTCTTGAAAAACTATTTGCAGAAAGGATTCTTTTTTACGTCTTGTTGTTGGAGAAGATGCCGAATATGTATTGAATCTTTTGTCTGTAGCGCTACCCAAAGGACGAATGCGTATTGGGTGTTGAAGTTGGAGATAGCCTTATATCGCGCATTACGGCTACTGAATGCAGTCAGGAAGACGTAATGGCGCCGATGGTTGCTTACTCTGCTCTACAGATAATTATGCCTACTGAATGCGGTCAGGAGAAGGTAATGGCGCATTATGCCTACTGAATGCAGTCAGGAAAACGTAATGGCGCCGATGGTTGCTTACTCTGCTCTACAGATGCGATCCATCCAACTGCACGGCGGCCATGTGTAGGCTGGAAGCAGCCTGCAGCGCCTGTACCTGACGGCCGATTGGGTTTGCATGGCACCTCGTTTATTATTGCTGCCTGTGGCTGGATCCGAAGACCCCTCGCTCGTCTCAAGGCCTCGAGGAGACCTCGTTTATGGGTTAGTTTGTTTAGTTTAGCAAGTGATGTGTTAGAAGGACGGGATGCAGGGCGTGTAAGGATTACTGGACAAAATTTAGTTAGCACTAGGCCGTCCAAACGGATAGACTAAATGGTGCATTAAACTTTTAGTCTAGCCCAACTTCAGTATTATCTGAAGAAACATGATAGTGGTTATAATCACGACACAAGCATCCTTTGGCATGGCGTGTACGTTGTTTATCACAGAAGCAAGCGTATTTAGGGGGTGTTTAGTTGCCCTTCTAATTTTTTAAAAGTCGTTGTTCCATCGAATGTTTGGACACATATATGGAGTATTAAATATAGACTAATTACGAAACTAATTGCATAGTTGACGACTAATTTGGGAGGCAAATCTTTTAAGCCTAATTAGTTCATGATTTGACAACATTGTGCTACAGTATATATATATATGATAATGATGGATTAATTAGGCTTAAAAAATTCGTCTCGTGGAGTACTGACGGATTATGTAATTTGTTTTTTATTAGTATCCAAACATCTCATGCAACATCCTTTTAACACACCTCCTAAATTTTAGTCACCGGATCCGAACATTCCTTAGGCTTCAGGTAGGTACCCCAAAGAGAACAGAAAAGCTGAACAGGAAAAGAGCAGAGATGACCAAAAAGGCAAAGGCAAGCACAGAGCAAACCAAGCGAGCACGATGCAAATGCAGCTTTGTTTTTAGAAGCTGGCTATATCATATCATATCTTCGCCAGCACGCTCACTGCTCACACAGTCACACAACACACCCAGAGAGAAAAAAAAGTTGAAGCAAAATGCTGTGCACACGAACAGATTTCTAGCTACGGAGTTCGACGACCTGGAGCTGGAGGCAGTATTTACAGTTGGTTGATCCTGGAACGCTGATGTGGAAGGGATTGCTGATGTGCACTCTGAAGTAAGTCGCCAATTATTGCAAAGGATTTTGATCTCCGTACCCAAAATTCTGTCCGTATGCATGGCAATATGGCAACGCGGTCAAGAAGTCGGAAGAGCTAATCATGGTGGTCGTCGTCGAGGTTGGCGGCGGCGGTGAGGTGGAGCAGGAGGTCAGTGAACGCGCTGACGACGTACTTGTGCGCGCGCCTGTCGTTGAGCGCGAGGTAGCACAGCAGCAGCTCGTGGAGGCGGGCCCTGTCGCCGCGGCGGCGCGCGTCCAGGCGCAGCGCCGCGGCCATCTCCTCCATGGACCGGAGGAAGTCGGCGTGAGGGTCCGGCGAGTACGTGGGCACCGCCACCCCGGCCGCGCCCACGCCTACGCCCAGGGCGGCGGCGGCGGCGGCGCCGTGCGCCGACGAGTCGACGATGGAGTTGGAGCGGCCCGGGGAGGAGAGGAAGAACCGGCGCGACGCGATGGCCGAGGACAGCCCGGACTCGGACAGCGCCGACGGGTTCTTGCCCACCGCGACGATGGAGTTGGAGTCGTTGCCAGCGTGGTCGTCGTCCTTATTGCCGCGCGCCGAGGACGACGACGAGCACGGCGAGGTGGAGCCCGCCGCCGATGTCGTCGAGGCCACCGACGTGGACGCCTCGTCGGACGCCGCCGCAGGCATGGGCTCCGGCGCCGCTGACGACCCCGTCGTCGTCGGCCGCCGCAGCCGGGAGAAGCATCCCAGCATCGTGTTAGCTTGCTTGTTTGTTTGCTCTAGTGCGAGTAGTGCTTTCTTGGTTTTGTTGGGAACGGAAGGGAAGGCGACGTGCTCGTGCTCGTGCACAGTGACAAGGACACGAGGAGGAGAGCTAGCTAGCTTTGGCTCGTGAATGGAGTGTGGAGTGAGAAGTCGGGCATGTGACGCTGCGAGGATCGAGTTTATAGGACAAGCGAGAAGTGAGGGCAGTAGCATTTCAGGTAAGGGGGCTCACACTAGCTATAACCTGTATGCTGTATTATTGGGCGAACTGAGTTCAGTGCAATGCAAGCTGACAAAGTCACATTTTCTGGACAAAATAGTAGGTTGATACTACCTGATTAAACAGCTGAACCAACAAGTGGCACAAAGAAATTACTGTATTGATCGCCACCCTTCCTACTTCCTAGCTACTTGAGATATCCAGGTTCCAGAAACGGTCCTACAACAGGCCAGAGAGATACGAGAATCCGTAGAATCTTTTACTGTCGAAAAAACGTGTTTCGGTTTTCAGTTTATGCACTTCATTCCGTGGAGTGTATTGTACATGTCATGAAACGGCTTTCCCACTTTCGTCTTCACCCTGTCCGTCAGACCGTCACTATACATCAGTGTATACTACTACTACGATCCTCACGCAATGTAGGAGTACAACTACGACTGTACACACCTGCATCGGTCGCCACTTGAATGCATGTTCAACAACCACACATTAGCTTCATGTACATACAGTACAATTGGCTCTGCCTTTGCTGGTCCAAAATTGACAGGACCGGACGATTACTGCGTCGCGGAATTCCATCAATTCACTCCACTTGTACGCTCCCTTTACTAGTTGCCAGCAGCACCTGGTCCAGCTCGTACAGACTGTACCACGTACGCCTGTAGCGTGTGCATGCCCGTGCTGTCTCTGTGCGTGCGTGGTATCGGTGTGCAGCGTACTCCATATATACGTTACCCACAGTTTTCACCGAGACTGAATGCCGAGCTGTGAGTTGAGACCATGTACCTGTAGCCGGTGCCTGCTCCATGCATGTGCCCTCGATCGTACAGCATCTGCACGGTACGCTGGGCAGATGCTGAATGCTGTCACACGTTCTCTGTTCTAGCAAGCCAAGAAACTTTTTTTTTAAAAAAAAACTCCCTCAGTTTTATAGATACATATCTTTTGCTACGTATTTAGATATATGTTTATATCTAAATACATTATATATATATATATATATATATATATATATATATATATATATATACATGCCCATGTCCGGTGTATATCCGGTGTATGCATTGGGACAGGACAAAATCAAAGTATTCTTACATTACATGTACATCCAGCATATGTAAAACGTCTACAATTTGGAACAACAGTGAGGAGTAGGGAGACTAGGACATGTCAACTGCATGTCCTGGTGTCCATTGCATTGGGACAGGACAAAATCAAAGTATTCTTACATTACATGTACATCCAGCATATGTATACATACTCCGTATACATATACATCAAGGAACTGCGTGTACAACAGTGAGGATCAGGGAGACTAGGACGAGAGGGTCGTCAACTGCATAGCACAGAGAGGCTGTTTGGTTCATGACATGGGAATCTTGCCTGAGCTAGACATCGCTTCTAGGTGTTCAATTTCAAGCGCGTTGGATTCACCCCTGCCTGGGTGCGAGCCTGTAGGCCAAGGCGCCATCCAAACAGGCCCCATGGCAGTGTATGCGGCTTGGTTGGTGCCACATGAAGAGTTGGAGACACAGAGGTAGGTAGAGGCGTGTGCGGTTGTGGTTTGGCTCTGGCTATATGCACTTGTCCGTTAAGTGTAGAGGCAGAAGCGTTTGTTTCCTTCATCTACAAACTCTGTGGTTGGGTGCATTAGGTTTCACACACCTGATCTTGCTACCCGGTCACTGGGAGGCAGCACCACGCTACGCATGCTAAATATTCAGTAAAAGAATTGGAGTCAATCACAATGTGTGTCTCCTGCGAGCTGCATTGCGTGCAGCTCGATCGATTCATTAGTTGCTGCTCGTGTTGTTGAGGAGAAAACAAGAGAAGAGAATACACACGTGTCCTGCTTATATACATTATCCTCAGCAAAGATGGTCTCGTTCGTGATTGTCATTGCTACACATTTCTCGTGCAAGCATATATACATACTCTATCCGTTCTAAAATATAAGACGTTTTGTCTTTTCTAGATACATATTTTTTTTTCTATGTATATAGATATAGTATATATCTAAATACATAGGAAAATCTATATCTGGAAAAACAAAAACATCAAATAATTTAGAACGGATGAAATATACCATGTGTTTTTAGTTACCAGTAGTTTCCTATAGCTTGGCACACACTACAACGCAGTGATATGTACACAGCAGCGAGCTGATCGGCTGAAGCCTGAGGGCAACTGGGCAACAACCGATTGAGCGAAAACAACACGTAACAAAAACTTCCGCAAAGGTGGCTGCTGCTGTTACTCTCTCTCTGAGAGACACTGATGATCGAGGGCGTGGAGAGTACGTCGTCGACGGATCGTCTCGTCTGACGCCCTGACGGGACCATCGAAATGAATGGCCGCAATGTATGTGATGGTCGTCGTCTATCGTCGTCCCCATTTCGCTCGCTCGCCCATCTACATCTGCATCTACGTACCGTCGTCAGCAACTCGATCGTCTCAGCTACTCAGCCCTGTACGTACAGGAGGATCTTCACACAGTGCAATAATGTCCTTTGCTAAGCGAACAGGGCGAATAACGCGAGCAACCGAGAGGCAGGCGTACAAGCATCCATAAATTAAAGTGAACAGGGTTCAGGAGCGCCGGGCCAGGGTGCTGCTTGTGCATGCATATGCATGGGCGGATACCACGCACAGGGGCTTGCAGATGGATCCACAACAATCATGGAGGGAGGTCTCCGCCTCCGCGTCTCCCGTGGAGTGCAAAACTCGATCTTTCTCAGTTCCAGCCCGTACCGGCTAGTTCCAATCCAATTCATTTCCTGCCCATTCTCCTCCGTCGGCACCACGCAAGACACGCGCTCTGTGGCAGTGGCAGAGGATCACTGCCTGCCCGCTACTGATGAGCGAGCCACTGGCCGGCGAAGTCATGCGGTAACTGCCCCGGCCCGCCGATCGAGCGCGGCCGCAGGGCGCCGGCCGGCAAAATCAGACGATCCGCCAAGGGATCGGCTGTAACGTATGGTACGGTGGCACTGGCACATGATCCGTGTTCCGCGTGGCTGTCCCTCCCTCCCACCCGCGCCGGCGCCGCCATGATTTCCATTTCCTGGCGTTTGCCCGGCGAGCAGGGCAAGCCAATGCAAGGCAGGGCACATGTGGTGTGGAGTTCGTTCCTTCTGGGCTTGGTTATCAATTACTACTACCATGCGCCCACCCTCGCGCGGAGACGCCACGCCACGCCACGCGCCCCAAGCCCACCACACGCGGCCGCTATCGGTACATCCCCATTCCTTCCCTTCGCCATGCACCGGCTCGCGCGCGCTCATAACATAAATTAGGCGCCGTCTCGGCCGCTTGCTCTGCGCCTCTGCTCCACCTCCGCCGCTCCACGGACGGACGGCCCTGTACGTACGTGTTGGAGCCTTGGAGACGTGCACGGAGCTGCACAAACTACGTTGCAGGCGCCGGGCACGCGGCCGCCCGCCCGTCCAGCCTCGCACCGCACGCAGAAGCAGCTCGTACTTCGACGCACCAGTAGATGGTCAGGTCACCGCGCAGAGGCGTGCCGTGCCTGTACCACCTACTACTAGTTCAGACTGATTAATCTCGGGTCGGCATCAGCCAGCAGCTGATGCTCTGTGCTTGATACTAGTTGCTTGCATGAACCGAACGTACGAGCGCCTCGGTCGTCTGTCCAGCTCGTAGTAGCGGCGAGCCAGCGAGGTCACCGACCGACCCGAGCGTGGCCGCGGCGACCGCGGGGTCACGGACGACACGGACAGGATCCGTGCTCCCTTGCTTGTCCCGCGCGCCGCCGTAAATTCTCTGGCGCGCGGCAGGCAGGAGGCGGGAGGCCCCGGCCGCGGCGGCCCGGATCGATCGCCCGCCGTGGGCTTGGCCGTATGCGCAGCGCGCGGGCACAGAACAGATCGCGCACGCACGCGTACGACGACCGAGCCCGACAGGCGGCAGCTCCGAGGAGGGGACCTGTGGGCATGGCCATGTGGCGCGAGCGCAAGGGCTGGGCGGCTGCAAGCTGGGTGAAGAAGCTCCCGGAGGGGACCTGCGTGCCACACTGCCACTGTGCCAGCGGTTAGGCGGCAGCGAGACATGGGCCTTTATTTGCGCGCTGAACTGCGCTAGAATCCTAAGATGGGCTCCTCTAGAGTCCGCGGCGTCTCCGCACGAAAAATTCACTGGGCCTGCTTAGTACCACATCCATTAGGCCCGTTTCCAGTTTCCACCGCGAGCAGTCGATGGCTATCGCCGCCGTTCGCCGGCGCTTGTGGCGCGGGGTGGGGACTGCGGCCGCCGCCGCGGCCTCGGGGACGGACGGGAATCTGCTCGCTCGCCTGGTCTCGGAGCCGGAGTGCCGCGTCAAGGCAACCATGGAGGAGGCTGCCTCCTCGGGGTCCCACCGCGACGGCGCCTTCTGGGAGCCCCTCGCCGCCGCGCTTCTCCGCGCGTCGTCTCCGACCAAGGCGCACCTCGTGAGTCGCTTCTCTCCTCACTCCTTGGCCCCTCCAATCAAGCTAGTGGTTGGTTTAGTTGATTACTAGCTTTTACTTCTGCGGCAGAAGGGAATTTTTGTTTTCCTCACGGGTCAGAATGCGGTTTGCGATGCGTATCAATAGCCGTTTTCTGAAACGCTGATATGATCAAATCCGTTAAGTAAATACATTTTTGTGAGATTCTTAAGAGACCTTTTTTATTTGCATTTGAGAAAGAGATATTTAATGCCGCTAATTAACATTGTTTGATTGGTGAACATTGACTTTAGATATTGGAATGGAAACTAGAGAAGCTGCTGACGGAAGACATTCAAGATTGCGAGCCCTACTCGAGGATAATCCGTTTCTGTGGTCAGACAAGGAATGCAACGCTTGCAATGAGAGTTTTCGAATGCGTGGAGGCGAAGGGAATCCAGCTGAACAATAACATTTTCAATGCCCTTATTAATGCTTTCTTGTCGGCCGGAGACCTCCTTTCTGCAATGACCTTATATGAGAGTATGGAAGACATGGATGGATGCAATCCCAGTTCAGCTACATATGATGCATTCATCTGTGCATTTTCGCTGCTTGGAAGTGGCCATGCTATGATGAGCTGGTTTGTAGCTGCAAAGAATGCTGGGTTTACGCCAAGTATTGAAGCTTTTGAATCTTTGATCACAGGGTTTGTTCAGTTGAGCATGCTAGATGATGCCAAAATGGTGTTTGAGGAAATGATCGCCTTCGAGATTAAGCCAAACTCTACTATTTTGGAGGCCAGTCTTGAGATTATCTCTAGAAAGGAGGAGACCAGCAGAGTAGGAGACTTTTTAAAACGTGTAAGTGATAGCAATTGGGAGTTGAACAAAGCTATAGTTGTGAGGTTGACGAGAATATGCCTAGATAGAGATGAAATTGCTGAAATGGAGCAGCTGCTTGCCCTAATACAAAAGGGACCACACTTGAGTTCTGAAACACAACTGCACCATGGGATTATCAGGTTCTATGCTAAGGCAGATCACTTGGCAGATATGGAGCATGCGATTTACCGGATGTTGGACAATGGTGTGATGTTTATGTGTCCAGAGGATGTTGAGGTCATAATCTGTTCTTATTTTCGTCACAGGGAATTTGATCGGTTGGATCTCTTCTTGAATCGCATCCGAAGTTTGTTCAAGCTCAACAGGTCTATATATGATATATTGGTTGCTGGATACCGAAAGTTCGATTTACATGAAAGACTTGATTCAACCATAGCTGATATGAGGGAAGCTGGATTTGCATGAGCCCACGGAGAACTATCTGTGCACCATGACTTTCCACAGTAATACTTCCATAAGCCTTAAGTGCATTGAGCCTGGAAAACGAAATCCAGGGTGGAATATTTTTTTGAAAACAGTTCAGTTCAAAATTGTTGATCAGTTCTATGTTTGACATAGAAAATATCTCGGATTCAGATAAAGTATCATGTCAGACTATTGACTTCTCATGTGTGCATGTGACAAGCCGCAAGTGTGAGGTTACATGGATGCTGTGCTCAGGTTGCAGAAGGTATTATTTAGAAAGAAGATCAATGGGATGTTCATTGACAACTCGTGAAAATCTATAGTCACTTGACTTGTCATCTAGTTTTGTACCTCTGTCCCAAAACATCTGAAAATTTTCAGACAGATTAAGGATATTGGCACTGAGAGAGTATGTGATATAGGGATATAGGTGCCCCAGGTGCTCCCATGTTTCACCATTTTGCTTTAGTTCTTGATTGAGATGACTTATTTTTCAAAGTCATATTCCAGAATATAAATAAATTTCTTGCATCCTTCTCAGTCCTGTACTGTGCACTGTACAGTATTTGACAAACACCAAAATTTTGCTTAAGTTGACAAGATACAATACACTTTGCTGCTGTCACCCTTTGATTTGGCCGATCCACTGGAAGATAAGATGGACCCATGAGCTGTATGGCTGGTTACCTCAGTCCTCAATGAAGCAAATCTACTTTCCCTTACTTTGTTTGTACTTCACAAATAGATTATGTGTTACGAGTAAGCACTAAGGTTCACCTTTGTCTGGATAGGCTGATGGGGACCTTATTTATTCAGTAGTTGGCCCATTTAGCGAGTGATGGTGCCATTTCCTAGCTGGCTCCACGGCATATTTATTCATACATGGGCCGGTTCGGCTGCGAGAATAAGTGGCTGTGGCTGCTGCAGCCGCTTATTCTCCTCTCTCAAAATACTGTAGATAAAGACTGGTGACCAGCGGCTACAACCTTGACCCATTGTGAGGGCCTGGTACATATAAACGACCCCAATTTTCCCTGGTACTAGATGGAGTTTGTTCAATAGCCTAACATGTTTAGCAAATTTTTAGTGCTTTTAATATTAACTAGTATATTGACCGTGCTAACACTACGGTGACGTCTAGAAAAAATAAATCAATTGATAAAAGAAACACAAATTCATAAACAAATTCAGCTGCCTAATCCTTTAAAAAAGGGGCTCTTGCGTTTATACCCTTGTTTTGTATCGAAATTGTGATTTTACCCCTGTTTTTTTAACTTTGTGAATTTACCCCTATGATTTCAAAACGAAGCACTAGTTTGTCCCTGCTCCGTCATCCACCTCTAACGGTGTTAAACTTTATACAAAAGGACATGAATGCCCATGCGATTTTGCCCTTGTTTGTTATGCCTAATTGTGATTTTACCCTGATTTGGAATTAGACTTTTTTATTGTATGCTGACAATTAATTAAATTTGGTCAAACATATTTGGCACAACTTGCAATTATTTGAACTCAGATTTAATATTGATAAATATTCAAAATTTTGGGACCAAATGGTTCATAATGATGACAGATGTAACACCATAAAAAAATATTTCGATATAATCTTTTGTGTGGGACCAAAAATCTTCAATGTATAAGAATGCATGTAGAACATCGGTTAACAAACTATATAAGTAAATGCATGCACTGATAAACGTGTCACAATCTGTCTCCGCAATCTATCTCTGCAGGATGACATCTATATACAGGCCAACCAGAAAATGTGTGGGTAAACAAAGAACAATGCAAGATCTGACCTTTGTGCCAGCAGGCATGTGATTTCATCGATGACCTGGGAGGCCAACCAGGGCTGCGCGGCCACCTTTGTGCACACTAGCTCAACATCTATATAGAGGTCTAAATGACATCATTAAGTTTTCCTCACTATGTTTGGTTGACATAAGCAACCAATATTCCCATTGGAACAAGAACCAGCATCTCAAGAACCAAAGCTTTGTTTGGTCTGGACTCTGACTACGAAATCCATACTCGTGATAATCTACAACAAGAACACGTCGGCCGCAAAATCTAGTAAATCAGATCAGACAAGCATAAAGAAGTACAACAAATCTTGGAAACCGTAGAGATTAATCTAATTTACAAATCGAACAACCTTATCTTACAATTTTTTGACGCGCTGAACTGAAGTCTGAATCGAAGAGGCTACTTTGATTTGGAGAGCAGGCGTACCAACCAACCAGTGAAGGGGCGATGAGATCGTCAGATCTTGGCAGGCGGGGCGGGGCAGGGCGAGGCGAGGCCCCAGCCATGGCATGGGCGCGAGCCGGGCGAGGTCGGGCGGCTCTGCAGCACCCCTGGTGGCAGCGCCGCCACGCCAGCTGGGAGGAGTGGTCGGGCAGCTCTGCTGCAGTCAGCCATGGCGCCTGCAGTGCCCTCGCCGCCGAGGAGGAGCGGGCGGAGGGAGGAGCCATGAGCATGAGTAGGGGGAGCGGGCGGACGGAGAACGAGCCACGCCACCCCTCGGTGGCTACGCCGTCGCCATTGAAACCTTGCCGCTTACCGCCAATTGGCGCTGCCACAAGCCCTCCACAGACAAATACACCACCGACCATGCCATGACGCGCCGCCACTTTGCACAGCACCCACATGCCGCCATGAAGCTTTCGTGACGTCGCAGCGCGCGCCGCTTAGCCACGCCCCGACGCGGGCGGCTCTCTACGCTGTGGCGTGCCCTGCAGCCACACACCCGGGCGCCTAGAGGTAGAAGACGACCCTCGACCAAGAGCCGCTGGGACCTGCTAGCGGACGCCTGGACCTGCAGGTGGACGCCGCCAGTGATCCGAGGCAGGGCGCCGCCGCCGCCCAGCGCGCGCAGGCCGACCGGCAGGCGGGTACCGCGGCCCCTCCCCACGCCTGGAGGAAGGCCGTGCCCGCACCTAGAGCCGTGGCCCCACGCCCACAACCAGGAGGCATCCCCTTCCCGCGCCCGCGCTCTGGAGCCACGGCCTCCCCTTCGGTGCTTCTGCAGCCGCCGCCGGGAACCCGCACTCACGAACAACCCGAGCCCGATGCAGACATACGACGCCCGTGCTTCAGTCTAGGATGAGGAGATAAGGATAAGGGGCATTATGGTCATTTAGCCCTTGCTTTTCAGATTTAGAATTTTTTTAATTCGTTTAATCCATGTTAACATGATGGACGTGAGAAGCAGGGGCAAACGGACCATTCAGTTTAAAATTACAAGGGTAAAAACACAAAGTTAAAAAAGTAGGGGCAAAATCACAATTGGCTTACTGGACAAGGGTAAGAACACAATTATCCCTTACAAAAATGAACACCGCCTTTCAGTCCACTTTTTAAAGTTCACAATCCTCAGCCAAGCAGGATGGATTTGACTCTTAACAACTATCAGCAAACATCAATACATCAACAACATAGCCTTTTAGTCCCAAGCAAGTTGGGATAGGCTAGAGGTGAAACCCACCAAGAGTCCCAAGTCACGATTCAGGCACTTCAATAGCTACTTTCCAAGTACTCCTATTCAAACATAGATCTCTAGGTATATCACAAGCTTTCAAATATCTTTTTATTGTCTCCCCCATGTCAATTTCGGTCTTGCTCTATCTCTCCTCATATTATTAGCTTGGCTTAGAACTCCACAATGCACTGGTGCCTCTGGATGTCTCCTTTGGATATGGCCAAACCATCTCAACCGATGTTGGACAAGCTTTTCTTCAATTGGTGCTACCCCTAGACGATCACGTATATCATTGTTCCGAACTCGGTCCATTCTTGTGTGACCACAAATCCATCGCAATATCACAACTATTAGCAGTGAGAACAAATTTTGAGTATGAGACTAAAATGCAAATAATAAATCTGCATCAGTTTATCATAGGTATCAATAAGATATATGCTACTTTGCTATATCTAATTTAGCACAAGCCATTACAAATGCACATATAGTTTATTTCCCTAAATTTTGCAAGTTCAATTAGTCAAAGCAAATGCACAAATAGTTTTTTCCCTTTTTGATATTTCACAAAAAACACGATGCCATACATTACATTTAAAAGAAATATAGCATACATCATAGATCATACAATTCTATTTGCACAGAGAAACATGACAAATTTAACCATGTCATTCTTCAACTTCCCAACTTCATTAGATTTTTCCACACCAAACTTTTCCTGTAGCATCGAGATTTCCACCCCGCCCATCCCAATCTTATCTGCAATGGCATGTCAAACTTTGCACATATGTGAAATATTTACTGAAATAGGCGCTACTAACCGTGTCATGTTTACAGTCATTTCCGGTTAGGAAACAAATAAATATGAAATCATCTATGAGCTTCTCGATATCTGTTTTGACAGCTGGATTTGGTATCCTCAAATCAAGCTCCAAGTACTCCCTTTGAACCCATATGTTCAAAAACTGCAAGAAGGTGGTGTTATAAAGGAATTAAAATAGAAAGACCATGTTATCTTCTCAGAGGAACAAACCTGATAAGGCTTCTTGGGAGATCTGTCCCCAGGAGTTGTTTCAGTTACTTGTGTGAACTATCCTCTACATTTTCTAGAGGAATCTTCACTTTTGAGTGGTTCACATCCTGTTCAAGTTAACAAAAGGAGTAGTCTGAACTCAACATTTACAAAACGTTCCCCACCACATAGCATAGTATATTGCCCGTGCTAACGCCATGGTGGCATTTTAGGAGATGCAAACTAACAACCAAACATGGTATGTAACAAAATAGATTGAAGATTCACAGAAAAAGAGCGATACAAACTTACAGGGTCATTATATTATTCATTAATCCAAAATGATCAAACTTATATTGTTGAATACAACAAGATTAACTTAATCTATGCCTCGATATATAGTGTGTTTCTCTCCCCGTCCAATCCAAAAAACATCAAGTAGCACACAATGCTATAGATATATCCAGGCGCATCTTTGAATAACTATTTTTTTATAAAGAAGAATTAGTGGGATTACTAATAAAGGATAAGGTAGAGCATTATCTGCTTTAACCATATCAGCATATCATACCTGAACAATCGTAAGGTGTTTTGAAGCACGAGGCTCTCGTACCTTGCTACTGAGATGGAACGGCTCCTGTGTGTTGTCACCCTTGTTACCTTCCTTGCCCTATCCGACGATCTGATTTCGGTAGTGGTAAATGAAACTTCAGTCTTCTTGGAAAAAAGTTCAGCGAGTCGCTGTGTATTCAGCATTATTCAAAGAAACACCATGGCACGGCAGGTAAGTAAAGCACGCAGCGTAGGCACCTGTACCTCTTCTCTCGTGGCCACCGATGCCGACGAGTTGCCGCTGCCGCCATCTCTTCTTGCTGCAGTCGCCCTCCTCGTCTCTCCCTGTTGCGCCGCTGGCCGTGGCCGGTGTCGGCGCCTACCGCGCAGGGCGCCAGCGTGCCGGTGTAGACGACCTCCTCGCCGCCGAGCCCATCACCGGACGCTTCGCCGAGCTCATCGGCTGAATCAAAATCAGCAGAGCTCTCGACCAACGACCAACAACAAGATAAATAAAACCCTAGATAGAACCAACACACAATTCGTCTAAATGCAACTCCCAGCAAAGGATTCAAGCTATTATCACCAAACGCTCCCTGCATGAATCCATCCTATCATCCCAGCAATTGACACCCTATCCTCATTCCGCAATCAATTTGACCAAATTCCAACGGCGACGGGCAGCATCGAAATCTATCCAGCAGAAGCAGGAGCGTACCGGCATAGGTGTTCAGAAGACGGCGGCGAGCCGGAGTGGCGGGTGATGAGATCGTCGAAGGGGTCCTGACGGCCGGTGGCCTGGCGAGTTGAAGCGGTCGAAGGTCCAGAAGCCGTAGGCGCGCGGCCGCGCTCACCCGCCGCCGAGGGTGAGCGGCAGCAGCGTTGAGGCCTGGGAATGATCCAGATAACACTGGCCGTTTGATTGAGTTTGAGGCCCGTGAGGGAGAATTGTGAGTTATAGATTTTAATGATGTTGAAATTCTTGGTGTAATTTTATTGGTGCACAATGGTTGGACTCTATCAGCGGAGGACGCAATCTTGGGTGGACCTAAAATAATTTGGATTGGTCCATTATAGTAGAGATATGTGGCTTCTTGATACTGGGCTGTGCTCGGACCATCACTGGGTTGTGCTCGGACCTATTGGCTATTACCCTACTCTTTTCTGGATACTGGGTTGTGTCTGCCCCTGATTGTTATAGTTAAAATAAGATAAGCCCAAATCCATATTTCTATCAAATTACAATGATAGAAACCAATGTGATATTACCCATTGTAGGTCTCGTTTGGATGAACATGTATCCAACTCAATCTATGGATGGATTGATGTGAAATTTAAACTAAAATCCACATCAACTCCAAAATACATGGATTAAGGTGAATATATATACATCCAAACGAGCCCGTGTTGATAGTGGCCCTATTCGCTTCTCTTATAATCCACCTTTTTCAGCTGGAACAGTGTTTTTATCTCACAACAAATCAGTCGGAACAGTGTTTCGGCTTATTTTTTCAGCGAGGCGAACGGGGCCAGTATATGTGGCAGAACCTCCTAAATTATAGGCCCCACATGCATCTATCACTGTCCACTGACCTCTGATGACTATGCATATGTTTCTGGTAACTTAAGAAGACTGTCGGGTGTCCTCGGGGAACCCCGAATCATCCACGATTTCCGAGTAGGATCCCATTACAGAGTCATTGCGGTATTACAACAGTTTATTCAAATATATACATCAGAGTAATATAGCGGAAGTCTTACAATAACTTAGTTTACAAAACAGTTGTTTCAAACCTTACAAACTAAGTACGATGATTATTACAAACCATAGTAGTGGAGTGGCATTAGTAACATAATACAAAACACACAATTAAAGTGCCCTGCTCAAGGGCCACACATTTACTTGTCATCTTCGATTTGAAAAACAGTCATGCAGCACGGTCCAAAGCAGACCTGCTCATGAGACTCACCTGCAACAAGGGTTAAAGAACCCTGAGTACAAAGTACTCAACAAGACTTAACCGAAATAAAAACTGAGAAGACTCAGGAATGCATGCTCAGGGATTCAAGGTATGGCTTTAGCAATAATCAAAAAAAATTTACGTAAAAGCTCTCTAACAAGATTCTTTCATTCAACATTTAAATCTTCATCAAAATCATATATGAATCTGTCATGATCCGTATTTAGATCATGAACTTCTATCAAACTCTTTCTCAAAACCAACTCAAGTTTCATTTGTTAACTACGATGATGAACAGTGAGTTGAGTCTCCATAACCGAGGAGCAACGACGATTCGAACCGATAATAACCTAGCTGGGGATTCCCAACCACACGACATATGCAGGTCCCTAACCTACATAGATCAACCTACCCTCAGATCCTCTAAAACAAGAATGGGTCCGCGCCACCCGAGAGCATAGTACTCCACCAATTCAGCCCATTGCCACGTGGGTACATGCTACTCTCGCCATCTCTCCACTCCTAGTGCGCGAGTAGCCATTCTCGTAATAGAATAGCCAAGTTAAGGCTTACCGAAGTATGTGGCTAGTACTACAAAGTCTCACCTCATGCAATTCAACAACGGACGGTTCTTAATCGACACAGGCGGAAAGAACCCGCTCACAAGACATCCATGTCCTGTGGCTCTCACACACCGAGTCCGCCCGGTCTAGATTTATTACTCCACATGCTCATATCTCATGACAACGTAAAATAACCAACCGTATCCAAAAACCCTTTTATATCTTACAGGTGACAGGTAATCACCCAACTTTTATCTGTCTAAGCATGGCTAAGCATAACTATGCATTTTTGAATTTAAAACTAGTAACAAGGTTGATATGGAACAACAAGGTTGGTCATGCACCAATTAGGTTTTCACTCAACTCCTAATCACTTAATGCAGTACTTGAAAGCAAAAGCAATATAAATTTGTAAAACACAAGGTAGGTTTAAATGCATCCGGGGCTTGCCTTGATTGTCAGAAAAGTCAGGTTCCGAAGACGTTCCACAGATATCAAACTCGACCTCAACAGACGGATTAACTTCCTCGACAACTTTCTCGGACTTGATGGACAATGTCGAGGAAGAATAGCACATCTTTCTCGGACTTGATCACGGAGATCGGTCGAGCTTTGATCCATTTTGTGAACTTGTCTATGGTGACAAGCATGTGGGTGTAGCCCCCGGGCGTCTTCTTGAGAGGCCCAACCAGATCAAGCCCCCAGACCGCGAAGGGTCACGTGATGGGGATCATCTGGAGTGCCTGGGCTGGGAGGTGAGTTTGCCAAGCGTAGTACTGGCACGCTTCGTAGGTGCGTAAGATCTGCTCGGCGTCGGCTACTGTAGTGGGCCAGTAGATGCCCTGTCGGAATGCGTTCCCAACCAAGGTTCTAGGTATGGCGTGGTGACCGCATACCCCACCATGGATATCGCTCAGCAAAAGCTTCCCATGTTCGATGGGGATACAGAGCTGCAGGATCCTGGTGTGGTTTCATTTGTAGAGTTCGCCCTCTATAAGAATGAAGGACTTGGCGCGACGTGCGAGCCGTCGAGCTTCCGTCTTGTCCGTCGATAGCGTGTCATGGAGCAGGTAGTCAAGGTAGAGTGTTCTCCAGTCGTCCAGAGGGTCGGGCTCTGTCGCTGGATCCTCTTTAAGCTCCATGACCTCAGGGCCAGACGGAGCCATCGGTTGGTTATCCCCCGAGGCTAGATCGGACATACCGTCGTCGTCCTGTTTCGACTCTTCATAGCGCACCAAGGGTTTGTGTTGGTTGCTAGCGAAGACACCTATTGGCATCGGCTCTTGATCGGACACCGCTTTTGCAAGCGCGTCGGCCGCCTCGTTGAGGCGCCTTGGGATGTGATTAAGTTCGAGGCCATCGAACTTGTCCTCCAGCCATCGAACTTCTTGGCAGTACGCAACCATCTTGGCATCGTGATAGCTCGACTCCTTCATGACTTGGTTGACGACTAGCTGGGAGTCACCCCGGATGTCGAGGCGTCGGATGCCCAACTCGATGGCGATGCGTAGGCTGTTGACGAGCGCTTCATACTCGGCCACATTATTGCATGAGGGGAAATGGAGATGAACCATATACCTCATGCGGACCCCGAGGGGTGATACAAAGACCAGCCCCGCGCCGGTGCCCTTCTTCATCAGGGATCCGTCAAAGTATATCGCCCAGTACTCTTGATTGACGACCGCCGGTGGTGTTTGGACCTCGGTCTATTCCACGATGAAGTTAGCCAACACCTAGGATTTGATCGCCGTTCGGGAGGCATACGTGATGCCTTGATCCATCAACTCGAGTGCCCACTTTGTAGTTCTTCCCGTGGCGTCCTGGCTCTGGATGACCACGCCGAGGGGGAACGACATCACGACCATCATGGGGTGTGACTCGAAGTAGTGGCGTAGCTTCCTTTCGGTGATGAGGACGACGTATAGGAGCTTCTAGATTTGGGAGTAGCGGGTCTTAGAGTCGGATAGTACCTCGCTGATGAAGTACATAGGGCGCTGCACCTTGAGGGCGTGCCCCTCTTCCTCCCGCTCTACTACTAGGGTGGCGTTGACCACTTGTGTGGTGGCCGCTATGTATAGTAGGAGGAATTCTCCGTCGCTTGGAGGAACTAGGATCGGGGGCCTTGTTAGAAGTAGTTTGACCATGTCAAGTGCCTCCTGGGCCTCGGATGTCCACTCGAAGCGGTCGGCTTTCTTCAAGAGTCGATAAAGGGGGAGACCTCGTTTGCCGAGGTGTGAGATGAATCGATTGAGGGCGGTGAGGCACCCTGTGATTCGCTGAACCCCCTTTATGTTCTGAGGGCCTAGTGATGGCTGAGATTTTCTCTAGGTTGGCTTCGATGCCACGTTCAGAGACGATAAAACCGAGCAGCATGCCCCTCGGGACCCAAAAAACACACTTCTTGGGGTTGAGTTTGATGCCATTCGCTCAGAGTTTTGCAAAGGTCTGCTCAAGATTGGCAATGAGGTGGTTAGCCCGTTTGGACTTAACTATGATGTCATCGACGTAGGCCTGAACGGTCCGCCCGATGAGGTCCCCGAAGCATCTGAGCATACAGCGCTGGTACGTAGCCCCAACATTCTTCAGTTCGAACGACATTGAGACGTAGCAGAACGATCCAAAGTGGGTGATGAAAGACATCGTGAGCTGGTCGAACTCTTTCATCGTGATTTGATGGTAGCCGGAGTATGCATCAATGAAGCAGAGGGTTTCGCACCCCGAGGTAGAGTCGACTATTTGGTCTATGCGCAACAAAGGAAACGGATCCTTTGGGCATGCCTTGTTGAGACCCGTATAGTCTACACACATCCTCCATTTCCCACTCTTCTTACGTATAAGAACGGGATTGGCTAACCACTCTGGGTGGTATACTTTCTTGATGAATCCGGTAGCCGATAGTTTTGCTATCTCTTCACCGATGGCCCTACACTTCTCCTCGTTGAAGCGACATAGGCGTGGCTTCACCGGCTTGGATCCTAGATGGATCTTCAAGGTATGCTCGGCGACCTACCTCAGAATGCCTGGCATATCCGAGGGTTTCCACGCAAAGATGTCTTTGTTGCCGCGGAGGAAGTTGACGAGCACACTTTCCTATTCGGAGGAAAGTGTGGTACCAATGCGTACCATTCTACCCTTGGAGCTGCTGGGATCTATGAGGACCTCCTTGAAGCCCTCTGCCGATTCGAACGGCCTGGTCGATTTCTTCGTGTCGGACGCTTCTTCGGCGACCTCCTCCTTGAGGGCAGCGAGTTCTCCGGAGGCGACAATTGTTGTGGCGTGGCCGCAGCACTAGACCTCACACTCGTAGGCCCGCTGGAAGGAGGTGCCGATGGTGAGACCCCATGGGGGCCCATCATCTTCAGCTTGAGGTATGTATAGTTGGGGACGACCATAAACTTCACATAGCATGGACGTCCTAGGAAGGCGTGGAAAGTTCTGGGGAACCCAACCACCTCGAAGGTGAGGGTCTCAGCCCTATAATTGAACTGATCCCTGAAGGTAATAGGCAGATCGATCTGCCCGAGTGGTATGTCCTGCTTCCCTGGCATGATGCCATGGAAAGGTGCTCAAGTTGGGCGGAGGCGTGTCCAGTCGACGCCCATCTCGTCGAGCGTCTTGGCGTACATGATGTTGAGGTCGATGCCTCCGTCCATCAGTACTTTAGTGAGTCGCTTTAGGTCGACGATTGGGTCGACCACAAGTGGATATCTCCCCGGGTGCAGGACGGTATCCGGATGGTCGGTCCGATCAAAGGTTATGGCGGACTCCGACCACCGGAGGAAGGGAGGTGTGGCCGGTTGGGCCGTGTAGACTTCGCAGCGTGCGACCTTCTGACGACGTTTAGAGTCATAGGTCGCTGATCCTCCAAAGATCATAAGGCAGCCATCTGGCATCGGAAAGTCATCGCCCTTCTCCTCGGTGTCGTTCGCGGTGGGGGCAGGGTCCTTCCCCTGCTCCCCTTTGTTGGAGCCTTCGGACAAGAACCACCACATGAGGCCGTAGTCCTTGAGCAGATGCTTAACAGGAAAGGCGTGGTTGGGGCATGGCCCCTTGAGTAATTTTTCTAAGTGGTTCAGAGTGCCCTCCGCGGGCTTCCGACCACGCTTGCGGACAGCAGCGGCCACGAGTGAGTCCTCACGCCATTGCTTCTTATTCTTCCTTTTGGCAGAACGATTGGAGGTGCCTTCGCTGACACCCTCGTCCTGCCTTGCCTTGCCCTTGAGGCGATCAAAGATCGCTTCGACCGCCTCTTCTCCTATGGCATGGCTGGTGGTGATGTCCAGGACTTCCTTGGTGTTTTGTGGGCCCTTGCGTCCCAGCTTATGAACCAAGGACTCACAAGTCGTCCTGGATAGGAAGACTCCTATCACGTCAGCGTCGATGATGTTAGGGAGCTCGTTGCACTGTCAGGAGAAGCGCTGGATGTACCCATGGAGGGTCTCACCGGCCTTCTGATGGTAGTTCTTGAGGTCCCATGGGTTCCTAGGGCGCTTGTATGTGCCCTAGAAGTTTCCCACAAAGATCTTCAGATCCGCCCAACTCTAGATTGCGTTGGACGGCAGGTGTTCCAACCACGCTCATGCCAAATCAACCAAGAACAGTGGTAGGTTGCGGATAATGAAGTCATCATTATCCGCACCACCGGCTTGATAGGCAAGCCGATAGTCTTTGAGCTAAAGTCCGAGGTTTGTCTCCCCAGAGTACTTAGAGATATTGGTAGGTAGTCGGTACATTGGCGGGAAAGCAGCGTTGAGGATGTGCCGGCTGAAGGCCTAAGGGCCTGGTAGGCCAGGGCTCGGGCTCCGGTCCTCACCGTTGTCGTAGCGTCCGCCGCAACGAGGATGATAGTCGTGGTGGGCTCCTTCTCTCGGGTCGCTGTAGGTGTGTCTGCGGGCATCGAGGGTGCTGCGTGTGTCGTGGTTACGGCTGAGACGCTGATGTATCTAGACCGTAGCGCGCTGCCTACCGCCTTGTGGTGCCTGGTGGACTGATGCGTCCGTGGTGGGCTGCACCGAGGGCGTGCGCTGGTTGGTGTCGAGCTCGCGTCGCCGAGACAATGAGCTTTCCGCCTACTGCACCTCCGCACGCTCAAGTAGCGTGTGAATCTCGTGGTGGGCCAGACGATCCTCGGGCGTTGCGGCCTCTGGAAGGCCATGGAGCAAGGTCGTTGCGACAGCGATGTTCTGGCTTGCCCGAGCAAAGTGAGGAAGGGTTTCATCGTCGGTGATGATCCTTCGCTTTACGTCATGGGCCACGGTGCGTGCACACCCACCGTCTCCGCGGCGTTCGATCTCCCGATCGACCTCCGCGTATTCTCGCACAAGCTGGTGTCCGGCTTCATCGATCTCCTGCTTTCAGGCTGTTAGTTGCTCCACCCCTACGTGAGGTGGGGCCGCTATCCCCCCTTTGGTTCCATCGCCAAGGTTGCCCGGTGGCGTAGCCTACTCCGCGGAGATGCTTTCGACGTGTCCCTCGGGGGGTACCCGCCGTGAAACATTCCCGGGAGGGGTGATGGCTCCCTTTGATGGAGTCAGAGCCAGAGTCCGACCCTAGCTCCTCCGTGAGGAGGTCATGGAGGGATTCTGTGATGCTTTCGATCATCCCCACAAGGTGACTAACGGTCACCGCGGCGTTGCGGAGACCGAACGAAAGCGCCATCGGGGCGCTCTGTGCGGAGTGTTCTAGAGAGAGGGTGAGGCGGCATGGGTCCTCCCTCGACAGCTGGGGTCCAAGGGAGACGTTGGGCTAGCGCTCAAGCCTTACGTAGTTGAAGCCGATGGAGGGGAGAGATTAGATGATGGCGTGGGCCAATACCAACTCTCCTCCCACCGTGACGATGAAGTCTAGGTCATCGAAATGCACATGTGCGCCCAAGACCTAGCTGATTGCGTGGCTAGCCATCCGAGGCATGATTTGGAACGCGATAAGGCCCCTACCTGGTGCGCTAACTGTCGGTGTTTCAAACAAACACCAACTAGTAAATTTATATTTGTTGCGTGTTAGGCCTGGATGGTGTACTAAAGGACACAAGGTTTATACTAGTTTGGGCAGAATGTCCCAACGTCCAGTTTGCTGCTGCTCATGTAATTAGTACCAAAAAGGTTTGTAGTAGGGGGTACAAACGGTCAAGAGAGGGACATGTCCCAAGTCTCTGATGGAAAGGTCGAAAGGATGCTAAGAGCTCGGTTGCTGCTTGGCTGTGTGTTGTACGTGGAATCGATCTGTCCCTCTAGTGGGGTGCCCTGCCCCCCCTTTTATAGCCTAAGGGGGAGCAGGGATTACAGATGGGAGAAAAAGGAAAAAACTAGAGGGTAGAGAAGGTCCTTCGAAGGAGCCGGGTCTTCCTTTCCCCCTGTGCCTGCCCTGCTAACATGGCAGACCGTGTTAAGGATGGTGTGTTCGCTGATCCACATAGGGCCGTGCCCTGTCCTCATCCAGCAAGTGGGTACGCCCCATCCTACACCGGTGGATGGTGCGGCGTGCCAGGGAACCAAGCTGTGACCCTATGGGTAGTAGCCGGGGAAGTGACCATATGTCCATCACTGTAGATGATGTGAGTTCTCTTTTGGATTGTAGTGGTTGTCGTATGCCTATGTTAGGATCCGCGTCTGAGGGCTGATGGCGGCGCCCATAACACTATAAGACCAAAGTCGGCGCCTACAATAGTGTTCATGCTCTTCCATGCCTGCGAGGGCTTAAAGCACTCGTCCTATCGTATCCTGATGGTACCTTCTCGCAGGTGCGCAGGGCATGGTCCTCGGTACAACAGTTGACTCGAATGCCTTGTCTTACCTCATGCTCGTCATCATGAAGGAGTAGGGTGCAGTTGTCGGCCGAGGTGGAGCTAGCCCTCAGCCGTCGGGCGAGGCGGAGCCAGCCCTCGAACGTCGGGCGAGGCAGAGCCAGCCCTCAGCCGTCAGGCAAGGCAGAGTCTGGCCCTTGGGAGTCAGGCGAGGCGGAGTCTAGCCCTCGGAGGTCGGGTGAGGCGGAACCAATCTTCTGTCGTTCGGGCAAGAAGTGTAGTAGCGTTCTTGTCTGACCGAAAGCGTTAACATTCGATGGTTATTAGCTCCACCTCATAGAGTACCCCGGTATTAGGTTCCCGACAGGAAGGGTCGTCCTCCGCGCGGTGAGACTGTGCCCTAGCCGGAGGTTGATGAAGCTATTGTCTTCAAGGATTTTTTTTGCCTGTGGCCTTCGCATACCTCCAGTCTATTTCCTCCGCTTGGTTTTCGAGACTTTTAAGGTGCAGCTCCATTATCTTACTCCCAACGACGTTCTTACGCTGAGTAAGTTTTGTTATGCCTACGAGACATGACGCTCCCCCAGATTTGGATATATTTTGTGCGTATTATGAACTTCAGCGTCAGCCTAAGAAGGCGAAGGTTGACGGCGTGGAAGTTGAGTATCAGTTTGCCAGTTGCGCCTTCATGGCGAAGAGGGCTCAGAAGGATGGTGGTTCAGAGATTTCCTTCGCACAGAAGAATAAGTGGGAGAAGGACTGGCCTCGCTACTGGTTCTATATGAAAACTTCCAGGGTTGTTCCCAAGACGGGGCCGAGGGTCAAGAAGTATCCTTTTGCTTCTACAATGGGAGACATGAAGCCTTCGACTCATGTGAGGCCTCCTGCAGAGGTTGATGCGGAGCGGGCGGCGTGTGACGCAGCCTTCGGCAAGGCCTGCCGCTTCTCTAGGGGTCGTGACCTTGTCAAAGAGATGGTGGTGTCCAATTTCTGGCCTTTGGGGAAACATAGGCCACGAATGACCATAGTGAGGATGAAGCTCCCTGTCTTCGGCAGCACAGAGGGAGAGTTCTATCCATGTTTCTATCTCACCCGCGCGAAAGAAAAAACCGACGAGGAGTTTGTTAGTGAAGTGGAGCAGTCCGCCTCCTCGTTGGGGAGATTTCTGAAAGGGAATATTTGTCTCGTCGTGCCATCAGCGGTACCATGCCCCGGTTAAACCGGGTATTTCAAGAGCTGAAGGTGAAGTATGGGGATCGTAGGGTTCCTGAGAAGGTTTTGAACTCGATCAAGGATAAAGCGACGAAGGCCTCTAAGTCTGCTGCGACCCCTATTGCTACGGCTTGGGCAGAGTCTAAGAAGAGGAAGGAGACTGACGCTCCGAAGGCTGTTGCGAAGAAGAGAAAGATGGCAAAGAACGTCATTGATGCCACTGAAGAGGTGGTGGAGAGTGCCCATGATGAGTCAGAAGCTACGCGTGCCATTATTGATGCTGGTGAGCCAAAGGCTTCTGTTGTTTGGCCAGACGAAGACCTGATGGCTTCATCCGTTAAGGCGGCGACTGTTGTTCCTAGGGCGGGAGCCTCTAGTGTGGAGCCGTTGCCCTGTATCCTTGGTGATGACTCGTCGAAGTCCGAGGGTGACGCTGCGGGGGCTGGTTCTGCCTTCACTTTCGCAAGTGAGGAAACCACTTCTGTCAAAGCTAGCCGCTCTGCGAAGGCCCAACATTTGGAGGAGTCGGAGGCCGAGTCCGATGAGCGTCCGTCTTCGGTTTTGGCCCAAGGTCCGGAGGCTATGCCGACCTCGCCCCGTGCTATGGGTACAGGAGCGTTGGGCTTTATTATTGAAATCTTGCACCTAGGTAAATCTATCTTAAGTGCTTTCTGTATTTTACTTATTTTTCGTAGCTCCTCTAATATGTTCTTTCATTTCTTAGCTGGTTTAACCAAGGCAATGGAGACGCCAATTCCTGGGGAAAAACCTGCTCCCGCTGGCTTGGATCTTGCTCGAGTAGGGTTGCGTGCTCCTCCAATGGCCTCGCTACAGCTTGGAGCTGATCCTTCAGAGCATGCGCCCCTAGCGATGGAGGTTTGATTGGCTTAGCTCTTGTGTTTTTCTTTGCCCTTGCCGTTGTTTAGTTCTTATTGTTCACTTTTGCTTCAGGCGAAGGTTCTACCAATACACTAAGTGGGTGGGTGGAAACCCTGCATGCTCTTTACAGCGAGATAGGAGGTTACATTTCATTTTTTTCTATTGGTTTTGCCTTACTTTTTCTTATATTTTGTTTTTTTTTGCTAGATCGTGTTCGCCGTCATTTTAAGGTGGTGGATTTCAACAAGCTGCTGCGTTACAATCTTGAGCATAACTGTGTGGCTAGTACGTAGGCTTTGTATTCTCACCTTATCAATCTTGGTTTTCTCTATTTTTGTTAACGTTTGTTGCTTTTAGGGACATCATATGTCAGAAATCCTTGAGGAGCGCACGTCCGAAGAAGTTATCAAGCGGGACGAGGCTATTGAGGTCCTTCAGAAAGAGCTGGATAGGGTTGAGGACGAAAAGAAATGGCTTGTTGTAGAAGTGGCTGACCTTCGTGTTGCCCGTTAGATTGTTCGAGATTTGAAGATCCCGGTGGGGGCCCTGGAGAAGGACGTTGTTGGCACGAAGGCCGCTGAAGAACTTGCCCTTGCCCGATTGCAGAAAGCCATCGATGCGAATGAGGGCCTTTGGAAGGAGATTGATGTAGGACGGTTAGCTGTTGCCTGATCTCCGCTGCCTGAGCTGATGTTTGGGCTGCCCATTGATTTGTGGCAAAGGCTGCTGCGACCCTATCTCTTTCTTGTTGCATGCTCTGTAACTGCGCCTATAATTGTTGAAGCTCTTGTTCCGGGGTGGGGTTTGGGGCTTTCTGCTCCTCGAAAGCCGGAGGCTGGTCTTCGACGGCCGGTTCCTCTGTAGCCTGGTCTTCTAGGGTGGTGGCGTAGGTGCTTCGGGCGCTGCGCCTGGGTCTTCCCCTTGGTGTGGGATCCGCAGGTGCCCTTGCTGAGGCTGCTCTTTTTCCTTGTTATTGTGGGTTTTGCTTGGCCAACACGCGATGGGCGTCAATGTTGGAAAACTAGGGGTTTCCAGCAGCTGGGATACGGAAGGCCTTCGCCTGGCCGGGTGCTCTGGGCGAAGGTATGTGAAATGGAAGTTGGGCCCAAGATCACTTAGGGTTTCATTAATGTATTCACCAACCTCCTTTACATAGCATCCGGCTTCCCCTTTCATAGGGCACTGCTCGCTACTACTTCACGCTACAAATTTGCCCTTTTACAGCTAAGGTACATTCCTAAAATCCTAACGCCGGTACAAATCTTCAGGGGCATCCTGGGTCTTGTCCACCTGCACCGCCTTTCTCCGATCTTGGGCCGCAGTGCTGTGAAGACCCCTTTCTCTCGGGCGAAGACAGCATAGCCTCCGCCCGAGCCACAGGAGCCTCCGCCTTCACTTCTGAGTCTCTACCTGTGGACTCCTTCGAACATCTTCAGGGTCGTGCTCGGGCCTTCGTCCTACCGACGGCCAGTGGCGGAGTCCTTCTTGTTGCTGGCGGAGGCCTTCTGGGTTCCTTCCCGAAACGTGCGCGGCCTCCGCTTGAATCGCTGGTGTCTTCGCTCCACCGCAGGCCCCACGCGAAGGCTTCACCTAGAGCCCTGCAAAACATTTACACAAATGTTTCAATGTTATTAGCTTATATTTGCATTCCAACGCTTGTTTTCCTTTCCACCCCTTTCCATCAGCTGTTTGGTGTTCTTTGTATCGTGAAAATAAGCACACATACAGTTTAACTACAACCAGTGAAATTAACAAAGGTTTATATTGCAAGTGCCTGGTATATTCATATATGCCCCATTCGCTGGTCTGAAACTTGGCTGAAAAAAACTGTTCCGGCTGAATTGTTGTGAGAGAAAAACATTGTTGGCTGATTTGATGAACAGTGCAATGAGAGGGGGATCCGCCGTCTGGCTGGTTCAGACCAGACCATCGAACAGCCCCATAATCTTCTCGTGGAACTTTGGACTTTTGCACCCTGATAGCCTAGTCAACAGTGCAACATGCATCAACTAGTAACATTTGAAATATCAAATTGATATTTTAATGCTTCATTTTATCAAAGTAATTCTGGTAGTTTTGTCATTATTTTCTATTTTGTGTGGAATCATATTAAAAAAATCTTATTATGTTTGTGCATCATGTTAAGCTATTTCCAAGGAGAATGATAACAGATTGTTTTTTTTTGGGAGACCCTTAATGCAGGAGTTCATCCAAATTATTCTGGATAAATTTGGAGGAATGTGTGAGAGGAAACCATCCGTGAACAGTAGTTTTTAAGACCATCCGAACGAGGCCTTTATGGTCTGTTCGTTTGAACTTATCAGCAAGAATCTACAGTGTTTTTCTTTCACAACAAAATAGCTTCAGCTGGCTTATCAGCCGACTTTAATACCAGTCAAACAGACCCTTAAATATACTATTCTTGAACATGGATCAACAAGCTGCAGTACATTTGGTTTTGTAGCAGTACATAAATATATTTCCTGAAACCATTGATATTTTTGCCATTTATATTGCCATTTAGGGCGTGTTCGGCCGTTCACTTGCACAGTGGATTTCGGATGATTGAGAATAAGCTGAACGTGAACAGCCGAACGCTGGGACTAACAGACACTAGGCTGCAAACCGTGGGCCATCAAAATGGAGGGGTTTGATGAATCCATGTGACATGCAGCACCAACCAAGTGGTGCACTTGGCACCTGATCTTGAGAAATAGTAACTGATCAGATCTGGTCTACAGATTAAGCTCCACCAAATCTTATCTACCATGATAAAAATCCAAAGTTGCATCAAGAGGGCACACAACCACAATACAGCTTTATCGAGATTTACATTTGATTTCAAGGCAACCAAATACATGATTTACAATAGCTGCTCTCCATATGCTTGAGAAGCAGTAGGAAGAAAGCTCATGAAACATCTGTCTGTCGCTAACGGAAGGAAGGAAAGCAAGCAACATGATGAACAGCCCATCTTTACCAAAAAAACGAAGATGGCAAGACATTACTAGGTACTCCAGATTAGATGAAGGACCAACCACAACTAGGCAACTTTTCCACTGCTCCTACTGTACAACCACCAGTCTTCCACTAATCTCGCCTCCGCCGCTGCACCTCCAGGTCACCTCACCTTGCCCGCCGTCGCCGCCTTCACCGCCACCGGGGCCCTTCGGCACTGTGACAACGAGCTGGCCGTCGACGTACCCGGCCACCGCCATGGCCGGACAGCTCGGCTCGGGCAGGCGGGACCGCCACCTGTCGAGCTCCATGCTGTCGCCGGCGTCTGCAGCCCCCTCGGCGCCGCCTCCGGCCTGCACCACGACCTTGGTGACCCCGGGGTGGATCCTGATGGTGCGCACCCGCACGACGCCGGCGGTGCCACGCGCACCGGCGGCTGGCGCCGCGACGAAGTGGAAGGCGTCGGGGCCTTCGAACACCTCGACGTCGGTGTCCGCCGGGAGCGGCAGCTCCAGCACCTTGCTGTACACGTGCGGCAGACGCCGGAGGTCCTTCTTGGCGCTGCCGCCAGCGGGAGCTGCTGGGTGGATCCTCATGTGCTCGTACGATGGAATTGAAGTCCAAAAGTGAAGTTTTTTTATCGCCCCTCTCGATCTTTCCCTCGGTTCCTTTCGTGCTGTCTCCTCTCTTTTGATGGTTGTTGGACAGGGTAGGTATGTAAGCTAGGTGAAGAGCGGGGAGAGGCTGGGATTTATAGTGTGCCACTGCCACACAATGACACAAGTGGGAGGGCCCTAAAGGAGGAGCCGGTGGCGAGGTGTCACAAGGTTCTTGACGTGTGAGGAAGGAAGATAAGCTCAGGACAGTGAAGAGGAGTCATCGGAAAAGAAAGGATGGAGACGGCAGACGGGGATAGGCGGAGGGCGAGACCGACCGGCGGGTGTGTGTGCGTGTCTGCTCTTGTGCCGGTGGCCCGGTGCCCTGTGCGGCGTGTGTGCGTCGTGTGGGCACGGCACGGTCACGGTCACGCTGTGGGCTCCGGTGGCCTCTGAAGATAAGGCAGCAGGCAGCGGACCTGCAGAACTGGGCGTCCCCAGCGAACCTGACATGGGAAACATGGGGCTGCCTCCGACGGTTTCAGAATTCAGAGGCCAAACCGCTTCGGCATCTGTGTGCCGCGTGGGTGTGTGCCTTTCCGGCCAGGGAGTCTGGACTCTGGACGTCGCTTTGCCATTTTGACTGCGGCTGGTTGGTTGGTGTTACCCGCTGACGACCGGTAAGGAAGCGGTCAGGCCAGGATACGGGGAGTACGCCACGCTGGGATGGGAACCAGTGAACCACAAGCCAGGCTGCTTCTGGTGCACGTAAGGAAGCGCTCCCTGGTTGTTGTCCTGCGCTCCTGCATCTGCATCTGCACGATGCATGAGAGGCAGGATACGTGAGATACGGCTTGGCGCCTTTGCAGGCCAGGCAAGGCACCTGCCCGTTACGCATGGTATGGATGGGCGGCTGGGCGCCAACGAATGGTGGTGTGTCCTCTACCGGCGCAGCTGACGTAGTTACCGGCTGCTGGACTCTGGAGACTGGAGCTGGGTGGACATGCGTAGCGTGTATAGTGAGGGACTCTGGATGTGCACCGTGCACGACCAGTGCAGGAGCTTATCTGAAGCGCCGCGCCGTACAGGGTTTGGTTTGGTGATGCGTCAGCTCACACCTGTTTTGCTTATATCTCTGATATCTGGATATGCATGCGTGATCGCACCAGTGATAACCTTGAAAAGATCTTTTTTCCCTCTGGTTTTTTAATAAAAGGACTGTCATGCCTGGTGGGTTACCATGATGGTTGCCGTTGCTGTTGCTCCTTCAATTCCTGCTATGAAAAAAAGGACTGTCATGCCTGGTGGTTTTAGAATAAAATTGTGCGCGCGCGTCTCAGCTCTGGGATTTTGTTTTTCCCCGAAATAGAAACGGGTCGGACTTGTCTGTTCGATCGCTTGATTGGGTGAGCGTTTGTGATGTAGTGGAGTCGGTTCCCCCTATGTTGTTTCTTCTGTTTTGACTTTTCAGATGTGCTAGAAAGAGGAATGAGGGCATTCCTGTTGCAGTTACTCCAAATTAATACAACTGCAGTACCCATATGTTAGTCACTTTGCAGGGTCTACGTGAATTTCACATAAATTGTATAGGAGGAACAAGTTTGTTTTCATAGGGGGAAAAAAACCCCGCAGGAAACAAAGAAATCCATGCATTCAAAAGGGGTTCTTGTCAGACCGCGTCATCAATAACTGAATCGCATCACATCAAATGATCAAATGGACTGCAAGCAACAAACACCTAATAATAGAGTAATAGGGCTTCCCAATCCATGCCACCACGCTCTGATGTTAACTTTACAAGATAATTGAGTCTAGTTTCCAATCCAGTTTTTGCCACCACGCTCTGATGAAACTAATTTAAACTAATTTCTTTGCGAATCTTTTAATTAGTCCATGATTTGCGACAACGTGATGACTGAGAATATGTGCTTGATGTGATTAATTAGACTTAAAAAAATTCGTAAATTAACCTCTATCTATGTAATTGGTTTTGTAATTAATCTATATATTTTTCTTTATTAGTATCTAAACATTCAATGTGATAATTTTTTAAACAACCAAACACCCCTTATTCGTAACTACTTTTCGGTGGTAGAAAAATTTTTGCTTCTTTCAATATTTCGACGATCAGCATAAAAGCTAAAAATCAGCATAAGCTAAGTTTCAACATCAGCAAATAGGCGAACAATAAAACTCTGTGAGCATCAGAGTAAAAAGCATACACAGGTCGAGCAGGCAGTTACCTGTGACCTGTCCTCGCGGGTCATTCTCTCCCGTTTGAACAAAAAGCACACCAAAAAATCATCAGCCTGTCCGTTGCTGCAGCCTGCAGCGTGTTAGCCGAGGCTGTCGCGTCCGACGCGTCTTCGTTCTTCTCCAGCCAGATCTCGTGATTTCTACTGTACGTGTATTTAGCTAGCGCGGATCAGGGGCAGGAATCACACTGGCAGTTCGCCTCCTCCTCGGCTTCGAGCGATCGATTCGGCTTCATTTCACGCCGCGACATCCCGGCATCCCGCCGTCCCAGGATCCCACCGTGATAGCTTCGCCTGAACCACCGGCCTCTACCATTGGCGCTGCGTGTTCATTGTCCGCTGTCTCTGGTTCTTTGATCGTCTTTCATCAGAAAAAAAAAGTTAGATTCTACATAATAGTCTGTGATTCCGGATGCAAAACTGACTTTGGTCCCATTTGCATTATTGGAATTGAATTTATTTTAATAATTATAATTTAGATATAAATTAATTAAGTTAATATGGTTTTATATGTATTATATTTGTATATTATTATTAGTTATACAATAGAGATACTTATGTGTTTCATTTTCTATAAGAGCGGAGAGTGTTATAAGTTGAAGAGTTAAATTTTACCTTATCGAACAAGTTACAAAAAGTTTTTCTCTCAAACAAACATAGAAGTGTGTTTTGTAATTTCTATAGAATCGATTAATCTATAGAATCAATTTGCATCTCCCCTTATATATTTTATTAGGAGGGAGATTTTTAAAACGGTCGAAGGAATCCAATAAATGTGTTTCTAATTTTTTTAGCCACTTGAAAAACTCATTGATCTACCAAGTGTTTTTTTTTCAACTATTGAAGATGCTCTTAGTGTTCTATAAGAACTATGATAATACCCCATGTTTCTAAATAAATAGTGTTTAGTTCCTGAAAAAAAGACAAACTGCGTAGATTTTGGTCATTAATTATTTACTCAAGTTTTATGCATGCTTTAGTACATAAAAGCTACATCAACCGATTTGCATTCAACTTATCTTTGAATACCTACTTATTTAAAGTGATGATGTACCACAAGAGTAACTGATGGTCAGAGTATGGTTTTAAAGACCTTTCAAATCTGAATACGCTCAGAAATGGTGGAGTACAATGTACAATCCTACTATCGGCATTTATTTGGTTGGTTTTATAAATTGGTTTTGAAATTTGGTGATCTTTGGTTTATTATGAGAAAAAATATTGTTACCATACCTTGGTTTGTATTTATTTAAAACCAACAAACGAACATCGTGAATATCTCACCTCCAATACATTTTTACTCGATTTGATTGAGGTGTCAGTATTTAGCTCATTTACTTGATTTGATATTACCAAAAATCTAGATGGGCTCTTGTAACGCTCATCTGATCAAGTGATCAGAGACGAGACATGTCCCGTGTCTTGCCTTGGACAATAGCCGCCGTCCGGAGCCCCCACACCGCACCAACAAGGACGTCGGGTCCTACCCACGACGCGGCCGCCCTCAGTGATGTCCCCATCTCCTCTCCCGCTCTCCGCGTAATCTAATCCGCTGGTTCCTTCGGTAATTAACGCCAAACCCCAGGCCCCTCAACTAATCACCACTAGCCCACTAGCCCCGCAGGCCCGCAACGCACTGACCTGACCCGACCCGACCCGACCCGGGACCCGATCCGCCACAAAGCAGCCGCGCCATTTTGCAGTCACACCCCTCGGAGACGGAGGACTCCGCCCGCTTTCGGCTTTCCTTCGCGTTCCCGTTCCCCCCCATCCCCACCTGCTCGCCTCCTCCTCCGCTTCCGCCCCCTCCTCGCCCGTCGCTTCCTTCCTTCCTCGTCACGGGTCGTCGTCTCCTCGTCGCCGACCGGGACGCGGAAACACTCGACGCAAGCAAACCCTAGCCGCCGAGCTCGCGGCGAGCCGGGAGGTAGGGAGGGATGAAGAGCCTGTTCAAGAGTAAGATCAGGTGGCAGCACCGGTCCAACGACCCCGCGTCCCCGGCGGGGCAGCCGCCGCAGCAGGCGTCGGGCCCGCCGTCGCCGTCTTCCGCGAGCTCCCCGTCGGGGACGGCGCCGGCGCCGGCGCTCTCCGTCTCGACGGCGGCCTCCTCCTCGCCTCCCTCCGCGGCGGCGACGCCCCCGCCCGCGGGGGCGGGAGCGGGAGGGGAGGACTACATATCGTCCGAGGAGGAGTTCCAGATGCAGCTGGCCATGGCGCTGTCCGCGTCTTCCAACGGCGATTGCGTGGGGAACTTGGACGGGGAGCAGATCAGGAAGGCCAAGCTCATGAGCCTCCATCGCTTCGCCGCCCACCGCGACGAGACTCACACCGCGGAGTCGCTCTCCCGCCGATATTGGGTGAGCCTTCCATTCGGGACGATCATCAATTATATAATATACTCGACTTTTGGTGCCTCCACTTGCTAATTGCTCGTGAGGTTTTCGAAACCGTCTCTGCTACTTCATCACCATTTGGACAATTACTCCGCTACCGTTCACAGATGACATTTAAATTCGTGCGTTGGTTTCAGTATCAGCTTATGTGACTATGTATAGTTCCTAATTGAGCTTCACTTCAGTCCACAGCATGGCGGATCGCACATAGTGAATAAATGCATGCGCCACATATAAGCTTCCTGGTGGCTAGTGAGCACCAGTATTAGTCATAGAAGATGCTTCCTCCGATCACCGATATAATTTAACTCTGACCTAATTCAAACTTTTTAGCTCTGATGATCAATGTCTAAAATTCACATAGATTGACAACGCAAGATCATCGCTGCCTATATATAACTCTTTCTATTAGATAACATGTGTTTGTTGATATTACTAATCAAATTGTCAAATTGGATACGGCGTGGATGTCCTAATGTACTTTATGGTCAGAGGAAGTATTAGGTTGAGGCAGAAGCCACTAATTATAGGCTTCCTCGATCACATAAAGCAGCCTTTTTCTCCTCTACATGCTATGCTGATGCCGTTAAAACACTAGCTTGCTGAATCATCACTAAATCCTATTTATGGCGTCCGCTTGACGAATCAAATAGTGGTCTTGGTCTTCCCTGTTATGTCATTTAATAAGTACGCTTGGGAAACCTACATGCCAATAAACGCTGTTAACTGCTGTAAATTATGTCGCTGTTGAGATACTACCTTATTTCTTGATTGCTATTATGATTCACCTCAGTCTAGGAGTAGGAAATAATACATGGAGAAATGGAAATGCTACTTACTATTTAGGGGCTGCTTGCATGCACACAAAAGATACTGATGTATTCGCAGTGGCAAGCTGAAATGATTGGTTCCTGGTGTGCCAATGCCACACTGCTAGAATGAAAAGAAAGAGAACAAAAGAAAAGACTTTTGCTCCTGAGAAATGGGTACAAAAATATACACCTTTGTAGGCTCAACCAGAGCATGCAAAACCTAGGTAAACAAAAGGAAGAAGCTGTATGCATGCTAGATGCTCGTATATCTTGAAGGTGGAAGATAGTTAGCCAAGGAAGATGATGGATCAGGTAGCATAATTTTTTTTTTTCCAGAAGCAAATATATGGTTGCTGGTCAAATCATGCTGGTGTTACTAGTGTATCATGGAGGTGGGTAGGACTGCTATCAGGGGAAAACCAGGATCTGCTGAAGAATGGAGCTGAAGTCCTTAAAGAACTGGCGCTGCTCTACCATCTGCAGGAAGCAGCTCAGGATCAAGGGATGACTTTGATCGCAACCAATGATGTCGTGGCCTGAAGTTTTAGATGTGCCGATAAGTAAACCAAGTGGGCTGCTTGTTGGATGTAGTAACCTGTTCTAGCACCTTAGTGATGTTCTGTTTTTAATAGCTGCTTTTGGCTGGATCCATTGGTTTGGCTGGAGTGTGTTTGGAACACAGTTCTGACCAGTAGTTGTGTATGTCTTGCGCTAGGAGTAATGGAGACCTGAGTGCTCTATTACTATCCAGTTTTTGTCCCTGTATCGTTTGCAACAACTGTTGGATGCTTGCTTGCAATAAACTCTGTGGTTTCGTTGCTATAAGTAATGAAATTCGAGCATGCCCTGGTGTGAAAATTATCTTGCTGTCATTTTTTGTAGGTTGTGTTTATGGCGGCCAAATATTTGCTGAACAGATTCTTTCCATTGCAAATCCCTATTAGGACTCTTCTTGGAGATGCAAGATCAGTGTTTTTATTAACTCTAAAGTTTCTTTGCCTGTTGGTGTGTCTAGTTAGGTCAAATTCTTGTCATAATACTATTTGTTGGTCTGTTGATCACTACATACAAGTGTGGTTGTTGTGTTCTAACATTCATGCTCTGTTATGACATCTGTTTTTAACTTCTTTCAGGACTATAACTTTCTTGATTATCATGAGAAAGTTATTGATGGCTTCTATGACATCTTTGGCTCCTCTATGGAATCCTCTAAGCAGGGAAAGATGCCATCATTAGCAGATCTCCAAACAGGCATAGGGGACCTAGGCTTTGAAGTCATTGTAGTAAACCGAGCCATTGATAGTACCTTGCAGGAGATGGAGCAAGTGGCACAGTGCATCCTGTTGGACTTCCCTGTTGCCAATATTGCACTCTTAGTGCAAAGAATAGCTGAGCTTGTTACAGATAATATGGGTGGACCTGTCAAAGATGCTAACGACATGCTCACAAGGTGGCTGGAGAAGAGTACTGAGCTGAGAACCTCGCTACAAACAAGTTTGTTGCCTATTGGTTGCATCAAGATAGGGCTATCACGTCACCGTGCCCTACTTTTCAAGGTCCCCTCCCTCCCTCTTTCCCATGCATGCATATGCAAGAAACCTAAGCTAGCTAGGAAGTTACTAAAAAAGTACTCCCTCCAGGTTGGTAAAAGAAGTCGTTTTGGACAAGGTTTGGGTCAAACATTGGGAATATAAATCATGAATAACTTTTAAGTTGTTGAGTTTGAAAATGTGAAAACCACATGAATAGATTTGTCTTGAAAAATACTTTCATAAAAACATACATGTATCACTTTTTAATAAATATTTTTATAAAAATAAGAAGTCAAAGTTATGCTTTGGAGACCGTGTCGCTGTCCAAAACGACTTCTTTTACCAACCTGGAGGGAGTATTGTATTGTTTCAGCTGAGAAGCACTTGCTTAAGAAGCTATGTAATTATGTCCTGTACCTCTCCGTGCAGATCCTTGCAGATAGTGTTGGGATTCCATGCAAACTTGTCAAAGGGAGCAATTATACTGGTGGTGATGATGACGATGCTATAAACATAATTAAGATGGACAATGAAAGGTATCAATGTTTAATCATTGTGCTATGTTCATACTTCATAGCATAAACACCTAAGATACTTCAAGTTATGCTATCCATGTGCTAGTCTTATTTACTATATTCCAATTAATTTGTTGCTGCTCTATGTTTACTAAGTGGTTTTTTGGTGTAATTTTTCTGTAGGGAGTTTTTGGTTGATCTGATGGCTGCTCCTGGTGCTCTTATTCCAGCAGATATCTTAAGTTGGAAAGGCAATTCGTTAAATTCTAATCGAAAACTCGCCCTGAATCAAACAGCTGGATCATCGAGTACTGTTGATGCTAATATGGATCCTACTGTTTTGCCACTTGAACCTAAAGGTGGCCAACTGCCTTTGTTCAGCAGTGGTGATTGGATATCAGATAGTGGTTCTGGATATGAGGCAGCAGAAACTGCAGCTTCTACTCAAACCTCTTCGGGTGTCACATCATCTGTTCCTGCTGGAAGTGTTTTTGACGGTTCATGGATGCTGGTTAATCATGACCAATCAGATGGACCATCAACTTCTGCCGGTACATCATCCCAGCAGAAAGTTGTACCGCAAAACGAACATCAGCGGAATTTAAATCGCCTTCCAGATTTGCAGGAAATTCCAGAGTCAAATAACCTTTTTGCTGACCTTAATCCTTTTGGTGATATGAAGTCCAAGAAAACTTCAGTACCATTCAAAGGACCAGATCATAGGAACAATGAGTTGCAAAAGCGCAGAGAGAACATAGTCCCTAATGCTGGAAGACCACAGCAGCGGTTAGTTATGAAGAATTGGTCTCCTTACAATGATGTTTCCAACAACAAACAGTACAATTATGTCGAGGATTCGTTTGCTCGTAGAAATGTTGGCGATAATGCTACATCATCATCATCCCAGATGCCACGACCAGCCGCAAGGTCTAATCTTAATTCTGGATTGCGTAATGATGCATCATATCATAATTATGATAGTATTATGGCTGGTACCTCTGCCATGAAGATTACATCTACAGCTGAGACTGGGAAGGTTCCTGAAAGGGTTCTGCGTGGTGATTTGGACAAAGGTCAAACAAATTATAGACTGGAGGATCAACATGTCGTAGTTCAACCACCACAGGAAAGACTTCCATGGGGTAATCCTGCAGAAGGAAGAGTTCCAATGAATAGAGTTCAGAGTCAAGCAAAACAACATATTGAAAACATGGATGTAAAGCAAGACCATAAGAAATTGCTCCCTGATCCAAAAAAATCTCCCCTTGATAGATTCATGGAAACGTCATTGCCATCAAGAAACATGGACATGAGGTCACAGGGCTTGACTTTGATGATGTGTCTGAGTGCGAAATTCCTTGGGAAGATCTTGTGGTTGGTGAAAGGATTGGCTTAGGTACTTATTTTGCTACCAAGTTTTGATATACACTCTGCTGCTTTTGAACTAACAACTTTGACATGTTCTGGAAACTAATTTTAAATGGTGCTGAACTGTATTTCAAGTTGTTAGCTTTAATGGGTATGCTTTTATTAGTTGAATAGCAGTGGGTTGGTTGTATGAACTTGTATCTTCCTGATCTCTGCGTGAAAACTATTGATTGATTTGTTTCCTTCAATAGGTTCATATGGAGAGGTTTACCGTGCTGACTGGAATGGAACGGTAAGTAGTTCATTCCCCCATTTTATTTTTTGTATCTTGAGCTTGGCCATTTGTTCAAGATGTTCTGTGGAAGTCATAAAAGAATCAGATGAGAAACCAAATCATGGTCAATGCACTGAAGTTTTCGTTTATTTGCAGGAAGTAGCTGTAAAAAAATTCTTGGATCAAGATTTCTATGGTGATGCTCTGGATGAGTTTAGGAGTGAAGTAGGTGAACTTTTATCTGTTTCTATCTTGGAGTTTTCCTAAATAAATTATTTAATTTTCATATTTACTCAGTCCATTTGTTGCTTTATTTTTTTATTACGGATATACTTTATTTGACAAGGTCCGAATTATGCGTCGGCTGCGCCATCCAAATATTGTTCTCTTTATGGGTGCTGTTACACGCCCTCCGAACTTATCTATTGTATCTGAATATCTTCCAAGGTATAATACTTACTTTTACTACACAATCACTGTTTATATTGTGGAATGTGTGAATTAAATATCCCAGTCTAGACAACAAAGAAGTTGTAGCTGGCATGCATAAACTGAAAGCTCTTTTTACTATTTAATTTTATTGTGGTACATGCTATTAGATGTCTAGGTTCTTGCAATTCTGGAGTTGCTAAATGCTACATAAGACTCACCCTCAGATTCATACAATAAAACCTAAAGAGGTGTTTGGTGATTCATTGTTGGTTCATGATTTTGTCCTTGTTTAGGGGAAGCTTGTATAAGATCCTTCACCGCCCTAATTGCCTAATTGATGAAAAGCGGAGGATCAAGATGGCCCTTGATGTGGTACGGATGAATCTTTTATATTTTGTTGATATGTTTGTTTCTTTGTTGCTGCTCATAAAAATGACTTTCTCTCTCTCTCTCTCTCTCTTAAGGCCAAAGGCATGAATTGCCTGCACACTAGTGTACCTACAATTGTTCATCGAGATCTGAAATCTCCAAACTTGCTGGTTGACAATAATTGGAATGTAAAGGTGTGTGATCTTGCCCACAATTAATATTTGGCCACCAATAATCATTCACATCAATATATGCAATAAAACAGGTCTGCGACTTTGGACTTTCACGGTTGAAGCACGGTACATTTTTGTCATCCAAATCCACTGCTGGAACAGTAAGTAGCTAGCATCTGGATGACAAAATCATGTCCCCCCTACTTTCTGTCTTTCCCTTGGAACATGATTTATTATTATTTTTTCTTTTTTTGCATCATCTGTCAGCCTGAGTGGATGGCACCTGAGGTTCTGCGGAATGAACAATCGAATGAAAAGTGAGTGTTTTGCTGATGCTTTCTAACTCCTATCTTATTCTGGATATTCTGGTTATTGAGCATTTCCGTGAATATAGGGTTCCATCTTCCTGTCGAATGCTTGTGCTTGAGGTTTTGTGCTCAGACCAAAGAATTTTGGTTTTCTGATAGTTGGATGTGACTGCTTAGTATTTTTCATGTAGCGGGATCATGCACCTATCTAGTCAGGCTTTTATATGCTCCAAATATTTTGTACTCTATATGCAGCATTTTGTTACTAATAACCCAGTAAAACACAGTTCTCTTCTCCCTCCCTCCCACCCTCTGTCGCTCTCCCTGTCTCTCTCCTCCCTCACCCTATCCTGGCAACACGGACCCAAGTACCATAGATGGCACACAGCTTGACACACACATGCTCGTCACATGTGAGTATGTGACTGTGAGCCCTGTTCCTGGTGCACTTGCCAGCACTCCAACACTCCTTTCTTGCCTTCGACAATGGGTTCTTGCAAGCCGCCTTTTCCAGGAGACGTACTTACCTTTCGTGCCAACATTCCCCTTTGTCTTCCTGCCGATCCCCACTGCAACCATGGCACTTCTGCACAACACAGAGGATCCGTGGTTGGTTTAAAAATTAATAACCTGTGTACCAAGTGAGGAGATATTTCGAGATGTGACTAGTTTTCAATCAGCTCTCTGGCTAGTTCTACAATTTTCCAACCAATCATGTAGAAACCAGAACCGTACCGGTTAATTAATCTATCTTCCCTCCAGAACTATAGGTTTCACACTTTCGCTTGTTCTCCTGCAATACCTTTTTATACTTTGCCAAAACTAAAGTATGATAGGATCCTCACCGCTTACATTAATTAAATTCGGTAACAATCTTAATGCATCCACTACCTGAATTTTGTGCAGGTGCGACGTTTACAGCTTTGGTGTCATCTTATGGGAGCTGGCAACACTTAGAATGCCATGGAGTGGGATGAATCCAATGCAAGTTGTGGGGGCAGTTGGTTTCCAGGATAGACGGCTTGATATTCCCAAGGAAGTTGATCCTCTGGTAGCAAGGATCATATTTGAATGCTGGCAGAAGTGAGTTTCAAAAAAGGCCTTTAAGAATTTAACCTGTTCTCTGATCAAAGTCTCCTGTATCGGTCATGGCATTTAAAATTTGACACTTGATTTTAAATTTGAGCTAACATGTGCTTTGTCAATTGCCAGGGATCCAAATTTGCGCCCGTCATTTGCACAGTTAACAAGTGCCCTGAAGACTGTTCAAAGACTAGTGACCCCTTCTCACCAGGAGGTCCAGAGCCCCCAAGTTCATCAAGAAATCTCAGTGAACTTGACTCCTTAGGGGGGGTTTCTACTTTCCGTTGTGCATAGTTTTTATTCTTTTTCTGTTTGTGTTTCTCCAAAAGTCGGCAAATGCTGGCGCACCTTGTAGATTGAGCGCCCCAAGGTAGGGTATGTATAGAGTCGCCCATCAGACAGCAATCGGAAGAAGTGATTCAGTGTGTAGCAACTGATTGTTATGCCCCTCGTCAATCCCTCTTTTGTACACCCAACTGGCCAACCGGGTTCGAGCCCTCTGGAAAGCAGTGAGAACTCTTCGTGTTCATTGTGAAATGCCTGCCTATGTTAAGTGGTTTTTTAGGGAGAATTATCTGTTGGACGTCCAGAGTGATGGTCCTTTGTTGGAGGACACTTACTTTGGAGCATTTTGTCATAGGGAATTCTGGTTCGTTGAAATTAGGCCATAGGATACCGTGGACCGGTTACGGCCGGTTGAAAAGAGTGAGAAAACTTTATTTTGGACATCCGGTGCCTCTGAACCACTCTTGGGTCCGCTCCCAACCTGGTCTGGTTGGACCCATAAGAATCGGCCTTGACCCGGCCGTTAGGGTTAGGTCGCGCGCCGTCCCTAATCCCACACTCCATTCCTCGCCGTCCACTCGACTCCAGTGCTCGTCATGGCGTCGTCCACCCCAGTGCCCGTCGTCACTGACACCTCCAGCCTCGGCCGTCATCCACCGCCATCCGCCGCCATGTGGGGCTGAGGATCTGGAGCACCCCCGTGACCCGAAGATGAAGTCCCCCAGCAGGAAGAACGCGTGCAGTGCCCTGGTTCTCCACCTAGGGTTCCTCAATTGAAATGGATTCCAAAAGAGCGAGCTTTTTTGAACCCGTACTCTTTGGATTTGTATGCTTGTGGATGCGTTAGAAAGGTTGCGGTTTAGAAATCATTTAGTTTGGTTCTTTTCCTTTGTTTTGATTTACGATGGATCCGATGGCGCGTGTAGGTTGGCGATTAGAGTACTGTGCCTATGTAGAGCAAAGACCAGATGGGCTCGATGATTATCATGTAACTGCTAACTACATGCGTGTGGTGGACAAGGATCTCTTCAATTGGATGGGTTTTCATGAGTTGCTTTGTCAGGAGATAGTTCATGGTCAGGATCAAGAACTGCAAGTTACTTTCTTTGATAAAACCAAGGATGAGAAAGTGCGCATAGATTCTGCTCTGTTACATGCATTTGACGTGTATTGGGACTGTAGGAAGCTGCCACTGACTGTACAGGTTGTTGACATTGGTCCTCGTTTGTTACAGTTTCAGTTTTCCAGTGCCAGTGCCTCTGTTGATAGTCAGTCTTTTATTAGCACACAACACAGTCAGGTCAATTGTCTGCCACTAGCTATGATTTTGTCTGATGATATTCCAATGCCTAATCTAGTAGATGATCATAATGCTGAAGCTGTTCATATTCCAGTGCCTAATCCAGTAGATGATCATAATGTTAAAGTTGTTCATATTCCATAATGTGTTAGTTACCCTGATGTTGCTGCTGATACTGAGGTTGATAATCCTAATGTGGCTGCTAATTCTGATGTGGCTGCTAATCTTGATGGAGATGGTAATCCTGAGGTTGATGCTAATCCTGAAGGTGATGATAATAATGAGGATGATACTAATGCTGATGATGACCGGGAGAGTCTGATGAAATTGAGTATGTAGGAGTAGATGATGAGAAAGAGAAGTACTAGGATGTGCTAAATGATGATGTAATAATGACTATGATTACTATCTTAACACTGACCCAGAAGATGATGGCCCACTAGTCGTGGATGATGAGAGGGGCTATGAGGGTGTGGTGCATGTGGCTGACATAGATAACCCTAAGATAGCTGTTGGTGTTACTTTTGAAGATGGTTTCTGTTTTAAGAGGTGTATTAGGCAATATGTTGTGCTTAATGAAGTTGAACTTGCAGTTCCTTATAGTGAGTCACGGCGGTACAGAGCACATTATAAGGCCAAGAGGTGTAGGTGGAGGATTCATGCATCTCAGTGTCAAGATGGGAAGACATGGTAGGTATGTGTTGATTTCAGAGTTTGATTTAGTGTTTGATTCAGGTCTTAATGAAGTTGTATACTCACTGTTCAACTGATGCAGGTATGTTTCCTTTATTGTTTGATGCAGTGTTACATTCAGTGTTTCATCCCATGCAGCCTGACATTGTTTCCTTTGTTTCTAACTGCAAGTAAAGGAATAGACAAGTCCGTTACCAAAGTCTTTAGAAATGGTGTTGAGCACAGAGAATACATGAGGCATCTTGTCAAGAATTTTCAGAAGAGATTTATGGGAGAAGTGTTTGAAAGGAACTTGTGGCCTGCATCAAGGTGCTATAGACAGACAACCCATGACAGGCACTGGAATGAGATGCTCAAAGCATACCCAAAGGCAACAACATGGCTATTGAAAAATCACAAACAGCTATGGGCAAGGTCTAAGTTTAGCACAACAAGCAAATGTGACTATGTCACCAACAACATAACTGAGACCTTCAACAATTGGATCAGGGAGCTAAAGTCCTTACCTATTGTAGAACTCATGGACAAGATAAGACAGTCATCATAGAGAGGTTTTGCACAAGGAGGAACCTAGCCTCAAAGTTGTCTGGGTTCAAGATTTTGCCTCATGTCATGAAGGAACTGCACAACAAGAGCAGAAATCTGAAGTACACCATTCACAAGAGTGGCCCAATGGTAGGAGAAGTAAGAGTGAATAAGGATCTAGTCCCATGGATGTTCATTGTTGATCTGGACAAGAAAGAGTGCATTTGTAGAGGTTGGCAGTTAACTGGTCTACCTTATGTGCATGCCATAACTTTCATTGGCACAAGAAGAGTTGAATTGGAGGACTTTGTTGACCATTACTACTCCATAGAAATGTTCAAAGCAACTTATGCAACTGCTGTGCCTCCTATGCCAGGCAAGGAAGATTGGGAAAAGGTGGGAATTGGCTTCAAACTCCTTCCTCCTAATTGCAATAGAGCAGCAGGAAGGCCAAGGAAAAAAAGGATGGTTGAAGTTGAAGAGGGTGGGTCAACCAGCAAGGGCAAGAGAAGGTGTAAAAGGTGTGGTGGACTTGGCCACCTCCAGAAAACTTGCAATGAAACTGTCCTAGACCCTTATGCACCACCACCTGCACCACCAAAGAAGAAGAAAAGGACTTACAAGTCAAAAGTGGTTGAGATTATAGAAACCATAGATGCTCCATCTAAGAAGAGGAAACTATGCAGTAAGAAGAAGAAGAAGACAACTCCAACTGAGCCTACACCTCCTGATCAAATTATGTAGTAAGTGATCTATCTCTTGGCACTATTTTTCAGTTAGTTTAAAGGCATGACTAGTTTAAAATATGTTAACCACATGTTTCATCTTGCAGGGTTCCAAACTCTCCGGTCACTAGGAGTCAGGCTACCTCAATGCTGACATCCAATCCAAGCGCATGCACTAGGAGCAAGAGGGCCCTGATGGATGTCTAGGCACTGCAAGCAACACAGGAAAAGAAGAAAGCTTTTGAATTCTGTGCTTTTGTGTGTTTTTGAGCCACCTGTGCCATATGAACTTGGCAGAACTTGGTATTGTAATGTATTAAACATGGTATTGTAATCTGGCATATGAACTTGGCATAACTTGGTAATGTAGTGAACTTGGTAATGTATTCTTATGAACTTTAAGGCTTGGTAATATAGTGGATTAAAGGCTGTTGTTACTTGTTGTATGTTGCTGACCTTATTCAAGTTGGTCATGCTGAAAAATTATTAACCTGGGCAATGTCACATAACTGCATTTCTTTCATTTCACAAACATTACAAAGCTAAGTTCATGCCCTACATACAATAACATGCACATGGCAACAAAGCATATAACTCCTACAAACACACTGGCCACATTCATCCACCTAAGAACTCTGCTCTCCAGCTATTCTACTCACATCAGCCCTTAGAGCTACTACAACATTGTTCAGGTTCAACACAGAATTCTCCAAAGTCTTCAAGCCGGCCATCACTGCTGCAACATCCACGCCATCTCCTGCGCTCACTAGCTTCCACATGAAGAAACTGCACTCGCATTGCCCTGATCACGCCGAAGAACACAACATTGGGATGAACCCTAGATCCGATTTGAAAATGTCAAAATGGACCAGCAAGAAATGCAAATAACTCACCCAGTCACGATTCCTGCAAGTGTAGAACTGCTTTGTCTAGGTTGTTTTGGGTTCTAGACGTCCGCTCCACAACCGTCGCCGTCCTGCAGAAAGGGCACAACGGCTTAGCCTCTCTCGCTCCACGCGAACTTATCGAGAACGAAGCGCCCGAGCCTGTCGTCATCTTCAACCGGCCTCTGCTTGCTTTTTCGTGTCGACGATGCCAGCTCGCTCGCCACCGCCGCGCCCGCCCGCCGCCGCTGCCGCTGCCTTTATCACGGAGACGGGGAAGGAGAGTGAGATAGTTAACGGTCGGGTAACGGAAGGATTCTTATGTTGGGGGCGGACCCAAGTGTGGTTCAGGATGTCCAAAGTGAAGTTTTCTCTCTCCTTGACCGGTTGAAACCGGGGCACGGTGTCCTGTGGCCTAATTTCAACGAACCAGAGTGTTCTATGGCAAAATGCTTCAAAGTTGGTGTCCACCAGCAAATGACCATCCAACGGACAATTCTCTCTTTTTTTATTATGTTGCTAAAAAAGACAACATATTTGGAAGTTGGAAGTGTAATTCTGTACAATCAGGACACGTGAATTTAGGAAACATTGTACTTTTGGAAGATGTGTGTATGCTCGCATGCCGTAGCTGTTTGTGTTTGTTGGCCTGTGCCTTGACCGAGGAAAAGCCTAGAACACCTGGTCCATTGTTCATTTAACTGGATTGGTTTTCGTCAACGAGATGGTTACGAATTTGCCAAGTTGTCAACCATTTGGTAATTGTACTGTTGGGAATGTGGCGTGCTCCCTTTTATGTTTAAAACGAGGCAAATTCTGGATACAAGTAGGATCGACTTTTGTTTTGTGGAATGCAATTATGGAAATACGTTATTTTTAGCTAAGATATCCTGAAACTACATTTATTTCATGCGGAGACAGTTTACATCATGCTGAAAATTAAGTGAAATGGTAAAGAGGAATTCGTATATTTTTTTAATGAAAACAGAGGAATTCGTATATAAAAAAGAGATGAATTCTCTCTTTTGTAAAAAAGAAAACGGAATAAAAGAAAGATGAATTCCAAACAGCACCGATGTACAGTGACAAACTAAAGTACAGTAGATAACCCTGAGCCCTGAGCCCATTCTTCCCGTCCACGCCTCCCTTATCCACAACACACGCATACGTCACCTCCCCACCACGCGTCCTCCCGATCACCGTCCACGCGCGCCGACAGCTGAGATCCAACGGCCGGAGCCCCCCACCCCGCACGGAAAATCCCGTGCAGGCCGGCCCAGACCCCCAACGAACGTCGCGTGGCGCACGACGCACGGACGTCACAAGGACCCTAAACCCGCCTCTGAGCCGGCCGTTTCGATTCCGTCGTCGTGTAGCTCCCATCGTGTTCGACTAGCCTCCTTCCTCCCTCCGACCTCGCACACCACTAGCCCCAACCACCGCCACCTATCACCCAGACACCCCCCACCGCAAGCGCGGCCTTCCGGCCAGATCTGCGAGGTCGTGCCCGCCGACCGGTCCGTCCGCCTCGTTTCTCCGCTCAGCGGGTGGCGGGTTCCTCGGAGATTCCGCTGGTCGCGGGAATCCATTTGGTGAGTTGGGGCCGGGAGCGCCGGTTTGTGGGGTTTTCCTTTTGGGAGGGCGTCTGATTGATCGGCGACGGCTGTTTGGTTTGTGGATGCAGTACCCGCTCGCGTTGCCCGTGGATCTGGTTTGAGACGGAGGAGAGAAGCGCGGAGGTGATCGTGTGGGGTGGGACGCCATCAGTGCTGTCTGGGGTTCAGCCTGCTCTTCGGCTGTAGATCTGGAAGGTATCTACCAGTAGACCTGTGTCCCCTGCTTTGTGTGTGCTCTGATTTGGCGATCTGTACAGTGGAAATAACAATTTCTGCATTATGATTCACTGTGCCGTAATAATTTCACCATCTTTTTTTTTTTTTTTTTTTTTGCCCAGATTCTGGTCGTGCTTGCTAGTTTTGCTATGAAAATGCATTGTATTGACATGCTTCTGCGTTTGATTGTCCTTTTGGCGCTAGGGTTTCGTGGGATCGGTCACTACGAGCTGTCCCAGTCAGAGCACCTGCATCATCTCGGGCCATGGAGACTCTGGTCATCTCGGAGCGGCGCAGCCACCAGCTCCACCACTCCTCAGGTCGCCGGAAGAAGGCGTCATCAGCGTCGCCCCATTTCTCGTCGCCTCAGTCCACACGCGGCTACCATGCCGGCAACTGCCGGGCCTTCCACTCTGGCATCACCATCGGCATCCTGCCATCTCCGTGTGCGCAGGGGGTTGCACGGACCCGCTCCTCCCCTGTGCCCAAGACACCGAAACAGCAGCAGCTTCACCATGGGAAAAAGCGCAGCCGAGCAATCTCTATAAGCCCTTCGACGTCCCCTCCCTCTCGCCCTGAGCTCTGGGCTGGCCCGGGGTTCTGCAATTCGCCGCCTCCCAGCTCCCTCCCAATACCCAAGTTCTCCCTCCACCAGAAGCGCAGTGTCTCACTTGAGTTTCCACCTGCTGACCGGTCAGACGACGAAGAGGTGCCTGTGCATGCCAAATCAGCACCTTCATCGCCGACTGCAGGCTCAGGTGTTACCTTCTTTAGTGGTACTGATGCTACCATTGCAACAGAGAATCTGAGGAGGATCCTTCACCTGAAAATTGAGGATAACTGAATGGCGGTTAGGCAGTTCTGTGTACATAGGTTAACTACAACTGACCTTGGTAGTCTGTATAGGGTAACCGAGAATAACCACCGTGTACCTGGCGGTGGTTCTTCATCAACAGGAGTGCTGTAGGTGGTTAGCAAGCACAGTGAGGAGGTTAGGCAGTTTGAAACTGCAGTGAAGGATGTGGTGAATTTCACATTCACATCACTGCAGTTTCTGAGTCACCTTTGCAGCTTGTACCTTGTAGTCGCCTATTAGTAGCCAATGCTCCATTTAGGTGTTAGATAGTCTTTCAGCCTGTTCGCTTGTTGGTTTCAGCCATGGCTTATCAGCCAGCCAACAGTGTTTTCCTCTCACAACAAACCAGCACCAGCCGAGCTTATCAGCCCAGAAACCAACCAGCGAACAGGCCGTATGCATCCTAGCTACCCATCATTAACCAGTAGCGATAGCCTTCATAATCCTTGCTCCTGTAGTTCATCTCAGGCAGGGCATTGTAGGCTAGAGCTTACAACCTGCCATATATATAGTCTTCTGTAGGATGGCTGCATCTCTTGAAACTTGCATTCTGTCTCATATTGCATCCTCCAGACTCACCTCCCTTCATAACATCTTCTTGTGTTATGCAAAGTGCACAAGGATCTCCCCTCTCTGGCACTTCTGTTTTTGGAATGAAGATGCTCAGAGCAGTTGTTATGAAGTCCCGATTCAATGTTCTTTCTCCTCCATGTCTCTACTGACTTTAGCTATGCATCTCCTTTGTTTCCTCAGTTCGTTGCATGTAGCATGTCAAATTGTGTTCCTTGCCATCCAATCCATTTCGAATCATTCCTCTCAAAGTTGCATCTAGTGGTGGATTTGTCTTCGTTTAGGTATCTTCTGTACCTCCTTGTCCTTGTTCATGTTCCTGGAGCATGCCCAGGATTCTAGTCTTCTTCATGTATTCTCACAAAGGGCTTCATGTATCAGAGATCTGCAAACGGTCAAACCTGAATATGGTAATTATCTATTTCATGCCCCTCTACCCACTACTGTCATACATATAATCAGACGGTGCTAATGTGATATCGTGCTGCAGGTTTGCTTGTCCAATGCACTTAATGTCATCCATACCTGGAGTTCGGAATCGGCCAAGCATCTATCACTTAGTTATCTGTTTTCGTCATAGTCCAGTATTGTGCCAAACTGTTGTTTTTGTGCAATATTTGATGGGCTAGTCTGTTTGTGGTACTGTTTTAGTTTGTTACTAATCTTTTATGGTGTCAGTGTTCCATGCTGATGCTGTGGCATCCTGTTGCTTTCTAGTTAAATACTTCAATGTTATGTAACTTCATGTTAATTTTGGTCCTGTTTCCGTGACTTGTTTGAAGTTTCATGTTATCGAACGGTATTCCCTCCAAGATCTAGTTTGAAGATCTTATGTTTGGTCCATGTACACCACAGCTTTTGTTGTGATCCTAATCATCGAGTGACAATGGTTGTTGTACTTAGACTCTCCTTTTTAAGGATATATCAAAAATCAATGCTTGTTGATGATACTTTGTGTGGGGAAGATGGCTATGGTTGGACTTGTTGAGACGGAAGTAGCTTGTTTGTGGAGACCGTTTGAGAACTTGTTGCATACAAAAGCACAGGTTGATTAGTGTTGTGGAGATACAAGAGCAATATTGCTTGTCAGCAACTCAGCATCTGTTGATTCTTTCTTTTCACTGAAAGAGTTGGTAGTTCGTTGCTTCTGTGCTGACCCCTGTGGTTATTGTCCCTGTGTGCTCCATTTTCCGTTTGTGCCCACATGCTTGACTACACAAGCATTCATTCTGTTTTGCGATTCCAGTTCGTGGCTATCCAATGACTGGACCGTCATCATCCTCTGCCAGTTGGTTTTACTGATTGGCTTGCCAGCTCTGCACTATGACTCCTCATGATGTATCCAGTTTTGCATCTAATGCTTCTAGATCTACAGGAGTATAGTACTGTGTGTGTTAGGTTGTCATCATACATGGCAATTCGGTCTTCTGGAATGGCAACCAGAAGCAGCGGGACGGCAGATGTTGACCATCCAAACATACGGGGATTGAGGCTAATCCGACACCGTCCAAACAAAGCGTAAGGCTTCTTCGTTTAGATGGAGGAGTATTGGCGTGGTTCGTGTCGTGAAACGACATCTATACGCGAACAGACGTCTACAGACGAACAAGCGTCTCTTCACGAATGATCTCATCCATCAAGCACAGGATTAGACAGTTAATTTTAGTTTCAAATGACATGTGTTTTGGGAACAGTCGTGTTCTTTTGTTCCACTTGTATAAATATATTTCTGAGATTAATGAAAGCAATGGTTCTATCAAATCTTGTTCATTTACATTCACGCTTTAACACGTTATTAGCACTGGAATGCTCTCTCTCTTCGCTTCGAAAGGGACGAACAGAAAACGCTTGGACGCAAGAACAAGAAGAAGAACAACAGAGCGCGGATTTGGCTTCTCCGTCTCCGTCGATTCCAGCGGAGGCTACCCGGTGTTGCCGGCAATGACAACAACTCCGATGTGCATCATCTTCCAGGACACCAGCGCTCGCTACAGAATCATCACTGCCATGCTGATGGCCATCGGAGATGCCAACCCAAGCATTAGGCCTGGCATAAAATGCTAGTCTTCATCGCGGAGCAGTAAGAAATCATGGTTATTTATTGATCTATACGATATTCTTACCTTTCCGAGAAACGGCGGCGACAACGACCTCGCCCAAATCGGCAACAGCGGCCTCGGCTTCACCAAACCCGACGGCGGCAGGCCCTGTGCTCGCCCCTCACGCCCGGCAGCCTTCGCGCTCCCGTGGCCGGACAGCCCGAATCGGTAGCCCCGAGCCCGCGGCAGGGCGCCCCGCACGACCGGCATTTGCCGCCGGCGGCAGCCGACTTTCTCAAGGCCACAAGGCTGGGCGGCTCGCGCAAGTGGCTCCTGTCCCCGCGGCGTCGAGCCGGTGGCAGGAGGCCCCGCGTGTCTCCTCCCGCACTTGTGGCCAGCGCCAGCATGCGACGGTGCCTGCGGCTCTCGCGGCTAGGCATGCGTGCGGCTTCATCTCCACAGCGGTCAGGTCTTCCCTGGCGGCGTCATCTCCCCAGCGAGGGGGAATCATCCTCGGCGTGACGCACACCAGGCCGGCAGCAGCGGCGCCCGCACATGTCAGGCCAACGAGCGGCGGAGGCCGCTCCCAGTCACGGTCTCCTTGGCGGGAGCAGCGGCGGTGCCCGCTCGGCCTAGTTTCCGATGTAACTGTCCAAGCGTGAGGAACCGTCCGCATGATGGTTCTCCCTGGGAAAGGATAAGGATGTGCGTTTTTGCATAAAAATCCTTCTTTCTCCTATGAATTACATGATAATCCTAATAAATTATTGATGTATTCCAGATTTATGTTTAAGCCCTCAGGTTTTAACATACTGCAGTGTACTATATTTACCCCACGTAAATGCTCATTTTACACCTTAGATTTAAAATGCATTATGATGCATAATATTTACCTCCTGTAAATAAGTATCTTTGAGACCCATGTGTCATCAAGAATTGCATCATGACATGTACTGCTGCAGATGAATTTATCACTATAAATTCGCTTTCCAGATCCTATGTTTTCTAGAATTTTTAGTACTGTTCAAAGCGTTTGTCCAAATTAGCAAACCCATTAAACATGTGCTATTAACATTACATGTTCAAAGTGTTTGTCCAAATTGGCAAACCTAACAAACATGTAGTATGATCATTACATTGTTCAAAGTGTTTGTCCAAATTGGCAAACCTAATAAGCATGTAGTATAATCATTACATTGTTCAAAGTGTTTGTCCAAAATGACAAACCCAATAAACATGTAGTATTACTATCATGACCTTATTATTGTAATTACTTTGTTATTTACAATTTTCATTTCATGTTAAGCCATTTTAAACTTTATTATTTAAAGCTCATAGTGCTTACATTTTTTATGCAAAATCTATTAAGTGTATATAACACAAATGTTTCATATTGTATGTTGGCCATACACAAGGTAGAAACATAGTTGTGCTGTAGGATCTACACTAAGTTCTTAGTGACTATCCTCAACGTGCGAACCCAACATCACAAATTGAAACATATGGTCTACATCTTTTTATAAGATGACTACCATTAATCAGCATTCCTATTGGCCATACACAAGGTAGCACCATAGTTGCTACTGTGGGATCTACACTAAGTCCACAACTTAATGAATATCCTCAACGTGCGTACCCAATTTGTTTGCGGATTAACTAAGATCTACATCAATCTTTTGATGATTACCTTAAAATGTGTTTATACAAATTGCATACACCACTTGACATCTACTGTTCAACACACTATGTCCATATTATTAGAGTTCTACATCTTTATGATGACTACCTCTAATGTGTTAGCATAAATGAGGTTTACACTATTAGTGAGATAGATCTTGTTTCCTATTTATTTTGCATTAATTAATACAGCATCACCATAGCAATTTTAAATTTACCCTTAGCGTAAATTCAGAAAATCTATGGTTTAAACATTGTTAGAATAATAGCCAGCAAAGAGTTTGATCTCTTACTCCTGATGGTCACCATTATCTAACATGGTCAATGGACGTAATGTTAAACTTGATGTTCAATGGATTCATGGCAATATTTGATGCTCCTCGTAAGAGAGCATCACCACTTATGATCAATTTAAATACGGAGTTTTATTTAAATAAAGCACCATATACATCCAGGTCACACGTATGTGTATCTCAATGGGTGCAAATCGAAGCACTATATGGCTAGTTTTCAATGAGTGATACGAACAACACAAGGCAGTCATTCTGCCCAATACCAACTATGATTGGCCACAACTTTATCTCTAGAATCTTAAGTCCACTTGAGAATATAATTATGTTCCAAAATATTGCCTAACATTACGTTTTCGCGAAAGCACACAACTTACCAAATGTATTCTAGATTAATTCATACATTACTTCAAGTCTAAGTGTATGATAAATTCTTATCGATGAATCATCATTAGCATTATAGTGATGCTCCATCATCTGAAGTACATTGAATTTTCAAAATCATTACAAGTTCGATGCCATGTAGTAATGCCATCCATAGAACTTTAATTGTAAGATTTAACGCAAAAAGAAGTAGTAGCCCCGTGCATTCTTTAGGGTCAAGGCATTTCCCAAATATGATAGAACCATATTTTGTCCCACTTGTGTATGTTACAGCCACACAACTTGGAAATGTCATGCCTTGAAATATTTAATTGATCGGTATTATAAATCCATTGGACATAAATATCCGGCTCAACAATAAAGATATGAAGCACGCTTCTATCTTCAACCTGACACCACTAGGAAGGCCAGTTGTTCACAACAAGTTTCATAAAAAAACCAAGTAGTAACCAAACACTTAATTAATAAGTGGGTCTTATGAGCATGGAGAGCACGATCATCGAATTTACTTCGCTTGATCCATTTTGGAGACCAAATTTGTCTTCCATTTACAAAGATACCTAGTATCTATGTCCTCTTTTGGTGTTGTAATATAAAATGTTATCATCAATTTTAATTGAATATCACAATAATATGCCATCACATTTGATATTCCATTAATTAACTTGTATGTAATCTATATATCTGCAAAGAATGTCATTATATTCTTCATGCTATATATAGACTTATACGGGAGTCAATCCAAATGCAAAGATGAATTTTTCTTAGTGGATAGTTGCATCATAAACTCTATACATAGGGAAGCAAAATATTTCTAAACTCTTACATAGAGACAAGGAAATATTTTGTTAATCGCTTGACGCGATGTCATGATAGTGGGCTTTGGTCGTCCTACTATCATACTCCCTATTGGTACTTAAATGATAATCATGAATTTATTCTTGTATTCTGATTCTAAAATATACCCAATTAAAATTATAGAGATATCCGTCAATGTAGTTTTCATATGGAAACCCCAAGATAACAACTAAGAGGAGTATTTTTCTCTTAACAACGGATATGGCAATACTTAAACAAAACATCCTCAGTTGAATTTGACTACATATACATAACCTGTATCCAATGTTGCGTACAAATAATTCTCTCTCTTGGTGTCAACAAAACTTAGCACATTTGCCTTAGTTATTCAACTATAGAGATAACTTGAGAATTATTGTCAATTCTATTGGTCATAGCATCAATATGAGCCACTACATTTCTTGAAGAAATTCAAGAACATGCATGTGACTCTATTTACCATTTTATGGACCATAAAGATACTATGTAATGCACATTTATGCATCCATAATATAGTCCCAGGTGTGTCTCTTAGTCATGAGAACCATCACTATACCAAACTCATTACTCGAAATCTTCAATTTAGAGCAAATTATCCTAGATGTGGGATCAAATCCATTTTATATGGAACAATTTGGGTTTTGGGTACTATATATCAAGTACCTTATGTCCATACCAATAATGGTTTTATTTAGTCTCTTATTGAGAATCAAATTGTATGACATATTAAAATAGAATTGTAATTTACTAGAACTAAGTTGTTTTCATGCGGTCTTACACACCGCATCGTTAATTCAAATTCATCAAGCTGCACTTATACAACTCCCTCCGTTGCAGTATGTATGTGAAACTTTGGCCGCAGCCAAACATTTCCCATCTGCGCATCGAGTATGTTTTCACATACCTATATCACCACCCCAACATACCAATGGGCATTAGGGATCCCAAGAGGTAACTCTACAGGGGATTTATAAATTGCCCGTATGTTGATCACATTTGAGGATAATTCCAGACATTAGGGGAAGATTTATACCACATTAAGAATGCCAGAAATCAAAAGAGCAATCATCACATCCACGTACCAAAAATTCTAAACCTAATCGTTTAGAATATCTTATATTTGCATCATATTGCAAAGAATCTGCCAGAAACATTTACTGATAATAAGGGTGTCACAAAATCCTCTTATCCTACTTATAATGCGTCCAAAAGAATGCAGGTACCAATTAAAATCATTCAACTCCCACTTCCAAAGAAGAGGAGGAGAAATACGGCCGCTCCTAAGGATAATGCTCCAAGTAAGCGTCCGAGGATACCGAGGACAATATCCTCCAAATCAGTAAATCCAAGCCAACCTCAAGTTGGTAGACACCCAAAATGGATGAGCATCCAAAACCCGGATCAAAATCCACCCGGATCAATGGTGCACCCAAATTCTGATCCTGGGACATTGGAATGACTCAGAGTCCAAAAGGGTAAACATTTTCATATGCTATATTGATTTCAAGAACCGAATCAATCATTTAAAGACTACAAATTGTCGCGGCATATACTCCTCAAAGATTGCTTTTTTACCTTACTGGATCCAGACCAAAAGTCCTAGGTAGAGTGTCTTCACACTCAAATTTGGTCAAACTAAAAGGTGGCAATTAAGGAGATTGCTCTTGTTCAATGATGAGAAGTATTACCACAGTAATATCTTCCCACATAGAGTTTCTTTTCAGAAGCAAGGTGGTGAACAATGAGAGCTTGTAGCATATGGTTTCACATAGAGACCCAGCATAGCATACCCCATGGTATGTGTGAAAATGAAGTTTTCCAAATTCAATAATTGGCATATCAAATGAATTTGATAGATTCGGATGTATAAGTCCCAATGGACTTCACATTCTGAATCCAAAATACAAATCGCAACATACATTGTGCATAATTAAGCATGATTGCGTATATTGGTTATTTTAATATCATCATGATACAGAAATAATTATGCAATCATTTGAGATACAATTTCCATCATGTGGATTCGAGATGGAGGATTTGGGTAAGACCAAATATTGCCTAAGCTTATAACTTGAGCACCGTCCTTCAGGGATTTTAGTGCATCAATCAGCCTATATCCACAAAATATTGAAGAAATTCAATATAGATAAATCATATCATAACAAAACCTTGATGGTTGTTCGTTTTTTAGAAATAGAGAAAGATCTATTTAGACGACGAGATATTGAAGAAAAGATATTAGGACCAATGTTCCATATCTTAGTGTCATTGGAACACTTATGTATCTTACAAATTGTACCAGGCCTGATATCGTATTTGCAGTGAGCATACTAGTTAGACATAGTGCAAATCTAACTCACCGTCATTAGACGGGAGCGAAATATATCCTCAGATATCTTAGTGACACAAAGGATCTTGGTTTATTCTTTAAGAGAAATCATGATCCTAATATGATTGGATACACGGATGCTGGTTACTTATCTGGTCCCCATCCTAAACTGGATTTGTATTCTTATATGGAGGTACAACTATTTCATGAAGTCTTCTAAACAGACTCTGACGACGACCTCTACTAATCATTCTGAAATTATTGCTCTATATGAGGCATCACGAGAATGTGTATGGCTTCGCAGAATGATTAACCACATACAACAGTCATGTGTAATTGTTTCAATTGAATCACCTACAATTATCTATAAAGATAATTTCGCTTATGTTACATAGATGCAAACAGGTTACATAAAGAGTAATGTCGCTAAGGACATTGCCCCTAAGCTGGTTTATTCCCCATAAGTTACAAGAAAGCGGGGAAATAAACATCTTGCAAATCCAGTTATGTGATAATCTTGCTGACCTATTTACCAAGTCCTTACCAACTTCCGTGTTTCAAAAATTGGTACACGAAATTGGTATGCGGCGACTTCGAGATTTGCTAGAATCAGGGGGAGACATCTCCTAAATGTTGACCTATTGAAAGGTCCTAATGGCTAGAGGGGGGATGAATAGCCTAATAAAATTTCTTCAACGACACTTAACAAAAGGATTAGACAATTATGAGGCGAAGCGAGTTTTGCGCTAGCCTATCAAAATGCAAGCCACCTACCATAATTCTAGTTTAGATGGAGTATATCCACACAATAGCTATATCACTACACTAAGTTAGTGTGTTCTCAAAGGCTAACTAAAGAGCCACACTAACCAAACTAACAAGCTCTCACAACTAGTTACACTAAAGAGCTTGACAACTAGTTTGCGGTAATGTAAAGAGTAGACAAGAAGGTTATACCGCCGTGTAGATGTATGAACCAATCAATCACAAGTGTGGATAACAATGAAGACCAATCACCTCGGAATCAATGATGAACACAATGATTTTTTATCGAGGTTCACTTGCTTGCCGGCAAGCTAGTCCTCGTTGTGGCGATTCACTCACTTGGAGGTTCACGCGCTAATTGGCTTCACACGTCAAACCCTCAATAGGGTGCCGCACAACCAACACAAGATGAGGATCACACAAGCCACGAGCAATCCACTAGAGTACCTTTTGACGCTCCGCTGGGGAAAGGTCAAGAACCCCTCACAATCACCACGATCGGAGCCGGAGACAATCACCACCCTCCGCTCAACGATCCTCGCTGCTCCAAGCCGTCTAGGTGGCGGCAACCACCAAGAGTAACAAGCGAATCCCGCAGCGAAACACGAACACCAAGTGCCTCTAGATGCGAACACTCAAGCAATGCACTTGGATTCTCTCCCAATCTCACAAAGATATTTAATCTATGATGGAAATGAGTGGGAGGGCTTTGGCTAAGCTCACAAGGTTGCTATGTCAATGCAAATGGCCAAGAGAGAGAGCTTGAGCTGGCCATGGGGCTATAAATAGAGCCCCAGTGAAATAGAGCCGTTGTACCCCTTCACTAGGTTGAACACGGGCTGACCGGACGCACCGGTCATATTGACCGGACGCTGGACCTCAGCGTCCGGTCGTGCGATGAGCGCCACGAGTCATTGGCTTCAAACGCCGATCGCCCGATTTCAACGGCTACGTAGTTGACCGGACGCTCCGGTAAAACTGACCGGACGCTCCGGTAAAACTGACCGGACGCTGAAGCCCCAGCGTCCGGTCGTTTCCAATAAGCTCCCCGAGGCGTATTTCTTCGACCGGACGCGTCCGGTCCACCTTGATCGAACACAGATCAGCGTCCGATGTTATACCCTCGGCACTGCGCAGACCCGTCAGTTTGACCGGACACACGCAGCCAGGGTCCGGTGCTTTCAGACCCAGCGTCTGGTCAGAAGACCGACGCCAGTGTCTTCGTGATCAACTCGTTTTCACTTCTAACTTCTTCATCCTTGCTCCAATGTGCCAACCACAAGAATTTACATCCGGCGTAATAGAAAATAGGCATTCTATTTTCCCGAAAGCGTCGAATCCCGCCGACCCAAACCCATCTCAACCCTGCAAACACCACCTCCTTTGTAAATATGCCAACACCACCAAGTGTATCACCTTGTGCACAAGTGTTAGCATATTTTCACAAACATTTTCAAGAGGTTTAGCACTCCACTAGATCCTAAATACATATGCAATGAGTTAGAGCATCTAGTGGCACTTTGATAACCGCATTTCGATATGAGTTTCACCCCTCTTAATAGTACGGCTATCAATCCTAAATGTGATCACACTCTCTAAATGTCTTGATCACCAAAACAAAATAGCTCTTACAAATTATACATTTGTCTTGACCTTTTTGTTTTTCTCTTTCTTCTTTCCAAGTCGAAACACTTGATCATCACCATGCCATCATCTTTATCATGCTATGATCTTCATTTGCTTCACCACTTGGAGTGTGCTACCTATCTCATGATCACTTGATAAACTAGGTTAGCACTTAGGGTTTCATCAATTCACCAAAACCAAACTAGAGCTTTCACCTGTACCAGCATCATATTATACTCTTTTCTTTCACAAGTTTTACTTACAAGGTTTCTTGTTAAAGTTTTTAATGATGTAATATTAACATAAGCATGTGTCATATTTCATATTTTCTCCATCGGGGTTTTTTGTGGGAAAATATTAAAGACACATATTGCCCTCACAACTCATCCATGGTTTTTTTCTGAAAATGTGTTTCATGTGAGTTATCCAAGAGGCAATACCAATAATATGTCGTCATATTTTCTCCTAATTTCCCCACTGGGTTTTTACACGAGTTTTAGCGGCATATCACTTTATATTGCTCCTCATATTTTTTCTGAAAGGTTTTTGGGGGAGTTATCTTTATGTCGTATCTCCAATATTTTTCCCCACTGGGATTTTTAATGGGATACCAATGACATAGTGGTTTATTTAAATCATAGATAAATATAGGGCAAATTCTCTGTGTGTCATTAAAAAAAATCGTAATGTCTGTGTGTCGCTGAAAAAGTTCAGCGTTTTTCAGCGTCACTGCTCCAACTTTTTCGTGCCCTCTATGCCACTTCCGTCAGTTTGAGCGCTAACGCCGTCAAACTGCATGTGTGAAAATACGAAAATACCCTTAATTCTAAATATGTCATTAATTTTTTTGAGCATCTTAACGACTTCAAATGAAAAAACTCAAAACTAGAAAGTTGTAGATCTCGTCGAGATCTATAATTTTCATATAGAAATTATTTTTATTTAATTTCGAAAAAAAATAATATGATTTTTCTAAGATATATTAATCATATCAATTCATATTTTTTGCGAAATTAAATAAAAATATTTTATATACAAATTATAGATCTTTTGAGATCTAAATTTGAAGTTTGAGTTTTTTCATTGAAAAAAAAACGCTCAAAAAAATTAATGACATATTTACACTTAAGGGCATTTTCGTCTTTTCACACCTACAGTTTGACGGCGTTAGAGCCCAAACTGACGGAAGTGGCATAGAAGACACGAAAAAGTTGAAGCAGTGGCGCTGAAGACCGTTGAACTTTTTCATGGACACAAAGGACATTGCGATCTTTTTTAATGGCGCACAGAGAATTGTCTCATAAATATGCTATTTTCTCCTTATTTTCCAATAAGGTTTAACGGAGTTTTTATGGCATATTATAAATTCCTTAGATTTTTTCCATAGGGTTTTTTCGAGAATTTCAGCTTACAGCTGCATTGATCTCAAGGAAGATTTGATAAGGGAGAGTGTTGTAAAACGACACCTATACGTGAACGGACGTCTACAGATAAACAGACGCCTCTTCACAAATGATCTCATCCATAAGTACAGAATTAGACAGTTAATTTTAGTTTTAAAGGGTATATTTTTGAGAACAGTCGTGTCACCGTAACACCCCTCTAATTATATAAATATATTTAAACATCAATAAAAGCGATAGTTCTCTCAAATCTGGTTGATTTACGTTCACGCTTTAACAGTTCGAGCCCCAACCACGCGTGGCGTGGAACGAAGCCCACATCGGGGCGAGATACCCTGCCACCCCTGGTACGCTGCCGCCGCCACATCCACATCAAGCTTGTTACCCTGCCGTCCACTCCACTCTGGCGGCCCTTGTAGAGCTCCCGTGGGCCTCTCCCTCCTCCCCATCTCATCTGTTCTGTAGAGTTGTTGCTTCAGTTCTTGTTTCAGTAGGGTTTTGATTTCACCTTTCTTTTCTCAGATTTGGTTGATTCAGATCCGGTGAATCTTGGTGGCCACTTCTCTGTTGCAGCTAGGCGCTAGACCATTGGTAAATTCTTGGAACTCCTCTTATTTCTTGGGGGTAAACTGTCCTTCGAAGTTGATACAAGTATCCTGTATAGTTCGGTGGTCCAAGTGTTTGGTTGTCTGGCAGTCCTCTTTTTCAAGAATAGCTGTGAAAATGTTATTCAGTGATCATCATAGTATGCCTGTTGCAAAAAAAGGGGCAGTACCATTGATGCACAAGGTATTGAAACTGCTGCATCTTTTTTCTATGATGGCAACCAGCAAAAACACAACCTCAGAAATCGTGCAGTGGTGATATTTGAGATGCTTATCCATCCTCTCTTTTTTTCCCTATACAAGATTTCTATGTTTTCATTTGTGAATTTGTAGTGATGATATGTTTCAGCTTACAATGTCATCAGTTTTGCTCCTGTGAATTTATGACAGAAATAACATCTTTATTTCGCAGCGGCTCGGGAATTTTTTAGCTGGCACTGCACATCCTTCATAATCAGGTTTCAATATTGTTTACTAGATCCCTCTGTAAAGATGAAGTCAATGGCTGTGTTTTTTTTGCCGCACAACCTTCATAATCAGCATTCGTATCTTTCATGCCAGTCATATTTTGTAGGTAAAAGCTAAAGAAATATATCTCCATGAGTCCATGGTTGTGTGTTTAATGTGGTGAATGCACTAAAATTATTTCCGTAGGACCATGTTCCATCCTGCATTTATCACAGCTGGATCAAAAATGAAGGAATAATTATTTGTATAAACTCATAACAATATTATTAATTTATGTCAGTGAAAGAAATAAGCAGAGCATGGAGTGCAGGACACACCGAATATGTAGGAATGAAATGAAATTGTACTACGTGCTATTTTCGCCTGCCGTGCAGACCATACACGATCATACACGTAGTTTCCTTATTGACGAAACAAAACAGCTGTAGCCTGAAGCAGAATGTACAACCAAGCTTTCTAATGACACCTACGAGTCCCTGAATTTTCAGAGATCACCAAATTAATTAAACGCCCTAATACTGCCGACTGCCGTGCCAATTCCTTGCCCATAACATAATGTCGCCAGCAGCTCACTGCACAGAGACGACACGGCAATGGGCAATGGCCGGCGTGTTCGCCTTGTTTTGTCTTGTCTTGTGCAAGGCTCGCTAGACGACGCGGGTCGCACTGCCGATTTTCGCCGTGCAACGCCAACGCGGGACGACGACGATGCGGCGGGCGTGCCGCCAGCGCCGTCTCACTTGGAGCACCTGCGCAGCATCTGGCGCATGCCGTCGGCGACCCGGAACGCGGGGCTCCGCCTGCACTTGCCGCAGAAGGCCATGTGGTCCCGGAGCGCCTCCTCCAGCCCCGCCGCCGCGGCGCCTGCGCCTCTCGCCGTGCCCCTGGCCGCCTCGTCCCGCACCGCCTCCGAGCAGAGGCCGCAGAGCCACCGCCCGCCGAAGGCCGCGCGCACGCCCAGGATGTAGTCCCGGGTGCAGTCCTCTACCAGGCCGCAGCACTCGCACTTGGCGCACTCTACCACCACCTCCATGCTGACTGGCGGCTGGCGGCTGGCGGGGGAGGTGCAGGTGCAGTGCCGCTGAGGTGGAGCTAGCTGTTGGTCAGTGTGTGCGGTGCGAGGAGGAGAGGACTACGGGGTGCTGTATTTAAGGCGGCTAAGGACGCTCTAGCTCTGGGGAAGAAGATGACACTACACTACACTACACTACTGCTACTGCCACTGCATGCAGATTGCAGATGCTGGCTGCTGTAACTGTAATAAGACAGTGAGGAGCCAGGTGGTGGTGTTCGTCTGCAACCTTGCGTTGATTATTCCACAGGGGCTTAATTTTACCGTGACGCGTCAGACAAAATGCTTGCCATCTCTCCTGTTTCAGATGATGCGAGCTCAGTGAAGGTGCCATCATTATGCATGCTCTGGTCTCTCTGGATCACATACACCTAGTCTTGGCTTGCCTTGCCTTCGTTTGGCATCTGAAAAAAAATGTCGCTGCATGTTTAGGCCATTTACTGATATCCTTGGTCCTTGCAGGAGTACAGGACTTTCAGTCTGATGCACAATGCACTCTATGAGCTTGACAGGTAGCAATGTTGCTTCTTCTGAATGATTCAGGTTCAGGAGGACCTGGCAGATAAAGAAGAGTGCGAAATATGCATGCTAGGATCACCAAGGATCTTATATTCTTATCTCGGCGATTATTTTTCTCTGCGATCTCCATAAACTTTTAGCCAAAATCTTATACATACACCAGTTTAGTTACTGTCGACCAAGGACCACCACCCGGCAGAATCTTTTCGTCGCTAACTTGTGCTAGGTTTCAGTCACTGTTCATGATACGACACACCTGGCTTTGTCGGATCGGTTGTTACGTGGTCGACTCATGATACCAATGACGGCACCTAAAACTTGTACAAGATATGGCAGATAAAGAAGAGTGCGAAATATGCATGCTAGGATCACCAAGGATCTTATATTCTTATCTCGGCGATTATTTTTCTCTGCGATCTCCATAAACTTTTAGCCAAAATCTTATACATACACCAGTTTAGTTACTGTCGACCTAGGACCACCACCCGGCATAATCTTTTCGTCGCTAACTTGTGCTAGGTTTCAGTCACTGTTCATGATACGACACACCTGGCTTTGTTGGATCGGTTGTTACGTGGTCGACTCATGATACCAATGACGGCACCTAAAACTTGTACAAGATATGGCAGATAAAGAAGAGTGCGAAATATGCATGCTAGGATCACCAAGGATCTTACATTCTTATCTCGGCGATTATTTTTCTCTGCGATCTCCATAAACTTTTAGCCAAAATCTTATACATACACCAGTTTAGTTACTGTCGACCTAGGACCACCACCCGGCAGAATCTTTTCGTCGCTAACTTGTGCTAGGTTTCAGTCACTGTTCATGATACGACACACCTGGCTTTGTCGGATCGGTTGTTACGTGGTCGACTCATGATACCAATGACGGCACCCCGGCCGTGATTTGATTTTAGTTTGTCATCAACACAAAAGGCAGTTTCTCAGTGAACTGATGCCACATACACCTGTTCTTGGACAGCTTCAGTTCGTCTTGGACCTGCAGCAGCAGCAGCAACACACAGAGAAGCCAGGCCAGCTCAACCCCAAGTGCCTCAATTGCATGCTCTTGCTCGCCGTTGGTGTAGGAGTAGGACCCTACCGTCCGTGCTAAGCCTAAGCAAGTGCTTGGACCGTGTGACCTAACCCATACACATCACACATATATGTATATGCCATTTGGTCTAGTAGTTTCAAGTGTATATATATGACAAGATGCAAGTCTGTACTGGGCTACTCATTCATGAGCTGCAATGGTTGGTGGTACATTTGGACAGCTGGGGTATTTGGCCCATGAACGGGGGAAATGGGAGCACCAGCTGTCGTATGTGTACAACCATGGCTTCTTGTCCTGGGATCAAGAAGCAGTTGTACCACGAACAAGTACAATGAAACGGCACGGACCGATGCAAACCTAGTGACTCACTGACTCCTCTTCTCTGCATACAGTTCTCCCCTTGTCTCTTCCTCGATCGTGTGGTGGTGGTAGCCCAACACAATGCATTAGGCTTATGCCCAACAATTTTTCAAACAAAGTTTATCATGTCCTAACAAGTAGAAATTCAGGGCATTCATTCAGCACACACCAATTCAGATCAGCGCTTCATGTTGCACATTCTTATCCAAATAGCGAAAAGTTGCAGAAATGGATGTGAGAAAGAAAGAACACAGGAGCTTCAAACTACCGGGTGCTGAAGCATGAAAGTTTGCAGCAGTTATTGCTGAAGACCCCATGTCTGAGCTCTGGAGGCCCATACGGCCATATACCACTAATAACGAGACAATGCTTGATAAGCTGACATAGTCTCTTGGCGTTATGAAACTGTCTGGAGACTAGGATCGGCAAGCAGGCTCAGCCTCAATTATGTTCTGTGCGAGTGTTTGTTGAACGTCCTCCATCAGAACCCAGCCCCAGTGACTAGAGGCCAAGTTTTAGCAGATATTGATTGCGCTCCGATCCTCCCACGTGGCCGCCACATGGACTTGTCCGGCTACCTCCCCGTGAATTACTTCAGTTAAACTCTATTTTGTTTGTAACCAATCATTGGAACCTACGAGTGAAATTGATGGTTCAAAACTCGACACCAACTTGTCATATACATATATCCTCTTGTCGCGATGAGATACGTGCCCAGCGAGAAAGAAAAAGTAACAATTTCCTCTGAGTGCACCTAATTAGGACAAGATAGATAGGACTTCTTGTGTGAAGAGGACACCGGGCCAAGATGATGAGTAGGCTGAGAAAGTTGTGGGAAGGCCAAGAGGATTTTTTTTTTTTTGAGCAATGGGCAGGCTGAGAAAATTCTGGGCCCAACGAAACATGGATTGGGCCTTGGTCGTCGCAGACGCATCGTGCCCCGCGGCATCGCTGTCACGTGGGCCCCGTTTGGATACGATCTAAAATCGAGCTCCCGTTAAAAGTCGCAGTGGTTGAGTCACGAGACGATAATCAGCTCTGACGCGATTCTTCGTGATTCTCGCGGCCAGCCACCAATAATAGGGCCAGCCACCGATAATCGGCTTATAATCGTATCCAAACAGGCCCAAGATATACAAATGAACCGAAGGAAGTTATAAGGAATTTTTTTGGTAATATAAGGTATTTTTTTAGTAATATAAGGTAATGCCAGATATGCCGATTCAGAATTCCCCTTCAAGCATTTATAGAAGCATTTATAAATATAGGCTGCATCTTATGGAGTTTGTTCCATCACATCTTTTTTTTTCACACGAGAATATCCCATTTCCATTATAGCATCTCTACTATAAGGACCAATCAAAATTATACTAGGTCTCAAAAAAAAAAGTCCCCCGCTGAGAGGCTACAACCATTGTGCACCAACGAAATTGTACCCAGGATTACTGTATCATTAAAATAAATCTATGGCTCCTAATCCTTTCTCACAGGCTTCAACTTGATCCGATGGCCAACGTTATTTGGATCTCCCCCGCCTAGGCTTCAACGCACGCCTCACACATCCCACAGGCTACGGTAAAATTGGAACCAATGGAAGTTAATCAAGGCAAATATGAAAGTCAATCAAGGCAAATAGGAAGGAGGGATCCGTGACTCCGATCAAGGCAATTTCCAGAATTGTCATTATAATGAAAAAACCCACGCCGAGCCTGGCCCCATCTGACGCGCCCCTTCCAAAACTCTTCGTGCCATTCTGGTATTACGTCAATAAGGAATGACGATAGACCTGCCAACATACCCACTCGCATGTTTCCATCAAGAACGCGTGGGACCTGGTTTGGGAACCCCACACGTCAGTAGGAGCAGTGGAGCGTCTGCAGCGTGACTAAACCTGGAAAGGTCTACCCCTTTCTTCTCATAAAATACCAACGACGACACCCTAGATAAGGAAGCAAAACGGGTCACTTACAGTCCGGGCCCACAGAGAGGAGATCGATGAAGAGGTTTAGTACATTTGGTATCAAAGAGAAGAGTTAGACCACTATGTTACAAAGAGAGGAGTTAGACCACTGTGTTATAAAAGAAACACACTACACGCCCCGACCGAAGTTTTACAAAATAAATGAACCGACTTGACACGTGATTATGAAAATAAAATGCCATTATGAAATAGAATACACAAGCCAGAGACAATTAGTTTTGTTCTAATTTTTAGATATATAGCTTTTGTTATGCACCTAAATATACATTATGTCTATATACATAGTAAAAACTACTTTGTCCATTCCAAATTATAAGTCGCTTTGACTTTTTTTGTTCATCCATTTTGCTATGTATCTAGACTAGATACATAGCAAAATGGATGAACAAAAAAAGTCAAAGCGACTTATAATTTGGAATGGAGGAAGTATGTATCTAAAAAAGCTGGAACGATTTATAATTTAAAATAGATGGAGTACTTAAAACTTACTTGATAAATCAGTTGATTATGCCCAGAAGAAATGCTTTTTTTCTTTTGTCCAATAATTTTCATTAGTTAGCTTTCTAAGACCCGAAAATTATCTGAAGAAAGAAAAAACGGATGGGAGAGAGGGAGAAACGGAGGAACAACCAGATAAATATCCATCGCGGTTGCGCACATATATTTACGACTATATCTACTATTTAATTTTAAAAAAGATCAAATATAATTTTTTCTTTCATTTATCAAAAGTGAATTATAGAATTACTTTAAGAAACTATATCTACTTTAAGAAACTTGGTACGGCATCTTTGATTATTTGGGATGAAGTTTGCATGAAGTGGCAATGAAGATCTCCAAGACATGTTTAAGGACTTAGGCATATTGTAAATTATATAGTTAATGCGAGAAATAACTTTATTATGCCTCGTTACGTGTAAGTGTTTCCCAGATTATATATATATGGTCATATACAATTGTGTGAAAGTTAAACTCTGGAAAAAAAAATCGTTGTTTGATTGTTTTCATATACATCCCTAAATGAAGCCGTAGCGTTAGCACGGGTACTATATAGTAACAGAAATACATGAGTTTGATAGAAGCCAGGAAAATAGCAGAACTAGAAAAGGAAGCAACAAACTAAACCTGAACCTGCAAAGGCTAAAGCTCTGACTCATAACTTAGCTAAACGACCCAACTCAAACTGAAACGAGAACATGAATTATAACTAAAAAAATGGGTCTCTGGATGAAGGATGGACAACTTCTCTCGGCCAAGTAAAGTCGGCAACAAGTTACACGAGTTGTTGACTCCAGTTGAGTGCCTTCTTCTAAACTTCCTGACGAAACAGAACAATGAAGATTTTAAGCCTGACCACCCTACTCCAGCATGGCAGCCACACCGACACCAAACAGGCTACTGCAGTGCATTAAAACCATGAGCACACGCGTTCAATGACACCCGCAAATCAACCACACCATATTGCACGTCTCATGTTGCCAGCATCAGGCACACGATGGCCTAAACACATAGACGCAGTTCACTCGCTACAACAATTGTCCAGCAGTGAGCTGAATGAAGGCTTGATGAAAAGAAGGGATACCGAGGGTGCTGGCTTCACAAGGTCACCAGCCTCAATTATTCTGCCAATGGCCCCCTACCAAGGGCGATTGCAGGTCTGATCAGTCGCCCCAGCCTGTTGCTGGGATGCTTGAAACGTCGCACCAACCAGGAGGGAAGGTGTACTTCTCCATGTATGCACCCTGGAGCTGATTGTCATTGGTCGATAACTGGTCGGCCTGCACATCTCCCTGTGCAGCCCCTTCCTCGACATCCTGCTTCGGCATCTCCTCAAGATCTGCTTGGGGGTTGCTGAATGGCTGGTTATCATCTTCAGGCAACTCCTCAGACCATAACTCTTGATTCTCAGAAGCAGGTTGAGCACCAGTGTCATGCCTCAAACCGAAGTCAGACGGTTCTTGGTTGTAGTTGCAGTAGGCAGCTTCTTGGTTGTAGTTGCAGTAGGCAGCTTCTTGGTTGTAGTCCTGCCCAGAAGGTCCACCTTGGTCTTCATCATACTTGGAGAAGAATCTGGTATCGTCTGAATAAGAATGAGATTCTGGTGGTGGAAGGGGGCATCCTTGATAAGAGTCATTGTCAGCGCAGTATCGCAGAAGCCTGTCCCAGTGACGGTCCTGAAGTTACAGTAGTTAGTTTGACAATGAATACATAACAGTGCATGATATTGACTAGAGCCTAGAGGAGATATAATGAATGAAAGAGAGACTACCTTGGTGATAATGTAAGGGTTTCCGATGATGATGAGCAATGACTTTGCGCGAGTGATAGCAACATTGAACCTTTTGTGGTTGCTCAAGAATCCCAGGTTAAAAAATTTGTCAAACTCGTTATGCTTTACAGTCGACCTGACTGTAGAGATGATTATCACTTCCCTCTCTTGGCCCTGGAATTGTTCGACGCTTCCGACTTTCAAGTCGGGTATTTCTAATGCCTCTAGGGCTTTCTTTATCTTGGCAACTTGCTGACGATATGGAGTGATTACTCCTATATCAGATTCATGAACATCCCCACCCCTTGTCAGGTTCCTGATGATAGATACTACTTTACTAACTTCAATCCTGTTGAACCATGATGGATTGGTGCCTTCCCTCTCATCGCATCCTTGAATTCCGACAAAAAGAACAGGGAAGGACTTGTTAGGAAGGCCAATGCAATCATAAGCAGATGGTTCTCCTTCTTTACAGGCAATCAATTCACCCTCATAGAAAAGCTCTGATGGTAGCTCTAGGATTGCAGGATGGCACCGATAATTCCTCAACAGCTTTGTCACATAATTAGGATTCCCTGTTTGGTACTGCTCGAAGTCAGTAAGCAGCCTTTCCAGATATGATCTCCCCAGACCATCCTTCTCCGCTTGCTTACAATAAACCACTGGCCCTAATTGCTTTGGATCTCCAGCTAACACAACCACAGTGTCTCTTCCACACAGCCCTGACAAAGGAACCATTGCCTCTGGTTCAGAGGCTTGACCAGCCTCATCCAAGAAAATGTGTGTGAAATGCCCTTGGCGAATGCCCTCAGCCTGCAGCAGATATGAACTCGTATAGGTCGATATAACTATCCTGTACTGCACCAATGCTTTTAACGGAGGGCACTTGAACACCCGATCTTGAAAGAAGCAAAACTTGATAAAATCAGTATTGACATCCTCGTATTGACGGCTCTGAGCATTTAGCCTAAAGATATCACTTGGACGGATCAGATAGCTAGCTTGAAGGAGCTTTTCCAGTACATGATCAGCTGCAGTATTGGAAGCAGCACAAATGAGAATATTTGCCCTCTTCTTGCCCGTATAAAGCTGCAAAATGGCCTCTACAATGGTCATGGTCTTGCCAGTTCCTGGAGGTCCATATACCACATATGGTGGAACTCCTCTGCAGGCAAGTATCATTGCAACAGCATCAGCTTGCTCAGTATTTATATGTGGATTCAGAGGCTTAAATGGCCACCTTTTCAAAACTCTATAAGGTGATTGGCGGGGAAACAAAATGCCAGGTCCCAAATGTTTTGCATCATCAATCGATTTGTAAAGCCTTCTCATGCTCACTCTGTTATATGTGAAGCTGACGTGGTACTGGTTTCTGTGACGGTGATTCATGTGGAACTGATGGTCAAATTGTAAAAATATCTCATCAGCTTCAACCTTATGAATGAAACCCTGGAGACAAACCGACATATCATTATTCACTGAGAGCATATGAACCTATATTCAACCTTTAAGAATGCGCCAAAAAATATACAATTGTCAAGGGAAGGGAACTAACTTGGTAAGGCCGAGCATCATTCCCAGCATATCTAGCAACTATGAAGTCTCCTTGGACTAGTGATGGCCTTTTTTCTGCCAAACCAGGGACCTCAAGAGACAAAAAGTTCATACCCCTCCGTCTCATTAAGATACCCTCCATGTCATATGTTCTCATCTCCTCCTGCAAAAAGGCAAGTTAGCAAACCAGGACAGAGCTTAAAATTTAAGGAGACAGGTGTTGAAAATACCTCCATATTGAGTTCTTCCATGACTATAAGAGCGCTAAAAAATTCTGCATAGTTCATCATGCTCAACTCATCATATAGGACATCAGGTTTCTGTTTACTTTCAATAAGCTCGCGGATGTGTGCAGGTATTGCATACTGACGAAGCTTATGTTTGAATCCTTGAGTGTGCTGCTGAGTTGGACGGCAACCTGGCACATATGGTGAAGGCTCAAATTTCTTAACTTGACCACGTCTCCTGGAATAAGGCTTATCAGAAAATAAGGCCTTGGAGACATTGTCATCTGCCAAAAGAAAAGCCACACGCTCAATCTTCTCATCACCGATATCAACATGCACGATTGATGTATGCAAACCAATATCTTTTGGCGTACAAGACAGCCAAACTGTAAGGGTTTGTCCAGGCAGAAGTGTACGGTCTTCCACGGATGTCAAAGCAAGAAAAGCCTGCTTTTCCTCCTCATTAGCATCATTTGACGGGGGTCTCATCATTGATAACACATAGCTGTCTTCTGGGTTCGAAGAGAAAATTCTTACACTCCACAAATTTACAGATTCAGGAGAGGTATTCTCAATCTGAATGGTATCAGCCGATGTTTCTCCAACAAGTACAGATTTTGGTTTTCCATCCTTGAAAGGGAAAGGAGCTGAGACAAGCACAGGGGCATCTTCAGATGAATAATCCTGAAAAGTGTCATCATTCTGGAAGTCCATGAATTCTACTTCAGGCTTCTCGCCAGCAACTGAAAATTCATCGTCTGAATAATTCCTACGATGAGTCCCCATCTTGAATTCTGAGAAGAAAAAAATGTAGTAACAGTTTTTTTTAAAAAAAAAAAGAAAGAAAGAAAGTTCCGTTAACCAAAAGTTAGCATTTAAAGTTAAGTCCAAAACAAGAAAAAAAACATTCTAGACATGGTATTATGACCATCTACAACTAGGACAACAAGCATACAAACAAATATTACAACCAGACACCAGATACACTATAACGGTATAACCAACTACGTGAGATAGGCATGATATACTTTACCAAGCCACTGCGGTTCCCAGAATTATGCATCTTATAAGAGTTGTTGTTTTGTTGAGCTCATTTCAAGTTCTAGCATCTCTAGATAAAGATTTCCCCTTCACACCAAACTTTGCCACTGCATTACTCCACTTCCCTTCTTTGCAAAGGATTTAAATGATAAAGCAGTATAAAATTAGGCATCTCAAAGCTGAAGTAATCACTCTACATATCCTAGAAGTCCAGATGAATCAGGGGCAGACCCAGTGAAAGACATGGGTGTCCACACGCATACCCAGTAATTTTTGCAAAAAAAAAAAAAAAAAAAAAAAAAAACATACACTTGTAATTAGATCAGATCCGAATACACATACCCAAATAGTTCAGGTTACGGTTCGGGTGCCTGGTTTCACACAGCAGGAAGGAAGGGAGGAGGAGGGGCGCGCATACCTAGGCGCTCTTCGGCCGCCGGCGAAGGGGCGGGGAAGACCTGGCGAAGGGACCGACGAAGCTACACCTGGGCACCTGGCGTAGGGAGGCGGCGGGGGTGAACGGGAGAAGAAAAGGGCAGGGGCTAACTGCAATGCCGCACTGATCGAGAGAAAAGAGAAATTACCGGTCTCCACAGCGAAGCAAGAGCGGGGCAGGGCGCCGTCGAGGCGGGCGATAAAAGGGGAGGGGAGGAAGCAGAATCCGCGGGTCGGCGTCGGGAGGGAGGAGAATGGTGCAGGGGTTTAAGGGGAGGAGTACTGTAGTGGGTGATGACTCTGACGGCGGTAGACGAAGCGAATCAAGGATCATGAAACCGCCATTGATGTGTTCTTCCGTCGAAGCTGCAACTGCAACTCTGTCCGCCTTAAAGAAAGGAAATTCGGCGGTGTCAGGGGAAAAGAAAAGGGAAAGGACGGATGGGCTAGGCTTGAGCTGAGCTCAAGGAAACACACGGTATAGTGCCGGATAAAAGTTCTGCCCATTTTTTATTTAGCTGTGGTCTAGGTTTGCAGTGTTGATGAGAGCCCTAGAAAATACTACAGTACATATATATATATATATATATATATATATATATATATATATATATATATATATATATATATATATATATATATATATATATATATATATATATGCTCTACGTATTTAGCGTCTGTTTGGTTCGCTGCTCACTGTTCACAGCTCTCGCGCCACACCTTTAGCATGCCTGATGCACCGCGGCACGTCTACCATTCGTGGCGGCGTAAAAACATGGTGAAGTTTTGCTAAATGTGTAGATACATATTAAGCCCTTAATAGAGGTGGTGTATCCAACCAATAGGCAGAGCAGCCGAGGAAGGAGGTCAACGGTAAGGACGCAACTATAAGCCCTTGTTTAGTTTGGAGTTAGGAATTAGTATTCGGTACTGTAGCACTTTCGTTTGTATTTGATAATTATTGTTCAATCATGGCCTAATTAGGCTCAAAAGATTCGTCTCGTAATTTACAATCAAACTGTGTATCTACATTTAATACTCCATGTATGTGTCCAAAAAATTGATGTGATGAAGAGAGAGTAAAAAAACTTGCAATCTAAACAAGGCCTAACAGTAAAGACCAGAGCATATGTGTAGCTAGAAAAAAGATAGCAATATGAGATTGGTGAACGTAGAAATCAATGGAAGTCTCAAATTTGAAAGGAACGGTTACAAAAGATAGATGACACTTTGTAGAAATGAGTTTTGGTTCTAGCATGGCATGGATCACTAAAAATGCTTGAAAATTAATGAATAGTTCATCACACACAACCCAAAAAATAAACTCCAGAGATAGCCAATGACGACAGTCCAATGGTAGGTAGAACAATAGATGCATTGTATTGTATGAAACAATATATGCTACAACTACGATGGTTATAATCTCTGAAGTATTATAACGATATGACATACCTTTTTCCATTCATTCCTTACTACGGTGCCATTATTGTAGTTTTTAAGGTAGTCAATGACAATAGTCCAATGGCAGGTAGGATAATATATGTACAATTTGAGGAAAAAAATGCTATAACTGCGATGATTCTTACCTATGAAGTATTATAAAGACACGAGCTCCTTTTTTCCATTCATTGCTTACTACATGATGTCATTCTTGTAGCTTTTATTTATTATTACACGCCTCCAAATTAACATTTGCATATATAGTTGCGAGAGATTCTTCTAATGAACATGTGAGGTTCAGGCCATCTTTCTACCTCCGCCCCCTATTTTCCCTTGATTTTTGTGGTTGCGCCTCCTAGTCTCTACCTTTTCGCATAAATTCAGTTGTTGGCTCCCGTACCTCCTAGTGGTGGAACTACAATGACAACCTAGGGTAGTTCTAGCCAATTTCAACCATATGTAATTCAACGTAATTTGTATTTAGGATCTGGTATGCATGTACAATATTTGAAAAACCGGTATAATCCATGTTCACAACCCAATTTTAATCAAAAGCATGATCCACATGTATTTAAAAGATCTCATAGTTTCATAAATTTAAAATAAGTTCAAAACTACATAAATTATATCTAAAGATTTTTTTGGGAACCAAATTGCTAACCTATTCACTATTTCCCACTTCAAAGGCAACAAAATTTGCTCTATATGCAAAAGGAATCTCAAACACTAGTAAGGAATTGAGCCGATATGTTTGCGACAATTCTCACCACCAAATGAAGTTGGTTTGCCTAATTGCTCTTTATGCGGCGACCAAAGCCCGGAGACGGTGAATAATACTTCGACACCTTGGTAGCCCTATCGAAGCTCGTCCACCTGCTGCCTGTTAGTTCTCTTGCTCACTACTCAACTTCCCTATTGGCTGCCGGTCATCGAAATTGAAGTAGAGGGTTGGGGCACGGCACGGCAATAGGAAATTAGGTGCTAGATCAGAGAAGAGAGGAATGGTGGCGCACTAGCACACAACACGGATGGGCAAAGGATAGGGTAGCTGCGGCGTACAACAATTATGGGCCGCTAGGCAAGATTGCACAAATTGTTGGAGATGGGCCTCTTTTTCTTGATTTGGGCCAAATAAAAAAAAACCCAGTAAACAAACAATGAGTCGAGTCTAGAGTAGTCTTGGGCCACAAGTACCCATTGAATCCTTCTCTGATTCTATCCCTCTAAATTCATGTGTTTCCTTTTTCTACATGTGAGAGGTTGCAATCTCCCACCCCACCATCACCACCGCCGCTACCGCTACCACAGATACATACTCTCCCCTAATATGCATCTATGTATCAACTTTTCACATGCACATCTTTGAAAGCGTTGCAAGTGTTCTCTCCAATAACATGAATCATTGCCATCAGTATCAACTTATGTAGAAACAATTTTTTTAGAAAATGAAAAACGTGTGGCCTCTGTCGTGGGCTTGGCATCTCTCTGCTGGACATCTCTCTGCTGGAATGGCATCTTGGACCTTTTTTGCTTCTTTCTTTTTAATAACTTTGCCGGTTGTTCGGCTGATGGTTTCTGCGGCTGATAAGCCGGCTAATGTTGATTTGTTGTAAGAAAAAATACTGTACCATGACTGATAAGTTCAAGCAAACAGGGTTGCAAGCCTTAATAATTTATTTTGTTTATTCAGGTGTCGCGGATGCTGGTGGCTGCACTTCTTATGGATGAGGTATGATAATAAACTAAAATATATGGTGGCCATATTCCTGCAAAAAAAATTTGCCTGATGTAGTTATCATACACCGGATACTTTTGAAATATTGGTTATTTCAGCTATGTTTCACCTTTATGCACAACTTCTATTTGCGTTACTAACTATAAAATGTATACTTTATTGATCAGGAAAAGAAGCATTTTGTAGGTGCCAGATTGGCATCTTGTCAGGATATTTTGTGCCAACAATTGATAATTGACCCATCTTATAAGATTCCTACCTTGGATGTCCCCATTTGATGGTTAAGATTCTCACTTGCCAAGAAAAGTTGCGAGGGGAGTATGCATTTGTGGTCTTGCTTTCAAGCCAAACCCAAAGACCAATTTGCAGGAGAAGCGGATAACAGATAGTAGATTTCTGCTCTCACCACCTAGAGACCCTACACATGTTTTCCTAGCCTTGTAGAACAGGTAATTTGTCTTATGCGACACTCTAGGATGTATGAGCTATGAAGGCTGGATTTTTTTAACAGAGGTGAGACCTTCGTTAGTGCCACACTAATTACGAGAAAAAGTAGAGAACAGAGGACATGAACACACACCTGAACTCGCGGTCAAATGCCGAGGTGAGACCTTCGTTAGTGCCACACCAATTACGAGAAAAAGTAGAGAACCAAGGACATGAACACACACCTGAACTCGTGGTCAAATGCCAACTGGGGTGGTCAATCTCCTCCTATGGGCGGGCTGTCATATTGCTTTGAAGATGCTCCACTCTGGCTACCCGATTGATATATTGGTATTTCTTCTCATTATTACATGTACTCTCTTAATGCCAAATTTTTCCGTGAAGATAGCAACGTAGTGCTTGTTTTTTGGCTAATGCCAAAAAAGTTTCGTGCGATGTCTTGTCATATTAGCAAAACATTGAACTTTCATTGCTCGGTGCAGTGCTATGAAAACAGCTTTGACAAAGCACAATTAGCCAAGTACTTCAAATTTGGTAGGATTAACACAAGCACTGTTAGCACAAGCAATATATTATGAAAAAAAAATAACGTCGTTAGGTTGTTTTCATTAGCATCCTTGAAATGAAGCCACATTCTGAATGAAGCCGTGGCGTTAGCACGGGAATTATACTAGAAACACGAGTCATTTTTATAGTATCCACTTTCCACGTGCACATCTTTGAAAGCGTTTCAAGCGTTTTTCCAAGAACATGAATCATTGCCATTAGTATCAACTTATGTAGAAACAATGTTTTTAGAAAATGGAAAACTTGTGGTCTGTGTCGTCGCACACAACCAATATAGAAACATATGACGACAAAAAGAACTATGGTTTTGAAACCCTAAAAGTTCCATTAGCAATACAGCGGTGGAAGCGTAGCACACACGCGAGAAAAAAGAAAATGAGTAACAGAAACTCAAAGACCATAGTTTTTGGCGTTCGAAAAAATCAGTAAAAAAAGAAACGAGCCGGCTAGGTCACGATAATGTATATATAGCTTGGCTTGTTAAAGAAAACAAAACCAAAACGAGTTGAGCTGAGCCAAATGAAACCAAGCCGAGCCAAGACTTTTCAAGCCGGGAGTTTTTTTTTTTGTCGAGTCCACGCACCAACCTCTCGCGTGGTAACTTTCTGTTGCGGTTTATTTGGTCACAACTTACACGGTGTCCGTCACGCACGCCGGCACGCGGAGCGGTTGGGGGCAGGCGCGTGGGGCCCACACTGCAGCAGCCCGCCCGAGCATCCCTAGCGTGGGCGAGGCCGCGCGCGTAAGCCAGCGGCCCAGTGGACAAAGCCGCCGGCTCTTCTAGAGTGGCCGCAGCCCAGCCCATCCTATCCCGCTGGACCAGTAGGCTTTTGGCCGGTGGATGCAGAAAAAGGCCAAGACCGCCTGGGTTCCTTGGACGACGCACGGCACCGACACGGCAATGGTTTTCCTAAAAAAAAAAGGCATGGCAACGACAATGGCATGGCAGCAGCGAATAAAGAACGCCTGGACGTGCCGCCACGACCGGGCCCTGAAACGAGAATGCGTTGCGATGCGAGAAAAAGTGGCCCGGGAATAACTTGCATTCCCACCTAGGACCCGTTCGTTTAGCGGGGAATGGAGGCCTGTAACTGTTCCGGATGGAATGATAAGTTTATTTATAGTAGTAATGATCAGCTGGATTATTTCCGGCCCTCAATCCGCGCCAAACGAACGAGAAAAAATTTAACTTGCATGCAGTAGTGGAAAATACCTGTTGTTTCGAGGGGTATATATCTCTATCTCCTCGATTGGGTCGTTATGCTAAGATTGTCGAATAAGAATAATAAGATGAGTACTTTCCATTTTTTATATATCTAGATTTTTTTATGAGATCAAAACTACAGGTTGAACTATGTAAAAAAAAAAACTACAGGAGCTTTTTCTCCGGTCATTGGTGGCTGTACCCTAAATTCAGAAATAAGGTCGGTGGATGCAATTGTCGTGGATGCATGCTGCTCCATCGCTTCACGCACGCCCACGCAAACTACTGCATGCAAGTTATTCCTCGAATCCAATAGAAGTATTAGTCCACGCACGCACAGAGGCCAAAGACGATCACGACACCCTGCCACGTTCCCGTAACTCTAAATCATTGCTGATCTCCACTTCATTGGAATCTTCTTCGTTGTTGTTACCTCCCCACAATATCACCCCATGCGGGTTATGCTCCTAACCCAATGGGTAGCCCCTCTCTCCCTCAACACTTCGTCACTGCTAAAAAACATCAAAACGTGCAACTCTGCCTACACCCCTTCTAATTGGCAATGCTCCCGTCCACTTCCCAAAGAGTTGAGCAACCCTCTCGCCATCCACCTCCGGTCACCCTTTCTCAGCATGTTTCCACTACGGAAGCAAAATGATATAGCATTTATATATCTAACCTCAAGCTTCATCCAGTCTTTATACTACTTCACATTTTACCTCCACAAACGAATACAATGGGTCCTCTGATGGGCCCGCAGGAAATCCTTAAGGATTCCCCCTATATAAAGTGGGAATGCACTTAATTGCATATATACCATCTTTCGAAGAACTCGTGCAAAAGTACGCCTATATGCATGGATTGAAAACCACCTGCATGGGCACCTCTCATCATCTCTCGTTTGGGAGGTTTTATTCATGTACCTCCATTTGTAGCCACTAGACGATGATGCTGGCTATAGTCAGGGGGCCTTCTCATTTGTAGCCACTACACCTATAGACTATAAAATGAAGGGCCTTCTCATTTGTAGCCACTGCACCTATATATACACCTAAGACGGTAAAGTGCTATCATAGGGGGTGTTGGGGGTGCTCATCTCGCTTCTTCTTCCTTTAGTTCCTTTAGCCCCCTCTCTTCCTCTCTTCCTCTGCCTTTTCTTCCCTTCTCTTCTCCCTCTATCTCTCCTCCATCCAGAGGGCTCAGGCAGGTAGGGGGGCTTGAGCCCCCATAGTCCCTGCGTTGGATTTGCCCCTAGCTGTACTGATTCTTTGATTTGGTAGTTTCAATGACTCGATCTGCAAGCTAATGTCTAACCTCGAGCTTCATCGCTTTCAAACTTCACGACCTCCCAAACGAATACAATGGAGACAATCTGGGGGAGGAAACTAAACCTAAACGATTACTTAATTGCATATATACCATCTTCGAATAACTTTTGATGGGGGAGCATGTATTGAAAACCATAAGGGGTTACCGTTTGGGAGGTTTTATTCATGTGTGTGACTCGAATCGCTATGTTTCTCCTCCTTGCCACTACACCTATTGATAAAATGGGCTTATGATGTCAACTATGACATGATGGTGATGATAGGTGTCCTTCGGACCTTTTTTTTTACTCTTTTCACCATTCCTTTATAGGACCTATTACTTATGAACACCTATTGACGACCTGTGAAGCTTTTCAGACTCTTGCTATTACTTTACATCTTATCAATTGTTTGATCATTCTGAACTTCTTCCTCCGGACCACCCTTAATGTCGGTTGCCGATGGATGGACTCGTGTCTCGTGGAGAGTAGCGAGTGCAACTAGTTTCTAACTAAGAGTTCATAGTAATAACCTTGTTTAGAGTATGCTAGGTGGGGTTAAGCTCTTTGTAATCAAATTATTTCTCGATCTTAATACAATGATACACAAAGCCTTTTGCGTATTCGAGAAAAAAGTTTCTAACTAGGAGTCTAGTGGATATAATCCATATATTTGTATATGCCTATAAGGCCGGAGCGCTAGCGGGTAGTAGAAGCGGCTACATGCGATGTCTCGGGACGACGTGGGCTGCATGCGCTAGTCTGAGGCGCCTGGGCCAAAGTCGGCTACATTCTAGGCCTTCGCATCGCGGCCCCTCCCACAGGTATAGTTGTTGTCATCCCTATCTACGATCGTGAGCGACACTGTCCATGTTGCTGTGTAGTCATCAAGTCAAGAAACTGAACAGATGTGGTAATTCGTGATTTGGCTGAGTTTACGTGCTTTAATACAAGGCCATGAGTGCCAGCTTGTGATAAAAAAACATTGTCAGCAACGAAGTGGTTGCGAAGAAATTTCTTTGTGTTTGCCCTCTTCGTCCACATCTTTAAACTGAAGTTCATCAGGGTACCACACTTTTGTTCTTTTTTCTTTACTTGCAGAATGAGAGGAACGACCATATGATACTATTTTTGAGGTGAAAATATTTAGAGTCCATTTTGGAGATGGTATTGGAATGGAAAATAATTGGTAAGCTTTTCTAATGCACAACCAAGCATAACAATTTTCATGAAAATATATTTAGCTAATCATTGTATAGATAAACAACTCCTGAATATATATTACGGGTTGCTAGCATAAACAACTCACGAAGACATATGAAAGGATCACGGGTTGTTCAGACTAATAAACACCCCTACACTCGTACTCACACCAGTGAATCCTAAACAACTCCTGAAGACATACTCACACTAGCGAATCCTTGTTCAGACTAAACCAACCAGCGAATCTTGTTCAACTGCTCCCCGTAAACCAATGAATTTCTTCAGTTGCTCCCCCTTCAGCTGCTGCCCAAAACCCCATCCAGATGCCGGTCATGATGCACGTCAAGACGGCGTGCCCAGAACCCCATCCAAATGCCAAAGTCGGCTACATTCTAGGCCTTCGCATCGCGGCCCCTCCCACAGGTATAGTTGTTGTCATCCCTATCTACAATCACGAGCGACACTGTCCATGCTGCTGTGTAGTCATCAAGTCAAGAAACTGAACAGATGTGGTAACTCGCGATTTGGCTGAGTTTACGTGCTTTAATACAATTCCATGAGTGCCAGCTTGTGATAAAAAAACATTGTCAGCAACAAAGTGGTTGCGAAGAAATTTCTTTGTGTTTGCCATCTTCATCCACATCTTTAAACTGAAGTTCATCAGGGTACCACACTTTTGTTCTTTTTCTTTACTTGCAGAATGAGAGGAACGACGGTCATGATGCACGTCACGACGGCGGCGGAGGGCACAACGACCCCAGCGCCCAAACCGCGTCGAGATGGCGATGACCAGCAGACCGGTGAGGATGATGGTCGCCAACTTGGCCTAGAGATATGAGAGGGAGAGGCGCTTCTTCAGAGCGGCCATGAACGCCACCGGGAGCAGCAGAAGTCCGAAGGCGACCTGTGGCGCGGTGTTCCAGGTGTCCTAGCTCCGTGACTAGGCCGACGACGACAGCGGCGTCGTAGCCCAGAAGCTCAAAGAGGGCTGCTGGATCGGTGACGGCGGTGGGGGGCGGTGGGGCACACGCACTGCTGCTAGCAGGATCGGCCAGCGGCTGATCGGTGGGAGGAGGATCGGCGACGACGACGGTGGGAGGAGGGTCACCGTCGAGGCAGGCAGGCAGGCAGGCGGCGAGCGAGCGGGCGGGCGTGGCCAGTCTTTTGCCACTTAATCCATATAATTACGGGAGTTTTCTCTCCTTTATGGTGGAGGCGAGGTGATTGCGCCGTTTCCGTTTCCCCGTCTCTTCGTGTCTCCATCTCCTGGATTCCTCCGCTGGCTCTCTTTCTTCCCGTCATAGGCATAAAACATAACGCGTCACCTCCGGCGGAGGATCCTTCAGACTCCCAGCCCCAAATCGCATCGAGATGGCGACGACCAGCAGACCGGTGAGGCTTCGCCCGTCCCTAGAGATATGAGAGGGTGAGGCGCTTCTTCAGAGCGCCACGGAGTAGCGGGAGCAGCAGAAGTCCAAAGGAACCCTCGTTCCAGGTGGCGAGAACCTTGCACGGGTGGCTGGCGATTAGGTTTTGGGGAGCGATCACTGCTGCTAGCAGTATCGGCCAGCGGTCCATCATGAGTGGCGAGAGGAGGAGGAGCTGCTATCGCTGACGGTGGGAGGATGAGGAGCTGTTGTCGCTGGAGAGAAAGAACAGGGAGGAGGAATTTAAACTTCCTTCTCATGTGTGAAGAATTACCATGGTTGTGAGAAGCTTCGTGGTCATGAGGGCTTCGTTCGCTAGAGAGAAAGAACAAGGAGGAGGAATTTAAACTTCCTGCTCGTGTGTGATGGATTACCATGGTCGTGAGAAGCTTCGTGGTCATGAGAGCTTTGTTTGCTCTCATAAATATGCGGCCTGTGCATGCATCCATGGGAATTACCATGGTCGTGAGAAGATTGGTGGTCATGAGAGCTTCGTTTGCTCTCGTAAATGCACAGTCTTACCATGGTCGTGAGAAGCTTTGTGGTCATGAGAGCTTCGTTTGCTCTCATAAATGTGCGGCCTGTGCATGCATGGGGCATCTCGCTGCAGCTGGTGCGGCAGCTGGAGCAGTGGTTCGACGACCTCATGATCATGACCGCCGAGTACGCGTACATGCATGGCCACCACCGACAAGCCCAACGAGACGTCGCTGCGTCTCTTCACCGGCCGCTGCGGCTACACTGAGTTCCAAACGCTGTCTCTGCTCGTGCACCCAGTGCACTCGCACCGGCTCCGCGCCGCGCCACGGTCGTTCGCCTTGCCGCCCGCACAGAGTTTTTTCTTTCCCGCGGACATCGGCGACGTCCTGGACAACACGCTCTCCCCCACGCACACGCACGTTCCTGGCGATCGGCGGCGGCTACGAGTGGGGCGGTGATGTCGAGCACTTCCTGGCGTCCCGGCGACGTCGTGGGTCGTGGCGAGCGCGTGGGACTGCGGCGGCGTGAATGTTCGTCCGTGCCCGACTTGTTCCGCGCGGAGGCGGCGTTTTTCGTGTCGATCGTCAACGTGGCACGCGGCAGGCCGGCAGCGGTGGCTGTGGAGGTGGAGGCCATGGACGATGGACCCCATCCGCAGGCGCATCCCGCACTGATGCTGCCTGTCGTGCACCGCGCCCGAGAGGACCTGTGGTGCATGATCTGAAGCGGCTCGTGGCAGCGGTGGGCACACGGACGGCTGGGATTGGGCCAGGTGGGCCCCTGCTCGCTCCACTGTAGATATCTGTCGATCATGTAGATACATACGTGTCTCTTGTCGTTGTTGTCCGCCGTGTTCTCTGCATTATATGCATTATGTATTGTACGTATGCGCCATAATAGTGTGCTGTGTGCCTGATATTAATTCTTGGCTCACGTCCGCGTCCATACATGTCACGTCTGCACGGAATACTACTACTAGAGCTGAGTAGCTCATCTCATTGACGACGATTACAAGTGAGCAATATATCTATAGAGATATATATAATAATAATAATAAAGGAAAAATATAATTGCTCACCTTACTACCTTAGGTATTCCTAAACCATTAGCTCACCATATAGTAGTCTTCATACAAGCAGGGATTAGTGCATATAAATAGGGAGAAGAACCCTTTACCTCCACACCAATTAGTAATATGGTACTAATTGATACAATGACTTCTATCTTCACTTGTGGGCTTAATAAACATTAAAAACTCATTAGAGAATACAGACAATGGACCTTATTAAAGATTCATTAAAATTTTATGTATATGGGCTTGAGGGTCTAGCCCATGTATAAAATCTAACACTTTTTCGGTCCGTCCCATGAAATTATATGCTACGAAGACTTGCTATTCAATTACATAATCATGTTTTGTATATGCTCATCAGTTCCTGGTTACTAGTAATTTGTAATTCTATAGATCAACGTACACTCATATATAGGTTTCCAACAGAAATCTTATCAATGAAAAGCCAGATTTACAAAAGAGGCACAAACACCTCTATTTGTCATCTGGTTAACATAATCTTGATATCAACTTCGAAATTTGAGAACTCATTATCCAAAATCATGATATGTGTGGTGCGCTGACGGTGAAGATTTTGTAGTTCCAAACTCAAGTGTGAAGGGCGAGAGTGAGCAACTATAGACCGAGGGGATGGGAAAAGCGGCTCAAAGATGAAGGATGAGAGCGAGCAACTATAGACCGAGGGGATGGGAAAAGCGGCTCAAAAATGAAGGATGAGAGTGAGCAACTATGGACCCGAGGGGTAGAAAGGGAGGCTCAAAGCGAGAAGGGTGAGTGAGTAACTATGGACCGAGAGATAGCAAAGGAGGTTTTGCGGTTCCAAACTTAAAGTGGGAAGGGTGAAAGTGAGCAACTTCGGGCTGAGGGATGGAAAGAGGCTCAAAACACAAAGGGTGAGAGTGACCAACTACGGACCAATGGATAGAAAAAGAGGCTCAAAGCACGAAGAGTGAGAGGACGGAGTGACAAGAAAAGAGGCCCAAAGCATGAATGGTGAGAGTGAGCAACTACTCAATTAGGGATAAAGACATGCTTTGCAGTTCTAAACTCAAATCGAGAAGGGTAAGAGTGAGCAACTTTGGATGAGGGGGTGCAAGCTCCAAACTTAAATAATGGATATAGATAGAAAAAAAAGGAAAGAAATTATCGCTAGGTAAGGTAACTTTGTGTTGCAGTTTGTTCTGCGGTCAAGCACGCCACATGGGCGAGCGTGGTGGCCCTGACGCTGCAGGCCTGCAGCAGCCCGCCCAAGCACCCCTGGATGGTAGGCCAGCGGCCCAATGCGCGAGGCCTCCAGCTCTTGTGGTAAGGCCGCAGCCCGTCCCGCTGGACCCGCGGTCAGTTGGCCTGGGCTCGGCAACCCTTTGGCCCGTGGGTGCAAATAAAGGCCGGTCTTCAACGACGCTCCTCTCGCCTGAAAATTGGCAACGACATGCTCCAAATAAAAAGACATGGCAGTGGCATGGCAGCACTGGACAAGGAACAACTGAGTGACCCTGTTAATTTCAATTTATCAACCGTACTATTTTAACAAAATAATAATATTTTTTCTCATAACAAATCAGTATCAGCCGTTTTTCCATCCAGCAAGTCCCATGCATGTCAACGACTGTAGGCTGCAGCAGAAGCAGCACCGGCCTACACTGACACGCACACGCATGCATGCAAGGTCCCAAGAGTTCAAACGACGATGGCTAGAGAAAAGGTGGAGAGACACGGACATGCATGCATATACAGAGTATGTACTATACTGTACGCACGATGCATGGCTAGAGAAGAAGCTAGTCGTAGCTTGTGGAGTGTACAGTACAGTATGTATACATCTCTGTCGATCGATCTAGATTCTAGCTAGCAGACACGATGGCACTACACTTTACGCACACGGCACACATTCTTCTCACGCATGCATGGCATGGCATTGTCTTTGAGCCAGCTCTCTCTCTCTCTCTCTCTCTCTCTCTCTGAGTTCTGACAGCTTCTGCGCTACGCAAAAATGGCAGCCATTTCCGATCCAAAAGGCAAAGGAGCCATTTCTCTTGCCCACCAGAGCAGAGCTACAGCTAGCTCGTTTCCAATCCAAGAGTCTTTTCTGCTGCAGTGTGCCGCTCGCAAAGCGAAGAAAGGCACGTTCTACGTTGGGGCGTGTTTAGTTCGGCAAAGTTTGCACCTTCAAATTTTGTATAGTGCACGATTCTTCACTGTAGCATTTCGTTTATATTTGTGAATTATTGTCCAAACATTGACTAATTAGACTCAAAAGATTCGTCTCGCAAAGTTAAAGCAAACTGTGCAATTAGTTTTTGATTTCGTCTATATTTAGTACTTCATGTATATACCGCAAGTTTGATGTGACGGAGAATTTTTTTGCATAGTGTACTTTTGGAGAACTAAACAAGGGCTTGATGTGTGTTGCATGTATAATGTACTGAACTGCTTGATGAATACCAGTCGCCAGACGATGCATGCTGATGCATGCGGTGCTCCATATGCATGCCCGAAGTTGTGCTAGCTAACCTGCATGCAGATGCTCTCCCTTCACTTCAGTTCCGATCCCTTGCAGCTGCAGGCTGGTCGGCGTTGTGTTTTCTTCTGAACTGAAAATGGACACGTACATATGATGTAGTTGGAAGTTGCTATATTTCAGCTGTCTGAATTTTTTAAAAATTTTAAGGCAACAATCTTACACAAGAAGCTAGTATAATTACAAGGATGACTCAAAAGAGACAATTTGCATTTTTTTTTGCTATAGTCAAACAATGACAAATTACATATTGTTTGAACTTTGAACAACAACAAAAAAAATAGACACGTGAGATGTAGATGAAGTGTACACTTTTCTATAAGTATAAGCCTCTACAAGCAAATTGAGCAGGCCCGTGCTTACATGGGTCCGTGTCCGCACCTGCAAAGTAATATCAAGATCATCTCTCTCTCTAAAAAAAAAGTAAGATCAAGATCAATCTAGCTGAAGCTCGATTTGCCACGCTAGCTGTACCCTATCCCGCCCACATAAAATCAGACCCTATATTCTCTCTCTTTTTATGCATGGTCTCTTCATGGTGGTGTTTATAGCATTATCACCCGGCCGCGCACACAACGTAACTTTGCATGATTGCAGCACGTCGTCGAAGCCGTAAAAATGCATGACACCTTGCTTGAATGGCACGTGTACGAGTGCATGCATGACGACTTGACGAGACAAGGCCACTCTTTAGCCTTGAATCGTCGTGCTCTCTCATGCAAGGCATCGATGCTTTGAATGATATTCTTCTTCGAGCTTTAGGCTTTAACTGATCGATGAGAAACATGTGCCTGTCTACAGTAGAGTCTACCCCCATGCATGCAGAGATTGTTCTGCATGCAAAAGTGCAGCTCTGTCCATTTGCATTGCATCTTCTGTGCAAGAATGGCCCAAAACACGCTCTACATGCATCCAGGTAAAGAATACGCTGTCCTACTGATCCTCACACACACACACACACACACACACACACACACACACACACACACACACAGTAGGAGGTGGTGGTGGATATGATGGCCATGGTTTTCTGGGTCCTGGAAGGTGAGAGCGGTGACATCAGCCATCATCATCTGCTCCTCGAGATCCGGGCCACAGCATCAACGGTGACCGGCGGCGCCAATTGATGCTTCTTGCACGCACGTTGCTGCCACGACCCACGATGTTGGAAATTATAGCATGCATACATGGTAATCGCCTCACCTTCTCTCATCCATTCCTGTCTCCACAGTCCATACCTACCCTTCCCTTTCTTCTGCAATAACATGTTAAAACTCACATACATCTCTCTCTCTCTCTAAGGAAGATCGAGTTCAAATTTCCCCAAGAAAAGATTTCTGAATACTACTACTAGCGGTCTGTTCGCTTGGTCGTAGACGATCGTAAATTTCCAGCCAGAACAGTATTTTTCTCTCACATCAAATCAGCCAGCAGTAATAATCCACGATCGTATACGATCGTTTCAGGCTGTAGGTCTCTCTTCAGCTGTACAATATTAGCTGACGACCGGCCGGCCACATGTATGTACTGCACATGTTGCATGCTGCAAAAAGAGCAGCAGCAACGCAGCATGCAGTCTAGTCATCATGGGAATGGATGATGCACGAGGCACTGTTGCAGCGGCCGATCCAATGATTAGCAGGGACGACACACAACACAATCACCCCAGGGCCGGCCGGGACGGGATGCATGCAGAATCCGATCGATCGTCGTCGAGCGGGAGAAATCATGGAAATCCGGCCGGGATGATGAATCTTGACTGCATGCATATATATCATCCACAGCGAGCATCTGTTAGTTTTTGTTTGCATTGCATTTGGGCCCATGCACAGAAATGAAATCGGCCGGCCATGCATTTCCTCGCTAGCTGTTCTTCACCAAGAAGGCATGAATGCCTCTGCCCTCCGGGGCCGGGGCTACGCTACCGCCGGCGACGAGTCTCTCTCTCTTTCTCTGTCCCCGTCGTGTCCTCTCGTGCATAGCCATAGCATATGCTTTTCCACCAATCACCTCAACGCCCAAAGGGTGCAATGTCACAGCCATTTTGCTCCATACCCATCGAGATTCTTTTATTCCCAAGCCATAATTGTTACATTCACCCAGCACATGAACACATATACTACATACTCCTATGGACGTGACCCAAAGAAACAAAAAAGTAATACTATATATATAGTAGCAAGCACAATTGTTTACTGAAATGCTAGCTACTAAGACAGGTCATGGGCTGGTAACTTCGATGGTTAACAGTTCCATAATACATAGCTAGGTTTGGTAAAATTACCGTTGTTTCAGACCCGCCAACGCACAAAAGAAGGTGAAAGATGGCTGTCATTTCCTCCCAACTCACCTCCTTTTGAGGCGCAGTACAGTCAGGGGCAGCTAGCTAGCTAGGTTTATCTTCTGTTAAGGGGGCTAACACACCAATCAAGAATAACTGTATGGTGAAAAGCAGTTCAGGTTCTTCGGCAGGAAATGAGGCTAAAGTGGCCTAGAACTCTGCATCTCCCCTGTCGAAGCATTGGGGCCGGGGTCAGAACGTTGCCTGAGATCTGTTGGTGGTGACTGTCAACCACAAGAAGCTAGCCCTTTCCCAGTGGACAAAGATTTGCTTCAGTAGCACAATATCTGTTAATATAAAAATGATTACATCTTCAGTAGCTCAACAGTAATGTATAGCAAGTGCATGCCTGCAGAAATTTCAGTCCCTCACTCCCTCTGCAGTCCAACAGCCAATGCCACAAACTGAATCAACACTACTGCATGCAAGGTCCAATGGGAACGGTCTGCAGCACTGATGCACGTTCAGGGTGCACTCAATCTGACCATCACGCAGTGCACACCAACTGCTAGCCAAATCGTTCCTTACTAGACCTCATCACGGCGTGCGCTTGCACTTCAGCACTTGCAACGCAAACAGAAAAGTATATCACAGATGTCTCTGCAAGTCTGCAGGTTCCAGCAGCAGTTTTTTTTAGCCTAGCCCCAGCCAGGTACAGTGAAAAGAGGGGCAAGAACACACATTTTCCTGCAGAGCGACGGCCGGTGAAAATGTGACAGGTAGCCTTTTTGTCAGCTCAACTGATTCAGACGATGCTCATAAAAAAACATGGCAATGATGGCCTACACATCCTTTTCCATCCATGGAAATGATACGAGCAATGCAGGCTTCCTGGGCCTTTTTCAACAGATAACCACAGACGACTAAACTATACAAAGGACTGCTTGTCGTTACTGTCTGAAAACGTTGCCCTTCAGTGTACAGGTAAAAAGAAAAAAAAATATCTGACGCACGCTTGCCGTTGCTACCAGTAGGATCTTTGCTGTGACCAAAGTCTCCTGGGCTTATGATTGAATATCGTACTGTCTGCCCCAAAAAACGAACCGTTTGCTCTGTAAGTGGCCATCTTGTTGCTTATTCTCTTCAAAGTCAGTGAACCACGCCCTTGTTGCAGCATGTAACTTTGTTCAGAGTTAGCAGAATATGGCCCTTGGCTGCAAAAGGGAGGGAATAAAATTGAGTGACTCGTCAGACCTCTCATGCACCAAAATGTAGCTCTGCTGCCAACACATGAAACTGATCATATGTACTCGTACCTTATCTCGAGTAGTTAAATCTTGCATACTATGTTTCCTAGCACTTATGAAGATGTACAATGCGCAGGTCTGCAATTTTACTAAATTCAGTCAGTAATTCAGCACCTAATGAGTAATGAATCAACTGTGTCGATCATGATATATGAGTAGAGCTTACCGACTATCACAAGCTGAAGCTTTGGTCCAACAAATTTTGGATCTTTCATGAAAAATACAACCTGACATTGGAAATTATCAGTGTATTGATGCAACATAAACATTTCAAGTAAGAACCAAAATCATTCTCCAAGGCCTACCTTTTCATCACTATTTACTGGATTCAACATTCAAAGGATGCTGAAGACTGAAATCCTCAACTCTTTCAGTAGAAGTTTAGGTCCGTGTATCCATATGGGTTGATGTCTGTGTATCCATATGAGTAAGGCAACAGTTCTTCGATGTCCAGTTGAGAACTTGAGCAACTCATCTTTTGGATCCGGCTATGATTGATTGATTCCACTTCCGCACTGAAGACGCTGTAGACCGGTCTATGGTCCGAAAAGCGAGATTCACCTCGTACGTATGACAGTTGACCAAGGCCTCTTCCGTACCATAGAATACGGTCGCACCTGCATGGCAAGATTACTGAAGTTACTTGACTGTACAAAATCCGGCAAAGTTAATTGGGCACTAAAATCTGCAGCTAAAATACCATGCGGGGGTTCTCCTCTTTTCCTTCTGGTTCATGTCATCTCCAGCATACTTATCAGAATTGTTTGAGTACTTGTATGTTGGTGGGAAATATATATTTCCCTCATTCCACCCAACAAATACTCTTCCACCTCTTTGCTCGATCCTTAGCTGAAAGTGCCAGATTTTCTTGTCTTTTGAGATATCAGGATATTTTAAAATCATTTTTATAGCGAAAACAATAGCTCCTTTTGCTTTTTTTGTGAAGCCAGCAGTAATCTTGTAACATGATAAAGTAAAAAGAACGACAAGACTAAAGGCACCGAATTGCCTCTGGCACAAGAATTTTACTGCTTTCTAGAGCTTCAACGCTACACACACGCACACATGCATTGTTCTCAACAAGGGTTACCAAGCTCTCACCTGATCTTTCTCTAGCAAGGCTTTCCAATTGCGCATCTCGACAAGGGCCTTCACTGACCGATAGGAAAGCGCGATTCGGTAATTTAGGTCCCCGAGCCAGATGATTCGACTGCAATGAAAGGCAAAACAAGGGACCCAATGTCATACCAAATGCATATGGACTTATGGAGTAAACTTCATGAATACGTTGTAAGGTTCTTTGCTTACTCATGCTCTAAGATTGTTTCTGGTGAACGCTCATACTGCCCATAGACCATTGGAAACCTGGTCTTTCTGAGGATTTCCAGCACATCGGAGTTCCTCCGCAGCTCATCACCTTCCTTCTGTCCTGAAGTCAGGTGGCCGCAGACGAAGCAGAAGCTTGTTTGGTGCAATGACATGCTAATCGAAATTGAACCCTGGAAAACAAATCCTTTACCATTGAATACTTAAGCTAGCAAGATTTCCTGTTTGTGATCAAATTATAAATGATAAACTGGAAAAGCAACAAAAATCACAAAAAAAAAAAACACTATGACTAACCTTATTCCCAAGGTAGCCCATCAGTCCTCTCCCAACACAAGAAACTTTCAGATTTCTTATGTCATCTCTTATGTCTTTCCGAGCCCAAATCATCAGAAACAATCCCACCATTTGCTTGCTTGCCACCAGACAGTATCTGAACAGCCAGTTACCACAAAATATCCACTAAAACTCATAGTAATGTGCTAGAGTTGAGCTTCAAGAATGAAAAACTTCAGACTAAAACTTACCTAGTTTGACCAGCTCGTCTCTGACTATCTTCCAGAGATGATGCATTGCCGTATCCATATGACATTGGTGAATACACAGTACTCGGCGACTCTCCAGTATTATTCTCGTCATCTGATGATCCACCCCATCGGTAGTTGTTCTCATAGTCGCTAGGCCTACGACCATAGATTGCTCGGTCACAGACACTGTACCGACGTTCCAGCCTTGGCTGAGGAGCAAGAATGTCACCCTCCATCCTCAAACTCCGACTAAGCCCAGCCTGGAAAGACCGACGATGAAAGAATGTCGCATTGTTCTGCCTCGATGACAAACCCTCAAAATCATCATCGATCTCCACCACAGGGTTAGGAGCCGGAGATGGTGTCCGGAAGCTCCCATTGCCACTAGTACCTGGCAAATTGTTCAGTGTCCTCCTGACCAGTGACACCCACCTCTTTGCTGGAACATTGTCCTCTGTCCCAAGAACGTTACCGGCATTAAGTGGAACAATTTCTTGAAACCTTCACAATAGCATCAACAAAACCAGTGAAATCTTACTTGTAATAATAAGCACTGTCACAAGAATCATGAGAACACACAAAGAGATGTAACAAGTACCCGAGGACATAGATGTCAGCAGGAGGTGCAGCATGGAGCCAGTCCTCAAGGCTCATGTTATTTGGCGGGGAACGGCCACCCACATTCCATGTAGCAACAAATATCCTACTTCGAGCACACGACAAGTTATGTACCGTCTAAGTTTGGGAATGGGTATGAGCACTAACTCTACAATGCAGTAGTATACCTATAGTCCAATGTCACTGTAGCTTCGGCGGCATCAAGGTCAATCTTTCCCCGCCTCGAGTGCCCATTGCTCCTCCTCGACGACCTCTCTGAATCGGCGCGCCATGGCATTGAAGAAATAATTCAGAAATGTGGCCGTCCAGATAGCAAATAAAGACCAAGCCTTTGGTAGTCTGCTCACCTGTCTTGCTCTTCTTCACTGTGCTAGGCTCCCTACGGGTGAAGCTGCTGCCCCTCCACTCATTATCGCCCCCTCCTGCAACTGAAGCAAGAAACCATCGATCAGGCAACATCCAATCCAAGATAGCAGCCCGCTCCATCAATAACTTGGTAACAAGAACTCGGAAAAACAGGAAAATTGGGTGTCTGGTGAAAAAAGAGAAACAAGACAAGAAAGATGAGAAGCTGAAGAGACAACAAAACTGATCTTCAGGAGACAAAGAGAGACATGGCGAGCTCACTGCTGGAGCAATGGGGAGCAATCAGGCCCACAAATACAATACAAACGCACACAAGCAAACACAGAGAAATGCATACCTGTCCTACCAATCGCGGCTACATCGTCGGCATGGAAGTCATGGGCCTTGCTCCTGATGTTGAACCACTTCCTCACCAAGCTCTTGGACCATGACAGCTACAAGTCACAGCAACATCAAGGAGCGCCACATTGGAGCATGGAGGGACATAATAAGTTACTTTTACAATGCAGCAGAGCTCAGTGAAGCTCGAGGAGCGGAAGATACCTTGCTCTTCTTGGTGGTGTTGCTGCCATCTCTCATTGTTGCTCAGGGGAACACTCATGCAGCCGAAGAGACTGTTGCTTGCTGCAAAATGGACAGCTGATGTAGGTAGAAGAAGCCAAGCCGGATGCAGAGACAACTGTTTGTTTTCTATAAACAAAGCTTGTGATTTGATGGAGAGGAGAGAGAGAGGGAGGGAGGGAGGGAGGGAGAGAGAAGCGTACTGAGGATGAGAACAAAATCTTGATTCTGTTTGGAGGAAAGAGCGCGCTAACACCAATGTTCTAACTGGCTCCTGAAGCAAAGGAAGAAGAGCAAAATGTGATGCTATACTAGCACTAGGCTAGAGCTTCACCAGGCCTTGTTGTGTGCGTGCGTGTCGAGGGAGGGAGAGCAGAGCTAGAAGGTAAAGTTGGGGTGAGGGAGGAGGGCGAGTGGGATACTGGACTGGAGAGCGCTCTGTCTTCCTCCCTGCTTCAAAACCTGGGTATTTGGAGGGAGGTGAAGCTGTGTGGCTAGCCTAACTACGTGTGTGTGAGGCTGGGAGAGAATAAAGTGGAGAGGAATCTTAGGATGGACAGTCTCCTCTGCTTTATGCTGGTCTTGCAAAAACAAGCAGGGTAAGGTAAAATACGTAAACTGTGTAGAAGAGGAAAGAATGCATACAAGCACAAGCACAGTAGTAGTACCATTCGGGTGAAAAGTACTGCAGTATGTAGCATCTGAAGAACTCCATGAGGGGAAAAGGACCCGCGTACTCAACCACATTGATACTGGCATACGGTACCGTATTCATTTAACTCTACTCCTAAAATACTACACCACATACGTACATATTTAATATTTATTATTTGAAAAATATATAAATAAATCTACCCCAAAAAATACTCCTCTGCAGCTGCATGTGCATATACCAGTAGCCGACTAGTAGCTGTTTCAAATAGGAGTGGAGTATGTATCATTTGTTGTATTCTGGAGCCTCACCCCAGTGTACTAGTACTGCAGTGCTGGTGTGTACCTTTCGATCCCTCTCCATGGCTCCATCCCTCCCACTCCCACAGTCCCACTGGCCAAGAAAGAAACGAAGAGCAGTTGGGGAGGAGCAGCAGAAAAGATAAAGTCAGGAGAGGAGAGGCTGCTCACACTTCACCGTGACCCTGCTTTTCTCCGTTCCAAGGCGTTTTTCCCTGTGTTTTTCGGCACCCGATACGATACGGACCCCCTATTTTGTTTGTTTTTCCTTGTTCCTTTCTTTTGATATGCTTTGGTACTTCGGCTCGAGGAGATTGGCCTTTCCCTCTTTGGCCTGCTGGATCTTGTATCCCTGTACGGCAAGAAGAGTGTGAGTTGGAACTCGAGATGCTTTCATTCTAGTCCTGTTCTTAGCAGCTCAACATCGAACAATTTTCTTAGCTCAATGCAAATATATATATTTTTATTTATAGGCAGCATGTACTATTTCTTCCAGGAGGAGACTACTTGGAATGGAGCTACGCCTGGTTACCGGTCACAGTCAGCCACATGGATTTTGGAGGACTCTTGTTCCGCGGGTACTTTTGGGCTGGGTGACTGGGTCACACTCACTGGGCGCGTGCCTTTTGAGTTTTGAGAGCGACCCTGGAATCTGGATGGTGGTGATTGCACATTACATTAGTGCCTACTTCCAATATTTTCCTGGGAATGTTGGGTTTGTCAGCACCTTCAGTCCAAGGGATTCACTCTTCTTTTCATGTACTACTCAAGAATCAAGAGCGTGTCGTCTTGGTAAAACGAAAACCAAGCAAAGGAGGGAGCGCGCCTAATTTCTTTTCTGATCCTTTTCTTTTCTTTCCTAAGAACCAGTGACTGAATCGGATCAAGATCGAAAGAAATGAACTGAATGGAATACGCCTCTATTGGCCCGAAATCGCCAAACATATATATGCGCCACATCTGCTTTGCTGCCACTATCCTCTTTGTAAAAATGCTAGCACTATAGTAGATCATAATAGACTACAACATTATGGCCAACTTTTATTTTGTGGGGATAGTCATGGTAGTACTTGGTAATGGGATAGGTATCACTTGGGACCAGGGTTCAAAATTTCGGTGAAATTTCATTTAATTTCACGAAATTCGGTAATTTCGGTGGTGGCCGAAAGAAAACTCCAAAAAATTTTAATACACTAATACATGTGCTATATCACTCTAATCTTATATTTTTCTATTGTTTATATTGCATATTCTTCTACTTAATAGATATGTAGTCATAAATCATACTAATATTTGTTTAGATCAATTTTTTTAGAAAAAACATACTTCATGTGCTAATCTCTAAAAAAAATTCGGCGAAATTTCGACCGAATTTCACGAAATTCGGTAATTTCGGTGGTGGCCGAAATTTTGGCGATACCGAAATTAAAAACCTTGCTTGGGACCAACTTTCCACCGAGTAATAAGTCAGCTGCAACGTACTTACCCAAGGACAGACACAAATCGGCCGGGGGGATCTCAGCACGGACATGGAAATAAGGGAGCTGATCTCAGCAGTAAAACAGCCAAAGCCCAGAGGGTTGATTCTTCTGCACCCAATTTGACTGACAAGGTTCGGGTGCTGCCTTGCACAGAAGTTACCTACCCCATTCACATGTTCTCTTTCTTCGTACACTGCCAAAACAGTCATTAGATTGTTTCGGTGCAGTTAACAGTCGCCGTGAGGCTTTCTTAAAAAAAAAGTGCGTACCCAGTGCAGAGACCTCCTGCTCTGTGCGGGGTCTGGGGAAGGATGTCAGTGGCAAGCCTTACCCTCGCCTGTGCAATGCGAGGAGACCGTGACTCGAACCCGGGATCTTCCGGTCACAGGCGGTAAGACTCTACCGCTTGCACCAGGCCTGCCGTGAGGCTTTCTTGCAGGAAAAAAAAAACATTCAATACAGCCATGGAGATATGACTCATGACTCATGAGTTTTAGCAGAAGCAGCAATTCTTTCTCTCTTTTTTTAACGAGGTGTCAGTTCTTTTTTTTTCATACATATGGTACTAGATCAAATTTAGCGCAGAACACTGGCCATGAGTTCGACCAGTAAATTGGATGACAAAATAATGACAAGAATTACCTTGAGAATAGGACAGCAGAACCTTTGTGCCAATCACGTGACATCCATTTTCAATGATCATCTGCTCAGATGGCAGGACGGTCTTACCAGAAGTGACCAATCCGTCTGAACTCTGAACCAGCCAATAATTAACAATTAGCATCATAATCCTGAAACCAAGAGATTACGACCAGGGTTATCTTGGTCAAATGTCGTGCAAAGCCCCATCCTTTCCGCTTAGTTTATCCCAGAATTCCCACGGGTGTATGGCAGCTCAGAGAAAGTAGACCTGAGTTGGAGCAGATCTGTTATTGATCTCTCTGTTCCAAGTTCAGGCTAATCATGAGTTAAATATCATGCTACCAACAGGATACTTACTGCCCCAATCATGGCCAGGCATACAACTTTTGTCTTTAACAATTGCATACACACTAGATTCATGTGTGCAATGAAAACAATATACTGAATGCTACATCTACCTACCTAAAAGCCAGGTATAGTATGGCATACTGAATCCTTGGTCCCACTGTCATAGAAGACATTGCACGAGTGGGTGGAAAAGATGGTCAGTTTTAAAATGATCACTTAGGACAGGCCCTAAGCATGGGCGCAATCTGTGATTAGACTAGTGCCTAGATTGATTAATCAATCAAAAAGTACATTATTGGCTAGTTGTTGTGCACATTTGCTCCCTTCCCCAAGACAAGGCCAATCTTCTTGAGTTGAGAGCAGACTTGACCAAGAATAAGAACATGGGAACTACTAACCCTGCAAGCTGTGCAACTGATTGTTAACCCCACCAAGCAAATTATCAAGTTAGAGAAATCCATAGAGCATTGTGTTCAAACTTGAAACAGCACAAGAGGGCACTTATATTAGTGTATCTACGAGATTAGGGGCATTAAGCATGAAACGATTGACTGCATAGAGTACATGTGTCAGCCTAATGTCAGAGCAAAGCAGGTTTCAGGGTCTAGATTAGCTATAAAGGCCATCTTGGGCATGCATGCTCTTCCCTAATCTCCAAAAATGGGAATCCCTACACCTTCCTTTTTTCATTGCTGAGGCATCGATATTGGTTTCAGAATAATGCAGTACTTCTGTCAAGATTTCTGCTCTCATCATAATTTCCATAATGATTTTAGGGATAACTGTATCGTTAGATCATCCAACAATCTGTATGTTCACTACATATTTGTAAAACAACAAAATGCTAGGCTGAATGCTTACCAGGATACATGTACAGATATGTTTTTAATATGATAACCAAGTATTAAATAAATTCAAGTACGTAGGAGCACTAAATTGTAGTGCATGAGCACGACTTCCAGTAAGCATTAATAGATGGTAGAATAAAAAAAAATCTAAAAAAATAGGAAGCAGAAAGTAGGATAGGTTCAGAACTAGCCTAAACTTGAAAGTTGAAACGAATAACGAAGTACTCCCTAGTCCCTATTTAATCTACAGTGTGCCAAATTGCTGAAACCGAAATGAAGAAATGGGGGTGAACTGTGGAGTCAGTCAAAACAGGATCCTCGTTCCATATGCTTTGGCCAAAGTGTTCCTCTTTGCCTTTTGCTTTTCAGCTTTGCAGCCCCTCAGGCCCTCATTTAGTTCAATCCCTTCCCTCTCTGTCTCTGTCTCTCTCTAACGGTAACAGAGGAAGCCAGCAACTTATGTTAGAGTTAGGAGCAGACGAGAAAAATGAGCAGCGTGCTTCAAAAGACTGACGCACTGCTGTGAACTGCGATATTCTTACACAAAAGCGTACGGCATTTCTTCAGCAGCTAACTAGCTAAGGTAACTAGATTTAAGTGATTACATCTCCCTCGCAATCTCTCTCTCACACACACACTTCCCCAGTTCCCCTCGTGTCATTGTCTGAAAGCCTCTAGTTGATAGAGTTGTACACGGAGGACAACCCAAAGCGCCTCTTTGACGAAGTGAGGATAGCTGCTGACTTGCTGTTGCTGATCGATCTACCACGTACTCTCTCATCGAACCCAACCAAGTCATGCACTCGCTATCTCTCTCATCTTCATTTTGCCATGCACACAGTTACACACTCTACTGCAATTCAACCCTTTTGTCCCAATCCCTACCACTCCCTTTCTCCCTCCCTACCTCTGCACCACCCTGCAGCCACTATTTCTGTTGTTGCAAAAGGATCTCTCTCTCCAACTGGACCCGCTATTGATAAACGCATCAAGTTACCATCATTTCTAAAATCTTGGAATCTGGCCCACTGTCCGTGGTCACTTGAGCGTGCCCATGAAAGTCCAAAGTATAGCATGTAGATATGCCCTTTACAACATGCAAACTCTGATCCACAGGATTTTGAGATTTGAAAACTTAATGACTAGGAGATTTCGAGATTTTGGAAGCATAATAATAACTAGGAAATTTTTAGGCCACATAACCTACAAACGTTTTATACGGAAACAGCGTAAATTCTGTAATATGAACTCCGTGACCCATCCATACACCCAGTAAGGCCTGTACTGCAGAAAACAAATGAACATAATACAAACTATCCTAGCAAATCATCAAGTTATTGCAATAGTAAGAAGCACGTAAACCAAAAACTAAAGTTGAAAAGTCAGAGTAACATATTAAGTGGCAGGGCGACAGTGTTTCCTCACCTACAGTGCTTTTCTGCACACGTACATCCACGCGAGGGCTGGATTCTTGCCATCTCTGAAGCTTCCCCAAAAAAACCGTCTCAAGCGGTCCATCCATCTTATGCAGCTGCCATGCTCCAGCTTAAAAGAGAAAACCAGGCCTGCAACCAGCAATGTGCACAAGGACTAGTTACATATGTCGCGCGTGATCAAGATGCAGGACCACATGAATAGTAACATTGTAACAAACTTGACCGGTTATATCATGACAACTGACCAGAAATCATATGGCCGAAATGCAGCAACCTTGTGAAAGAGTGGGAAGATTTGATTCCCAAATGTGCAAAAGGACAGCTTTAAATGGTTCCTCCTTTGATCCTGTGGTTCCTGTTCTGTGCTCATAGGATTTGTGGGCTTTGAAGCTTGAGATAATCCAATCCATACCAGATGAATAGCTGTTATTCACAGTATTTTGCATAACTGCATCAGCAGTCAGGACAGTAGAAGTAGAGTGAACTATCTGACTATGTAAATTTCTGGAGAAGCATTATTATAAATTTCTGCTAATTAGATATGAGCAATTTTTCTTTCAAAAAAAAAAGATATGAGCAATTTTCGCATGTCCTGGCAGAATCTGCTGAGAATCATGTCAATATGAATGACACTTCAGAAAGAAAAAAAAAACCATAAGATCTATAAGACAGATGACAATTATAGGCTCCTGAAATTGTACCTGAAAAACGTACTTTCTATATGACAATTTTCTGTGGCATACTAATTTGTCCCCTATCGTAGAACAATCTTCCCACATGATCAATTGTTGCCATGTGTAACCATTCACCAATATATGATGAGTGCAAGCTTGTTGAAACTAGGAAGGGAACATCAGCGTATCTTCCCAGGCATGTGTGACATAAGGACAGTTGGATCAAAGACAAATTTGTTGCGGAGTATATGCTTCAAAATTGAGAGACAGGATTTGGTAGATCCAAGGAAATAATGCATCAGGAGAGATTACCACATCCTGTCACATGATGTATGTAAACATTGGCACATTGCAAAGCTTTTAGCAGTAGTTCCTAATTGGCTGTCAGGACAACACAAAGACCAAAAAGGGCCAGAATAATAGAATGCAAAACGACGTCTTACTGATTATGATCAATATTGCTGACACAACATTTCTGAGTTAGTAATGGAGTAAAGGACTTGCCTGCGTAGGACAGAAATAATAAATTATTGGGTAATCACTTGATCAGTTGATTGGCACTATCCATACTCACAACGAACACCGAGAAATAACCATGAATAAGGCCAACGCTTCACCAACTTTGATCCCTATCTGTGTGGCAATAAGTCATTCATCTGCAATACAGCCGACAAAAAAACTGAGTATGTGCTTCAAAGGCCAGGCCAGGCATTGTTGAAATTATGAGGCTGATGTATATGAACTGAGCGAGGATCAAGCTTGACTTCTCTTACAATACAATGAATTTCCTGGTTCCTATATGCAGAGAAGAAACAAAAACTATTATATAGGGGGTGTTTGGATTCAGGGACTAAAGTTTGGAAGGTGTCACATGGGGTGTCGCATTGGGTGTTCGGATACTAATAAAAAAACAAATTACAGAATCCGTCAGTAATCCACGAGACGAATTTATTAAGCCTAATTAATCCGTCGTTAGCACATGTTTACTGTAGCACCACATTGTCAAATCATGGACTAATTAGGCTTAAAAATTCGTCTCGCAAAACAGTCTCAATCTGTGCATTTAGTTTCGTAAATAGTCTATATTTAATACTCCATGTATGTGTCCAAATATCCGATGAGATAGCGACTAAAGTTTAGGAGGTGGAATCAAACACCCCCATATAAGGAACTGCATCTGCCCGGATGAATCTCATGCCCTCTGCAGATAAAGCAAGTCATTACCAAATTCAGCGGCGTTCTGGCACAGCAACAACAATTACCACCATTCTCTCTACTTAAAACAGGTTAAATGCACAACAGAGGATATGGGGGGAGAACCAATCCCAGATTCCCAATTAGTCTATTACTCTATTACTTCAAATCCGTCGATCAATTCTAGAAGTGTATAATAGATGAGTAAAACAGCCACCACTGCTTATCCCCCCTATCCAGAAAGTACCATACCAAGCATCAATCCACCCACTGTTTGGACAAGTAACTGAACATTGGCCGTTGATTTCTACCACGAGAAGACTAATTCGAGTGCAGGCCCCTATCGCTACCTGCGCCGAGGGCGAGGGAGGCGACGCGCGTGGGCGTGGCAAGTGGTGGCGCTTCCAGACTCCGTTCAGGTGGAGGTGGAGACAACGGAGGCCGTGCAAGGACGGCCAACGACGGCAGACACTCTCCGCCGCCGCCGCCTGCCATTGGACCATCTCTTCGCACTTCTCAACGGCCTATTCTGAGCAAGGGGACGGGGGAACCGATCCGGACCGTAGAGATCAAATCTGACGGTTCAGGTAGACTATATCCGGACTAGGGATCTCACGTATGATTAGTGGGCCTGTGGGTCCTTTTAAATTGATATACTAAATGATAAGAACTTAAGTGAAAAATAAAAAAGAGATGTTTTAAACATATTTTTCTTTTCTAGAAAAAGGGTTTATTTATGCCTTTACAAGAGTTTTACCTAACCAATCCAAATGACAGTTGCAGCCTCTTGATCTTTTTTCTTTAATCTCTCAAAGGTCGAAACCAAACAAAGGGATTTATCGACTAAACGCTAATCCTCTTAAACAGCGACCATCCATGCTTGGCGAAAATTTTCACAGCCACGGTGTCCATCGTAATGCAGCTTCAAAAATGGCATGTGGCAAGTGGCATTCCAGAAACGTGTCCAATAAATTATCCTAGAAACAACCTACAAATAATAGTATAGTTTTATTATGAAAAATCCTATCATTTATAAATAGCCAAATAAATCAAAAGATTGCACTGCCCCCACACAAATCAGAGAGCGCAAGTGTTGGTGTACTTGTACATCCGGACACCGCAAATAAGTCAGACACATATTTTGGTGGTTCGAGATTAAATGCCACTTACTGTCACAAATCTAAGAACAAATCTAACCGCATGACAATCAAAGAACAAATGTTGGACAAATTCCTTATTGTCACAAAACAACATCTATCGTCTCCTTTCTATTCTCTTTTTATTAAGTTGTCTTTGGTTAAAATTACCCCTTTTATCAAGAACCAGATAAATATCTTGATTTTAAGTAATAATTTTAGCTTATATAGCAACTTGTTTAAAGGCATGACAATTTGATTAGTTAAGTATTTTTACATTGATTGCACTACGAAAGATTCTTATTTGTAAGGGTCCACTTAAGGGGATTTTGTTGGTCATCCAATTGCACAAATACAGTTTTAGCCACCAATTGATTCCATTTAAGTAGCTTTTTCGTCTATTAGAGCTTTTTATAAAGGAAATGTCAAGGGTGTAGAACTAAAAATATTAGCTATTGCTATATGTTTTTCCCTTGTAATATCGTATAAAGACAGGTGTTGTTCTTTGATAGTGGAGTTTTCAAGCCACTTGTCTCCCAGAAACTGGTTTGACCATCATTGTGAATCTTAAAAATAGAGAGATCGAGAAAGCGGTCTCTTTTTATAATAAAGCCTAACCAATAATATGAATCTCATGGCTTTCAATGAACTTCACCAATTATTTTATTTTTAAAATATTTCATCAATTTTTAAAAATAAGTTGCCTGCCATTTTTTTTTTCTAATCACAGTATACAGACAAAAAATGACAGACAACATTTTTTCCTCTTTAGACATTCGCACTTAGATATTTAGTAGGTATCCAAACCAAGGTCTGGTGATGATGAAGAAAACCCTAGAAAAATGTAATCAGACTAAATCGCTGGGATGATCTCACTTAGACATTCGCACTTAGATAGCACACCACAATTTGGCATCCTCTTTAGTTCAATCAGTTTTGTCTCCAAGACACAAAAAAAACATCAACGGTTGAATCGTCGAGTACAACATAAACCGTAAATTCAGCACCTCCAACTCTTGATTTATCAAGTTGGATGCCTAATTTTCTCTCATGGCTATCGACAATGAGATCGACGATTCGGAATTAATATCCCCGGCGGGAGCACCCTTCCCTTGAAGATAATGACCGATGAAATCAACTCCAAGGACGCCATTATCGAAGTATAACAAACTCTCGACCAAAAATAAAAGTGGTGATTTTAACGGTAAATTTATTTGAACTTAATCGAAACAATAACTAAGTGAAGGACTGCTTAACTATAGATAGACGAGGGAAATATCCCCTTTCCTTCTTGCCACAATGTCGGATTGTTTTGCTGCGGCAATATCCAGCAACGTGATCGCATAGACGGAATCAGATGGTAGCACACGAGACACAATAATTTATATTGGTTCGGGGCGCGGTGCGCGCTAATCCCTATTCTAGTGGTGCGGCCGCTCTTGTATTCGTATGCTCAATTACAGGGGTTGTTGCTCCTAGCTACGAAGTAGATGAAATAGGTGGAAGATGGATGGATCCTGAGTCCCAAGCCCGAGGTCCCTACCCTCCTTTATATAGGTAGGAGAGGAAGGGTTACAGAGAGGACGATCGGGCTAACAGATTATTTCCTAGTTTGTTACACGATATGCGCGAGAAAGATCTTAGCTATCGTCCAGATACGTCTACCTTGGTTTGCCTCGATCTCCACGTTGGTCGATGGCACTGGCCCTCACGGGCCTCCCCCTTGACGGTTGCTGGGCCGATAGCTTGACGATGGTCATATATACGGACGGTGCAGATATCCCTGGCCCATATCTCTGGCAGTAGCTCCCGTAGGACTTAATGATAAGCTAGCATGTAGCTTTTGGTCCACGGGACGTCGCAGTCTCCCCTGTAAGTTCTGTGTATTATAAGCACCAGTGAGCATCTTCGGGTACCGAAGTTTCGAGCAGTGCAACTTGATATTCCCAAGTATTGGGGAGCTAGCATATTGCCGTTCGAGTACCAAGAGCATTTCTCAGGTAGTGAGAATCTTCTTTAAGTATCGAGTGGGGTGGTGGTACACCGTACATCAAGGAACGTAGTTCCTTGACAGCTGTAAGAGCTTGGCTCGGGTGGTACACCCCATATCGGGAAACGTGGTTTCTTGGGCGTAGCCCTCGGGACGTTGTCAACGTCGCGCTCGGGTGGTGATGCCCGATAACTGGAAGCGTAGCTCCTAGGATGCCATAGGCGTCAGGTTAGGGTGAAAACACCGCTATACTCGAGAAGTTGATTCCCGACGTATTCCGGCGTATAAGTAGTGGTTGCACATCATTAAGTCCTAGTAGTAAAACAATAATGAGGATGGGGTAGGTGCACCTCCATTACCCGCGCGTCACTAAGCCAGTTGTTTTTTAACACACACACTACGGGCGTTACGTTTTTCTTCGAGACCCGTTAAGTAACAGATCTCGAATTTTCATGGGCCTCATTAGTTGAAAGAGCGAGGTCATTGTCTCGGAGCCCTGAGGCCAATATATAGTGCCTCGGTACGGGAACCACTATGGGTGAGTAACGAACGTGTGAGCAGCTATGGGCAGTTGCACATATTACTCCTTGAGCTAGTAATAGGTAGAACGAGTGAATGTCTGCTATCACTGAAAGGAAGTGGCAGGACAAAGCCTGACCAGCGGGGGCATGTCATGAAACTCTTTTTTTCAGATTCCAGGAGCTCGTACTTTGGTTATAGCCATGGGCCAACCAGTTTTTCAGTTTCCCACAAAGGGGCACACATCCGCTGAAATAAGGTACTTCGAGCTCGTCCGGGTATTAGGAGGTTTACATGACACAGAGTGTGGGGGATATACCCCCGGGTACCACAAGATGGTACATGGGCCGCACCATCCGAGGTGGCCCGGCCCGTAAGATCAAGGCGTGCATATCAAGATTACAAGTTGTACTAGATATTGTAATAGTACCAAATTGGATACTTTACTTGTAACCTTGTCTCTTTGGAGTATATAAGGAGAGACAAGGGTCCCCTAGAGGATAGGTTAATCTAGATACATCTCAATACAATACACCAAAGACACAGGACGTAGGGTATTACGTCGACCAGACGGCCCGAACCTGTCTAAATCGCTGTCTCTGCGCCTTGTGTCACCATCTGGTTCCTAATTACACGCACCGTCTACCGACAATCTACCACCACGGGCACCCCCCTTGGTGGACTGCCGACCATATTTCGTCGACACAGAGTGTCAGAGGTTTTAGGGTCGGACTGGCAACCCTCTCGAATACCCCCTGACTCTAGTAGGGGTAGGGTCGATAATGAACGAATCACTACCGCTTACACCTGTTGTGAGGGTGAGCCGGGCCGAGTTCTCTATCTGAGTGTCAGACCACTCACATACACCGGTTCGGGTGACGGTACGTCGAGTTTTTGGTCATTGGGCCCCACGGTTCCCACGGTTGCACGGATGGATTCCTTGTCGGCGAAGCTAAGGCATCGATTTCAATGGCTCATTTCCCCACACGTTTTTCTCAGAAGGCGTCCCCTCAGAGATCGTGGGGACGTGACCTAGCCTTAACTGGCACCTCCGCTTGCAGAGATTGAAATTCCATTAGCCGTGCGCGTCCCCTGCCTATAAAAACAGAGGAAGGAGAGGAGAGTTAGTGCATTTGTATTGTAGCTTTTGCATACTCACCTTGCTTGTCGCTTAACGGGTATTTGAGCGGTCATTGTTGATGATGCGTGTGAAGGAGTCGTGTCGACGTAGATGGTGGTGGCATGGCTGACTCGAGGTAGCCCTCGAGGGAGTACCCGAGGGTTGTTGCCGACGGAGTGCCCGGAGGTGGCGTGTCGACGTAGCTGGTGGCAGCGTGATCGGCTCGAGGTAGCCCCCGAGGGAGTACCCGAGGGTCGTTGCCGACGAAGTGCCCGAAGGTGGCGTGTCGACGTAGCTTGTGGCAGCGTGACAACATAGCCAGAGGCGATGTGACCGGCTTGAGGTAGCCCCTAAGGGAGTATCCACGGGTCGTTGACGATGGAGTGCCTGAAGGCAGCGTGTTGACATAGCTGGTAGCAGCATGACGACGTAGCCAGAGGCGGCGTGACCGGCACGAGGTAGCCGCCGAGGGTCGTTGCCGATGAAGTGACCGTGCATGCCTTGATCTTGTAGGTTGGGCCACCTTTGATGGTGCGGCTCATGTCTTGTCTTATGGATACCGGGGGTCATATCCCCACAGCTAGTCCCCGAACGCCTTGTATCCTTTGAGCAACGCTGTCTTGAACAAGTCCGAGCACTTTGATGTGAAGCCGATTAGTTTAACTGGTGATCCGAGTAGTGGAAGTCAAAACCGACCAGTTTAACTGGTGACCTGGGCGATGAAGGTCGAAGCCGACCAGTTTAACTGGTGACCTGGGCGGTGAAGATCGAAGTCGACCAGTTTAACTGGTGACCTGGGCGGTGAAAGTCAATGCCGAGCGATTTAACTGGTTAGGAGACCTCGGACTTAGCCAAGTAAGGCTTGCTACAAGGATGTAAGGAGCTTAAGTTCAAAATCTAAAAATTCTGAAAATTCTTCCATTTAGGAGAAGTGTAGCCACTTAGACTCTGTCAATAAGAAGGGTAAATCAAGAAATAAGCACTACATTCCCCGCCAGGTGAAGTGTAACCACTTAGTCCCCGAGTATGTTGGAAGATAAAGAATGAATCTTGTTGCAGGGTCAAAGAAAAGAAGTCCTAAAGCTTGCCGACGTCATCTGACATGCGTGTATCAAGACCCCAGACGTGCTGCCCAAGATCAGCACCATGATCCGAACAGCATGGAGCAGCTTGATAGCACACCGATGAGACATAGCAAGATCCAACCACCAAGGGAGTCCTCAGCTTAGCTGATGATGCTTGCACGAAGAATCCGAACATCGAGGAGTCCCTGCCGTAGCTAGCGATGTCCGAGCACCAAGGAGTCCCCCGCGTAGCTGGCGATGTTCGAACTCCGCGGAGTCCCCGGTGTAGCTGGCGATGTCCGAACACCGAGGAGTCCCTGACGTAGCTAGCGATGTCCGACCATCGAGGAGTCCCCGGTGTTGTCGGTGATGTCCGAGCACCGAGGAGTCCTCGGCGTAGCTGGCGATGTCCGAGCAGCGAGGAGTACCCAACGTAGATGGCGATGACCGAGCACCGAGGAGTCCCCGACGTAGCTGGCAATGTCCAAGCACCAAGGAGTCCCCGACGTAGCTGGTGATGTCCGAGCACTGAGGAGTCTCCGACGTAGCTGGCGATGTCCGAGCACCGAGGAGTCCCCGGCGTAGATGGCGATGTCCGAGCACCGAGGAGTCCCCGACGTAGATGGCGATGTCCGAGCACTGAGGAGTCCCCGGCGTAGCTGGTGATGTCCGAGCACCGAGGAGTCCTCATCGTATGACCTTGTCCCCGAGGAGTCCCCGACGTAGCTGGCGATGTCCGAGCATCGAGGAGTCCCCGGCGTAGCTGGTGATGTCCGAGCACCAAGGAGTCCCGTCGTAGATGGCGATGTCCAAGCACTGAGGAGTCCCCGGCGTAGCTGGCGATGGCGCACGAGCGACGAACAGTCCGGTCAACTGGTCGGCGGCGAAGTGAGCATTGAGTAGAAGCGATCGGCGAATAGTCCGATCAACTGGTCGGCGATGAAGTCCATGAACCTAGCGGTTCGACCAGTTGATCGGTGGAGAAGTCCGAGCACCAGGTGATCCGATCACCTGGACAACGATCCTGCAATACAAATATGTAGAACAGATAGTATATGATGTAAAAATATATGAACTATAGAGAAGAATCAGTAATGGTGATGAAATATCATATGCAGCTCGACGATCAGTTGGTGTGAACACTTAGTGTTATTCTGAAGATTTATTTATATTTAATATGAACCGCCCGACTAGTTAGTGTGTAGCTGAGTCTCCAGCCCTAGCTAGCCCGTTAACCATAACGCGGAGCGAGGAGCCCGTGTGCGTGTAGGAAGAACAAAGCGTCGCTAAGGAACCACTGCCGACCACCCATAACGCAGAGGGCAGACGCTCGTGCATGTGTAGAGAGGAGCCAGAGACAGGGCCGTCTCTAGGGACATCCGAGCATCAACATGATTTTTCGGGGGTTCAGAAAATCGTTTGGAGAGCAAACATGGAGAAAACAGCTCGGAGAAATATTATGACGATATATGAAGATTGGAGAATATTTAGAAAAATATTAAAGCGTGACTTAGCTTTAGACAGAATATCTGGTCGGCGGCGTATGGCGTTATCTGGTCGGCGACGCGGGCAGCTCGCTTGACTGCTGGAACGAAGTTGATCTTGTGTTGGAGTAGGACAGGCGTAGTCGGAGCTTGGCAGTTGCAATCCGCGTACGAAGACGTACGCCGTGGTTGTCGAAGGATGTCGACGCGATCAGCCGAGTTGCCGCGAAGGATGTTGATCTTGAGTTACGCCATCTGGTTTGCCAGGGATCAGCGCGCACGAGGCCCACAGTGGGCGCGAACTGTCGACAAAAGATGCTCGATAGTCCTCCAAGGGGTATCCTACGAAGGTAGATTGATCGGTGGAGGTGTGCGTGATAGGAACCGGATGGTGACACAAGGCGCAGAGACAGCGATTTAGACAGGTTCGGGCCGTCTGATCGACGTAATACCCTACGTCCTGTGTCTTTGGTGTATTGTATGATATGTATGTAGATCAGATGCCTTAGGCTAGGCCTATGATCTGTATGGAGATGTCGACTAGGGGACTCCTGCCTCTCTTTATATACTCTGGAGGGGTAGGGTTACAAGGAAAGTATTCTATTTGGTACTATACAATATCTTGCAGTGAACGTCGACCAGTGCCGTGCACGCCTTGATCTTGTGGGTTGGACAACCTCTGATGGTGCAGCCCATGTCTTGTTTTATGGATACCGGGGGTCATATCCCCACAGAACGTATCATGCAGTTACTTAAATCACGGAGAAAAAGACAAACATGCCCTAGAGTGTGATTATTATGCGTAGTAGCCTCCGACTTTCTACTAAGTTTGAGACACCTTAGTAGAAAGTAAGAGCAAAAAATAACATAGTATAGACAATTATGGAAACGACTTAGCTACAATGGGATGTTGGTGCCATTGTTGTTGAGGGTGGCGATGATGTCGAGTGCCATCACGTCGAGAGACGATAGTGGGTCGAATGCTGTGACGAGAGGTCGAGCGCGACTAACTCAGAGAAGCCTATCGATGATGTGCTCGGGTGATTGTTGACGACGTAGTCAGAGATGGCGTAGCCAACCCAAGGTAGTCCATCGATGGTGTGCCCGAGTTGCCGATGACATTGTTGCCGTACGTCCAGCTTGGTGATGTCGACGACGGGTCAATGTCGACGAGACGATGGCGAGGGACATCATCGAGGGCCGCCATCGGGTTCCTGCCGATAATGGTCATGGACCGCCATCGGAGTTATATATATATATATAATGGTATATATAGATATATATATATATATATATATATATATATATATATATATATATATATATATATATATATATATTTAGGCCAACCCTATTTGGTACCCGGGTATAACTGAGTTATTTGGTACCCAGCGTCCTACATGCGCGGCCACGTCCGGACCGAGCGTGCAAACTCTCCCTCTCGCCCATGCACCTGGGCCGCTATATTTTTTTTTTTGGTCCTATACCGACGTGAGCGCGGCTTGGTCCTGAAGCTTTTTTTTTTTTTGACCGATTGCTGTTTTTTTTGTTGACCGATTTTTTTTTTGCCGTGAGACTCACATGGCAGGTTTCTCGAGCCTTTTTTTTTTGAAAAGTGACCACGTTATTAATAGATATTGACAGGCCGGTTTTATTATTGTTCAAAATAATCTATACGTGTTAGATTTGCTTGCCATGGAAATCGACTTTCAATGCCCATATGATTGGCACAAATTTGTCATAATCTGCAGTTTGAAATCAAATATATTGAGCACAATTATTTCCACCACGAACAGACCGAATTTCATTTTTCATTTTCATTACTCAGTTGCAACGAAATTACAGAAGTTCGAAAATTCAAAGCAAAAACTCCTCCAACCAGCAACAAAGAACATATATTGAGCACAAATACGTCAGGATGTAAATTTCAGACTTTTCATCAAAGTAATAATTTTAATGATCCTAAGTCATTTCAGGCTAAAACAATGTCTTGTATGAATGTAAATATCTGTATATACATCATTGGTAAGAAACATAATTCTAATTTATTCTCCATCCATTCCATGATCGTCCTTTTTTCTGATAAAGTTCCATGATCAGTGGTCGTCACTTTCAGTGTCCTTTGACCCACGCATGCACTGTGGCCCTTTTAGATGGCAATGAGACCATGAAAAATAACATGTTGAATAGATACTCCGTATGCAACTAGACAAGTGTACCTTGAACTGAACTGCTAAATTGTGGTCTACATGCTAGAAACAGATCACATTGACCTTGTTTCTATCAGTGTTTGTGTTCGTTAAAGAGGTTTTGCTTCTGAGCCCCTATACTCAATGTCCGTCCCTTGCCTGCAATATGAACAAGGTTAGGTTTTGCTTCGAACCTTGCTATCATCATCCAAATGAAGTGAGTGAAGCATAAGAACAAACAACCACACTAGCTAATAGAAGAATGTAACAAATAAAAATACAAAGAAGTTATGTTTAGCTAGATTAAGATTAGTTAAGTGCAAAAATTACAGCCCAAATATAAACAAAATTAGAGAGCGCCGGAACTATAATACAAAATTAAAAAAGCAACTCCTGCAATCAGGATATGCTCCTTTCAGTAAAATGCAATTCAATTTACAATATTTTGTATAAATAGCTCAGACAGATTAACATGGTGAGGCCCTGAATTGACAGTAATGCATGGGAAATAAACTGAAATCACATATATAGGAGGCCCTGATCTGATGACAAGTATGAATACAACCAGTTCATTTGAACCTAGGGAAATAAACTGAAATCACATATATTTGGAAAACAATTTAGGAAAAAATAAGGATAATAGAAGAATGTAACAAATAAAAGAACTAACAAAGAAGATTTGTTGTCAACACGTTAAAGCTAAAAAAATGCTACCTTAGTTGATTGACTGTAATCTGAATATATCTTCTTGCTTTTTTTTGTTTTTTGTTTTTGATTTCTCCAGCTTGACAGTGTAAGCATACTGACTAATTGACTTTACTTTTATTCTAAAGTTTAAGAAAAACATTGAGAAAACTCTACAGAACCGTTGAACTTATTCACATAGGCACATCACCAATCTAGACAAAGAGGACCTGCAGCCATGCATCTGGAAAAGCCCCCAATGGATTGCAGGCCGACCACAACGCAAGCTGACTGTTTGGATCAGTACTGTACTTTACAGTACATTTGTCCATTTATGATTTCAATTGGCATGGATTAGCATTAGAATATACACTTGCACAAGAATTAAGCAGGACAGAAATCATCTAGTGACCACTTACACTTGCACAAGAATTAACCTGGACAGAATTAACCTGCACAAGAATTAAGCAGGACAGAAATCATCTAGTGACCACTTACACTTGCACAAGAATTAACCTGCACAAGAATTAGGGTACCACAAATTGTGCAAATAAGGACAAAAGTAAAAATCTTCCATACAACAACAAAACATGGCACGTATAGATTACCAACAAATGCTCCAGAAGCTTGCACTGGCCAACAGCGACCAGTCCACCACTGAAGGCCCTAAGCCCCTAACACCACAGCCCTACACAGTCATTGGCTTCTGGATATTCAGCATTGCATAGAGAAAGAACAAGGGGCTGTAGTCCGAACCCTGAAGCTAAGAACAAAATCTACGGTGAGAGATGTATAGCCACGGAGACACTTCCACTCTGACGAAGAAAAGCAGAAGGGAGAAATGGAGACTGAATGTGGATTGTGTTGTTTGCCATGCCTACGGATGGATTGATTGCTTGCTAGCTGCCATGACTCTGCACTATTATTAAGTCATGGCCTTGTATTTGTATTTCTATTCCCTCTGAACAGTATATGGACTTTAGAAAATTTCCAGAACCAAGGGGGGGCCATGGCCCACTATGGCCCCCACGTAGCTCCGCCGTTGCTTGTATTTTTCCTACAAATCATCAGAATTCAATTTAAGATAGTATGAAAGTGGAATCAGGAATAGTAGGATAGTTTTCTGTCATTTGATTAATGATTTATGACAGTGTACACAGTTTAGTACTTTTTTCATTTTATAAATTGTGCTCCAAACACATAGTTGAATCCAGAATAGCAGTTCAGGCATTTAGAACATAGATGCATCTAGAATAGTCCACATAAACAAAAGCAAAAGACAACTGCTGGAGACTAAAGAAGACACAGAACTCCTTGGGCATACATTTGACTACAGGTAAAATGCATACATTTGACTATAGGTAAAATGCCATCCCTCAATGCATACGTTTGGCAATAAACTAATCAGAAATCACACGTAGGTAAAATGCATACATTTGACTATAGGTAAAATGCATACATTTGACTACAGGTAAAATACATACATTTGACTACAATTCAACCAACCAAGAATATATATTGCATATAAATTGTAATCAACTAGCAGCATAGTAGCATGCTTTGAAGGGAACAATCACAGACAATGAATCATCAAGATCAGCAAACCTAATCCAGAGACCAGCGCATAGCACATCCAGCTAGCCATATCTTAATTAAAAGACAATTCCAGTACAGGCGAGTGGCAAATAAACAAGAATTGAGGGATGGCCGCTTGATTACTTACACGAGTACATACGGGCAGCCTGATCTAGAAAGTACCTGGTGAATACATTGTGTTATGTTAGTATCCATGGATGTTTAGCATAGTCCCTTCTGAAAAGAAACATAAATTTATGTGACATGTTGCTTAACTAAGTCTAATAGTCCCCCCCAATGGATGAGGATGACCAAACATCAACAGTTGAACACACATCACACATGATTGAAGCTCTTAATTTATGACAATATGATAAATATGGTACTATGCTAAACTGGAAATCAGAAAGATGGACAACAAATAGACTTTTAAAAATCTAGAGTACCTTTTGATGGTGAGCTCAAATGATAAAATTCAAAGAAGCCAGTCCATAAAGATCTTGGTGAGATTGTTAAGGTCCCCCTGAACAAACAGACAAGTGGACATTCAGAAAGTCACCTATAAAATAATAATCTTACACCTATAAAAATTTAGTGATTAACAAATTCAGTATTATTTTGATAGAAGTTGAGAGTTCAGTTTTTGTTTAGTTTTTGTGGCAGATACAAAAATGAGATCATGATAAAATATGTAGATTTCACAAGCAGTGGTACTGTAATGCTAATGCTACTTCATATCTGGCGGGGGGGAATCGATGGTATTCGGGTAATAGAGGTAACCAAGAATTACATCTGTTTTTGATAATCGAAAAATCTCAATGCAAAAAATAAATGGTACAACTACCTGTAAACGAACAAATAATAAGTTAAAAAAACATATGTGCAACATCTGTGTATCAAGGCGGGCAAGATCATGATCACAGATGGGGCTTAAGTTAGTTCAACAAGTGCTACTTCGGCAAGCAAATAGACAAAGAGCTGAAAAATATTGTCTTGTGGGCTAGAAACTTCAGAATTATATGGAAATCCAGAGCTGAAATCACGGTGGATCTCATGGATCTCGCAGAGGGGAAGAGCAGGGCTCGTAGCATACCTCGATCTTGATGAACATGCTGCTGTCCCACAGCCAGATTGCGTTGGTTTTCAACTAAATCGGCAGCCTCCCTCCCAGATGGAGGTGTGGCAAGGCTGCCTGCTGGCAACAGCATTGGAAGGGCAGCGGGGCCGCCGCACCGCTGTAGGGAGGGGCGAGACCTGTGCGGCGCCGCCCGTAGATACCTACCTGAATGCCGTGGTCTAGAAGTCCGGTAGGTGGGGTTGGGATGTGGAGGGGCGGCGCTGACTGGGAAGGGATGTGGAGGGGCGGCGCAGATGGAGGAGGGATGTGGATGGGCAACGGTCGGCGACGACGGGGGTGGATTGAGAGCGGCGACAGCGGTGGGTGGGCAGAGGAGCAGTGCCATCGGTGGGTGGGCAGAGGAGCAGCGCCGGATGCGGAAGAGTCGAGGGGCGCCGCCGGCGGGAGGTGGTAGGGAGAGGGAGGGGGACGGGCAGTGCCGGCGGAGTGAGAGGAGACCGAGCGGACGGGATCTGAGAAATTAGAACCGCAAAGAACGTGGGCGGGGGAGCTAAGGAGCTGAGATGCCGCTGGACCTCAGCCTAACAAAGTGGGCCGGGCCAAGTGAGCCTCCAGGCCGAAGGGAGGGGTGGGCCTGTTTGCTTGTCTATTAGTCTGCTGGGTACTGAATAACTATTTAGTATCCAGGTCCCGTATAGTAATATATATATATATATTCCGTAGAATATTAATTGAAATAAATAAGACACGACTTAGCTTTTTGATGCGAAATTATGTGTGTCATCACTTGATGAAGAGCCTTGGGCACAGTTGGCGATGAGCCGACGATGCGGGCGACGATGGCTGCGACGTGTAGTCGAACCGACGATGTGATCCATGCTGTTGACGTCGTGCCGGTGGCACGGGGCGATGATGGCGAGGATCGCACCCGAATTCCTGACAATAATATTCATCTAGACATATGCAGGTATATGGAGATGTACATACATTATGGATATTGAATTGAAACCAGAAAGTACGACTTAACGTTGGCGTTAGAGTCATCACAATGAAGTAGATCAGATGCATACGAAATTTAGCATGTTCGTTTGTTGGTTTCAGCCAGCCCAAACCAGTCAGCCAACAGTGTTTTCCTCTCACAAAAAACCAGTACCAGCCAGCCCAAACCAGTACCCACCAGCACCAACCAGCGAACAGGCCCAATATCCCAGTAGGGAAGATGCCTGATGTAACGTTGGGTACGTGCGTATGTAGATGTAAGGTAAAGCATCATGATCTATTTTTTAACTTATCTTGCATGCTCGGTCCCGCATGGTGGTAGCGTGTCGTCACCCGGTGACGACGCGGCGCGGCTTCTGGTTGGACGCTGCATCAAACTTGAAGTCGACTTCTGTGCAGGATGAAACGCATCTGCATGTTACACCGAACAGCGTGGATCCTCGATCGGTGTCGCCGCCCGAGGTCCTGTACCCTGAGACGAACGACGCGGGGCCCGATTGTGGATCCTGATCCACTTGGTTGTTGCAACATGCGGAGCCGTGCCGCCAACGGGGGCTGCCGCTTGACTCCACGCTCCGAAGCGTGCCGTCGTGAGTTGCGTCAGGTGTCCCGGCGAGTTGCGTCGCCGTGGATGATGTTGGTGAAGAAAATTCCTCATCTGAAACATATTACATATGATGCGAAAGGCTCCTATCTATCGCGCTAAAGTATCGGATTGTTTTGCTCCGGTAATATCCAGCAATGTGATCGTGTAGACGTAATCTGATGGTAGCACATGAGACACAAGGACTTATACTGGTTCAGGGCGCGGGGCGCGCTAATCCTAGCTACAAAGTAAATGGAATAGGTGGAAGATGGATGGATCGAGGTGGAAGATGGATGGATCGTGAGTCCCGAGCCCGAGGTCCCTACCCTCCTTTATATAGGCAGGAGAGGTAGGGTTACAAAGAGGACGATCGGGCTACCAGATTGTTTCCTAGTTTGTTACATGATATGCGCAACAGAAAGATCTTAGCTATCGTCCAGATACGTCCGCTTTTGGTTTGCCTTGATCTCCATGTTGGTCGATGACGCCGGCCCTCGCGGGCCTCCCCTTGACAGCTGCTGGGCCGATAGCTTGACGATGGTCATATATACGGACGATGAAGGTATCCCTGGCCCATATCTCTGACACACAGGCAACCTCGTCGGAGACGAAGAAGAGGGCTCCTAGGTGGCAGGTGCAAGGTGCTCGAAGACGGCGGTGGCTTGGAACCAAAGGAAGGTTATAGCTGAGGCTGTTTCATTTAGTAGGTTTTGTAGAAAACATATGAAAAATCTTAATAGCTAATTGTGTATGAAAATATTTAACTAAGAAAAAATTCATGTTACTCAAATACATGTACAGGCTTTAAGAGAACATGTCTCCAAGTCGTTTACTTAACATTCACTAAAAGTCAACGTACCGGCCCGTAGCTACGATCAACATTCATATTCACTCAACACTCAATGGTTTTATTAAGTAAAGAACACGATGAATAGGCATAGATTATACTCCTCTAGATTGAGGAATGAATATTTGTCTTGGTCACGGTTAAGGGTGCTATAACATTTTGTGACTATTTAGGACTGTTTTGCTCTATGTTTTTCAGCCAACCAGGTACAACTTCTAGAAAAAAAGGTGAAGTTATAAGAACATCTAAAGAAATACTCTAAAAATTTTAGATTTTTTTTAGCTGCTCCACGATAAAATTTATGAAGCAGTGTTTGTCGAGGCCCTAAAGCAATTAACGATGTTTAGTGGAGGTCAAACTGGGCCCGGGCTGCAGCCCGGAGCGAGCCCCAAAATGTGTGCATACCCTCCTGTAGTTTCCTCACGGCAGACCGTTGAAAATCTGGCCTCGAAGGCCCAGCCCTACCTATATAGTCACAGACGCTCAGCCCACTCCCTCTCGAATCCGGAGCGGCGGAGTCCCAACCTTGTCAAGGTTGTCATCAATCTCAAACAGCATATAAAACAGATCACACGGCAACGCAGATGAATCCGCGCCCAATGCGGCGGCCCGCGCGCACTCGTGATCACGAGAGCTTTCCTATACCTTCTCGGATTCGAACCCGTCTCATCTCGCATGTACAAATATTCCGAAGCATCGTCCAGCACGCGGGTTTCTTCGTCTGTACAGCGCGTTAGCTATGGCGGAATCGAGTTTGGAAGCGCAGGCGCAGAGGGCGCTGGCGTCCGCCGAGCAACGCTTCCTGGCCGGCGACATTGCGGGCGCCAGACGACACGCGCAGTACGCGCTCAACCTCGCGCCGGGCCTCCACGGCGCCGAGCAGGCCCTCGTGGCCTACGACGTGCACGCCGCCGCGCCCGACTGGTATGCCGTGCTGGGCCTGGGCCTGCCCCACCCGCGGCCCTCTGGCGACCAATCCGTCGTCACCCACGACGACATCAAGCGGCAGCACCGGAGGCTGTGCCTTCTGGTGCACCCCGACAAGAACCCCTCCGCGGCCGCCGATGGCGCGTTCAAGATCGTGCAGGCCGCCTATGACGACGCGATGCGTGTGGCGGAAGCCGCCGCGCGCACGGCGTGGGAGGAAGAAGCTGCAGTGTCCCGCTTCTGGCAGACGGTGGCCGATGATGTAATTATAACGCCGGCTCCGCTGGCACCCAAGCAGCCCCCAATAGCTCGGCCGCCACCGCGCTGGGCTGCTCCCGCAACTGGACCTGGAACCACCGAGTTGGGCGCAGGGTGTGCAAACTCCTCAGCGAGCTCCTGCACCAAGCAATCTCGGCGCGTCGCAACCGACAATGCCAGGGAAGCCATACTGTCCTTATTATCCTTTCTGCGTGTGCTGCAGATTATATGCTAGTACAGCACCGATGTCTTTTTTTTCTCGAATACGCAAAAGCTTTGCGTATCATTAGATTAAGTAGAAGAGTTTAGACAAAGCATACAACGCGCTTGTATCGAGCATCGAAGGAGGTCAATCTAACACAACCGTAGCTGGACCATCATAGCAAGAGACCTCTAGATTCGATATTACATTAAAGGAAACAATCAATACCGACACAACGGTGCGACCTAGGAGGTGGACTTGCGTCATCGCGGCTGCCTGGACCGAACAGCCGGGAAGAGCTCGTCCAAGCGCTTCGGATTCGGACGCAATCAGGTCGGCGCCGAAGAGCTTGTCATAGGCCACCAGCTCCGACGCGGATGGCGTTGATGGACCCTTGGTGAAGCCCATACGCTGCATGATCAGCACCTCATCTCATTTGAAAGCTGGTACTCGAGAGAGGGGCTGAGCCGCCAACCGCCTGCTCCACCACGGCATCACGGGCTTAGCAGGAGGCTGCTTTGGAGGCTCACGAATTAGTGGAGAGTCCCTCTTATGCGTCACTTCATTGATGAAGCTATCGAAGCGGCGTTTGGCGGAGTCATCGTTTTCCTCGGTCGGGTGGGTATCCACTGGCGATGAACTGGGAGGGTCAGCGTCCACCGTGAGGTTCGGTGAGTCCACGACCCAGTGAATGGGGACGCGGAGGTGGTGTTCGCAACGCATAGGAGCCCACAACCGCCGGGTCCTCATCCTCCAGCTAGGGGACCGTCATTGCCTGGGCCTCATCTTGTAGTTGGGGGCCACCGGAGGTGACAACTAGGGCTCAAGAGAAGGCCACGTGACGATCCGACTGCTGGCGAGCGAGGCTGCGAATTCCTCCAGCATCGGGTCCTCCGTGATGTCGCGACCATGCATGGCGTTCGGGTACAACATCAGCGTCAACGGGTCAGGCTGGACATTGCCCGTCTCGCTGGACAGCTTGTCGTGCCCATGCTGAGCTTCAGTAGCAACCGAGGTGAAGGCCGGGGCTGTCTATGCGGCCCCTCTGCCGATCGCCCGTGACGCCTCCGTCTTCGGCGCCGGCGACAACCGGTGGCAGGAACGGCGTTGGCCGACTTGACCCTACCTGAGTCTGGCGAGCCACCATGGTCTGCCAGCCCAGCGGAGCAGGCAGGGTGCTGCGGCTGGCAACCCATGGCTCTTGCATCGCCCGAGATCCGAGAGCCCAAGCGCCTTGGCTGCTTGCAGTCGCGCGCAATGTGTCGAAATCCCCTACACAGCAAACATCATTGGGGAAGCTTGCAGGTTGCCACCCGGTGCGCGGAGGAGAGGCAATTGATGCATTTGCCGAGAAGATCTGCCGGGATGCGCCTCGGTGGTCGACGACTCGCCGGCTGGTCTCCACTTGCTGGCCCTCGTGGCTCAGCCGAGGCAGCCGCTGGTCGCGTCTCCTGCCGGTGGAGGATCTCCCGCCACCCATCGGCGTTGGGGGCAGAGACCCGTCCGCAACGCCTGAGGCGCTGGCGTGCCGGGATGCGGCCCTCCACTAGCCGAGCCGGCATGCCGTACAACAGCTGTGGGCGTGGCCGACTGCGTTTCCCCCGCCTTCACCCAGCATCCTAGCGACCCACCGCCGCACCGCCATGGCCCGACGTCAGAGGTTGAGTGCGCGACAGGGACATCACAGGCAGCGTCGACGTCCTCGACGGCTGCAGCTCCTGATGAACCATGTCCAGGTAGGGGGTCATGGAGGTAGTCTGCACCTCTTCCGCATCGGAGTCATCGAGGAGGTCATCGTCTGCCCAATGACAGGCCTTGGAGTGTCGTGCCGCGCTACTCCAAGGATGGAAGCGGGCCGCTTGGCGGGATATGGTGGACGATGTGCTTAGGGTGGGGGTGGACGGGTGAACGAGGAAGGCATCGAGGTTAGAGGCAGCGGAGGACGATGACGCTCCCACGGAGCCACGCCTAGAGGCCACCTCCAGGCAGAGCGCCGCTGCCCTGGCCCCCGTCGCACGGGGCCCTGCGCCCATCGGCTGGGCGAGCGCAGCAGCAGGCCCGGTCACCGCCTGGCTGTGTGGGGCTGCCTCTGCCGTAGCTAGGCCATGAGCTGGTGATGTGGGTGGCGGTGGCTACACATCTAGCGCGCCAACGCCGGTGACCGCGGTGCCCGACTCAAGTGACGGTGGCGGCGATGAGCTCGGACCGGGGCCGCCCATGGCAGCTAGCTGCCCCGGACCGACTTCGGCCGGCACCTTCTCCTCCGGCGACGTCATGGGCTGTGGTGGCGGCAGTGGCTGCTGTCGTGCAGCGGCCTCTCCATCGCTGCCGGCCATGGATCCCGGCCGCCCGGGGCCCATCTGCACGGGAATCGGCTGCCTCCTCGGTCTGCAGCGGCAGTAGCGCCCCATCACCGGCTTTCGCGAGCTAGGAGGCCGCGGTGGTGGCGGCGGGGACACTAGGCCCCAGCTGTGGAGGAGGGGGAGCGGGCGGGGGGAAGGAGGGGAGGGAGGGGTGGAGACGGCCTTCGTGGGGCGCGGACACCATGGCTAGGACGGCTCGCCCCCAGCCTTTGTCGAGGATGGGGAGCATGGCGTGGAAATGGTGGCTCCCGGTGGGGGAGGAGGGGTGGGGATGAGAGGGGAGGGGAGGCGGGCGGTGGCCGCATTGCCAAAAGGCCGGGCGGGCTGGGTGAGTGAGGTGGGGGTGGCGCCGCCAGCTAGGGTTGGGGTGGTGGTCGGGCCATCGCCGAAAGGTCCTGTCTGACACCAATGTCGGGAAGCCATACTGTCCTCTCTCTACCTTTCTCGTGTGTCTTTGCAGATTATAAGCGGTCTGACATGCACGAGGACGTTTCCTCCGTTGCATGAGTTACCAACGGAGCTCACAAAGCACAACAAAGCGAGCTTTTTTTTTTCTTCTTCAAAGATGAGCTCTGGCTCATCGGCAACAACGGTGACGACGATTGTCTAGTTTGTAAGCAGCACTTTTTTTAATAGTCACAGAAGTGGTGACTTAGTGAATTTAAGGGGGAATATATAGATTATCTAGAATAAAAGTACACGGCCGCCTCTTCAAATTTGTGTTGGTATGTTATGTCTATCCCGTACTCATAAACCACATCATTTTAATCCTTCACATCCGTTCGACTATCAGTGGTCAACCAAACAGGTCGAGACCCACATATCAGCTCCATCTCTTCTCGCTCACCTCCCTCAAGGTCATGGCCGGCTGCTTGCGCATTGCCCTTAATGTTGCTGCCCTCTCCACGTCGTATCGCTGGCCGCATCTTTGCCTACTTCTTCATGTCGCTCGGACACCATTGCTACCGTTGCCACCTGACTATCACCGCTTCCCATGCCGCATGACCGTCGCCACGCCTCAGCCCATGCCTTGCATCCGGTGTCATTTTTGCCATTGTTGCTGCACACCTATGTGCATGCACTACCCGACCACCACCATGCCTCTGCTGACGCCACCGTCCCACCGCCTGATCACTGTTGCAACACGTGTCATGCCCTACGTCGCCCGACCGCCACCATGCTTTGGCCCATGCCCCCCACCAACCGGTGCTGCCCCAAGGAAGAAGATAGTGGCACCAAGGAAGAAGATAGTGGTTTTGCAAAGTAACTTTCAAAGGATAGCCTTTCATCTGTTTCATGTGTCTAAGCCATTTTGCATATTACACTTTTAATGGAAGAAGCAAAAGTGGCACCGAAAGATTGGAAGAAGATAGTGGTTTTGACAAAAGTAACTTTCATGAAGGATAGCCTTTCATGCTGCAGACGATGATGTTCTAAGCCATTTTGCATATAACCCTATTTAATCTTTTACTCAAGAAAGAAATCCAGTCCTCTGCATCGGCGTGCATGCACGAGCCAGACCTGTTTGGATGACCATTAAGACTTGAACAAAGATTAAAGACCAAAATGATGCAATTTGTAAGTATGGGAACCAGCAATGACACACCCATACAAGTTTGAGAACCAGTCATGCACTTTACTCATTATCACAATAGCATGCGGGTAATTAAATATAAATTTAGATTTACTATATATCATAATTCTTAATGGTACATGTGGGTAACTTAAATAGAGATGCATGTGTTACTTTATGTTGTTTTACACAGTACACATGCGGGTATATTAGAAAATAGAATAGATCCAATGGCTATTATTGGTGATGATTATTGTCAACTGAATTAATGGCCAATTGTTCTTAACAATAGGATAAATTGTCATTTCAGCTAGCACAATGACACTCAAGATATTGAATTTGCTATATCAAAAGAATTATTTATGTAATTGTCATGGTCCTAGGTGGGACTCCCCACTATGGGCCAAAGGGGCCAGGCGAGGCCTAGGACTAAGCCCTAGATGGCCACAGGGCCGCTCGTCGCTCGGCCTGAGGGGCAGCGCCGCCGCCGCTTCAAGATCTTCCGACATTCGAGGCAATCCTGAACAAAATAGGAAAGTCAGAAAAAGTTGGAGAAGAAATAAGAGATTTGCTTAGAATAAAATTGATTAGGGTTTATTAGGAAATAAATAAGCATACTTTGTAATGAAAGCAGTCTAAATCTATAAGAACTCTTTCTTAGTTTCTTGGAGGTTAAGTTTAGATTGCTTAGGGGCTAAGTCTCATATGACTATAAATAGAGGGGCGATGTAACCTTTCAATTTTAAGCAAAGAAGTGGGCTTCGGCTCCTTATCTCCTCATCTCCCTTCTAAGCTTCGCTCTTCTCCCCTGCCTCTCTCCCTAGTACCACATGCTGCATCCCTGCGCCCACACTGTCGCCACCCCTTGCCCTAACGCTGCAGCCGCCAACGCCTCCACTGGCACGAGTAGCGCCGATGCCCAAGCACCCCAACCGGCCAACCCCAAGCAGGACCATCACAGTAATGTTATTATTTTCTAAAATATAAAGTGCTTAAATTTCAAATACAAGTATTGATATGGCATAATGTTTTTAGTCAAAATGAAAAATAAAATTATAATCATTGAATATTAATATAACTTAAAGGGAATTGTCAGTGGCATTGATATATATGTAGTTTGAAAACATTATGCAGGTAGAAAGAGTAGCAGCAAGAGAAGTCCGGTAGGCATGGGGGCTTGTGATGAGGACATCACTCCTTCAGATGATGTTGATCCTCCAACCATTATGCAAGGTCCAATGACCCAAGTTTGAATGTGACAATTAAATTTAGATGTGAGCTCATTTTTAAGCGATCCCTTTCATAGTTTTGAGAATAGATTACTACCTAATGATGTTGTCTTGTTTAGGAACAGTGGGGAGGCTCATGAGGTACTTGGAGAAAGGTGTGGAGGCGGAGAAGACTAGCAAGGATGTCCCACACCAGCTTGAGGCCTAGCCTAACTCGATGAATCATCAAAAGAAGTCAACGTCCAAAATTTGTCAGGCTGCTACGTCACCGTCTTTGGTCCATTGGGCCGTGTATCTTCTTTGAGCCCATTAAGGGGGCACGTCCAAGGGGAGCGATGACCCTTAGAACTTATAATCAGTCGGCGCCACCTGTTGTTAGGTTTTGGGGTTTTGCTTAGAACAATTTGTCCTTGATAGTCGCCATCTTTCGGTTTGTGAAACCCCACATTCATGATTTTAATCATATATCTATAGTTTGTCCCATATTTTTTAGTTGCATACTTTTGAGTTCTTGCTTGTGTTCTTTATTTCACAGGTAGAGATTAGCCTTCTTGGCGAGGTCAACTGGATTGGTGACACGGTTGGTAACTAGAGGAGTTGTGGTGCTAAGATTGCAGGGTTCGGGTCTTTTGATCTAAAGTCGGATCGGTGTGTCGTCTTTCAGACGAAATCTGGTCGGCAATCTACCGAGGGGTATGCCCATAATAGTAGATGAATTGGTGGAGGTGCGCGTGAGGAAACCAGATGGTGACATAGAACGCAAGAGACAACGATTAGATAGGTTCGGGCCGTCGGCTTGACGTAATACCCTACGTCCTGTGTCCTTGTGGGTTGTATTGTGTGTGTTCAGATGAAAACAAGGGGGGTCCCTACCCATCTTATATAGCTTGGGGGTAGGGTTATAGATAAGGTATTTCCATTCTTATTGGTTTACAAGATAGGAAGTTACAGATCATACAATATCTATCATATCCGAGCAGATTTCGTAGATCACCGAGGATCTTCACGTTGCCTTGTGAAGCACGTCGTCCTGCGGCATACTTCGCATGGCGTTGTCTTGCGACTAGGGCCTAGACCAGTGGCGTGACCCATGCATAGTCTTGTGGGTTGGGCCTCCCCTAGCGGCTCGGCCCACGTATAACCTTGTGGGTACCGGGGTCATACCCCCATAGCTAGTCCTCGAGCACCTTGCATTCGCTGAGCAACACCATCTTGCGTCCATCCGAGCTGTCCAACTTGCAGCAACTCATCAGGATCAGTCTTCCGACCAGTTCAAATAGGGGCCGAGCTGTTGAAGCAAGCGTCCGAGCAGTTCAAACGAGCGTCTGAGCTATTGAAGTGGGTGTCCGAGCAGCTGAGACAGGCGTCCGACCAGTTTAACTAGGCGTCAAGCTTGGACTCGCTCGAAGTCATGGTTTGCCATAAGGATGTAAGGAGCTCGAGTAAAAATTTTGAAGTCTTGATCGGTGAAGTGTACACACTTAAGTGCCAATTGTGATGGTCCTGATGACGTGATCATCAGGGCAGAGCGTAGGCGAAGACTTGACAAAGTCGAAACATCGTGAAGAAGAAAAAGTACGTGTACCGCAAGGTGCAATGTACACAATGTAGTCCCTGAGCCTGCTGGAAGATGATGAAGGAATCTTATAGCAGGGTCAAAGAAAAATATGCAGTCCCCATCATTGTCGAAAGATCGAGTAATCAGGGAAACAGTACATCACCGCAAGGTGAAGTGTACACACTTAGTCCTCGAGCCTACTGGAAGATGATGGAGAAATCTTGTAGCAGGGTCAAGGAAAATAATCTTGGCATAGATGCATAACGAATTCCGTTGACCCATCACTAAGTCTGGAGATTCGTTTTGTTGTTCCACATTCAACGCGATTTAACATCGTGGCCCACCTTGTTCATTTGGGACCCATCAGCGTGCAGTGGTTTCGAGAGGGAATACGGCGGGTCAGGCACGGTTTCCCAAAATCCTAAGAAGGAAAAGGGTCGGGGGTCGAACCGTTATAAAGTGCCAGCCCGGTGAACATTCCCCACCTTGCTCTTGCCTCTTCGTATTCTTCCTTACACCCACACCACATCACCTGACAACTGCTCTGCCATCTTAGCAACCGCAAGCTCATAATCTACCACCATTCATCAGAACGGTGAGACGGTGCCCAAGAGAAGCCACCGTAGCTCGAGCAGGGCACCGCGCGAGCTCAATCGTGCCGAGGAATGGGTGAGCTCCATCAGCATTGAGGCGGCGCTCAACCAGTTGGTGGTGGATGGCGTGCTACCGGATAGGGTGACGGCGGGATGACGTCTTGCTCACGGTGAGAGCTTTCCTACCCCCCGCAGCGATGAATTGGTCGTGTATGAAGATTATTTCTATCACGGATTTGGCGTTACGATCCATCCGTTCCTTGGTGGATTGATTGAGTATTAAGCCATTAGTCTTTGCAATCTGGGCCCAAACTCCATCCTGCACTTTTCTATCTTCATCCATTTTTGCGAAGCCTATCTTGACATTCTCTCACATTTTGATCTCTTCCGCCACTTTTTTCTGTTTGAAATCTTGTGGGGGTCTGGATCTAGGGTTGTGGGTAGCGCATACTTGCAGCTGTGGGATGGGATGGTTGGGCAGTACATCGCTACCCCGCTGAACACAAATGTGAAGTATTGGGCACAGCGATGGTTCTACATGCCACAGGGGGAACATTATGTGGCGTGCGACATTGAACAGATTCCCGTGAGTAACGCCATGTGGTCGGAGAGATCTAGTGCCAGTGGAATGGAGCAGGTGAGGGAGCTCCGGGTGTTGATTGACCGAAGGAGAGTAGATGGGGTCATAGTGGTGATGAACTTTACTTTTTGGCGATGTCAGCCTAGCAAGGAGAGGGCACACCCTGCATATGAAATCTCAAGTGTGGGGGCTTGGAGTCCAAGTTTGGACGAGGACCTGGACCCCCCGATAGGAGTGAAATTGGTTGGTCTCATTTGTGCCTAGGGTACAAACGGTGCATGTGTTTCGGGGTACCCAGCTGTGATACATTGATTCATGAATCGTCGTTTCTGTGAGACGGTACGACTTGGCTATGGTCTAGTACCGTAGTAAGAACTGGAATATGAAAGATGGTAAAATGGTTTTGATTGCTTACCACCTGCTTGAAAGCAGCATAGGTGCTTACATAGAATGGTTAGTTAATGAACTAATGATGACTTCTAATAAATTTAAATATAAGGATGCACATTTAGTAATGTTTCCTGCAGATGCAATAACCAACAAGCCAGATTGCCGTTCATATCCTTAGAGTCTATTATTTTCTTCCTGTCGGGTAAGTTTTGCAGAGTACAATCGAGTACTCAGGGTTTTAATCCTCCTATTGTAGGTGATAGGTGGATGCTAGAGCTAACTCTTGTGTGTGGAAACCTCCTGGTGGGCTCAAAGAGGATTCCTTTCATGCTACGATCATAGTGTTTATTTATAACCCTCACTAAAAGTTTTTAGAAGAAAAGTTTTATGACCTGCCATCATAACCAGTTTATAAATGTTCACTATGTTAAGGATTCACCATTATTCTTCATTTCCGCTGTAACTCTGATCATATGTTGTTCTCCGCTGCAATATAAAAATGTGAATCCTAAAATGTTTAAACTCTTTTACATTTAAAACTGTCTTAATTCCGCTATTGCATTCAACTTGTTTAAGTACTCTAATGTTGTAATAAAGTGATGTAAGAAATGGTTAAGATTGTTATAAGCTTTATTCTCTCATTTATGATCCTGATGGAAAAATGTGGATTTTTGAGTTCTCCCTTTGGGTGTGCTCGACGGAACAACGTGGTTTAGTGCACTCTCTTGGGTACTTAGGGTCTAATGGAAGACAAGTACTCTGTAGAAGGCATTAGATCAGGCGGTTCTGCCACAGGTGGTATCAGAGCATAAATGAGGAAATAAAGCTTCAAAACCCTTTCCTAAATTAAAATGTGATAACATATTGTTGCAAAATGTTGGGGCATTCGCATACAAAGTATATAAGTAGCCCTATTGCTATGGTTAAGTATTCAGAATAGGTTTAACTAGGCATTCTCCGATGGACTAACTCTTACGTAGTATACGATCCTTAAGTCAGATGCCCTAGTACTGCCTTAGTCATCGTGCCAGTATTGCTGGCAGGTGCGCCTATTCATAGGCGCCACGCGTTTCATAAAGTGCACAAACTGACCAGTCCTTGTCCGTGAGTTACTATTGTACTGTGGCTTCGTGCATCGTGTTCGCCTATGGTTCACACCTGCTGTGGCTCACGTTTTCCGTACTCCCTTTCTGTGCTCTTGTCGAACCTCTGCCCAGCAGTTGTACTAGTCCTTTATGGCCTTGGACACCGCTCGTCTCATGTGTGTAAAAATCCTACTGCTTTCCTTTTATTGGTCTCCGCGCAAGACTCGATGGTGGACTACGCTAGGACCAATGACCGCTCTGCCATTACAAAAAGGCCCAGCCTAGCCACTTGGTACCACCACTCGGTGCATCCCATCTCCCTAGCGTTTTCTCTTGAGCAAGCTTCTCACTCGATCCTTCCTTGTAAACCACCACCCACCAAGGATGGCAGGAACCTGGGTTAGTAGCTACTGCCTGAATACTGAGGGTTTTCCCAAAATTCTGTATGCCACCCTACAAAAACTTAGAGTCAAGGATCGCCCCGAGTATGAGGGTCATGAGTATGAGAAACATGGCACTGAGTGATACGAGGTCACCGTCTACATTGGGAAGAGTGAAGAGTTCCCCGACATCACTGAAGCCTGAAATGTGACCGCAACTGGGTTTCGCTTCGTCGACACCTAACAAGCTGTGGCCCACAAAGCCTTGCGGCATCTTTGCTAGATCTATGAAGAGCCCATTGCTCGTACCCCCATGAGATTCTTTCCACCTTTGGAAAAGAATCGACAGGTGTGGAGGGCTCGCATGGAGGCTTTGCAAGGGCAGGACACGTAAGAAGACAGCCTAATCGTGGTACACCTGACCACGTACTTGATTGCTCTGGATGAGCAGTATGACCGGCAGGCCTCGGAGCTAAGGATGTGCCTCCACCGAGCCGAGGAAGCCGAGATCTTCTTCAGGATGCTCCAAGTGTAGCTCGCTGAAGTGCACGCCAATGTGGCAGCCGTAGAAAGTCATGAGACTACCATGGCGGAAGCCCTGAAAGAAGCCGAAGATTGGCACACCCAGCAGCTGGAGGATGCCTATCTTGTCACAAGGGCCAAGCGTAGGACGCTTGCCACAGAAAGGCAGGACCCCTTGGTCTTGGAGGGAATCCCTGTCCACCCGCCAGAAAGAAGGAGAACCGATGTTGCAGTACCGCCAGCACCTCCACCCTCGGAGGTATCAGAAGTAGAGACCTTGCTTCCCCTCACTCAGCCACCACCAAGAGAAGAGGCGAATCCATAGCCAGGGCAGTAGAAGGATCCCCCGAGCCCAAGAATGAAGCTGTGTGGTTCGACGAAGTAGATTAATTGTCCTAGGGGAGATGTACCCATAGTTAGTAGTGCTTTTCATCGCTGTCCTCCAGTATTATAATCGTTCCATTGTATTTCGTCTGTAGTTGTTAAAAATCGTCTGGTCGTAGGGCGTCAAATGATGTGTCAAGAATGGGATAGGGCGAGTGCCTGTATAATGGTACCTGTATTGGGAGTTTGGAACGTGCATTTGCTTGTTCCGTTGTGTTTGTTACGTCGATTTACCCTTAGATCTCGTTAGACTTGCTTAGGGTTCTCAAGACAACATCAAGCGGGATACAAGAGAAGCAGCCATTCAGATGCAAGCAGACCAACCCTGATTGGATAACATATGATATTGTATCAACTAATTGTAGATGTCCTAGCAGAACATTTGCATTTATTTAAATTAAATCTGTTATGGGATTTAATTTCCTTGTCCCTTGTTGTGAGAGGAAACCTTGCTATCTGAATCTTCCTTTACAATACTCCTTTGGTTTTGTGGTCTATGACCCTACTGCTTTCACCACGTGTAAGTTGGTAAAGTTGCCGGGTTAAATGCTTATGCTGCCGCGACGAAACCGAGGGCCCCTATGCAACAACTGCCATAGGGTGATGCTGCTCGGCACACACTGGTATCGAGGTTGTTGACTAGCACCTTTGTCAAGTTACACCACCGTACCGCTCTTGCAACAAAATGTTCTCCTTTGGAAAAATATCCTTGTGTTCTAACGGAAAATCCACATCGAGTTGATGAAGTAGTGCTCCTTCAAAGTGACCAAGATAACGTTGTTTTGGAGGAAGTACGTATGTTGTGATCTCAGTCCATGCGAAAGACTGGCTCATACTATAGTCAAGGAAGGGAAGGAAAAAGAAGAGCAACAAGGAAAAGTTAGTACTCGAGTAGTCTATTGTGATTGAAGAGCCTGAGTTGACGTCATGTCCCAATCCCTGTGGCTAGTTTGACCGTACTATGCACGCCAAGTTACTATCGCCGCGTGCCCTACGAACGCTATCGATACCGGGACCCACTTGCATTCCGCTCTCGTTTGGCTGTGCAGCACTCGCTTTGTGCACTCGCGCAGTGCGCTTTCTCCCTCTTTTTCGCACCCTATCGGCTCTCGATCCTTGCCCTCGTCTCCGTACCAGACCCCCCTTATTTTTCTTATTTTGGGGACACGGCCGCTTGCGTGCCTCCCCGTCGAGCGAATCCCCTCCCCTCCTCCTTTTTCCTGTCTCCACTCAAGCTCACGCAGGGAGCGCACCATGGCCGACGCTTCCCCCACCACGTGAACCACCAGTGTTTCCTTTCCACGTTGCCCCCACTTCCCGATGCACTGCACCACCACCTCCGTTCACCACTATAAGATGCCCTTGCTCTCCTCCTTCATCCCCATCCCCCTCGAATCCGAAGCAGAGCTACAAAATCCAGTCGTCGTTCATGGAACTAGGGTCATCAGTCAGAGATGATTGTGTAATCTGAGAAGAAGGGATCTGGTTTTTGTCAAAGAAGTTCAAGTCCACTTCTGGTTAGTTTAAGTATTAGGGTTCACGATGATCGATTTCTCACCCTCGTGTTTCTGGATCTGTTGGACATACGCCATGTTTTGGTTTATCATTATCTTGTTGTTTCTCCATTGTCCTCGTCTAGCTCGACTTCTGGATTAAGCCTTGGTTGTACTAGGTTGCTCTTAATCGTGTATCTCTAAATCCCTGTGTGGTTTAATATCCAAAGTCGTGTAATCTTTCGTGTAATTTCAGATCTGCGATGTGTAATCGCATTTTCTCTTTCAGATTCTTGATCGAATCTCGGGACGAGATTCTTTTAAGGGGGAAGGTTATAACACCTCTGGTGTTACGAGCTTGCTTAGCACCTAGGTTAAGGTCTTAGGGAAATTAGCAAAACAAGTTCTTGAGTTGAAAATTTTAAAATCACGCATGAAATGATAAACAAACCCTGTGCGACCTACCTTTAGTGGTTGAGAGAAATCAAATAAATATGGGGCTCTTGCGTTTGTACCCTTGTTTTGTATCGAAATTGTGATTTTGCCCATATTTTTTTGATTTTGTGAATTTACCCCTACTGTGCCATTCACGAAGCACCAGTTTGCCCCTGTTCCGTCATCCACCCCTAACGGTGTTAAACTTTGTACAAAAGACATGAATGCCCATGTGATTTTGCCCCTTGTTTTTATGCCTAATTGTGATTTTGCCCCTGTCGCCGCCTGGCAGCTCGGTTTCTTGTGCTGGGTCGACCGTCCGACCATGTGTTGCGCCACCACAATGCGGGTGGGGCCCTAGCCCGGGCAGTGAGGTCAGCCGTGGCACATTGGGGTTTAGGATGGGCGCTTTGTCGCCGTCTGAGAGCGCGAACGCCCATTGGGGGGCGCGTGGATAGCCTGCGGCAGCTCTCAATCTCGTACTCCGGTCCACGAAAGCACAGCCGTGGCGGTGCTCTCTGACACTAGGCGACGTCGCGAACTCGGTTGGCCGGTTCTTAGCGGCGGGAAGTTGGCAGCCGGCGGCGAGGACACGCTGGCGGAGAATGGGAGCCACGGGGATCTGCTCGTCCGTCGAGATGCTCAGAGACGCCACCGCCAGGCTACTCGTCCATCGAGCACACACCGGAGCCAGGGATGTCGGCGAGGAAGCGTCGTCACCGAGTTGCTCGTCCACCGCAGACTCCTTTCTCGCTCAGATCCCAGGCGAGAGCGCGAGCAGGACGGGCGGCCCTCATGGATCCCAGGCAGGACAGATCTAAAGGCAGGGCGGTGGAGGGCTGCGGCGGCCTGGGGGACGGCAACAAGCAGCCGACCTCGTGCCCCCGGGGAGCAGCTCCTGGGTGGAGGGCGGCGGTGCCTGGGGTGGAGGGCGCGCCTGGAGGAGGGTGGCAGCGCCTGGGGTGGAGAGCGCCTCACGCTCGCCGGAGGAAGCCGCCTGGAGATAAAAATGTGATTCCTAAAATATAAACTCTTTTACATTTAAAACTGTCTTAATTCCGCTATTGCATTCAACTTGTTTAAGTACTCTAATGTTGTAATAAAGTGATGTAAGAAATGGTTAAGAATGTTGTAAGCTTTATTCTCTTATTTATGATCCTGATGGAAAAATGTGGATTGTCGAGTTCTCCCTTTGGGTGTGCTCGACGGAACCACGTGGTTTAGTGCACTTTCTTGGATACTTAGGGTCTAATGAAAGACAAGTGCTCTGTAGAGAGCATTAGATCAGGCGATTCTACCATAGATATTAAGGCAAGGAGACAAACTAGCACAACGTCTTGAATGTGATTTTCTTTTTACACTATGAGCTCCAAAACCTTACGTGTCACCACGCTTGATCGTCACTTTGAGCTATTGCTACCTCATTCTGAGAGACGCCACGACTATAGATTGCACAAGGATAAGTGAAGATGGTGTGTTATACTTGCGGTTTTTCTTACATGGCACACCATAAACAATTAAACACACGTCTGATTAGGGTGTTAATAATTTTTATTTTATAATTTGACTGAAGTTTTAATAATCTTATCTATGCCTACACAACCCGTTGGAAACATTAATTTGTGAGTTGTGATGTAGCAATTGATCCTTCTAGATGGTTTCTCTTTCAAGTGTTGGTCTATGTTTTTAGATCTATTTATTTAGGATGAATAATAAGTGTTTATAAATTCGCAGTTCGATCCGTCACTAACTTTTCGAAAATGACACCTGATACCACTTCTATGTGGACTGTATATACTACTGTACTACAACTAAAAGGAGACCTTCACACCGACACCAATGGAAGATCGACTCTCTACACAAGAAAACTCAAGCTTTGTTATCTTTTATGCACTTGGTACAGCAATGACACACTTCATTGGTGGCTATACTACACACTCTAATCCTTCATGGTGCCTACCTATGCCATCCTTTCAAATGGCTTCTACTTGTCTTTGCGTCTTGGAGTAGAGTGCTCCTTTCTCTCTCTCTCTCTCTCTCTCTCTCTCTCTCTCTCTCTCTCTCTCTATATATATATATATATATATATATATATATATATATATATATATATATATATATATAAACACAATCGTTGGATTGGTGTCAAGTGGCAACCACCATATCATCACATACAAAATATATTTTACTATAAAACATTATTTATGCTTATCTAAACCCTAGTCCTAATGTATACACGTTTACTTGGTCTACATGGTGGAATATCGCACTGTACTTACTTTTAACTCAACAATAATAGTGGTATGTAATTTAGAAGTATATATATAGCGTACTTTATGGATATCGTTTTTTGCATAATAGCTATACTATTATTTACATGTAGATTTGAAATCTATTTTTATTTATTTACTATAAAGTTTGAATTAGATAATTTAGATACAAATTAAAATGTTTTAATTATACTATTGCCTATATGGTTGGTTTAGGGATTACTTGCATTATGTTTTATAATCACATCATCTAACGTCTTTGTTTGTTAAAGTATGGAATTCTAACCAAGGGCTGTGGAACTCATGACTCTATTAGAAAGTAGAATGACCTACTTTTACACGAATTTTCAAGTGGATGAGATCGGTTGAGTGGTCTCGGTTGGAGATGGGATTGCACGAGATTGCATATTGAACGAGATTCAAGCAGGAGAAATTATCCTTTTTAATGTAGAGGTAGTTAATTTAGATGTAAATTCAGGAAGTATTTTAAATTATCTTCTATAATGCCATAGGCGAATAGTTTAGACACGGATTTGGGGTTTATTTTGTATATATTTTAATAAAAAATGGTAGAATGGATTTTATAAAACAAAATATATCTAATGACTATTATTGATGGCGATGATTAGAATTTTCCAAACTAAAGGAGATAAGTTTCTGATTATCATACGATTTCTAGGATTTATCTTTCCTTATACTAACGAGTCCAGCTAGTATTAACCTTGATGTTTCCGGTCATAACTTATAAGCCGATTTTCAAAAGACGGGGACACAAGGGCTTGCCCATTGGAGTCCAGCAAGACCTGACATTTCTCGCCCGGCCAGAGCCCGTGGAGGCCATTGAGACGGCGAATGTCTCTGCAACCGAGTGTTGCTGCTCTGCCCGGCTGTCCGGTCGGTCCCCGATTAGCGGATTAGGCATACCAGTTACCAGAGGAGTGGATATTAGCATGGAAATGCGTTGTGCCATCACCTACGTGGCTCCATCTCAATGCCTTGTCGTGTGGCCGTGCCAGTTAGCAAGCTCGTTTTGTTTAAACTACTCTGAATTTCTGTACAATGAGTTATATCAGATCAGCAGCACAACTGTTTCTCTCAGGCCATCAGTGTTAAGGTTAGCAAACTGCGAGCGCACTGCATGTCTGCACGTACAAAGACCTTTTCAGGCTTTGTTGGTTAAGGTTATCAAATTAATAGTGTTTTTCTCTGTCTGCAGTATCGCCGAAAGCTTATTACAAAGACCATGTGCATGTCAAGGTGGGTTTTTCTTCACCAAAAAACGGGTGGGATTCTTTTTCTGAATTTTTTCCTCGATGGTACAGGTGTACAATACTCGAGACGCGTTATAATTCATCTCGGTTCGCGTGACGACAGGTTACGTCAGACTCGACCACACTTTACTACACACACACGGTTGGCGGTCCTCGTATGGATCAGTCAGACCATGCTCTCATGGGCCGCGGCGCTGTCCTTGACCACGCCGGCCGTCTTGTGCGAGTGCAGCACGTAGCCGCACGACGCCACCGCCTCGCCCACCGTCGGGAAGATCCAGTCGTGGCCGATCTGCTCCAGCACCTTGGAGCTGTCCAGCTTCTTCATGATCTCGCTGCCCGGGTTCGCCAGCACGATCTGAATGAAAGACACACGGAAGAGCACTGACTGAATCAGCCGGGGTTCATGTTCATGTTCATGCCATGACATGCATTTCAGAACTCTGCTGGAGTTCATTCAGAACAAAGCGCGCGCGTGCCAGAGGAATAGAGGATGGGAGTGGCATTGCTTCTGCTCTTACCTGCACCCCCCTTCTGTCCAGGGACTTCTTGAGTTCGTCCAGCATGCTCGTCCCGCTCGTGTCGATGCTACCGACGGCTGAACCAAGAAGAAAACACAGATCAAGTTTCTGATGCAGATCGATCGAGTTTCAGAGTTGAGAGAAAACCATGCAATGCAACTGACACTCACCACCCATGTCGAGGACAACGTACTGCACGCCCATCTCGCCCTTGCTCTTGGTGCGCTCATCCTCGTCGTCGATCCACCGCGAGATCCTGATCAAACCAAACACCGATAGGTAAGATCTCCAGATCGTCCTCGCCATCCATCCATGGAATCCGTTCTGAACTGCATGCGTGCTTAATTGCTTACCTCTCCCGCAGGTAGCTGGCGTTGGTGAAGTAGATGGGAGCGTCGACGCGCAGCACGAGCACGCCGGGCACCGTCTGCGCGGCGGCGTACTGGTCCATCCTCCGGTAGACCATTGAGTTGGGGATGTTGCCGAGCACCGTGGTCCGGGGCCGCGCGATGAACAGCAGGACGCGGAGGAGGGAGATGGACACGGCGACGACCAGCCCGACCTCGACGCTGCCGAAGACGACGCCCAGGTAGGCGCCGACGCAGACGCAGAAGTCCACCTTGTCCACCTGCCACAGGTGGATCGCGGCCTGGTAGTCGATCAGCCCCAGCATCGCGGAGATGATGATCGCCGACAGCACCACCAGCGGGGTGTAGTGGAACAGCGGGGTCAGGAACAGCAGCGTGACCATCACCGCCAGCGACATGACCACGTTGGACATGGCCGTCTTGCACCCGGCGTTATAGTTCACGGCGGACCGCGAGAAGGGGCCCGTGGTGAGGTAGCAGGACGTGAAGGAACCCAGGATGTTCATCGTCCCGATCGCGATCATCTCCTTGTTGCCGTCGATGTTGTAGTTCTTGAACATGGCGAAGCTCCTCCCTACGGCAATGCCTTCCTGCATTTGACGAGAGCAAAACATTGTAAGTACCTGAGCAGTCATCTATCTATGAAACAAAATAAACTCTTGCAGGTGGCATGTAACTATCTAGCTAGCAGTGAGACAAGGATGGATCGTAAGACTTACAGCGAGGGCAATGACGCCGGTGATGATCCCAGTCTTGAGCGCAAGCATCATGTAGGGCGGCGAGAATTGCAGGCTTGTCACTGATGGTGGGTTCAGACCCTTCTTGAGGTAACCGATCTATGACGACATAGGAAGGAAAAAATGTCATGAATCAGTAACCATTTTTTTTCCTGTCTGCTCATGCATTTCTTGCTGATAATGTGATGCATGCTTGTATTGTTTCAGACAGAGTTCAGGAGTCGAGCTATGCTCACCACTTGAATGCCATGGTTTTCAGCATGAGTGAGGTACACCAGGACACTCCCGAGGATGATTGATGTCAACGGCGCCGCCGCGGACATCCAGAATAGCTTGGGCCGCCTCTTGCTCTGTCAGAATAAGTAATTATAAGATTACATTATTATTATTATTATTAAAAACTTGACGACTTTGAAACATGAAGTTCGTCCTGTTGTAAAAACATGCAATGATTGACCTGTTAGTTACTGATATCAGAGATTCCAGTTTTTGCTTAGACATAAAAGTTCAGACAGACTAAAGAAGTACTGAAACTACAGATCCAGATAAGCTGCGATTGCGCCAAGAAACAAGACGATTGAGAAAATACAAATCTATAATACAGTAGAAAGTTTGTTTGGTGGATCTTGGCCTCTTGCAATTATTATTGCATATTCTTTTTCTTCTCAGTAGCCATGCATGAACGAAACTGGATCCTATCGATCGCTTTCCAGAGCATGAATATGAGGTCATGTTTAGATTGTAAATTTTGCAAGCCAGAAAGCTCGTTTGTATTTGACAAACTTTGATACGATCTGGACTAATCAGGTGCAAAAGATTCGCTCGTGATTTACAACCAAACTGTGCAATTAGTTCTTTTTCCGGAACATTTAGTGATTCTGCACGTGACGCTAAAAATCATGTAGCGTCTTGAAAAACTTGGAACTTTGATGTCATCTAAACAAGGTCTGAAACGGATGCACAGGGAAGCCAGAAAGCTCTTTGTGCCAAAAGCTGATACGTCTGGTGCAATCATGCAGCGGCCGCACGGAGACAAACACTGACTAAGCTCTAATCCGGAACAGTGATTAGCGTCTTGAACACGACATGGCATGGGGGCTGTTTTTGTTTTCCGGACGCAAAGGCAAGCGATAAAAGAGGTCGAAGTGGATGCGAATATTCAGGCTAATATTATGGCTGGGATAGAAGAGGATATATGATATGCAGGATATATATAGATGTATATATAGAAGCCAAAGCTGCCCAGGCAGCAGATTGGATCTTCGTCGATGCAATGTGTACGCTACCCAAAAGTGCGTGATGGATCAGGATGGATGCCATTGTCGCCCACCAATTGGATTCACGAGATCCCGTCCTTATTTGTGTGCTTGATTGAGTGAGTCATGACATGACAAACTTTGTCTTTGTTGCATCTCTAGCAGTCACGGATTCTTCATTAGGCTAGGCTAGGCTACTAGATTACTTGAACCAAATGGTGCTGCATACCCCCACTCTAATTAACCGCACGTTTATTACTTGTTTCTAAATTAATTACTGTTGCTGCAGGTGAGATATTTGTAATTTCAGAAACGTTGGAAGCATCATGTCTACACGAGTGGTTCTAGACTCCAATTTGACACATGTTCTCCGGTGCAATTTCTTGTCACAAAAATCCCTAAATAAATTTGTGAAACCAGTGAGCTGGGCTATCTATCTCCGGTCACAATCTTAGTGCAAGTGCGGTATTACGTCATGATCATCAATTATGCACAAAGTAATAGTAAGAGAATAAGGGAAAGTAAAAACACCCCATGGTTAGGCGATTCTCTTGTGGTCCTCGTATTACTCCTTTTAGTATGATTGGAGGAGCCTTTCACAGAGATTCTCGTGCCTAACTTTTTCTATTAGCAGTAGTAGTAGATCCCTCACCCCTTTTACGTGTTTATTTAGAGGAAAATCGAGGGAGACTAGAACTACTCCTACTCTTCATCGACCCAGGTAAAAATGCTCATAGAGGTAGGTGAGTGTAAATATGTTCATAGAGGTGAGTGAGATAAAAAAAATTACTCCTACTAGTACTTACGATGAAGCGGGTGAGGAGGAGGAAGAAGAGGAAGCCGCATCCGAGCAGGACGCTCTCCCATCGCCACTGCAAACAATCATCCAAAACCGACCAAGCGCGTCAGGAGCAGGGAAATTGATTAGTATCCGGAATTCTCGAAAACGACGGGACCAAAAATCAATATCGTGTCGCCCGTGACATGGAACCCTGCAGCAAGCTACAAATGCAAGCACGGCAGGGCATCATGTCCCTGTCGCCGTTGCAGGTGCAGGTCGGCCCTGGCCTTGCCGGACGCGCACGCAACGCGACGTAACCTTCTTGCTGCAGGGCAGGGGCAGGGCCAGGGAGTTAGCTCCACAGGCTGCCCATGCCTTCGCCGCCGCCGTGTTGTGCACACGGCCACACACGCATGGTCCATCCATGGCCATGGGAGTTGGGAGAGGTGATGAGTAGTAGTATGTACCTCGTGTGTCTGTGTGAAGACGGAGTCCATGACGGAGACGACGTCGGTGGAGGTGGTGAAGTGGTCGAGGCCCAGCATGCCCTTGAGCTGCTGCAGGCACACCACCGTCGCCGCGCCCGCCATGAACCCCACGATCGTCGCGTGCGACAGGAAGTCCACGATGAAGCCCAACCTAGAAGCACATACATGCATGCACAAGATTATATTATTATTATTAGCCGGCAGTTAGAGTCTCACTACTCGCGTCAAAATTGGGAACGAAATGACGACGCGAGGGGAAGGGGAGCGGGAATCGCAACTGAAGATCCGCGTGTTGCGGTTTATTGGACAGCGGCACGGTGCCGCGTACGGGAGTCCCGTACACAATTTTGTTCCCACTGCTCTCACCAAAAAGCATAATAGCTCGCCCTAAAATTTCCGGTCTTGGTGAAGACTGAAGACACTCGACCATCTATATCATTTGATCACAGAAATTACTCTGTAGTCGATTGAGTGGTAGTGTGGTACCAGTAGTAGAATAATAGTTACTCTAGAAACTGACTTTTGACAAGTTACCTACTGCACTGCACTTTTGGCCTTTATTTTCTTCTTCATTCACCAACTACGTAATGCTTTTGGGAGGGGCCGGAGCTGGAGAGGCTTATGAATTAAGCTTAATCCGCCATGAGAGAGTGCATAGCATACACAAAGTACGTTGTAGCTAGCTAGCACTAGCAATTAGCATGCATGCGTACCTGAGGAGGCCGAGCGAGGCCTGGAAGACGCCGGCGAAGAAGGTGGCGGTGAAGGCGAGGTGCAGGTAGAGCGCGGGGTTCTCCGTCGGCGACACCTCCCTGCCGAGCATGGAGCCGATGAGCAGCGACGCCACCGCCACCGTCCCCACCGCCAGGTCCTTGGAGCTCCCCATCAGCGCGTACACCAGCGGCGGCACGAAGCTCGAGTCTGCAGTGCAGTCGTACGTTAGCACACTGGTACTAGTGTTTCAGGACGTTCGTGCAGGTGCAGTGCATGGCGACGCCGGCGTGGAAAAAATACAGGCAATGGCGCCTGATAGTGAACCCTGAAGAACAGACAACAGAGTGCTTGCATGCAGAGCAGAGCAGCTTACAGAGTCCGAGGACGGGCGGCAGGTTGGCAAGCTTGGCGTAGCTGATGCCCTGCGGGATGGCGAGGCTGGCGATGGTGATGCCGGCAATGAGGTCGGACTTGAAGGTGCCCAGCCTGTAGGCCGGCGCCCACTCGAGGAACGGGAAGAAGTAGCGCAGCGCGGCCACGGTCCGTCGCCCGGCCCCGCGCTCACGCACCACCCCGCGGAACGGGTCGTCCGGGAAGAAGGTCTCCTTGAGGTTCCCCCGAAACGTGTCCAGGAACGGCCGCGCCGGCGGCACCGGCACCCGCACCGCCCCGCCGTTCGCCTCCGCGCTGCCGCCCATGGAGGTGGTGTGCAGTGTGTGCAAGCAGCAAGCTTTTGAGCAAGCAGATGGAGCTTTCGTTGCTGCAAGAGGAAGCAGCAGTAGCTAGCTCTTCTTCTTCCTCGCTCGCGCAGTCGCGCGCTAGCTCAACTCAGCTGCTAGCTAGCTGCCCGTCAGGTGTCTGCCAGCTGCTGCGTTTCGGTGACCGGTGGTGATGTCTCGGCGAGGCGTTCGGGGCGGTTATATACAGGCGGCTGGCCTCTGGAGGAGGCGACGACCGGCAAGTGGTGTGCCTCGGTTTGGGTGGGAATGGGATATGGGGGGGGTGGGCCCAGGCCGGATGCCGCGTCACTACTGGAGCGGGCGTGTTCGGCACTGGTGGCCGGGCCGCGGAGAGCCGGGCCCCGCTCGTCAGCGAGGCGGGAAGTGGCCCGGCGCCGGTGGTTTTGTACACGTGGGCGCGCGGGCGCACGTGGCTGTGTGCATCCTTCGGTCGTGCGGGTTGGCGCCGCTGTCCAGAATTTTTTTATTTTAACACTTTTTAAACTAATTTTAATTCTAACGCTATTTTTTTTCCATAACTAACATTTTTGGCCGCACCAATTGCCATGGCGCGGCAATGGTGACGCGGCGGGAGTATGACGTGGAGAAGACCGGGTTCGCTGACCGATGACGTGGCAGGGTCTGCCACGCCACCGATTTTGGCGCGGCAGTGACGCGCCCTGATCGGTGGCGCGACAGTGACGTGTCCTGATCGGTGGCGCGGCAGACCCAGCTAAAAGGCCCGCGGCAGACCCGGCTTAAAGGCCCGCGGCCCAGTACCATCAAAAGGTTAAAGAAAAGAAGAAAGAAAGGATAATTTACAAAACACCTCCTGTCATGTGCAAATGTGGTGTTAAATTCAACTATGGCCTAGTCCCCATCAGAGCTTGGAAATAGGCCATTATTGCAGCCATATGGTTGACTATGATGAGGTTGATTATTTTTGTGGTAACATAAAATCGTATTTTGTTTCTTTTGGTAAGACATATATGATATAATTTTTCGTTTAAACAGAGCACTAGAAAATGCAGGTGAGAATGTTATGATGGTCAAGCTAAGTTCTTGGATGAACTGACAGGGAGGCAAGTAATTGCATGAAAGAGGGGATATGGACCTGACTACGTCAACCTACAAAGACAAGATGTGTGAGTTTGCTAGACAGCGTGGTATTCGTAACCCGATCGATGTTGGGCTTGACAAATGGGGATTGGAGAGACGGGGGGTGTTAGAGGAGGAGAGAGAGAGCAAGCAAGGAGGCAAGAGAATAGACAAGAGTATAGATGCAGGTCTTAAACGACCATATTGTTGCATTATGTGCCAGTGAGTGCTTGAAGGCCATATTTTTCGTTGCCTGATTTTAAATATAATATAATCGCGTTGCTAACTGATTGCATTTTATACATGAAGGGATTGGATGCAGCGAGTACCATGACGGAGAGGTGACTCGTGCAAGGTATGAGGAAAAGAAGTTAGTTGAGCACAGAACGCGAGCTGGTCGCACCGTTCAATCACCGATTGTGTTGTCTGATGAGGGGGACGAGGATGAGGACGACACTGCTAGACTGAGCGAGCTCATCGCTCTAGCAGAGGCGGGTTTGCAGACAGAGGAGGCTGAGGACGACACTGGCAGACTCAGCGAATTTATCGCTCTAGCAGAGGCGGGCTTGCAGGTGGAGGAGGATGACGATGCGTTGTTCACTCAGGCCATAGAGGCCGCAGATGAAGCAGAGGCCGCTTACTATAGGCGAAAGGCAAATCAAGACAATTCAGGTGACCCTAGCCACAGCAATAGAGTTGTGATAGAGGATTGGTACTCGGACGACGAGTTGCTTACTTAGTATGTTTCTGACTGAGGGTTTTTCATTGCGTCGTTTGTTAGTTTCATGCTTTATTAATGATCAATGTAGCTATGTACTAGAACTTTCATTGTGTTGTCTTGTTTTTCTTTTGAACTATTGATGTATTGTACCTATGTATCATGTAATCGGATTACCCATAGTCGATATTAAGTGATCCCATCCGTTTTTCACCCTCCGGCCCATCCGTTTGTCGCTCTCCGATGCATCTAAGTTTTTTTAATAATAGCGAATGCATTTAGAATTTGTAAAACGAACAAAATCGAGTGAAATTATTTCGAATACGGTTGGCTGGCATATATATCTTGCATGTTTCCCATGTATTTTAAAGTAGTATCGTGTAATTTATGTTATTAGCATTAGATCAATGTAAAATAACAAGGCCCACGGCGCGACACGTTTGGCAGATCGATGTTCTTGTTTAGCGCGCAACCCTAAGCCCAGGTTCTGCCGTGCCATAGCCAATGGCGCGACAATGACGCGCCAAGGCCCATGGCGTGGCAGGACCTGGACGCAGACAACAGCCGACCAGCCTCAATTCTAATTAAACGGGAGCTGTTGTTGGTGCTGTAAACAACTATAAGTGCTGCCGCGACGCATTGAAACGAATATGAAGCAAATAAATAGAGTTCGTGCGTAAGTGCACCATCTATGCACTAGAGGCGGGAACCCATCTATATGCTTAGTTGCAGCATTAAGAAGACTTGGGTGACGGTCCGAGATCAAACATATAGTGTGAGATGGGCCAAGCACTTGTACACATAGAAGCCACATGAACCATGACCATGATTCATTGTTCTCTCCCTCTGTCAAAGCAAATGCCATGGGTACTATCTGGTCCTCAGGATCAACAGCAGCAGCCATCATTAAGGTGCCCCTATACTTTCCTGTCAGGCAAGTGCCATCAACAAGTACGACTGGCCGACAAAACTGGAATGCATATTCCGTTTGCGCGAACGACCAGAACACACAATAAAGGACATGCCTCAACGGGCCCCGAAAACACATCCCTCCAGTGTCCACAAACTATTTTCAAACCTGGGTTGTAGTAATGCATTGCACATAAGATGCGGGGCACCCTGTTGTACGCTTCCTCTCAACTACCCCAACGAATCGTCAGGGCAATTTGCTTAGCACGCGAAGCCTTTCTGTACTTCACATCGTACTTAACGAATCTAGATATGGACTGTTGTAAAGAAGACATCGAAATGTCGTTATTGTCATCAACGAGCCCCAATATACGACGAGCAAGGTAACGTGCAGTGAGTTGTTGATGATTTTACTTCCCCTATTTGTTAGGCAATTGTGGGGTTCGACAACTTTACTTATTCTCCACTTGCCATCACTCAGTCTCTTTCGTGCATTTAACCTTCACATACAACCATTTTTACATATCACGTGGTACCTCAAGTCCTGATCCGAATGAGTGATGCTGTACGGTCTATGGTGATACACAGCATAGTCCTGAAGGAAGAGCTTCATCTCTGACATTGTATTGAATATCATCCCCTTCCTAAGGGTTTCTTTCTCATGGACATACAATTATTTCCTACACATCTGGAGACCGGTGTCAAAAACTGCCATATCCGTCATGTTGACATCCCTATAGTTCGAAACGCCCCTGAAAGGTACGTTCATCGACCTTAGTTGCTCAAGCTCAGTCGCTGTGTAAAGTGGTGGTAGAACATACTGCTGCACTTCGCTAATTCTGCCCCATGAATCATAGAGGGTATCATCTGCTGGCAAATCTGTGACTAATCTACCCTGAGCTAGGATAGCACGTAAAACCTCAGTTGGTACTGGTGATGGCATACCATAAACTCGTTCACATCGAAATCATTGCTTATACAACCTACTTGACTTGAATGAAACTGCTCATACGTCAACTGACCGTCCAAATCCATGTTAACCTAAGCTGCTTCCCCTTCGACCCCCAATTCTTGCTCATTGCATCCAACATCGTCAATGGATGGCCCGTCCTGAACACCCTGCATCCTGTACCCATTCTCCACCACCACCTCAGCCATGGGCACATTGAAACCTTGGAGCACCCTATTGTAGCGGGACCAGTGAGCAGGGTCGCGCACGGGCATGATGACATAGTGTGCCCTAGTCTTCCTAGTATCAAACCTCCCCTTCAGTGTGAAATCATCGTCAAACTTTGTATTCAAACGGACACAAAGGTCGTTGAAGCAAGGAGGTTCATCGAACCATTCAAATTCTTCTTTCATTTCCTCAAACATACCATCTTCTCTCCTAACACTTCCTCCGTATAAAACTCTAACACAACCATCCATCTATAAAAGCATTTCAAGAAACTTCATCAATTCATCGAAATCGTCGTACGTAATGTTTATAGTAATATTAATACACATTCTAACTATAATTATACTAACTAATCTAATATTAACATCTATACAAGGCTAACTACAACAACTAATGTATAACTAGACTCACTAGGGGCGTACCTCGCGGCAGCGGAGCTCGTCCTCGCGGCGGCGGCGGCGGGTGGACACGGGATAGAGAAAAGGGCGTGCGGCAGTTGGCAGCGGTGTACAGCGTGGCAGTGAGGGCGGCGGCGGCAGTCGCGGGCGCGACAGTGAGGGCGGCCGGAGGGGGTGGCGCGCCGGCTTGTGTGCGCGCCTGGCGACGGGCGGCGTGCGTGGCGGGCGGCGGGTGGCGTGCGTGGCGGGTGGCGTGGCGGGAGAGACGGGCGGAGTGCGTGGTGCGCCCGGCGCGGCGGGCGGCGTGCGGCCGCGGCCGGCGGTAGGCGCTGCCGGCAGCAGGCGCGGCGGCGGGCATGCGCGGCGCCGGACAGGCGCAGTGGCCAGGCGGGTGGATGCGGCGGGCGGGACTGGGCCGCGGGCCTTTTAGCCGGCGCTGCCACGCCACTGATTAGGGCGCGTCATTGCCGCGCCAAGATCGGTGGCGCGGCAAACCCTGCCACGTCACCGGTCAGCGCCCCGGTCTTCGTCATGTCATCCTCCCGCCGCGCCACCATACATGGCACGGCACAGGCGTTTCGTCGCGCCATGGCCATAGGCGCGGACAAAAATGGTAGTTTTGAAAAGAAAAAAATAGTGTTAGATTTAAAATTAATTTTAAAAAGTGTTAAAAAAAATTCGCTGTCGATGGCCGCGCCGGGCGTGGGCACGAGGCGGATGCCGAGGAGGCCTGGCCGCCTGGGTTCGGTTCGGTTGGTGTCGCTGCCGCGTGCCGGGGGAAATCTGCGCGCCGGACGTGTCAGCTTGAGCTCAGCTGCTCGATCGGTCCAACTGCCGATTCGGCGACGGGGTTTTCTCATTTTTGTTTGGAAGAAGGCGCGTCGAGTCTCGGCTCGGGCGTTGTTTCCGGCCGTGGTGTTTCCTGATTCGGGAGTGGCAGTTACCACGTTGCCTACCTCGTGGATCCTAGGATTTTGGATTTTTGGGACCGTGACATCTGCCTATGATCCAGGTCGGGAGAGGGTGACGTGCTACTACATACTACAGTGTGCTGTTGCCACCGGTGTTTGTGTGTCTCACAGCTTAAATTTGGCCCTCATATCAGTTTCTTGTTCGGGTATAACTCGGACACGCGCACCACACACGCGTCTACGAGTACACACTTATATGGAGGTACGTATATACATACTACTCCATTTGTTCCAAATTATAATTCGTTTAACTTTTTTTTACCCCAGGTTTAATCACTCGTCTTATTTAAAAAATTTGTGCAAACATAGTCAAATTTAAGTCATTCTTGAAGAACTTTTGTTAATAAAGCAAGCCACAATAAAAAAAATGATATTTAGCATAAATTTTTTAATAAGACGAGTGATCAAATTTATGATAAAAAAGTTAGAACGAATTTAGTACTGTGCAACCATTCGCACCAGCACAGGTGTAAACAATATGGAATGTTTACGGTGACGTTGCCTCGTCACCTAGCACACGCTTTACCTTTAACCTACACGTCCAATGCGTTGGCATTCTATGTTGGTTGCGGCTATACCTTTGCCAGCTGTGTATGTATATCGAATGCGGACTTCGCGGTAGCATCGCACTCATCCAGTGTACCGCCGTAGTCCTTGGAACTTAAGCTCTGCTCCCTATAGATGCCTAGGGCAATGCCTATCTTTCAGGGCGTCTTCAATTATCTAACTTAAGAGAAAATGGGCTGCTCCCCAAAACAGACTTTACATGTAATCACGTATTCAGGTGGGCTCTCGACCCCCGTGTCATCCCTAGCGGCGACTCGGGGGGCACCCAGCCAGCGCCGCCGAGGGCTCCTCCCAGCCGGCCTTTCGGGCGACACCGCTGCTCCCTCCGGCAAGCGGCGGCGGCGGCCCGCGGTGGCGCGCTCAAAAAGGCTCACGGCCACGGCTCCCTCTCCTTGTCTTGCTTCCTCTCGATGCTTCCTCCCTCGCCCTCCCCGAGCTCCACCATGGCCGGCGTTGCCCCAAAGCCGGCGGGGGATCTAGATCTGACTACCTGCGCTCGTCCCGGTCGTGCATCCAGCCGGATACGCGAGTTTGGGGACCTACACCGTGTGGGAAGCCAGCAACGGGGCCGGCGGCAGCCGGCGTGCGCCAATCCGGCTCCCTCAGCACGACCCGACCCCGGTCCAGCCAGATCCGCGTGAGACCGCATCCGTACTGGGGGCCCCTGCTACGGGGCCAACAGACGGCAGCGGGCCTCAGCCGCTCCCTCAGCTCGCCTCGACCACGGTTGGCGTACGCTCCTGCCAGGTACGCACGATTCAGCGCCGGATCTGCTTGGCTTTGCTCTGGATCCGGCGGACGCCCGTGGCCCGGGGTGGGGCGCTCGGGGAGTGTTTTGGCTAGCTGGCTTGCGCCCGCGGCAGCCAGCTACCGGTGAGGGTCGGTGGCCGGCGACCAGATCTGCGTCCCTAGCCATGGATCTATGGTCGCTGCCCTCATTCTTGGTCTAGATCCGTGCGACGGCCTTGTGTCGTCGACTTATTTGGCTGCTTCAGCTCCTTCTGGAGCTATCGCTACTGGTTCCATGGGGTGGAGTGTCCATGTGCTGCCGTGTGTGCCGTTGTTGGGATGCATGGAGTTCTGGGCGAAAGTTTAGCTAGGCCTTGGCCGGGCGAACGACGGTGACGTCTCGGGCACCACATACCTCCAAAGGGCGTCGTTGTTGAACCCCATGCTTCCTGCTGATGGAGTCGGATTCTGGGCGTAAGCCCCACCTTACAAGCCATAAGGCCAGCGGCGATGGTGTCCAAGTTGGTCACCTTAGGTGTCATGTTCTTCCTGAAGGCGTCGTTGAAGAATCCCTTAGGCTCGTCCCCCATGTGCTTGTCGACATCTGTACCCATTCCGTGCCATCTACTTCTGGTGGAGTTCCTCACTAAGCCTGTATGTGCCCATATTCTACTCGCAATGGTTTCTCCTACGGAGATCGACTTTGCCGTCGTCGTCTGGCTTCCATAGCGGATGCTTTGCTGCTGCTGTTGTTGGCCTCCGCTCTGGCAGATACTTTGCTGCCAAGTGTGTTATGGCCTTTTCCTACAGATGCTTTGTTGCAGTGGGTGACTTCACTTCTCCCCCGGTAGATGCTTGGTCGTCCGTGGAATCCCGAGCGGATGCTTTGCCGCCCTGCTACTTGGCGAATACTTGACCGCCGTGTTGTTGGTGGATACTTTACCACAACAACAACAACAACAACAACAACAACATAGCCTTTCAGTCCCAAGCAAGTTGGGATAGGCTAGAGTTGAAACCCACCAGAGCCCCAAGTCACAGTTCAGGCACTTCAATAGCTGATTTCCAAGTACTCCTATTCAAACATAAATCTGTAGGTATATCCCAAGCTTTCAGATCTCTTTTTATTGCATCCCCCATGTCAATTTCAGTCTTCCTCTACATCTCCTCATATTATTAGCTTGGCTTAGGACTTCACAATGCACTGGTGTCTTTGGAGGTCTTTTTTGGACATAGCCAAACCACCTCAACTGATGTTGGACAAGCTTTTCTTCAATTGATGCTACCCCTAGGCGATCAGGTATATCATTGTTCCGAACTCGGTCCATTCTTGTGTAACAATAAATCCTTCGCAACATATGCATTTCTGCAACACTCAGTTGTTGAACATGTCGAATCTTTGTAGACTAACATTCTGCTCCATATAATATAGCCGGTCTAATCGCCATTCTATAAAACTTGCCTTTTAGCTTTTGTGGTACCCTCTTGTCACAGAGAATGCTAGAAGCTTGTCGCCATTTGATCCACCCTGCTTTGATTCTATGGCTAACGTCCGCATTAATATCTCGATCCCTCTGTAGCATCGATCCCAGATACCGAAAGATATCCTTCTTAGGCATTACTTGACCTTCCAAACTCACATCTCCCTTCTCCTGTGTAGCTCCGCTAAAGTCGCATCTCATGTATTCGGTTTTAGTTCTACTCAATCTAAAACCTTTACACTCAAGGGTCTGCCACCATAACTCTAGCACCATGGCATTATCTTGTTGTAGGCGACCATTGCATTGTTGTATCTTTTTTGTTGCCTCAGTTGGTAGGTTTCGGGTTTTGAGGGTAGTCGCTCCGCCATTTCTTCTTTATTCTTCTTCTTTTATGTTGTTTATTCTAGGTCACTCACCACCACTTGGTGGTTTATAATCTGTGATATGAGGGTTCTCTCGTAGTTGTATCGTGTAATTCACTCTTCTTAATAAAAAATGGGCTATATTCCCCGATCGTGAAAAAATTATCTAACTTAGAGCAAGCTCATAAATTTTTTAATCATTAAATAGTGCAAAAGACAATAGACTGGCGTAGACTCAAGACATAGTCTCACACACTTCACGATGCATTCCTCTCTCATTGCACAATATTCAGGGCAGTCTCTCTCCACCATATTTATCAGCTTAGAGCTAGTGTTAGCTCATACCGTTGGAGACACACTTCGGTTTCGGTATTCTTAATTCTACTCGGTTATACATTTACTCCAAGAAACCATGTACTTTTTAATAGTAATAACTTAAAGTACAAATAACACATTAAAACTCCCTTTCAAACACCAGAAATTTTGACTTATTTTAGAAAAAAAAACACATAAACAAAAGCCTGTGCTCCCTAAATCTTAAAGGCAGATGATATAACAGACAAAACAGAAGTCCATATCAGGAAGATGGAAAACAAACAAACCAACCTAGACATGCATAGTTACATTAACTTTTAGAGGCCGAAGAAACTGAGGACAGAAAAACACCCAACGACTAATTTGTCAAAACAGACGCTAGGCTGTCCATTGTTTCTCCCTTGATGAGTCAGCTCCTTGACGTAGCCGAACCATGGCACTAGCTCCCAGTCGCCACCATGCTACTAATGGAGCCATGTGAATGTTATTATTCTTGCCCTTAAGGGCATATGCCCCATGTGCATTCAATAGTGATGCACATGAGGTCATGTGCCCTTAGGGGCAAATTTTCTATTGTATCCATGTCCTTCAGTGACTATGAACGAAGAATGCTCCTGGCTGATGCTAACTTGCACTGTCTCGACCGTGCTCGTAGAGATCTCATTACAGTCACGTAACGTCGTGATTTACATATAGTTGTGTGCACGCCAATATCGACAGGGAAACATGCATGAATGTGGGTCTCTCAAGAGGAACGTCCGGCGGTGGCAAGTGCTTGGTGATGACCTACACTGCCTCCACCATACTTGGACGAATGGACAGGTTCGCTTTGGTGTAAGCCAAGTCAAAGGGCAGGAGATGCTTAGCTATAACACCCTCGGTGTTACACCGTAAATCATTTACTAAAACATGTCATGAACATTATGTTTATGTGCTAATGCATGTGATAAAGTGTGTAGATCAATTTCTGTAACTCGAAACGATCAACTAAAATGCGAAACGAAAGTTGATTCAATAGTCATATTATATCACTTAGGGTTTAAAACCAATTTTTATTAAGAAAAAATGCTATAGAACATATATGTGTCACCTTAATAAAGTTGGAAGTACAAACTTTGTAGATGACAGTGAAATATTTATGGTCAAAAAATCATATTACTAGCTAATATTTCCACTAGCTTAGAAAATCACAAATGGAAATCAAACTCAACTCAAAAACTTATGAATTTTCAAGTCTGCCAGTAGTTCGACACTGCTATGTTTAGCAGTTTATTGTGAGAGATTGGGTTAAGGAGTGTTGTAGTGTTATAGCTCGATTTGGTAGTCTCATGGGCCATCTTGAGCATGGTGAAGACGGTTTAGGTTTAGGAGCAACCGTTTGGTCGTGTTGAGCGCTTTAAAATTCATGCGCGTTACCGGTTTCAGGCTGGTTGGTCGCGTGGCTGCGATCGCCACGCTCGGGCGCTTGGCGTCGCCATGTTGGTTGCGCATGCGTGTGCGCGCGCTGCCATGTGCGGCCGGCCGTGGCTGCCTCTGGCCTGGCCATGGCTCGACTGCCGCTGGCCTCGCCGCGTGAAGCCGCTGCTGCTGCCACCTGCCCCTTCCCACGCTACGTAGCCATCGCATCCGCCACTGCTCCTCGTGTCATGACGCTGCCACTACCATCGCATTGTCATCACATCCACGCCGGTCCGCTGCATCTCTGTGCTATTGTCGGCCCTGTGCGTGTCGTCTCTGCCACGCGCACGTGGGCGAGCCGTCGTCGCCATGCCATTTATGGCACTGCGGTGCGCGAGCCATGATGGTCGGACATGGGCACACGTTGTCCATAGCGCCAGCGCGTGGGCCTCCCGAGCTCGCCACTCGCATCCCGCCAAGGCAAGGACGAGACGAGCCTACTACCGTGCTCCATTTCTCTCTTTCTCTCTTTTCCCTCTGTTTCTGCCAGCGTCGTGTCACATCAGGGTGAACCCGAGAGCGAGCACCTCTCATCAATTCCTCATGCTCGTGTCTCCGCCTTCACATCCCCTCTCTAGCCGACCCCACCCCGCTTTGATTGCGGCTCAGCTGAGCTCTAATTTTGGAGCTTTGCCCGCCACTGTGCCGTTAAGGCCCGTCACCGCCCGTGTCGTGGCCAGCCTCCACCACTTCACCCCGCGCTAATTCCTCTGCACCACTAGCTCACCTTGGCTCCCTCTCCATTGTGCACATGCCAGTGGGAGAGCTACCGCCTCCCCGTTGCCGTTGACGTGGCCGTGTCCACCGTGGTTCATCACCGTGCTCGTCGCGCACACGTGGCCAGCACTGCTTAGGTTGTCGTCGGTCGAACCACCACTTTGTCCTGGTTCATGGTGTGCCCCTGCTGCTTATCCCCTATCTCTACTGTCCTATTAGCGCTGTGGCTCATCAGAACAAGGTTGCCGTCGTTGCAGGTCACTCGTCGCTGGGGAGAGCCCACTTTGCTTCACCCCCATTCGTGCCACCACCGCCCATCGCTTCGTGTCAAACCCTAGGTGAGCGTTAGCCTCGTAGATAGGTCAACATGGGTCTCATGTGGACGGCACAAGCGCCAGTGTCACTGCTCGCTGTGCTGGAGCACGCGGGGAGGGCCAGGGGCCTTGCCGTTGTAAAGAGGAGAAAGATCCGAGGGTTCCGTTGCAAAGTCGATGTCTGTAGAAATAGTATGTGTAGTGTCCGCGCTATTTTCTAATAACGCGAGGGTGTTTTTGCTAATGTGCCAGCACGCGCTGGATTCCTCGCCGTTGTCGTAGAACCGGCCAATTTATAAGAGTATAAGTACAATGGCAGCCCGCAAGCGGTCGCACTGTCATACTTGAGCCCATATAAACCCGGTAATCCGTCAAGTACCACGACGGGTCTCGATTAACGATCCATATACAACCAAGATCATACATGATTCAACATACATGCCACATGTCACATAAAGTTCACAAATACAGTTCATTCATCAGAGTACAAAATAAGGCTATTACAAACCAAGTTCGGTAAATAGTAGCGGGAGCAAATTAAAGTTTGAAGCGCACATTTGCCATCATAGTTCAAATACAATGCCAACTCGTGATCACACTCCAACAAAAGCATGTAAGAAGGATTAATAACAGATGCCTGCTCATGGCTCACTCCTCATCCACAGCGGGATAGAAACAGTTCTTACAATAGCCATGATAAATTGTACCATCTGCAACAATGGGAATAAAACCCTGAGTATGAGAAGGTACTTAGCTAGACTTACCCATCACAAACCAAAAATAAGGTGGCTCTAAGGATTATGCAAGGTTTTATAAGTGGAGGTAGCTTGACAACATTTTGCATAAAAAGCGACTAACTCAGTTGTACAATTATAATTTGGTTATCAAGTTAATTATAGATATTCATCTCTAGATTAGCAACTAACCTGTGCTAAACATGTGGTATATCATTTAGTAGCATACAATAGTAACCATAGCCAGTGTAGTAATTCCATGTTCATCCGAACCATCATATTCCATAACACAATTACTACGATGTTGGGACTAGCCAAGTTTCTCACTATCTAGGAGAGACGACGATTCGAATCGATTTCAACCAGCTGGGAATTTATTCCTAACACAAAACTAGACAGACCAGATCAATGGTCACCTTAAGTCACCTTTGGTCCAACTCAGGTATACATTTCGCGGGTTCGACCAGCGCCGCATAATCAGGGACAACCAGCTGCCAGGATGATCAGGACTATCCTGCCCTTGGGCTCATGGCTGGCTCCCCGCATATCCTTACTATCATCTAGAGTGCACACTTTTACAGAACGGGACCTGGCCTGAGTTGAGCTACTTGGCTTCACGGTCGGAACGAGTTATCCGGCCAGCTAAGTGATAGTCATGCGTTCAATCTTATCAGAAGCGTCAACAACGGTATGGTCCTTAACCAGCACAGACGGAATCATATGAGTCAACCTACACATAGACTCCACTCGGCCTCCATTTATATTACCACATGATTCTTTTCCACGATAGCAAATATAGCCAACCGTGCTTCGGTATCCACCTATATCTCGCAGGTGACAGGAAATCACCCGACTTCTACCGATCTATGCATGGCTAAGCTTATATTCGATCCTAGACCTAGACAGGGTTAAAGATATATGTAATTGGACAAGGTAATTCTATACATCAAGTGTTTCAATAAAACTCTTATAACCTAATGCATCAAACATGGGAGACTTAGAATGTTTTGGGGCTTGCATTTAAGGAAAGAGGTTGGCTGGTGATCCGAGCACTCAGTGAGATCTTTAGGAGTTTGCTCCTCTTCTCCTAGAGCTACGGCTTGAGGAGTCTCCTGCTGACCCTCCTCCTCTTCTTCGTTGAACTTCAATAATATTATCTCTTCAGACGATCCTATATGCATGAGCATTGAATAAGATATCACGAATGCATATATGATGACACGTATAATATGATATAACGTGATGAATGCATCCTCATAAGTTTTTTCAATAGCATAGTATTAAAGTAATAATAAGTGCATCCTATTCTACTGAGTAGGTGTATATCTCTTCTCTATTACTTAAGCAAACACTTCTATAAATTATTTTCTGGACTACAAGACAACAACCACTTGTTTTGACCATAACTGGAGTTATATACATCAAAATAATATGGTTGTGGACATTATAGAAATCTTATAAAATTGTCTACAACTTTATTTTAATACACTTAATGTGATTCAGCAGTTATCTAGGTCAAACAAATCAATCATTCAAATCTATCCAGAAAGCAAGCATTTCGGACAGCAGACTTCTAACAGCCATAATTCTTAAACCATAAGGCCTATGACTATAAAAATTTAACACAAGGTAGATAAGTAAGTTATATACAACTTTTCTATTAACAAGTTTTATAGAAAAGACCATTATCATCATGAAATTATCAACTCAACCAAAACTATACATGCAACCATCTAGTTAAATTATAAAGCAATAATTAATTAGTTGCATACAACCAATTATTATCAAGCCTTACTACTATCATCAATAGTTCATATGTATCACAAGCACATAGAAAACATCATGGTCAAGCCTAATTTATTTATTTAAATGCCTTTATTAATTTAATTAGATAATTAGTTGAAATAATAAACATATACCAAATGTGCACAATAAATTCTCAGAAAATTATAGTAGCTTCCCAGTGCTCCCAATAGACTACTGTAAAAATTTCATACCATTTGAATTTATATAACATTCTCTAAAAAAATGACAAACTAGTAAGGTTTATTTTAGTAAAAATAGGTAACCCTATAGAAAAGTGACAAGCAATATATTCTATATTTTTATTAGCTTCATCCTAGTTCCATAATATTGTACAAAATTTTTCATGGCAATATGTTACGTATTTTTATCCCTATAAATTTCCTCAGAAAATACTATTTATTAATAGATAAATAGAAAGACCCTACTTGAATCAAGATTACTACAAGTTTAGTTTTTTTCCAAGCTAGATCATGTCAACACAAGACCAGAAAAATTGGAATCACAATTTTATCAATTTACTAGCTCAAGTTATACATTTTACAAGATTGCAAATATTCAAAAAACACTTATCTAGCTATATTTTATTCACCTAGAAAAATACTAGAAATAGTGCATCTCATATTTTTATAAAATACTACACTTCATGTAGAATCAAACAAAATTTGGTTCACCAAAATTGGACACTCCTAGCTCTAGATATGAATTTTGAAATTTGGTATTCAAATATGTGAAAACATTTCAGAAAATCAAAACGCATGCACACTGACATCCGGGGCCCGCCCGTCAGACACACAAAAATAGAGCGCGGCACTGGCCGGCCCTAGCTAATCGCCGGCGAGGTCACCAGTGGCGAGGTCACCACCGATGGCTTCGCCTCGACGTCCAGCATCGATGGGTACACAAGGTTGGCTCGGAGGCTTGCCTGAGTAGGCTCGATGGCGGCCATGGCGGACGGCGGAGCTGCGCGGCAACGCTCCGACGAGCTCCGGCCACGGTAAGCTTAGGTGAGGCTTGCTACAGCTACGCGGTTGTCGGGGACCTAATACTGGGGTATCCCAGAAGGTGGAACCAATAACCACCGAACGTTAAAAACTTCTGGACGCATAAGAGCGTTGCTTCACCCCTCATGGGAATGACAGGAGCTTGGTTCCATCTCGCCCGACGCCTTTGGGGTGGGCTCGGTCTCGCACGAGGGCCGAGGATTAGTCTCCGTCTCGCCCGACGCCTTTTGGATGGGCTCGATCTCATCCGAAGGCCGAGGGATAAACCCCAACTCGCCTGACGCCTTTGATGTGGCTCTGCCTCTCCCGAGGGCATAGGGCTAGTCTCCGTCTCGCCCGACGCCTTTAGGGCGGGCTCGGTCTCGCCCGAGGGCTAAGGGATAGACTCCGCCTCGCCTGACCCCGGAGGAGCAGGGTTGGTCTCGCCCAGGAGATAGGGATTGGTCTCCGCTTCGCCCGACGGCAAGGAACGAGCCTCACTCTGCTCCATATCTAAAGATTGGATTCATCTTACCTGACCACTTCTCCCTGTTCCTTCAAGATGATAGAGACAGGGCAAGACAAGACGTTCAGGTCAACCGTGGCTCCAAGAACCATACCCTGCACCCTGGCAGGAAAAGTACTACCAGGGGATGACGGGACGGGAGCTTTAGGCCCTTCCAGGCGCCGCAGAGCCCAAAAGGTGTCACAGGTGCGAGCTCTCCACCCTATAGAGTTGTAGGCGCCGCCTTCAGCTCTGGGACACGGAACCCGATGAAGATATACGACAACCACTACGCTCCAGAAAAGGATTTGCTATCTCCACGAACGATGGATATTCCGTCACCACGCTGTGGACCCAAGGGAGCGGCGCCCGCTTCCCGACCCCTCAGGTCCACCAAGACAGAAGACCTTGGCCACGGCGCTACTCCAGACCCCGACCCCGTGTCCCTCCGACGAAGACTCATAGGAACCAGAAGGCGTGCGGAGCAAGGCTAGGGGAGGCTCAAAAGTCAAAACCATTGTACTGCGGCCCATACCCTGCACAGGGTAGCATTCTGAACTAACTTGACATTCTACAGAGACATCGACAGTATTGTAGGCGCTTATCTTCCTTCGCACTCATCAGAATGAAGAACCAGGCCGGGTAGACGTGAGCCACAAGACTAAGTAGAGTACGCATCCTAAAGCCCTCACCCTTGTAAAGCCAGCCCCTTCATCTATAAAAGGGGATGCGCTTCCTCCATAAAAGGGAGAGAGAGAAAAAAGATCGGACAAGACGACTCTCAGATACGCACAGTCAAGTTGTGTCAAACCTCTTGACATCCCTTCAACCCTTCCATCAGAGACTTGGGACCAGTCCCTCTCTCGATTGTTTGTACCCCTTACTACAAACCGTTCACGGTGCTAATAACACGAGCAGCAACAAACTGGACGTAGGGACTTTCGGCCCGAACCAGTATAAATCTTGTGTCCTTTAGCGCACCATCCGAGCCTAACGCGCATTACTATAAATTTACTTGCCGGTGCTTGTATGAAACACCGACAGTTGGCGCGCCAGGTAGGGGAGCTTGCGCGTTCCAAATCAGGCCTCGGATGGCCACCCACGCAATCACCTGGGTCCCAGGCGCACACGTGCGTTTCGGTGACCTAGATTTCATCATCACACTAGAAGGAGAGTTGGCGCTGACTCACTCTACCGCCCCATCTCTCCCTTCCATCAACCTCAGCCGTCTTAGGCTTGAGGGCCCGCCGGGCAACTCCCTGGGAGTCCGGTCACCAAGGGAGGTCTCGCACAACGTCACCCTATGTCCAGAAGGTCCCGTACGGAGCGCCCCAACAGCGTTTCCGTTCGGTCTCCGCAACGCTGCGGCGACCGCTAGCCACCTTCTGGCGCTACGGATGGTTTAGTCACCCACGGACATCGAGTTCATGGGGGCGATTGAACATGATATGGAGACCCTTTACGGGCTCCTCAACGAGGAGCCGGGATCATTCTCTAGCTCGGATTCTAGTAGGGGAAGCCACCACCCTTCCTGGGAGTGCTTCATGACGCAGACCCCCGAAGGTCACGTCGAAAGCGCCTCCAGGGAAGAGGTCACCCCTACAAACAACCCTGACAGTAGATCCGGAGAAGAGACGACAACCCCATCTCGCCTAAGGATGGAGCAGCTGAAGGTCCGTCAGCAGGAGATCGATGAGGCCGAGCAAGGGCTCGTCCGGGACTACGTGGACATCAATCACGAGATTGAACACCGCAAAGATGGGGGGCGCGCGCGCGCCACGGCCCGTACCGTACACCAAAGGATCCTCACCGACGATGGGATCCTTCCTCACTTGCCCGAGCCAGCCAGAACATCGCCGCAGCAACCGCCTTGCTGCATGGCCTCCCGGAGGCCGTGACGGCCGGAGATCGCCGGGCCCATAGGGAGATTCGCACGTTGCTTGAGCGCGCGGTGGCGCAGCAGGCGGAAAGTTCATTGTCTCGGTGACGCGAACCCAACACCAGCCAGCGCGCGCCCTCGGTGCGTCCCACCAAGGACGCATCCGTACACCAAACACCGCCAGTCGGCGGGCAGCCCTCCATCGTCCCAGTACATCAACGCCTCAGCCATGGCCGCGACGTACGCAGTATCATCGACGCTCGGAGACGTGCCCACGGCGACGATGGAGAAGTAGCACACCGTGGCTATCATCCCCGACGTGGTGAGCGCTACGACAACAACGAGGACCGAAGCCCGAGCCCCGGCCTGCCAGGCCCTCAGGCCTTCGCCCGACACATCCTCAATGCTACGTTCCCCCTAAGGTATCGACCGCCTACCAACATCCCTAAATATTCTGGCAAAACAAATCCCGGGCTTTGGCTCGAAGACTATCGGCTTGCATGTCAGGCCGGTGGTGCGAGTGATGACAACTTCATTATTCGCAATCTCCCGCTGTTCTTGGCCGATTCGGCGCGAGCATGGCTGGAGCACCTACCGTCCAATGCTATTCAGAGTTGGGCGGATCTGACGGAGATCTTCGTGGGTAACTTCCAGGGCACGTACAAACACCCTGGAAACCCATGGGACCTCAAAAACTGCCGCTAGAAGGCCAATGAAACCCTTCGCGGGTACATTCGGTGCTTCTCTCGACAGTGCAACGAGCTCCCGAACGTCGCCGACGCCGATGTGATAGGAGCCTTTCTGTCCGGAACGACCTGTGAATCCCTGGTCCATGAGCTGGGACGCAGGGGCCTGCAGACTACCAAGGAACTCCTGGACATCGCCACCAGTCACGCCTCTGGAGAGGAAGCGGTCGGAGCCATCTTTGACCGCACCGACGGCAAGGCGAGGCGGGACGAGGCCGCCGACGAAGGCACCTCCGACCGTCCCGCCAAGAGAAAAAATAAGAAGCAACGACGCGACAACCCGCTCGTGTCCATAGAACCGACCGCAAAGGTGGCCGGAAGCCTGCGGAAGGCACTCCGAACCACTTCGAGAAAATGCTCGAGGGGCCATGCCCAAACCACGCCTTCCCGCCAAGCATCTATACAAGGAGTGCGGCCTCATGCGCAAATACTTGGCCGGGGGACTTAACAAAGGGGAGCAGGGGAAGGAACCTGTTCCCGCCACAGAGGACGCAGAGGAGAAAGACGACGCCTTCCCAACGCCGACCGGCGCCCTTATGATCTTCGGAGGATCAACGGCCTATGACTCCAAGCGCTGCTAGAAGGTCGCCCGTCGCGAGGTCTATATCACCGGACCGGCCACGCCAGCCTTCCTCCGGTGGTCGGAATCCGCCATCACCTTCGACCGGACCGACCATCCGGATGCCGTCCCACACCCGGGAAGGTACCCGCTTGTCGTCGATCCAATCGTCGGTCCAAAGCGGCTCACCAAAGTACTGATGGATGGAGGCAGCGGCCTCAACATCATGTACGCCAAAACGCTCGACGAAATGGGCGTCGACCGAACAAACCTCCGTCCCATCCGAGCACCATTCCATGGCGTCGTGCCTGGTAGGCAAGCTGTACCACTAGGGCAGATCGACCTACCCGTCACTTTTGGGGATCGGTCCAATTACCGGACCGAGATCCTCACCTTCGATGTAGTGGGGTTCCCGGGGACTTTCCACGCCATCCTGGGGCGACCATGTTACGCGAAGTTCATGGCCGTTCCCAATTATACATACCTGAAGCTGAAAATGCCGGGCCCCCGCGGGGTCATCACCATCGGCACCTCTTTCCAGCGCGCTTACGAATGCGAGGTCGAATGCTGCGGACACGCATCCGCAGTCATCGCCTCCGAAGAGCTCGCCACCCTCAGGGAGAAGGTCGTCGAAGAGGCACCCGACGCAAAGAAATCAACCAGGTCGTTCGAATCGGCAGAAGGCTCTAGGGAGGTCCTCTTGGATCCGAGCAGCTCCGAGGGCAAAAAAGTCCATATTGGGACCGCGCTCTCCTCCAAGTAGGAAAGCGCGCTCGTCGACTTCCTCTGCGCCAACAAAGACATCTTTGCGTGGAAACCCTCGGATATGCCGGGCATCCCGAGGGAGGTCGCCGAGCATACTCTCCAAATCCTCCCGGGCTCCAAGCCAGTGAAACAACGCCTACGCCGCTTCGACGAGGAGAAACGCAGGGCCATTGGCGAGGAGATAGCCAAACTACTGGCCATAGGATTCATTAAGGAAGTATACCACCCAGAGTGGTTAGCAAATCATGTTCTTGTCCGAAAAAAGAGTGGGAAATGGAGAATGTGTGTCGATTATACCGGCCTCAACAAAGCGTGCCCAAAGGATCCGTTTCCTTTGCCACGAATAGACCAAATAGTCGATTCCACCTCGGGGTGCGAAACCCTCTGCTTCCTTGACGCATACTCCGGCTACCATCAAATCGCGATGAAAGAATCCGACCAGCTCGCGATATCTTTTGTCACGCCCTTCGGATCGTTTTGCTACACTTCAATGCCATTCGGTCTGAAGAATGCAGGGGCAACGTACCAGCGCTGTATGCTTAATTGCTTCGGAGACCTCATCGGGCGAACCGTTGAGGCCTATGTCGACGACATCATAGTCAAATCCAAGCGAGCTGACCACCTTGTCGCCGACCTTGAACGAACCTTTGTGAAACTCCGGGCAAATGGCATCAAACTCAATCCCGAAAAAAGTGTTTTCGGGGTCCCGTGGGGCATGCTTCTCGGCTTTATCGTCTCTGAGCGTGGCATCGAAGCCAACCTAGAGAAAATATCAGCCATCACAAGGATGGGCCCGATTCAAAACATAAAGGGGGTTCAGCGGATCACAGGGTGCCTTGCCGCTCTTAGCCGATTTATTTCATGCCTCGACGAATGAGGACTCCCCCTTTATCGACTCCTGAAGAAATCTGACCACTTCGAGTGGACAGCCGAGGCTTAGAAAGCACTTGACATGGTTAAATAATTTTTGACTAAACCTACGGTCCTAGTTCCTCCGTACGACCGGGAATCCCTCCTGCTCTATATATCGGCCACCACCCAGGTGGTCAGCTCTGCCTTAATAGTAGAGCAAGAGGAAGAGGGGCACGCCTTCAAGGTGCAGCACCCTGTTTATTTCATCAGTGAGGTGTTATTCGACTCCAAAACCCGCTACTCCTAGATCCAGAAACTCCTCTACACCGTCCTCATCACCAAAAGGAAGCTACGCCACTACTTCGAGTCACACCCCGTGACAGTGGTGACGTCGTTCCCCCTCGGCGAGGTCGTTCGTAGCCATGACGCTACGGGAAGAACCGCAAAGTGGGCACTCGAGCTGATGGATCAGGGCATTTCTTATGTCCCCCGAACGGCGATCAAATCTCAGGCACTAGCTGACTTCATCGCGGAGTGGACCGAGGTCTAGATGCCACCAGCAGCCATCGATCAAGAGTACTGGATAATGTACTTCGATGGATCGCTGATGAAGAAGGGCGCCGGAGTAGGACTAGTCTTTGTATCCCCCCTCGGGGTCCACATGAGGTACATGGTTCGGCTTCATTTTCCCTCATCAAACAATACTGCAGAACACGAAGCGCTCATCAACGGCCTATGAATCGCCATCGAGCTGGGCATCCGACGCCTCGACGTCAGGGGCGACTCTCAGCTGATCGTCAACCAGGTCATGAAAGAGTCATGCTGCCACGACACCAAGATGGAGGCATACTGTCAAGAGGTCCGACGTCTGGAGGACAAATTCGACGGCCTCAAACTCAATCACATCCCCAGGCGCCTCAACGAAGCGGCCAACACGCCGCAAAAGCAGCATCCAGCTGAGAGCCAGTCCCAACTGGCGTCTTTGCCAGTGATCAACACAAACCCTCGGTACGCTACACGGGGTCAGAACAAGCCGACGATGGCCCTTCTAGTCCGACCCCCGAGGCTGATCCGCCAACTGCTCCGCCCGACCCCGAGGTCATGGAGCTTAAAGAGGACCCAGCAGCAGAGTCCGATCCTCCCGATGACTAGAGAACACTTTACCTCGACTATCTCCTCCACGACGTGCTACCGACCGACAAGACGAAAGCCCGACGGCTCGCACGACGTGCCAAGCCCTTTGTTCTTGTAGAGGGCGAACTCTACAAATGAAGTCACATCGGAATTCTGCAACTCTGTATCCTTGACGAACAGGGAAAACTCCTGCTGGGCGACATCCACGGTGGAGTATGCGGTCATCATGCCGCACCAAGAACCTTGGTTGGAAACGCATTCCGACAAGGTTTCTATTGGCCCACCGCAGTAGCCGATGCCGAGCAAATTGTATGCACCTGCGAAGGGTGCCAGTACAATGCTCGGCAAACACACCTCCTGGCCCAGGCTCTCCAGATGATCCCCATCACGTGGCCCTTCACGGTCTGGGGGCTCGACCTGGTTGGGCCACTCAAAAAAGCGCCCGGGGGCTTTACCCACTTGCTTGTCACCATAGACAAGTTTACAAAATGGATTGAAGCTCGACCAATATCCACGATCAAATTCGAGCAAGCCGTGTTGTTCTTCCTCGACATCGTCCATCGCTTTGGAGTACCGAACTCCATCATTATGGACAACGGCACGCAGTTCACCGGTAGGAAATTCGTTCAATTTTGTGATGAGCAACACATCCGGATCGACTGGGCAGCCGTCGCACACCCCCGGACGAACGGGCTGGTCGAGCGCGCAAACAGCATGCTTCTTCAAGGCCTCAAACCCAGAATGTTCAACCGATTGAACAAATTTGGTGCACGCTGGCTAGCTGAGCTCCCAGCCGTGCTCTGGAGCCTAAGGACAACTCCTAGCCGAGCCACTGGCTACACACCTTTCTTCATGGTCTATGGTTCCGAGGCCATTCTCCCAACGGACCTCGACTACGGAGCACCAAGAATCAGAGCATACGACGAAAAGGGGGCCGAAGCATCTCACCAAGACGCCATGGATCAGCTAGATGAAGCCCGCGACATCGCCCTCCTCCATTCGGCTAAGTACCAGCAGGCGCTGCGATGGTACCACGGCCGATGGGTGCGGGGTCGAGCCTTCAACGTCGGAGACCTCGTCCTCCGTCTTATGCAGAGCAACAAGGACCGCCACAAACTCTCCCCGCCCTGGGAAGGGCCCTACGTCGTCGTGGAAGTACTTCGCCCAGGCGCCTACCGGTTGAAAACCATCAACGGCGAGGTCTTCACCAACGCCTGGAACATCAAGCAGCTACGTCGTTTCTATCCTTAAAATAAGCTTACACTTTTCCTTATCAGATTTCGTCATAACAAAACCCCGACCCTTAGTCACTTCCGACCCCTGCAGGTGGCGAGGGGTCAGACCTCACTCGGGGGCTGGCATGTGACATATGTGATATAAATATTGCACTTGCAAAAAACTCCTGTGTTATACTTACAAACATTCTCTAAGTTTTCCGTTCACCTCATAAACAAGTCCCAAGGGCTAAGATTTTGAGGACCGATTCTGAATACAACTGGTAGGACTGCGAGACACCCACGCCCCAGCGGCTGCAACCTCTTTGCTCACCAGTTCAATCAGAATTAGTTCCCCCATGTTCCTAGCTTCTTATGACTTAGACCATGAGAAGGGTCGGAAAGCGCTAAAATTTTTCCTGCAGAAGGGAGAAAGATAAAAAATTGCTTGCCATAAGCAAAGGATGTAATTTTGTTCATTTTTTGCACAAACTCATCACTTACAAAGCGATTTCATTACAAAAAGGAACAATATACTTATAAATTCAGAGGACTGTTTACTCGGGGGGCTTCCCCACAAGGTTATTTCATTACAGTCTCTGCTCAGCTCTACTACAAGTGCTACTGCGGCCGCCGCGCCACGCTCTCCATCGGCGACGCCCGGGGCGTATACATGGGCCAGCTCATCTACTGCGGTCGCCATGCCACGCTCTTCATCGGCGACATCCCGATATCCCGCCGCTTCGCTGGATCCTCAAAGGCGCCACCATCTACGACGCCTCCGCCGGAGTGTCCGGGGACTACGCCATCGTCGTCAACCGCAACCTCGACAGTGATGCCACCGCCATGGCGTCTGGGGACTACGCCATCATCCCCAGCCATAACCCTGACAACGGCGTATGAGCAGGAAACGCCTCCCGCCAAAGGAGGAGCACAGCGGATGACGGCACAGTCGACGACGTACGATGCCCACCGGCGCCTCTTCTCCTTCGACAACAGTGACTCCTCAGCAAGGGCAGCACGCACCATCTCATCTACGTTGGATAACCTCTGGCTCGACATCACACACTAGACTCGCGAGCAAATTTGTGAGTTTTCTCTCTCTCTAGCATTACTCTTCCTCACTCAGGAAGTGCCGCGACGCACGGACGCGTTCGGCGAAAAGGAAGAAGAAGGAGAGATAGCGGCTCGGAGGCAGAAGACGAAGTGGGATGAGAACTCCTCGCCCCCTCCCTATTTAAAGAGGAGACGCGGTAGCTAAGGAAAGGCGAAAGGTTGGATGAAAAACCCTCTCCCTTCCCCTCTTTAAATACGGAATCAATGCTGATTGATATCTGAGGGGACGCGCCAGAACTGACGGGACATACCCCGGTCGACAAGGCGTCCCCCTTTGGTCAAACTGAGCACTGCCTGGGTATGGCCTGCTACTGACCCACTCCGAACGCGGCGATTAAGGCGCCCACATAGGCAGACAACTTTTTGCCTCCCCATGCAGGACCACGGACGACCCGACGACAGGACCTTTCGGATCTCCTGGGCCGGCCGTTCGGCCCAGAAGACACGACGAACGAACATCCAAAGAAAGATAAGCATCTCAGCTTTCTTACTTTATGCATTAAAATTCTTTCACGAGCTTCCGACCCCGTCAAACGGCGGGGACACGAACATCGCTCGGGGGATGCCGAGGATGTCAACCAGTCTAGACATCCCCCTCACCCGACCCCTCCGTACGCTTGAAACTAAGGGCGCGACATACGGGCACAAAGCTTTGAGTAAAACTGGATGAACTAGCAAACCCTACGCCCCGATAGCTACGGTGTTTCTGTTCACCAGAAAAATCATACTCAACGCCCCCCGCGTCCCTAGTTTCGACGTCTGCCTTCTCAAAGAAGGGATCGGAGGGGTCCGCCTACAGAATCTCCCCCAAAGGAGAAGCTGTCAGGTTACCCAAGTTAATCAAACGGCTCGGATCGCCACCGAGACACGAAAACAAAGAATAGCAAATCTTATGCAGGTTATTCCAACCTCGTCACAAACGTCAGGGCCCGAGCCCATCTGGTAGGAGCTTTTTCGCCACTCATGCCACCAAGGTAACGTTACCGACCCCGCCTTTGTTTCAATTATATTATACGTAGGCAAAACATCCCAACGATTCGTGTCGCACCACGAAACGGTTGTCGCCTCATTCGATATAGGCGACCACAGGCCGAGGTTCGAAGGTCGGCCCGCGAAGGGCTCGAGGCCGCCTCACGCCAAACAGAGCCAGGGAGAGATAACCAAGACAAGCCCCAGCGGCCCTGCCTGACCCCACTCAGAAGCGAACAGGGATGTCTCGACCTTCTCTCGTTCGATTCTAACCCCGAGCCAAACCCACAGAATCTCCATCGAGGAGAGGCCATCGGGCCCCCTAAGCTTATCGAACGACTCAGGCATCTGCCGGGAGGCGGGTTAAGAAGTTGTGGAGTGCCACCAGAGGGCCCTGCCAACCCCATCAGCAAATGATGGACCCGGATTCCACACGAACGTACCCGTTAGTGAGCTCGTTGAGCGCGACACTCGAGCCGTCGAGGCAAGTGTCGTTCACTCAGCCCCTCCGATTGCAAAAACCGAGGATGGGGTGACACACAAATAACAGCCGACCCCTATTAGACCCTAACAAGGCTTAGGGGCTTGAGCCAAACAATACAGGGACACAGGTTCAAAGGCCCCTCCTTGCCGAGCCCATAGAGTCCCCAGTTGGGGATTTCTGTTGGAAGACAGGGTGGGGAATATTGCGATGACGTCCATGGACTTCGTCAACCCTGTCACCAAAACCACAGTTCCGATCTCCAGCAACCCCCGACCCCAACAAATGCAGGGGGTCGGACCTTACTCGGGGGCTGGTTAAGGTACGGCTACCTCCTTTCTTTCTTTCGGAACAATCTCCTCGCATTATAACCAACGGTATAATTCAGGGGAACAGATTGGTAAGATTGTAAAAAATCAAACAAAACAAAATTACGACGCAAAATCACGAAAAGCGTCCAGACTCGAAAAATACTGACACTTGTCCACATATTACATATAAGTTATTCTCAAAATTGTTCGACTAATTACTTCCGCGGAGGGAGAACCATCTCTTTCAGATTGTCTGCCAGGTTTTTTGCAAGGGGAGCAACCATCTTCTCCATTTCCTCTAGCTCTTCATCCTCGTAGGTGGACGGGAAGCCTTCACTCATCACCTTCAGGTTGATTTCCTTCTCATAATGAGTGTGGGCGACAGTGAAGGCCTGGGTAATCCCAGCGTGAAAGGCACTCTCCTCAAGCTGGCCCACCCGAGCCGTGATACATGTGACATGAGCCGCGAGCAGGCTGGTCTCCACCGGCTCCGTCACATTCAGGGCATTAAGGACCACCCCGACCGCAGCCTGTAGAAGATCGTGCTCGTCGCTCTCAACCTGAAGGGCCCTTTGTGCATAGGTAGCCTCTTTTTCCAGCTTGATGGAGGCGTTTTCAGCACTCAACCTTCGGTTCACCGCGTCACCAAGCTCCGCTCGGAGAGATCGGACCACCTCGACGTCCTCGTCCACCTTCTGCTGGAGGGCCATGGCCCTACTCTCGGCCTTCCGTCGGAGGTCCCGCTCCATCTCCAGCTCCTTCAGGACCTCGCCGGCCTTCTCATTAGCCATGGCATTCCTCTGCAGCAGCTCGTCTCACTCCTTTTTGAGCCTGGCGATCTCCTCCCCATCCAGCTTGGACCTCGCCGACAAATCCTCGAACATCCCGTGGGCCTCCTCTGCGTCCTGACGCGCCTGGGTCTCCCGCTCTTGGGCGGCAGCAAGCTGTGCGGCCATGTCTGCTCACAGCCAGGCCTCCTCAGAGAGGCGATCCCACTCTGCCTTCTGCTCGTGGAGGAATTGGGATTTATTCCGGCTACGAGCAACAAGAACCTAAAGAGGAAGAAGACTGGTACCAGAAATGCGAAAACACAAAAACATACGAAGAAAGAAGAAAGCCCAGAAAATACCTGAGTGGCAGGGATAATGACCTCACGGAGGGCTCCTCTGGCCTGGTCCAGGGCGTTCAGCATGGTCGAGATCCCGATGTCAAGACTCTCCCGCTCCATGCTCTCGGAATGATAATCGAGCGAGAAAAGAGCCGACGTCGGGTCCTGAGTGGCCATCCACTGGAGCGGCGGCTCGCCCCACACAGGGGAGCGGCTTCCTCCCGACAAAGGGGCCAGTGGCGGCTCCCCCCTGACCCTGTGCGGCACCACCACCGCACTCGAGGACCCTCCGGCTGGACCCTCCTCCGTCTAGGCCGCTTCGAGCGCCACGGGTGGATCCACCTGGGCCCCTGGTGGCGTGGATTGCACTACGCCCTCGGGCGCCACCACGACCGCGCCCGGCTGATCTTGGCTTGGCGCGGTCACGACCACCTCCACCGGCGGTATGCGGCCCTCGGCCGGCTGTTCCACGACCGCCACGGAGGAGGCCACTCGCTTAGTAACCTCCGCGGGCGTGGGAGCCACCATGGGCGCTGTCGGGTCGGCCAACGCGACCCCGACGTCGGCACCACTCCTGCCCGAAATGGGGGTGACTCCAGGCGACGCCGTCTGTCCCGCTTGAAGGGCGAGACTCTTCTTGGGCGCCAGCCACAGGGGGTGACCCGTCCGTAAGAACCTGCACAAAGGTAATAACCATTAAGTCAAAATAAAATTGGAAAAAGGATGAAAATAGAGGAATCAACAGCTTACGTTGACCTCCTCGGCCGGCGGAAGCATTTTGGGGATGGATCCCCAGATTCCTGCCCTGACTCATCTGGGCGGGACCGTTTCATGCCTGCCCCCTACTCCGGGGCAGGGGGGTTCATCTCGTCGGGCGCGGCACCGGAGCCGTCCCCCTCCATCGTCTCACGGGGTGCAGCACCGGAGCTGCTCCCCTCCATCGTCGCCTCGGGAATGGCGGCGGTAGGTCCGCCCTCCCCCATCCACTGGTCCTTGGCCGGCACGCCGTGCGAAGCAGCGGACTCGCCGACCTCCACTGACCTCATCGATCTACTTCCCTCTGCGTGGAAAGGGAAGGGCCCCTGCACGGATGGGTGGCCACTCGTCAGCGTGTCCTCGTCCTCCAGGACGCCCCAATCCACACCGACGGCTACCTCGTCATTGTCATCATCATCATCATCGTCATCGTCGTCGTCCTCACTGCTCACGTCCTCTCCCCGATCCCGTGCCTCCTGCTTCAGTCGTTTCGACTTCTTCATCTCTTCCCTTGCTTTCTTGTCCCGCTCGGCCGCGAGTCGATTCGCCGCCGCCACGACCTTGTCCTTCGGCAGCGGAACTAGGCTGTCCTTAAAGACCAACGCCCTCGGTTGGTCCCAATGTCATAAAGCAAGTGTTAAAAATGGAGATCCAGGAAAAAAGAAAAGAGCACGGGAGAGGAGAGCTTACGAATTCAAAGAATCCAGGCTCCGGCCGCATTGGGGGGTGTCCGGGCACCGGATACACAATGTCGAGGAGCCTACCTGCAGAATCCTTCGTCGGCTCCATCGCCTCCTTGATGCGCTGCGCCACTTCTGAGTAAGGGAGCGCCTCGTCAACAAGCACCGTCCCCTCGAGCGATATCCTGGGCATCATCCGATGCAAGGGAAGCACACGCGCCATCAGAGGCGCCACCCTCCTAGCATGGTAGGCACCGATAATCCATGTCCCCTTTACACCCTGACCCTTCAGGGCTTGGAGGGCGGAAAGAAGGTCGGAGATGTGTTTCTTGTCTTTGGTCTAGACGCCCCAGCCCCACGACTCCGGAACGTCCACAATAAGACGTCCAGTATACTTCGGTAGGGTGGCACTCGCGTCATCCCTAACGTAAAACCACTGCAAGTGCCATCCCTTGTTGGATTCGCCAGACGCATGTATGGGTAACCCTTCGACCGGGTATGGCGCGGATGAATGCTGGCACACCCCATCGGCGCGTTCACGTCTTTCCCCCCAATCTTCCTCTTTGATAGACTAATGTTAAAGAAATACCACCACAGATCAAAATGGGGATCGATCCCCAGGAAACCCTCGGACAGGGCAACAAACGCTGCCATGTGCTGAATCCCATTGGGAGTTAGATGCTGCAGCTCTACCTCATAGTAATCCAACAGCCCCCGAATGAATCTATGCGCGGGTATCCCGAATCCCCACTCATGGAAGATGGCAAAAGAGACGACATACCCTTCAGGCGGCACCGGCTCACCCTCGTCGCCAGGTAGCAACCACTCCTGGACGGCGGACAGTGGGCGGAGAAGGCCACGGCGGACGAGGCCCTCCAGACACCGGGAGGTGATGCTTGATCTGCCCCACAACTCCATTAAAGCAGTAGGGGGGAAGGGCAGGCACGAGCTTGACGGCGGCTGGAACACGAACGTAGGCCGGTCGACGGTGGCGATGCGGGCGTGAGAGGCTGGGACGATTGGTGGCGGATGTTTCAAAACGCAAAGGCAGGGGAGCGAAATATGGAACCTTGGGGGTGAACCCTGTGGTTTTATAGGGGGCGACGGATGCGAGAAGGGCAACCGTCCGCCTCGATCTCCGGGCCTGCCACGCGCGCCACCGCGTCACGTCGCAGGACACGCGCCCGCAGTCCCTATCCTCTCACCCCAAAAATCTCGGCGGACGGATCGCCTTCCCTAGGCGAATCCGGACTCTCTACCCACCTGGGAAACGCAAGCCACAGAGGCCTGTTCTTATTCTCTTTGGCCCACCTAGGGCCCAGAAGCTCGTTGGCCGGCCCAACTAAGAAAGGATCCGTGGACGATCCGAAATCAAGGGCAGAAGCACCAGTTAGGTCAGCCCTGAATCAGTTCCCAGCAAACGGGATGCCACGACCCACTCGGAAAAATGTCCAGTTGACGAAAAATTAAGTCCTTCAGCCTTACCCACGAAGGGACCGATATAACCCCCCGGGCGACTCTACTCAAATCACCTGGGGGCTCGGGGGCTACACCCATCGGGTGCGCTCACGCGCACCCTTTGACAAAGTAACCTCGACGAAATCAAAAAGCACCCTCCAGGCGGTTCTACTCGAATCACCTAGAGGCTCGGGGGCTACTGTCGGGGACCTAATACCGGGGTACCCTAGAAGGTGGAACCAATAACCACCAAACGTTAAAAACTTCTGGACGCATAAGAGCGTTGCTTCACCCCTCATGGGAATGACAGGAGCTTGGTTCCATCTCGCCCGACGCCTTTGGGGTGGGCTCGGTCTCGCCCGAGGGCCGAGGATTAGTCTCCGTCTCGCCCGACGCCTTTTGGACGGGCTCGATCTCGTCCGAAGGCCGAGGGATAAACCCCGACTCGCCGGACGCCTTTGATGTGGCTCTGCCTCGCCCAAGGGCACAGGGCTAGTCTCCGTCTTGCCCGACGCCTTTAGGGCGAGCTCGGTCTCGCCCGAGGGCTGAGGGATAGACTCCGCCTCGCCCGACCCCGGAGGAGCAGGGTCGGTCTCGCCCAGGAGATAGGGATTGGTCTCCGCTTCGCCCGACGGTAAGGAACGAGCCTCACTCTGCTCCATATCTAAAGATTGGATTCATCTTACCTGACCACTTCTCCCTGTTCCTTCAAGACGATAGAGACAGGGCAAGACAAGACGTTCAGGTCAACCGTGGCTCCAAGAACCATACCCTGCACCCTGGCAGGAAAAGTACTGCCAGGGGATGACGGGACGGGCGCTTTAGGCCCTTCCAGGTGCCGTAGAGCCCGAAAGGTGTCACAGGTGCGAGCTCTCCACCCTATAGAGTTGTAGGCGCCGCCTTCAGCTCTGGGACACAGAACCCGACGAAGATATACGACAACCACTACGCTCCAGAAAAGGATTTGCTATCTCCATGTACGACAGATATTCCGTCACCACGCTGTGGACCCAAGGGAGCGGCGCCCGCTTCCTGACCCCTCAGGTCCACCAAGACAGAAGACCTTGGCCACGGCGCTACTCCAGACCCCGACCCTGCATCCCTCCGACGAAGACTCATAGGAACCAGAAGACGTGCGGAGCAAGGCTGGGGGAGGCTCAAAAGTCAAAACCACTGTACTACGGCCCATACCCTGCGCAGGGTAGCATTCTGTAACCAACCTGACATTCTACAGAGACATCGACAGTATTGTAGGCGCTTATCTTCCTTCGCACTCATCAGAATGAAGAACCAGGCCGGGTAGATGTGAGCCACAAGACTAAGTAGAGTACGCATCCTAAAGCCCTCACCCTTGTAAAGCCAGCCCCTTCATCTATAAAAGTGGATGCGCTTCCTCCATAAAAGGGAGAGAGAGAAAAAAGATCAGACGAGACGACTCTCAGATACGCACAGTCAAGTTGTGTCAAACCTCTTGACATCCCTTCAACCCTTCCATCAGAGACTTGGGACCAGTCCCTCTCTCGATCGTTTGTACCCCTTACTACAAACCGTTCACGGTGCTAATAACACGAACAGCAACAAACTGGACGTAGGGACTTTCGGCCCGAACCAGTATAAATCTTGTGTCCTTTAACGCACCATCTGAGCCTAACGCGCATTACTATAAATTTACTTGCCGGTGCTTGTACGAAACACCGACAGCGGTGACCTAGCAAAGCTAACGGATGCATGTTAGGGTACAGGGGTGGCGCCGGTTAGCTTGACTGCGCGCATGGTGCCACGACGGCGAGAGCACGACGGCGGAAGGCCGCGTTCTGGCACCGGCGTGTCGGCATTGGCCAGCGGTCAACGACGTGAGCTAGACGTGACTCTAGTCTAGCCTTAACGCGAGAAAGGAGCGAGTTAGATGGCTCGTTGGAGCACGGCCACGGCGAGCGCAAGCATGGCGGCGCTTCGGTGACGGTCGCAGCGACGACGAACATGGCGCGAAGCTTACCACAGCTCGAATGCTGGTGCGAGTGGGTCGGGGGGTGGAGGAGACAAAGGTGGAGCGGTGGGTGTGTGGTGGTGGGCAAAGGTTCGGTGGTGGAGCGCGAGAGAATGCGGCGGCGCTCGGCAATGGAGGGTGAAGTGCGAGAGTGAAGTGAGGCGAGCACCGGGGTCGTGCACCTTAAACCCCCCCACTCTAGCCTGACCGGCCAGTCCAGCGCAGGCGTACGGCCGCCATGCGGTGTGCCTAGCCTGCCCCCGATCGACCACTGACGCCGTTTCAGATCGGCATCAGGCCCTTATGAAACCAACTGACGGAGCAACTTTGAGCAATCAATACTCCTAATCCGTGGCAAGTTAGTGAAAACCATATTAGTGAAAGCTATAGAGCTACGTGTGATGTACATATTTGCTTTAGAAAGATTTCCCAAATTCTCAATACTTTGAGATCTACAAAGCCCTAAAGTGCTGTACTTTAAACTAAATTCATCATTAGACAGAAAAAATTTCAAATCCAAAACAACATTTTCTTGCTAATTGTGAGCTATTTTTGAGCATGCTATGCATCGAATTAGACCTTGACCCAAAAATAAAAGTTGTTACTCTAGTCAAGTACTACAACTTTGCTATGAGGTGCATTTACATGCAAACACTCTATGCTATAGTTCAACTTAGGTCAAACATACAACTTGAAAATGATGAGTTACACTATAACCATGACTTAGAGGCCATATTGGTCCATGTCATGAATACCAAAGTTGTTCCATATGACATTCTAAACATGTTTAAGGTACTCATAAGGTCCCATAAATATTTTATACATTGGTTACATATAAACCCTAGCATATGTAAAGTATTTTAGTGACAACACATGCAATATAAGCAAACATAGAGATAATATTTGAGATACTCATGCTCATGAATGATCAATGATGCTTGTGCTCATGCAATGCCAATGCTAAATTCATACTTAACACCTAGGGTGTTACAGCCGCGGGCCGCCTCCGCGCGTGGGCCGCGCCTCGCCTGTGGGCCGCCCCGCGCTCGCGCTAGCGCGCGTTGCACCGCGTGGGCCGCGTTGGGCCAAAATCAATTTAGCTTTTTCATGAAGAATAGAAATAGCTTTTCATTTGTATTTCTAAGCTGATCTTTGGTAAATCATATAAAAGCATGTAGGTATCAAAAAATTATGAAACCAATTTTATTAAGTTCCTAAAATTATGCTCTATCTGTTAGTGTATTTAGTTCATATATATACATGTTGATACCAGGAGCTATTAAATCATTTGAGAGTGCTTAATATTTTTAGGTTAAATATTGTAGGAATTTTTGTGGAAAAATGGTGATAGTTGTAGCTTTGAAAATTTTACAGTAGCTTCATGGTATTTTTATGTGCTCACTATAATTTTTATAGCTTTAGAATAGAGTTAACATAAGGGTAGTTAAATGTTTTTTGTTTCAAATATACATTAAATCATTAATAGAAATAAAGATATATCCTTCATTTATAAAGCTAGGTGTTTGTTAGTTGAACCCAATACTTTGCTTGGTAATGATGATAGTTAGCTTACTGCCTTAGTCATTAGAGCTAGCTTAGTGGCTTAGTAGATGTATTCTTATTTTAAGAGTTGCTGTTGCCAAAATACTAATTATTGCATCATCATCGTATGCACGTAGAGAACGAGTTGGCGGAGATCGTGACCATCAAAGATCATGAGTTCGAGGAGGTGATCGAGGAGTACGAGGAGGAGATTCTCATACAGGAGCAAGCCCTAGAGCCACCAGTGACTGACTTTGCTGACACAGCGCCTGCCCAAGGCAAGCCCCGGTGCATAACCCTTATTTTGAATAATCACTGGATATGTATATGTGATGTGCATTTACGTTACAAGCTTATTGTCAAAACCACATGCATAGATAAACCTACCTATGAGTCCTACTAGCATAGGTCGAGTATCTGCTATGCTTAGGCTATCGGTAGCGTGAGTAACCTATCGTTACTCGCAATAGGTTATTATTATTATCACTCTCATAATAAAATGGTGAAAAAATAGAGATCGGGCAGAGATAGGGTACGGGTATTGGTGGGTGTATTAGGTTATGTCCCACGACCAACGGGACATAACTTGGTTACACTGTTTTTCCTGTCCATGTCGATTAAGGATCGACCGTTGCATTGGATTCTAGACAAGTCAAAGACATATTATCCTGAGCACATACTTGCTTATAGGAGCGAGAATGCTCGTTGCTCTCTTATCGTGGGTTCCGGCTCTTTTTGGACCAATTGATTGGAGGCGGGGATGGTGGAGGTATAAGCACCACACTGAGTTTGGGACTCAGGTGTGGGGGCTTGGAGTTTAAGTTTGGATGGGACCTGGACCCCTTGACAGGAGAGTGGTGGGTTGGTCCTGCTTGTGGCTGGGGTACAAGCGGGGCGTGTATTCTGGGGTACCCAGCTGGGCTACATTGGTTCGTGAATCGCTGTGTAATATGGTTCGACATGTCTACGATCTAGCACCGTAGTAAAAACTGAAAGATGAAAGGGAATGAATGGATATGATTGCTCAACTCTTGCTTGAAAGTATAACAGGTGCTTACCTAGAATGGTTAGCTAATGAATTAATCATGACTGCTAATAAAATACATACATAAGGATTCACTACTAGTAATGCTTTTTGCAAAAAGGAAACCCAGCAAACTATAAAGCTTATCATATCTTTTGGAGTCGAAAAATTATTCCCACTAGTCGGGTAAGTCTTGCGAGTACGTTGTGTACTCAGGGTTTATTTACCTCTATTGTAGGTGCAGCTTGAGAAATGACTGTTGTGTGGAGGATTCTTCTGGTGGACACAAACGGATCCTTGTATCTTACCATAGATGTTTATTGTAATTCCGCTGTTTAAATTCCGCACTCTGAACTTGGTATTGTAATAATGTATTTCTAAGAACTCTTGTTGTATGAAATGAACTAAGTATTGTAAACTCGTTCTTATTATTGGACCCTGTAGGAAAAGCGTGGATTATTCGAGTTCTCCTTTAGAGTGTGCTCGACGGAATCGTCCGATGTAGCTTACTTTTAGGGTGCTTAGTGTCTGGTGGAAGATGAGTGCCTCCAGAAACAAGCTATTTCGGACGATTCTGCCACGTTAGCCTCCTGATGGACGCCACCATCCTACTGATCGCCCTCTGTGTTGTCTGTGGTGACCACGCTAGCGTCCAGAGCCTCAAGAAACCTCCCCTCCCGGTGAAGGCGCCAGACCTAGTCGGTGATGTGGTCATTCTCTGGCGGGACATTGTCGTTCTTCTTGCCTGTAATAACCTCCAGGATGAGAACCCCAAATGCGTAGGTATCGGTCTACCGAGTGGACCTGAAGGTCAACGCGTACTCAGGCGCTATGTAGCCCTAAGTGCACGTGATATTGGTGACGAAGCTCCTGTCTACGGCAACCATGGAAGCTATACTGAAGTCACCAAGACGGGGGCGGAAGGTCTGAGTCGACCATGATGTTGCTTGCTTTGATGTCACGGTGTAGCACCGTTGGCTCGTGCTCATGGTGAATGTAGTGCAGACCGGTGGCTATGTCCTCAAAGCCATAGCGGGTGGGCCATGTACCGATAGATGTTTCCTCACACGCTTTCACCTTTAATGTACACGTCGATGCGTACGTGAGCTCACGGGTAAACGACTACTCCCTCCGTGCCATAGTAAGTCTCCGTCTCATTTTTTTAGAGTCAACCAATCTTAACTTTGACTATATTTATTTTTGAGACTATGATGATTAAGAGTACTTGAACTCCAAGCACCTCTCTCGTTATTATATACCTTGATCACGATGAAGTGGATTTGATCAAATGGATACGGATACAGAACGAAGGTGAGGAACAGATAATAATAGTCTCAGTTTGGACAATGTAGCCAAGAATGTGGTGTGGCTAAATCTTCCCAGAGCATCTCCAAGAGTACCCAATACTTTTCTCCTAAAAACATAAAGTTTTGCAACTCCTAAAATAATATTAGAAGGAATAAAGAAGGACATCTCCAAGAGTTTCCAATATTTCACTCATAAAAGATTTGCCATGTTTTGCATCAGGAACCCTGAATTTGTTTCTATACCCGTTTAAGCCCTCCAATCATATTTTTCTCTCTTGTGCTTTTATCACCTGGAACCATGTCTTTCCTCATTTTCTTTTCCCACTACCTTTTTCTTCTTCGGCTCACAACAGGGCAGCGCGGATGAGAGCGAGCGACCGATCCACATGCACAGGGGCGCCGCTGCCGCATCGGACCTAGCATACGGATGCCCAGCTGACTTCATGGTACCGTGGGCCACCTGCGCGATAGCACCGACGGGCTGGGAGAAGGCACATGACGTGCGTCGAGACTCGAGCAGCTGGACAGGCACCGCACCACGCTCGACCTGATCCTCGCAGGCGCCAATGAACGCGGCTCCCTCGCCGGCGTCATCTCGAACTTGATCGCGGGCCTGGTCACCTATGGCGCGAAGGAGAAAAACGCCGGCAAAACTGGCGCCAGGAAGATACGCAGCGGAAGAATTGCGCGTAACTTTACGCGCAGAGGGGTCTGTTTTTTCAAATGCTAAAAGATTAGGAAGTGATATTAGGAACGGTTGGAGATGGATTTTTTTCAAACTTGCTAAAAATCTTAGATTGAGAGGCTTTTTTAGGTACTCTTGGAGATGCTCTAACAGGTAAAACTGTAAAAGTGAATGCAAGGTGAGCGCACGTTTTAGTCGGAGTCGGAATCGGAATCTTACGAAGATGTCACAAAAGTTACGCCGTGGAGTGACCAAAGCAATCCATTAACCTGGAGCCTGAAAAGAACTAAAGCATCATCAGATTAGATGCTCGTCTAAGGTGGTAGTTATAATTGATTATTAAATATCGATCGGCCATAGAGGAGCATATATACAATGTTTAGCCCTAGCCAAAATGCACATCAGCATCATTTCAGACAGGCACAAACACCAACCACCGTAACGCTAGTGTGCGCACGAGTGATCTCCGTAAGAACACGTGTTCACCGTTGTGAAACTGCTAGGGCCGCCACTCGACCCGGAGTGGCTGCTACCCCAACGAAACGGCGGATCCACATCCACTTTAAAGTTAAAATTTGCTAGCACTCACGTCATCTATAGTATCTGCCTAGTTAGCTCAGATCGACGGGGAATACACAAAATCTGTTGCCTTGGCTAAGCTAGCCGATCTGATTCCCTTCTTCACTCGCGAACTGACGGATTCGCCCATCACTAGCCCCCCTCATAGTGCAAGGGAGGGTGCAGATGCTAGTGGCCACAGTCGCCGCACTTGCTGGGCTGGCTGGACCTGCATGCCAGTGGCTGTGCTGTTTGACCGCTTGTGGTCGTGGATGGACGCATCATAAGCTAAGATCGACCACACGCAATTCCCCGCGTCCTAATCAAATCATTGACCACGTACATGACATTATTGCCCTGTTCTGTATCTGGCCAATGGACCCATTTTTTTTTTTTAAAAAGAAGAAGAGTAGTGTGTAAGTTCATCAATGGATCAGTCCATCAGGGAAGTGAGTGAATAGTGAATGTTGGTGAAATCTTATTACTCAAGCATCGAATAGCAAATTTTACTCTATTGCATAAAAAAATCATGTCTAAAAAAAGTACATGTCAGGGTATAAGGAGGGGAGTCTTCGATTATTTCCTATACAATTCTCTTTCTACCCTTAGTCATTCTATTACATGAATATAGCCTTCATAATCCCTAAGGGTAGTATGGTCTTTACATAGTAGAATCATGCTATGGAGCAACTCTTCTAGGCTTCGCGCCTTCGCCGGATGAAGTGAGTCTTCGCTACGAAGTGGGTCTCCGCAAGCTAAGTTTATGTTGATTTCGTTCCAATTGGCTACGTATGTACGGAGAACATGTACGTACATACGAACTCTTTGGCTAAGTACGGGGAACCAGATGTCTGGGCGGTACATCGTTTTCGATGTGCTCAGGACCTCAGGTGTTGCGCATCTATCACCAGTAGTAACTTATTCTGTAACCCACTCACGCACGATTGTGATGTGTTTATGTGATAATAATGTGAAGGAACAGATTCCCCGATTCCATGGCTCCCGGCCCGTCGTCAGCCGTAGCAGCAGGCAATGCATCCAGCGATCGAGGTCATTAGACGCGTATCAGCTTATCATCGGGTCAAAGCTGCACTAAGCCGTTGACGTTTCAATTCTGAGATGAGAGGACGACGAGCTGGAGCCGGTTTTATCAATGCAATTATCACGACGACGTACCAGAGACCACCAAATGAGCGCGACGCGATCGCGATGCATTCCATCGATCACATGCCATGTTCCATCTGCTGGGAACATTGGGTACACTCAATCGTTTCAGATAGAATCTGATGCGTACATCACCAACAACCAGTACCAATCGAGACTGTGTTACCACTTACAGTACATCCACTACAGGAACTGCTGAATTCCCCGAGTGCCGGTTGCACTCGGGGAAGGCCCAGTTGCACTCGGGAAGCCTTCCTCGAGTGCAACACTCAGGAAAGAGCCTCCGACTAAATCTCTCACGGGAAAGTCGTCTTCCCCGAGTGTCAAAAATCGTGCACTCGGGGAAGGCTTTGCCGAGTGCCGTGCTGGCACTCGGGGAAGACTTGACGCCGTTGGCCGACGGCCGACGTCGTTTTTTTTATTTTCTTCCCCGAGTGCAGCACTCGGGAAAGATTTTTGAATTTTTTTTAAATACTCTTTGCCGAGTGCCGCAGTTCAGGCACTCGGGGAAGAAATTTGTTTTTTTTAAAAAAAAATCCCTCTTCCCCGAGTGCCTGCTGTGGCACTCGAGGAAGCCACCTCTAAAATTCTTTTTTTTGTTTTTTCTTTTCCATGTAAACAACAAAGCATATATATATATATATATATCACAAACCACAAATCAATACAAATATGTCACAAACCACATTTATATATCACAAACGACCAAATTTGTCCGAAATCCACAATATATTACAAACCACACGTTCAAAAGTACACACTATTCCAAGTTCACAAGTTCAATAAAAAAACGACTCCCAAAGGCGGCTCACGGCGATTGTGAGGGGTGGGGCCCCACGTGCGATCCCGTGACGGTCCAGTGGGGATGGCCCGACGTGCGATGCGGCGACCCTTCGACATGGTTCGGACGCCCCACCCGATTGATGCTGCAAAAAAGAGAGGAGATTGCACGTGAATGACAAGATAAAAATGTAAGGAGTGTAAAGAAAAGTTGAAAATTTCGGCAGCACCTCCCCTGCACGGGGAGGTTTCCAAAACCTTCAAGAAAAATGTCGGCACGAAGGCCAACAACCACATTTCCGGCACGAAGGCCAACACATCAACAAATCCGGCACGAATGCCGACACATCAACAAATCCGGCACGAAGGCCATCACTAGGTTTGACACTAAGCATGAGCAAAGAAAGTAAAGCATCCGTACTCATACTCACCGGAGTAGACTCTCGACGATATGGTGGTGGTGGTGCAAGCGACTCTGCTGGGATCTCCCAACCTTGTTTCGCCCAAGTTGTTGCACGAACTTGAGCAAACCATCTTCTTTGGGCCTCCAAAGCTTGTAACCTCGGACGCCGGACTCCGCTTGGCCCGCTTTCGGCCTCCCGCTCAGCCAAAGCAAACTCTTTTCTTTGAGCCGAAAGTTCTTTGCGATTTCGGCACGCAACATTTGACCTCAATGTTTCAATAATGCGAGCTAAGGAACGTAAAAGTAAAAAGAACAACGAATGAAACCGGAATACTTACTCGGATTGAAGCCATCATTGCCGGCCGTTGGCTTATGGGCACGCTTAGAGCTCGTGCTCGCTGCTCGTAGGCGGTTGAGAGGAGGAGTACAGCCCGTCTCGAGGATGTCGTCGCCCATGTAAAACCGCCTATGCTTCTTGCCTTGCCCAATCCTCATCACTAGCTCAGGATCAAGGCGCTCCTCGGTCCTCGAATCGTAGTCCGACCCGTGGACTAACCTTGACGCCTCCATGTACGAACTGAGGCGGGTGTGGATCTTTGGAGTTGGTGTGCGCGCCTGGGCCCGCATCCGGGTTGTACTCGATGTTGGACTTTGCCGGGCCCATGTGGGCCAGAGCATACGCCGTGAGTTGGCCAATTGGCTGGCCACCGTGCGCCGCCTCCTGCGAGAAAGACAACAACATGTGGTTAGGAATCATGTAGAATTGAGCGCGGCTAGATTAGACAAGTGGTGGATACTTACATATGTCTTTTGTATTTCTTTGAGGGTGGCGCTTACGATGGTGAGGTACACTGGCATCGACATACGGTGCTCGCTTTTCTCTTGGTGCATATACGCCGATCCGCGTCCAACCATTTGTCCACTATAGCAGCCCAGCAATCGGGAAAGGTGGCGCACCAGCTCGGAATCACCTACAAGCCATCAGAAGATCAAATTAGGCATAGTTAATCTAAAAAGAGATCAATAGGAGATGTTTTCTATTTTACCAGTAGGTCTTGCTCCCTTGTCGAATCTCTATCTCTCTTCTTGCACGAGTTACATTCATTCTTCTATTACTAGTAGTGGGTGGCGTTGTAGTCAATGTGCGCCTAGAGGCGGGACTCGTGATACAAGTCTGAGACACGCCTTCTACAGGAAGCGGCAGCCACCTCATGCGCCCTTAACTCCTGTCCCGGCTGGCATCTGAAGAAGTCCTACATAAAGACACGAGGTATCCATTATTTTATTTCAAGAATGTCCAATGAATGCAATGAATTGAGGGTCGTAGAGCGAGAAAGGCTTACCCACAACTCCGTAAGCACCTGATCCGCCAAGTTTAGGTGCCCAGCGGCGGGGAAGAGGGCGTAGTGGTCGAACGAGGGTATCTCTGGGTCCTCATCCTCCGACGTCCACACCAGGACAGTACTTTGCATCCTTGTGTTCTTTCCTAAATAGGACGCACCCCTTTGAACAACAATGTATCTGGTCATATGACATCTTTAGTGCCCAAAGGAGTTTCGTTGACTCGTACAAGTTTGGAGGCAGCTGATGACCCGCCGGAAGCAGATCCCCAATAATTGACACCATATCATCAAAGCATTTTTGAGTCATGTTGTGCTGTGACTTCAACCCCAATAGGCGCCCAATGGCATCCAGTTGAGAAATCGTTGTCTTCTCATGTAGGAACTTCTATGCCGATTCCAACATGTCCAAGAACGCCTTAGTGCTTGGCTCTGGCTCCTCCTCCCCATCCTCCTGCTCATCCTCCATACGTCCTTCAGCGAACATTGCATCCGCATAGTCACCTAACCATCCTGCTACCCCGCCATCACCATCAAATGCCTCCAAGCCTCATCTCACGACCTCCTCTCTAGGACAGTAGGGTTCACCATGGTGCACCCACCGGGTATAGTTTGGCATAAATCTATACTTGCAAAGATGCTTCATCATGACTTCCCTTGTTCTTCTTTTCTTGTTTTCACATTCGCTGTAGGGACAGAACGTGTCTCTCGCTCCCTTAGCTGCCTTAAATGCATGGTCCAAGAATTTCTCGGTCTTATCCATCCATTCACGGGTGATTTGAGACTGACTTGGGCGTCCTGTGTACATCCACTCATGGTTATCCATCCTCTAGCATATACACATAACGGAGTAAAGTAACCATCAGTCGCATCTGCACGGCGTGCCTACTGTCTAATAGGTGAGGATAGGTCCTAATCCCACCCGCGGATGCGTAGATGAGATTAGTTTCCATGCTCTACTCCGATCCGAGAGATAAATTTCGGCAGCACCTACCCGCTGCTCTCCCGATACACGTCCTGGAAGGGAGAGTGTGTATCCGGAGACCAACAGGGAGGTGGTGCTGAAGCTCCATCTCGGATCTAAGCAGAACATAGAAACTAACCCATCTACGCATCCGCGGGTTGTCCAATTACACCTAGACAATCCAAAATAGATACGGTCATAGATATGCGGAGATCCGCATACCTCCAATCGTATTTGTTTTGGACGGGAGACGCCTAACTGGACTACACCGATCTACGTACGACAACGCTAAGGAAAAGAGCTTAATTATACCTAGGGTGGCGGTGGAGAAAGGCTAGCGACACAGTGGCGAGTCGGTGCAGTGGTGAGTCGGTGCTGTGCAGGCAGGACCGCAGTGCCGACGAAGACGATCGGGGTCGCCTAGGTGCTCTGATTCCCCTGCGACAGGTCCTGCTCTACAAAAGAAGAAAAACAGCACTATAAGTACAAAATTTCGGCAGAACCTCCCCTGGATGGGGAGGTTTTGATAACCTGCAAGAAAAATCGTCGGCACGATGGCCGACGTCCACATTTGGGGCATGATGGCCCACACATCCACAATTCTGGCACGAAGGCCATCAACACATAAACGGCGCGATGGCCGACAACCAGAACGGGATGGTTCGTATACCTTGGGCGTTGGCGGGACATGCACGCGAAGAAGAAGAAGACGACATCGGGACAGGACGTGGCGACGGAGGCACCTCCCCTTCTTCTTCCTCCTTCTCCTCCCCTTCCCCTTCTTCTCCTTCTTCTTCCTCCTTCCCCCTCCTTCCTCCACCTACCTCCTCCTTCTCTGCTCCCTGACCAGCGCCAGGGGCCAGGCTCCACATGGACAGACGGACGGATGGATAGGGGCCAGGCGGCTTGCCTCGGGGCCGGCAGCAGGGGCCGGGGAGGGGGCGCGCATGCGAAGATGTCTGGGTTTTAGGCATCCGACATCGCAACTTCGTCGAAACCTTCTCGATTTTTATCATAGCCTCTACATGCGATAACACGATGCCCAGACAAGTTTCGTGATATTTGGACTTCGTTCGGATTTTATATAATTTAAATACACTTTTCCCGTAAGTTGTTTGTCATGTTACATCAACAAGATGCTCCACATTTCATGCGAGTTCCTAGTTAAGGCATCAACATACACCAAATATCATTCATATAATTTTTTTAATCACCAAATTCCATTATTTCATGCACCTGCAGTTCAAATTCGAAGTATGCAAAAAAATTCAACGAAACAAAAAAACTAACGAAATATAACACAAAAAGTCAAAATTGTCCCAAATTTGAACACACAGTTTTAAATAATGTGGGAAGGCCTCACAAAAAAAATAAGGTAAAAAAACAAAAAAAACAAAAATTCTTCCCCGAGTGCCTTCCCTGGCACTCGGGGAAGAATTTTTGTTTTTTTAAGTTTTAACGGCGTGGGCGGGGTGAACCGTGAAGTAACATGTTTCTTTGCCGAGTGCCGATCTTTTCCGAGTGTTGCACTCGGGAAAGAGGGCCTTTGCCGAGTGCTGCTCTTTACCAAGTGCTAGGATCTCTGCGGCACTCGGAAAAACAACTATTCCTCGAGTGCAACTATTCCCCGAGTGCAACTCTCGGGGAGATTCTCTTTCCCGAGTGCCCGATTTTTGGCACTCGGGGAAGCCAGAGACACTCGGGGAATTTTGCCTCTCCCGTAGTGATCGGTTAAAACAAGCCAAGTTTATAGAATTGGAGGCTATTGAGATTTGAGAGTGAGAGGCCTGAAATTATGCACCAAAGGTTAATATATATACTTGGTGGGCAGAAGGAAGAGGTGATTACAGACGTCGGCCTGGTTCTTTGCTTTGCAGGTACCTTGGATTTCTCTGAACTAAGGTCTCAAAGTTGCGTTTAGACTGACACAGACGTGTGTGTGAGTCGTCAAGTCTGACTGACTAGCCATCCAGCACCTGCTTAATCAGTAGCAGTAATTGTTAGATGATCTTCCACCAATCGGTCAATTGGGCCCTTGGATCCACGCCTTGATCGGAGGCGCCCAACCGTTCCATGGTTGGTGGGCCCCATCGCACAACGTCATAAAAAGGAAGGTGGGGGCCGGGGCACAAGGCACGAGGTTCACCTGAGCCGCCAGACGCCCCACATACAGTCTCTAAACCCTAGCTGATCTAGAGAGGGGGCGTTGTCAGCGACGGGAAGCTCCGCCACCGGCCACCGCCGCCTCTGCACCGTTGCCACCACGACAACGCCTTCACCGCCGGGCATCACAGCGCCACCGTCAAGCAACCCCATGGTCAGCTCATCTTCTACGAAGGCAGCCGATGGTTTGCACCTCCTCAACTCCTATCTCTCTCTCATTCTATATGTTAATCCCGTACTAGTACATGTTTTAGGACTCGCTATTTACTCCAAATATAAGTACACATGCTAGATCTATGGTTAGTTGATCCCGTAATATTCCATCAATGGTATCAGTCGCCTAACTAGGCGTAGATCTAGCTTATCGGGATAGAAAACCGAGTAGCAGCAATTAGAAGGAGGTGAGAGATCCAATTCGGATCTAAGCAGAGGGTTCATCGAACCCTAAACCCAAATTGGGAGAATAAAAGGAGTAAGAAAGGGTCTCGGTTTTGAAAATCAACTCAAACTCTAACCCTAACCCGCGTAAACAACTCGGGGAAGAAGAACAGTAGCCTAACCCTAACCCTAACCCAAAATCGAACAAGATCTGAGAAGAATAGAAGAAGATCCAAGTAGAGAAAAGAAGGGGAAAGGGGAAGGGCTTTGGAGGCAGCTTACCTCGCCGCCCTCCACTCACCGGAGTCTCCGGGAAGGGCTTCGCGCCGCCTGCTAGGCCACTCGACGGCGACGCGCGCGCCGGCGACGGGGCCGGTGACGGCGCCATCATCCTCAGCTCCGGGCAACGGCCACCGGACAGCCTCCACTGCTCTCTGCTCTCCGCTGCGAGGTTGAGAGAGGAAGGGGAAGGAGATAGAATGAGCCTAGGGTTCGGGGGAGAGCGTCGGCCCCGCGGTTTTGATCCACCGAGATCACCCCATGGCTGTCCGATCTCGATCAACGGCTGAGAGCTGCCGGGCCCGCATTCGGCCCAGGTGGGCACGCGCGGCAGGCGGCTTTGCCAGCTGAGGCCCAGGTTGCGGCCTAGGAAGGCGCAGCGCGCGCGAGAGCAGAGCAGGCTGGGCTGCTTTGCTGCTTGGGCCAAGTAAACAGTGATGCTTTGAGCCTTTTTCCATTCTCTAAATTCCAGAGAATTTATTCTTTTTCTGGTATTTGATTAATGGCTCAAATAAAATTAGTAAAGAGAATTTTCGTGTGGGTAAAATTCACCAATTAAGTATGAGTTTTCCGCTGCAATGATCAGTTTAACCTCTGATTAATTTTTGAACCAACGGGAAAATTTTAATTGGAGGAGTAGTCATATTTGCTTAAGTTAAATCATCGTATTGTTATTTTCTGACCAACGTTGATGATAACAATATTATAATGTTTATTCATAAGTTTTCCATGCATTAATTCTATTTCTGCCCAACGGTGATGTAGAATTAGTGTACAAGAATGTTGTATATTTTAATTTTAACCAACGTTAAATTAAAGCATACAATTATGATATCATATTTTCTCACTATCTCTGACGGTGCTTTTCAGGACTCAATGTGGCAAAACCACCTAATCTAATGTCTCTCAGTAGTGCTCGTCTTCCATTAGACACTAAGCACTCAAGGGAGAACACCAATTTACACGGTCCCGTCGGGCACACCCCAGGGGAGAACCCGAAAATCCATATTTTTTCATCAGGATCACAAATGAGAGAATAAAGCTTACAACATTCTTAACAATTTCTTACATCACTTTTAATACAACATCAGAGTATAATATTTATTATGATCATAGCGGAATGTAATCATATTATCAGAGTTATGAATAATTTAATTTAACAGCGGAATATAAACATGTTATCAGAATTACAACGGAAATAAATATCTATACATGACATGATGAAGCATTGATAAATAACTTGGTCAATATATTATAAAACTTTCTTTTATAAAAATATTTAGTAAGAGTTATAAATAAAAACTACGATCGCAGCGTAAAGGAATCCTCACTGAGCCCACCCACCAGAAGGTATCCACACACAAGGGTCAGCTCTAGCATACACCTGTCACCTGCAACAGGGGGAATAAAACCCTGAGTACTCAATTGTACTCAGCAAGACTTACCCGACAGGAGAAAAGAAAAGACTCCAAGGATATGCAAGGCTATCTGGCTTATGGGTTTATTGCATTTGCAGGAAGTATTACTAAGTATGCGTCCTTATATTCGATTCTTATTAGGAAGCCACATTAGTTCATTAACTAACCATTCTATATAAGCACATGTACTACTTTCAAGTAGGTGGTAAGCAATCAGACTTTCTTTTATATTCCATCTTTCATCTTTCAGTTCTTACTACGATGCTAGACACGAAACAAACCGTACCGGATCGCTCGGTGATTCACAAATCAATGCCCCTAGCTGGGTATCTTGAAAACACACGCCCCGCTTGTACCCAAGGCACAAGCAGGACCTATCCATCGCCCTTCTATCCTAGGGTCCTAGGTCCCCATTCAAACTGGGACTCCAATCCCCCGCCCCTGAGTCCTAGACTCAATGCGGTGCAAGGACCTCCTCCACAAAAAAAACCTAATAGTCGGTTCGAAAAGAGTCGAAACCCACGACAAGAGAGCAACAAATCTTCCAAGCGCCCATACCCAAGTATGTGCTCGGGATAATAAGTCTGTGACTTGCCTCGATGGCTTATGCAACGACCGGTCCTTAACCGACACAGACAGGAAAAGGAGTGTAACTAAGCTATGCCCCGTGTCCACAGCGACACAACCTCTTACACCCACCAATACGCAAATCATATCCCTACCTGGTCACTATTTTCCTTTCCACCATTTATATTTCCAAGTGATAATAATGCAGTAATATATTTTTTATCTCTCGCGAGTGACAGGCAATCACTCAACTTCTAACGGAGTCCTATAGCATAGCAATCTACATGATCCTATCATTCTAGTAAGACTCATAGGATAAAGATATATATGCAAGTGGGTTTCATTCAACTCCTTAAAACTTAATACACAAATATAATTTAAACTGCAGAAAAGTAGAGGCTATGCACCGGCGCTTGTCTGGGTAAGATATAACCAAAAGTTAGTATTTGCATCTTCACATCATCCACCATCATCTGAATAGAAAACCCATTGCATCATCTCCGAAGAGAATACCATTATACCATCTTCAGATCCCCAATTATCCTTCAATTGATCCGTTGATCCATCATTGTACCTATATGGTATGCATTGCTACAAATGCATAGATGTAAATAACCAACGACAACCGAAATGCTTAGAAATCCGATCACGTCTCACAAGCTAACGAGATAGCTCTAACACTGGTCTACGTATCCAAATTGTCGAATAAGACGTTATTTTCCAACAATTATTTTAGTTATATAAACCCAAGGTGTTTGTTTATTCCATTCTATCCATTTAATCTTTATTCGGAATAGGGCATCATTATCTATTTAGCAAACTAATTATTCTGGAGCTACAAAAATTACAATGAGTACCTAATATTGCTAGGTGCCTACTGTACAAATTTTAGATCCAACACTATTACCAATTTATCACAACAATTCCTACAAGTTATCTTTTTTTGAATATTAAGTACCTTAAATTAATTATATAGCTTCCAAGAATATTATCAAACTATGTGACAGACTATACTAACAGGTAGATCATGATTTTAGGAGACTAACAAAATTGGTTTTACCATTTTTGGATTCCTATACCATTTTATATTGACTTTACAGTTTAAACTAGAAACCGATTTTAGAAGAGCATTTCACCAATGGAAAGAGTCGGCGACCACTAACTGGCCTAGCAGTCCAACGTTGACGCACGGTCTAGAGGAGACCGGTGGCCCATGCGGGTGTGCGGCCCAGCATGACGCGGTGGTGGCCCAGCAGCCGAGAGCATGCCGGCCCAGGCGGGGCAAGCGGCCTAGGCACGGCGGTCAATGGTCGGCGTAGCGTGGGCGAGCGTGAGCGGCCCATAGACACGCGACAGGCCTGGCAGCGTGGCTGAAAGGTCCTAATGGCTAGAGGGGGGGTGAATAGCCTAATAAAATTCTACAACAACACTTAACAAAATGTGTTAGACAATTTTGCGGCGAAGCGAGTGTTGCGCTAGCCTACTAAAATGCAAGCCACCTACCACAATTCTATTTTGAATAGTGTATGTCCACACAATAGCTATGACACTTAGCAAAATTAGTGTGCTCTCAAAGACTAACTAAAGAGCAACACTAATTAAACAAACAAGCTCTCACAACTAGCTACACTAAAGAGCTTGATAACTAATTTGCGGTAATGTAAGAGTGAGCAAGAGAGTTATACCACCGTGTAGTGGTAGGAACCAATCAATCACAATAATGAATACCAATGTAAACTAATCACCTCGGAATCAAATGATGAACACAATGATTTTTACCGAGGTTCACTTGCTTGCCGGTAAGCTAGTACTCGTTGTGGCGATTCACTCACTTGGAGGTTCATGCGCTGATTGGCATCACTCGCCAAACCCTCAATAGGGTGCCGCACAACCAACACAAGATGAGGATCACACAAGCCACAAAGTAATTTACTAGAGTACCTTTTGGCGCTCCACCGGGGAAAGGTCAAGAACCCCTCACAATCACCACGATCGGAGTCGGAGACAATCACCTCCTCCACTCAACGATCCTTGCTGCTCCAAGCCATCTAGGTGGCGGCAACCACCAAGAGTAACAAGCGAAATTCGCAGCGAAACACAATCACCAAGTGCCTCTAGATGCAATCACTCAACCAATGCACTTGAATTCACTCCTAATCTCACTATGATGATGAATCAATGATCTAGATGAGTGAGAGGGCTTTGGCTAAGCTCACAAGTATGCTATGTCAATAGAAATGGCCAAAAGTGCGAGCTTGAGCCGGCCATAGGGCTATAAATAGAGCTCCAGTGAAATAGAGTTGTTGTACCCCTTCACTGGGCACAACGCGGGGTGACCGAACGCTCCGGTCCGATCGACCAGACGCTGGCCCTCAGCGTCCGGTCACGTGATTCACGCCACGTGTCCCCTGCTTCAAATGTTGTTCGTCAGATTTCAACGGTCGCGAAGCTGATCGGACGCTCCGGTAAAACTGACCGGACGCTGAAGCCCCAGCGTCCGGTCGTTTCCAGTAAGCTCCCCGAGGCATGTTTTTTCGACCGGACGCGTCCGGTCCACCTTGACCGGACGCAGACAGCGTCCGGTGCTCAACCCTAGCCACTGTGCCGTCTGACAGCTCGTGCATATGTGGTAGCATATTTATACAAATATTATCAAGGGTGTTAGCACTCCACTAGATCCTAAATGCATATGCAATGAGTTAGAGCATTTAGTGGCACTTTGATAACCGCATTCCGATATGAGTTTCACCCCTCTTAATAGTACGGCTATCAAACCTAAATATGATCACACTCTCTAAGTGTCTTGATCACCAAAATAAAATAGCTCCTACAAGTTATACCTTTGCCTTGAGCTTTTTGTTTTTCTCTTTCTTCTCTTCAAATTTAAGCCCTTGATCATCTCCATGCTATCACCATTGTCATGTTATGATCTTCATTTGCTTCTCTACTTGAAGTGTGCTACCTATCTCATGATCACTTGATGAAATAGGTTAGCACTTAGGGTTTCATCAATTTACCAAAACCAAACTAGAGCTTTCAGCGACGCGGTCTACCGACCAGGTGGCCCAGCAGGCCCATGCCAGCAGCGCTAATGGCCCAGGCGGCAACGCAGGTGGCGTGGCATATTTGTGAAACGGCCCCCGTACTATCTTAAATTTACCCCGCAGTGCCACAAGTACTATTCATATGAGTCACGTATTTTGCAGTAAGGATCCCGTATAACATTTCTTCTTGGATTCTCACCTATCTCACCTTCCTTCCCAGGAGCAGAGCGCACGGAGCAGAGGAGCAACCCGTCAGCGGACAAGGCGTGGCAACGCAGTGGGGCTGCGGCCGGAGGTGGAGCAGCGCGGGGAGATGCGCGGACTCGACGCACACGGGTGCATCGGCGAAGCACCGGCATGGCCGCAACGCATGGACCGCGGAGGAGGCGCATGGAAGGGAACAACGCCGTGGAGCCGGAGGTCCATCGCGGCCGTGTGGCACGCGCGCTCGAGCGCACGCACGAAGGGCAGGGCAACGGCGCAGCCACCAAGGCACTACAGGGCGCGGGTCCTCTGTACCGGTGGCAAGGCATAGTGGCGACAAGGTGCTGCGGTGGCCGAGCAGCAGGCCAAGGCGGCGGCGCGAGCCACTACGATGGCGGGCGTGACCATGGCGATTTCTGCGGAGTAGCGGGCATGGCGTACGCCGACGACCGAGGCAGCAGCTCAGGTGGCTGCGTAGCAACGGAGGAGCAAGGAGGGAGTCACGCGCGGGACGCTGCGATGGTGGGGCGGCGCGGCAGGGAAGGCAAGTAGGAGCTTGGGTCCAGCGCGGGGCCTCGGGGCTCGTGCACGCAGGGGAACAGGAGGAGCCGCGGCAGCTCAGGCGCACTGCAAGGAAGGCTAGGCTAGGGATGGAGGCTCGGGCGTTGCGGGGAGGAAGAAGGAGAGGCGGCTGACTGCTTGGCCACAGCGGCATGGTGCTGCGGGAAAGAAGAGGAAGGCGCTGCTTCAGGATGCGATGAGACCAGGAATGAAGACAAGGCCAAGGCCATAGTTGGTGGCATGACGTTCGCGCTATGCGGCTTAAAGAAAACATGCCGTGAAGTACCATGACAAGACACTCAACTCGGCGGGACGCGAAAGCAAACAATGGAGGCAGACCGCAGAAGCAAGCAGAGAGAGAGGAGAGGTGAGCATGAGAGCGAGTGGGCATCCACAAGAAGCAGAGATAGGGAGCAGCAGCACGTGCGGCCTGGCACAACGTGGTTGGAAGCGATGCCTGCGCGTGCATAGTACATGAAGGGACACAGCGTGGGCAGGGACAGAATGGCGTGCTCAGCTAGCAAAGACAAGGCCAAGTTAATGCGAGGAGACGTCGTGGCAAACAGTGAGGGTGGGAAAGCAAGCAAAGCCATACACGACAACTTCCTTTAAGGCGTTCTCAGAGAAAGGACGCGATGGAGAAGGAACAGTGGCACGACGACGGAACTCGACGACGCGGCGCGATGCTAATAAACCGGAGTTGATTGATTTCAAACAAGGGGAACGCACTACCGACGACAAGCGATGGAGCAGGGCAGGGAGACGTCCCGTTATCGCTGTGGATCCGTTCGCTCGCTAGTCAATAACTAAGCCAAGGCTTTTCAACTGAGCGTGCTTCTTAAAATAAACACGTGAATATATATATATATATATATATATATATATATATATATATATATATCGTTCTATTTATTAATGGATTTTATTTTATTTATAAAAGTTGCTTTTCATACTCAATCTAATAGAATAACCCATCCGCCAATTACTTGCTAAAATTGTTATTGGACATTCCTAAATATTTCTACGCACTACGTAATTCAACCTGGGCATTGATTCAAGTCCACAAAACTAAGTCACACAGGATTCGCTTATCGCCTCGAGTACGTTTTAAATTAAAAATCCAAGAAAACTCGCTTCGGAAATTTTTCTTAGGCCTAAATCGTAGTGCTAAACAAGCTCGTAACACCAGGGGTGTTACACTCAACCCAATGGCTTTTATCTCGTACATACCGTCTCTTGAAGGGGGGTAACTATAGAGTATGGCGAGAGAAATATAAGCTCGCACTTGTGCTGTCCGAGAATGACTTAGCACTTACCTCTTTATGTCCTACCGAGCCAGAGGACCCGGTGAGGACAGAAAATAAGACTGATGCTGATTTCACTGCTCGAAAGCAAGATCATGCAGAAGTTAGAATGGAATACGATCTTGATCGGAAGAAATGGGACATCTCGAACCGCAAGTGCTTGATGGTGGCTAAGTCCACTATCTCATATGCTATAAGGGGGTCTATCCTAGATTGTGATACCGCCACAGAGTATCTTAAGAAAGTGGAGAGTCAGTTTACTGGCTCTTCAAAGGCTTATGCAAGCACCTTGATAAAGAAATTATTCAATGAGAAATATTCTGGTGAAGGTATAAGAGAACACATATTGAAGATGAGTAGCATGGTATCCAAGTTTAAGCCAATAGATTTGGGGCTCAAAGATGAGTTCCTGATTCATTTAGTTTTTGGTTTCTTGCTGAAAGAGTATGAAACTATTGTTGTTAACTACAACATGTAGCCCGATAAAGTGGGATATAGAGAAGCTCATCGCAATGTATGTTCAAGAAGAGAACAGGCTAAAAAGCTCACAGGGTGACTCTGCTAACCTTGTGAAGGACAACAAAAAGAAGAATTTTAATAAGAATGTCAAACCTCAAGGGAAAGCCCCTCAGAATGATCACCATACGAAGAACAACAATGCTTAAGTTGAGAAGGACAAGTGTAAATGGTGCAAGAAGCATGGACATTACTAGAGGGACTGTCCAGACTTCCTGAAGAGCCTTCTAAAGAGAGATGAGGATTTCATTACATTTATAAATGAATCCTTGTATTTAAGTTATGCAAAATCTACTTGGCGGATTGATTCCGGTGCAACTGTTCATATTGCAAATTCATTACAGGGATTCCATACGAGGAGGACCCTGCAAAAAGGAGAAATAAGAATTAAAGTAGCAAATGGAGTTAAAGCTGAAGTTGAAGCCATAGGAGATCTTTCTCTAGAATTAGATGACGATTTGAGACTTCAACTTTCAGATATTCTTTATGTACCCTCTTTGTGTAAAAACTTGATAAACGTCTCATGATTAGATGATGATGGATATGATTTCAATTTAGTAATGGTAAATGTCGGATTATAATTAATAATAAATGTGTTGGTCTTGCCTTACGACAAGACGAGCTTTATTTATTATCACATTTTGAGAATGTGAATGATTTGAGCACTGAGCATGAGAATGTCTGCTCATCTATGAATGTAAGTAATAAGCGGAAGAGAGTTTATGATACATCATCGAAATTATGGCACTGTCGTTTAGGCCATATTTTGAGGGGGAGAATAGAGCGATTGATTAAGAAATCAATTCTTCCATCTTTAGAATTTTCAGATTTAGAACAATACATAGATTGTATAAAAGGAAAGTGTGTTAAGAAAATAAAGAAAGATGCCAAACAAAGCGCAGGATTTTAGAAATAGTTCACACAGATATCTGTGGTCCTTTTCCTGTGAAGAGTGTGGATGGTTATGATTCATTTATAACATTCACAGATGACTATTCTCATTTTGGCTATATTTATCCAATTAAAGAAAGATCGGAAGTATTGGATAAATTTAAGATATTTAAGGCTGAAGTAGAAAATCAGCACAACTTAAAGATTAAGATAGTAAGGTCCGACCGTGGGGGAAAGTACTACGGTCGACACACCCCATATGGCCAAGTTCCTGGGTCCTTTGCAAGGTTCTTATAGGAAAATGGTATAGTAGCCTATTATTCTACACCGGACGAGCCTCAACAGAATGGTGTAGCTGAAAGATACAACCGTACCTTAATGGATATGGTGGGAAGCATAATCAGTTACTCTACCCTATCGATAAGTTTATGGATTGGGGTGTTAAAAACAGCCATTCATATACTTAATCGAGTGTCAAACAAGTCGGTACCCAAAACACCGTATGAGTTGTGGACAGGAAATGAACCCTCTCTTAACTATTTACGTGTGTGGGGTTGTCCAGTTAAGGAAAAAGTTTTTAACCCAAACATAGGGAAGCTAGACTCCAAGACAGTCAATTGCCATTTCATTGGCTATCTAGAAAAGTCAAAATGTTATCGCTTTTATTGTCCTGACAGACAAATAAAGTTTGTAAAAACAAGACATGATGTCTTCTTGGAGGATGATATGATCAGGGAAGCATGGTAGCGCGATAAATTAGTTTTGAAGAGAAGCGGGTATACGTGCCTACTCCTATGGTTCATGAGCCATTCTTCACGCTACCTGTTGTTGTACCAATAGTGTAAGACACTATGGTAACAGCACCGGTTGTTAGTTCTTCTATGGCAACAATGAATGAACATGAGGAACCTGTCCTTCAAGATCCCCAAGAACCCATTGTCACACATGAGGGAGAGCAACAACAGCCTCATATAGAACAAGTGTCATCTAACGAGGCCCCTAGAAGGTCTCAAAAAGTCAGGAGATCAGGCATTCCTGATGACTACGAAGTTTATGAATGTGAGGAATTTCAAATGGAGAGTGATCTCACCTCATTTGAGGAAGACATGAGAAATGCTCACTCATCCAAGTGGCTTGAAGACATGGAAGATGAAATGAAATCAATGAAAACCAATGGTACTTGGAACTTAGAAACAATTCCTAAAGGAGCCAAGACAGTAGGCTGTAAATGGGTCTACAAAACTAAACATGACTCCAAAGGAAATATAGAAAGGTTTAAAGCGCGACTTGTGGCGAAAGGTTTCACACAAAGAGAAGGCATAGATTACAATGAGATATTTTCTTCAGTCTCATGTAAGGATTCTTTTAGAATTATAATGGCGTTTGTAGCATATTATGATTTAAAATTACATCAGATGGATGTAAAGATGGTGTTTCTAAATGAGGATCTGAAGGAAAATATTTACATGGCACAACCAAAAGGTTTTGTTGTGAAAGAAAAAGAACGTATAGGATGACGCCTGAAGAAATCCATTTATGGATTAAAACAAGCTTCAAAACAGTGGTATTTGAAGTTTGATAGTACAATAAGAAAGTTTGGGTTTCAAGAAAATATAGGGGACAATTTCGTTTATGCAAAATTCAAGAATGGGAAATATATTTTCCTAGTCTTATATGTGGATGACATCTTACTCGCTAGCAGTGATGTTAATCTACTACTAGAAACCAAGAAGTTCTTGTCCTCAAAGTTTGATATGAAGAATCTCGATAAAGCTTCATTCGTCCTAGGAATAGAGATTCACCGAGATAGAGAAAAGGGGATTTTAGGATTATCACAAAAGGCATACTTAGAAAAGGTTCTAAAGAAATACAGTATGCAAAATTGTAAGTCTTCACCTGCCCCCATAGTAAAGGGCGACAGATATGAAGAATTTCAATGTCCTAGGAACAAATATGAGATCGATCAAATAAAAACAGTTCCATATAGTTCAGCTGTCGGAAGTTTATAGTATGCTCAAGTGTGTACTCGTCCTGACTTAGTATTTGTTATCGAGTTGCTTCGACAGATATCAGAGTAATCCAGGACTAGAACACTGGAAATTAGTAAATAAAGTTTTGTGTTACCTGTAAGGTACGAAGGGTCTCATGCTAACGTACAGAAGATCTGATTTCCTGCACATAAAGGGGTATACAGATTCTGATTATATGAGAGATGACAGAAAATCCACGTCAGGATACATATTTACTCTCGTAGGAGGAGCTATATCGTGGAAAAGTTAAAAGCAAACCGTCACTACATCATCTACAATGTATGTCGAGTTTCTAGCATGTTATGAGACCACAGGGCAGGTGAATTGGTTGAAGAAATTCATGTCCGGATTGAAAGTGGTAGACGACATACATAAGCCACTCAAGTTATACTACGATAATAATCTAGCAGTATATTATGCTCACAACAATAAGTCAAGTGATGCTGCCAAACACATTGATATAAAGTATTATGTTGTGAAAGACAAAGTCCGGGATCATATAATTAGCCTTGAGCATATAAGAACAGAAAAGATGCCCGTGGATCCGCTTACAAAAGGCTTACCACCCAACGTGTTCAGAGAATACTTAGCCGGCATGGGTTTAAGGGAAAGCCTATGATTCCTGGACAATAAGGGTCTAGTTGAGAATCTATTTCAAAACAGAGAGGTGCATTGTAGCTGTTTAATTTAATGGCAATTGACCATGATGATGAGGCACGCTCTATGCATTGATCTGTGATGGAATGAGAACAAGATAAAATAAGTAAATTGAGTTTAAGTCATAAGGTGAGATCAAGGGGGAGAATGTTAGATGATCTCCACCAGCTAATTGGGCCCTTGGATCCGCGCCCTGATCGGGGGCACCCAACCGTTCCATGGTTGGTGGACCCCCGTCGCACAGCGCCACAAAAAGAGAGGTGGGGGTCGGGGCACAAGGCACGAGGTTCACCGGAGCCTCTAGACGCCCCACCTACAGTCTCTAAACCCTAGCCGATCTAGAGAGGGGGCGTTGCCAGTGACGGGAAACTCTGCCACCGGCCACCGTCGCCGCCGTGACAGTGCCTTCACCGCCAGGCATCACAGCGCCACCGTCAAGTAACCCCATGGCCAGCTCGTCTTCTACGAAGACGGCCGATGGTTCGTACCTTCTCAACCTCTATGTCTCTCTCATTCTTTCGGTTAATCCCGTACTAGTATATATTTTAGGACTCGCTATTTACTCTAAATGTAAGTACACATACTAGAGCTATAGCTAGTTGATCATGTAATATTCCATCACTAATCACCTAACCAGTGGTGATCTTCCACTGTGTATGGATTTGGAAGTTTCTCTGCCAACCCTGCCGACTTTCAGATACTCTCACCTTCCAATATGCATGCTACTACTACCTTTTTTAGGTTCTTGTACGTGACTGGTATGCTCCTATCATATTCGATGGATGGATGATCAGCGCCCACGGCTACGATTCGATGAAGATTAATTAATTGGTACGCATTGAACTGCTTGTACAGCGACAGCAGGCGTAGTAGCTCTGAACGCTGAACATGGCGTCCGTTCAAGGCCAGAGACTTCCAGAATCCCAGTCAGGATACCACTAAATCGACGCCTGATTGGACATCGGTGTTACACGGTGCCCGTGCATTCTGCCACAGCGGCAGCTCTGCCAGAAGCAGCCGGGCGCTAGTGACCTAGCAAGCTTAATTTTTCCAAAAAAAAAACTAGTGACCTAGCTTTGCTGGGTCTTGGGTGGTTAGGGGTTCAATGTAGAAGTGCAGAACGGCACTGCAAGGGCCTAATCGATTGACTCCAACAGATGTACAGTCCAAATTCTTCTTCAGACCTGCAATCATTCATAGCTGATGATAATAGAATTTTGTTTTAAGCTCTCCTTCTGAGTTGAATTGAGGCCACCAAAATCTGACGATACACCTTGCGTCTTGCGAGCTGAACAAGTGTCCTGTCTGACCAGGCACCCAGAGAAGAAATGGGGTGATCGCGCTGGAGGAGTACTTGGACGAACTGCGGTGAGCAAGCACGCCAAAACTGTGGCGTGGAATCTGATCTGCCTTTCCGGTTTCAGAAAATTCAGAGCTGAGTTTCCCCTGACTCTGACGGCATGCAAGAGCACGGCATCTCTGATCTGATCAAATCTCTTCCTTGACCAGATGGAGTATAAAACATGGTCTGCCCATCATTTTCGGATCATATCTATCCACAAGGCCCACACAAATATTCGCCTCCGTATAGCTTCGGACAAGAAGCTTTCCGGTGGGCTGAAACTGAAATGGATGCATCTCTTGGCCGAACAGAAATGGCGAGAAAAAGGTGACGCATTATTCAAGCATATCTGGATCGGCATGTCGCGGCCGTTCTTAAACAAGTGCCGGTTCACGTCTCCACGAGGGAGTGGGAACCAACCTTTGGCAATGTACAGACGAATCCAAGTCAGCGAGTCACCGAGACAGCGATTTATGCACAAACACATCACGGAAATTATATGTACGTACATGCATACTCCCTCGATTCCGAAATAATACAATTCTCTTTTTTCGAGAAGTAAAAAAAATCTAAAGAAAATTCTAAAATGTATGATATCGAATGAGTATGTGTAATATATTTTTATTTGACGTAAATATTGATACTATTTTCTAGAAATTTAGTTAAAATTAAGAAAACTGGACTTGATTCAAATCTAGAATTGCACTTTTTCGGGAGGGCGGAGGGGGTACATGCACATATATATCTGTCTCCACTTTCACTTTACGGATTGATGAAGAGTGCTCAGCTGAAATTGCGCCTCCCATCTTTAGTTTGCTGGAGGACCATGTTATCAGTGTTGTGGCTTTCAGCCTTTCAGGTTAACTTCAGCAATATTTTCGCCGTCTGCTTCATCAGACACGGAGCAGATTAGATTCTTGAACTCGTCCCCCACCGTGTTGTCGCTTTGAGTGTGGAGAATGAGAATCTTCTAAGATACTGTTTCAAGGGGCAGAAAAATATGGAAAGTGATGAACAGCCCGGTGTTGCTGTTACATTGGTTTTGGCTTACTGAACAAATGGGGAAAAAAGAAGTCGAAACACTTTCACTTCAGAGAGGTACTTTTGCGTGTACGAATTGCTCCTTGCCGTATGCGAAGACTGGTGTTAACGTCACATGAATTCTAGTGTGTGGATACCCTTTTGAATTTTTGGATACGGCACTGTGAGCTGAAATTGTAGAGATGTAGAATCCCAGACGGACCACCACATCTTGGCTACCATGTTGAGTTGCGTGGTACACTCATTCTATATATGTGTTTTCTTTCTTCGGGACCTTTCAAATCATGGAGAAAATTTCTCGGCTGATGAAAAGCCATATTAAAGGTTCGTCATTCCACATCTTCAGTATTATTTGAGGAAAAAAAACCATCTATATTACTAGCATGGAGTGTGAACAGTACTACCATTTCTCCATGTTCCTTTAACCTCTGAAATGACATGTTATTTCATCTTGATCAGGTACGACCTTCCTCAGGAAGATCGTTGTGCAGATTAAATACTTTTAGTAAGGACATGTCATCTGTCATTTCCATTATCCTGATGCAAAGCTGGACCTCAAATGATATCTTCAAGGTGCACCTGTCTCTGCAGACGAAAAGGTCCATCAGTGACTAGCAAATGGAGCATTCCTTCACCCACTACAGAGTACAGGCTCAAATTCTACGTTGGTTGGCAATGCATGACTTGAAGAGATGAAGTTTAGGCAGTTGCAGATTTGGGTTTGTGATTTTGTGTGGACAAATGGCTCCTTGAAGCGAAACCATCAACTTTACTCGAGCGTTCCATAGTGGAGAAGGGGAAAGGTGGACAAGGAAGTGTTAGACTAGTATCTAAAGAGTATAGCCTTCCCCGGATATGGATGAATGAGCAAAGTGCTGGAGTAGTAACTACAGAGTACAGAGTATGCAACGTCAGGTCAAAAATAAAGGAATGAAAGAAACATGAGCAAAGACAAAGATAGGTTACGGATTGTCGACACAATATCGTCAGCAGTCCTCCGAGAGGTATCTCACGAAGTTAGATTAATCGACAGAGGTGCGCGTAATCAAGAACAAGAAGGCAACAGAGACACAAGAATTAGACAGGTTCAGGCCATCTGCACGATGTAATACCCTACTCCTATGTTCTGTTGGTTTGTATTGGCTATCGTATGATATTGCGTGTGTTTTGAGGGGTCTCCAACCCGCCTTATATATTCGGGGAGTAGGGTTACAAGTCGGTTAGATCTAGGAGATAACCGGTAAGTAATAACAGATTACATGAATCACGGGATCGAGTATATCCTAACAGATCTCGTAGCATCTTCAGGATATCGTCATTGATGTCTTACGGTACACGGCGAGCAGTACCGTGCACCGTAAGTCTTCGTCTTGTGGGCTGGACCACCCCTGGCGGCGCAGCCTATGTAATCTGCCGTGGGTATCCTAGCGCCTTGTATCCGATGTGCAACGCCGTCTTGAGCTTATCCGATTAGGTGTAAACAAAGCCGACTAGTCAGACTTATAGTCCGACCACCCTAATGAGTCGTCAGCAGTTGTGAACCGTAACCGAAAGCAGCTTAACTATCCGGCCGAACCCGGGCTTACCCAAGTAAGGCTTCCCAGAAGGATGTAAGGAGCTTAAGTTTAAAATCGAAAATTTTCTCTCTGTGAACCAAGTGTGTTCACTTAGAGTCCGACCACGAGAAAAGGAGATAATCTTCTTCAACTTCAGGAGGCACGGAGTCTTCCAATGAACAGATTAAAGAAAACACACTCACCGCAACGTGAAGTGTGCCCACTTAGTCCCCGAACCTGATAGTAGGTGACGTGGTCACGTGGTGCCAGGGTCCAAAGTAGTAGTCTTCAGGTGCTAGCCCAGTCCCCAATGTTCCTGGAAACTAGTGTAGAAATAAATACAGTCATCGCGAGATTATGTGTACACACGTAGTCCCCGAGCCTGCTGAAAGATTTTGAAGATATCTTGTAGCAGGGTCAAAGAATTTTTAATGAAAGCTTGCCAACGCCATCTGCCATGTACTTCACAAGACCCCGAACGTGCTGCTCAAGATCAGCACCCTGATCCGAACAGTATGGAGTAACTTGATAGCACACCGATGATACGTAGTAAGAATCCGACCACCAAGGGAGTCCCTAGTTTAGCTGGCGACGCTTGCACGAAGAATCCGAACACCGAGGAGTCTCAACATAGCTGACGATGAAGCCCATGCGATGAGCAGTCGAACCAACTGGTCGGTGGCGAAGTGAACGCCGAGCAGGAGTGAGTGCCGAGCAGTCCAACCAGTTGGTTGGCGGTGAAGTCCGTCCGATAGGTGGTCTGACCACCCGGATGATGATCATCTTGTCGAGTCTCTGAGCGTAAGCTCGTTGACCGAACCATGCCCCTGTGAAACAAATGTGTAGAATGGGTAGTACATGATATAAAAATAAAATATATGAACTCCGGAGAAGAATTAGTAATGGTAATGAAATAGAGTATGCAGCTCGACGATCAGTTAGTATGAACACTTACTGTTATTCTGAAGATGTGTTTATATTTAATATAAACCGCCCGACCAGTTAGTGTGTAGCTGAGTCTACAGCCCTTGGTAGCCTGTTAACCATAACGCGGAGCGCGGAGCCCCCGTGCGTGTAGGAAGAGCAGGGCGTCGCTAAGGAGGCGATGTCGACTACCCCAAACGCAGAGGGCAGGCGCTCGTGCACGTGTAGGGAGAAGCCGGAGACAGGGCCGTCTCTGGGAACATCCGAGCATCAACATGGTTGTTTGGGGATTTACCTTAGGCTTAGTTGTATGTCATCTTTAAGGTGGTATACATGAAAGAAAAACGTTTGGTGAACAAATATGGAGAAAATAGCTCGGAGAAACATTATGGAGATATATGAAGGTTGAGAAATATTTAGAAATATATTAAAGCGTGACTTAGCTTTAGATAGAACATCTGGTCGGTGGCGTATGGCGTTATCTGGTCGGCGGTGACGAAATTGCTCGGACCGGAGGGTGGTCGGCGCTGAACCGAAGTGGTTAGAGCCGATTCCGCGAGGGAGAGGCAGTCGGTGAGCTTCTGGCCGACCTGATTGATGGATGCGATCAGATCGTCGCTGACGACCTGCTTCCTCGAGTAGCGGGGCAGCAGGCGGTGAGTTGTTGGTGAAAATGACCTCGGAGGCGGTTCCGAGATCGGCTCTGCCGTTGCAGGTGTTGGTGTGGTTGGCGCAGAATCGATCTGCACCAGCTTGATGATCTCTCCGTCTCCATCAGCATTGATGACCCAGGAGATCGATCCGACCGTAAAGATCTGGCCGGGCTTTGGAGAGAACGAAGAGCCTGAAAAGTGTACCATCTTGTTCGTCATGGAAACAACACGCACGCCCCTACCTGGCGCGCCAACTGTCGACAGAATATCATCGGCAGTCAGCTGAGGGGTATCCGACGAAGGTAGATTAATCGGCAGAGATGCGCGTAATTAAGAACAAGAAGACAACAGAGACACAAGAGTTAAATAGGTTCGGGCCGTCTACACGACGTAATACCCTACTCCTGTGGTCTGTTGGTTTGTATTAGCTATCGTATGATATTACGTGTGTTTTGAGGGGTCCCCCACCCGCCTTGTATAACCGGGGAATAGGGTTACAAGTCGGTTAAATGTAGGAGATAACCGATAAGTAATAACATATTACAAGAATTACGGGATCGAGTATATCCTAACAAATCTCGTAGCATTTTCAGGATATCGTCCTTAATGTCTTGCGGTATACGCCGAGCAGTACGTACCATGCACCGTAAGTCTTCGTCTTATGGGCTGGACCACCCCTGGCGGCGCAGCCCATATAGTCTGCCGTGGGTATCCGGGGTCGTACCCCCACACGTTTAATCTTTAGTGTACCAAAAAAAAAGCAAATATATGCATATCATAGAATTGGTGTTTCACCGTGTGCATGGAAGCCATAACATTTTTTCTGTGATCTGCCACTTAGACATGTCAATGCGAATCATGCAAAAGCGCTGTGGTAGTGAATACGACTGTTCAGGACACGCTGTCACTTGAACACCCCCCCAAAAAAAAAAAAAAAAAAAGATAATGTCAATGCTGTTAACTGTTATTAGCACCCGACAGTTTAGCCCATGTATGAAATAAATCAGACAAAAGTTACCTGTTTTTTTACAGTGATTAACTGAGCTTAACTTTTTCTTTTTTTTTTTGCCCGAATGGACGGCAAGAGATTTGGCATAAGGTTTTCAGCTAAAATGTTCATGTATAAAGTGAAGGATTCCGGTTCAGATACGCTGAGCAGCATATCATCAGTGAAACAACATCTAGTGTTCAGACAATCAAACTTTGAGGAATACATCTCTCTTTTTGGGTTGCATTATTGCAGTTTTCTGCGGGCCATGCCACTAAAAGTGGTTATCAGCGCAGACGACGTTCTCCCTTCTCCTACAGGTTCAGTGGTTCACCAAATTATTCAGAGGTAAGTGTTAGAAGATAGAAGTCTTCATGTAAGCCATATGGCACATATGTAAACCGTAATTAGTTCCTAGATTAGTGGATCTGATTATTGTAATCTTGACAAACATGTAAGCCACGGTGGGGGCTCTTCCCACCTCTATATAACACGGAACCATGTACCCTAAGGGGTGACATGTTAACCCTACTCCTTTTACATGGTATCAAGGAGCCGCAATCCCCACGGAAATTCTCATGGCGCTCTCATCTTCCTCCGCCGACCGCCGCCATGTTTCCGTTCACTTTTCTTCCCACAAATGAAAAACTCAACCGCACAAACTTTCAGTCCTGGAAAGCCCAGGTCTTGTCGGCGGTGCGGGGCGCCCAGATGGGTTCGTTCATCGAACCAACTGCTGTGCTGCCATCGTCGTCATTTATCACCCCTGATGGATCCAAGGCGGATGGTTCCAAGAAGGATCCTGAGCCAAACCCTGACTACGCGTCATGGGTGGCTAAGGATCAAACCGTCCTCAATTATCTGCTATCGAACATGTCCAAGGAGATTCTAGGGCATGTGAACACCTACGTCACTGCGGCGAGCGCCTGGATAGCCATTAAAGGCTGTTTGCATCTCAGTCGCGCGCAAAGATCATCAGCACCAGGATGGCCTTGGCCACGGCCTCCAAAGGTACATCCACAGTTTCTGAATACTTTGCCAAAATGAAAGCCTTGGCAGATGACATGGCAGCCATGGAATGCAAGCTGGAGGACGAAGAACTCGTCTCCTACATTCTCACCGGTCTCGATCTGGACTTTGATCCAGTCGTTTCGGCGGTGGCAGCACGGGTGGAGCCGATCGCCGTCTCTGAGTTGCTTGTGCAGCTTCTCAGCCACGAGCAATGCATCGCCATTCGCAATGGTGGGCATCAGCCCTCCGTGAACGCGGCGCACAAGGGTGGTCGTGGTGGCGGTCAATCATCCAAGGGCCGCGGTGGAAGTGGCCGATCTGGAGGTGGCCATGGTGGCGGTGGCCGGAACGCTGGTTCTGGTCGCGGCAACAATGGCGGCGGTCGCACATCGTCTTTTCAAGCCGGTGTCATTTGCCAGATCTGCGGCAAGGAGGGTCATCATGCCGGCAGATGCTACAAGAGGTATGACTCCTCTTATTCAGGGGGTGCACAGCAGCAAAGGTCCACCTCAACTACAACAACTGGCTATGGAGTGGACACCAATTGGTATATGGATACCGGTGCCACTGATCACATCACCAGTGATCTAGAGAAGCTCACCGTGCGTGATCAATATCATGGTGGAGATCAAGTTCACACTGCTAGTGGATCAGGTATGAAAATCAATCACATTTGTCATAGTGTTTTGAGTTCTCCTTCCACTAAATTACACCTTCGTAACATCTTGCATGTTCCTCAAGCCAACAAAAATCTTGTTTCTGTAAATCGATTTACTCGTGATAATCATGTCTTTCTAGAGTTTCACCCTGATCGTTTTCTTGTCAAGGATCAGGGAACAAAGAATACTCTTCTTTAGGGCAGATGTGAATATGGTCTTTACCCAATAAAAACTCCACACAAAGAGGTGCTCGGTGCTGTCAAGCCTCCTACCTCTCTGTGGCATCATCGTCTCGGTCATGCTTCCCTTCCAGTCGTCCAGCGTGTCATCAGTCGCCACCAGCTCCCCTTTGCCCAAGAGTCAAATAAAGCTCATGTTTGTGATGCATGCCAGCAGGGTAAAAGCCATCAGTTGCCATACCCTAAGTCCACCAGTGTGTCTAGCAATCCTCTTGATCTTATTTTCTCGGATGTATGGGGCCCTGCTCCAAATTCTGTTGGTCGGAACACATATTATTTAAGTTTTATTGATGATTATAGTAAGTTTACTTGGATTTACCTTATGAAGCATAAATCTGAAGTTTTTCAACGCTTTCATGATTTCCAACAACTTGTTGAGCGACAGTTTGATTGCAAGATCAAGAGTGTTCAAACCGATTGGGGTGGCGAATATCAGTCCCTGAGTACCTTTTTCCAACGCATAGGCATAGCTCACCATGTGTCATGTCCTCATGCTCATCAACAGAATGGGTCAGCCGAACGCAAACATAGGCATATTGTTGAAGTAGGACTCACCTTGTTGGCTCACGCATCCATGCCTCTAAAATTTTGGGACGAGGCTTTCTCGACAGCTGTGTTTTTAATAAACCGGCTGCCTTCCAAGGTCATTAACCATGATACACCTTTTGAACGACTTCATGGTCAGTCACCAAACTATTCTTTCCTTCGTATTTTTGGGTGCGCTTGCTGGCCGAATCTTAGACCATATAATTCTCGGAAACTTGCTTTCCGTTCCAAGCAATGTGTGTTCCTTGGTTATAGTGATCATCACAAAGGTTATAAGTGCCTTGAGCCCTCTACTGGTCGAGTCTATGTTTCGCGTGATGTAGTCTTTGACGAACACGTATTTCCTTTTTATAAACTTCACCCAAATGCTGGTGCTCAACTCCGAGCCGAGCTTCAACTTCTTCCTGATGTTCTCCTTAATCCTACTTTCACTCCCGGGAGCAACTCATCACATGATCACGTGTTTGATTCTTCATTACCTGCTAATATATTACCAAGTTCTTCTGGAGATGTGTTACAGGATGGGGAACGTACTGGAGGAAATTCGGCTGGAAATTGTGCTCAAAATGGTGCTCAGATCGGGTTAAACAACCCTTATTTCATGTGTCACCAGCCAGGAGACAACGGTGGCACGGCGTTCGGAGCTGATCCGATCGCGTCAGCGGATGCAGGCACGGCAGGTGGGGCCGGATCACCATCGGGATCATCGCCGAATCCCGATGCCACATCATCGCCGAGCCCCGTGTCGTCTAGATCCAAACCGGCAAGCCCATCTGGATCCTCTGTGCAGCCTCATCCACCGCCGTCGCCTACCTCATCGAGTGCGGCTGCACAAACTGATCCCGGTGCCGGGGGGATCAGGATCTCGACTGTCGAATGGATCGGCTGTGGCAGCTAACTCTACTGGTGATACTATGTTTTCGCAACCCGGATCATCAGGTGAAGTACCTACTGTGCCTCGACCTGCCACTCGATCTCAAAGCGGCATTGTCAAACCCAAGACCTACTCCGATGGTACGGTTCGGTGGTGTAACAGTGCTGCTATTTTAGAAGAACCAACTACTCTCAATGATGCCTTGTGGGATAAAAATTGGATTATGGCCATGAACGAGGAGCACCGTGCTTTGATTCAAAATGGTACATGGCACCTGGTTCCACCTCCTCGCGGCAAAAATGTTATAGATTGCAAGTGGGTTTATAAAATAAAGAGAAAAGCTAATGGTGACATTGAGAGGTACAAGGCTCGATTAGTTGCCAAAGGTTTTAAACAGAGATATGGTGTGGACTATGAGGATACCTTTAGTCCTGTCGTTAAAGCTTCCACTGTTCGATTGATCTTGTCTATTGCAGTCTCTCGAGGATGGTCTCTCCGACAACTCGATGTTAAGAATGCCTTTCTCCATGGTATGCTTCAAGAAGAAGTCTACATGCGTCAACCTCCTGGCTATGTTGATCATAGGAACCCTGGGTATGTGTGCAAACTTGATAAAGCCATCTACGGTCTTAAGCAGGCTCCAAGAGCCTGGCATGCTCGCCTGTGCGGTAAGCTTGAAGCCTTGGGTTTTACTCCATCAAAGTCAGATGCATCACTCTTTTACTATAACAAGGGCCGGCATACATTGTTTGTTCTTGTTTATGTGGATGATATAATTGTGGCTAGCTCTTCATCTGAAGCAACCGCCGCTCTTCTTGCTGATTTACAGAAAGACTTTGCTCTCAAAGACTTAGGTGACCTCCATTATTTCTTGGGCATCGAAGTCAAGCGGGGAAGCAATGGTATGATTCTCAGCCAAGAAAAATATGCTAATGATGTCCTTAAGAGATCCGGTATGAACAGATGCAAACCGGTTGACACACCACTGTCTAGTTCTGAGAAGCTAAGCATTACTGATGGTGACTGTCTTGGGCCTGATGATGCAACAAGGTACTGAAGTGTGGTTGGAGCCTTACAATATCTAACATTGACTAGACCGGACATTTCATTCTCTGTGAATAAGGTCTGCCAATTTTTGCATGCACCTACTACAGTTCACTGGAGCGCCATGAAACATATCCTGAGGTATGTACAGGGCACCATCAAACTTGGGTTACATATCAAGAAATCAGAATCAATGCTTGTTAGTGCGTTCTCATATGCTGACTGGGCTGGTTGTGTTGATGACCGAAGATCCACTGGTGGCTTTGCTGTGTTCCTTGGCAGTAATTTGGTCTCTTGGACAGCTAGGAAACAACCTACTGTCTCTCGGTCTAGCACAGAAGCCGAATACAAGGCTTTGGCCAATGCAACTGCAGAATTGCTATGGATTCAAAAGTTGTTGACAGAAATCGGTATTCATCATCCCCCAAGAGCACGGCTATGGTGTGATAATCTTGGAGCAACCTATCTCTCAGCTAATCATGTGTTTCATGCAAGAACAAAACACATAGAAATAGACTTTCATTTTGTCAGAGAAAGAGTGGCTCAAAAGTTGTTAGATGTGAGATTCATCTCAACAGGTGATCAAGTAGCTGATGGTTTTACCAAGGCTCTTCCTGTAGTCAAGTTAAGAAAATTTAGAGACAACCTCAACCTTAGAAGTGGCTGAGATTGAGGGAGGATGTTAGAAGATAGAAGTCTTCGTGTAAGCCGTAAACTGTAATTAGTTCCTAGATTAGTGGATCTGATTATTGTAATCTTGACAAATATGTAAGCCACGGTGGAGGCTCTTCCCACCTCTATATAACATGGAACTGTGTACCCTAAGGGGTGACACGTTAACCCTACTCCTTTTACAGTCAGCCCTATAGGCGAATAGATCATATCATGCAGTGGCAAAACAGGATCCGGAAACAAATAAGCATCCACGGATCGCCCTGCATTTGTGCCTGTCTGCTGCATAATTGAGAAAGAAATGATGGACGATGGCTTAGTGGCAACTCCTGTAGCCCCATGCTTTGCGTCAGCGCAAGGCAACGGTTCCCAGTTCATCTGGGCCTGCCCAACACCGAGCTGCATCCTCAGGCAGAGATCTGCAGCTCTTTTCTCTGCAGAAAACAGGATCTGGACACTGTGCAGAGATCATTCTTTTTCTTCATCATCCACGTCCCTGCGCTGCGAATCGGAGCACCGAGCACCTACCATAAACTGAGAATGACAAGACTGTTAGAAATAAACCACGACACTTAGTGTCCACAGCGTGTGCATGTGTGCCGCGTCATGATGGTGTGCATGTCTGCTTATTTTTGGGTTAGGGTCGAGTCACGTGTGGCTCTTGGATGGTGTGTGCCTCCTGGATGGCATGTAATGGCCGAGACCGAGTCTAGTTGAAGTAGTGGTGTGTATGGTGCTGATTTGCATGGTAGAAACCGCATTGTCCGGATGAGCAAGTGGCTCACAGTGTTGCTGCGCGGGTCCTGCAAATCATGGTGTGATGGCCGGCATGGAAGCGAGCTCCATGACCTATTTGTAGCCCCGGTGCTTCTCTGTATTCAGTTGCCAAGTCCAATGAATATGTAGCCAAGATACAGACGATTTTGTCGCCGCGGCGTTTGTCACTGGAAAATAGTGTATCTATTGTGCTTTTTCTGTCTCTCGCCAAGAGCGTTGGCGCGTGTGTGTTTGAGTGGTTGCTGGACGAAGCCAACAAAGACAACATGTGTGCAGACTACAGAGGAACAGCTGACAGGTCATTTTCGAGATATAAGCATTGCAGTGGAACTTGTCCTTCTGAAATCAAAGTTGAACAGGCTCTTGCGTCACGAGAAGTGGAGAACATGCAACTCAACATGTATTACTTGAATTATTGCATTATTGAGAACGTGCATTCAGCACTAACAATGCTCCTATTTATTACTGCTACAATTTTTTTTTTTTTGAGATGGGCTATCAAGTATGACTGTCACTGCCCTTCTCCCCTATGGAAAGACTGTCGAATAACTGATGGACTGTTGTTGCAAGAACTATGAAATGTTATGCTTCCTTCCATTTTTCTTTTCTGACAATGTGTCGATCTAGCCGCTGCGTGACAATGTGTCTACTAGTAGAGAACAGACCTTTCATCCGAAGCTAAAATGGGCTCTAGTCTCGGTATTTTTTGCGTCCGGGACTAGAGAGACCTTTAGTCCTGGTTGGTGTCTCCAACCGGGACTAAAGGTCCCTGCCCAACGGCTACTGCGCTCGGCACAGTGGCAGGGGACCTTTAGTCCCGGTTGTAGACACCAACCGGGACTAAAGATGAACCTTTACTCCCGGTTGAAGCCACCAACCGGGACTAAAATCCTCCAACCTTTAGTCCCGGTTGGTACCGGGACTAAAGGTCCCCCGATGGGTTAGTTCAAAAGGGAAGCATCCCATCCATTGTTGGATGTGTTGTGTAGGTGGGGTGGTAAGCTACGCGCGAGGCAATGCATGAGATCTTGGGTTCGAATCTCACGGGACGCAACGGTGAAATGCATTATTTTTTTTAAAGCTGAAAGAACTTTTAGTCCCGGTTGTTGTTATGCACGTCCCCTTTAGTCCCGGTTCCTGACCCAGGACTAAATAACTCCTTTAGTCTCGGATGATTACTCCCAGGTAGAGAACCGGGACTAAAGGGGTTCTCCACCACGAGTAAAGCCCGTCCCTCCACTAGTGGTCTTGTTCTAAAAGCAGCGATAGATCCTCCTGCATGGAGTCTCCAACCCCAAGAGATCGGTCGCACTAGAGCAGTGGAGCTCCTGTCGCGTATTGCTGTGGGGCCCTCTTCCTAGGCATCTGTGGTTCAGTAGGTCCCGGCGGCTGCTAGTCTGCTAATGATCTCCACTCGCATCCACGATTCTAATTCCCGCCACACCGCCGCTTCGTCCTCCGCCACACCAACGGCAGACGGCAGAGGCCCTGAACCGCACCACCGCGAAGAGGACACGAAAGACGCCGGAGAGGGCCAGACCACAGAGACCCGCAGCGAGGGGACGTTCTTGGACCGGAACGCCTCCTCCGCCCTCCGGCTCTGGGGACGTGCCATCGCTTGGGAAATGGAAACTAGAGGCGCGGATCAACGTCGTACGCCGAACGCACTCGGCCGTCGATCGGCACCGTGTGGTGCTGGTGCACGGGCGGCCGGTGCGCGGGTGGGGGCGCTGCCGGCACTGTGCCACAACGGCAGACGACGCACATAGCAGCCTGAAAGCTCATGGCATGTGCGACTGTGTGTTGACTTATGCTGTCAGAAACTAGCGAGATGGTGTCAGGAGTCAGGATGGAGGAGGAGATGGCCAGATGGGGCTTTGGGAATCTCTTTTCTCGTCTTTCCAATGGCGGGGCCAGCCTCAACTGATCATTGATCCCACTAGCTCAGTAGCGCCTGAATTATTGCCCGAAAGCTATGGTGCAGACTGCAGACCCAATGCAAGATCTTCTTCTTCTTCACTTCATCAAAGGTCCAGGGTTCGAGGGTTGTTATGCTTATGCACTGTCGCGTGGTCCGTGCTGCAGCAACATGGTGCCGTTCGGCTGGTCACAAAAGCCGGTTTGTTCGGCTTTTTTTTTTAACCAGAATAGTATTTTTTTTCGCAACAATTCAGCCAGACCAATGTATATATTGTGGTTGACTCGTGAAGAAAAGGACGGGTTAGTGATCCAGTGGATATTATAATGCTAATATGGTGATGGCCGATGGGAGTTGACTGGTGATCCTGTTAGCTCCTGCGCTGATGAGACTTGAGAGGAACTTTGTAGAGCGTTGGTTGAGGGCGTATTTTTGCGTGATAGAGAAGGGGCGAGCAGAATAAAGGGGCCTCACTCTCACATGGCCTGTGTAGGTTCTGTCCAAATCAGGGGGAAGCATGTACAGGAACGGAGCATCTCGTTGGGTTCTTGGTCCTGTTTGGAACTTTGGATGTAAAATACTATCGTATTAAGAAACTACGGTTTTAGAATAGATGTGCAAAACCATAGTTATAAAAATGAGATCTAGAGTGGATTTTTTTAGAACTCCAAAAAAAAATTACAGTCTTAGCATTCATATGGTTTTTAATTTCTAAAGAACACGGTTTTTAAATCTATATAAAGTTTATTGTATCCAAACACTGACACTCCAAAACCAAAATGTTTTACAAAATTCTTGTATTCTTCTAAAACTCCTAAAATATTGTTGTATGAAAACATGCTTTTTTTCTTTCTTGGAACTAAACTACTAGTGTACTATTTTTTTTAAACTACTACTAGTCAATGGCGTAACCAGGGGGGCCAGCAGGGGTCGTTAAGGTTGAAAACGGACGGGATGATTCCCGACCCGACCCACCCGGATTTCTACATTTGACCCGCCCATTTCCGTATTCTCGGAAAAATCCGGAAACAGGACAGGATGCGGGATGGAAGTCGACGGGATCGGGTCGGAAACGGGAGAGCTCTTTTCCTGCCACGTTTTCTCGGGTTCCCGTATCTAGGCGAAAAAGACCCAGATTTGACCCGGATTCTTCAAATACGGGTGAAGCCCAATAACAGTAGTAAAGGCCCATCTAGCCCAAAACTTCTAACCCTACCTCTCCTCACTCCTCTGTCTCGACTCTCGAGTCTCCTCACGACCGCCACCCCGACCCCCGTTGTAGCTTTGAGCCACGAGTACTCCGGCTGGCGCCTAATGACCCCAATGCGGACACGCCGCCGGCCGATCCCATGCCCCCCGTCGTGATCGTTCCCGCCCCCCCCCGCCCGACGGTTGCCTCCTCCTCCTGATGTCGCGTGACTCGTGTCCTAGAGGCGATGGAGCTAGATGTCTCGGGTCCGCCTCCATGCCACCCGAGAAATACTTGGGGCTGGGCACCATGTTCCTACCGGCGCCACCACCACCACCATCTTCTGTCAAAGGCAGCACCAGTGGATCCGGATCCATTTCAGCAGCAGCAGGTATGTCTCTCACAGTCTCACTTAGTCACTTGTTGAGATGTTAGACTCAATAGCACACAAATAGACTCAAGTTGCATACTTGCATTATTGTTGATTTTTTTGGTAGGCAACAAGAGGAAAGCAAGTGAAGTTGGCAGTCAGAGTCAGAGTGTACCACACAGTGTATCAGCCTCATCTTCAGCAACAAAGAATGCAGATCAAGTGGTTGGCACTAGCACTGGTGGTGGCAGTGGACCTAGAACTGAAGTTGATAGGGGTAACACTAACCCTAGTACCCAAGAACCAGGTGTTGTTGCTGCTGCAGATATAGTGGCCCTTGATGGTGATGATGATAAAGAGGAGGTTGTGGGGTCATCAAAGAGGGCGAAGAGGTACACCTCTACTGTGTGGAAGTATTTTACCAAGCGCACTATTACCATAGAGGAGGGTGGCAAGAAGTATGAGCAGCTGTGGGGCCATTGCAATTTCCCATATTGCAAGCATAAGTACAGGGCTGAGTCCAACAATGGAACAAATGCATTTCGTAATCATTTGAAGTCATGTCATAGTATTGTCAAAGGACAGATGCAACTCAGGGCTAAAAAAGACCTTGGAAAAGATGTTAGCATTGTTGTTCCTTACAGAGTTACAGGTATGATTATGAGACAAGTCTCAAGAAGTTCTATTTGGCAGTAATCATGCATGAGTACCCATTCAACATTGTTGAGCATGACTACTTTGTTGATTTCATCAACTCCTTGCATCCTAGCTTTACATTCAAGTCTAGAGTCACTGGTAGAAAGGATATAATGGACATATATGAAACAGAAAAGGATAAGTTATATGCTTATTTGAAGACAGTTAATGTCACTTTAGTGCAACCATGGACATTTGGACATCATGACAAAACAAAGGGTATATGTGTGTCACGTTGCACTGGATAGATGATGAGTGGCATATTCAGAAGAGAATTGTGGGTTTCTTTCATGTGGAAGGTAGACATACTGGTCATAAGTTGTCAGAGTCATTTACTGAAACCATGGTGAAGTGGTTTGTTGAGCAGAGGTTGTTTGCCTTGACTTTAGATAATGCATCGAATACTTTTGTGGCAGTCACTGATATTATTGCTGATCTCCAAGTGAACGAAAAAGCTTCTTTAGTGTGTGATGGGATATTTTTCATATTAGATGTGGTTGTCACATACTTAATTTGGTTGCAAGAGATGGGCTGGCTGTTATTTCTAAATCACTTAAGAAGATTAAAGCCTTGGTACTAACTGTGAAGGGTTCTCCCTTACAATGGGAAGAGCTTATGAAGTGTGCTACTAAGTGTCGGTTGCATACAACAAAGGGAATTCAACTAGATGTTACAACTAGGCGGAATTCAACCTACTTGATGCTTAAGGATGCCTTGTACTACAAAGATGCTTTCATTCGACGCAAGACATCAAATCGAAGTAAGTATACGAAAATTACTCCTAATGATGATGAATGGAAAATGGCTACAACTGTATTTCAGTGCTTGAAAAAGTTCTATGACCTTACTGTATTGCTTTCTGGTACATCATATCCTACTGCAAATCTATTCTATAGAGGTTTTTGTGAGATAAAGGAGTTGCTTGATAATTGGTGTCTTGGTGCAGACTTCACTATTAAGAAAATGGCCTTTGTTATGAGTGAAAAGTTTGAAAAGTATTGGACCTGTTCTAGCATGAGTCTTGTAGTAGCTTGTTTTCTTGATCCTAGGTACAAAAAGAAGCTTTTAGAGTACTACATGAGAAAGTTTTATGGTGACTACTATCAGATTCATCTTGATGAGTTTTTTACTGTTGTGAAGAACTTGTACCAATTTTATGCTAGCTCTAGTTCAAAGAATAAGAGTGATGTGAATCAAAATGAACATCTTAGTCCAACGGATCCTCTAGCTAAAAATAGATATGATGAACTTGAGAGCTTCTTATATGATGATCATGGGCCTGATAGCAGTGACACAAATGAGCTAGACAAATACATGGCAGAGCCACTGTTGAAGCAAAATCCGTTTGATATTTTATCATATTGGAAGAACAATACAGACAAATACCCTATCCTTTCACAAATAGCTCGTGATATGATGGCCATTCAAGTGTCCACGGTTGCATCCGAATCTGCATTTAGCGGAGCTAGCTGGATAATTAATCCATATCGTAATCGTCTTGACCCTAAGATAGTACAAGCGCTGATCTGCATCAAAGACTGGGTAGATGCTGCAAGAAAAGGTATTAATTGGCTCATTTGTTCAATTAGAATTTTCCAAATATATGTGATGTACTCATGTACTGTACTGATGCATATGTGCCTTGACTTGTCATTTTTCATCCTTCAATTGTGGCTAATTTCAAACCTCCAGAAACTATTTCTGTGAGCTCTAGTCACCCAATAGATGATGAGGTATTTGTTTATTTGTCTTGGTTGCTGTTTCAGTAACCATTCTTGCAAGAGAAAAATAACATAGCTACATGTTTGCAATTAATCATGAATACATATGTGCTAAAAATTGTAGGAAAAAGATGTGATAAGTGATCCAGATGCCATGATTGAAGATGGTGGTGAGCTGTGACTGCAGAGCTTTGTTTCTTTGTGGTAGAAACTTTATGATGTGTGGACTTATTAAATGTTGTGGACTATTGTACCGGATGTTTCTTTGTGGTTGTGACTATGTGATTTGTGACCTTATTAAATGTTGCTTGGTCATTTCTAATATTTTGTGGTTGGCTGGTTGCCTAGTTAGGGTGCTCTTGAATTCTTGACAATACTTTGTGATTCCTAGCAGTGGTGGCGTGGTGCACTGCACTGGTGCCTGGTGGTCTAATGTTGTTAGTGTTAGCAGTGGCATGTTGACAGCAGTCAACCAGCCATGGCATATTGCCTTTTTCAAGAAGTGGCGATGAGTAATTGCATTGTCGGTGTGCTTTGACTGGTTGCCACTTGCAAAGACTTGGTGGTGTCTTGTCATGCAAAACATATTGACATGTGATTAAGTATGTGATATGAATTATGATATTGACATGTGCAGCAGCTGGAGTTATGATATTGGTATGTGATCGTCATTCCGGCTTAAGTTCTCGGTTTCCGTCCGTTTCCGTCATCTTTCCGCCCATATTTGTCTGTTTCCGAACACCCGTATTTTCCGCTCCCACACGCCGATCCCGGCCTTTCCGATCCCGATCTCGTTTCCGATGATGAAATGTAGAAATGGAAATAGGAAGGGGGGTTTTCTGCCCGTTTCGTCCGTTTTCAACCTGAGGGGTCGTGCCCCCCAAGCACAGTAGATTTTTTAATTACCTATATAAATATTTGAATTTACCTAAAAATATCAATTTTCACCCATTTTCTTATTAAAATATTATGATTTTGGTTATAAATAGTGTAAAAAATTTAAAGAGTCATTGAAACATATAATTATGTATATTTATCACACTAAAAAATACGATCCAGCTCTCCTTAATTAAAATCGTCGGTTCCGCCACTGCTGCTAGTGCACTATTCATAAAAAAGAAAGTGCACTGCTATGCCACATGCAGCTTAGCCGCTTAGGCGGTCACCGGTTCTGAAAAGGTAGCCGCAAAAAAGGGCCGAGCACCGCGATTGAGCCCAAGATTGTGGCCCAACTGTTGCCACACAAGGCCCAGTAATGCTGTTGCAAGGCCGGAGTTCAAACACGGCCTCGCGATTCAGTGGAGGACCATTTCCCGGGGAAAAAATTAGAAAGGAAATCTTGTCTAAAAAATAGCCTCTGTTTAATCTGGTAAAAATAATATTTAAGTGATCCAAACAAGATATACTTCATAATAGATTATACTAATCTAATCGGTAGATTATAATTAAGTACTCTCTCCGCTTCAAATTATAAGTCGCTTTGATATTTTTGATTCATCCATTTTAATATGTATTTAGGCATATTATTATATTTAAATGTATAGCAAAATAAATGTACTAAAAAAGTCAAAACGACTTGTAATTTAGAACGGATGGAGTATATTTTACTTCCAACCTACTATAAGAGAATATAGTTTATAAACAACAATAATCCAACAACACTTATAATCCAAGGTTTCAAACAAACCACATTATTGTAATCATATTATCATCCAAATTCAGAATGCAGATTATAATAACCCAAAGTGATCCACACACATGCCCTAGTATCAGAAATCCCAGAGAGGAGTTCATGGAGTCCTCGAGTCCCCCCGATAGTCCTTTGCTATATGAATCAGGTATAATTATTTTATTTAATTACGTCTCATTCCAAATTATAAGACATTTTGTATTTAGAAAAACTAAAACATCTTATAAAAACAATGTATCTATGAGTAAGGATATCATTGACAAGGCTGGCCTGGTGCACCTTGTACTGACCTATGGATATATTGCTTTAGCAAGGAGCCAAAGATCATTTACCCATGTTCGTCATGGGCCGTATGTTTCCTTACTAGTCAACGGTGAGAATACGGAAGGATGCCTCGGCACATAAAGGAGCAGGTTCGACAAGATTTCTAGCCTTATCCTTTTTTCCTTTTAAATAATTTAGTTATTTATTAATTACTTAATTTTTTCATGGATTTTAAAAATAAAGGGCTAAGATTTGTTTGACATCTTTCCTCTTATGAGGTAAAGGGAGTACCATAGCAGGACTCTGTTGCAGGAGTATTCAAAAAAATTCAGACGTCATGGGGGGCCATGGCCCCAGCTAGCCCCCTAGTTAATGATGCTGACCTCTGCCAGGAAATCATCTTAACGTCGATGCAACTTCCCACACAATTTTTTTCACGGCCACCTTCACCGATTGTTGTCCCATCCTTGAAGGTGCGGCAGGAAGTGTGCATATGTAGACAACCCCAAATCCGCCTTTTCCAAGCTTCATTGACCCTGTTCGTTTGACCTTATTTAGAATTAGTTTTCAGCCATTGAACAGTGTTTTCCTCTTATAATATTTCAGCATAAACATCAACATAAGCTAAATTTCAGCATCAGCGAATATGGTGATTGTCTCGTGAAAGTTTTTTTTGGCCTTTCTGATCTTGGCATAGGCAGGGGCGGAGCTGGGGAACTTTCGCGACTAGGGCCAATATTTTGAAGCACCAATACCGGATCACATGCTAATGGACAAAAGTAATGCTAGTATATAGATTTAGCTGAAAAACAAATAGATTACTCTAGTGTGTGTTTTTCCCTCACGCCTGGGGCCATGGCCATACTGGCCGTAGCCTTATATCCGCCACTGGGCATAGGCAACCTGGGTCGCCACCCCATGGAGGTTCTGCATGGTTTGGACGAGGTTGTCCTGCTCCTTCTTCCACCTCCTATATTTCGAGTTTAAGTATACAACCTACACGTTATACTGTTGACACTGAGAAGTTGTGTGGCAGCGGCTCTCCCTCTGCAAATATGTACCCAGATGGCAGGTGATGCTATGCTGTTTGGTGCATTGATTTCGTTGTTCATGTGCAAGCCAGGCCCCCGCGTCGCCTCCGTTGGCGACTCGGTCGGCTCCCCGACTGCATCGCCGTCGGGCGTTCATCCCATCCCTGCCTCCCTCACCGCCGCCCGAGCTGGTTGCCGGAGGCCCGGCAAGGAAGGCGGCGGCGGGGATCTCTCGTTGGACGACGCTGCATCGTCGATCTCTTGGCGTCGCCCCCGGAAGCCGCGAGTTCGTGCCGCCGTCTTCAGATCCGGTGGCCAGGGTCGCGAATCCGGTGGCCGGAATCGCAGATCCGTCTCCCCACGGCCTGAAGCTTGGATGCTGGCGTGGCGAAGCGGGCGGTTATCTGTGGCGAGTGGCGGACCAGGCCCGACCTCGGGCCACGGACAAGCCAGCGGCGCGGCGCACGGGGCAGAAGCTGCAGTAGCGGTGGCGCGGCAGTAGCATCAGCGTTGCTCTGGCTCCGGCGCGGGCGCAACACAGCTTCTGCTTGCGCTGCGCGTCGGCAAGGCTTCCCGGCGGCGGCGGCGGCGGCCTGTGGTCGGCAGGATGTGCAGGTGGTGGTGGCAGCTGCTGCTTGGGCGGCGACGGCCCGGCCAGGAGGCGGAGGCGGTGCAGTTCTGCTAGGGGCTGCTCTGCAGGGGTACCTCGCTCCATCCTGGGGCATCCGCAGTGGCCGGTGTTGGTCAGGTTGACGGCGGTCTTTGACGACCGGCGCTGCAGCAAGTTGAACTGTGTTGGCGGTGCATCTTCGGTGCGGCAGCGGCAGTTGGCCTGCGGCGGCTCATCGTGGCCGTGGCCATGGCGACTGGTTTCGCTTAGCGATGGTCAGTTTTGGCGAGGTCACGAGGTACAATGGTTACGTTGGTGGCAACAATGCACAACGACTGCTATCTGTGATTAAGTGGGTAGCGGCGTGGCGTGCTTCCTCCAGGGGCGATCTACAGTGAGTTGGTTTCTGTTGTTTGGTTGCTGTCTATTTTGACCGGTGCGGTTGCGAGTGGTCACGCACGTCAGTGCCCGGCTCACTGCCGCTGCGACAACTAGCGGATGATGGCTCATTAAAGACGACGGCTTGTGCGGGGATGCTCGTGGTTTCTCTACAAGCTTGTGGGGCGTCGATGTGCACTAGCGTTGGCGGCATTCTTTGCATGGTGCAGAAACAAGACGTGGCTAACCGCTTGTGGCTGGTGCCTTGTAGGTCAAAATGTCAATGGGTACCCGCGACCCGAAACCCGATGGGTTTTTACCCCATTAGGGCACGGGCATGGGTCAATGTTCATGCCCATGGGTTTGTTAATGGGAACTAAGTCATACCCATCGGGTTTGCGGGTATGGGTACGTTCCTATTGTACCCATACTCGCAAACCCATGGGTTTATTTTACCCGGCTCCAATGTGTAATGTAGCCCAAGTAATACGATTCAGCCCAGCCCAATAACAAGAAGTATAAATAGGATTGGAAATTTGGAACCCTATATCACCTCACTCCTTCCCTTTTCCCACTATCAAGACTCCACCAGTGCGCATTGCACAGACAAGCGTGACCCATGAGCCCATGAGTCCGCGATCCATGACAAGACGCAGCATCGCCGACGCGCAAATGCCGAGGCCGAGCGCGACGAGCGGAGCGAGCGCTCCGCCAGGGGCCAGGCGGCTTCCTCCAACCTCCATCGCCACTCCCTCCTCCCGCCATCCCCATCCCCAATAAAAATCGCGACATCCCCAACTCCAATCCCTAGCTCGACGCCGACGACGCTTGCCTCCCCAAGCTCCGTGCCTCTGCTAGTCAAGGAGCCTGTAGAGTACCTGCAAGTAGGCCATGGCGGTGACCACCGGCGGCGCCAACGACGACGGCCGGTGATGCTTCTTCCTCTTCTTCGTAACCTTATCACAGACTTGCAGCTACTCTACAGCTCTAGCACCTACTGACCCCTCCTGCCGTTGTCCCGAAGGGACGCCGTCGCCGACCCTCCGGCGTTTGTGGATCCGGAGGTCGAGAGCACCGTCACGAACAAGGACGCCGGCAAAGGACCGACTACATCTCCGTCGAGTGCTCCTGCACCCCTTCCTCTTCTGCTACCTTCTGATTCCCAGTAGGCTGTCGTCGTCGACCCCTCAGATCCACAGCGGGCGGTGCCAAATCGGCGCCTCGTCAAGCCTACAACGGCAGCAGGGAACCAACGCCCTGTCAAGCCGACGACAGCAGCGAACCAGCGCCCTATCAAGCCTACGGTCGCTGGATCGGCAAGGAAACCGCCTATTTCTCCTCCTATTAATCGCTCTTTGTCGTAATAATATCAGGCGTCCGCTAGGGTAAGGAATCATATTTTCGTTCTGCACATTCGTTTATTAGCATTCAAAGACTTGGCTAGTTAGTTTTAGGTTTGTTTAGCTAGGATCTATTTATTGCATCCTATGCACAGAATGGATTATTATTTTTAGGTTCTTGTAGAATAAAAATCACACTTTCATAGTTTTCTTAGCACTCTGTATTTTTATGTGAATGTATATGGGCTTATCATGTGAATGTATGGTTTTCTTAGCATTTTCGTCGATCCGATAATGTGAATGTATGTTTCATATAGTTTCAAAAAAGTCTATTGCTAGTGGCGGTCAATCTCCTTGTCTCAAGCTTCACAAGCACCGTGAGTCACTTCCTCCTCATCGCATCCCCTCAACTTTGAATCGAAAAATGAGTCAATGTCAAGAATGGGTAATTGATATAGATGATGATGACATGGAAGTAGAGGAGGAAGATGGTGTGGAAGCTGGTTCTAAGAGAAAGCTCACATCAGCTGTTTGGACAGAGTTCAAGAGAGTGAAGTTCAATGGCACGGTCTGGGCAAAATGCATATATTGCTTCAAGCAACTTTCTACAACAAGTACAAATGGTACTAAGCACCTTCATGTTCATTTGAAGGGTTGTGTGCAAAGGAAGCTCAAGCTCAATGGGAAGACGATGGCCCAAGCATCTTTGAGATTTGGTAAAACAGATGTTGGCACAGTTTCAGTGGAGAACTACATATTTGATCAGGATGTAGCTAGAAAGGAACTTAGTGCAATGATAGTACTGCATGAGTACCCTTTGAGCATGGTTGATCATGTTGGCTTCTGGAGATTTGTAGGTGCACTTCAGCCCCTATTCAAAATGGGTACTAGGAACACAATAAGGTATATGGTTAGCTGCAATTTATTTCAGTTCATGTTAGCTGCAATTTATTTCACTTAATGTTGGCTGACCATGTTGGTTGTAATTTATTTCAGATCTGATATTGTGGCTCAATATGAGGTGGAGAGGAAAAAGGCCATTGAGCACATGGCTGGGATTGAATCCAGAGTGGCTGTAACTACTGACTTGTGGACCTCTGACAATCAAAAGAGAGGTTACATGGCTATCACTGCTCACTTCATTGATGAGTCATGGACCCTTAGAAATATCATCATGAGGTATGTTCACTTGTCATAGAACATAGATGAACCTATTGCTGCTCACTTGCCCTTGTATTTATCATCTATTTTTGTTGTTAACATGTAGGTTCATCTATGTTCCTGCACCTCACACTGCTGATGTAATTGGTGAAGAATTGTATGAATCAATGGTTGCATGGAATCTTGATGAGAAGATATCTGCAGTGACTCTAGACAATTGCAGCACAAATGATGCGGTAATCCCTATCCTTGTGAGGAATCTTGGAAAACATAGACTATTGAATGATGGTAAATTGTTGCACATGCGTTGTTCTGCACATATTCTGAATTTGATTGTAAAAGATGGTTTAGATGTGCTGAAAGATGCAATTGAGAACATTCGTGATAGTGTAGCATATTGGACAGCCACTCCCAAAAGGATATAAAAGTTTGAGGAGATAGCTAAGTATGTTAAAGTTGATATGAGAACCAAGATATATCTTGATTGTAGGACTAGGTGGAACTCAACTTTTAATATGTTGTCTACTGCGCTGCCCTATAAGGCTGTTTTCACTAGAGCAAGCCGTGTAGACAGACAATATACTTCTTTGCCAAGTGATGAAGAGTGGAAATTTGCTGAGGATGTTGTGGAGAGGCTTAGGTTGTTCTATGATATCACTGTCTTATTTTCTGGAACTGATTATGTGACTGCCAATATTTACTTCACTAGAGTTGCAAAGATTATAAAGCAAATTAGGCAGTGGTCATATTGTGGTAATCCATTAGTAGAAGCCATGTCGGCTAACATGATAGCTAAGTTTGACAAGTATTGGTCTGACATCCAAGGGCTAATGGGTATTGCAACCATTCTTGATCCTCGATTCAAGACTGTTGTGCTGCTGATTTGTTATGAGGACTTGCTTGGTGAGACAGGTAGTGCATGTGAGGAAAGGGTCATGCAGGTTAAGAACTTATTGGCTGAATTGATGTGTGAGTATCATGTGGGTGAAGATGTTGAGGGCAGTGAAGCAGCAACACCTTTGGGCAGCAATGATGATTTTTTATTTGACATTAGTGCACGCATTGCAAGTAGGAGGCCAGCAAGTATGGGGTTCAAGTCTGAGCTTGATCGCTACTTAGATGAAGAAATGGTGAATATGCACACAAAGAACTTCAATGTCTTGGACTGGTGGAAGGTTGCTGGAACTAGATATCCGACTCTGAGGAGAATTGCTAGGGATATATATGCTATCCCTGTGACCACAGTTGCTTCTGAATCTGCTTTTAGTACTGGTGGTAGAGTGCTTAGTGAGCATCGCAGTAGGCTCACTACTAAAATGATAGAGGCTCTCATGTGCTCCCAGGATTGGCTTAGGAACAAGTATAAAGGTATATTCAACATGTGCTTTCAATATATTTAGCTTGCTGAATTTACTTCTGCAAATTCTCATTATTGGTTACAAACTAATCAACAATTTTCTGTAGTCGATGAGAAGAACAAGCAGTCTGCTACCTTTTGGTCTTGTCTCCAAGATATCCAGGAGGGCCTTCAGGTAATGTGTAACACATACATAATTATTGTATTTTTCTTTTGATTAGATAATTGAGTAACTACTAACTAGGTTGTTATTTATGCCTTTGTAGGAGCTCTCTATTTGATATTGCTGTCCCAGATTGAAGCAAGAGCTAACTGATGACCGATGACCTTTTGTGGACAAGTGACAAGTCTGAACAAGGATCAATTGATTTCATGTGCCTCCTGTTGGTTGACGTTTGTTAATTGTGAACTTGTATGAACTTGTAATGTCCATGCAGCCCTGCTGAGTGCTGCCTTTTGGTTTGGGAATATCTATGAACTTGTAATGTCCCATGCAGCCCTGCTGAGTGCTGCCTTTTGTATGGTCTTAACCTGCTGATCACTTAGGACCTTTTATGCAATTCCTGTGATATTCGGCTATTGAAATGAACTATAATTTCATGAATTATGTTGTATGCATGTGCAAATGTCTTGATACTATTTGTTGGTACTTCTGTTGCTGTTTATAATCAATGTGCATCTATGGTTCGCTGAAAGACTTTGCCTATTGTGGGTTGTCTGTTGAGGCATGAGGCCTGCATCTTCTCGGGCACGGGCAACCCGCGGGTACCCGTTACCCGCGCGGGCACGGGTATGGACACAAATATGTACCCGTCAGCGGGCATGGGTTTTTTAGCGGGCGTATTTTTTCTTCGCGGGCACGGGTATGGGTTAGTTGTACCCAGCGGGTACGTACCTGTTGCCATCTGGACTTGTAGGATGGAAGCAGCCCGTATGGGCTGGTGTGGCGATGATAGGTCACGCATGCCTGTGGTCTCATCGGTGCTACAGCGATCTCCTGTTGGTGACAGTTTACTCTGGTCGTCCACAATGTGGCTAGTTTGGACTTTGGGTGTCGAGGGCTCTCAGGCGAAAGCCCTGCTAGGCCATTGGCTTTGGCCAACAATGGTAACGCCTTTGGTGGCAAGCTCCTCGTTGGAGGCATTGTTGTAAGACCCTCTTACCCTTTAGGAGTTTGGTTGAAAAACCTTGGTTCTCCATTTCGGCGTTGACGGTATCCTTGGAGGTCGTTTCCCTTCTTGGAGGCATCGCTGTGGAAAACCTACTCCTAGTTTACATCGCTTGTTCTCTATGGTGTACATATTGGCCCCGTTCGCTTCGCTGAAAAAACAAGCCAAAACACTGTTCCGGCTGAATTGTTGTGAGAGAAAAACATTGTTCCGGATGAAAAAATAAGCCTCTCCCGCGCCTCGCCCGCGCCTTGCTCTGCCGCCCAGTCCCGGCGACCATGGCTGGGCGCGGCACCGGTGGCCCAATACCACGCTGCAAAGCCGTGCCCACGCCCGGGCGGGCGCTCGCCGCGGCGGCTGGGCCGTCTGGGCGCCTCCTTGGATCCGGTGGTCCCATGGTCGTGGGCCCGCCCGACGACCCGGCGGCGCTCGGCCGGCGCTGCCTGCCTGCCCCGGTGCCCCAGCCATTGCGTCCCCCGACGAGGCCGGCTGCCCGTGGTCCGGCTGGCGGGCTCCCTCCCGCCACCAGAGAGAGAGGAGGTAGGTGGAAGAAGGAGGAGGAAGGAAGAAGAAGAAAAGAAGGGGAGGAGGAAGAGGAAAAGAGAAGGGAGGAGGAAGAAGAGGAAGAAAGAGAAGGGGAGGAGGAAGAAGAGGAAGGTGCCGACCGACCGCCTGTCGATCCCTCAAGGCTGTTCGACGGCCGTTGATCCTCCTGGCACTGTCTGCTTGGTCATCCCGCCGTCATCGCTGCCCTCGCTCTTGCCGTTCTTGCCGCCAAGGTAAGCCCTACCCTTGTAGTGTTAGTAGTAGTAGTAGTTAGTAGTGTTAGTTGTAGTGTTAGTAGTAGTAGTTAGTAGTTTTAGTTGTAGTGTTAGTTGTAGTAGTTAGTAGTGTTAGTTGTAGGGTTAGTAAATAGTAGTAGTTAGTAAGTAGTAGTGGTTAGTAGTAGTAGTTGTTAATAGTTAAGTAGTTCTTACTATTAGCATTGTTAGTAGTTAAGTAGTTGTTAGTAGTAGTGTTAGTAGTAGTTGTAGGGTTAGTAGTAATTGTTGTTGTACTACTTCAATACTTTCATGTGCACAGAAAGAGAACTAAAGTACATGGCTCCTCTTGATATATTGGTGGTTGTTGGCCTTCGTGTCCATGTTTGGTATATATGTGGTTGTTGGCCTTCGTGCTATGTTTGGTATATATGTGGTTGTTGGCCTTCGTGCCATGTTTTTTGTAGGTTTTGGGAACCTCCCCATGCAGGGGAGGTGCTGTCGAAATTTTGAGTCGACACTAACCATTTTTGCCCTTTTTTGCAGGAGGAGGACCTGTGGGAGGGACTCGGCGACCCCGATCATCTTCGTCGGCGTTGCGGGTCTTCCTGCACCGCGTCGACTCGCCACTGCACCGACTCTCCACCACCCCGCTACCTGAACCTGCACTACGAGGAGCGCCTCACTTGCATCATCAAGTACTACGCCACGCGACTTGGTCAGAAAGTCAGCAAGACACAGGCAAGACTTAGTTACCTTTACATTACTAAAACATTCGATTGAAATGTTGCAGGCCGAGAACGAGAGGATGGCTCAGGAGCTGCGGGACCAGGTGGCGAGGACCGAGGTGGCCGAGCGGGAAAGACAAGCCGAGCGGGCTGAGCGGGAGAGACATGCCAAGCAGGTGGCGGAGATTACGATGTTCTTGCAGAACTTTGGGCAAGTGAACTGTGTACTGCGGCCGATGTTAAATTCCGGCGTCGCCGCCAGCCAGTAGCTAGTCCGGTGAGTATGAATCCATATTGCTTCGACTAGTGCTTTCATTAGATGACCCACTCTAAGCGTCCTCGAATCTCTTGTCCTTTATGCACCTCCTCCGTCAGTGGTTCGAATAACCCATCTCAGACGCAAGCAGGCGGTGCCGGGTTTCCTTTACCAGGCACTCAGTTTCCTCCCCACCTTTAGTTTGTATCTCTTTTTCATCGCTTGATGGACATGTGATGCACTGTGATCCACTATCGACTTGTTTCGATGGTAATTTGACCTATTATGTTTGTGATGTCGTGTATGTGAGGTATTGTATTCGCGATGTGATATATATGTGTGGGATTGAGTTTGTGATGAGATGGATGTGATATATATGTGTTATATTGTCTTTGTGATGCTTCAGATGTGATATATATCTTTTATATGATGTGTTTGTGATTATAGAATGAAAAACAAAAAAAAATTGAGGCTTTGTCGGGCAAGCTCGCCTTGGCACTTCAAGCAAAAGTGAAGTTTTGGCGAGAAAGTGCAGGCTGAGGGCACCCGGCAAAGTTTTTTTTCAAAAAAATTCTTTGTCGGGTGCCCCATGACCGGCACCCGCAAAGAAATTAAAAAAAAAAAAAACTTTGTCGGGTGCCCCAGCAGTCGATAACACCCGCAAAGAAATTATAAAAAAAATAAAAAAATCTTTGCCGGGTGCCTCTCCGGCACGGCACCCGGCAAAGAAAATTTGAAAAAAAAATTGAAAAAATCTTTGTCGGGTGTCTCTGACATGGCACCCGACAAAGCAAGGGATGACGGAGCTGACGCCGTAGCGACCATTTTTCTTTGCCGGGTGCCGGGTGCCGGGTTTGCACTCGACAAAGTCTTTGTCGGATGCCCGATAAAATACACCCGACAAAGAAATCTTTGCCGACTAACTCTTTGCCGAGTGCTGCACCCGGCAAAAGCTTTGCCGAGTGCAAAGTAGCCTTTGCCGGGTGTATTCGGCACCCGGCAAAGCGGCTGAATCCAGTAGTGGTTGTTTGTTTTTTGTTTTATTTTTATTATGAACTATTTCTTCTCTATTAATATATGCCTGGCATATAAGCCTAGGCCACGTTTAGTTGGTACACCAACTCGGCGCCGCCAGATTCTGCGGCCACTGTAGCTACAGTAGCTTATTCGTTTTTATTTGGTAATAATTGTCCAAACTTTGATTAATTAGGCTCAAAACGTTTATCTCGTAAAGTACAACCAAACTGTGTAATTAGTTTTTGATTTCGTCAACATTTAGTACTCCATGCATGTACCACAAGTTTGATGTGATGGGGAATCTTCTTTTTGCATAGTGCCAAATTCTGGAATTTGGGTGAACTAAACAGGCCCCTAGTCATTTGGGTTACCCGAAAAATCCGGATCTGGTAATTCGGGTTTTGAGAATTTCGGGTTTTAAAAATTGCTATCCGAATTTTACCCGAAATTATCTCTGCTGAATTTTCGGGTACCCAAAACTTCGGGTTCGGGTAATCCCAATTTAACCGATTAAAGCAAAAAATGAGAAATAAAAAAAGAAGATCTAGAAGACACTAGTAAAATTCCAACGAACCAATTTGAGCTCACGTAAAACAAATGAATGAAATAAAAGTCAGCACTACAGGGACACACGATCACACACACCATCCGGCCACCAACTCACCCCTCCCATTCGCCTTGCTACGGAGATTTTTTGAGCGCCGATAGACATCGGAGAGAAGACGAGTGAGAGGGAAGCTGGAAGGAGCCTGGGTGCTTCGGATTGCGGCGTGCGGCTGCGGTGGAGGGCGGCGTCGCTGGGTGAGCCAGGATAGCAGCACGCCGTGGAGGGCGGAGGGTGTGGGCAGCGTCGCCAATCGCGTCAGTTGGGATGTGGCGGCGTCGGGAGAGGGAGGCGCTAGGTCTCGAGGGGGTTGTGCTCGGGTGAGTCTGCGAATGGTTGAGTCGAGGGATAGTCTTAAAGCTACGTGGGCTGGGCCGTGGCTCTTCTGCTCTCTAATTCTAAACCTTTTAGTTTAATAAATTCGGGTATAAATGGGTAATTCGGGTATAGGGACTTGTTACCTGAAATACCTGAACTAAATTCGGGTACCTAGAGTTATTATCCGAAATTGTGATTGGGTAATTCGGATATGGGTACTTTGGGTTCGGGTTCGAGTATTGGGTATTTTGCCCACTCTTACCGGCATACTCCTGTTCGTTGGTTTTTTTTAAAAAAAAAGGTGCACTGATTTCGGCAGAGACGTGGCCACCGGCAACGTTGCGACCTGAATTTTGGCTGAAATTGGCTGAAAAACACTGTTCCGACGGAAATATTGTGAGAGAAAAACATTATTTCAGCTAAAAAAAGAAGCCGAACAAATCGGATATGTGATAAGCCGAACGGGGCCAAATTAGTAGCGTTGGGCCTGGGCGGGATGGAGCAACAGCTGGCATTATCCAGTGGCGCTGGGGCATATGCACCTCCACCTCCATGCCAAAATTATTCCTCGTGAACAGGTAGCCAGGAAGTTTATGGACTGAATAGTTCAGGACTTCAGGGCGAGGTTTCCTAGCTGATCCTGGTCGGTGCCGGAGCATCTGCACGATTTCGGGAGGCAGCAACAGAGCAGCGAGCATAAGAGATTCTGGATGGTGGATAGACAAAGCACACCTGATAATGGAGGCTTGGAACTTAGAAGGCCATGTATGGTATGAACTGTGCTGCCAGCCGATCTCGACCTCGCATGGTGGCTCAATGCCTTCTTACAAAGCCGGAAACAGTGTTTTTCTCTCACACCAAACCAACCAAGTAATAAATAATCCACAATACGATACGACCTTCCGAACAGGCTGATAGTCGTTGGCCTACTTAGCACTAGCAGTGGTTGCTCTTTATGGAGTAGTATATATATATATATATATATATATATATATATATATATATATATATATATATATATATATATATTTTAAGGAATGGACTAGTATATTTATTGGCCGGACTGGATAGTCCCAGACGAAAACGAATGTGTGAACACAATTTTTGTCGCCGTATCGGTCATGAAAGACTTATACTGCACACATGCTTTAGTGCAAGGCCAATAATATAGCCTGCTGTTGACAGTATGAATCTTTGTAGCCCATCTCTCAATCCACTAATATAGTAGTTAGCTCTTAATTATTAATATTCAGTTCACTTGCCTCTCTCATAAAGTTTTCTAATTCTTATATTTAAGTGAGCTATAAATTTATAGCCCACTTCTCCTTTTTGCTCTCATCTCTCCTCTCCTTGTCAGCACATAATATACTTACAACCCTTTACTATACTTCCTTTCTCCTCTCATCTCTCCTCTTCTCATCAGCACATAATATACTTACAACCATTTACTATACTTGCTCTTGGGCCCACTAACCAGACCCCAGGTTCTATGTATGCATTTCTTTCCGGCGGTGGTTTCTCATGATCCAGAAGGTGCAAGAGGTTTTGACTAGGATCATTGCGAACCACAACTTTTAATCATGTTTAACTCCCAATGATTCATGAGTGTGTGTATGTAGCTGGCTACAAAATAACTTATTCTATAGTCACTTTGAGTTACGATAATTACTATGTTAACTTTCGAGATTATAGTAATTCCTTACTAAGTGGTTTACTACAACGTTATGGTAAATATCCTCATGTGTTATAGTAACTCAACTATCGTAAATATATATATAAACTCGACCCGTGGAGGTAAGACAGCCCCAGACACTGTGCTCAAGAAAAAGATATTCTCACACAGGTCGAGAAAATCCCTGAACCTCTACCCCAGCCATACACAGCGGCACCGCAACTCCGTGAGACTGGACTGGCGTTAGACCTGTGGTTTAGCGTGGGATAGACGAGGGTTTTTTTTCGACGTGCAGATAAACTACGCCTCCTCTTGCCAACAAATCCGCCCCCGTGGGGGTTTGAACTCTGGGCAGAGCGTTCGCTTGCATTCATGATATATAGGGAATAAATGTTTGGTTTGGCTTTGCTTTGCACCGCAAATTAATTCCGATGTGCAAGGGAGTACTACAAGTTACTTTATGCGTCACTGAATAAATAAATTTCTATTCAAACTTTTTATGTTTCACTAAATATATAGCAAAAAATACAAATATTTGTGACATCAAATGAACATATTATAGTTTATGGTGTATTTAGTGATACTAATTTAATATCATAAATCTTTGGTGCTCTTTTTTTCTTCCATTTTTATCCCAAAAACATTTTAGTTTTCTTTCTTTAAGATGAAAAGTCTAATATGTTTTCTACTCAATGCAACGCGGTCAGTCAATTGTGCGTGGCTATTACATTACAAACGACCACATTAACAACGGTATAAACTGCTGCTTCTTCGCAGCTAAACATTGCTCCACGAGGGTTTGCAAGCAAACCTTATTACATTTTGTGTACATGTATACGTTTATACTAGTACCCAATACCTGCAAACGATCACAAGTGGGCTACAAAAATGTACAGTTTCAAACGCGACTATGTAGTATGAACTGGCGTACTGCACTGCACACGAACTGATCACAAGAATTTCATTTCTTTGAAGCTCCCGACGAAGAATCCCGGGTCATTCGAAGAACAGAAGCTAGCAGCATCCATTCATGGCGTACGCCGGGTCGTCAGGAACACGAACTCCTCAGTACAGGGCACGGCGCACCGGGAGCAGCAACAGAGGAGACAAGGACTCTGTCAGCTGTCACGATCATGTCACAGCAAGCCAGTACGATCATGTCGAGCGCCTTTATTTTTATTTTTTCTCTCACTGTCACACCTCAAAGCCGACGAGCGACCGCGTCCGGCTGTAGACGGTGGCGGCGGTGAGCACGGAGCTGGTGGAGCCGCACTCGCTGTCCTTGAGCGACGCGGTGGAGACGTCGAGCCTGGCGCCCGATGACCACGGGGACGAGTAGTGGCCGGCCCCGCGCGGCGCCGCGCCGGCCAGCGACGACGAGCGCTCCATCTTGGCGGCCCTGGGCGGCGTCCCTTTCCTCCGACTGGGCAGCCGCTCCAGCGCGTCGGTGCGCTGGCGGGGCGCGCTCTGGGACCGCGCCTTGGCGCGGAACGACTCCGTGTTGGCCATGTAGCCCGGGCACGCCTCCGACGCCTGATGCCGCGGGCTGCTCCGCGCCGTGGCCACCGAGAGCTCGTCGAAGTGGCCGCTGTACGCCTGCGGGCTCATCAGCCCCGTCACCGCCGACGGCGCAGGGGAGGACCGGCCGGCGTGGTGGTCGGCGGCGAAGAGCTGCCTGTCCTTCCCCGCGCTCCGCCGCACCGGCTGCTCGCCGACGTCCACCTCCACGATCTTGGCGTTCTCCTCGCACGACCTGTCCATCTCCTGCTCCGTCGTTGACATCAGGACACATACAGGAGCGGATCAGACAAACGAGATTTAGTCGCTGCCGCCGCGGATGGATGGATGTATCAATTGATCGGTCAATGCAGTTGCATGGTCGTTGCTTACGTAGGAGCGGCGGTGCCTCGGGTGCTGCGGCGACTGCCGTGGCCTGGGCGGCGTCGGGTGGTGGTGGTCATGGTGCTGGAGGGCGAGCATGCGCTGCGCCCGCAGGTGGGACTGCGCCGCGAGGAGCGCCTGCATGCAGCGGAGCGTGGCGTTGGCCTGCTTCCTCACCAGCTGCCCCCGCACCAGAGCTTGCAGCTTCACGATGCCCCTCAACGCGCACAGAGCCGTCCGCGCCTGCCACGCCAGACGAGTCGGTGGTGTCGCGTTATTATCCCAAAAAAAACTGCAATCTTTTCTTTTCTGAAACAAGCAAGGAATGCATGCATGGTAGGAGTACCAGATAGCCTCTGAAGGTGGCCTGGATCCTGACGGCGGCGGCGTCCTCGACGAGGCACGGCGGCAGTGCCATGCGCGGCGCCCCGCGGGACGACAGGCGCGCCACGGCGGCGGCGGCGTGCGCCGCGGCCACCGCCACCGCCACGGCGTGCCTTTTCTGGTCGAACTCGACGCCCGGCGCCGGGAAACCAAGTGGCCCCTGGTGCTGGTCCTGGTCCGGCGGCCCGCCGCGCCCCGCCGCCTCGGCGGCCCTACCTTCCTGCGGCGTCGGGGGGCGCCTGAAGCTCCACCGCTTGTCCTTGGGGGCCGCCGGCGGATCCACGGCCTGCTGCGGCGGCCTGTCCTTCTTGCCCGACAGGAAGCTCCGGAGCCAGCGCCCCGCCTTCCCCATGCCTGCCTCGCTCGCTCACCGCAACTGCAAGCAACGCACGTAGTACACTGGCATCAGACGGGGCGCAGTGTACATACATTGCATTTGCAATTTGCATCATCGTCGAAACGTATAGTTTGGCGTGATCGATCCACGGTGAGCACCCACCTGACCTACCTGCCTGGGAATGGCAACGCCGGATGCGACGAGGGAGGGCAGCGGGCAACGACCGCGAGGACCAGCTCAACGCTCCGGTCAGCCGCGGGGAGCTGCCGGCCACGTGAAGCGGGTGGCCGCGAACATGGGCGTGGGCAGGTGCAGGTATAGATGACCAACGGGCCGGCTCAGCACGGCACGGCACGGGCCCGTGAAAGCACGGCCCGATGGCGATCAGGCCGGCACGACACGACGTGCCTCCCGGGCCGTGCCTCACAAGGCCACGGGCCTGGCCTCCGGCCCAGGCACGGCACTATGGGCCGATTTCCGTGCCGGCCCAGCCCGAGAAGCACGGCCAATTTCACAAGCCGTGCCAGCCCGAGGCCCACTGGCTACCGAGAGAGAGAGAGAGAGGGAAGGCTACGCCGCTCGAGAGGTGTAGGGGGTCGACGCCGGATCCGGAGGAAGCCAGCGCGCTCGCCAATCGTCGGATCCGTTGCACCGGTGCCGGATCCGCCGCCGCGGTTCACTGGATCCGCCGGAGAAGGGAGGGAGGGAAGACGCGGGGAGCGGATCCGCCACGGAGGAGGAGATCCGCGCCGACCCTGCCCGGAGACGTCCGCGCCGGAGGAGAGTCGCCCTGCTCCGTGCCGCCACATCCTTAGGCCGGATCTTGCCGGCCGCCTGCAAGGGAGCATCACCGCTGCAGGGGGGCGCTGGATCCCGCCGCCTCCTCGTGAGAGCGCCGCTGCAGGGGCCGCATGAGCTTCGCCGCGGGGGGCCACGCGAGCTCCACCACGGAGCGCCGCTGCAGGGCCCGCGCGAGATGGAGGGAGAGGGGCGCCATTGTTTCGCCGGGAGAGAGTGGAGGGAGGGCCGAAGGGAGAGAGAGTGGAGGAGGGAGAGATCGACGGTGCATGAGGGAGAGCGACGGCGCGTGAGGGAGAGAGGGCGCCGCATCTGAGAGGTAGGGAGAGAGGTAGGGGCTGGCCGAGCCGGCTAGGGCTCTTAGCGGGCCGGCTAGCCGAGGCCGCCAGTGGGCCTCCGGTTCTATAGCAAGCCGTGCCGTGCCGGCCCACGTGTCTAGGGTAAGGCCCAGACATGACCTGCTCCTTCGGGCTATGCCAGCCCAGGCCCACTAGCTGTCGGGTCAGGCCGTGCTTGGCCCGAACAAAAAAAATGGGTCTTGGATCGGGTCGACAGGCTCGGCCTGCATGGCCATATACAGGTGCAGGTCAGCCAGCAGCACCTCGCGCGCTTTCGGCTGTCAGAATCATTTTTTAATACTACTGGGGACTGGAGATGCGGCAGCATTATTGCAAGTGTGGGCGTGTCCGTGTCAATCATTCACGCATCCGTCCGCGGCCGGACACATTGCGAAACGTGGGCTGTGTGTGCGAGCGACGACGATCCATTGACATGTCAGCTCGTCCTTCCTTCCTATCCTTTATTCGTTATGATTGTCATAGTGTGTTTAAATCTAGAGGCTAAAATTTAATGGTATCACATCAAGTATCATATCGAGAGTTATATGGGAGGGTTCGGATAGTAATAATAAAATAATTTACAAAAGTCATCAGTAATCTACGAGACGAATTTATTAAGTCTAACTAATCCGGCGCTAGCACATGTTACTGTAGTTACTGTAGCACAACATTATCAAATCATAGGCTAATTAGTCTTAAAAAATCGTCTAATAAATTAGTCGTAATCTGTATAGTTAGTTATTTTTTATATATATTTAATACTCCATACATGTGTTAAACATCTAATATTATAAGGACTCAACTTTAGGAGGAGTAAGTAAACAAGCCCTCGTAAGCCTTCATCAGGCCTCTGAAACTGCAATCCTACGTGCTCCGATCCATCTCTTCTTCTCGAGTTCTTTTACTACCAGCTGTGCTTTGCTTTGCTGCGTGCAAGTTTGACATGCATGCCCTGTCAAAGACTCGCTGCACGAGAGCCGGAGAAATGATTCCAGAATGATTGACCCGACCGTGCGTGCGTTCGGTGCTTGGTTTTCAGAGCGGAATCGGAATGTGTCAGATTGGATTTGCTGCCAAGAACAAGAACCGCAGTCACATGCTCTGGTTTCGCTCGGCTACGCTTGGGAAGTTGGCTTGTTCTAGTTTCACTGAGGATGGGGACAGGGCACCTGTGCGAGGTACGGTCGGCCCCCAGTCCTCCTGTTCAATTCAAGTCCTGGGCCGGCCGCCCGGCCGCTGGAGTTCATGTTCATCTGCATGCCCAGCTGTGCTGATGCGTGTGAGCCTGACGTGGACGTACTGTCTCGTACCGGTGTCCTAGCTGGACGCCAGGGGCCGGCCTGGAAACACCATGGTGTTGGATGCATCCGCGGCATGTGCCTTGCCCCTACTCCGCCTTCAATAACCGCACGCATCTGAAGGTTCCTCTCACTCGCACCTGGTCCTCACGTCGGTCGGTCCGTGGCTACGCTAGGCTAGGGCGCTAGCTGGTGGCTAGCCGGCTAGGTAGTGGCTCGGAAGTCGGAACCGAAAGTCACTTCAGCATTCATGCCACCGGACGACGGCGGCGGTGGTTCGCGCCGGCGAGCGCTGGAGGTTGGCGTGACCGTGCCAGCTGTGATCGGCGTGACCAGTGCGTGGTTGCGTGCCATGGAAAAAAAATAGGTGAGGACCATCCCTACCAAGACGTCGTGCGAATTGTGCAGCTGGTAGATGGGCCACCATACCATTCTTAGCATGCGATGGTAAATGAGATACCTATGAGCCACACGTCAGTCACACATCCTCACCGTGTTTCCATAGGATGGTCCGTACTGAATTTTTTTTCCCGTGCCACTGGAGTAAGGCCGAGCGAGGAGCTGAGCCGCTTGGGCTGCTGCGAACCGAACCTCCTGCAAACTTCGCCCTTGTCTTCTCCCAAAAAGCGTACGAACAAAGGGCCCTGTTTGGGTTAGATATGATTTCCCAAATCTTGGGCTGTTGCGATAACTCACAGCCGTGAGAAGCCCATGCTGTGGCCTGTGGCCTGTGGCCTATGGGTAATGGGTAGCATGCGCTATGAGAAAGCCCAATGTGACATTTTGTTCATTACTGGAGCGTTTTTTTTTTTTTTTACTTCTGGTCATGTCAATTGTGTTGGCAACCTCAACCACTTGTTCACTAACAAGCTCCAGCAATCAGATACATGTAAGATGTGAATTGGGGATAAGTAGCAAGCAGGGGAATAAGATGCTAGAGGAAAGTACTAGAAGAATCTAGAAGACCTATAAGTAGGAAATCTGGGTACAAGACGGAGAAGCTTGAGGAGGAAGATGAACAGTAGCATGAGGGAGAGAGATTCTGTTTCAGATAATTTGTTCGATCAGGTGCTCCTGCGCTCTTGTAGGTGGCGTACAGCGATCCAGGCCAAGGCCCAGGGCCCATATGACGGCCCATCCCGGACGTTCCCCTCTCCTTTTTAAAAGCGGCTTGCCCCCAAGCCACGCTGCGTAGACGTCCATAGTTGTTGCGGATATCCCCCGGCGTGATGAGTGATGAAGATGAACGAGAACACTACACTGCCACTGAACAAGGCACACAACAAGCTCGGCACCACCTAGATCCCATGGCAAATGATATGTCTTGGAGAGCGACAACATAGTCGTGAGGTTATTGATCAACAACATATCTTGGTTAAGATTTGTGTCGTCAGCCATGGCTCTAGTAAGGATGGATAGCAGCAGCAACTTGTTTCATGTTCAACTTCATGTTGACAGCTTGAAGAACACAACTTTGTGAATTCGGTAGATTTGCACTGAAGGAACCCAAAACTGAATTTGTTCAGGCTGCTTTGCTGACCCATGTAGCAGTAGCATCTGGCCAAGAACAGCTCCAACAAGCATTAGTAGCACAAAACTATTATTGGAAATTTGCGGCAGCTGCATGTTTACTGTCTCTATGTTGTCAATAATGTATATGAGAACAACATTGCAGTGATCTATGTGAGACTGCCACAAAAATATCCATGAAGGAACGGGCTGACTTGACTTACATGCCCTTGTGTCATGTTCCTGAACCAGCATGACATCACTCCTTGGCTCACTCATCCACCAGCAAATTTCTAAGGTTTCAGTGTGGTACACCAGGGAAATGTCAAGGGAATTATCATCTACATGTGCCTCAGTCTGGACGTCAGTGCTTGACCCAATCAAACTTGCATCAATCAGGACAGAGCAAATGGAGCTAAACTTGTATGATCGTCCGTGGCCAATGCACATGTGCTGCTCAACTCTGAGCTCCAACCATAATAATTTGGTGTCAATCCAGCCTTGAGTTGATGCCAAACTCCAGCATCTTCCTCGGTCAAACACCTGCCATCCCACTGATTTCAAGGAAGCAACAAGTGCAAACTGAGAGCATATGAAGGATACACTTGATTGCCAGAACAGCCCAATCATGCAAACAGCAAAGGAGACTTCCAATCGACAAGAAACAAGGGACCGTGATGATCTCTGCAGGAGCCCAACAACGACTGTCCCAAACATTCCACCCAGCCCATCTGAATTGGACGCCTGCGCTAGAGAAACATCCAGTAGCTGCATCATTGTACGACAACCAAAGGAAGGGCAGGTTGTTGGCCAGAGTGGAAGAACAGCAAGCAGAGGCCATGGTTGCTGCAACTGAATAATCCAGACCTCCAATTCATTCTCATCGGGAGGAACACAGGTGACACAGTCCAGCATCTGAACATCAATCAAATGAGTAGCAAAAAATGTGACGAGGTACCTGCTCTCCTCGCGCACATATAACAGTAGAAATGTCACCACTATGTCAGCAAGCCACTTGGGCACCATTAATCTATCCTTATGCCAAGCAAGTCCAAAAGTACCACCACACTTTTGTTGCATTTGTTCCTGAATGAGCACATGGGGACTCCACTCTGTTATCACTGTCTTGTGTTTCCAACTTTCCACAGTTTCAGCATGCACAGTTCTAAAATATTGATGAGCTGGAGGTGACCATGGAGGCTTCCTGGGCAAAGTGTAACACTTCCAAATAGCAAGCTCAGGAACGACTGTGGTGAAAGATGACCATGGGAATGAACGTATATCATCATTGTCACACTCAAACTCAACTGTGAAAAAGGTATGCACAGACTAGCGGTTGGTAATCTTCTTGACGCTGAGCCGGATGTCATATGGTCAAAGCCTCCTTGGCCACCACCACACATGCACTTGAGCTTGAGATGGTGGTGGCCATGGTCGCTTGTCAAAGCTGTTGATGACCGCGGCGGACACCCAGGTTGGAGTAGAACTGCTCAGTGCTGTGGTCAGCATGGAAGTGAAACCACTGCGGCAATACATCGAACACTTGGTGGGCACGTAGTCAGCAGTATTGCTGGGGGCGACATCAATGTAGAAGCCGGTAGATGCCGACTGGAAGAGCTTCTCGGTGGCTGCGGTGGCGAGCTCGGTGTAGGCGAAGTCGAGGACGGAGTGGTGCGGCTTAGGGATGTAGCTGATGGTGACGGCGTGCCCGATGACACCAGACACGGAGAGCTGTGATGGCTTGACGGCGAGGATGTACGCGGAGGGGTCGGCGAAGACGGTGAGTGCTCCGGGCCATGTCGCTTCGGACGCCATGACGCCGAGGCGCGTGGCTGCCGGGGCCATCTCGTGGTACTCCAGCGGCGTAAGCACCTTGGCGACTTGCTGACGGCCGAGGTCGACGCTCGTGCTCGAGGATTCCACCCCCGCAGCTGCATCGCGGTACGGCTCGTCGACGACGGAAGGAGGAGCCGCGGCCTCTGACTCGAACGCTCCCGCCTCGTTATCCTACGGCTACAGCGGCGCGAGGGAGGACGAGTCAAGCCGTGCGGGGTCCGCGGCGTCCCCTGTTGTGCTCTCCTGGAGGAACGGCCCGGTGGCGCGCCTCTCCTGCTCGACGTGCGCGAAGAGGACCCTAGAGCGCTCAGCCTCCTGCTACGCGACCTACTTGAACTCCGTGGTGCGTTGGGCGACCGAGGTGGCGGCGGAAGGTGCGGGCGTGACCGAGACGGAGGAGGAGCAGGTGGAGAAGTAGTTGCCCCATCGAAGAGCCCGCCCCAGTTGTCAGCAACCACCGGTGCATCAGAGAGATCAAGGTCGCGCACCTCCAGGAAGTCGACGGGTTGCTCGAACAACGCACCCCAGTTGTCGGCGACCACCACGGCATCGAACTGTGCCGCAGGGTTTCGCTTGGGAATGTCGACGCGGGGCTCGACGGCGGCGACCTGCTGCGCCCGTGCGGCTCGGGACTCAGAGTCGCGCTGCTCCCACCGAGCCTCGCTCTCGTCGAGCTTCCTGTTGAACTCGTCGAAGAGCTTGCGGATTTCGTCGAGAAGGAGTGGGGTAGGAGAGATCTCAGTAGGGGATTCATGCAAAAGCCCGTGTTCGGCTGGCCGGCTTCGGCTGGCTGTCTTTTTTTCCCCCTCGAGCTGGAGCAGTGTTTTTTCCTTATAAAATTCCAGTATAAACAGTATTTTCAACTGCTATAGTAGAAATTCAATACCAGCCGAACACTCTAGTGCCAATGGTTAGCAACCTCAACCACTTGTTCCCTAAGAAGATGCAGCAATCAGATACAAGTAAGATGGGAATCGGGGATAAGTAGCAACGTGAGTACCCTATGTGTGTTTTTTTTTCTCTAAGTGATCATGAGATATGTTAGTACTAATCCAAGTGGTGGAGCAATTAAAGTCTAAGGTGATGGTGTTGGACATGTGATGATGATCTAGCTCCGGACTTGGAAAAGAAGAAAGAGAAAAATAAAATGACTCAAGGCAAAGGTATATTTGATAGGGTCTTTTTGTTTTTGTGATCAAGACACTTAGCGAGTGTGATCACTTTAAGATATATAGCATTACTGTTAAGAGGGGTGAAACTCATCGTGAAATACGGTTATCAAAGTGCCACTAAATGTTCTAAATAATTGCATATGCATTTAAATTCTAGTGAGTGCTAACACCTTTGAAAATGTTTGTGAAAAATTGCTAACACACGTGCACAAGGTGTTACACTTGGTGGTTAACACATTTGACAAAGGGTGAAGAAGTTGAAGTTGAGGAGGCCATGTTTCTGGTGATCGAATGCAGGATCAGACGCTGGACATGCGGGTCTGGTCAGTGGTTTAGAAGGGGTGCGGCCTCGGGTCCTGACCAGACACTGGTGGAGGCTCCTGACCGAACGCTGCTGGAACACTGTTCCTGCGTCCGGTCCTTGTGACGTGGCGCACAGAGTTGAGAAAGAGAGAGATTAGACGTTGACCGAGTCTGGTCACCGTTGACCGAACGCATCAGGTCATGGAAAAACCTCTCTGCATAGTTTCTGTACTCGATCGGACTCAAAGCGAGGGAGCATTCGGTCATCTCTTAAGCGCCAGGTCAGTGGCTTGGCGTCGCGGGCGCGCGTGCAAGCGGACGCGGCTCGGGCGCGTCAGGTCTCGCTGTGGTGCGTCCGGTCGTGACTTAACTCGTGTGCGCGAGTGGAGTCGACCGTTGACATCGGGCGGCACAGATTTAAAGCGCAGATGCGTGGTAGAAATCCAGCGACCGGACGCTAGTGAGCGTGCGTCTAGTCAAATCGACCGGCGCGTCTGGTCGCCCCGAAATCTACCCAGTGAGTGGGCCAACGGCTCTATTAGTTGGGGCTCCCTATATAAACGTGGTTACGGGTCTTGGCTCATTCTCTTGGCCATTTTTATTGAGAACACAACCTAGTGAGTCTAGCCAATGCTCTCTCACTCATCCTACTTGATTGACTCATCATTTGGTGAGATTGTAGAGCATCTGAGTGCATTGCTTTGAGTGATTGCATCTAGAGACACTTGGTGTTTCTATTTCGCTACGGATTTATCTTGTTACTCTTGGTGGTTGCCGCCACCTAGACGGCTTGGTGCAGCGAGGATCATCGAGCGGAGGAAGGTGATTGTCTTCGGCTCTGATCGTGGTGATTGTAAGGGGTTCTTGACCTTTCGTCAGGGGAGAGCCAAAACGTACTCTAGTGGATTGCTCGTAGCTTGTGGATCCCCATCTTGTGTTGGTTGTGCGGCACCCGATTACGGGTTAGGCGTGTAATGCCTATTAGCGTGGGAACTTCCAAGTGGGGGAATCACTACAACGAGGACGTAGCTTGCCGGCAAGCAAGTGAACCTCAGGGATAAATCATTGTGTCATCATTGTCTCTGGGATTCTCATTGTGATTGATTATATATCTCTTGCCACGACGGTATAAACATCACTACCTCCTTGTATTTACTTTTCTAGTGTAGCTAAGCTCTTTAGTGTAATTAGTTTTGGGAGTTAGCTTGTGTCTTGTTAGTTTGGTTAGTGTGGCAGAACCGCCTGAGGTAATGCCCTCCCAAGAGTAGCTGTCTACCATTAGACACCAAGTAACCAGGGGAGCACACTAATTTAGATTGTTCTGTCGATCACACCTAACGGGAGAACTAAAAAATCCACATCTTTCATCAGGATCATAAATGAGAGGATAAAGCTTACAACATTCTTAGTCATTTCTTACATCACTTTATTACAACATTAGAGTACTTAAACAAGTTGAATGCAACAACAGAAATTAAACATATGATCAGAGTTACAGCAGAAACCAAGATTTACCTAATGACATGGTGAAGCATTAACGTAGTGGACATTTCTATACAAGATATGCTAGCAGATTTTTACATCTTTTCTTATGAAAATCTTTAGTAGGGTAATAAATAAACACAATGATCGCAGCGTGAAAGAAATCCTCTCTGAGCCCACAAGAAGGTTTCCACACACAAGAGTTAGCTCTAGTATTCACCTACCACCTGCAACAGGGAGAATAAAACCCTGAGTACTCGATTGTACTCAGCAAGACTTACCCAACAGGAGAAAAATAAAAGACTCCAACGATATGCAAGGCTTATTTGGCTTGTTGGTTTATTAGATTTGCAGAAAGCATTACTAATGGTGCATCCTTATGTTCAAAGTTTTTAGCAGTTATTTTTAGTTAATTAGTTAATCATTCTAAGTAAGCACCTAAGCTACTTTCAAGCATGTGGTAAGCAATCAGAATCATTTTACCATCTTACATATTCCAGTTCTTACTATGGTGCTAGACCCTAGTCAAGTCAGTACCATCTCAAAAGAAACGGCGATTTGTGAGTCAATGTATCCCAGCTAGGTACCCCAAAACACACGCCTCGCTTGTGCCCCAGGCACAAACAAGACCAACCCGTTCCACTCCTATCACAGGGTCTAGGTCCTCGTCCAAACTTGGACTCCAAGCCCCCAACACCTAAGACCCGGTCTTAGTATGGTGCTTAGACCTCCACCTAGTACCCACCCCTAAAAGTCGGTCCAAAAAGAGCCGGAACCCATGACAAGAGAGTAACAAGTCTTCCCGCTCCCATAAGTAAGTATGTACTCAGGATAATAAGTCTGTGATATGACTACCATCCACGGCAACGGACGGTCCTCAATCGACTCAGACGGGACAAATGCAACTGGAGCCTCGCTCAGATGCCTAACCAAGTCCAAATCCAATGTACAATCCCGCCCGGTTTCCAATTATCATCCATATATATTTCATGTGATAGTAATATGATAATAACAATAATAATATCTTTCCTATCTCTCACGAGTGATAGGTAATCACTCGACTTCTACCGGGATCCTATAGCATAGCAGCTACACGATCCTACCATACTAGTAAGACTCATAGGATAAGCATATATGTATGCAAGTGGATTTCATTCAACTCCTTAAAACTTAATGCACAAGCATAAAATAAAGTGTAGAATAATAGGGGTTACGCACCGGGGCTTGTCTAGGTAAGATATAATCAAAAGTTAGCATTCCATCGTGGTGGCACGATCATCAATGCACCATCTTTTCTGCTTCTCCGGTCGACTCCATGATCCATCATTATTCCTATTATGATATATGTGGATGCAACGCAGAGACGTAATTAATCAACGACAACCGCAACTCTTAAAATACGTTTACGCCTCTCACACTAATGAGCTAGCTCTAATGACTAACGTACTAGGTCATATATCCATATTGTCGAATAAGGTGTTATTTCCCAACGAGTGTTTTAGCTTTAGACTTTTAAGGTGTTTCTTTATTTCATTGATTTAATATATATATATATTCAAACTAGGGCTCCTTAGCTATCTTAGCAAGCCACTTATTATGGAGCTACAAAAATTATAGTGAGCACCTAATAATATTAAGAATTTACTGTTAAATTTTTAGAGCCAACACTATTACCAATTTATTACAAAAATTCCTACAAGTTTATATCTTAACAATATTAAGCATCTCAATTCAATTAGATAACTCCTGAAAATACTATGAAACTATGTGAATAAGATATATTAACAGGTAGATCATGATTTTAGAAACCTAACAAAATTAGTTTCATAATTTTTGAACACCGATACAATTTTATATTAACTCTACAAGTTTAGCTCAAAAATTAAATTAGAAAAGCATTAACCAATTCCTAAGAAAAAGAAAAACGATTTTAGATGTGCGGCCCATTTACGCGTGGCCCGCGTGGACGCGGCCCGCGCGCGAGATGGCCCGCGGCGGGGGGAGCCCGTGCGCGATGCTCTTTTGTAAACGAGACCTCGAGCTTATCCCTAATTACACCTAATCCCACAACACTATTCCTATGTCTCTCTAACGAATTCATTTAACCCCTTGGTTTTACTCGAATTTCCTCGTGCATGCCCCGATGACTCTGTGCACTGCGGCGCGGCGGGCAGTGGCACGGGGCGGTTACGCCGGCCACCAGAGGCTCGCGCAGGCCCAGCTGACGGGTCGACTTCCACCTACGGCCCTAGCGCCTATACTAAGCGGCGGGTGAGATGTAGCAGGATGCACCGGAGTGGTCGGCCACGGTGCGTGGTCGCCCACGATCGTGGCACAGCCGTTCCGGAGAGCTACGGTGCTAACAGAGCAGTAGAGGTAGCAGAGAAGCATCAGGGCTTACCGCAGACCTGGGCGAGGTGATGGTTTGGTCGAAGACTACCTGAGCGGGGCTGGCCGCATGCGACCGAATGGTGCGGCGTCATACCGCGGCGGACACGGCCGCTTTAGCGCCGTCGCGGTGGCGGTAGCGGTAAGGCTAAGGGGCACAGAAGGAAGAGGAGTTCTAGGCTAAGCTAGTATTGCAGTCGATTGGCTCTAGATGGTTGGCTGGAGGGCTGCCATCGGCACCTACCGATCATGGCCTTATCGGCTCGGCGGCGAGGAAATGCCCAAATTAGAGCTTGGCTGGGCACGATTCAAGGCGGGGTGGGGACGGGGCAAACAGACGACTTAATGGCGGAGCATGAGACATGATGACTCGAGTCAAGATGACCTCTCTAAGCCGAATTGGTGAGCAGGGTTCGTTGGTCAGGATGGCAGAGAAGGGAGGGGGTAGGTCAGAGCTTGGCTCGTCCTTGCCTTGGCGAAACACGGGCGGAGCCATTAGTGCGGCATGCGTGTAGTAGCTACGGACAAAACATGCGCATCCACGGCCGAGCACGGTTTTTGCAGCCGTAGTGCCATAAATGGCGAGGCAACGGCATCGGCAGTGGGGGGCAGGGCCACGTGCGTGGTGACGAGTAGGACAGCAGCAACGTCATAGTGCGAGGCAGGGAGGACAATGGCAGTAGCAGTGTGGCGACAGATGGTGTAGCCATGTGGCAGGGCGACAGCGGCCGAGGGGCGAAGGGCCAGCAGCTGGTCGTGCAAGCGGCCTGCGGCTAGCAGCGGGCGCTGTGGCCAGAGACTGCTCGGCCACGCCCAAGCCGAGGGCGGCCCTAGTCCACCAGCGCACGGCCACATGTGCACGTGGCTCGCCCATGCATGGCAACGGCAAGCACCAGAACGCGGTGACCGCGCACTCCAAGGCGAGTGAAACGTGTTGCGCATGAATTTTAAAGTGAAGCAAAGGCTGCTAATCAACACGACCGGGGTTCAACCAATTCTACTAACCCTAAGCCGATACTAACAATGACCTAGCAAAGCAATTATCATGACCAGAGAGCAACCAGAGAGGGAGATAAAAGGATGCCAACATGAGTTCGTCACGTTGAACGCTGGTTCACGAACAGAGCGTTAACAATATGGTCTATAGCTTGTTTCAACGAAGTTCAGACAATTTTTGCAACAAGAAAATGGTCACCCAAAACATGGCATATGTCCAACAGATCTAGAAACACGAGAGTGAGAACTCAATCATCGTGAACCCTAAAACCAAAACTAACCAGAGGTAGACTTGAACTTCTTCGACAAATACCATATCCCTTCTTCTTCTCAGATTACACAATCACCTCTGACTGGCGACCCTAGTTCTATGAGTGATGGCTAGATCTCGCAGCTCCGCCTTCAACTGCTTCTTTCCATCTTGGTTGCTTCCCGAGCTACTCCAACCTATGCACTAACAGAGGGGATTGACTCTATGAGCTCTGCTTTAGATTTGGGGGTGAAGGGAAGGTGCGCTAGGTGGCATCTTATAGCTTTGTGGACAGTGGTGGTGGTGTAGTGCACCGAGAAGTGGAGGCGGTGTGGAAGGGAAACACTGGCGGGTTACGAGGTGGGGAGAGCGTCGGCCATGTGCGCTCCCTTCATGAGCTTGAGTGGATGGAGGAAAAGGAGGGAAGGGGGGTTCGCTCAACGAGGAGGCGTGCAAGTGGTTGCGTCCCCAAAAGGAGGGGGGGGTCCGGTACGCGGCGAGGGTGAGAGTCGAGAGCCGACAAGGTACGGGGAAAAGGAGGGAAAGTGCATCGCGTGAGTGAACGAGGCAAGTGCGGCATAATGCCATGGCCAAACGAGAGTGGGGATGCAAGTGGGTTCTAATACAGACGGCGTCCGCAGGGCACGCAGCGTCAGTAACCTGGCGTGCATAGCGCGGTCAAACTGGACATAGGGATTGGGACATGGCGTCAATTCAAGCGTTTCAATCACCCTAGACTACTCGAGTACTAACTTTTCCTTGTCGCTCTCCTCTTTCTTCAAAAACCATATTAACTCTGTTACTTCGAAAGAGCACTTCTCCATCAACCCATTGTGGATTTCTCGTTAGAACACAAGGATATTTTTCCAAAGGGGAATATTTTGTTGCAAGAGCGGTACGGTGGTGTAACTTGGCAAAGGTGCTGGTCAACAACCTCGATACCAGCGCGTGCCGAGTAGCATCACCCTATGGCAGCTGTTCCACAGGGGCCCTTGGTTTTGTCGTGGCACCATAAGCATTTAGCCAGGCAACTTTACCAACTTACACACAATGAAAGCAGTGGGGTCAGACCACGAAATCAGAGGAGTATTGCAAGGGAAGATTTAGGCAGCAAGGGTTCCTTTCACAACAAGGGACAAGGAATTCAAATCCCACAACGAATTTAATTTAAGTAGATTCAAGTGTTCTGCTAGGACCTGAATGGTTGCTTCTCTTGTAACCCACTTGATGTCATCTCGAGGACCCTAAGCAAGCCTAAGGAGACCTAAGGGTAGATCGGCGTTACAAACACAACAGAATAAACTAAAATGCACGTTCCAACCACCCTTATACTGGTACAACATACAGGCACTCACTCTCCCACTCTCGACATATTGCTTGCCTCCTATGACCAAGCGATCTTAACCACTACGGACGAACACAACGAAAGATTACACACTGGAGGACAATAATGAAAAGCACTCCTAACTATGGTACATCTTCGCTAGGACAACTAATCTACTTCGCTGGACCACACAGCTTCGTTCCCGGGATCGATGGATTCTTCTACTACCCAGGCTATGGATCTGCCTCCTATCTTGGCGGTGACTGAGTGAGGGGAAGCAAGGGATCTACTTCTGATACCTCCGAGGGTGGAGGTGCTGACGGTACTGCAACACTGGTTCTCTTTCTTTCCAACAGGTGGATAGGGATTCCCTCCAAGACCAAGGGTCCCTACCTTTCTGTGGCAAGCGTCCTACGCTTGGCCCTTGTGACAAGATAGGTATCCTCTAGCTACTGGGTGTGCTGATCTTTGGCCTCCTTCAAGGCTTCTGCCATGGTAGTCTCACGACTTTCTACGGCTGCCACATTGGCGTGTGCTTCAGCGAGCTGCACTTGGCTTCCTTGGCTCAGTGGAGGCAATTCCTCAGCTCCGAGGCCCGCTGGTCATACTACTCATACAGAGCAATCAAGTATGTGGTCAGGTGCACCATAGTTGGGCTGTCTTCTTGCGTGTCCCACCCTTGCAAAGCCTCCATGTGAGCCCTCCAAACCCGTCGATTCTTTTCCAAAGGTGGAAAGAACCTCAAGGGGGTATGAGCAATGGGCTCTTCATAGATCTAGTAAAGATGTCACAAGGCTTTGTGGGCCACAACTTGGTAGGTGTCGACGAAGCGAAACCTGGTTGCGGTCACATTTCAGGTTTTAGTGATGTCGGGGAACTCTTCACTCTTCCCAATATAGACGGTGACCTCACATCGCTCAGTGCCATGTTTCTCATACTCACGGCCCTCATACTTGGGGCGATCCTTGACTCTGAGTTTTTGTAGGGTGGCATACAGAATTCTAGGAAAACCCTCAGTGTTCAAGGGGTAGCTGCTAACCCAGGTTCCTGCCATCCTTGGTGGGTGGTGGTTACAAGGAAGGATCGAGCGAGAAGCTTGCTCACAAGAAAGGCTAGGTGAGCTGGGATGCACTAAGTGGTGATACCAAGTGACTAGGCTTGGCCTCTTTGTAATGGCAGAGCGGTCATTGGTCATGGCGCAGTCCACCATCGAGTCTTGAGCGGGGACCAATAAAAGGAAAGCAGCAGAATCTTTACGTGCATGAGACGAATGGTACCTGAGGCCATAAAGGACTAGTATGGCTGTAGGGCAGAGGTCCGACAAGAGCGCAGAATGGAGTACTAAAAATGTGAACCATGACAAGCTGATTCATGGTGAACGCGATGCACGAAGAAACAGTACATCAGTAACTCACGGACAAGGACCGGTCAGTTCGTGCACTATGTGACACGCATGACATCTATGAAGGGCGCACCCGCAAGCAAAACTGGCACGATGACTGAGGTAGTACCAACGCGACTGACTTAAGGATCGTATACTACGCAAGAGTTAGTCCACCGAAGAAAGCCTAGTTAAACCTATTCTGAATAATTAACCATAACAATAGGGCTACTTATATATTTCGTATGCAAACGCCCTAACTTTTTGCAAAAATAAGTTGTCACACTTTAATTTAGAAAAGAGTTTTGAAGCTTTATCTCCTCATTTACGCTCTAACACCACCTGTGCAGAACCGCCTGAGCTAATGCCCTCCCAAGAGTATATGTGTACCATTAGACACCAAGTACCCAGGGGGGCACACTAATTCAGATTGTTCCATCGAGCACACCTAATGGAGGAACTCAAAAATCCACATCTTTCATTAGGATCATAAACGAGAGGATAAAGTTTACAACATTCTTAGCCATTTCTTACATCACTTTATTACAACATTAGAGTACTTAAATAAGTTGAATGCAACAGCAGAAATTAAGTATATGATCAGAGTTACAGCAGAAACAAAGATTTATCTAATGACACGGTGAAGCATTAACATAGTGGGCATTTCTATACAAGATATACTAGCAGATTTTTACATCTTTTCTTATGAAAACCTTTAGTGAAGGTTATAAATAAACACTATGATCACAGCGTGAAAGGAATCCTCTCTGAGTCCACCAGAAGGTTTCCACACACAAGAGTCAGCTCTAGTATCCACCTACCACGTGGAACAGGGGGAATAAAACCCTGAATACTCGATTGTACTCAGCAAGACTTACCCAATAGGAGAAAAATAAAAAACTTCAAGGATATACAAAGCTTATTTGGCTTGCTGGTTTATTACATTTACTGGAAGCATTACTAATAGTGCATCCTTATGTTCAAAGTTTTTAGTAATTATTTTTAGTTAATTAGCTAATCATTCTAAGTAAGCACCTAAGCTACTTTCAAGCATGTGGTAAGCAATCAGAACCATTTTACCATCTTTCATATTCTAGTTCTTACAACGGTGCTAGACCATAGCCAAGTTGGTACCATCTAAAAAGAAACAGCGATTTGCGAATCAATGTATCCTGGGTGGGTACCCTGAAACACACGTCTCGCTTGTGCCCAGGCACAAACAAGACCAACCCATTCCACTCCTGTCATGAGGTCTAGGTCCTCGTCCAAACTTGGACTTCAAGCCCCCAACACCTGAGACCCGGTCTCAGTATGGTGCTTAGATCTCCACCAAGTATCCACCCCTAAAAGGCAGTCTAAAAAGAGCCAAAACCCATTACAAGAGAGTAACAAGTTTTTCCGCTCTCATAAGCAAGTATGTGCTCAGGATAATAAGTCTGTGACCTAACTACCATCCACAGCAACGGACAGTCCTCAATCGACTCAGGTGGGACAAATACAACCGGAGCCTCGCTCAAATGCCTAACCAAATCCAAATCCAATGTACAATCCCACGCGGTCTCCAATTATCATCCATAAATATTCCATGTGATAGTAATATGATAATAACAACAATAATATATTTCCTATCTCTCGCGAGTAACAGGTAATCACTCGACTTCTCTTGGGGCCCTATAGCATAGCAGGTACATGATCCTACCATACTAGTAAGACTCATAGGATAAGAATATATGTATGCAAGTGGGTTTCATTCAACTCCTTAAAACTTAATGCACAAGTATAAAATAAAGTGCAGAATAATAGGGGTTACGCACCGGGGCTTACCTGGGTAAGATATAACTAAAAGTTAGCACTCCATCGTGGTGGCATGATCATCAAGGCACCATCTTTTCTGCTTCTCCGATCGACTCCACGATCCATCATTATTCCTATTATGATATACGTGGATGCAATGCAGAGACGTAATTAATCAACGGCAACCGCAACTCTTAAAATACGTTTACGCCTCTCACGCTAATAAGCTAGCTCTAATGACTAATGTACTAGGCCACATATCCATGTTGTCAAATAAGGCGTTATTTCCCAACAAGTGTTTTAGCTTTAGACTTTCAAGGTGTTTCTTTATTTCATTGATTTAATATATATATATTCAAACTAGGGCTCCTTAGCTATCTTAGCAAGCCACTTATTATGAAGCTACAAAAATTATAGTGAGCACCTAATAATATTAATAATTTGATGTGAAATTTTTAGAGCCAACACTATTACCAATTTATTACAAAAATTCCTACGAGTTTATATCTTAACAATATTAAGCATCTCAATTCAATTAGACAACTCCTAAAAATACTATGAAACTATGTGAATAAGATATATTAACATGTAGATCATAATTTTAGGAACCTAACAAAATTAGTTTCATAATTTTTGGACACCGATACGATTTTACATTAACTCTACAAGTTTAGCTCAGAAATTAAATTAGAAAAGCATTAACCAATTCCTAAGAAAAAAATGATTTCAGCCGCGTGGTCCATTTACGCGTGGCCCGCGCGGACGCGACCCACACGCGAGACAGCCCACGGCGGGGAAGCCCACGCGTGATGGCGCTTTTGCAAATGAGATCTCGAGGTTATCCTGAATGTGTACTAAACCCGCAATACTAGTCCTATGTCTCTCCAATGAATTCATTTAACCCTCTGGCTTTACTCGAATTTCCTCGTGCACGCACCGACGACTCTGTGCATGGTGGCGTAGCGGGCGGTGGCTCGGCACGGTTACGCCGGCCACCAGAGGCTCGTGCAGGCCTAGCTGACGGGCCTACCTCCACCTACGGCCCTAGCGCCTATACTAAGCAGCGGGTGAGATGCAATAGGACGCACCAGAGCGGTCGGCCACGGTGCGTGGTCGCCCACGACGGCGGCACAGCCATTTCAGAGAGCTACGGTGCTAACAGAGCAGTAGAGGTAGAGGAGAAGCATCAGGGCTTACCGTAGACCTGGGCGACGTGATGGTTCGGTCGAAGACTACCTGAGCAGGACTGGCCGCGTGCGACCGAACGGTGTTGCAGCGTACCGCGGCAGACACGGCCGCGTCAGCGGCGCTGGGGTGGTGGTAGCGGTAAGGCTATGGGGCGTAGAAGGAAGAGGAGTTCTAGGCTAAGCTAGTAGTGCAGCCGATTGGCTCTAGATGGTTGGCTAGAGGGCTGCCATCGGCACCTGCCGATCACGACCTTATAGGCCCGGTGGCGAGGAAACGCCCAAATTGAAGCTTGGCTAGGCGCGATTCAAGGCAGGGTGGGGACGGGCGAACAGGAGACTTAATGGTAGAGCATGAGACGCGACGAATCGAGTCGAGATGACCTCTCTAAGCCAAATTGGTGAGCGTGGTTCGTCGGTCGGGATGGCAGAGAAGGGAGGGGGTAGGTCAGAGCTCGGCTTGTCCTTGCCTTGGCGAAATGCGGGCAGAGCCATCAGTGCGGCACGTGTGCAGCAGCTACAGACAAAACATGCGCGTCCACGGCTGGGCACGACATGTACGGCCATAGTGCCATAAATAGCGAGGTAACGGCATCGGCAGCGGAGGCCAAGGCCACGCGTGTGGTGGTGAGCAGGACAGCAGCAACGTCACAGCACGAGGCAGGGAGGACAGCGGCAGCAATAGTGTGGCAACGGATGGTGTAGCCGCGCGGCAGGGCGGCAGCGACCGAGGGGCGTAGGGCCAGCGGCTGGCCTTGCAGACGGCCCACGACTAGCAGCGGGCGCTATGGCCAGAGACGGCCAGGCCACGGCCAAGCCGAGGGTAGCCCTGGCCCACCAGCTCGTGGCCACGCGCGCACGTGGCTCGGCCGAGTGTGGCCACGACGAGCACCTGAAAGCTCTAGTTTGGTTTTGGTGAATTGATGAAACCCTAAGTGTAACCTAGTTTATCAAAGTGATTATGAGATAGGTAGCACTACTCCAAGTGGTGAAACAAATGAAGATCATGACTTGATGATGATGATGGCATGGTAATGATCAAATGCTTGGACTTGGAAAAGAAGAAAGAAAAACAAAAAGCTCAAGGCAAATGTGAAACTTGATAGGAGTTTTTTTTGTTTTGGTGATCGAGACACTTAGCAAGTGTGATCACATTTAGAATCGATAGACTTACTATTAAGAGGGGTGAAACTCATATCGAAATGTGGTTATCAAAGTGCCACTAGATACTCTAACTCATTGCATATGCATTTAGGATCTAGTGGAGTTCTAACACCCTTGAAAACAATAGTGAAAATATGCTAACACATGTGCACAAGGTGATACACTTGGTGGTTGGCACATTTGAGTAAGGATAAAGAAGATAGAGTTGAAAAGAAGTTGATTGCGCTGGTCACTAGGTAACCGGACGCGTCCGATATTCATACCGGACACGTCTGGTATTCTGGCCAGGCGCGGCAGAGTTAATGAGGTGACCGGACTCTAGGTCGTAGCAGTGACCAGACGCTGAGCAATCACTGTTTAGTGTCCGGTCGAGGTGACGTGGGGCGTGGGTGTTGGTCCAGAGAGGACCAGACGTAGGGGTGCGTCCGGTCGGCCACACCGGACGCGTTCGGTCGTAGTTGAGCGGCTCTAGGAGCTCTCTGGACTCGACCAGACGTAGCGACCGGACACGTCCGGTGTGAATCAGCAAGTCTCGGGTTTTCAGCGCAATAATTGATCGGACGCTAGGAGCATCCGGTGCGGTGTGACCGAACGTGTCCGGTCGGCCCAGAGCGGCTCTGGGAGCTCTCTGGACTCGACCGGACGCTGCATCTCCCGCGTCCGGTCGTTTTCTAACAGCGCGTCCGATCACACAGAGATAGCTGTTGGGCACGAATGGCTAACCAATTTGAAAGGGACACATGGTGATCAGGCTGCGACCGGACACGTCTAGTCGCCACACCGGACGTGTCCGGTGCACACGACCGGTGCGTCTAGTCGTCCCATAGTCAGCCCAATAATTGAGCCAACAGCTCTATTATTTGGGGGTGTCTATAAATATTGTTTGGCCAGCTCTAGCTCACTCTCTTAGCCATTTGCATTGACATAGCAACCTTGTGAGCTTAGCCAAAGCCGACTCATCTCCATCATTGATTCATCATCTTTGTGAGATTGAGAGTGAATCCAAGTGCATTGCTTGAGTGTTTGCATCTAGAGGCATTTGGTGTTCGTGTTTCACTGTGGGATTTGCTTGTTACTCTTGGTGGTTTCTGCCACCTAGACGGCTTGGAGCAGCGAGGATCATCGAGCGAAGGTTGGTGATTGTCTCTGGCTCTGATTATGGTGATTGTGAGGGGTTCTTGACCTTTTCACGGCGGAGAGCCAAAAGGTACTCTAGTAAATTACTCGTGGCTTGTGTGATCCTCATCTTGTGTTGGTTGTGCGGCACCCTATTGAGGGTTTGGCGTGTGATGTCAATTAGCGCGTGAACCTCGAAGTGAGTAAATCGTCACAACGAGGACTAGCTTGCCGGCAAGTGAACCTCGGAAAAAAATCTTTGCGTCATCATTTGATTCCGAGGTGATTGGTCTTCATTGGTATTCATTCTTGTGATTATTTGGTTTATTCCTCGACTCGGCGATATAACCATCTTGCTCTCTCTCTCTCTCTTTATATTACCGCAAACTAGTTGTCAAGCTCTTTAGTATAGCTAGTCGTGAGAGCTTGTTAGTTTGGTTAGTGTGGCTCTTTAGTTAACCTTTGAGAGCACTTTAACTTAGTGTAGTGACATAGCCATTGTGGATAGAGACTATATAAACTAGAATTGTGGTAGGTGGCTTGCATTTTTAGTAGGCTAGAGCAACACTCGCTTCGTCTTATATTTGTCTAACCGGTTTGCTAAGTGTTGTTATAGAAATTTTTTATAGGCTATTCACCCCCTCTAGCCATTAGGACCTTTCAGCATCGCAACGCGGTGACCGCGCACTCCAGGCCGAGTGACTAGAAACATGCTGCGCACGAATTTTAAAGCGAAGCAAAGGCTGCTGATCAACACGACCGGGGTTCAACCAATTCCACTAACCCTAAGCCAATACTAACAGCGAGCTAGCAAAGCAATTGTCACGACTAGAGAGCAACCAGAGAGAGAGATAAAAGGATGACAACATGAGTTCGTCATGCTGAACGCCAGATCGCGAACAGAGCACTAACAACATGGTCTATAGCTTGTTTCAACGAAGTTCGGGCAATTTTTGCAATGCCAACGCAAAACCAAACTAGTACATGAACTACACCATGTCAAGGTACTCGTTATGGTGCAACCAACAGTATAAAAACATGGATCTAGTGTTTACGAAATTTAATCAAAATTTAGAGGCAAAATTGGCTAGCGGACACTGAAAGTGGAGGTCGTTTGCTGGCGGACATCCAAAATGGAGCCATTTGCTCGAAGATACTCTTGTTGCTAACAATTATGCTACTGGACACCGTGCCTCATATTTTATTCATTTCCACCTGCTGATCTCGCGTGTCCACGCCGCCGCCGAAGCCACCACCGGGTCATCGGCGCCGCAGCCGTAGCTCCTCGCTGTCCTGCGCGAGCTCAGGGACTTGGCGGCCGAGAGCGACCGCAATCGGAAGCTCATCATCGCCATCCCTAGCGCGGTGGACGTCCTGGCCATGGTGTTCAAGACGTCCGCCAATGCCAAGTCCTAAGGGACAGCCGCCGCCATCCGCGATGATACGCTCGACGTCATCTCCTTGCTGCAGGTCCCGTAGCAATGCCTGTGCCGCATCGCGGAGACGAACGAGGCGCTTGTCTCCGCGCTGCAGCGGTCCAGCGCCACGTCCAGGGCGCGTGCGGCGCTGCTCCTAGAGCTCGTCACGGCCGCGCTGCCGCCCAGTAGGCTGGCGTCCCTCCCATAGCAGGTGCTCAGTGAGGCCATGGAGCTGCTCCGCGATTGGCTGGCCATCTCTAGGCCCACGACAAGGCGGCGCTGCACGTGCTCGTGCACACGGCGTCATGGGGACGAAACCGCGTCACAGCGGTGGACGCTAGCGCGGTTCCCGTGCTCGTTGACATGCTCTTCGACGACGGGGCGAAGTGCCACGTGTGCGAGCTTGTCCTAGCAGCACTAGACCGCCTGTGCGGGTGTGCGGAAGGGCGCGCTGTGCGTGGTGGCACAGTCAGAGCAGTATGTTGCTGCTAACCTCGCCTCCCTCCCCCGCACGCTCAGAGGTCGGAGCTCACTGACCTCCATGGCCACGCTCCACCATGGCCGCGTGACCCAGCGTGGCTCTGAGCCTACGGCCGGAGACGGCCTCCGCTCACCGTGGCTCCGCACCCGTGGCTCGTGCGCCCACACGGACGGTCTGCTTCCCCTGCTCGCTACCGCGGTCAGAGACGGCATCCGCGCCATGGCCCGTGTGGCTTTGAGCCTGTGGTCGGAGATGGCCTCCGCTCGTCATGGCCCCGCGCACGCCAGTGTCCCGCATGAGCACAATGTCCCAGAGCTGTTCGACCTCGTCCTCGTCGGCGCTGCTGTCGTACGTCGATCTCAAGTGTCGATTTCTCCTTCTGCACGCGCATGATCTTGGACATGGTCTACTCGCCCACCGATGCCGCGGCGTTGCGCTCTTTCTCGACTCTCGCTGTAGCTTGGCGTGGGCCTCCTCGTGGGGCTGGCAGCGGGGGCAGGAGCACTCGCAGACACGTCGGGCGGTGCCCAACTACATAGCGGCGCCGGAATCGGCCAATGGCCCACTGCCCGATTGGAGTAGGAGAGGAGGGGAGCAAGGTAGAAGAAAGGGGCATGGGCAAAAATGACATTTCACTGTCCTTCTCTCTACTCGAAAGCCATAAATGAATATTTTATTGAGCGAAGTGTCCACCAGCAAATTTATCAAGAATCAGAGTGTTCTCTAGCAAATCGCTCTATTTTGGATATCCAGCAGCAAAGTGTGGTCACTTTCAGTGTCCAGGAACCAATTTTGCCAAATTTAAATGCCGAAACGGCATCGTCGTTAGGTTTTTAGACATGTCATTTTAGTTCTAGAAGCTGAAATTGAATTCCACGTTCAATTCTCGAGTTATCAAAAATACTATTGAACAACATCTATTCACCACAACAAAAGTTATATTTTCATCTACTAAACTTGTACTTCAAATTTTATCTAAGTACTAAATACAAGTTATATTTTATTTTTGTTTATAAAAATTATTGTTTATGCTTAATCAAATAGGACAAGCCACTCACTATTTATTTGCTAGAATTGCTATCAGGCATTTTAAGCAATTTCTTCATACTTTTCCAAATCAAACTCTAAACAACTTTTGTTCCTAAGATTATTTAAAAGCTTTTAAGTACCAAAGAAAAATTGATTAGCAACACTTATTTGATTTTTTTTATTCATAAAAGTAAGTCACACTAGGTTCACCTTACCATTTCATGTGAGAATTTATTTTAAAATCCTAGAAAATGCATACGCTAGGGTTTATTATGCCTTAACCTCAGTGCTAACTGAGTCCGTAACACCAGATGTGTTACAGTTAGTGAGGCTTTTTAGTTAGTCTTTGAGAGCTCACTAACTTAGGGAGCAGTGACTTAGCCTCTTGTGTGAAATAGAGATCATAGCAACTAGAATTGTGGATAGGTGGCTTGTATTTTTAGTAAACTAGCGCAACACTCGTTTCACTTCATAATTGTCTAACCTCTTTCCTTAAGTGTTGTTGTAGAAATTTTTATAGGCTATTCACCCTCCTCTAGCCATTAGGACCTTTTAGCATGGGAATAAGATGCTAGAGGAAGGTACTGGAAGGATCTAGAAGACCTAGAAGTAGGAAATCTGGGTACAAGAGGAAGAAGCTCGAGGATAAAGATAAACAGTAACTTAAGGGAGAGAGATTCTGTTTCTGATAATTTGTTCGATCCCCTGCCCAGCCGGTGGTCCTGCGCTCTTGTAGGCGGCGTCCAGCGATCTAGGCCAAGGCCAAGGCCCAGGGCCCATATGACGGTCCATTCCTGACAAATTGGTGACATGTTAGTACATGCACATTATAGTTTGAGAAAATAATTACATGTTTCATATGAACTTCTAATAAAAAAATACTTATATGTATATCATATCTCTCGATGAGATCTGCAACTTTGTTTGTTTATTACCTTTTCATTTAAGCTCATTTGGATACTGAAATAGGTCATGTTTGGCTTACCCCATATTCGGCTTGTTCGGCTTCTTTTTTCAGCCGGAACAGTGTTTTTCTCTCACGACAATTCAGCCGGAACAGTGTTTTTCAGCCAGTTTCAGCCAAGTTTCAGACCAGCGAATAGGTGTTAAAATGTTTAGGTGTATATCAGGAACAAAGATGAATAGCATGGAGAACGGCAAAATGTCTCGTGCATGCTCCCTCCATGGAAACGTTAAAACCTTCTAGAAAGATATAAATAAAAGAAAAATTCTTCAAAATTTGAAAGGGTACTCTCTCCGTCGAGAAAAGAACATAATTGTAACACTGCCGTCCGAAGTGTATCCTGAGATCACCAGTCAGTCCAGTTTGGTGGGCGCCGACGGCCCACGCGATGAGATCATTGCCAAGCTTGTGGATGCCGGAACGAAGGATGCGTCTGGCCGCCGTCGTGTGGCATCCATTGTTGGGTTCGCCGGAGTTGGCAAGACCACCCTGGCCATGGCTGTGTACCGCGGCCTGGAGGGCCGGTTCCCGTGCCGAGCATTCGTCACTGTGTCCAGGCCATTTGACATTAAAAGGGTTCTGAGGGACATTCTACAGCAGGTTATAGCTACTGGGAGTTCTTCGATGGTGGATCCGGATCTGGTCAGCCAGCTCGTGGGCAAGGTTAGGGAGAACCTGCAGGGCAAGAGGTGATTCATCGTGCGGACTCTAGCTGCACTCTTTTTCCATGTTTGTACTTGAAATGCAATGACTGTTGTTTGGATCAGTGAATTAACCAGTACGGCAGTACAGACTTGTTGAGTTCCTTAATTATTGATCGATCGTCCAGGAAAAGTTGAGAAAGTGCCATTACTTTGTGTAGCTACAGAAAATTATTACGTCATTCTGGATAGATTTATTTAACAACCCTGTAAGAAAAGGCATGTGCTATTGTCTTTCAAATAGGTTTCACCAGTAGACCCTATCAAGTATCAACAGTAAATTCAAGTTTTTAATTGCAAAGATACGATGAACTACTGGTTCAGGCCATTATGTTATTCTGAGATTCTTCCAGTGAATTTCGTATATAAACAGTTCCATTTGATATTTTTCATCTCGTGTTCTATTTGGTTGCAGTGTTCATTGGGTGCATGTTCATGTCAAAATATTTGGTTGCAGTGAGTTATTATGACTTTTCCCTCAGTCTAATGAAAAAACTGTTTCATGGAATTTCTTTATAGGTACTTGATTGTTATTGATGACTTGTGGGAAACATCAGCATAGGATAATCTTAGTTCTGTTCTTCCAGAGAACAATATGGATAGCATCATTATCACAACTACAAGAAACGAGTCTGTTGCTGATGCATGTCGCTCAAGCTATCATCTCGGCAACTTTGCGTATAGGGTAGCATCTATGAACGATTCTGATTCAAAGGCATTGTTTTTTGGTCGAATTTTCGGTTCTGAGGACAACTGCCCTCATGATTTGAAAGAAGTGTCCATGAAAATCCTTAAAAAGTGTGGTGGTTTGCCACTAGCCATCGTCTGCATATCAAGCCTTTTGGCTGCTACACGGCCACAAGCAACAAGGTGGGAGAAAGTATACAGCTCTTTAGGTTCGGAGATTGAAAGCAGTGGTAGTCTATATAGATTGAAGCAAGCTCTACAGCTTGGTTTTGATGATCTCCCTCAACATCTCAAGGTCTGTGTACTATATCTTAGTTCATTTCCTGAGAATTGCAAAATCGAAAGGGATCGATTGACGCGGCGATGGATAGCAGAAGGGTTTTGTCGGTGTTTCGTACAAGCACCGGCAAGTAAATTTATAGTAATGCGCGTTAGGCTCGGATGGTGCGCTAAAGGACACAAGGTTTATACTAGTTCGGGCTGAATATCCCCACGTCCAGTTTGTTGCTGCTCGTGTTATTAGCACCGTGAATGGTTCGTAGTAGGGGATACAAACGATCGAGAGAGGGACAGGTCCCAAGTCTCTGATGGAAGGGTCGAAAGGAAGTCAAGAGCTTGGTAGCAGCTTGACTATGTGTGTGTGTTGCGTTGTTTCGGTCCCCCCTTGCTGGAGGAAACGCATCCCCTTTTATAGATGAAGGGGACGGCTTTACAAGGGTCAGGGCTTAGGATGCGTGCTACCTTGTGGCTCACTTCTACCCAGCCTCGTTACCCATTATGATGGGTGTGAAAGGATGATAAGCGCCTACAATACTGTCGATGCTTCTGTAGAATGTCAGGATGGTTACAAAATAGTGCCCTGCGCAGGGTATGGGCTGTAGTACAGTGGTTTTGACTTATGGACCTCGCCCAGCCTTACTCCGCACGCCTTGTGGCTTCTATGAGTCTCTGTCGGAGGGACGCGGAGTCGAGGTCCGGAGTAGCGCTGTGGGCAAGGTTCTTTGATTTGGTGGACCTAAGGGGTCGGGAAGCGGGCGCCGCTCCCTTGGGTCCATAACGCGGTGACGGCATGTCCATCATTCGTGGATATCACAAATCCTTTTCTGGAGTGTAGTGGTTGTCGTGTATCTTCGTCGGATTCCGTGTCCCAGAGCTGAAGGCGGCGCCTACAACTGTACAGGACGAGGAGTACGCGCCTGCAATACCTTTTGGGCTCTATGGCGCCCGGGAGGGTCTAAAGCACCTGTCCAGTCATTCTCTAGCAGTACCTTTCTTGCCGGGGCGCAGGGTATGGTCCTTGAGGCCGTGGTTGACCCGAACATCTTGTCTTGCTCTGTACCCATCATCATGGGGGGACGGGAGAGAAGTTATCAGGTAAGATGAAACCAGTCTCTGGACATCGAACGGGGCGAGGTTCGTCCTTGGTCGTCGGGCGAGGCGGAGCCCAGTCCTTATCCCTTGGGCGTGACCGAGCCCACCCCTCGGGGGTCGGGCGAGGCGGAGTGTATCCCTCAACCCTCGGGCGAGGCGGAGACTAGCCTTCAGCCCTCGGGTGAGGCGGAGCTGTCCCGAAGGCGTCGGGCGGAACGGAGGCCAGCCCTTTGCCCTCGGGCGAGGCGGGGCTGGCCCAAAGGCGTCGGGCGAGACGGAGGCCAGCCCTTTGCCCTCGGGCGAGGCGGGGCTGGCCCAAAGGCGTCGGGCGAGACGGAACCTAACTTTCGCCATTCGGGCAAGGAACGCAGCGGCGCCCTTGTCCGTCCAGAAATTTTTAACGTTCGATGGTTATTGGTTCCACCTTCTGGGGTACCCTGGTATTAGGTCCCCGACAGTAGCCCCCGAGCCTCCAGGTGATTCGGATAGAACCGCCTGGAGGGTGTTTTCGATTTCGTCAGAGTTATTTTGCCAGAGGGTGCGCGTGAGCGCACCGATGGGTGTAGCCCCCGAGCCTCTAGGTGATCCGGATAGAACCGCCTGGGGGGTTGTATCGTACCCTTCGCGGGTAAGGCTGAAGGACTTAGTTTTTCGTCCACTGGATATTTTTTCGAGGGGGTCGTGGTATCCCGTTCGCGGGGATCTCATTCAGGGCTGACCTAACTGGGATTGGCCTTGGATCGAGACCCCAGTAATGCTTGCGCCCTTGATTTCGGATAGTTCGCGGATCCGCCCTCCGTTGGGCCGGCCGCCGAGCTTCTGGGCCCTAGGTGGGCCAAATAGAAAAAATCTTTGTGACCTGCCTTCCCCAGGTGGGAAGAGAGTCCGGATTCGCCTGGGGAAGGCGAACCGTCCACCATGATTTTCGGTGGGAAAGGATAGGGACTGCGGGCGCGTGTCCCGCAACATGGCGCGGCGGTGCACGTGGCAGGCTCGGAGATCGAGGCGAACGGTTGCCCTTCTCGCGCCCGTCGCCCCTATAAAACCACGGGGTTCGCCCCCAAGGTTCCGTATTTCACCCCCTTGCCTTTGTGTCTGAGACATCCACCGCCAATCGCCCCAGCCTCCTGCGCTCGCACCGCCACCGTCGACCAGCTTGCGTCCGTGTTGCAGCCGCCGTCAAGCTTGCGCCTGTCCCGTAGCCACCGTCGATCTTGCGCCCACCTTCTCCCCAATCGCTTTAATGGAGTTGTGGGGCAGATCTAGCATCACCTCTCGGCATTTGGAGGGCCTCATCCGCCGTGGCCTTCTCCGTCCATTATCCGCCGTCCAGGAGTGGCTGATACCTGGTGACGAGGGTGAGCCGACGCCGCCCGAAGGGTATGTCGTATCTTTTGCCATCTTTCATGAGCGGGGATTTGCGGTACCCGCGCATAGATTCCTTCAGGGGCTGCTAGATTACTATGAGGTGGAGCTGCAGCATCTTACTCCCAACGGGATTCAACATATGGCGGCGTTTGTTGCCCTATGTGAGGGTTTCCTGGGGATCGATCCCCATTTTGATCTGTGGCGGTATTTCTTTACCGTTAGTTTGTCGAAGAGGAAGATTGGGGGGAAGGATGTGAGCGTGCCGATGGGATGCGCCAGTATTCATCTACGCCATACCAGGTCGAAGGGTTACCCGTTCATGCGTCTGGCGACGTCTAACAAGGGATGGCACTCGCAGTGGTTTTATGTCAGGGACGATGTGAGTGCCACCCTGCTGAGGTACACCGGGCGTCCAGTTCAAAGATAAGAAACACCTTTCCGACCTTCTTTTCGCCCTCCAAGCTCTGAAGGAACGGGGCGTAAAGGGGACGGGAATTATCGGTGCCTATCATGCGAGGAGGGTGGCGCCGCTGATGATGCACACGCTTCCCCTGCACCGGATGATGCATGGGATATCGTTCGAGGGGATGGTGCTTGTTGACGAGGCGCTCCCTTTCTCGGAAGTGGCGCAGTGCATTAAGGAGGCGACGGAGCCGACGAAGGATTCCAAAGGCGGCGTCCTCGACATTGTGTATCCGGTGCCCGGACATCCTCCAATGCGGCCGGAACTTGGGTTCTTCGAATTCGTAAGCCTTCTTCTCATGTGCTCTTTCTTTTTCCTGGATCTTCATCTTTTTTGATACTTGCTTTTGCGACGTTGGGACCAACTGGGGGGGCTAGTCTTCAAAGACAGTCTGGTTCTGCTGCCAAAGGACAAGGCCGTGGCGGCGGCGAATCGCCTCGCGGCTGAGTAGGACAAGAAGGCAAGGGAGCAGATGAAGAAGGAGAGACAACTGAAGCAGGAAGCACGGGATCGGGGAGAGGACATGAGCAGTGATGATGACGACGACGACGATGATGATGACGACGACGAGGTAGTCATCGACGTGGATTGGGGCGTCCTGGAGGACGAGGACACGCTGACAAGTGCCCACCCGTCCGTGCAGGGACCCTTCCCATTCCACGCGGAGGGAAGCGAGTCGGTGAGGTCGGTGGAGGCTGGAGAGTCCGTCGCTTCGCATGGCGTGCCGGCCGAGGATCGGTGGATGGGGGAAATCGGGTTTGCCGCTGCCAACCCCGATTTGATGGTCGAGAGGGGCGGCCCTGGTGCCGCACCCCATGAGATGATGGAGGGGAGCGGCTCTGGTGCCGCGCCTCATGAGGTGAGGGAGATGAGCCCCCCTGTCTCGGAGCAGGGGGCAGGCTCGAAACGGTCCCGCCTAGACGAGTCGGGGCAGGGATCTAGGGATTCGTCCCCAAAACGCTTCCGCCGGCCGAGGGCATCAGCGTAAGATGCTGATTCCCCTGTTTTCATCCTTTTTCCATTTCTATTTTGACCTGATGGCTATTACCTTTGTGTAGGTTCTTGCGGATGGGTCACCCGTCAAATTTGGCGCCCAAAAGAGCCTCGCCATTCAAAGCGGGACGGATATGCCGCCCGGCGTCACCCCTGTTTCGGGCAGGAGCGGTGCCGATGTTGGGGCTACGTTGGCCGATCCGACGACACCTGTGGTGATGCCCGCGCCCTCGGTGGTTGCCGAGCAGAGCCAGGCTCAGCCGGACACTGCCACGGTGGTGCTTGAGGGCGCAGTGCAGTCCGTGCCACCAGGGGCCCAGGTGGATCCGCCCATGACTCTCGAAGCAGCCCAGATGGAGGAGGGTCCGGTCGGAGGGTCCTCAAGCATGGCGGTGGTGCCACATAGGGTCAGGAGGGAGCCGCCCCCGGCCCCTTTATCGGGAGGAAGCCGCTCCCCCATGCGGGGGGAGCCGCCGCTCCAGTGGATGGCCACCCAGGATCTGACGTCGGCTCTTTTCTCGCTCGATGATCATGCCGAGAGCATGGAGCGGGAGGGTCTTGACGTCGGGATTTTGACCATGCTGGATGCCCTAGACCAGGCCAGAGGAGGCCTGCATGAAATCGTTGTTACTACTACCCAGGTACTCGCTTGGTTTTCTTCTTTCTTCGCATGTTTTTGTGTTTTCGTATTTCTGATACCAGTCTTCTTCCTCTTCAGACTCTTGTTGCTCGTAGTCGGAATAAATCCTGATTCCTCCGCGAGCAGAAGGCGGAGTGGGATCGCCTTTTCGAGGAGGCCCGGCTGCGAGCAAATATGGCCGTGCAGCTTGCTACCGCCCAGGAGCGGGAGGCCCAGGCGCGTCAGGACGCGGAGGAGGCCCACGGGATGTTTGAGGATTTGTCGGCGAGGTCAAAGCTGGATGAGGAGGAGATCGCTAGGCTCTGAAAGGAGCGAGACGAGCTGCTGCAGAGGAATGCCGCGGCTAATGAGAAGGCCGGCGAGGTCCTGAAGGAGCTGGAGATGGAGCGGGACCTCAGACGGAAGGCCAAGAGTAGGGTCACGGCCCTTCAGCAGAAGGTGGATGAGGACGTCGAGGTGGTCCGCTCCCTCCGGGCGAATCTCGGTGACGCGGCGAGCCGAAGGTTGAGCGCCGAAAACGTCTCTGTCAAGCTGGAAAAGGAGCTTGCCCATGTACGAAGGACCCTTCAGACTGAGAGCGACGAGCACGATCTTCTGCAAGCTACGGTCGGGGTGGTCCTTGATGCCCTGAAGGTGGCGGAGCCGGTGGAGACCAGCCCGCTCGCGGCTCATGCCGCAGGTATCACGGCTCGGGTGGGCCAGCTTGAGGAGAGTGCTTTTCATGCCGGGATCACCCAGGCCTTCACCGTCGCCCATGCTCATTATGAGAAGGAGATCAACCTGAAGGTGATGAGCGAGGGTTTCCCGCCTACCTATGAGGATGATGAGCTGGAGGCAATTGAGAAGATGGTGGCTCCCCTTGCAAAAAAACTGGCGGATAATCTGAAAGAAATGGTTCTCCCTTCGCGGGAGTAGTTAGTCGAATAATTTTAACCACAACTTATATGTAATATGTGAACAAGTGTCGGTATTTTCGAGTCTGGACGCAGTTTCATGATTTTGCTTCGTAATTTCGTTTTTGTTTGATTTTTTGCGATCTTACCAATCTGTTCCCCCGAATCTTACCGCTGGTCTTGATGCGAGGAGATTGTTTCGAAAAAAAGAAGGGAGGTAGCCATACCATAACTAGCCCCTGAGTAAGGTCCGACCCCTTGCATTTGTTGGGGTCGGGTGTTACTGGAGACCGGAACGTTTGGATGGAATCCCATTCCGTGGTTTTTGTGATAGGGTCGGCGAAGTCCTTGGATGGCATTGCAATATTCCCCGCCCTGTCTTCCAACAGAATTCCCCAAATGGGGACTCTATGGGCTCGGCAAGGTAGGGCCTTCGAACCTGTGTCCCTGTATTGAGCGGCTCGAGCCCCCGGGCCTTGTTAGGGTCTGATAGGGGTCGGCCGTAATTTGCGTGTTACCCCGTCCTCGATTTTCACAATCGGAGGGGCTGAGTAAACGACACTTGCCTCGACGGCTCGAGTATCGCGCTCAATGAGCTCGCTAATGGGTACGTTCATGTGGAATCTAGGTCCGTCATTTGCTGATGGGGTCGGCAGAGCCCTCTGGTGGTACTCCACAACTTCTTAACCTGCCTCCCGGCAGATGCCCGAGCCGTTCGATAGGCTCAGGCGGCCCGATGGCCTCTCCTCGATGGAGATTCTGTGGGTTTGGCTCGGGGTTAGAATCAAACGAGAAAAGGTTGAGACGTCCCTGTTCGTTTCTGAGCGAGGTCAGGCAAGGCCGCTGGGGCTTGTCTTAGTTATTTCTCCCTGGCTCTATTCGGTACGAGGCGGCCTTGAGCCCTTCGTGGGCCGGCCTTCGAACCTCGGTCTGCTGTCACCTATATCGAATGAGGTGGCGGCCGTTTCGTGACGCGACACGAAACGTTGGGATGAAACGTTTTGCATATGTAATGTTTGAATGCATAATTTAATCGAAATAAAGGCGGGGTCGATAACGTTACCTTGGTAGCATGAGTGGCGGGAAAGCTCCTACCAGATGGGTTCAGGCCCTGATGTTTGTGACGAGGTTTGGAGTAACCTGCATAAGAATCGCTATTCTTTGTTTTTCGTATCTCGTTGGCGGTCCGAGCCGTCCGATCGATTTGGGCAACCTGACAGCTTCTCCTTTGCGGGAGATTCTATAGGCGGGCCCCTCCGAACCCTTCTTGAGAAGGCAGATGTCGAAGCCGGAGACGCGGGGGGCGTTGAGTATGATTTTTCTGGTGAACAGAAACACCGTAGCTATCGAGGCGTAGGGTCTGCTTGTTCGTCTAGTTTTATTCAAAGTCTTATGCCCGTATTTCGCGCCCCTGGTTTCAAGCGTATGGAGGGGTCGGGTGCGGAGGATGTCTAGACTGGTAGACATCCTCGGTAGCCCCCGAGTGATGCTCGTGTCCCCGCCGTTTGACGGGGTCGAAAGCTCGATAATGAATTTTAACGCGTAAAGTAAGAAGGCAGAGATGCCATCTTTCTTTGGACATTCGTTCGTCGTTTGCTCCCCTTCACAGAGGTCCTGTCGTCGGATCATTCCGTGGTCCTGCATGGGGAGGCGAAGGGTCGTCTGCCCATGTGGGCGCCTTAATTGCCGTGTCCGGAGCGGGGCAGTGGCGGGCCATACCCAGGTAGTATCCCGTTTGACCGGGGGGCGCCTCGTCGACCGGGGCGCGTCCCGTTAGTTCCGGCGCGTCCCCTCAGGGGTCTATCAGCATTGATTTTGCAATTAAGCAGGGGAAGGGAGAGAGTTTTTCATCCCAACCTTTCGCCTTTCCTTAGCTGTAGCTCCTCCTCTTTAAATAGGGAGGGGGAGGGGAGTTCTCATCCCATCTCTTATTCTGCCTCTGAACCGCTACCTCTCCTTCTTCCTTTCCGCCGGATACGTCTGTGCGCTGCGGTGGTTCCTGAGTGAGGAAGGGTAATGCCAGAGAGAGGAAAACTCACTGATCTGCTCATGAATCCGGAGTGTGATGTCGAGCTAGAGGTCATCCAACGTAGATGAGGTGGTGCGGGCCACCTTTGCCGGGAAGAGCTTGCTGCCGCTGAAAGAGGAGGAGTACTGGAGGGTGTCGGACATCGTCAGCCTTGCCGTCGTTCGTTGCGGCCTCCCCACGGCGGGAGGCGCCTCCCGTTCAGGCGCCGCTGTCGGGGTTGCGGCTGATGATGATGGCGTAGTCCCCGGATGCCCCGGTGGAGGGGCACCACAGTTGTTGGCGTGGAGCTCGACATTGCGGGTGACGGTGCCTTCGAGGACCCTGAGGAGCGGCAGGACGTCGCCGATGGAGAGCGTGGCGCGGTGGCCGCAGTAGACGAACTGGCCCGTGCACATGCCCCGGGCGTTGCCGATGGAGAGCGTGGCGCTGTGGTCGTAGTAGTACTTGTAGTAAAGCTAGGCGGAGACTATAATTGAATAATTTTGTGGGGAAGCCCCCGAGTAAACAGTCCTCTGAATTTACAAGTATGTTAGTCCTTTTTGTTATGAAATCACTTTGTAAGTGGTGAATTTGTGCAAAAAATGAACAAATTTTCATATTTTGTTACGGCAGACGGCCCTTTAGCTTCCTCTTTTTGTAAAAAAGGTTTTTGTGCCCTCCGACCCTTCCCATGGTTTAAGCCGTAAGAAACTAGGAGTGCGGGTGAAATAATTCTGATCGCGCTGGTGAGCAAAGAGGTCGCAGCCGCTGGGGCGTGGGTCTCCCGCAGTCCTACCAGTTATAGTTAGAATTTATTCCCGAAATCTTAGTCCTTACGACTTGTTTACGAGAAGAACGGAAAACTTAGAGAATATTTGTAAATATAACACAGGAAGTTTTTGCAAGCGTACTACTTGTATTACTTATGTCAGCCCCCGAGTGAGGTCTGACCCCTCGCGTTTTGCAGGGGTCAGAAGTCACTAAGGATCGAGGTTTTGTAATGACAAAAACTGATAAGGAGGAGTATGCGCTTATTTAAGGGTAAAAACGACGTAGCTGCTCAATGTTCCAGGCGTTGTTGAAGACCTCGCCGTTGATGGTTTTCAACCTGTAGGCGCCCGGGCGAAGTACTTCTGCGACGACGTAGGGCCCCTCCCAGGGCGGTGAGAGTTTGTGGCGGTCCTTGTTGCTCTGCACAAGGCGGAGGATGAGGTCCCCAATGTTGAAGGATCGACCCCATACCCGTCGGCTGTGGTACCATCGCAACGCCTGCTGGTACTTAGCTGAACGGAGGAGGGCGGTGTCGCGGGCTTCATCTAGCTGGTCCATGGCGTCTTTATGGGATGCCTCGGCCCCCTGTTCGTCGTATGCTCTGATTCTTGGTGCTCCATAGTCAAGGTCCGTTGGGAGAACGGCCTCAAAACCGTAGACCATGAAGAAGGGTGTGTAGCCAGTGGCTCGGCTAGGAGTTGTCCTCAGGCTCCAGAGTACGGCCAGAAGCTCAGCGAGCCAGCACGCGCTGAACTTGTTCAACCGGTTGAAAATTCTCGGCTTAAGGCCTTGTAGGAGCATGCCGTTTGCGCGCTCGACTTGCCCGTTCGTCCGGGGGTGCGCAACGGCCGCCCAATCGATCCGGATGTGTTGTTCATCGCAGAATCGAATGAATTTCTTGCCGGTGAACTACGTGTCGTTGTCTGTGATGATGGAGTTCAGTACTCCAAAGCGATGGATGATGTCGAGGAAGAATAGCACAGCTTGCTCAGATTTGATCGTGGATATTGGTCGAGCTTCAATCCATTTTGTAAACTTGTCTATGGTGACAAGCAGGTGGGTGAAGCCCTCGGGCGCCTTTTTGAGTGGCCCAACCAGGTCGAGCCCCCAGATCGCGAAGGGCCTCGTGATGGGGATCATCTGGAGTGCCTAGGCCAGGAGGTGAGTTTGTCGAGCGTAGTACTGACACCCTTCGCAGGTGCGTACAATTTGCTCGGCATCGGCTACTGCGGTGGGCCAGTAGAAGCCTTGTCGGAATGCATTCCCAACCAAGGTTCTTGGTGCGGCATGATGACCGCAGATTCCACCTTGGATGTCGCCTAGCAGGAGTTTTCCCTGTTCGCCAGGGATACAGAGTTACAGAATCCCGATGTGACTCCGTTTGTAGAGTTCGCCTTCTACAAGAATGAAGGACTTGGCGTGTCGTGCGAGCCGTCGAGCTTCCGTCTTGTCTGCCGGTAGTATGTCGTGGAGGAGGTAGTCGAGGTAAAGCGTTCTCTAGTCATCGGGAGGGTCGGACTGTGCCGCTGGGTCCTCTTCAAGCTCCATGACCTCGGGGTCGGGCGGAGCAGTTGGCGGATCGGCCCCGGGGGTCGGACTAGATGGGTCATTAACTGCTTGTTCCGACCCAGCATAGCATACCGAGGGTTTGTGTTGATTGCTGGTGAACACGCCTGTCGGGACTGGCTCTCGGCCAGATGCTGCTTTCGCAAGTGTGTCGGCTGCTTCGTTGAGGCGCCTTGGGATGTGATTGAGCTCGAGGCCGTCGAATCTGTCCTCCAGCCGTCGGACTTGTTGGCAGTATGCCTCCATCTTGGCGTCGTGGCAGCTCGACTCCTTCATGACCTGATTGATGACCAGCTGGGAGTCACCTCTAACGTCGAGACGTCGGATGCCCAGCTCGATAGCGATTCGTAGGCCATTGATGAGCGCTTCGTACTCTGCGATATTGTTTGATGAGGGAAAATGGAGCCGAACCATGTACCTCATGCGGACCCCGAGGGGAGATACGAAGACTAGTCCCGCGTTGGCGCCCTTCTTCATCAGCGATCCGTCGAAGTGCATCGTCCAGTACTCTTGATTGGCGATTGTTGGTGGCATCTGGACCTCGGTCCACTCTGCGATGAAGTCAGCCAGCACCTAGGATTTAATCGCTGTTCGGGGGGCATAAGTAATGCCCTGATCCATTAGCTCGAGCGCCCACTTTGTGGTTCTTCCCGTAGCATCCTGGATGCGGACGATCTCGCCGAGGGGGAAAGACGTCACGACTGTCACAGGGTGTGACTCGAAGTAATAGCGTAGCTTTCTCTTGGTGACGAGGACGGTGTAGAGGAGTTTCTGGATTTGGGGGTAACGGGTTTTGGAGTTGGATAGCACCTCGCTGATGAAGTACATAGGTCGCTGTACCTTGAAGGTGTGCCCCTCTTCCTCTCGCTCTACCACTAAGGCGGAGCTGACCACTTGCGTGGTGGCCGATATATACAGCAGGAGGGATTCTCCGTTGCACGGAGGGACTAGGACCGGTGGTTTAGTTAGAAATTGTTTAACCATGTCAAGCGCCTCCTGAGCCTCGGCTGTCCACTCAAAGTGGTCGGATTTCTTAAGGAGTCGATAAAGGGGATGTCCTCGTTCGCCGAGGCACGAAATGAATCGGCTGAGGGTGGCAAGGCATCCTGTGATTCGCTGAACCCCCTTTATGTTTTGGATTGGGCCCATTTTTGTGATGGCTGAGATTTTCTTCGGGTTGGCTTCGATGCCGCGTTCGGAGACAGTAAAGCCGAGCAGCATGCCCCTCGGGACCCCGAAAACACACTTTTTGGGATTGAGTTTGATGCTGTTTGCCCAGAGTTTCACAAAGGTTTGTTCAAGGTCGACGACAAGATGTTTGGCCCACTTGGATTTAACAACGATGTCGTCGACATAGGCCTCAACGGTCCGCCCGATGAGGTCCTCGAAGCAGTTGAGCATACAGCGCTGGTAAGTTGCCCCAGCGTTCTTCAGACCGAACGGCATCGAAACGTAGCAGAACAATCCGAAGGGGGTGATAAAGACGTCGCGAGCTGGTCGGACTCTTTCATCGCGATCTGGTGGTAGCCAGAGTATGCGTCAAGGAAGCAGAGGGTTTCGTACCCTGAGGTGGAATCAACTATTTGGTCAGTGCGTGGTAAAGGAAACGGATCCTTTGGGCATGCCTTGTTGAGGCCCGTGTAGTCGACACACATCCTCCATTTCCCGTTCTTCTTTCGTACAAGAACGGGATTTGCTAGCCACTCTGGGTGGTATACTTCCCTGATGAACCCAGCGGCCAATAGTTTTGCTATCTCTTCGCCGATGGCCCTGCGTTTTTCTTCGTCGAAGCGGTGTAGGCGCTGTTTTACCGGCTTGGAGTCTGGGTGGATTTTTAAAGCATGCTCGGCGACCTCCCTCGGGATGCCTAGCATATCCGAGGGTTTCCACGCAAAGATGTCTTGTTATCGTGGAGGAAGTCGACGAGCGTGCTTTCCTATTCGGAAGAGAGCGAAGTACCAATACGTACCCTCTTAGCCTCAGAGCTGCTGGGGTCCACGTGGACCTCCTTGGAGCCCTCTGCTGGTTTGAACGACCCGGTTGTTGTTTTGGCATTGGGCGTTTTTTCGGCAACCTCCTCCCTGAGGGTGGCGAGTTCTTTGGTGGCGACGACTGTGGAGGCGTGATCGCAGCATTCAACTTCGCACTCATAAGCGCGCTGGAAGGAGGTGTCGATGGTGATGACCCCGCGGGGGCCCGGCATCTTCAGCTTAAGGTACATATAGTTGGGTACGGCCATGAACTTCGCGTAACACGGTTGTCCCAGGATGGCGTGAAAAGTTGGAGGGAACCCCACTACGTCGAAGGTGAGGGTCTCAGTCCTGTAATTGGACCGATCCCTGAAAGTGACAGGCAGATCGATCTGCCCCAGTGGCATGGCCTGCCTACCAGGTACGACACCATGGAAAGGTGCTCGGATGGGACGGAGGTTCGTTCGATCGACGCCCATCTCGTCGAGCGTTTTGGCGTACATGATGTTGAGGCCGCTGCCTCCGTCCATCAGTACCTTTGTGAGCGGTTTTGGGCCGATGATCGGGTCGACGACAAGCGGGTACCTTCCTGGGTGTGGGACGGCGCCCGGGTGGTCGGCCCGGTCGAAGGTTATGGCGGATTCTGACCATCGGAGGAAGGCAAGCATGGCCGGTTTGGCCGTATAGACCTCGCGGCGTGCGACCTTTTGGCGGCGTTTGGAGTCGTAGGCCGTTGATCCTCCGAAGATCATGAGGGCACCGTTTGGAGTCGGGAAGGTGTCGTCCTTCTCCTCGACGTCGTCTATCCTGGGGGCGGGTTCCTTCCCTTGCTCCCCTTTGTTGAGACCCCCGGACAAGTATTTGCGTATGAGGCCACATTCCTTGTATAGATGTTTGGTCGAGAAAGCGTGGTTTGGGCATGGCCCATCGAGCATTTTTTCAAAGTGGTTCGGAGTGCCTTCCGCGGGCTTCCGTCCACCTTTACGGTCGGCGGCGGCCACGAGCGAGTTGTCGCGCCGTTGCTTCTTATTCTTTCTCTTGGCGGGACGGTCGGAGGCGCCTTCGTCGGTGGCCTCGTCTCGCCTTGCCTTGTCGTCGGTGCGGTCAAAGATGGCTCCGACCGCCTCCTCTCCTGAGGCGTGGCTGGTGGCGATGTCCAGGAGTTCCTTGGTGGTCCGCGGGCCCCTATGTCCTAGCTTATGGACCAGGGATTCGCAGGTTGTCCCGGATAGGAAGGCTCCTATCACGTCGGCGTTGGCAACGTTAGGGAGCTCGTTGCACTGCTGGGAGAAGCGCCGGATGTACCCACGGAGAGTTTCATCGGCCTTCTGGCGGCAGTTCTTAAGGTCCCATGGGTTTCCAGGGCGTTTGTACGTGCCCTGGAAGTTATCCACAAAGATCTCCATGAGATCTGCCCAACTTTGAATGGCGTTGGACGGTAGGTGCTCCAACCACGCTCATGCCGAATCGGCAAAGAATAGCGGGAGATTGCGAATAATGAAATTGTCATCACTCGCACCACCGATTTGGTAGGCAAGCCGATAGTCTTCGAGCCAAAGCCCGGGGTTCGATTCTCCAGAATATTTTAGGATATTGGTGGGTGGTCGATACCTCGGGGGGAACGTAGCGTTGAGGATGTGTCGGCCGAAGACCCGAGGGCCTGGCAGGCTGGGACTCGGGCTCCGGTCCTCGCCGCTGTCGTAGCGTCCGCCGCGTCGAGGATAATAGCAGCGATGGGCTCCTTCTCTTTCGTCGCCATGGGTGCGCCTGCGGGCGTCGATGGTGATGCACATGTCACGGTTGTGGCCGAGACGTTGATGTACCGGGATAGCGGAGCGCTGCCGGTTGCCTGGCGGCGTCTGGTGAACGGACGCGTCCTTGGCGGGATGTACCGAGGGCGTGCGCTGGCTGGTGTCAGGTTCGCGTCGTTGAGATAACGAGCTTTTCGCTTGCTGCGCCACCGCACGCTCGAGTAACGTGTGAATTTCTCGACGGGCGCGGCGATCCTCGGACGTCGTGGCCTCCGGAAGGCCGTGCAGCAAGGCTGCCGCTGCGGCAATGTTCTGGCTTGCCCGAGCGAAGTGAGGGAGAGTCCCATCATCGGTGAGGATCCTCCAATGCACATCACGGGCCGAGGCGCGCGCGTGCCCACCGTCTCCGCAACGCTTGATCTCCTCCTCGATGTTTCGGTACTCCCGGACAAGCTGTTGCCCGGCGTCATCGATCTCCAGCTTTCGTGCTCTCAGCTGCTCCATCCTTACGTGAGATGGAGCCGCCGTCTCCGCCTTGATCCTGGCATCGGGGTTGCCTGTTGGGGTTGTTTCTTCTCCGGAGACGCTTTGGACGTGTCCCTCGGGGGTTTGCATCATGAAGCATTCCCGGGAAGGGTGATGGCTCCCCTTGCTAGAGTTAGAGCTGGAGGATGACTCTGGTTCCTCCGCGAGGAGCCCATAGAGTGTCTTCGGAAAGTGTTCGATTACCCCCACGAACTCGCTGTCCGTAGGCGGCTGAACCATGCGTAGTGCCAGAAGGTGGTCGGCGGTCGCCGCGACGTTGCGGAGACTGAATGGAAACGTTGTCGGGGCGCTTCATATGGGGCCTTCCGGAAACAAGGTGATGCTGCGCGGGGGCTCCCTAGATAACTGGGGTCCAAGGGAGTCGCCCCGTAGGCCTTCAAGCCTCAGACGGCTGAGGTTGATGGAAGGGAGAGGTTGTGCGGCCGTGTGGGTCAGCGTCAGTTCTCCTCCTAGTGTGACGATGAAATCTAGGTCGCCGAAACTCACATGTGCGCCCGGGGCCCAGCTGATTGCGTGGGTGGCCATCCGAGGCCTGATTTAGAACACGCAAGGCCCCTACCTGGCGCGCAACTGTCGGTGTTTCGTACAAGCACCGGCAAGTAAATTTATAGTAATGCGCGTTAGGCTCGGATGGTGCGCTAAAGGACACAAGGTTTATACTGGTTCGGGCTGAATATCCATACGTCCAGTTTGTTGTTGCTCGTGTTATTAGCACCGTGAATGGTTCGTAGTAGGGGATACAAACGATCGAGAGAGGGACATGTCCCAATTCTCTGATGGAAGGGTCGAAAGGAAGTCAAGAGCTTGGTAGCAGCTTGACTATGTGTGTGTGTTGCGTTGTTTCGGTCCCCCCTTGCTGGAGGAAACGCATCCCCTTTTATAGATGAAGGGGACGGCTTTACAAGGGTCAGGTCTTAGGATGCGTGCTACCTTGTGGCTCACTTCTACCCAGCCTCGTTACCCATTCTGATGGGTGTGAAAGGATGATAAGCGTCTACAATACTGTCGATGCTTCTGTAGAATGTCAGGATGGTTACAGAATAGTGCCCTGCGCAGGGTATGGGCTGTAGTACAGTGGTTTTGACTTATGGACCTCGTCCAGCCTTGCTCCGCACGCCTTCTGGCTCCTATGAGTCTTTGTCGGAGGGACGCGGAGTCGAGGTCCAGAGTAGCGCTGTGGGCAAGGTTCTTTGATTTGGTGGACCCAAGGGGTCGGGAAGCGGGCGCCGCTCCCTTGGGTCCATAACGCGGTGACGGCATGTCCGTCATTCGTGGATATCACAAATCCTTTTCTGGAGTGTAGTGGTTGTCGTGTATCTTCGTCGGGTTTCGTGTCTCAGAGCTGAAGGCGGCGCCTACAACTCTACAGGGCGAGGAGTACGCGCCTGCAATACCCTTTGGGCTCTGCGGTGCCCGGGAGGGTCTAAAGCACCTGTCCAGTCATTCTCTGGCAATACCTTTCCTGCCGGGGCGCAGGGTATGGTCCTTGGGGCCGTGGTTGACCCGAACGTCTTGTCTTGCTCTGTACCCATCATCATGGGGGGACGGGAGAGAAGTTATCAGGTAAGATGAAACCAGTCTCTGGACATCGAACGGGGCGAGGTTCGTCCTCGGTCGTCAGGCGAGGCGGAGCCCAGTCCTTATCCCTTGGGCGTGACCGAGCCCACCCCTCGGGGGTCGGGCGAGGCGGAGTGTATCCCTCAACCCTCGGGCGAGGCGGAGACTAGCCTTCAGCCCTCGGGTGAGGCGGAGCTGTCCCGAAGGTGTCGGGCGGAACGGAGGCCAGCCCTTTGCCCTCGGGCGAGGCAGGGCTGGCCCAAAGGCATCGGACGAGACGGAGGCCAGCCCTTTGCCCTCGGGCGAGGCGGGGCTGGCCCAAAGGCGTCGGGCGAGACGGAACCTAACTTTCGCCATTCGGGCAAGGAACGCAGCGACGCCCTTGTCCGTCCAGAAGTTTTTAACGTTCGATGGTTATTGGTTCCACCTTCTGGGGTACCCTGGTATTAGGTCCCCGACAGGTTTGTTGCTGAAAAACCTGGTATGAGTGTGCAGGAAGTAGCGGAAAGCTACTTCAGTAAGCTAATACTCCCTGGTATCCATGATCCAGGCTGTGGATAGCTTACTGAAGTAGCTTTCCGCTACTTCCTGCGATGGATGAGTAGAAAGGAACATGATCCAGGCTGTGGATGTTGATTGTCGTGGTGAAGCTCATGCATGCAGAATTCATGATGTTATGTTTGAACTGGTTGCAATGAAGTCATTCGAAGAGAACTTTGTTACACTTGTAGGCGATCGCTGGGGTTCATCCACACAACGACGTAACGTTCGTCGGCTATCACTGAGCTCTAGAACTGGAACAGATGGTTTTGACTTGTCAAGTTTTGATATGTCTCACGCCCGATCAGTGACAATCTATGGGGATATTCGTTCCATTAATTCTATTTCAGAGTGCAGATTCCTGAGGATGTTAGATTTTGAATGCTGTGAGGGTGTAGACAATAGGCACCTGAAGAATATTGGTGATTTGTTCCTCCTGAAGTACTTGAGTCTAAAAAGCACATGGATCAGTGAGCTGCCTATGCAGATTGGCGACTTGCAATGTCTGGAGACCTTAGACTTAACACAAACAAATATAAGGGAGTTGCCAAAGGAAGTTACTCGATTGCAGAAGTTGGTACATTTACTTGCTGGTGGAGCAGAACTACCCAAAGGGGTTGGGAATATGATGTCTCTACAGACATTATGCATCAGGGCCGCCAGTAAGAGATCTAGGAAAGCTATGGAAGAGTTACTTAGGCTAATCAATTTGAGAAAACTTGACCTGTCCTATGTACACCCAAATTATGAGAGGCTGGATACTCGTTTACCTTTGGTAATTAGTAAACTTGGCAACTGCAAGCTCCAATCACTGCATTTGAGTTTGTTAGGTGACTCTATGGGTCCATTCCTGGAACTCCACTCGTCTCTATCTGCACCTCCTGATACACTTGAAAGCCTAAAAATAAAAGGCGAGTACGGCTTTCTAAGAGTGCCTAAGTGGATTTCATCACTCACTTACCTCACTGATCTGGAGCTAACTGTTGCAGCAATGGACGAGGGGGTACTTGCAGAATTACCTAGGCTCATCCGATTTCGGCTCACCGTAAAGGAGCCATCCGCACAAGGTGTCACCATCCAGGAATCTTGTTTCCCTAGTCTCAAGGAGCTTTTATATCAATTGTAGGATCATGCCAGTATTCTTCAGTCAGGATGTCATGCTGAAGCTTCAGAAGTTTGAGTTACAGTTTCATGCTTATCCAGAAGATTTAAAATTTGTTCATTTTAGTACGGAACATTTCCAATCTCTTAAGGAATTCCGTTTCACAGTAGTTTGCAAAGGTCTCAGTGATCTTGGTATTGAATTTTTGAAAGAGGCTTTCAAGAATGCTGTGTTCATATAGAGCCCTGCGGCGCTGTTACTGCAATGTACATAGATGAATGAACAGATAATGATCTGCTTGGTAAATTGGAAAACATGATGTACAGTACGATAAAAACTGATTTGTCATTAATTTTGAAGATTGAATCAAAATTACTCTCCCCAATACTATGTCTCCACAATATCCAGTCTCTGATGGAAAGCTAATGAGATTCTGAGAATTCAACAAGCCTGTGAGATACTTATTCCATTGCCAAGTTTATATATTTTGTGTATCGGGTTTCCTGATTTTATTTACCCAGATGGCTATGCACACAGAGCTGGAGCCTAATCTACCAAATCTTGTTCATGTGCAATTCATTGAGTGCATATCATGCTCACTGTTTCCATCAGCAGGCTAGATGCCAGAACTACTAGTTCTTCAGATCAGAGGCGCAGATCCAGTGATGGTGCTTGATGTGGACAGTACGGGCATGTTTGGTGCTGATCCCACTCCACTGCCGGAGCCAGAGCCGGAGACAGGAGCCTCAAATCAAAAATCAAAGCTTCGCCTCTTTTACACCAAAAAAAAAAAATGGCTCCAACTCTGTCGTACGGTCCAGAATCTACAAAATTTTTGTTTGGAACATAAAATAGCCTAGAACAGCTCCTCCTCCGTGTGTTTGGTGTGGCTCCATTTGCTTCGGTGCCAGAGCTGCCGGCTGAGCCACAGTCAGCGCCGGAGCGGCACAAACAGGCCCGTCTACATCTGGAATCCCGTCTTCCAAGTCAAAGCATGCCAGCTTGTGCTCCATGATTCCATCTACCACCATGGCTGAAAAAAAAATTCTACCACCATGGCTGCAGCTCGGGTCAGTTTCTTGCACGACAACCAGAGGTCCAGAGCCCTGTAGGAGCACTGAATCTCTCCTGTGTAGACGCGATATACAAGGATATCTGATGATAGTTGGAAATGGAATCTGCTAACTAATTTCATCCGTGAGAAATGCCTATGGTATGGCAGCAGAGGCTCCCTGCCACCACTTCTCATTTGCTGTATCCCCAATGAAAATGTGCAGAGAGATGCAAGCTTTTGAGGACAAGCGTAACTTTGATCGTGTGGAGTTGGAAAAGGTGCTACGTGACAGCACCCTTCCTCCTCCTCCCCTGAACTTGGCAATTACGCGCGTTTGCTGAAACATTCTTAACCTTGCTGCATTTGCGGGAACCAAGTTATCACCTTAGGCCCTCCACACGTGAATTTGGTCCGAACCCTGCCCACCACTCAATCCTTGTGTGGAACTAGGGGAACCTGCATCAGGCACAGATTTGGAAGGACGTTTAGGATCAGCAGAAACTTCACATCTGACTCCAACAAATTATTGTCGGTGGATGCCAAAATTAAAAAAAATGCTGAGCACCAAATATACGCATATTCGATTCAAAAATATATGTCTGCTACAAAATTAAAGTATAAATGGAAGTTTCATCCAAAAAAATTAAGAAAAGATTTATAAACTATAAAATTCTGAAAACTCTGAAAAAAGGAAATCTTGTGCATGTATGAACATATAAGACAATGCACGACTTCGAGAAATTAACAGATCATTTTACATAAAGTTACAAATAAGATTGCTCATGTCAAAAATTAAATATCCATCTTCGTTAGTCTTCTAATCACACACTATCAAATATAGCTTTGTTTCCTTCCCTTGGACGACATTAGAAAACCATCTTCATTACTTCCATATATCAAGTAAACATCAAATAAAACTTACTTTAGCTCTTAACTGTCTTTATACACAAACAAAAAAAAAACAAAAATTCATCACAATGAACATGCGTGTTATCACAGGCTAGCTACAGAAACATCACTCAACCTCTCTGTCAACTTCAGGTCACCTGGAAATTTCTCGAGGGCCAAAAGCCCAAAACAAACCAAAACCCAATCGGATGCAATTTACAAGCAAACAATTGCAAATTGCTCCAGCACTACATAATTCAATATGTTGTTGCCTAACAATTTATCACTCGCAAACTGATCATGTTTTAAGCACACAACACATGTCCGTTGTCTCAATGCAACTACCTTATTTCCAAAAGAAGGAATTTTGCTTTGACTGCAGTATGAAACCATGTCTTGGGAGCAAAATGACCTCACCAAATGGCTAGATCACAATGTCACTAGATCAGATTTCACATGCTACCCAGGCATCTGACCGCAGAGAGCAGTAATTTGTGGCATTTATCAACTGGTTCCGACTAGTTTTACCTTTGATCCTTATAAATAATTGTAGAAACATATCATCGCTGCAAAGCCAGATACAAATTGGTCTGCCATCACAAGAAGTACAAATTGGTCACCTAGCATCAAGTCAGATACCATTTTCACAGTGAAGCGATGTTGTCTGTAAGACTAGCTGTAAAGACATACTCAGAAAAAAAGACTGAAATCAGGAAATAATTTCGACCACTGCAATATTAGCAGTGCCATACTGCAGAAAGTACAATAGCGCTTCTTCCACACTATCACACCATTGTCCATTGTTGTGACAAAAAATGCCAGTAAAATTAATACTCAAGAGAGAAGTGATAAAGCACATCAACAACTCAAGAGAGAAATTTCAGTAAATGGTTGCTAGTTGCTACCGATGCATACCCTCTATAACTACAACCATGCTTTTTCTTATCAAACTGTTCAAAATTACATGCACAGGAAAGCTACCAGTGGTGAATCAATCATTACTATTGGCAGGAGCAACCTAATAATTATTCCTTCATCTTTGAATCTTTGATCCAGCTGTGATAAATGCAGGATGGAACATGGTCGTATGAAAATAATTTAGTACATTCACCACATTAAACACACAGCTATGGACTCATGGAGATATATTTCTATAGCTTTTACCTACAAAATATGACTGGGATGAAGATATGAATGCTGATTATGAAGGCTGTGCGGCAAACACACACACAGCCATTGACTTCATCTTTACAGAGGGCCCAGCTAAAAAAATTCAGAGCCACTGCAAAATAAAGATGTTATATTTGCCATAAATTTACAGGAGCAGGACTGACATTGTAAGCTGAAACATATCATCAATACGAATTCACAAATGAAAATATAGAAATCTTGTAGAAAAAATAGAAAGAATAGATAAGCATCTCAAATATCATCACTGCACATTTGCACTCGGTATCGGGACATATCATGTGATGGTAATTAAAACACAAGTCTTATCTTGATTTGTAAACAGCAAAGCAATCGAAACTACTGCTAGATATGTTAAACTAGCAAATCATACGAACTAGCAAAATTTCTAAACAGAAATTATCTCAATAGACCTACCTGTCAAAGTACTTAAATTTAACATCTGTACACTATTTCCTCAACATCAAAGACGAAGTTCTTGTGATTCAGAAGCAAGTAATAAAATAGGCAAATAAACAATCTGCCTACTACCTGCACTTGCCAATTAGCCGTGAGTCCAGGAAGCCTTGCACAGGGCTTGAGCTTGGGGAGTGCCGTACAAAGGTAGACAGATCGGTCAAACAAAGACCAAAAGAACAAAGCTCGAGCATTCGAGGCTAGATAGTAAGAACTCATACGACAAAGCCCCTAGTCGTTATACCCCACGGATCTCGCAAGAAAGCAGGGGGGCGAGGAGGAGAAGGGGAAGGGAGACGAGATGAGATAGGGGAGGAGACTTGGGACCTCGAGGAGGCGGCGGTGCACGAGGAGCCAGCACGCGAGCCACGAGGTCCTGAGTTCCACCATTCCACGCCACAGGTGGAGATTTTTCTCTCACCCGTGGGTCGACGTGGATCGGGCCGTGATCCACTCCAACCCACGATCTGCCAAATGCAAATTTAGACCGACCGTGGGACCTTACTCCGGCGTGGGCTGTCTTCCATGTGTGACATGTTTTGGGCCCTGATACACCCTGTTACACGGATAGTCAAACGAGGCCTTAAGATTATCGGCAAAGTAATGGAATTCCTCTAAATCCCCTTGCCACCCAACACCGCATCATGCCAATTTTTTAGGTCCCATAACTGGTCACGGGTTCATCCAATTCTAATAAATGAGCCCTACGACACGACAATCGATCCCACATGTCAGCATGTGGTGCTCCATCTCCATGCTCTCCCATCCCTCTTCCCCTCTCTCTCCCGCGCTCTAATCTAGTGTGGCACCGCATCACCGTCGCCATCCTCCATATCTGAGGTCATGACATCCTGTAGTGAAGACGATGAGGCCAAAGTTGGTGCTTCCTACCTAGGCGAAAGAGATAGGTGGAGGTCTACCTTGCTAGTGAGTTCCCGCAACAATCAAGAATGAGGCATGGATCCAACCACCATGGCATACAACGTCAAAGTGTGGAGCGGATTTGGACTGGTTTAGAGTTAGATGATACCCTATGGTAATTTTAGGGACCTAGATGACACCATGACTCCATGAGACAATTCCGAGTACCTAAAAATGGAAATTTTAAGAGTTTAGGAACTACAGATGACACCAAGGACGAGTTTGGACATAAAAAATGTACTTTGAGAGTTCGGGGACCTGAATATACCACAGGACAAGTTCAGGATCTGCTTGTGTATTTTACTCAATAGAATATAACCTGCATTAATCATGACCTCAAGCAGCTGATATTGTGCACTACACAGCTATTCTGCAAGTACTATAAAGAATATTGCCCGTACCGACAGAGTTTGTTCTAGCAAAACATGTTCAGAATTTTTTTTTATATATAAACCAGGTTCAGCAAATTCAAACATGGCTTGTAAAAAGTAACCCTGGAACAGTATAATTTACTTAACTATTAGCAAACAGGAGACTTGAGCAAACAAAAATATAGTTAACAGCTTACTGTTGACTAAAGTATTAAAGCTGGACAGAAACAACTGACAAAAAATGCTTAAATATAAGCAATTAGGGTTCTGAACACACCTTAAGGCTCATGAACTTCAGGCTGTTTTTCCTCTTGACTGAAAAGATTATACAGATCACAATTTGCACAAGCAGTATGTTGGATAGAATGTGTACACGCTGTTTTTTCCTATGTATTTTCAAATGCTTAAATAGGCTCCCTAAAGTCTCAGTAGACATCAGGCTTGATATATGAGGAGCTAGCCCTGCATGTGGCACACAATTTGAAACCAAGATGAGATCTCCACTAGTTCCTTGAAATGCCATGCAGTGTCAAAGCTCATATTCACCATCGCCCTCAGCATTAAGGAACAGACTTGACCGATGCAGCGGCACAATTGCCATCTCACTGAGCAGGAAACAGTCATGTGCTTAGTCCACCATGAAGCAGTCAAAAAAGACATGTCTCACTAAACATTCAGGCTTCATATGTGAGGAGCTAGCCCTGAAGGTGGCTCACAATTTGACACCAAAGATCTCCATTAGTTCCCAGAAATGTCATGCTGTGTCAATCCTCATGTTTGAGCACCGGGGACACTATTCACCATGGCCCTCAACGTTAAGGAAAAGACTTGACTGAAGCAGTGGTAGAATTATCATCTCATTGAACATCAAGTAGTCCTCTGCTTAGGCCACCACAAAACAGTCAGCAAAGAGCTAGCAGTTGGTTTCATGTTTTCAGTCACGGACCAACCATCCAGTCAATTGAGTCAAATGCCCCTTGGGAACACTAAAGAGTTTGTCAATACTCATGACATTTCAGCAAGCTTTGGGAAACTTTGATTGCCCTCATTTCCTAGCTCTTTTTCATCCAATTCATCAGTATCTGAACCCAGGTCCTCTGTGGATCCTTGGGCATCACTCACTTTTGAAGGAAGTAAAACAGCATTTTTCTTGTAGCCCCACACAAGCATCGAAATATAGTCCTGTGGTGTTATAAGCCCCTCCTCTCTAATGCAGTTTCGCTGCTCTTCCAATGTTTGTTGATCTGTGAGCTTTATATACTCCAGCAAAATCTTCTCATGGTCTGGCCGCCATCCACTTGGTAACGGCGTGTAATCAGGATCAGGAACCATCGACATCCTTGTATACTGAAGACCATCAATTGAATCCACAAGGCCCATTCTCAGCAAATTGTGATACTCTGGCGACTGCCCTTTCTTATCCTTCAATGGCCGACTAAGATTTCTTGACGCAATCTTATAGACCTTTGCCCTTGACCGCAGCTTGTACTTGGCAGCATATAACTTTGCCAGGGACCCCCTTATAATGTAAGAGCAGAAGTTGACAACTTTCTTGCGGTTATCAGTGTAGCGATACCACTCTGCCATTGTCAGTAAAAGCTTATTCATCTGAGAATTTGTGTGAGCTTGTGTGGCGTGGAACATACGGAAGCATGGTTGTGGATCTGGTTCACGGTCTCCTTTCAAAAACTCGAGCTTCCGAAACTGCTTGATACACTGCTTCAGACTAGCTGTCACCGAGAGCAGTGTACCAACTCCCTTCTCACTAATGATCTTGCCTCCTGTAGCTGTGTAACGCAGCGTTGGGTACACAACTCGACGGCACAGCACATGGTCAAGGAACATGACTCCTTTTGTGATGTGCTCAATAGGGAGGCTCTCGTTATCAAGTTTGATCCTGAATCGCTGATCACAGAACTCAACTAGCTGCTTCCGGAGCACTGCCGCATCCGCTCTTGGCCCCCTCACACCAATCAAGAAATGCCCGCCATATCGAATGTAGTCCACCTTCCTTGTTTTGTCAGGGCCACTAGTGGGAACAAACTCTGGCCATGATGTGTTACCCTGCTCAATACCATCATCCCCTCCCACAACATCCGACTTGGATGGCTTGTAAAACTCCTTAATCTTCTCTTCGATCCACTTATCAAGTTCATCCAGGCACACATTGGCAAGCAACGGGCTCAGCACCCCACAATGGCCCCAATCAGGCTGCGTCTGTGCCTCCTCTGGTGCAAACCCAAAGAACGTCTGCAACCAGTAAGGGTCAGGCTTCGGCTCCCCCTCTGGCAGCACCTTCTTCTTCTGGTACTTCCTCTTCGTCTTCTTCTTCTTTGCTGCAGCCTCATCACTTGCAGTCACCACCGGGGTGAGCAGCGCCGAACGGATCAAATCAACCACCTTTTTATCACGCACATCACGGATAAGCGCACCGACCACAAGCGCAGGATCAGGCGAGTGCAGGAGTGGGGAGAGATCGCCCTTGATATACCAGAGGTATGGCGCAAAGCTGCGGCGGATGGTGCGGACCGCGGCATGCGGGGATCGACCGGGGCGGAAGGCGAAGGACTTTGGCGAGAACCTGGCTTCGTAGACGGGCTCGAGCAGGAGTAGGAGCAGCTCCTGCACGACGCGGTCCTGGAAGGGCGGTGGGCCGGGGGTTGTGAGGAGGGCGCGGAGCTTGCGCTTGGAGAGGGTGGCGGGGTCCGGCGCGTTGGCGGCGCGCGGGGACTGGAGGAAGGGGGTCAGACGGTTGCCGAAGCGGAAGCGGGCGTCGAGTACGGCATTGCGGAGCGTGAGGAGGGAGGCGAGCGTGGAGGCCGTGATGGAGGAGCGCGGCAGGTAGGAGCCGGTCTCGTCAGCGTACGCCTTCTGGTAGGCGAGCACCCACAGCTCCAGGCGCGAGAGGAAGGGGTGAGTGACTGCGGCGGTGCGGGGGTACAAGATCCGGAGCCGGAGGTGGTGGAGGCAGAGGCGGCGCGGAAGGAGGATACCCAAAGGGAAGCGGTGATTGCCACCGGGTCGTCGCGGAGGAGCTGCGTCGGGTCCAAGGGGTTCCCGCTCCCGGCACCGACGCCGCCGATGCCCCCGATGACGCCACGGCTTGTGGAGGTGGTGGGGTCGGCGACGAACTGGTGGCGCCGCAGGGTGGCGGGAGGGTGGGGATGGGGGTGGGGATAGGCAATTGAGGAGAAGGAACGGAGGCGGAGGAGGGAGGTGAGAAGCGCGCGGCGAGGCGGCGGCATCGGAGGAGGCTAAAACCCTCGCCGTAGCCGGCTGCGTCGTGGGGTTTTGGCCTTGTTTGTCGGTCTGATGGGGAAGCGCCGAACTGGTGGGCGGCGCGGCTGAGTTGCGGCGGGGAGGGATGCCGAGCACCGGGTGCGGCCCGCGGCCAGTGGGGAAGAGTAGCGTGATTTTGGGCTTTGACAGTGGGCGGCCCAATGGTTTTGCCCTCAAAATGACATGGGCGAATGTTTCGTTAGCCTACGAGGCTTCCTCTCGGCTCAAATAGGAGGATTGAAAAGGAACCAAAAAATGACTTGTAGATCAAATGGTCAATCATCAGCTTATGTACATGTGTTTAAGAGCCACTGAAAAATCATCCATTTTCGAGGCACATGATAGCTTCTTTTTTCTTTTTCTTTCTTTGTTTTTTGCGAAACACATGATAGCTGGTGTTACTGTTGGTTTCTGAAGCAACTAAACTAGATCTCACTAATATGGCAAAGCATCCTCTCTTTGTACAGACAACGAAGGGAACCAATTTACAACTTGTACATAGTAACAACAGGCAAAATGTGTTATGGGCTATGCTCTTGGTCTCCTGGATGGCAATGAACTTGGATGCGTTGAGCTGCCGGTGACCCTCTTCTCGTGGCCCATAGCAATATAGCAACCTAAATCCTGCTTTTGCATGTAAATTTTAACAGTTTGAATCCTTGGTCATCTCCAGATGGCGGTTGGGAGCCGATCAACCCTGCATTTGAATGTATGTCTAACCACTTAGCAAGTAATGAAAGGAACAGTGCCTGTGATTCGGAGCCTAGAATGCTTTACCTGCCCAATTGGGATAGTTTAGGTTCCTAGAGCAGCAAATCTTGCAGGTTCTCAGCGCTAGCATCACTGTTATTAGCAGTAGAAAAGAGCAAGGTTCAGAAATTTCGCTGCCAATAGATTTAGATGATAGGGTAACATGCCAATCGTAGCACACCTGGAATCAAGAGAGAGTAGCCTATGATGAATTGAGTTATCAGAGCCAATGTAAGTGACAACTAGGCTTCCAGCATCTGGATGCGGCCAGCTTCAGGTGGTAGGAAATCTGAGAACAAATGTTCCTGGCTCCTTTAACAGTTCCCTGGAACTTCTTAGTGCATTCTCAGCTTCTTCTATTGTAATCAAGCCCTCTATCCATCTAGGTGTTGTGCAATCCCACAACTTTTTAATTTTCTCTCTTGACAATGAAACAGCCACTGGGTATAACCAGTACCATAGCCTATCAAATTCATCTCTTCCTGTGTCCTCACCACAACCAGCAATGCCTCTTAAAACCTCAAAATCCTAAAACAGTGAATACTATGCAATTAAACATTGCACCGTACAAAAAGTATACAACCCTGAGACTGAGAGTTAAGGTACTGAGGCCATCTAAATAAATTCTACCTGCTCTGACAAACCCCTACTTACAGAATGGGCAATGTTCGTAAATTTTGTTATGATCTCAGGAATGGCAGATGACCAAAGAGCACGTTCATTGTTCTTTGAGATCATGTTCCAAGTGTCAGCACCCTCTCTGAGCAATCGCTTCGACATTAATATTTGGTTTCTAGAAGGGAAAAATAAATTGCAAATTACTGTCAATAATACAAGGAAAGAGGAAAATTTTATCAAGATACAAGAGTTCAATTACCTGTGGTGGGAGCATCCACTATACAATGAGACTTGGTCTGCAAGTTTTACCAAGTCATCTTTGTTAACAGTAGGAGCTGCACCTCTAAGAAACTTTGACCGGTCATATGTGCTGTCTAGACAGTATCTGAAAACCACAGCGTCTGAAAAGGTTTCAATACCATCATCTCCATCTGATCCACTCCAAGAACTTCCTGAATCAAAACTGTCATAGTTGGATGTTGAAGAGTCAGTCCCCATGACACTCTGTGCTTCTTTGCTTACCACTTTCTTTCTGGCATTCTTATTCTGTATAAATGGATAATGATTATCAAATCAAGAAGTCACAAATTAAGCATAACTTGATAAAGTAGGGTAGCTAATTCATTACCTGTGATACCATTTTGTGGGCCTCTACTACCTTCACCATTCCACCTTCTATCTTGGAAAACATGGGTGTATGCAGACACACTGAATGTTCACGACCATTTACTTTGTCAGAACTAACAAACCCTTGGCCATTATTGAGCAAATCAGCTTCATCTGCTGTTGCAGAACTCGCCCGCTTTCCAGGACCCAAGGGGCGGACGGTGCGGCTTCGAGATATACAACGAATCGGTTTGGAATATGCTTCCAGGAAAGGATATCTTTGCATGTGAAGTGTAGAGAATTGAATACGGAAGAGCTTATTGTCACATTTGGAAGAGAGCTGGAACAATCAGACACTACGTTATTATGGACAAGAAACAAGCAACTACCATCATAACTTCAAAGAAATGTAATGATACAAATCGTGTTTTACATGGCGCGCTACAGCCCAACTTTGTTGGATATGAGCATCCCTAGGTTGTGGCTGCTGTCATGAGTGCAGCAGCAGGGCTAAGAACAGGAACCGGTATTGCATAACATTTAAGCTTTCATTAGCAGACAGATTTGATACTCGAGATTCAAAAGGTTTTAAATTGCACACAAATCAAATTTACAGAAGTAGTTCATATGTAGTATTAGTGTCCGTACTAGATATGGTGTATGGCCATTTTATTTAATCTTTTCACATGCCATTGACTAGTGCTAACTGTCCAACAGTTATGCCTGTGCTGTAATGGCCTAAAACTGTATCATAATGGGCTAGAGTTGCTTGCCACTTGTTTTTGTGGTTGTTTGCTGTTGTCTTAGGTTTGCTAATTGATTAAGTATTCTCAGGGGTCAGGGGTGGTATGTGTCTTGTGTGTGTAGGTTTCCTACTTGGTTAAGTTTTCTTTTAGGGGTGGGTTTTTTTTGGGTTGGGTTGGGGGGGGTGAGAGGATACATAGTATATCATGGTTAGTGAGGAGCTTTATTTGGAAGAAAGTTACAGCCTCCTTTTATTTGTTGTTTTAGCTTCTATTATTTTCAAAGTACTTGTTTACAACTCCAAGGCAACCTTGACCCATTTTATCCAATCCTGCCCCTACATAGGAACACACTGTAGAGGGAGTTTGAACCTTTGAGATTATAAATGCACACTTGAGAGGGGATTAATAGGGTAGGATGGTCGTTCTATTTCCATCCTTATTCTTGTGCCCAAGCCTAAAACATCAATTATTGTGAAAAGGAGGGAATGTTGTGACAAGTGTTTTCTTCAGCGAAATTGCAATTGCAGTTTGTGGAGAGCATGTTGGCACTGCCAATGATGGTGCAGTGTGTACCGGTTTTGCGCCTATGCCTCCCAAGATTCATGGGGAGCACGTATGCACTGCAACATCGGTATGTTCGCACTTTATCGGCTGGAGAGACAGGAATGGAATCCACATTGTGGTTCCAAGCTTGGCTTCATGGAAGGTTTTGGTGATCATTCAACACCTACACCAACACAGCAACATATAACTGCCCTAGAGCAGTTAGTAGGGGCTCCTACTGAGAGCCTACCCACCCGGGATCGTACCCAGCTACTCGCAAAAAAATCAAGAGGGGACAAACTCCCTCTTTCAACACACATAAAAAATAAGCAAGGCAAATTATTTAAAATGATAGTTCATATGTGAGTGTCATTGCATAGCTATTTCTAGAAATTGCAGTGTCAGGAGTGAACTGCCAACATTTGGATGTTGAGTCCGTAAATAATAAATAGGCAGTCTTATGCAAAGCAGATAATCTTTTCAAAATACAGAGGGGGGAGGGGGGGGGGGATCAATCCAAATGCATAAAACAAATATAAGAGAACACCAAAATGCCTTCCAACAATTATGATATACTCAAAGCCTCTTCATCACTTCACCTGCACCCACAGCCCCTCAAACGAAGAAAGTTATGGAAGTCATTAAGATGGAGTTTAAAAGGGAAAAAATCCTTCCGAATATGCCTTCCAAATTCATTCGTACAGAGGAAGGTGCCATCTCCATGAACCATAAGTAGTTGCAGTGGGGTGCATTACACGTACATGCCACAACAGCCAAACATAGCAAGCAGCTGCAACCTCTGCTAGGCTATAGCACTACTGAGAGAAACATTAAAAAATATGCTTCCAACAGCAACACATGAAAGACAAATAACTTATGCTCCACATCAGAGAGACAGACAGACAGTGACAAGTAATTCCTTTTTGTGTCCAATGCAAGCTGAAACTATATACTCCGTACATAATAAGGAAGGTTTACATATGGAGAAACTCACCTGCGATATCTTGAGTTTAAATAGTGCTCGCCCATGAATAATTGGTAGAGGCCTGCTTATAGCTGCGTATTCAAGTCCTTCGCAAGTAATAAGCAAAGGAGGCTCAGAATCATCCCTTGATTTTGCAACTACTGTTCCATCATCAGCATAGACAAGTGAAGCAACGACCTAGAAGATGTATAAAGTTTGTAAGAACACTATGCAAATAAATAAATCAGTATGATTAGATTTAAAATAAGTAAAAAAAAATGAACCTCTTTATCCTTCGCAGGTTCACCAAAAGCGTTGGTTAGTACTACTTCCAAAATGAAGTTTCTCCGGCAAGATGCCTGCATCAATAAATTTCCATAATTAGGGTAGCCCATGGTTATTTTGATTTAATCCATGATACGATACAAGTAAATATTTGCTACTATTATTTCTTCCAACTCAAGTGCAATTTCTCAGGTTGCTTTGAACATGCCATATTTTACTGAAATTATCCTCTCTCTCTCAAAAAAAAAAAAATGAAACAAAGAATTCTGCCACCACGTATGAGTTATGACATGACAGCATCTTTGTTTACCTTCCCACCAACGATGCTCCAAATGCCGTCATCACCCTCTTCAATTCCATCAGAGCATGAATGGTCAATAGACAACTTAAATGGTGGGTTCTGCAATTCAATGAGAATATCACAAAGTCTGCACTTACACAGGCACAAAATCCGCCATGCCATTAGCTTAGATGAATCACCTTTGCATATTGTTCTTTTATAGTTCCTAGTACAGATGAAACCTCAATATTATAGATATAGCCTTCAAGCTTGCCATCACTTCCAACTAAGCTAATTTGGTTTGCGTCATCCTGATGGTCTGGCCCATCAAATAGTGAACAAACGGGGGCCTCAGCAGTTAGGAAACCATCAACGTGAAGACGCATAACATTTTCAGTGACCTAACACAGGTAGGTACAAACCAATGTTATAAAACCACCACTTCGACAAAATGTGGAGGATAGACTAACATGTGGAGGTACCAGGAAACAAAGCTCTTTGATGGATGCTGCATGTTTCTTTTTCCGCTAAAAATTGAGGTGCACAAAACACAAAAGAAATAAAAGCAGGGGAAAGTGTCAAACATGTTGCAATTTGTACTTTCATTTGGGGGCTACAAATGCAAAGGTATTCGATAAGGGGTAGGCCTACAGTTGTTTACATCATACCTCACACCCAATGTGGAACCATTTCTCAAGAGGGCATTGACTCGTAGATGATAAATTGGTTGTGTCAGTCCATGGGTAAGAACTAGCAGGACCAGGAGCTTCTCTGTGCAGCCTCATCAACGGGAAGAGCAGCAGTTTGTTTCCTTCACCTAAAGCAAGAAACGGCAACTTATTGTCATCTCCCGCGGTGATCTGCACAATCAACAAATCCAATCGATCAGCACCAATTCTGATGGTGAAACTTCACAAGGAAACCTAGAAAAGTTACCCTTCACTTTTTCCAACGAAAATGTTTTCCCTGAAACCGTATGAAGAAACACGAAATTTCATCAAACTAAGACAGTGGAATCGAGTACAGACAACTAGGACTTTTGCTGTGCTGCGAATGCTGCAACAAGGACAGCCCTCGGGTCTCGTCTTACCCGAGTGATTTGGAGGGTACAACAGCATTGAACACCTAAAATCGAACGATCAAAACAGAATCCGAGACAGCGAAAGCAGCACATCGTTGCTCTCCTCCAGTACCCCGAAAACAAAAACAATTCCTGCAGAAACAATCGCCTGGAAACCACCTACAATAAGTGTGAAGAGAGAAGAATCCATCCAACCTGGTGGAGGATCACCGAGGACGGCCTGGCGGAGGTGGACAGGTAGAGCCAGAAGGAGACGGCGAAGCCTCCTCCCCCGCCGACTCCGGCCGCTCCTGGGTCCAGCTCGACGCGCACGCCGCGGAGGTCGCGGTAGCCGTCACTCCCGCCGCATTCCGATTCCGGCGCCGCCATCCCCCACAGAGGCAGAGGCAGAGGCTAGGTGAGGGTTTTGCCTCTGCCGTCTCTCGGCGCGTCTGCTCGGGACGATGGTCCGTCCGTTAACGGTTTGTTGCCTGATGACTGTCGACTGGTGTGTGTGGTGAGGTGGGGGGAAGTTGGATGGAGAAATGGAGATCTGGAGCCGTCGGTTTTTCGGTTGCGCTGCTCCTGTTCGCCGGATTGGACGAAGGTAATATCCGACTCCTAATTTTCTTCTTTTTTAATTTAACGAAAAAAAAGAAAGGAACAATCGTTTAGCGTTATAATGCTGGATAAAATAGACCATGAAAGGGAAAAGGCAATACTGTTTGAACCTTATACGTAATTTTCAGATGAGACTTTCATCTTTCCAGACTATTCAAATTCGGTGGTGTATCTAGTGATAAAGCTGACAAAGCCCGAGCCATCCTTACGTTTTTTCGCGTAATGGAGACCTCCCTTAAGTCTTCCTTTCAATTTTTTTGGAGAAGAAAGAAGGAACAGAGAAGAGAAGAAAGGAGACTCTTCCTTACGAGAGAAAGAAGCAAAGCCCCTTGCATCTTGAGTTGCATCTCCTTCCGGCGGTGTTATGGTTGGGAGTGCACCTTCCTTTGTAGCTAGCGGTCAGCTAGAAAACTAAGTCAGGAGGGGCTTATCTCATGATATTCTATCTCTAGCCTCTCCTTCCAAGTTTGAATAGGTGCAATTTGTAGGAGGGGCTCCATGGTCCAAGCAGTAGCCAGGGCTCGAGCCACACCCGCCCCGATGTTGGATCCGCCCCTGCTAGTAGGCTTCAAAAGATGGCCAGGGACAGGCTAGCACGCATTGTTGGTGGGCGTAGAGCAGTGAGATAAGGTGACGGAAACAACATTGGCTAAGACGGTAGAGGACAACCAGTCATGGATCGAGTAAGGGCAAAGGTGGTGGTGGTTTGGTGGAGGGACAAAGAGAGCTTGAGCAGCAATGGTATCCGCGTTAGCTAGGGAAGTTAGTAGGAATCCGAAATTGGAGTACCTAGAGCAACGATATTGGCGTTAGCTAGGGAAGTTAGTGGAAATCCAAAATTGGAGTACTTGGTGGTTACCCGATAAAGAGATATGTATGGAAAGCTTGCTTTATTCGATAAAGAGACATGTATTGGAAGTTTTTATTCACACGTGGTTATACTAATGAGTAAAAATCTCTACTCATTGAGTAGAGTAGATGCGGATACAGATACAAACTATTTGTACCTACATAGCTATTAGTAAAGTAATTATACTCATCTCACCCATACATATGCCCTCATTAATTCAACCAACAATATCCCTAACACACCTGCAACACGATCGAACTATGAAAATATAAGAATAGAGTGCACTAGAAGTTCTCAAACTTGTTCGGTCGTGTCATAGCAATTCCCAAACTTGCAAATCTCTCGTTTAAATCCTCAAAATTATTCGGTTATGTCATCCCGATCTTAAACCTGCAAATCGCCCACTGAAATCATCAAACTTGCTCATTTATATCATTCCGAACCCTAAACTCGCAACTTGCTTATTTAGATCCTCAATCTCAAACCTGTCTACATTTGTGCTCATACATATATGCTGATATCCCTACTGACATCCGTGTTCTCATGTTAGCTCCATTTTCCTCCTCCCTCTTCTCTCTCTCTCTCTCTCTCTCTCTCTCTCTTCCTCCTCGCGTGAGCTCGTAGCTCAGGAGCAACGCGGCTTAGGAGGCATGGCCGTAGGCTATAGGGTCCACACAGCCGGGTCGACATGGCCAAGGCGACGCTTAGCCAAGGGCTTACCTTGCACTAGTATAATGTCCGTGATAACGTCATGGTGACATTTGGTAATCCAAATCAAATAACAAAAAGTGATTTACCTGCGTAAATCAATATTACAACGGAAACACCCACCTCTTTGTCAAAGAGAGCTTTATTATCACGGATTCAACAATATCATTACAAGACAAGACTCTTGACACAAAACTGAAAACAATACTCAATCTTTGACATGACATATTGGCGAATTCATGCATAACTTTATTTCGCTCAACTCAAAACTTCTCAATTCTTGAGCTTTGCAGCTACCGGCCTTCCTGTTGAGCTACTAAGGAGCGATCAAGTTGTACTCGCACGTGTCAACAAAAGAAAAAAAATAAAAGAAAACTCACGAACTGTTAGACTCAAGCATGTTGCAGCTTATGTTTCTGCTTCTACCGAATCCCCTCTAAGCATGCTGCAGCTTCTGCTTCCTCAACATCCCTGCAATGTTACTACAGATCACGCCACCTAGTTAATTTTGGTAGCCCATCTCTTATCTCCAGACTATAGTGTCTATTACACTCAGTAGCACCCGGATAAGCTAGAATTTGTTTGTATTATTTTTGCACTCCATAATTGCAGAAAAGAAAATCCCAGCATGCCCAGGGGCGTGACCAGCCACGAGGGCCAATTTAGAAAGGTATAAATTATATGATATATTAATGATTTTTTCTGTTGTATTTAAGACTGATTTCCCTCGTCCATTCACCCCTCTAGACAAAGTTAAAATCAGCTCATTGTCCATTTTCGTTTTATTTATTTTTGTTCTTTTTCTGCTGGGAACTCTTTTTTTCACATGGTAGAGAAAGACTTGACCTATATTTTCTTGATTATTAAAAGAACTTTCTCTATTTCTTTTTCTATACTTGTCTTGTACTCTTGTTAGTTAAATACCGTGCATACTTATTGTTTGATATTGTTTTATATTTCCAAAAACTAATATACTCACTTTGTTCTAAATTAGAAGTTTTTTTATTGTTTTATGTGCATAGACTTTTTTATGTGCAGTTTAAGTATACGAAATGTCTTTACTATGTATCAAGAAAACCAAAATGCTTACAATTTAGGATGAATGAAATATTATCTTTTAACACTGGAGTTTTGAAATTTACGTATTCCTCAATTGCATTAATGGCGTATATATATATATATATATATATATATATATATATTATAATAAACCTAAACCCCACTAGAAATTAATCTCGACATGCAAGCCATCCACAGCGGCAACCCCCTAGCACATGTAATTATAACACATATCTATTCATGCAAGTTTACATGTCATCGAGCCACGTCATCCACTAAACATGCACTATTCGTCCACATCAGCATACCACGCAACATCACTAAAATTTATTCGTGATCCCCGCAGCAACACGTGGAGTATACTTCTAGTTTGAGTTATTTGAGAAGACGTCAATTATTTCGACAGTGTATCTCAATTTTCTGTATTGTCTCTTAGCTATTCTGATAGCAGCGCATATTAATTATTTTGATAATGTATCCTGATTATTTTATATGTATCTAATTAAGTTGTTCTATATTCGTTCTGTTTTCAACACTACTTTAGCAGCTTTTCAGCGAAGGAAATCAGCATGGGCCATCGTCTCTTTAGGAGTAATTGTTTACGAGTACTACTTTGTGTAGCATTCACCAATATGGCAATATATACAAGTGTACTTACTTATGTGACGCCTGCCACGTTTTGAGAACATGCGGCTGCACACGGAAGAGGCACACGTAACCAGTCGCAAAAAAACCGTGTCCGGGACGTGTGTTGCTTCAAGGCGTCCTTGTCACGGGAGACGCAGCGCATACTCGAGCGTGTTCCCACCATTTCCTGGCGGATGAATGAACACCCATGAGGCCATCTGGCCATGAGTTGATTGCTAACTCCATTTTGAAGGCGTACAGGTGGCGACGATCCAATCAATCAAATGCAACCGCGTTGCTTCCGTGTTTGAACTCGAACTTATGGTCCGGGAACGTTGAGAGGATAAGCATCGACGTCCCTGCGGATGCACGAATGTTCAGGTTAACGGCAACATGTCGCTAATATATATCTACGGGAGAGGACTAAAAGTGGTGCCTTTGACTAAAAAAAACACTCCAAAGTGAAGAGAAGAGCAAAAAATTTGAAATCCGCAGAAAAAGAAAAGGACAACATGAATAATGTGTCAAAGATTTCATGAGCACGAGAAGAAAGCACCAATTAACCGTTGCTCGCATTGTAACTAAACGACCACTCCAAAAGTCAAACCCTATTTAAAATGTGTATACTACACACAAACAAACCACAACAACATAGGCTGGGTAGGTGTGCTTAGACGAGCGAGGTAAAACCCTATTTAATGGATGCACGGCTCTACAAGAGAGCTAACTCATAGGACCTATTTTCTTGTCTTCGTTTATTTGTAGCCAGACTTGTGTAGTATAATCTATTTATAAGGTATCGTGAATGATTTACTTAACCCCACAAACTATTAACCATGTATATTTAGCACATTAAATTTTGTCAAGCCAATCATTTTATACCCTGTGTTGGTTTGGTCACCTAGGTTTGCTTACGTGGCACTCAAACATAACAGACAGAGATAGAGCGGCTGCAGGGCCCACCAAGTTACACATAAGTTTGATTTTCAGTCTTCAAAGAAAGCCGGGTAACAGATACGTTCCAACTATTGAAACTGGATAAGTTTAGTCCTCTAACTAATTTGAAAGATGGGTTCTATTTTTTAGAAAAATAATAAAAATCTGATTTGATCTCTACAAGATCTTAATTGGTTTATTTTAAATTAAGAAAATATGATTATTTTAAATTAAGAAAATATGAGACTAATTCCAGTTCTCTTATAAAAGTGTTAGAAAGTACCTGTTTATGATTCGGCCTTATCAAAACATAGCAAATAATCACAACCAAATCACACGGCAGTGGCGAGAGGACCGGACACAGGACAAATGACACGTCTGCAGTCAAATGGCCAAATGGGGCTCACGAGTCACGCCTCACGGGCAGCGCCACCGCCGCCGCCCACCGCCACAGCCACCTGGCCACCTGGGAGCTCGCTTTGACTTCGCCATTTCTTGATCTGCTTGCTGGCTGCTGCTGCTGCTGCTGCTGCATCGTCGAGCCTCGGCGGCCGAGTCAATCCAGGGAGGCGAGAGGCAATAAAAGCTCCCACGCCCCGCATGGCCTCGCCTGCCAACCGCCCCCGTCCCTCCCTTCCCTCCCAGTCCCACTGAAACGCAACCGCTCGCCCACACACGGAAAAGCGACGACCAACGAACACAACCGACCACACGCGGCGGAGCCGACCCCGACCCCAAGATGCTCGCGGCGGGAGGAAGCCGAGGAGGGGTTCCCTGCGCCGCCGCGCCCGCGCTCGTGGCGGTGGCGCTCCTGGCCCTCAGCGCCGTCGCCGCCGCCGACTTCTTCTCCCCTCTCGCCCCCATCTTCTCCCCCGTCACCAGTAAGCGCGCGACGAGCACCCTCCTGAGTCCTGACTCTCCGAAGTCCGAACCCCGATCCTTGACGATTCTTCTCATTCGGTCGCAGACTCCATATGCAGCACGGTGGCCTGCGGGCAGGGCAACTGCACGGTGGCGCCGGGCACGCTGGGCTACCGCTGCGACTGCCGCCCGGGCTGGACGCAGCTCCACGTCGGCGACAGCCTCAGGTTCCTGCCCTGCGTCATCCCCAACTGTAAGCAGGACACGCTCCTCCGATCCATCAGCTCACTCCTCTGTTCATATACTATAAGTGATTCACTGAATATTCTGCTTTCTGTACTCGTCATCACTCTCGCGTCGCGCGTGTTGCGTTGCCTGGTTGGGCTAGCTTACAAGTCACGAATGGCCTGCCAGCACATCTGAGCTAACACCATCCGCCATCCGCACCGTGCGTGCTTCCTTCTTGTTTGTTGCCGTCAGGATCGACGCATAGGCATAACTAACTGCCACCCCAGCTTGTCTTCTCTTGTCTGCTTTATTTGAGTATATGATCATTTTGCTGATTTGCTTCCTGATGGTCCGGGTGTGTACGGATATTGGGAGAGTAGTGCGCACTCATCATCAGTTCTGCCAGCTCAAAGGTCTTCAGAGCGGATATGTTGAATTCGGGACCGAATCATAGCAAGACTTAAAATTTCAGGACATGAAACACGTCTGAAAAAGTCTGATGGCTGCAGTTGTACTTTGCACGCATTATGCATCCACATGTATTGCGTGCAAACCCAATCGGGACTACCGGACTAATGTAATGTTCGGCAAGTCCTTTTTTTAGTCAACCTTGGGAAGTACTTTTCATCAGGACTGAAAAGTCTGAATGCATATGAACTTCATTGGACCTTCTGTGGCATTTCAGTTTCGTTGTCAGTCTACGGTCTCTTCTACTGCTAGAAGAGAAGACGGTTTCGTAAGCTCAGGGCGTGTCTCCATCAGTAAGAAAAAGGATGGCATTCTTTGGAGTGTTCGGGTGCAGTATCGTTTTCGGAGTGACTTTATGCATTTTACGCCACAAGGAAATGCTGCTGAAAATTACATGATGCCTTTTATTAGTCTATTTATTTATTCAGCCTGTATATATATTGAATTCAGCATTCACCCTCGCATGATTTCTGAATTATTTGCCTGCAGCTACCTCTATCTTCCAACGCCACATACAAATTTAACCAGAATATCCATCAATATCCTTATAGCAACAGCTTTCTTTTTGTCCTGGCAACAGTTTTATTGATGCGTACTAATATCATTTCAAATGATCAGATCATGATATTTCCTTTCAGGTTCCATTGACAGCTCATGTTCCAGTGGTTCACCAGCACCAGCACCTGCACTAGCCCTGAGGCCTTTGCCAGCACCTAAAAACTTCTCACTCGACCGTAATTTCCACATCTCATTACTCCTGAAACATATATGGTTTTGCTGTAACCATGATGTTTTCATGCCATATCTGTTGGTTTAAATTCTGCCTCTGCCATTCCACACCTACAGCTTGTGAACTAGCATACTGTGGCGCCGGAAGCACATGTAGGAAGAATGGCTCTGGTCTCAGCTACCACTGTGAGTGCAAGGAGGGTTACAGCAACCTTCTCAACATGACCATGATGCCTTGCTTTCAGAACTGTAAGATCAAACGCCACAAGTGATTTGCCTTGCGAAACACGGGCTGCCATATTTCATCCCATAATAACTCATGGCACCACTGTAGGTTCCTTCGGCCCAGATTGCGCAAGCATAGGTATTCATCCCTCCTCAAACAGCCCTCCTGCACCACCTGGCTCTGAGAGCATTTCTAACCAAGGCGATGCAGCAGCACCAGGTACAAAGTTCTTTCAGATGTCAATGAGGATATGCGTGTGTGTTTTCATACAGGGATTCAGGTAACTAACCTACTGGCGTTTTCTTATAACTCTACAGGATCCATTTCACAGCAAATTCTACTCCCACTGCTGGTGGTGATCTCACTGGCCGTCGGTCAGGCGATATAGATTGAGGATGGAGCATCCCACGGTACCACTAGACTGTTTTTATCCACGGGACAGGATAGAGTTGATAGCTTGTTAGGGATACACTTTTGGATGTGTGTTGTACTGCTGCATGGTTACATTTGGTGGTTGATTTGCAGTGTAGGAGATGTTGTTACCCGGATCGTTTTATGTTGATATGGAATAAAGTGCTTCTGTGAATACTGGGATAAATAAAGAGACTCTTAGCTTGCTTGCTCTGAACTTCTGATCACATTCAGATAATATGACAGAGCTGCCATTTGCTTCAGAGGACAGAGGATAGTGTTCTTCCTTCTTTTTTCTATATGATATGACTTTTGGGTGACATTGGTATCCGAATGTTCAGAGCCTTTTTTTCTTCAGAGGACAGATAAAATTAGGCTATTTTGATTTTATTGCGTTCAGTTCATCATTTCCTTTTTTTTCTACTCTTATAAAAACAACAAGTAGTAATAAAATTTGTATTTACCTGGCAATGCACGGTGTTGTGCTAGTTAAAATAAAAGGAACAGCCTAAATATTTGTATTCGCCAGAATCGTTTGAAATTTATTATTATAAGATTTATCTTCCTCTCGGTTTCTTCACAAAAGTGAACCACATAACGGGCCATAAAGCGGCGTGTTTCCTTTCCATGAACAGTAATGATGGGCTACGACGGACATGTAATGGCCCGAGAGTCCTAGTTCCTTTTCATGGGCCCAGAGTCTTCCATCAACATATGGACCTCCACAGCTTCTTCAGTAGAGATTTGTCTTTGGGCCTCCGGCGACTGGAAATAAACTATAGTACTTTCTGGTCGGATAATGTGTTCGTGGATGACGAAACTGTCGAAACATGTCTTAGGTATGTCAAAGCTCTGTAAAACTAGTAGAAACTGCCAATTTTGTAGGCACGCATTATGCTGAAATACTGAAAAATAGTACTAAACCTAGTAGTAATTAACAATGCAAAAACTGCAAATTGACCATCCACTTGCATTGCATCCACCATGAACATATTTAGACTGTGCAACTGACAAGGCTAACAACTGACTGACTGACCGAGTTGTTGCTGTCCATCACACCATCACGTTTGGTTCTCCAAATCAGCAGGGCAATCCAGTGCAGCGCATTGCATGCGCTCCGAGACACGCAGGTCGCTCCCCATGTTTCCCCAGCTACAGAAGCTGGCCTGCATCGTCGGACAAGAAAGATGCTTGTTTCTGTGTTACTACACGAGCACCAACAGCTGGGGGGCTGTTTTCAGATTGTTCCTTGTTTCTGTGTTACTGCTCCGCGTTCTAGCTTGTAGCTTGTCCCTTGGATCTGTGTTACTGCTCCGCGTTCTATTCTACGAGCACCAAGTGGTTGCGCTGCTCACGAACAGGAACAGGAACAGCAACGGGGCGAGCGAGCATGAGCATGAGCATCGCATTGCTCCAAGAGCAAGCAACGTTGCTCCCAAGAATACTGTTAGAAGAAAGCGAACAGGCGAAGCTTTGGCAGCTGCGCCGGCGCAAACTGCGACGGTGCCCAACCCAACCGCCCACTGCCCACACCCTTTTTCGTTTCGAGAGAAAACGGGAGCTGTAGAACTGTAGACAGGTTCAAGAAGCCAGTTTTTCAGGAGAGCATCGTCGTCACTCGTCAGTTGGATAAGCTAAGCACACAGATTTTGCTCTTTCTCCTACGTACTGTGCTTCTCAGCAGCGTCTTCTATCTATCTATGTAAATCAGCAGTACTTATCGGGATGAACTGTAATAAGTTTCTCTTTTGCTTGGTGCTTGGTGTTAAGACTGTAATGATGCTCTCTTATCTCCTTACTCCTTAGCCATCTGACTCTAAGACAGAGTTTAGGCTAGGAGCTCTGTTTTGTGCTCTCTGTAGTTCTTTCCTTCTTAATCGAACTCATGTACTTCCGTTTATCTTTAAATGGAAATGGGGATGACCTTCGCGTGGAACAGCAGTAGTTATTATATCAGTAAATTGTCCGTCACGGACCTCGTTGTTCTTACTAGTAATCTTTTTGTACTTATCTTTGTCATTATTATTATCCAGATTCCAACAGCAGCTGGCTAGCTACGAAATGAGAGTGACGCATTAGTACTTGACGATAGCCTGTAAGCTTTTTGGTGTCATAAGCTGTAACCCTTTTTAGGACTCTTGTTCCATCTCCGGCCAGCTTCACAGTAGGCTTTTAAAAATTGCTCGAGGACAAGGCTCAGTGTCCCTGCTATTAGCAGGCTTCTTTCGGAGTTGCAGCTATTCTTTTTCCCAGTTTTACCGGGGTTTTTTTCCCAGTATTATAGTGCATAAGATTCTCTTAGACGAGCAACCCTTGAAAACAAGGCCTCACCACCCTCCCAACAGTATGCCCAGAAATTTTTCTTGCTCAAAAAATAATTAATATATAAAAGAGTAAAATGCTCCGGAGGTCATTAATTTTCGTTGAGGTGTCATCTAGAACCATCAACTTTCAAACTGTATTTTTTGGTCCATTAACTTTCGTTGGGTGTCATCTAGCTCCATCAACTTTGAAACTACATTTTTAGTCCATGAACTTTTAAAATGGTTCGCTGCAGGTCCACGCATGCATGCATGCATGTCGGCTTCGGCCTCCGGTCTTTGCGTCGGTGGAGCCATGCCTGCACTCGCAGCCACCGCTCATCTGCCGGGCGGAACAGGATCTTGACCCGATGAACGTGACGGCACAGGCGCCGACGCCCATGAAGCGCCCACATGAGCGGCTGCAGCCCCGCGCCGACGCGCGCGCCAGCGTGAACAACCCCGTCGCACTCCCGTAGTCCACGGACCGCTCGTCATGGCTGGTCACGCGGATCATGGCCGCCTCTAGCTCGGGTCTCCTCAGCGCTGGCGCAGCCACCCGAGAGCCGGCCGTGGAGCTCGCGATGCTGCAGGTGGATGAGGATGAGATGCAGTGCATGCTCTGCAGGTGGATGTGGACGCTAGACCCGGAGAACGCCTCCAAGACGATGGGCCTGCTGCTCATCTAGGACAACAGCGACAAGGAGCTCATCCGCCTCGCCTTCGGCCCGGAGCATCTGCTCCACGCCTTGGTAGCCAGCCGCCGCAGCGTCGAGCTTCGCCCGGCAAGCCGCGTCCCGCCGTCGCGCCGTGCTCGGCCAGCTGCTGCAGACCGCCCGCCTGGGCCTCCCAAGCTTCGGCGCCGGTCACCACTGCACCACCAATCGCCCTTCGCGCCGACCGGCTCGGAGTACGACGGCGGGCGCCGACGTGTTCTACGCCGACGACCACGACGTTCGGTCCCCACGGATCGCTCGGCCGACGCCCACCGCCGAGCTTCTCGCTTCGCCGACGCCGAGGCGGCCAGGTTGTGGAGGCCCTGCATGTACTACGCGCGCGGGTACTACAAGAACGACTCCTCCTGCCGCTTCCTCCACGGCGTGCTCGAGGACGACGCCGCGGAGCGGGAGATGGCCATCATGTGCAGCCACCCCAGAGGCCGTGGCCGCAGCGCCGCCACGCGCGTCAGGTGGCGCGAGCAGTCTCATCGTGGAGCTCGCGATGCTGCAGGTGGCGCCGCCGGGGAGGAGCGGTTGTCGGACGCCGACACAACGGCGTTGCTACGGCCACGCCCAAATCCAGTCTGTCTCGCCTGTGGGCAACCCCACGGCAGCCGCCATCTGCATGGGAAGGGAGAGAGAGAAGCTAGCAAGGGTCACGAGTGCTCTTCTTGCTTCATGCATGGACGACGCCATGGCTGAGCTCGTGGAGCTTGTGGGCAGCTCGGGTTGGACGGAGGGAAGCAAGGCGAAGACCACAGGGAGGGAGGGAAGAGCGAGGGGATGCTCATGAGCTGCTCACCTCGTCTTGCGATGACGGTCAAGCTCGGCTCATGCATACTGACCCGATACTCACGGATATCTGCGTGTGGCAAAATGCGAAGCGAGAGCAAAGCGAGCGAAGTAAGCCGAAAGCGTCTTCTTTGGGTGGTGGAGGAGAGAGCACCTCGGCGTCACCTTTTATAGGTCGGAGGAGGGGGGGTTGGCCGCGAGCACAAAGAATCTTCGCCTTCAATGGCGGCAACTGCGGTGGGCGTCGGCTATGCGGCGTCGCTTTGCTATGCGACAACGGTGTATGCCGAGGCGATGGAGCGTCTGTGGGGTGAGTGAAGGCACGGCAGAGGTGAGTGGAGCAGAGGGCGGCGTGTGTGCCTTGCTACAGCGGTAGGCGATGGTGTAACCAACTTGCTCTGCCGTGGCTTAGGGTGATGGGACGACGCGAGCAGGGGCTGGGTGGCGTGTAGCGGGGGAGGTGAACTGAACGTGAACACGCGGTGGCGAGCTCAGCTGCCTATGTGCTTGCCTCTTGCTATGCGCAGGCCTGTGGGCAGGCAGGCAATGTGCACGGCCTCGGCGACGGAGCACGGGAGCGCCGCCGCAGGAGGTCCATGCAGTGGCTGCTGTACGCGCGTAAAGACCGGAGGCCGAAGCCGACGTGCGTGCATGCGTTGACCTGCAGTGAACCATTTTAAAAGTTCATGGACAAAAATGTAGTTTAAAGTTGATGGACCTAGATGACAACGCAACGAAAGTTAATGGACCCAAAAATATAGTACCTAGATAACACAATAACAAAAGTTAATGAAGCTCCTGTGTATTTTACTCAATATAAAAATATATCGCTAGCTCGAAATTTGAAGCGTCCAACGGTCCAAGGCGAGAGGAATGAGCAAAAGGTTGAAGAGGAGCGCAAGCAATGAGCAAAGCCACCATTTTCGCAAGGGAAAGCTGCAGGTGCTGGCCTCAAGGTGCGTGCCTGAATGACACAAAAATGGAGCCTAGCCAATGCAACGATGACTAGCCCTGGGCCTGATGGGCATGCAGTAGATCAGCCTACTACTAGCCCATGTAATGTGGCATTCAGATCTCAGACTCGGACAGCAAAAACAAAAGCATTAGTAAAATATTTTTTCTTCAGCAAAAACAAAAGTAGCTCTAGGGAACTTATGTTGATTTGACGCGAGTAAAGCAGCAGCAGCATAGTGTCACTGGCTGTGGCAGAGACGAGGGAAAAGGCCGGCGTAGCCACTGTTGCTTGACATTGTATGCGCAGCTGCACAGGCTTGTTTTCCTTTTATTATTTCGAGGAGTCGAGTAGCTTCTGTAAAAGCTGGGCTCAAGTACTGTATGGCTACATCCTCCTGTTATTCGCGCCACTGTTTCCCCCTTTCCTCATCTTTTCGTCTTTTGGGGGCTCGCTCGACCTGCTTTTCTGTGAGGTTGAGTACTTGTACTGCTTAAATATATTTATTACAAAAAAATATTTAACTATTAATAGAATGTCTAATGATGTTTAATATGCACCATACATTTTGATATTTTTTATATATTTAATCTAACTTTAAAAGCTTAACTTATCGAGAATGACATGTATCCTTCATTTTTAGATGAAGGGAGTACCTAAGGCCGTGTGTTTAGTTCATGAAATTTGGAAATTTAGTTACGATAGTATTTTCGTTTTTATTTGTTAATTAATGTTCAATCATAGACTAATTAGTCTTAAAACGTTCATGTCGCGATTTCCAACTCGCTACTGTAGCGCTTTTTAGAAATCTTTTTAAAACTAAACACAACTAAATCGATCTCTCCTCCCGCAACCTATGGGTTTGTTCTGTGCTAGTACCTTTGCTTTACTGCACAACCGCGTAAGCCAAAGCCAAAGTCGGAGCAAAAGTATCGAAAAGGCAGCTTCACCTCCGTAAGTCGAAGCTAGACGGCACCAAATGTACATACTCACGTATTTCCCAAACTAAATATTGTGTGAGAATGTTTTCAGTACCTCCTAACTGCACGGATGCACTGGCCATAAGATGGAGATTAGACAACCCTGATGACAGGCAAGGGCCTGAAGGAAGAAATGGTTTTCAGGTCTCATCCCCTAGCTCGATCTATCCAGAGCAACGAGATGACAAAGATTTAGAATAACTTGAGTACAAGATGATCAAAGTTATTATGCTTGGATGACCATAGCACAGATCATAATCGCATAAAAGTCAGTATGTCCGAACGACCAAGAAGTCCACAGAATCACAGCACAGATCATAATCGCAGGGACTACATCCCAAGAACCGTAGCGAAAGGAAACGGCAGGAAGCAGAAGGCAGAAAAAGAACAAAAAAAAAATGGCGACACCGACTCTCTCTCTTTGTACTCACAACACACAACCGGTTACTTACAACATAGAGTAGGGAGTATTAGACTAGCTCGTGTATCAGCCTCCAAGAACTCTGCAAATGTTCTTCCAATCATTACAATGGTACTAGAATCGAGGCCTCCATCCATGTTCCATGGTCTGTTATCTCGGGCAAATTTCTTGTTCGTCTCGTGTCCTCTTCTCACCAAGAACCTTCTTTTTTTTTCCTTGCCGTGTTTCTCCATGTCCCTCTCTACACCAGCAGCAGCACCAGTAGAGCTAGCCTCCTCTAGTCCCCTGCGTGCAGTACGTGCAGGCAGCAGCTGCATCGTCGTGGCTGTAGAGTGAGCTCCAGCGAAGCACCAGCACCAGCATGAGCCTCAGCATCAGCGTGTGCGCAGCAGGGAGAGGTGGCGCCGCCGTTGCCGGGTCAGGGGTTCGATCAGGGCATGAAGAGCTTGTCGCCGCACTTGCAGCGCCAGGCCTCCGGGTAGTACTCGAGCGGGAAGATCCGGCCGGGCTGGATGGCGACGTGGACGGGGCAGCAGGGGTGGCAGCCCCCGCAGCGGCTGCGGCACGTGGGCGGCGACGACCCCGGCCCCACCAGCCCCCGCCGCGCCGCCTCGCCGCTCCCGTCCCAGGACCAGGAGTACCCGTCCTCCTCCTTGGTCGTCGTCGTCGGCGCCACCCCGCCGCTCCCCCTCGCCGGCGTGCACGTCCCTGCAGAAAGGCAAGACAAGACAGCTCAGGCTCGGCATGTGCTGCGGCCGTGTGCATGCGTGCGTGTGTGTGAGAGTGGCTTAGTGCAATACCGAAGGCGGAGAAGAGCAGCAGGAGGAGGACGAAGAGCAGCAGGGCGGCGGACAGGCCCCGTCGTCGCCGGCCCCAGGCGCTGCTCGGCGGCCAGCCCATGGACGGCCACGCGCCCGTGAGAGCAGATCCCGCTCTCTCGCGCCGCCGCGCCGGGCTCGGAGGCGGAGCAAGGTACTGCAGCTGACGAGCTCGCTAGGCCCGGGGGGAGAGAGAGAGAGAGCGACTGAGGCTGAGACTGGGACTGAAACTGAGTGAGAGAGCTGAGAGCGTGCTCGTGGTCGCGAGTCAATTGGCACGCATGGACCGCGCACGCGCTCGCTCGGGCGGGAGCGGCGGTGGCCTCTGGCCTCTCTGGTCTGGTGGGGGTGTAGAGCGGGCGTGATGGCTGGCTGGCTCCCTTTGCTTGCTATTTGGAGCAGCTAGCCAGCGCGAGCGGAGCTGCCGGCTGGCGCTACGCACAAGAGCGGGGGAGGCAGCAATTCAGAGCAGAAAAAGAGGCGGGTGCCGTGGGTGGTGGTTTTGGTTGCGTTTGGGCGTCGCGGCGTGCGGGCAGGGGCAGGCTCCCCGACCCGAGCTAGTAGTCCCCCCCCCCGTCCCTCGTGCGTCTGGCCAGGTGGGCGCAGGCGCGCAGCAATTCGGGGCTCGCAGTCGCAGTCGCAGTCTCTGGGTGGGGTGGGGTCTCTGTCTCTCTATCTCTCTCTGCCTCGCGATTCGTGAGGGTCCGGCCCGGCTCGGGCTCTCCGTCCCCTTCCCCGGGGCCTGGCCGCCTGGCCCTGGTCCGACGTGCTGGGCTGCTGGCTGGCCGGTTGCGTTGCCGTGCCGCCCACACGCGCCGCCTGATCGCTCACTCGGTACGTTCATGCTCTGACTCACTGCCCGGCCGCCCGCCCAGTCCTTTTCCGGAGGCCGGCCGGCCATCAGCTGTGCTCTGCTCTAGTTTTACCAGCAGTAATCAGGCCGCGCGCGCTTAGTTAGTACGCTGATTACGGCTGCGTCAATCTCGCTTGCTTAATTAGATGCAGATGCTGCTGGGATCTAGTACCAACTACTCCGCTCCACTGTAGAAGAACCATCCCTCCGCAGTGGCTGCGCTTGCGCGCGCGTTATGATACCTGTACGGAGGATGGGCATTTAGACGGTCTCAAACGATATCAACTAAACACAAATAGGTGATGCACAGTGTTTTAGTTAGCAAAAGACGAGCTCCAACGGAGCACCCAAACAAAGAACGCATTTTGCGTACCAGCCACATCGAAAGGTAAAAAAAACATCTCGCGAGGGAGACGACGCAAATGTCCGGCGCCGTTGTGGTGGGCCCGTGGCGAGGCGGTGGTGGTGGCCACGGAGGCGCAGAGAGCACCGCTGGCGTTCAAATTGTAGGGGTAGGGGCGACCGAGGGGAGGCGGGCAGTCCGTCTGGCGGCCCGTGGCGGGTCCCAGACAATGAGCTCATGATCATCACTGGCGCGTCATGGTCGAGTCTCGGCCAGCAGACTATGCGGCCGTAGTAGGGCGTCAAGCGCAGAAAGAGAGAGAGAGAAAAGCCAGGCAGAGTAGCAGCAGAAGGCTTCGGCGTCGGCTTCTTGAAGCAATGAGGGCGCAGAGGGAGAAAAGCGAGAGGAAGAGACAGAGCGCAGAGGGGCGATGGCGATGGCCTTGGCCTAAGCGAGGAAAGCGAGGGGTGAGGCTCTGGTGTGGCCTTCGGCTCGGCGTGGCGGCGGCGGCCTCCATCTCCGAAGCGGCTTGGCGGCCTTGGACGCGGTGGCGCGCAGGTGTGCAGCGGTCACCTCGATGGCGGTTGAGGGCTCTGGCGGCAGACCATCAGACGAGGAGGAAGGAAGAAGCGGGAGGCCTTGGCGGTGGCCTTGAACAGCGCACGGCGTGGCGGGGAGGGGCGATCGGCGGGCCCGGCGCCGAGCGAGGCCGTGGACGACGCCATTCCTCGCTCCATGGTCGTCGATGGGCGCGACGCAGAGGCCCTCTTGGCTATTGGAGAAGGCAAGTTTTGCGTCCGTGACCTTTCCCCTGTGTCGTGACCCAAACAATAGAATAGGTGGCGCATTTAGGTTGTGTTGTTGGAGACAATCTTATAGGCTTTTACCTAGACAGCGTCACCATGCGTTCCTACGGATAACTAATATTTTATACTAAAAACAAACGGATCACACGATAAGATAACAATACTATAAAATTAAATACCAGCGTTAAAGTGACAGTTAATCCAAAAACAAAGTTTGTGAAATTAACCGTCACGGAGAGCGCGATATCGCAGGCTCACAAACTATACTGTATAGATCTTTCGTGATGCGGCTAAGATAATGTTTTATATCGATAGAAAAAAATCTCCGATATCCATTTCTTTCGTGCGCCAATAAATCCACGAATAAGTTCTACCGTATCTCCGTACCATTCTGTACATAGGTTCGAATATATATATGTAAATATTAGTGCCTGTCGCATGAGCAATATTGCGTCTCTTGAAAAATCTTTCACAAAACCTTAAAACAAAGTTTGTTATACTCACCATATAAATATATATGGCTTTAAGACTTCCACGCAGACATAGATATCCACTTGAGTATCTGTGGCAAGATTCACCATCAGCAATATATGAAAATACTTAAATCATAGGTATTATTATTGCAAGCAACGGTGATTCCGAGTTAACTTAAGAATCCTATGCACATGCTAATGCTACAAGGCCACGTTAAGTTTAAAGTTGACTTATGAATCCTATGCAAACTATCTCAGGCATGAAAATTTTGCGTTGTTGCAGCACGTGGAACTTTACTTCATTATAAATTTATGATAGTGACTTGATAAAGTATTTATATTGATGAAGTGGGGAGGCACCAAGGCAAGTCAAAATGCATATAAACCAAAATATTTGTATTCAAATCCACTTCATGTTTTCCACATGTCAATTGCATCCACACTCAATACTATACAATTTTTTGACACAATACTAAACAATTAAGATATAGAGATAGATTTTCCAACCTGGCCTTATCTCTGAAAAATATAAGATCACCAACCAGATTCAAGTGATAAACGCGTGTCAAAACCTTCAGTTCAGCGAGGAATTCTTGAGATGCCTTTGTATCCATTTTCTTTATGTGCTTTCTAGACACACGAAAGAGAGGGAAAATTATTTCACATCACAAGCATACCCCAGATGGACCGCCTCCTTTCATTTCATAGATATTAGTTGTCTATTGAACTGTAAAGTGCATGTGCACCAACTACATTGCCTATCCATGTTACACACCGAGAAAAGGCTGAGCTCACCTCGCCTATGAGCTCAACATAAACAGAGCCAAAACCCCATTGCCCAATTTTATGCTCCATACTAAAGTTGTATGTAACATCAGGAAGTTCTTCATATGAGAACTCTATGGATCTGTCAACCTTGTGCAACTGTAAAAAAAACAGTAAAGCATTCCAACATAATTAAATTGATACTATACGATAAAATTGTTAACCAAAAAATTGTATAATTCCTTGCAAAAAGAGACTAGTCAATTAAATGAAAAGAACTATAAAAGCCACAACTGAATGTTGAGTTTGTCCTCCGTCAGTTAAGTGAAAAAACCATAAAAGCCACACACTAAACCTATAATACCAACGAAATGATATATTTAAGGACTACAATTTTTGTGTAACCTAAGATTAGCCATTTCATTGTAAAGTCACAATTGCGATCAAACTAAACTGAACTACCGAGAACACAGTGACATGATTATGCTACTCTGAGCTGTCCGCAAATTACCTAGCTACACTACCAAATTGAAATTTAAGCGGGAATCCAATTGCAGATACTGCAAAGGAATCAATTGTACAAACCCTTTCGTAATTCATAATTTCACACGATGAAACCAAATTGAGAATCGTACCCTCACCTTTCACTGGGATGAACATGATCCCCTTTAAGACAAATTTCTCTAATATGTAAGGGAGCTCCAAACAGAAAAGTTTAAATCTCTCTAACAACAATATGATATGCAGCACCTAAAAAGCTTAAATGTTCCGAGTATTTGTAGAACATAGCAAATGAGAAGACTTTGAAGAACAACAGAAGTAAATCACCCAGTAGGCCTTTGAGTGCATTAAAACACAGGCAAGTATACTCCACCAGTATAGGCCCATTCACCTATATGAGGAACAGGATAAGGATTTTAACCAGACCAGAAAACTCATTGGATGTATATCTCAATATGTGAGCAATTAGAATTTAGAAACAAGGAAGTACCTGAGATGCAACCATTCGTGCTTTCTCTTTGGATATCCTCTGGCTCCCCATGTAGTTTTGGAAATGCCAAACTCAAATTTAACAGACAATATGTACCAAAAGATCTTGAGCTTCAATTTAATAAAAAAATAATAACAATAAATAAAGTAATATGTAGTAAGACATAACACATCATCAAAAGTTAATTTGTAATTAATTTAGAGTGAGTAAAGTTGTGCCAAGAGAAAGCTAATGTTTGGGAGCCTAACAATTTTAGCAAAGCTCAAGTAACAAGCCTCCCGAAGAAATAGCACTTTGCATTTTCCTTTTTCATGTACAGCTCAACGACATTGCAGGTCAGTTTGTGGTTTGTAGTTGTCGAAGAAGGTTCCCTTCAGGGTCCTCTCGTTTAGGAAGTTCAGTGTGTTCCAAGAATGTCCTGAAGGCATCATATGCACAAGAGAAACGAAACTCAAACACTGAAGTTCAATTGGAATAATTCAAGTTTATGTAACCCGCGGACACATCAAATGTTTTTCCCATTAAAAAATATATATTAGCAGTTTGTCTAAATCTGAACTGAATCTACAGTATAAAACAAAACAACAATATGCTTGGTATACATAGGTAGGCCAAATGAAACTATCATATTTTCTTTCGGGTTGTTGTTCGTTGCATGGTGCTAATTTTAACTTCACGAAGAAGACAACATCTCTAAAACTACAAAGAGAAAAAAAGGCACAAGCTCTGGTCTTTAACTAACACCCTATTGGTCTAACAAAATAGACGTTCAATTTAGATTTTTTGTGAAGAAATAACCAGTGCTGAAATATTTGTAATTGCATTAAGCAAGAGCAGGGGCATGTATTACTAAGGTCAGCACAAACTACACATAATAGTATTCAGACATGACTACTATTTACATATATTAAAATTTATACAACTATTTCTTCACTGCAGCAAGAAAGTAAAGTTGACAAAAGTGTATGGATGGTTTAGCTTACCTAGGAGTGGCAATGCCGTCGATGGCGACAGATTAGGACCCTTGTCCTGCCTTGAACCTCTTGCTGCTGCACCACTGCTGCTGCTCGTCATCGTAGTCGGCATTATGGGACAGGGGCCGACTCTGTGTTGCATTAACAACCAACAGCTCAGTGAGTTTAATCCAATTAATGTCATAACTTCCATCTAGTGCAAGCCAGAATCCACTCAGGGATGCAAATATAGCACTGCAATTTAAGCTATGAAGCTCTGAATTATTAGATTAATGCCCCTGGTCCAATATTAGCAAGAACTGCAGCTACAAGTGTTGGTAAGTTGGATTGTCTGTACAACTCCGCAAAGAAAAATAATACAAAATACATGTTCAAGTGACTTGCGCATGGAAAATGGGAGAAGTTTCCACATTGCTGAGCAAGGAGACAAGGACTATCCTGACAATCTTAGCCATCTAAAGAGGTATTCATCCACCTGAACTGCATCTTGCCACTACCATAGCCTTGATAAATTCTCAATTTAGTTGGTCTAAGGTGAATGCCTTTTCTAATCGGCTGAATATTTTTTCAGTCTTCAGGAATGTATATACTACTTAAGCATTAATATAGGCTACTCTCAAGAGGAATATATATACTACTTTTTTCATATGCAAGCCAAGGGAGCAAACACAATAGCAGATGTGTTAACTCAGGATTATCTGTGTTCACATTTATTTTTGACTCTATCAACATTGCAATTAAGCAGGGTTATACAATTAAGCCACCATCCTGCAAACTCATCATATCCATATAACCAGCAGTAGGCATAATTCTCCAGGTGTTGTTTATGTTTTCTATAATCTAGAGGCAGCCACCATCCTGCAAACTCATCATAACCATATAAGCAGCAGTAGGCATAATTCTCCAGGTGTTGTTTATGTTTTCTATAATCTAGAGGCAGGGTTTGGGGAGGGGATGCCGACAGAAGTGTGGACATAAGATTAACTGCAGATTAGAGGCCAGCAAACAAAAATGCACCTTGTACAAAAATCCATAGGGTAGATGTTCAAGTGCCTTTTTCGCATTAGCCAAAGATGCTCAAGGGAGATAGAGAGGGATGAGGATGTTACCCAAGGAAGGAGAGGCGCTGTTGGTATATTGTGATTTTGCCAACACATATGTTTTTTTGGTAACCATTAATTAATTACAAAAGAAAAGAAAGATTGAATTACAGAATACCAACCTTGCTGCTCTGATTTGACAAACAACCTAGGGTAGATGTATATGCACATGAATATCACGTCTTAGTAAATGTCTTACAAAGTGGCCAACACCAAAAGGTTGTTTTTCCATGCCATGGTCCTAGGAAAAATGGGGTACAAACAGACTCCTCAGCTACAGTGGACACTGCAGACTGTTGATGTACAGTTCCGATCGAGTCATTCCCTAACCCCTATCAAAGTAAAGCAAAGCTGTAGCAGCATATAAACTGCACGATTGCAGCACTACCTCCCACAAGCATAGCCTGAGTGATTGACTGATCGAGAAACCCAGCGTACTGAAACATGCTGAACCTCCAGACCATTGATTTTTGACACATCACCCACCGAATGACCGAACCATGACCAATATTGAAATCTAGAGCAACAGATAATCTGCCAGAGCAGGGAGGAGCGTTCCGGCCCAAGCAGTGAGGACAGAGGCGATGGAGGTGCCGACGGTGAAATCGTGAAGACGATACTGTGGTTCCCAAACACTTGTTGCGGACCAACGGAAGAGCGCCCACACCCGCGTCAGTGAATCAAGCAAAATCACAGTGGATATGGGGGGCTTTAGGGAGGGGGCTAGGTTGTCTGTCGTGACCTTGGCGGACAAGGTGTCGCAGACAACAGCCTAAGAATTAGACGCCCGTCTCTAGATGTTGGGACCGCTCACGCCGGGAGGCGCCCCATTGCCGGGGCAGCCGAGCAGCAGGGTGTCGTTGCTGCGGATGGTTGGCGATGCAGTGCAGGGATGCCGGATCACAGGCTTGTGGCTCGAGGCGGACGCTGCTGCTGCGCTGGATCGCCGTGCAGGCCATTAAAAACTGCTGCTGTTCCGACATCCTCTACTCCTCCAATCATCCTATGACTAACTAATCACTGACATTTCAGAAACTGATAATTCAAGTATCATACCAATACTTGCCTGATTTTGATCTTATGATCTACTGTCGCCTCACCTGCATTCCCCTCTTCGAAAGCACCTTGCCGGCAGGTCACAAGGGTAGAGATGTACCGCAAGGAATCAGTAGGAGTTGGGGCCAGCAATGAGCCATCCCATCTGCCCTGCAAAAGAAGCAAAAGTTTGTGAATTTGGGGGTAGAGAAATCAGTAGGAGTTAGGGCCGGTGTCATGGAGTCGGGGTAGAGATGTACTGTGAGGAGGAGAGGAGGGTAAGCGCACTGGACCGCAGGCACAGCTCTAGCCCCGGCAGAAGATGCAGGAGGCGGAGGCCCGCCACCATGGTTATCATTCCTAGGTAGCGGGATCCAACTTCTCGATCCTCGAGCATTCCGCGGCGGCGCAGGCCACCTCGTCATCCATGCAGCTCGTCGCCGCCTCCCATCACAAAAAAAAAAATCCTCCGACTTCCACAAACCACGCGTGCCCCCAAAACCTAGGGTTTTGCATGTTTGGCGGCACAGGCGTCGTACTCCTCCCGCTGCCGCCGGAGATCACGACGGCCTCGGTGCTGCGTCCGTGTACACGCATCGGCTGCGACACTCGCGGCAGGTAGCAGCGGTGCGGGGCTCCATGGCGTGGCCGTCCTCAAAAGGGAGCCAGCGGAGAGGCTTGGACTGGCGGATCTGGGAGGCGGCGGCCAGCGGGAACAACTGGGGCGTGCGTGGGGATGGGATGCCGCGCGGGGATCGCACGAAGACAGACCGACGAGCCAAAGTTTGGGCGAGGGAGGTAGCGCTACCGCTTACGAGCGGGCAAGAGATTTTTGTTGCCTGGTTACTGATTTGGAAGGAGCGTGATTGACGTCGAGAGGACCCAGCAGCGAGCGGGTTCTGTGTCGCAACGATAGACCCACCTTGAAATGTCGAAAAAAAATATATTTACGTTTGGTTCTTTTTTTAGTCGTAGGAGAGGAGATTCCTCCTTAGTAGCTCCAAAAGCCATCACATCCAAATCCGTCAATCCTCCATGCATTCGTGTCCGAGATCGATCGATCCATCCACCCGGCCATTAATAAACTTTCTTGGGGTGGGTCGATTAGTAGAGAGGACAAAGTACACTTGGTGGCACATGCGTGGCCCTGACAACACAACAGCGCATGTGGTTCTTGGCACCCGGCGGTCAATCCGCAAAGTTTTGATAACAAAGTACTACGGCCCACTTGTAGCCTTGCCAGTAACTTTGCCCACACTGCGTGTGCGTGGGTGTACATGCAGTACTCCTATGAGGCCCTGTTAATTTTTTCAAGAGTACAAATTTTCCTACGAAATTCAGGATCTTTAAAGTATAATTCAACAGAATAACAACGAAAATAAATGATTGCTCATTTTGCAAAAAAATTTGCATCTAAACAGGCCCAAGGATAAGGAAATTCTAGCTACCCGAGTTCTCGTAGGAGAGTACTTTAATTTGCTCCCACAGTCGCACTAAAGAAACACGTTAAAGAAATGTGAAAAAGAATAAATCAAGACAGATTGGACTGCAATGCTTTTTTTACATAATTTCATCCCGCCCCCGACCATGGAACACGCCGACACGGTGAACAGCGGCTCAATACTTTGCTTCACACAACGCCCACAGTCTATCCTTTATTCGTTAGTAAATATATCAACTTCGAGACCATCCTCAATCAAACTTTTATATATTTGACTGAATTTATTTTATGAAAAAAGCATCAACATTTATAACACCAAAAAAAAATTATAACAAAAATATATTTCATGATATAACTATTGATACTAATTTTGTATCGTAAATATTATAGTACAAAAAATGGTTTTTTACATATGCTTGCGGTTTTTTCACTACAGTTTATAATAAATAGGCCCCCAAGTAGAAACAAAACTTTTTAAGCCCATAACTTGAATACATATTTATCAACGCTTTTTTTAAGGTTTATACCAGTATAAATCTTTTACTTGTATTTACACTAACATTTCTCTTAACGTACCGCCATTGTAAATACGATTTGTATTGGCAACATCATTAAGAGAACCGTCAGTAAAATACATGATTCTACTGACGGTAGCCTTAAAAAAAGTGCCAGCAAATATGTGTTTACACTAGCGGTTTTCTTAACCTAGGGTAACTACAAATAATTTAAAACTAGTTTTTTTTAAAAATATATATATTATCTCGAATGAAGAAATGATCTAAATGAAAGTTGCAGTACTTGAAAATAACTGCAACTTTGTATTTACTAATTTTTAATCTGAAATCATTTAGGGCTAAAACATATGTCTTAAGGTTACTTGTTTTGAAATCATTTAGGTTGGGAAATTATGTTTTAAGGTTACTTATTTTGAAATCCATATTTTTTTGAAATTTTTCAAATGATCTCGGAAGGAGAAATGGCATGAACCAAAGTTGCAGCACCCGAAGAGATCTAAAACTTTTCTGCAAACATTTTTCATTTAAATTCACTTTGAGACTCAAATATGCATTACAATTTTTTGTATAGGCATGCCGCCAGAGAAAATATTTATACATGCGATTCTTAAGTGAGGCCAATGGAATATGATGATTTCCGTTGCCGTTTCACACTGGCGGTTCGTAAAACGCCAGCACAAATAAAAAAGGTTCCAACAATACAGATGTTTTCTGTACCAATAGTTTTCCCATTAATTCAATCAAACTATAGTAAGTTTGACTAAGGAACAACTCTTGAAGCTTATTTATTTAGGGATTGGGCACTACTATTTATATGATACTAGTCCGGTAATTTTTTTTATACCAGCTTAGTAACGCTCTTTCCCCACTCTCGACGACTCCCGCTCTAACTTCACTCGACTCCAACTCTATCAACTATTCAGCTCTATTTTCTCGCTACTCGTAAAAAAATCACTATTTTGGCGTGCTGCCTCCTCGGCTGCGGCGCTAGCTTAACCGCTCAGCAAAGGTCCTCCAAGCGACGGTGGCGCTAGCAATAGCGAATCGTTCAGGCTATGAGGGGTTATTTATTCCGTCTCCATCTCTCAAGATGAGCTAGCCTGCTGTGTCGTTGCCCCCGAAATGCAATGGAGCGCTGAAAAGTACGCTATATAAAAAGAAGATTTCTCGTCATATTAAATTTACGTATATGTATGGCATACTAAATGTAGACGAAATCAAAAACTAATTGTACAGTTTGCTTTAACTTTACGAAACGAATCTTTTAAGCATAATTAGTTAATGTTTGGACAATAATTTACAAATACAAATAAAATACTACAATAGAAAATCTTTATGCAAGGTGCCCGACTAAACACCGCCGGAAATTCAGACGCATGCGCCAAATTCGCACACGCTTGGCAGCACAGAGCGCGCGCGGACGAGACGATTACTCCTAGGAGTACAGTACTCTTGATCAATCGATGGATGGGTCGAGTAGTAAAATACGGGTACGGGCGGGCGGGCGGGCGGGCGGGCGTCCTCTGCTGGCGGACGCCGTACGTGCCCTCCCACGCCCCGAGAAGGGAGCCGTCAAATCAACTGCTCTGACATGTCCGATCCCAACAACGCCCCGAGAATGAGCGCGTTCGCACCACACACGCAAGGGCGAAAGGCAGAACGGGAGAGGTACGTTGCATACCGGAGACGACGGATCGCTTGTCCGGCCGGTCGGTTGCTCGTCGACCCGAGCCCGGCACCGGCACGGAGTAGCTAGCTAGCCTTTGTGTGTGGTGGCGGTCAAATAGAGCTTCGTCCCAATCGATTTATTAGCAAGTGGATCGACCCCATGCATGATGCATGTCTGGCCGCTAGCTCCTCCTCACGAGCGGAAGCCGCGCGCGCGCATCGCATGAGACAACACATCACTTGTCCTTCGAGTTACAGCCCACGCCTGGGGGTCGTCCTCAGAGTTGGACGAGGTGTAGCTCGGTCTCTGGGGTTGAACGAGGCGAAAACCTCGTCCTCGGAGTTGGAGGCCACGCCTTGGGGTCGGACGAGACAAAAACCTCGTTCTCGGAGTTAGAGCCGTTGGACGAGGCCCCGCTAGGCGCTAGCCGCAATGGCGTCCTTAACTATCGGATGAGACGACGTGACGCTCATTAATCTTTTGGCTCGGATAACTGGGTATAGATATCCGACAGTAGCCCCCGAGCCTTTGGAGAAGTGAGACACTCCTGCGAAGGCTTTTTACGATTTGTTGCTCCTGTGGCCGTTGTGCCGTACAAACACAAGTTCCTAGCCCCTGAGGAGGAGACCGCTGATAATCCGTTTTCCACCGGGTGCGCACCTGATGGGTGTAGCCCCCGAGCCTTCGGAGGAGTGAGACACTCCTGCAAAGTCTTTTTGCGATCCGTCGCTTGTTGGCGCACGGGTGTACTGTTCGTTATCGTCGCTTTGCAGGATGGCGAGCTGCGTACGACACTCATCGTTTGTCTGCGACTGCGTGTTCGGTCTCTTTGTGATGCCGAGCCCCCCCCCCCCGCGTAGCAGGGGCCCGGTAGGGGGGGGGCGGTTCGTCTTGTGATCGTCGTCCCTTATGCGTTCATTCGCTAGAATGAAGGGGCTGAGCCGTGCCGTGCTTTCCTCGCTGCATGGAGCACGGTGCTCGATGAGTTGTTAATGAGCTTTTTCGAGTGGAGCCCCAACATCCCCTTCGCGGGGGCCCGGTTCGAGGTCAGCTGGTGACTGACTCTAGATTCTCGGAGGCCGGTCCATATAGTTTACGGATCCGTTCGACCGGCCTGAGGGCTCGATGCCTTTCTTTTGGGAAAAACATGGACCTTACATCATCCAAGACTCGAAACGAGGGTCGGGACGCTCGTGGTGCTTCGCGCGCTTTGGGTATTGGCCGCTAGCGGGGCCCGTCCTTAACCTCCCCTCGCTCTAGGGTGCCCTAGAGTGGCCGTGAACCCACTTGTGGGCCAGCGTTCGAACTCCTGGGCGTTAATGGGCTATAGGAGCGTTTTAGCTCTGTATCCCACTTACCTGCTGGCGGCCCATAGGCTTTGAAGACGAACCGTTGTCCGGTGGATTCTTCGCAGGGAAGATTTCGGATAGGCATGCGCTCGTCTTTCGAGGCGGCGATGCGACTGATGCTGCGAAGAATAATGAGGGCACGAGTCCCGAAAGAAACGGATCTGGCGAGGCGTGGGAGGCGTTGATTTTGGCAGACGGTTCGCCCCTCGCCTGTTCCGCCCTTACCTTATATACGGAGCCGTTTCTCCTTAGCCTCCGTACGCGCAGCCGTACCCTTGCCCTTCCTGCCTTTTGCTCTCGAGTTCCGGCCTTCGTTCCCCTGTTTCCGCTCCGCCGTCGGCGAAGTTCTCGCTCTCAGCCCTACGCCACCGCCAAAACTTCTGCGTTGCCATCCCCTTTCCTTGATGGAGCCGTGGCCTCGCTCCGACGTTCTCCACGCGCGCATGGAGGGTCTGGTTAAGAAAGGTCTTCTCCGTGCAAGGACCGCGGCGATGGAGTGGATCGTACCTGGTGGCGAGGATGTGTCGTCGCCGCCTGATGGCTACGTCGTCTCTTTCATCCCCTTCCACGAGCGTGGGCTCATGACTCCTCCCCATCGATTTCTCCGAGGGCTGCTGCACTACTACGGGATTGAGCTGCAACATCTAAATCATAACGGGATTCAGCACATCATGGCCTTCGTCGTGCTGTGCGAGGGGTATTTGACGATTGAGCCCCACTTCCAGCTGTGGAGATACATCTTCGCCGTCGAGCTATAGAAGAAGAAGGAGAAGAAGAAGCTAGACCTAGTGGTGCCGATGGGACGCGCGAGATGTGTGGAGGTATGGGCCCATCGGGAAGGAGCAGAAGAGGCTCAGCGACCTACTCAAGGCCCTCACGATTCTAAAGCGCCACGGTCTCGCGGGACTGGCGTCATCGGAGCGTACTATGTTAGGAGGCTGGCACCGCTGATGGCACGCGCTCTTCTGATGTACCAGGTGACGCCGGATTCCGCGCCCGAAGGGATGGTGATGGTCGCCGGTTAGGCCCTTAGCATCGGCAAAATGGCACAACGCATCAAGGAAGCGATGGAGTGCCCGGTGGATACATCGGTGGACTTCGCTCTGGTGTACCCTGTCCCGGGGCATCCCTCGATGCGGTCAGACACGGGTTTCGTCGAACTGGTAAGCCTTCTTCGAGTTTTTCTCCTTGGTCAACCCTCCTCTGTTCTTAGATTCTAAGTGCCGGGATTTGCAGCCCGGCCTCATCGCCCGAGAGTTCGACCCACCACTGCCAGGGGACGCAGCGCGGAGGGCGGTGAACCGCGCCACGGCTGAGGCGGCGAAGGCGAAGGAGTGGAGGAAGGCATAGAAGGAGCGAGCGAAGCTCCAGTGTGGAAAGCGCCGGCAAGGCTCGGAGGAGAGCGACGGCGACAAAGAGGAAGAGGAGGACGAGTTTGACCTCAACATACCATGGGGCGTGCTTGCGCTCGAGGATGAGCAGGCTGACGCGTAAGGCTGGACGAAAAACTCGAAGCTCGTTAGCTCGCTCGGCTTGTGGCTGGCTCAACTCGGCTCGGCTCGGCTCGTTATGATAACGAGCCGAGCCGAGCCAAGATTTTAGCTCGTTAGCTATAACGAGCCAACTCGAGCCAGCTCGCGAGCTAAACGAGCCAAGCTTTCAGGAAAAAAGTATCAAAACTTATATTAATTTTTGTATTACTTCATGTCTTGCACTTTACAACTGACTCGTAACTGGTCTAGACCCTATAAATTGACTGGTAACTGGTCTAGATGCATTTCTTTTATATTATTATTATTCTCAAACTTTATATAAATGCAAATATTATATTTTGTGTATTTTTTATACCTGACTCGCGAGCTTAACGAGCCTGCTTGAGCTTTTAACGAGCTGAGCCGAGCTGACTTTCTGGCTCGTTAGGATAACGAGCCGAGCCGAGCTAGCTTGTTATCTTAACAAGCCAGAACGAGCCGAGCCGAGCCAGCTCGTTATCCAGCCTTACCGACGCGGGGCAAGTCAACTTGACCTCAATTCCGCAGCACGCCCCGGCGCAACCTGAAGAGGTTGCGTCTCCAAGATCGGCGGGGGAGGACCTGTCCCCGAGGTCAAAGGAGCAAGTCCGCCCCGCTCCGTCCGACCCCTCCGGGGGATCGAAGCGGCCAATTGCCGATGTGGCGGAGTCGGAGTCGAGCACCCAGCCCCCGAAACGTTCTCAGATAATAGCGTCGAGGTGGGTTAACGACTTCTTCGTCCTTTCGTTGTGTTCTTGGATTTCATCGTGTGACGTTGGTGCTTTCCGCAGGACCATCTCTAGCAACTTCCTAGCGTTGGCACTGTAGAAGATCCTAGCGTGTCAGCCAATCCCCTGGGAGCCGACTGGCGCGGTGCTGGGGGCGTGCTGTGATGGCACCGAGGCGGGCACGGCACCGCCTGAGGAAGCTGGGGAGGCAGAGGCGCCGATTGCGCCGGGGGAGGGGGTCATGGAATCGGTGCCCGCGCCGGTCGACATGCCCAAGGTAGGGCAGGCGGCAGGAGGCACGACCGAGTCATCCCTTGCAGATGCGGCGACAGCTCAAACTTTAGAGCCTGTGCTGCCAGCCTCCTCTGCCATCAGAGGATCTGCTCCTGAGGGAGCGCCGGTGACAGAGGAGGTACCGTCGGCCCCCGTCGAGCTGATGCCGATGGTCGTGACGGCTGACCCCTTGTTTGGGGCTGGGCCCTCCCGGTCCCTAGTTCGGCCAGGAAACGATCCGCTCGCGTGGGGAGGAAGCCGGCTCCACTAGTCCAGGCGGCTGGACCCGAGCGACTCGGTGTTCACCCTCGATGACCCAGCGCAGGAGATGGACTAGACGAGCGTGTGCTCGGGACTTGAGTCCATAGTCCGCTCTTTGACCAATTAGCCACCGAACCACCAAGTGAGCGGTCGACACAACGGGGACTAGCGTGTTGGCAAGCACGTGAACCTCGGGAGAAAAATCATCGTGTCAACCTTGTGTCTTCCCGTTGGTTTGCATCCTCGTTACACAAGCTTGTACTTCTTTCATATACATTGTGCTTGTGTAGTTGCTCTTGCAATTAGTTAGCTTGTGTAGCTTACTAGTACCATCTTGCTTGTGTGGCATAGAAGTAGCTCCCTTGCGTGGCTAATTTGGTTTGTGTAACCTTGTTAGTCACATTACTTAGTTTGTGTAGCAAAGTAATTGCGCTCTCTAATTTGGCATTGGTTGCCTTGTTATTGAGCATTGCTAGTGAGCTTAGGTGGCTTTGTGCTTTTGCTTACTAGCATGTGTAGGAGCTCCCTTGTTGCTTAAAGTACTAGTGGCTTAAGTTTGTGTGACCTTGCTCCTAGAATTGCTCAGGAGGGCTCTAGCTAGCCCTGCACCTTAGTTACTTAATTAGTATCTTTGGAAGGTGCTAGAGAACATAGATAGAGGGGTGTAGTCTTGGCTAGACCGATAGTTTTAATTCCGCACTTGTATCGGTTAGCCGACGCGATTAATTTTAAAAAATGACTATTCACCCCCCCTCTAGTTGCCATCTTGACCCTTTCAGTGTCCTTATTCCTCCATCGCGAGAGGGAGGTCTAGGGGCTTGCTGCCGAAGTGTCGCGGCTGCAGGAGGAAGTGGTGAGTCTCCAAACCAAGAAACAGGAATCTCGTCAACACGCCGATGAGCTCGAGGACAAGCTCAAGGCTATGGTCGCCAAGGCCGAGGAAGATGCCGCGGAGCTTGGACGACTCCGCCCGGCGCTCGACCTTGCTCGAGGACAAGCTCAAGGCTATGGTCGCCAAAGCAAGCAAAAGTCGAAGAAAGAAGCTGAGGGCCTGGCCAGGGATGTTGGCGTGCTCTAGAGGGAGAAGACGGTCCTCGAGGAGCAAGTGAAAGGTGAGGCTCTAGTTACCTTTTTTGCTTGACGTTTGCAGTCAGTTTTCTGATGCTCTTTGATGTTTGGCTTGGGCAGCCCTACAGAGGCAACTCTCCGAGGTGCAGGGTCAACTCCAGTTAGAGAGCGACGACCACGACGCCTTGCGTGCTGTCGTTGGGTTGGTCTTCGATGACCTCGAGGTCGCCCCGGCCGTGGGGACAAGCTCGCTTGTAGTCCGGGTTACCCAGATCCTGGACCAGGCATGCGCACTCGCAAGGGAGGCCCTGTACACCGGCGTGCATCATGCGTTCACCATCGCCGGCTCCCACTACGCTAACATCGACCTATCGGTGATCAGTGAGGGCTTCACGCCTGGCTACACTGACGCTGAGCTAGATGAAATTGAGAAGGAAGCGGCTCTCCCCGGTGCAAGACCTAGCGAGGAAGATCAGAGAAGACATCCTGCCCAAGAGTGTTTAGTTAGATAGCTGAGTCCAGCGTTGGTTTTTTTGTAAAGACTTTTATTATGACCGGAAACGTTATTTGGCCCTTGTATATATATATAAAGTTCGTTGCGATCCGACCCTTGTTTTATGCTAAGGCATTTAGAAACTTAAGTTACGAACGACTAAGTAATGATCACGCTGGTGAGCAAGTGATGTCGTAGCCGTCGAGACGTAAGCTTTTTGCTTTCTGACCAGTTTTACTCATCGTTAGTTTTCGACAACTCTTATTTTTAAGTCTTGTCATAAAAAATAGAAGGACCGGCTAGGGAAAATGTTCCTGAGTAAATGTACTCCTATCAGCCCCTGAGTAAAACCTGACCCCAGGAAATAGCCAGGGTCGGGTGTTACTGAAGACCAATCAGATCCGAAGCGACCCCGATAGGAGGTAACATTTTTCGGTTTTTGCAGAAACATTACTTAGTTTGATAAGCATATTGAAAGCTTTGGAATGGGAAAACTAAGGGTAAAAGTGACGTAGCTGTTCGATATTCCAGGCGTTCGCGATGGCTTTGTCGTCATCGGTCTTAAGTTTGTAGGTGCCGGGTCGGAGTACTTCTACGATGATGTACGGTCCTTCCCATGGCGCCGAAAGCTAGTGGCGATTTTAGAAAGGGTGTATTTATACCCTTATCAGCCCCCGAGTGAGATCCGACCTCTTGCCGTTGCTGGGGTCAGGTGTCACTAAAGATCGAGGAGAGGATAGCAAAATTAGTAGGAGAAATCGTCTCTTGTTTTCGTACGTACCCCCTCCCTAGGATCCGAGCTATCGTTCTGCGACCGCGCATTTGGTCTCCTTGCGACTCGACTTTCCTTGAGCCCACGCGTGTAGTGGGGATTCGATCAAGGCTCGCTAATGGGAATGCTTGAGTGGAATCTGGGTTTGTCGGTTGCAACGGGCTCCGCAAAGCCCTCATGTGGCATTCCACTGCTCCTTAACCCGCCTTCCAACTGATGCCCCCTCAATGGGGATTCTATGGGCTCAGGTAGGAGTTAGGATTGAACGAGGAGGTTGAGATGACCCTATCCGCTTCTAGGCGGGTTGGGGCGAAGGCCGCTAGGGCTCATCTGCGTTTTCTCCCCTGGCTCTTGTTCAACATGAGGTGACCTCAGGCCCTCCGCGGGCTGGCCTTCGAGCCCCCGAGCCCTATGGGGCTCGGTAGGGGTGATCCGTGTTTCATGTGTCACCCCACCCTCGGTTTCCATAGCCAGAGGTGACTCGTCATTTGTTTGCGACCGCGTGTTCGGTCTCTTTGCGATGCCGAGCCCCTATGCCCCCACGCGTAGCAAGGGTCCGGTCGGGGGGTCGGTTCATCTTGTGATCGTCGTCCCTCATGCGTCCATTTGCTAGAATGAAGGGGTTGAGCCGTGTCGTGCTTTCCTCGCTGGACGGAGCATGGTGCTCGGTGAGTTGTTTAACGGGCTTGTTCGAGTGGAGCCCCAGCATCTAGATTCTTGGTGGTCGGTCCATATAGTTCTCAGATCCGTTCGACCGGTCCGAGGGCTCGATGTCTTTCTTCGAGGAAAAACCATGGACCTTGCATCATCCAAGACTCGAAACGAGGGTCGGGACACCTGTGGCGCTTCGCGTGCCTCGGTATTGGCCGCTAGTGGACTCGTCCTTTACCTCCCCTCACTCTAGGGTGTCCTAGAGCTGCCGTGAACCCACTGGTGGGCCAGCCTTCGAACTCCTAGGCGTTAATGGGCCATGGGAGCGTTTTCAGCTCTGTATCCCACTTACCTACGGTGGCCCATAGCCTATGATGGCAAACCGTCGCTCGACAGATCCTTCACGGGGAAGATTTGGGTAGGCATGCGCTCGTCTCTCGGTAACTTCCTAGAGCCGTTCGACCGACCTATTTCCCTGTAGTGGCCAAGCCGTCCGATCGACTTGTGTCACCTGCTGAGACAAGACTTTCCTACGGAGATAGAGGATGAGGATATCCCGCGCAAGAATTTAGTTAGGCAGATAAGCCAGGTTGAGGACATGTAATAAATATGGTCAAGCCACAAACAAGACGGTGATGCAAGATGAAATATGGTCGATAATCTACCTAGGGGTGTACCCAAGGTAGTAGATTGTCAGCAGACAGATACGCAAGCCACAAATAAGATGGTGACGCAAGACAGACACAAGGTTTTATCTAGGTTCGGCCACCAAGAAGGCGTAATACCTACGTCCTGCGTCTGATTTGTATTGCTGTATGTCAATGAGAGATGTTTTTTAGAGGGGTCCCCTACCCACCTTATATAGTTCGGGGGGCAGGGTTACAGATCTGGAAACTAATCCTAGCTAGTTACAATTGCCATATGTGGCCGGATAAGGATTCCTATTCTAACCGACCAGGATCTTGATTGATCGCCAAATCCGCCTTGACTCCTTGCGCGGGACTCCGATCAGGTTAACCGGGCCACACGTCGTCTTTTGGTGGACCGAACCCATCGATCCGGGCCGGCCCAAGCTTAGCCATAAGGGTATAGGGGTTAATACCCCCACAGCTAGTCCCCGAGCACCATGTATTATGATGTGACACGCCATTTCAACCTTCTTTGACAAGTAAGGCTTGAGCCCTTGACGTCTCTGACCACCGTTGTCGCTGGAGAAGTCGGTTGTCCGAAGAATATATGGTGCTCTTAAGAAAAAAGAAAAAGATTTCCGTCCTGGGAAGTGTGCCCACTTGTATTTCTGAAAAGAAATGTAAGTGCGTCTCGGAGCGTAGCGTCCTTGATCATCAGAGGTGTAGGGGTCGAAAAACAAACACATTCACCGCAAGGTGAAGTGTGCCCACTTAGTCCCCGAGCCTGGTAGTAGGTGACGTAGGCACGTGGTGCCAGGGTCTAAAAAGAATTCCCAGTTAAGTTGAGAAACGAATCGTCGTACAAGCGATACAAGATGCACCGGTAGGTGCATCATACCGATGTAGTCCCCGAGCTTGCTGGAAGGCGAGGTATGAGCCTTATAGCAAGGTCTAAATAAATGTCTCTCAACTGTATGTGAGTGCAAATCACATGTAGCCGAGAAGAACGATCTCCGAGCAGTGGTCGGGATAGTCCCCGAGCACATCAGTAGCCGGAGCAGTCCCCAAGCGTGGCAGTGGTCTGAGTAGTCCCCGAGCACAGCAGTGGTCTGGGCAGTCCACGAGCACGGCAGTGGTCTGGTCCATCATTGAGCTCAAGATATGCAGCCAAAAGAAAAGAACGCCGATTGTATTATTATTTGGTGTATTTATTTATGTCCTTACTCAGAAAGTCCAATCGCCACGTTTGGTCAAAAAGGAGACGGATATAACATATCACTCGCCTTCTTACTTTTTTCGACAAGCGATCGCTTGGCGCTCAGATGGAGGTGCGTCGATGTGGACCTCTCACATTATCAACGAAGAGGTGCGTATAATCGGAAACGAAGAGGCACGCGTTTGTTGGCGAGATCTCGAGGTTGTGAAAACAAACCGTCATGCTGCGTAGCGTCGACGCCTCCTAAGAATCTCTAAGTGACGAAACGATGGAGCCCTTGGTTATTTATAATATAGAGCTGGTAAGTTACTTTTTACCGATCCCCATTGTCATTCACCGCCGCAACCTTCTTCCTCTCGCCGAACCCTACTCCTCCGAAAATCACCACCAATCCCTCCTCCACCGCATCCACCCTCTTAACAAGGGCAGATCAATGGCGAAGAGAAACGCATAGAAGAAAGGCGGAGTCATGGCGAAGGAGTGGTAGAAGTCAAGGAGCAATGAGCAGACCATCGAAGACCTCATCGCCATGGGAGTGCTCCACAACAAGGCACTCGCGGGATGGCGTGCGCCGAAAGGAGAAAGCTTCCCTGATCCACAACCAGGTGAGATTGTGGTTTTCGAGGATTTCTTCAAGCGGGGTTTTGGGGTTCTAGTGCACCCTTTCCTTCAGGGGCTCTACTTATATTACGAGATTGGGATTTGCAATCTGCATCCCAACTCGATTCTTCTTGTCTCCACCTTCATCCATCTTTGCGAAGCTTATGGTGGCTTCCATCCCCATTTCAACCTCTTTCGCCATCTGTTCTGTCTGTGGAAGAAAGGGAGCGGAGGCTCAAAGATAGCCGGAGGCGTATACCTCAATCTGCGTGACGGTATGAAGGCCTAGTACCTGACCGCCCATGGAACACCTCCTTTGGATGAATGGTACAAGAAATGGTTCTACATCCACGAAGAGCCGAACACGATCACCCCTGTGTGGACGTGGGGTTGATTCCAGAGAAGAAGAAGAAAATTGGTCGGAGAAGCCCGAGCACTTGGAGGAGAGATCACGAGGCGCTCGGGTTGATCCGTGGGAAAACTGGATGGTCCAAGCATGGTCGGGAACTTCATCCGCCGAAGGATCCAACCACGCTAAAAGAGGGTACATCCTGGCTTCGAGTACCAGGGTAGCGCAGATCCGACGAGGACCAGAAAAGAGGCGCTCGACAAGATAGAAATCAAGGCCAGAATTGGGGAGCTATTCAATCTAGCCGACCCCAATTATGTCAGGTTAAACAACATCGAGCACGCCTTCAAGCTGGTCCGACCTCCCCCAAAGGTAAATGATGCCTCCTTGTACCTGTAGATTTATGTTGCAACAGAAAATTGACTGTTGTCTCCTTTATGTTTCCCAGAGTAATGGTCATGACCGAGCAGCAGTGTTCATGTCTCCGCCCCTTGGCGTGGATTGGCCGCAAATTGCCGGCTCAACCGCCCAGACCAGTGCCAGTACCGAAGACGTCGACTGGGCGGTACTCGGAGTTGGGGAGGATGTAACGGCCAGGGCTGCTGGCAAGCGGCCAGCTGCCAACAAACGTCGCCAGGCCATCTTCCCCCTTTCAGACGATGAAACAGAGGATGCGGACATCTTCCGACTCATCCCTCGAAAGAGGAGACAAATGGGGTCAACAGAGCAGGGTAGCTCCTCTGTGCCAGCAGTGATCGCACCACCGACCACTGCAACACAGAAGACAAGCGGGGGAAGTGTCAAGCACCAAACCCCGACGCCACTACCGGTGGTGGGAAAAGACCCGGTGGAACCCGCCGAGCACGTGGAGCAGGCGCGGTCGAAGAGACGTTCCTTCACCACGTTATTCCGTGCTTCCGAGCTGTAAGTATCTGTAACTTTGATATAATATTATAATTTGTATTGAATACTATTATAAGTATCTGGTATATTAGGTCGGCGTCCACCGAAAATTCTGACCAGATAGCCGGTTGTGGCACGGCTTCGCCAGTACTGGCGGAAAGAACTACTCGGCAGCTAACTGCAGAGGAACCCGTAGAAGAAATTCCGCCGGAACCGCAGCACACGAGCAGCCCAACGTCAATCCCCGAGCTGCTGGTCGAGAAGACAGCCGAGCAAAGTACAAATGCTCCGAGCACTAGCCCTGCTGAGGCGGATACCTTGGCGCCAAGGGAACCAAACCGAGCCGAGGAGCAGCAACCGGAGTTGGCACAGAATACGCTTACCGATGCTACGGCTCGTGGGAAAGCCATAGTGGTCGCGGAGACTACTATCTCCGGCCCAGCGCCGCCCCCTGAACAAGAGGCCAAAGAGGACGAAGTCGAAGAGATCCTAGGCCGTCCCAAAGACAAACGACAACATGTATATGTGTCGCGCAGGCGGAACGACGAGTGGGTTATGTATGAAGAAATCCCCGGGATCGAAGAGACCCAAAAGGTTGAACGAGCAGCAAAGCGTTTGGTGACAGAAGTCCAGGTATGTTTGGCTTGACCACTTGACCCTGTAATGTAGTCAAACTGTCTGACTTAGCTTGCTTATATGCAGGACTTGATGAAGACCGCAAAGTACCGAAAGAGGTGCTTCGACCAGATTAAGGGAATCACGGCGAGCAATAGAGAACTGGCGGCCGAGGTGGAACGCTTGCGCCGCCAACTTGAAGCCGCCGACCAGGAGAGGTCAGAGCAAGAAACACAGAACCAGAACCTGGTCGGCCAGCTCAATGACAAACATCGTCAAAAAACAAGTGAGTTGTCATTTTGTCACATCAAGTGTATGACACGTGTTGTTGCATTGTTGGTAATGATAGCTGCAATGCAGGCTTAGAAGCTGAGGTAACCCGCCTCCAAGAGGAGAATAGCCGTGTGACCGCAGAGTGTGGTCGCCTGAAGGAGGACAACGAGAAACTGGCACGCGGCTAGTCTCAACTCCAGGACCACACCACCAAAATGAAGGAGGAACTGAAAAGTAAGTATTCCAGGCCACCGTTCTCATTCTGTTGCCCGCCTTGACTTGTCGTGCCTTTACATTTGATGTCTTGTATGGTGTGCAGTTTTAAAAGCCAATGCCAAGAGGCATCTAGAAGCTATGATGAAAGAGCGTGATGGCTGGAAAGCACAATGCCTCTAGGCCACCGAGGATCGGGACACATGGAAGAACCGGTGCCAGGAAGTGGCAACTGGCATTTTGCCCATCCTCGACCTTGTCGACCCGGCACTCATAGAGGAAGAGCCAAGGACCCCCTAGCTCGGACTGGTCGAGAGATGCAGACAAGCATGGGGATGGTTCCAGGAGTTCATTAAGGAGGCGGGTGAGTATACGGGCGCCCATGTGCTAAGCATGGTGCGTGCCCACTACCCTCTGATCGATCTCAAGCGCCTGGAGGCTAGATACCCGAAGGAAGTAGACCCAGACAAGGCGGAGGAGCTTCGGGTGGCCCAGCTGGATCTGTCGTCGAAGATAATTGGCGACATTAATCTGTGTGGAGGTGGGATAGCACCTGTACAGGGTATGCCATCGACAAGTCAGCTAGAAACACCATCTGTTGCTAGCCAACCGACGAAGCCTGCGGTCTCGACCAGCCAGGCATCGGCGGGGCCATCCCCTTCAGCTCGGCTAGTACAAGAGTCCCCGAGACTCGAGTAGAATATCGGAAGCAACGAGCAGTAGGTGCCGCGCGCCCCGACCAACCAATGTAATAGGCTTAGAGCTGTAGAAGGAGGACATAGTTGTGTTATTGTAAACTTGGGCCTCTTCAGGCAAGCTTGTAATAATGTAACTGTATATCATTATAAGCTTGTTTGCTTTGTATAAAGCGTATTTAAGCTTAAAACTTATGTTGGTGGAACTAAGTGAGAACATAATAATGTTCTATTTAGTTGTACCATTTTACCCGACACATCATCCTGAAAAGTTTGTGCGGCCCTAGTTTGCCATGTGGTGTGAGGTGAGGTGCGTGACTGTGCACACGCAGATGCGGACAAGTCAAACCAAGGGGACCTACCGATCACCATAACGAGAGAGCGGATCCCATGCACGTGTTGGGAGGAACCGGGAGACAGTCCCGCTCTGAAAACCGTGAGAAGGAGTGGTGGTCGGCTTTTCATGGCTAAGTTAGAATAACCATAAAAGTCAAGTGACACATTAGAGTGGTCGGAGAAATAATAATAGCTTTATTGAAGTAAATCGAAAATACAAAAAGGGGTACATATCTCAAAGAGTTAAGCATAGAAACGTCTAAGCTTGTCGATGTGCCACGAGTTTGGTATGTCCGCATCGGCCCGTGTGAGCTAACTCAGTAAGACGTTGGTCGTGTGACCTCCTTGATCATGAAGGGCCCCTCCTATGGGGTTGCGAGTTTATGGACACCAACCTGGTTTGTCTTCCACTTCAGGACCAGGTCCCCGACCACAAAAAACCGCTTTTTAACGTTCTTGTTGTAGTACCTATGCAAAACAGCAAGATATTTGGCCGTACGTACACAAGAATCGAGCCGCTTCTTCGTGCTATTCACTTCTAGCTCCCCGTACTTCATTGGCCTTGCCTTCATCGAAGTTCTCTACCCGTGCTAATCTGAAAGCTATATATCTGCAGGGAGGACCGCCTCGCCGCCATAAATCATAAAGTATGGCGAGACGCCGGTGTTACTGGTACTGGTTGAGTTCGAGTCCCTGCACCACTACCGTAACTCTTTGAGCCATCTTCCGAGAGCCTTGTCATTTTCTCTATACACCCTCTTCTTCAACGCGCCCAAGATCATGCCATTTGCCCTCGACCTGTCCATTAGCTCTAGGGTGCGCCATCGAGACGTATTTTACTACTATGCTCCTTTCATCGCAGAAGTCCCAAAAAGCGTCCCGGTGAACCGAGTACCCAGATCGGTGATGATGTTGTTCGGTATGCCGAAACGATGGATGACCTAGTCGAGGAATGTGACAGCCTTTTCTGAGGATGCCTGTACCAAAGGCATGTATTCTATCCACTTAGAAAATTTGTCGATCAGCACAAAGACGCATGTAAATTTCCCTAGAGCCGGTTTGAAGGGCCCGATCATATCCGATCCTCAAAGATGCAAAGGGCCAGGAGGTGGTATTGTCTGGATCTCATGTCTTTGGTACGTGAATTCTCTTGGCGAATAACTAACAACCCTCACAGTGGTGGACTAGCCTCTCTGCGTCGGATACTGCTGACGGCCAATAGAACCCTGCTCGGAATGCCTTGCCGACCAGCGTTCTTGAGACCGCGTGGTTGCCGTAGGAGCCAGAGTGGATTTGGTCCAGGAGATGTTCGCCATCCTCCTGGGTTATGCACTTCATCAAGATTTCCTCTTTTGCGTTCTTGCGCCATAGCTTGCCATCAACGAAAGGTGTATCGCTTATCGCGACGCATCAGCGCTCGTTCTCTGTCCGATCAGTGTAACCGCTGCCATCCGTTAGGTACTTGATGAAAGGTATTCTCGGTCGAGCTCATGAGTGGTCGGAGGGGGATCGGCGATGCTTGACGCCAGACCATATCCACCAATTGTTTGGTCCGGAGGCTTGTCCGCCGTGGAATCTTTTTCTTGATGATGGACGGCGTGAGCGTGTCTTGGACGAATATGCCATGTGGGATTTTTGCTCGGGATGATCCTAACTTTGACAAAGGCATCCGCCGCTTGATTCTTGTCCCGGACCACGTGTATGTACTCGATGCCATAGAACCCGCCTTCCAGCCTTTCTGATCAAATTGCAGTATGCTTCCATCTTTTCGCTGGTTGTATCCCAGTCCTTGTTGAGTTGATTGATGACCATAGCAGAGTCTCCATAGACGTAGAGACATTTAACGCCAAGCTCAACCGCAATGCGCAAACCATGTAGGCATGCTTCGTACTCGGCGGCATTATTAGATCTTTGGGAAATAAATCTCGAGGACGCACTGGAGCTGCTCCTTGGATGGTGATATAAAAGGACTCTGCTCCCGCACCGTCAATGTTGAGAGAGCCGTCGAAATACATCGCCCAATATTTCATCGGATCCGGAGAGGCAGCGTGTTAAGTCGTCCACTCGACGATGAAATCGACAAGTGCTCGAGACTTGATTGTAGTGCGGCTTGCAAATTCCAAGGAAAAGGGCATAGCTCCATTGCCCATTTGACTATGCGCCCGCTCGCATCCCTGTTGCTAATGATGTCTCGCAGAGGGTACTCAGTCACGACCACCACACGATATCCGTCGAAGTAGTGTTTCAACTTTCGGGATGTTATCAGTATAGCGTAGATCAACTTCTGAATCTGTGGGTACCTGGTCTTGGACTCGTTGAGTACCTCACTAATGAAATAGATTGGTCATTGTACCTTGTAGACGCGTGTCGGGCTCGTCTCGCCGACCACCATGGTCGTGGAGACCACTCGATTGGTAGCCGCAATGTATATAGCGGAGTGTTTTCGTCTTCTCTTGGAGTAGTGAGTACCAGAGGTGACGTAAGGTATTGTTTCAGCTGTGTGAAGGCAACGTCTGCTTCCTCCGACCACTCAAACTTTTTGGACGCTTTGAGTAGTTTAAAGAACGGTAATCCTTTTTCGCCTAATCTTGATATGAAACGACTGAGGGCGGCCATACATCCGGTAAGCTTCTGAACATCCTTCACCTTTCTGGGCGGCTTCATGTCCAAAACAGCTTTGACCTTTTTCGGGTTAGGCGTGTATGCGTCGTGGATCGACGACGTTGCCGAGGAGTATGCGGAAGGAACACCAAAGATGCACTTCTTTGGGTTTAACTTCCTTTGGAATGTGTTAAGGGCTGCAAAAGTGCCCCGGGTTGTCAACAAGGGTATGAGCTTCCTTGGTTTTGACAACTATATCATCAACGTAAGCCTCGACGAGGTCATCTTTTATCTCGTCTTTGAGGCAACCCTGTATAGCACGTTGGTAGGTAGCCCCGGCGTTCTTGAGCCCAAACGACATGGTCGTGTTGCAGTAGGCGCCGAAGGGCGTGATAAAAGATGTCTTGATCTGGTCATCCTTTTTTAGAGCGATCTAGTGATAACCAGAGTAGCAATCGAGAAAAGAAAGGAGCTCGCAACCGGCGGTTGAATCTACGACCTCGTCTATGCAAGGCAAGCCGAAGGGGTCTTTTAGGGCAGTGTTTGTTGAGATCAGTGTAATCAACACACATTCTCCATTCATTATTCTTTTTGTGTACAAGAACTGGGTTGGCTAACCACTCCGGATGATACACTTCTTTGATAAATCCGGCTGCCAAAAGCCGTGTAACTTCTACCCTAATCGCCTCCTTTTTGTCGCGAGCGAACCGTCGTAGCTTCTGCTTGGTAGGTTTGGCCTTGCCGTTGACATTCAAGGAGTGCTCAATCAAGTTCTGACGTACACCGGGTATGTCAGCAGGTTTCCATGCGAACACATCCACGTTGCTCCTCAAGAACCTAACGAGCGCGTCTTCCTATTTGGGATCCAGGTTGGCCCCGATAAGGGCCGTCTTGCTGGGATCACCGTCGACCAGCTAGATCACCTTGTGTTCCTTGGACTTGATGTTCTTGCATGGAGCCTCGAGTGCTGGGATCTCCCCGGTGGTCGATCGAGGTCTTCTTGGCCTTGAGCACGGTCTCGCCATGCGAATAGAGAGGTCGTGAGCCTCTCGCTATTTTGAAACTGTCATCTTCGCAGTATAAGCTGCGTGCACACGTTGCCTCGGAGGGTTAGAACTCCTTTCTCAAGAGGGCATCTTGAGCACCAGATACTGGAATGAGGTATGGCCATGAACTTGGTGAGCGACGGTTGACCAAGAATAGCATGGTAGGTGCGTGTCGAAGTCGGCGACCACGAAGTTGACGTAGTCGGTGCGGAAGTGATCCGGGGTCCCAAATCGCACCGGTAGCGTGATCTCGCCGAGAGGTGTAGAGCTCGTCCGGGAGAACACCCGTAATCGTGTGCCTCGTGTGGTTTGACGTCCGCTCGAGCTATGTTCGTGGCGGGCGATCGTTTTGAACAAGTATATATCAATGGAGCTGCCGCCGTCGATCAAGACTCTATCGAATGAACTTTGTTGATACAAGGATCGAGGACCGGGGGAAAACACCGGCTCGGTATTGCGCCCATTGGTCCTTTTCTGCTGAAGGAGATTTTGGCGGTGAGACCACGGAGGAGCCGCGGATCGGTGAGGAGATTGTCGGTGTTGGCCATGATCAAGCAAGCGCGGGCGAGCAGCTTGCGTTCTCGCTTGGTCTCGATGGACACTTTGCCTCCGATGATGGTGTGCACGCGATCGGTTGGCTTTTTGACGTACTTGTGACGAAGTGCGCATCGTCGTTGTCGTTATCCTCATTGCGCTGTTCCCCACGCCGTTAGGGCTTATCGGACGTGCGGAGCTTGTTGACGCGTGTAGATAGACTTGAGGACGCGGCAATTCTCCATGGTATGGTTCGACTTAGGATGGAGTGGCGGGGCCCTTCAATGCCTTGGCGTGAAGTCGTCTTCATAGTTACGACGTCCGCCACCCTTTTTAACGGTGTTGACCTCGCCGTCGTCTTCCCGAGCACGCTTGCTCCTGTAATCGTCACGGCGGTTACGCCGCTAATTACGTTGGTCACGGTGGTCGCGGGAGTCGTTGCGCTGGTTGCGGCGGTCAAAATTGTCGTTCCGACCACGGTTGTCACGGTAGTCGTCACGGTGTGGGGGGTGGTCGGAGCGCGGAACCCTTGCTGCTTCTTCAATAATTATCTTTTTAGCGTCATCGGCGTCCGCGTATTTCTTAGCGGTGGCCAGGAGCGCTGTGACCGAATCAGGTCTTTTGCGGAGGAGCTTGTCCCTTAGGGCATCATGGAAGCGGAGGCCAGTGATGAAAGCCTCGATTGCCTCATTGTCGGAGATTGATGGGACCTTGTTGCGCATCTCTGAGAAACACCGGACGTACTCGCGCAGTGGCTCATCTTTTTGATCTCGAATACGTTGCAGATCGTATTTGTTGCCTGGTTGTTCACAAGTAGCAATGAAGTTGTCGATGAAGGCTTGCTTGAGCTCCTGCCAAGAGTCGAAATAGTTCGCCGGCAAGCTAACCAGCCATTGGTGACCCGCATGGCCAACAGCGACTGGGAAATAGTTAGACATGACGTGCTCGTCCGCCATGGCTGATCTGCACGTAGTCTCGTAAAGCATGACCCATAATTCAGGGTTTTCCTTGCCGTCGTACTTCTGGAGCTTCTCGAGCTTGAAATTCTTGGGCCATATGACTTGGCGAAGGTGTCGAGTAAACTGCTTCAAACCCGGCGGGCCGTGGGCAGTGTCATATTCCATACGGCGATAACTTTCGTGGGACGCTCGATCATTGGCTCTCTGGTTGATGCGAGCGCGCAGATCGCGTCCACCGAGGTAATGGCGGAGATCGTTATTGCCATCGTGGCGATCTAGATTGCCATCTGGATTAGCCCTGCGACCGTGGTTATCGCGGCGATTATCGCGGTTGTCCCGGCGGCGGTTGTCGTCCTGGCCACCGTCATGGCCACCGCTTTCCTCCTTGACGGTTGTCCGATGGGTCGTTGTTGCGCGCGAGCCACGTTGGTTGGGGTTGTGAGCGACTTGGTGTTTGGCGGCCGTGGCTTGACTCGACCGAGATAGATGGAGCCCGAGCTTGGTTTACAATCTCCACGGTGCAGGGGCCATAGCGTACGTCCGATAGGCTTGTATTTCATCGCGAATCGCTTGGGTTCGGGGGTGTCGGGTAGCCGTTGCATTGTTGCCATGGCGACGGCTACATTGGCACTTAGAGTTCAAGACCTGTTTGTCCCCACCGCCGAAAAGCATCGTTGAGGTCACGTATGCGGACCCTTGCGCGTCGTGCCTCTGGTCTACTTCGCCGGCTTCGATTTGTCGGCGATTAAACCGGTCAATATTGCGTGCTTCGCGTGCGATCCTTTCTTGTTTTCTTTTCGCCAACTTTGGCGGTTCATCATTGCTGACAACATGGATCAAATCCCCTCGTCTTGGCGGGAAAGACGGGAATTGCGAGAACCCCGGGGCGTGGTCTGGGATATCCAGATCGTACTTGATGCCTTCATCTTCGTGATGCTGAAGCTCGGTGTGGACAGATGCATTAGATGCGGTGCCAGACGAGGAGCTGGGGTCACCCTCTTGGACTGTGTGAATGGATCCTTCTTGATAATCTTCAATCTGGATCATGTTGATGAAGTTGCGCGGCTTTGGCTGAGGTCGGTGCATAAGACACAGATCCAAGCGGCGTTGCAGGTCGTAGGCGTAGTTGGAGGCAGCGTTTTGCACGCCGTAGGGCTAGACCTGGTAGTTCTCCGTCGAGGCTTCGTACTTGGAGAGCCGGAGACCCGTCGCGAAGGCTGGCCGGCGACGAGCAGAGCGCCCTTGAGGAGTAGATGTGACCACGAGATCTATATCAAGTCATGTAGGATGACTAGTCCGAGCTGGTCGGGTAGATCTGTTTTGGGGAGCGGTTACCTGCTCATTAGGCTGACTTTGAATCGTACTTACTAGAGCTAGGGTTTCAGCGAGCTTGGTGCCGACCCGATCGATGGAGTCGAGCAGGTCGGTGTTGTCGATCCGCCTCCCTTTGTAGCGAGGAAGCGGATGACAAGTTGTCGGTGTGGCTAAAGGTGATGCAGGCGTGGTCGGAGCCAGATGTACCGTGGTTGGAGCCAGATCCATCGTGGTCGGAGCCGCATCCATCGTGGTCGGAGCCGTATCCACCGTGGTCGGAGCCGTGTCCACCGTGGTCGGAACCGTATCCACCGTGGTCGGAGCCGTAGCCGATGTAGGTGAAGCAGTGGTCGACGCAGACTGAATCCACGCCTCCTCCGGGGTCATGGCGATGAAGTCGTCGGAGCCGGTGGCCCAGGTGATCTGGCCAACGGTGAACGTGAGGCCGTTCGACGTAGCCATGGAGCCGGAGATGATGACTGTCTTGTTTGCTTGGGAAGCAGTACGCACACCCCCTACCTGGCGCGCCACTATCGATGAAATATGGTCGGCAATCTACCTAGGGGTATAGCCAAGGTAGTAGATTGTCGGCAGACAGATGCGCAAGCCACAAATAAGACGGTGACGCAAGACAGACACAAGGTTTTATCCAGGTTCGGCCGCCAAGAAGGTGTAATACCTACGTCATGCGTCTGATTTGTATTGTTGTATGTCAATGAGAGATGTTTTTTAGAGGGGTCCCCTGCCCGCCTTATATAGTTCGGGGGGCAGGGTTACAGATCTGGAAACTAATCCTAGCCAGTTACAATTGTCATATGTGGCCGGATAAGGATTCCTATTCTAACCGACCAGGATCTTGATTGATCGCCAAATCCGCCTTGACTCCTTGCGCAGGACTCCGATCAGGTTAACCGGGCCGCACGTCGTCTTTTGGTGGACCGAACCCATCGATCCGGGCCGGCCCAAGCTTAGCCATAAGGGTATAGGGGTTAATACCCCCACAGACAAGCTCTTAAATTTCATTATAGCAAATAGCTTTTTTAGCTCTTCTCCCCTTTTTGTGTAAAAAGATTAGTGCATTCTGACCCTTTTCGTCGTTAGGGTCATAAAAGCTCGGGATGCGGGTGAGCCAATTCTGATCACGCTGGTGAGCAATGACGCCATAGCCACTGGGACATAGGTTTCCCGAAGCTCGACCAGTTATACTCAGAGCTTGTTCCTGTAAACCTAGCTCCTAGGTCTTAAACGTGAAAGGGGGGTCGGGTACAGAGAATGTTTGCTAGGCGGGTAGATTTTTAAACGCGTACCGGCCCTTTCCACGGCTAAGGCCAAAAAAGCCCATGGTACAGAAAAGAAACTCTACTTTACGCTTGTGAGCGAAGGCGCCATAGCCGCTGGGGCATAGGTTTCTCACGGTCCGACCAGTTTTACCTAGGGTTTATTTCCACACTTCACTTTTGGGTCATAATCGTGAAAAAGGGTCGAACATAGAGGTTATCTACCGAAGAGATATGCCCTTATTAGTCCCCGAGTCAGGCCTGACCCCCCGCCGTTTGCTGGGGTCGGGTGTCACAAAAGATCGGGGAGTTCGATAGCGAAACTGATAATAAGAGAAAGTGTGTGTTTATTAAGGGTAAGAGTGACATATCTGCTCAATGTTTCAGGCGTTGATGAAGACCTCGCCGTTTGACGGTTTTGAGCTTGTAGGCGCCTGGCCGGAACATCTCTGTGACGACGTACAGTCCCCTCTACGGCGGGGAGAGCTTGTGGCGGTCCTTGTTGCTCTGGACGAGGCAGAGTACCAGGTCCCCGATGTTGAAGGTTTGACCCCTTTTCGAAGGGTCGTGGTATCGGACTTAGCGCGCATTTGGTACTTAATTTGAGCGAAGGAGGGCAACAACGTCAAGGCGCTTCGTCTAGCTGGGCTCCGTCCTATACTCCCCCTTGTTAGAGCTTCCGGACAAGAACCACTTCAAAAGAACACAGTCCTTGTACAGGTGCTTGACGGGGAAAGCATGGTTCGGGCATGGCCCTTCAAGCAGCTTCTCGAAGTGGCTCGGGGTGCCCTTCATAGACTTCCGGCCCCCCGTGCGGTCGGTGTTGGCCACTAGCGAGCTCCCATGCCGCTGCTTGTTCTTCCTTTTGTTGGGTGGCTTGGAGGCGCCTTCATCGGCGTCCTCGTCCCGCTTTGCCTTGCCCTTGAGGGTGTGTCGGCCAAAGGCCTGAGGTCCCATCAAGTCGGGGCTTGGGCTTGGTCCTCAACTTTGTCATAGCGCCCGCCACGCGGCGTGGATGGTAGCCATGGCTAGCCCCTCCTTGGCGCCGCTGCAGTGCGCGCTGCGGGCGTCAAGGGTGTCGCGGTGGAGGCCGAAGTCGCTCATGCACCGGAACCATGGTGCGCGCCCGCCGTCTGTTGGGCCCTGATGGACCGGTATGTCCTCGTCGGGTTGTTCGAGGCGCGCCGGCGTCGCGAAGCGCCGAGGGTGTCGCAGCGTCGCGGTGGAGCTTGAGACCCTCGTGCAGCGTAATCGCGGTGCGCGACCTTTCGTAGTCGAAGCTGATGAGCTGGTTGCTTTTGAGGGTGCGGTCCTCCGGTGTAGGCAGCTACAGCTCCTCGGGTGCCTCAGCGATTGCGTCGAGGCGGTGGAAGAGGTGGGGTTGTGTGGCGCGAAAGCCGCACCAACTCTCCCTCCGTCGTGATGACGAAATCCAGTTCGAAGCGCGCACGACGCCGCCGGGACCCGATTGACGCTATGCGATTAGCCATCCGAGGCTTGGTGTCGATGTCAAAATGCACAAAAGACCCCTACCTGGCGCGCCAACTGTCGGTACTTTGAGTAAACACCAACGAGTAAATTTGTATATTACGCGTCTGGCCCGGATGTTGTGCTAAGAAGACACAAGATTTATACTGGTTCGGGCAAAATGTCACTACGTCCAGTTCTTGGCTGCTGCTTGCATTACTTAGCACTGAAAATTCGTAATAGGGGGTTATAAACTGACGAGAGTGGGAGGTAGCTCCCAAGTCTCTGTGGTTCGATTGCTTGATGTCTGATACGATGTGGTGAACCGATGCTATGTGATGCCCTTGTTCGATGTGCGATGCGGTGTGATCTGCGATCGTTTGTTTGATGAATCGATGCCCCTTAGTGGGACCCCTGCTTTCCCTTTTATAGGCCAAGGGAAGGCAGGGGTTACAACCGAAGGGAAGAGGAAAAAAGAAAGAGAAATAAGGCTCCCGGAGGTATGCCGTCCTCCTCTTCGCGTGGGTCCTGCTGACCTTGTAGATCGTGGTAGCAGCAGTGTCGTACCGGGGTCATATTAGCCGCTGCAGCATACGTGCGGGCGTCATGCATCGTTCTTGTCTTTCATCCCATCCGAACGGACGAAATGGTCAAGGGTCCTGTGCGGGCGTCATGCATCGTTCTTGTCTTTCATCCCATCCGAACGGACATAATGGTCAAAGGGTCCCCTGACAGAGGCTATACGGGGGGCTGGCGGTACAGTGCTAGTCAACTGACTCCGGTTGACTGACGTTGGACGGTGGTCAGGCAGGGAGTTGGCAGCACAGTGCTGGCCTGTTGATGGGGTGGGCGACGTGAGTCTCCCAGCATGGCCTGATGGTCGCGTCCCAGACGTGCTCCCGGACGTGCGCCTCCATGCCGTAGTGGTTGAAGCGGTTCGGGTCCTACCCTGGGGCCACCGCTTTTGTCCGGTAACAAATCCGACTCCCAGAGAACGGGCGAGGCGGAATCCGACCCTCGGGAGTCGGACGAGGCGGAGCCCTTCATGTGGGACCGGACGAGTCGGAACCCACGGGGGTCGGACGAGGCGGAAACCTTGTCCTTGGATTTGGAGCCCACGGGGTTGGACGATACGAAAACCTCATCCTCGGAGTTGGAGCCCACGCCTTAGGGTCAGATGAGATGAAAACCTCGTCTTCGGAGTTGGACGAGGCCCCGCTCGGTCTTGGGGGTCGGACGAGGCTACAGTTACGTCCTTAACCATCCGATGAGCGCGCTCGCACCACACACGCATGGGCGAAAGGCAGAACGGGAGAGGTACGTTGCATACCGGAAACGACGGATCGCTTGTCCGGCCGGTCGGTTGCTCGTCGACCCGAGCCCGGCACCGGCACGGAGTAGCTAGCTAGCTAGCCTTTGTGTGTGGTGGCGGTCAAATAGAGCTTCGTCCCAATCGATTTATTAGCAAGTGGATCGACCCCATGCATGATGCATGTCTGGCCGCTAGCTCCTCCTCACGAGCGGAAGCCGCGCGCGCGCATCGCATGAGACAACACATCACGTCGGTCGGCACTACCTAAAGCGTAATGGTAATGCACAGAATTCCAGCCGGTACAACTCCGTATGCTTTCCAATATACAGCGCGACACTGTGGTAATAAACTGGTAGTAACTAATAGGGGCTCCATGCACGTATTGGATGTTTTTTTTTTTAAAAAGTCACCGCCGCTAGCTAACAGAGAAGAGGCTCAAATAGGCATGCAAGGAGGCTCAAAGGGTGAGCTCGCGACCTTGCACGGCCACGCGCGCGCCGGGGGAAGCATCTCGCCGAGTGTCGTACACACTACACACTGGAGGAGGAGTACTACGTGCACGATGATGCCTGCCTGCCTGCCTGCGAGTGCCAGCCCTGGATGACTGGATGTGTGCCTCTTGTGTCGTGCGTGCGTGCGTAGGGGCCAATAATCGCCATGCGAAATGCACGCAAGCAGTACAGCTACACTCCTAGCTTAGGGCTCTAGGGCCGGGCTAGTAGCCTTGATTAGGTTAGAAATATAAGTACGTATATACGACGTGCGACTGGACTGCACCTGGGCCCCCGCCTGCATGGACCCCGCCCGCCGGTGGCTGGGCAGTGGATGTGGATCGGAGTCGGATACTGTTGGCTTGGCTCGGTCGAGCTTGGTGTAATGGTCGACGAGACTCGCTGTACTGCAAGGAGTATAGCATACGAGAGGTTTGGTCCGGTGTTTTTGCCCCCGCGCAACGCTTCTCGCCGTTACCAATCACCCAAGGCCCCAGGGTTGCATTGGAATAATTCCCAGCCAAACAGCTCTTTCATTAATTTGTACTAGTGCAGAAGATTTCCTAGCCCGGAACGCTCTGTTCCGAGAACCAAACGGGTCTAACTGAGTTGGAATGGATAACAGGGATGGGATACGGGCAAGTGCAACGCGGTTACCGCTCAACTCTCGGCGTTATCCGATTACGCGCACCCAGGAGCGAGCGACTCCTCTGTTCTCGCGAGTTCAGAAGTCCTATGCGTCGACGACTCCAGGCCTCCAACTTCTCTCCCATATCCTTGCAAATAAAGGCCACTAAGGGGCCGTTCGGCTAGTCTGAAACTTGGCTTGTTCGACTTCTTTTTTCAGCTAGAATAATATTTTTCTCTTATAATATTTTAGTCAGAACAGTGTTTTCCAGCTAAGTTTTAGATCAGCTAACGCGACCTAAATCTCCATCCCACATGCGTACGAAGCTGTTACAGATGCTAACCAAACAAATAACGGTTTCAGTTGCATGGTAACGGATAGCACTGGTTTTCACTTAAATTGTCGTTGCCGGTCCCAAGGCTGAACCAAACAGCACCATAGTTGTATTGCGTGCAGAATTGTCCTCTAGCGTCGATCCACCCGGCTAACTCCACTTCGAGAGTCTCCTTTTCCGATGCTCCCATCTCATCTCCGTTGATGTTATTATGCTCTCCTTACCTTAAATTTCATCTCCGTTTGTTTTTCACTCAGCAAGTGTGAAAATCGGTCTTTATAGATAGATAGATAGATAGATAGATAGATAGATAGATAGATAGATAGATTGTGAATTATTAAAAGGTGAGATCAGAATAAAAAGACAGCCACGAATATATGTGCTGTGCAATTTTACAATATGGACTAGAGGCCGTTAAGAGCTATTGCATTGCTAGCAAATTCTTGCCCATCGGCAATTTTTATAGTGGAGAGCACGTATCTGATACCACTAAGCTTCCAAAGAAGCTTCGCATCCATATACACAATTACATACTTGATTTTCAGTAATGGGAGCTTTTTTTACAGAGGCATCTCAATTTTGAGCCACCTCTATATTGTAAGGCGGTTCTAGTTCCAGCCGGCTCTGCTACAATTGCTCTTATTTGTAGAGGTGACTCTATTTCTGAATTGTAGATGTCAAAAACTTATTAAACTTTGTAATTAATAACATTTTCCATTTTGAATTCATCAAGGGCCCCAAATACTCATTTTAAAATGGGATGAAGATAAAGTGTGGAGGACAAATGTGATTTAGCAGTTGTGTATCAAGCCAGCACCACAACCCGTGTTCCACCGTGCACGATATTACAAAGCAAATACTATGTTATATGATGGGAGAGATCAAGTTCAAGATGGAGCTGGTTCCGGTACGGTGGAACTGGTGATCTGAGGTTGATACTGAATCTTTTCGCTTGGTCATATACGATCGTGGATTATAAGCTGGAACAATATTTTTCTCTTACATCAAACCAACCAGTAGTAAATAATCCACGATCATTTACGACGAAACGAACTGGCTGTCCGAGGAGCAATCACCCCAGCCACCAAATTCCAAATGCTTGATGCATTCTGCCGTGCATCCATCCAAGTCCCGTCGACGCGCACGCGATCTCATGGATTTGCCAAGCTAGATATAGGAGCACTACTCCGTAGACTTGCGTGTGCCGGCGTATGTAGCGCTTGGCTTGTGTTGCCGACTCACGCGGCCTAGCTATAGCATAGCTACTGCGGGCACGGCACTACAGCAAGACTCGTAGTGGGCTGTGGGCGACGCGATGGATATTCTGCTCCTGCTCGCTCCAGCGGGAGGAAAAGGCAAAGGCGCTGCTGTCCGCTCTGCCTTCTCTTCTCTCGTGAAAAAAAGGTAAGAAGGGACGCCGTGGGCCAGGCCCCTCACTGCCACACGTGCAAACCCACACGGGAGCACTGCAAACGTCTGACACGTGCGGGACCATCTATCCCCACCTCTGATCTGTACCTGCTACAGCGCTATAGGCTATAGCTATTTTGTTGGAGTAGATCAATCGCCCGTAGCTAACGTTAACGTACTACTCCGTATGCAGTAGTGCTCTGCACTAGTAAGAAGATTGTATCCTGAACTGGCTATTAGTTTTTTTTAAAAAAAATAAAATTTTATCTCGGCCCCAGTATTATTTTATTACAGTTCTAGCTACCCCCCGGTTACAGCTTACAAAGTGTAGGCTTCCAAAGAGCAACACAAATAAACGAAGTGGCCAACTAGCCACTGTATTAGGGCCACTGTGACCTCGGCGGGCGTCTAGCTTACTGGACCCTAGCTGCGAGCTGTGGCGAAGTTGAACTGGCTCCGTTCGCTGGTCTGAACTTTGGTTGAAACTAGCTGGAAAACACTGTTCCGGTTGAATTATTGTGAGAGAAAAATACTGTTCCAACTAAAAAAACAAACCGAACAAACCAAACTTTCAGACAAGAGAACGGAGCTCTCTAGCTAACTAACACACGCATGCACTGAGATTCCGTCTGCGCGCGCGCACACACACTAGCCATGGGATTTGGACCCTTGGAACCTCGATCGGCGTCTGATTAGTACCTGCCTAACTGGATGTGCCTGAAAACAGAAACAGTGATTAGCTAGCTTTGTCTGTCCACAGCTCTTGAAATCTTGTTCACCTCCAACAACAGGCAGTTGCTGTAAAGTTGGCTCCACAGCCTACACAGCCTACACACCAACAACGGTACCGAGGCAACTCAAAAGTGAAAATGCTCTGCTTTTGCATCGTGCAGCTCTTCACTCTTCAGCTTCAGCATATCATCACCCTTTGGTGCAAAGCTGCTACTACTACTACAGGCTACATGTGGTGCGCTCTACTCCCTACTACAAACTGCAGATGGCTAGAAGCTGTGTGGACTGTGGTGCGCTCTCCCGTCGTCACGTGAGGTCCCACGCACCTACCCGCCTACGGTGCCACCCCCACGTGCGGTACTCCCAGTCTCTTCCTCTTTGCCCTTTCCTCCCGCCGTGACCGTTGACCACCGCCATCCGCTCGGGCGAGAGCACCGTGGACCGGGTCCACGGGACGAGCACCGGCACCAGGACCCAGCATCGGCCTTGACTGGGCCGAGCGTGCGGTCGCAGCGGGGTCCGCAGCCAGCCAGGACGGGGGAGGGATTGAGGGAAGGCCGGCCCACCACCGCGCGAGAATCGTCCCCGACACACGTGGGCCTGCCATGTGCCTGCCCGGGTCGTTTCCGTCACCTCGGCATGGGGCCCGATTTTTTTAGCCTTTTTTTTTTTAAAATTCGCAAATATCAAAATCTGGACCTTAGCTCGGCGTCATCATTGCTGGCGCTGAGCTTTTGGGCTCGACGCTGACGTGGCGGTGATTTGGTAGGCAGCTCGGCGCCGTAGATCTTGTCGCCGAGCTCGGCGTCATAGATCTTGGCACCAAGTTTGGTGCCGTAGATCTGGGTGCCGAGCTCGGCGCCAAGCCTATCTTACGCATGGGCCCCAATCCTTTCTCTCTTCCTCTCCCTCTCTCTCGCACCGCCAGCGCCCGCCCGAGCAGCGCACCGCCGCCGCTGCCCTCGCCCTCTCCTGCGCCCAGCCAGTCGCGCACGCGCCCGCGACCTTCCCGGCGCCCTCGGCCGCGCCCGCGTCGGACCCCGTGCCCGCGCCCTCGCCCACGCCGGTCCCCACACCCGCGCCGAGGGCTTACCGCGCCCGCGCTGTGCCTCCCACGCCTGACCTCGCCAGCGGCCGCCCTGGCCGCACCGGCGCTGTGCCCGTCGTGTCGTGACCGTGCCATGGCCGCGCCGCGCCCACCGCGAGCCCCCGCCGGCGCTGGCCGTGCCATCGCCAGCCCCGGCACCTGCAGCGCCCGGCCGTGCCACCACCGGCCCGGCTCGTCTGCCTCAACCACGCCTGGTGTCCGCTGTGACTCCGTCAATGTCCACGACTCCGTTGTCGGGTAGGTAAAAATTGTGAATTTGTAAAGTACGTACTTAGTTAGCTTTGATTGTAGTGTAGTAGTTTTACATTTTGTTATTTACTAGTTAATGTGATGACTCAGGTAGTTGATTTAGTTAGTGGTCTAGTGAGATAGATATGTAGATAGATATAAACATAGATACATAGGTACATAAATATAGTTAGATAGCTACTTAGATAGATAGTGTTGGTGCGGGACCCACAGGATACCCCGCAAGGAGGAGAGATCTAGTCTAACTAGGATTCTCCCCATGTAATCTTAGTAGTAGTATTATCCTGTAATCCTATTAAAAACTCTCATTGTAAACCGACTAGGATTCTGACCTCCTGACTATATAAAGGAGGGCAGGGTTCCTAGAGACGGGAGATCATGATTTCTACAACACAATCAATACAACGCAAGGGCTAACGTCGACTGGATGTAGGGCTATTACTCGACCACAGTCGAGGGCCTGAACCAGGATAAATCGACTGTCTCTTGCGTTCACCGTCGAGTTCCGCATACGCTGAAGCCCGAACAATACTGCCCTGGGGACCCCCGTGGCAGGCTATCGGTGGTCAAACATCGACAGCTGGCACGCCAGGTAGGGGTTTTCGGCGAATTTGCATCCGAGAGCTCGATGGACCTCGACAGCATGATCTTCTCGACGGGATCAACTTTCATCTTCGGCTCATGGATATGTGAGGCGGACGACAATGGCAAGCTCCAAAGCCATCTCCTCGAAGATTCGCGCAACTCATGGTGTCCGATTCAACTCAGGTTTCATGGCTTTGCACATCCGACTCGAATTCAGGCTCCGCTTCCGAGACAGAGTCTTATCCGAGTTCTTTCAGGAAACCGAGTTCCTTTCCGATGGGGCTTAAGAACATGGCCCTGACCTATCAAGAATACAACTCAGAGTACACACAGAATCTTTTCAAGAAGTCGGATCCTTTTCCGATCGGATTCCACAACATGGCAATATCTGATCAGGCATGGTACGGAGGATTCCTTGACCCGGTGCTTAGAATGCCACTGAAGGGAGCTCAGGAAGGTCTCATACTGACTATAACATCTCAAGACTGCATCGTCCACTGGCCAGGCTCTATTCCTGAGGATAGCAGTACCCGACTGGACGACACGACGACGACAGCTATTCTACCTTACCAAGAAGGAGACTCGATCTGCGACCTCGTGGCCTCTACTAAAGTTATCAGCAACTCCGACAGTATGGAAACTAATGCCAATAACAGAACAGTTCACGCACGGGAAGTACTTATGGTTCACCGTCCTCAGTCACCATTGGTCCTCCTAGAAGCGCCCGATGTCAGGTCATCGGATGAATCAGAATCCAACATATCACCCTTTGCCCAGGGCTACGATGGTGAAATCGAGAATCAGAAACAAGCTAGAGAAAGGAAAAACAAATTGAAGCAAGGACGCCAACACCGTGCTAGGCAGCGCAGGGAAGCCTAGATCAGATATAAGTCAGAGTTGGCCGAATACGATAGAAGAAAATCACAACGAGAAGTCGAAGAAAGACGCACGGCAAGTACGCCCTACGATAAGATCCGAGAAGCATTAGAAGAACTCAGAGCAACCTCACATCCCGGTGAAAAATATGAACAGCTCCGGGACTTGCTTCGGTTAACGGCCTCGAGGACGCATGAACAAAGAACACAATCAAGACTACCCGCCAGATCAACGACCCATAGGCAAGAAGATCAAAATCAAAGGAAGTCCGCTTTCGAGAGACTTGGACCAAGTGAAAGTCATAACAGAGAAAGTAGGAGGGATCATAGTCAAGGCCACCGAGTTGAACAACCAAGAAAGACCAGGAGTAGGGCGCCTACCCAGACGGCCTCACAGAATTGCTCTCATCAAAACGACAGTTGGCCAGAAGGAGGTGCCGAATCAGAATTCAAAGAAGCCGGAACGCACGATAGATTCCCCTATTTTGCAAATAGACTTGCGTCAATACGACTACCTCACAAGTTCAAACCGTCCAACCACTCTAAGTATGATGGCAAAACTGAACCAAGGCAGTGGCTCAGGATATATTCACAATCAATTGAACTAGCCGGAGGAGACGACGATATCAAGACCCTGTTCTTTCCCATGGCCCTAGAAACCATGTCTCTCCAATGGTTCGACAAATTAAATCCAGGATCAATCAGAAATTGAGAGGACTTGCAAAGAGCTTTTTGTGAAAATTTCGCAGGGATCATTACACACCCGATCACTCACGCAGAATTAAAAGGACTCAAGCAGAAGGGAAGTGAGAGTCTCAGAGATTACTATCGACGATTCGGCGAACTACGGGCTCAAGTGCATGACATCACCGAACGAGAAGTAATTGAAGCTTTCTCTCACGGAATCATGGCTAGATGGCAATTTCATGACTTCTGCAAAGAAAATTCGAGAAACAACGAAGAATTCAAATGAACAGTAGAAAAGATGATTACTGTAGAAAAGAAGACACGAGAGAGGTTCCCGGATAGGAGCAACCGAGACAACCCAGACAACCAAAATCATCGAAATAGCAGACATCAGGAAAGAAAATGTAGACCAGACAACACCGTGGCAATGGCTGACAAATCAAAGAAGTTTTCCAAACCCAGAAGATTTGACGACATCGAAAACATACGTTGCCCATTGCACCCTAATGGGAAGCACACCATCGGAAATTGCTACACCTTCAATGATCGATACACAAGAAAAGATAGTAAGGAAAACACCAAAGAAGACAATCAAAAAAAAAGATGAAGACCAAAAATCCAGGGGGACGGTAGCAATGATCTTCTCCGGGGCCCCAGATTGCAGAAGCAAACATCAAGAAAAATTAGCACTACGGACTATCATGACAGCAGAACCAGCTACTCCAAAATATCGTAATTGGTCACAGTATCCAATCCAATTTTTCAGAGAAGACCAATGGACTAGCGTGGGAAACGCAGGCCATTACCCACTGGTTCTAGATCCAACTATTGCCGGTATGACTGTCACCAAAGTACTAATCGACGGGGGAGCCGGACTCAACATCATCTTTTCAGAAATGCTAAGGAAGATGAGACTGTAACTCACCGGGATGATTACACCAACAAGTACACATTTTTATGGCATAGTACCCGGCAAGGCAGCCATGCCACTTGGACAAATTACTCTACCCATTACTTTTAGAACTCCTTCGAATTACCGTACAGAATTCATCAAGTTTGAGATTGCAGACTTCGATTCATCATACCATGCAATCCTCGGACGCCCAGCACTAGCAAAATTCATGGCAATACCACATTATCCGTACCTACTGCTTAAGATGCCAGGACCTAACGGTGTCCTTTCTCTTCGAAGTGATTTGAAGCACGCTTTTGACTGCGACGTTCAGGCAATCCAAATCGCGGCCAAAGCACAAGCCAACAATGGAAGAAAAGAAATAGACACTATTGCCATAGAAATGAGCCAAGAAGAACTAGAGATATCGGCTAAAAAGCCTAGCATCCTCGCACCACCAAAATAAGTCGACGTCAAGCAAATCGACCTGGGCACTGGCGATCCCTCTAAGACAGCAACCATCAGCGCCCACCTCTCGGCAAAATAGGAACTCACGCTCACCAACTTTCTTCAGGACAACAAAGATATGTTCGCTTGGAAGCCGACCGACATGCCAGGTGTCCCAAGAGAGTTGGCTGAGCACAGAATTGATGTTAATGAAAGCTCCAAGCCTGTAAAGCAACGGCTACGACAATTCTCATCTGACAAGAAGGCAGCGATTAAAAAACAAATCACAAAACTAATGGCGGCTGGATTCATTAGAGAAATCCTTCATCCAGATTGGCTAGCAAACCCAGTTCTAGTACAGAAAAAGAACACGGACGAATGGCGCATTTGTGTTGACCACACAGATCTCAACAAGCACTGCCCGAAAGACCCGTTCGGGCTGCCACTTATTGGTCAGATAGTTGATTCAACAGCAGGATCCGCCCTATTATCCTTTCTTGATTGCTATTCAGGGTATCACCAGATCGCATTAAAAGAGCAAGACCAGAACAAGACATCTTTCATTACTCCGTTCGGTGCCTACTGCTACAAGACCATGTCGTTTGGACTCAAGAATGCTGGAGCCACTTACCAAAGAGCTATCCAAACATGCCTTGGAGATCAGATTGGCGAAAACGTAGAAGCATATGTGGACGACGTGGTGGTAAAAACAAAGAACCCGAATACACTGATTGAGGACTTAAAACAAACTTTCGAGAACTTGAAAAGATGGAGGTGGAAATTGAACCCAAACAAGTGTGTATTCGGAGTCCCTTCAGGACAACTACTCAGTTTCCTGGTCAGTCATCGTGGAATCAAAGCAAGCGCCAAGCAAATTTGAGCCATAACAGAGATGGACCCACCTCGAAACATCAAAGATGTGCAAAAGCTAACAGGCTGCATGGCAGCACTCAATCATTTTATTTCAAGGCTCGGCGAAAAAGGGTTACCTCTCTTTAAACTACTAAAGAAGATAGGCAACTCAAGTATGTCCTTCAGATATTATGGCAGGCTACAAACAACGAAGCAGAGTACGAAGCTCTCATTCACGAGCTATGAGTAGCAATTACTCTCGGAATCAAGCGATTACTCGTATACGGCGATTCGGCAGTAGTCATCAACCAAGTCAACAAAGACTAGGACTGCACCAAAGAAAACATGGGTGCTTACTGCGTCGAAATCAGAAAACTCGAAAAACATTTCCAAGAATTAGAAATTCTACATGTCCTGCACGATTCCAACATTGCGGCAGATGTCCTCGCCAAGCTCGGATCAGACAGGGCAAAGGTCCCACCCGGTGAGAAAACCCTAGAACTCACAGCCAAAGGCAACCAGATTCTGGTAATCAACACTTCATGGACACAAGCTTTTATTGATTATATCAAAGAGAATAAGTTGACAGCTGATAAAGAGGAAGCTACCCGAGTTGTTCGCAGAAGCAAAAACTACGTCCTAGTGGGGGACAAGCTCTATAGAAGAGCTGCATCGTCGGGAGTACTCCTAAAATGTGTCTCGTTTCAAGAAGGCAGAGAAATTCTAGATGAAATACACTCAGGTTGCTGCGGAAATCACGCCGCTTCAAGAACACTAGTCTGCAAAGCTTTTCGCACTGGATTCTACTGGCCAACAGCTCTGAAAGACGTAGAAGAACTCGTTAGAAAATGCAAAGGTTGTCAAATGTTCGCAAGACAAGCTCATGTACCAGCTCACAACCTCATCTGCATCCCACCCGCTTGGCCTTTCTCCTGCTGGGGGCTGGATCAAGTAGGACCCCTCAAGAAAGCAAATGGCGGTTTCGAAAACATCTTCGTGGCAATTGACAAGTTCACCAAGTGGATCGAATACAAACCACTCGCAAAATACAGCGTAGCCAAAGCAGTCGAGTTCATCCAAGACATTATGCACCGCTTTGGCATGCCCAATTGAATCATCATAGATTTAGGCTCTCCCTTTACAGCCACATAGTTCAAAAGTTGGGCGCAGGATTGTGGCTTCGGCATAGATTACGCATCAGTCGCACATCTAGAAGCCAACGGACAGGTAGAAAGAGCCAATAGACTCATACTAGCCGGGTTGAAACCAAGACTGTATGAAGAGCTAGCAGACTATGGATCAAAGTGGATTGAAGAATTACCCAAAGTAGTATGGGGGCTACGGACTCAAATAAGCAGAGCTACCGGATACTCGCCTTTCTTCCTAGTTTATGGATCAGAAGCTGTACTACCAGCCGACTTGATTTGGACGTCACCAAGGATAGAACTGTATGATGAAGGAGAAGCAGAACACACCAGAAGATTAGAACTTGACACTACAGAAGAAGTCAGGGTAAACGCTACCCTTCAATCAGCAAGATACCTCTAGGGATTAAGATGCCACTACAACAAGAATACCCAGCCTCGATCACTACAAGTCGGAGACCTAGTGCTAAGAATACAAAAAAACTGACGGACACCATAAACTACTCAGTACATGGGAAGGTCCTTTTATTGTCTCAAAAGTCACTAGACTAGGCACGTACAAGTTAATAACTGAAGACGAGAAAGAAGTCAGCAATACATGGCACATCAGCCAACTAAGAAGATTCTACGCATGAAAATAACTCAAGGGAGAATACATGTACAAACCACAAGAGATCAACGTTCATGGCCAATAAAGATGTTGTCCCTCGACAAAATATGTATTATGGCTTATCAAACGATCATGATCAATAAAGATGGTTTTTTGACAACATACGTCTTATGATGGCTAACCCTGAGTTGTTTCTAAAGAGCAAAGTGGCTGAAACATGCCTGAGCCTACCGGCCGAGAGCAAAATAGTTGAAAAGATGCTTGAGTCCGCCGATGAGGGTAGCTAACAAGCTAACACCCAGACAAAAGAGCAAAATGGCTGAAACATGCCTGAGCCTACCGGCCGAGAGCAAAATAGCTAAAAAGATGCTTGAGCCCGCCGATGAGGGTAGCTAATAAGCTAACACCCGAACCAAAGAGCAAAATGGCTGAAACATGCCTGAGCCTACCGGCTGAGAGCAAAATAGCTGAAAAGATGCTTGAGCCCACCGATGAGGGTAGCTAACAAGCTAACACCCGGACAAAAGAGCAAAATGGCTAAAACATGCCTGAGCCTACCGGCCGAGAGCAAAATAGCTGAAAAGACGTTTGAGCCAGCCGATGAGGGTAGCTAATAAGCTAACATCCAAAACAAAAAATAAAACGACTAAGCCTGTACATGGATTAGGAAAAAATCAAGTCAAGACCCTCCAGCTTCTTGTTCCAAAAAGCAAGAGGCTCGGGGGCTACACTGAAGACACTCGAGAGTCCGCACCGAGTTGTTTATGCGGCGCAGACAGGAGCCAGGCAAGCATTCAACAGATCAAGAAAATTCGTCAAGACAACGGACTACACCGAGTTGTTTACATGGCAAAGACGAAGGCCAACACTCAACAGATCAAGAGAGGTTGTCAACACAAGGATAACATGCAAAGTTGTTCACATGGCAAAGTTGAAAGCAAGACAAAGTACTCGGCAAGTCAAATAACACTGATCGCTTGGACAACTCATCCAAAGAATAAACAAGGCATCCAGGTAGAGAGGACATCAGCAAAAAATCTTCATTCAAAAGGAAGTATAATGTCATATTACAAGGCACGAGCATAGAGGTCAATTACGTCAAACGTCATCATCAGGGGAAGAGATAACAATATTAAGATTATCTACAACTCTACTGGCTAAGTCTTCGACCTTAGGCTCCATCCTCTCAACGGCATCAATGTACTCTTGACTATCGACTTCCTCTGCTATCTTGGACAAAGGCGCCTTTGGAGCAAGAACCCGGACCTGGGCCAGGACATTCTTGGTACACAGTTGGGCGCACCTCTTCACGAATTCTTGAAAACGAGTCGGAATTCGGGGAATCAACTGGGCCCAAGATTGCCCATCATCCGCTGGAGTTCGGAGAGCGTCGGCTACTGAACGAAAGGATTTCCATAAAGCTTTCCAGTTTTCGGTAGCCGTAGCCAACTTGCCAGACAAGTCTTCAATAGTTTTTTGAGCCTGCACAAGATCTCTATCAGCTCCACGCCTAATCAACTTAGCAAGCGCGAGTTCTTCCTCAGCACGAGTAATTACCTCCTTAACCTTATTGTGACTAGGACGGACAAGAGTCTTCATTTCATCGATACTCTCCGAGAGCTTCTGCTTTTCAACTCGGAGAGCTGGACAAGGCACCAAACAACGAGTCAGAAGAAAGGAAGGTTTAAATACAGAAGGAAACGAAAAGAACTCGCCATACCATTGCACTCTTTCTTCGCTGTTTCTAAGTTCTTCATGGCCTCCGAGTTCTTTAAAGCCTCCTGAATAGCAGCATCCCTTTGTCTCTCGGCCTCAACTACCCGGGCACGAAGTGATTTTTCCTCCTTCTGATGCGTTTGACGCTCAGCCTCCAGCTCGGCCTGGCAGAGACCAAGATCTGTCTTCAAGGCGCTTAACTCAGAGGATAACTTCTTCTCGATCTCCGACGAAAAAAAGAAGCCGGTATGGTCCCGAGAGAAGGACTGAACAAGAAGAAAGAAAGAAAAAAGGCATAAGAACAGGAGAAAAATGGACATCCAAAGAAAGAACTTCAGAAAACTTACTTGGAGTTTTCCCCAAAAGAAGTTGAAAAGGTTGCAAAATCTCCCCAAGAAGCGGTCAACTTTGACAGCCGATGAGTGGCATCAAATTGATGCACCACATCTTCAGTAGAGAAAGGAGCGGAGGGGGAAGACGGCCGATGCGGAGAAGGTGAGAGCAGGAGCACACCATGGGAAGTCCCAGCTACCTCCCTAGATGAATCCACCACTATGGCCACGGTCACCTCCAAGGCAACCAAGCCAGCAGCAGCATCATCACCAGGAAACCTTGTCTCGTCCACAACCACTTCACCGACCGTGCGCTCCAAGTCCTGAGGCTCCGTACTCGGAGGCACACCAGAAGAATGGCAAGAAGTCGACGGAGGGTCGAGAGAAGACGAAGGCCTGAAAGTTGACAAAGAAACTCGGCAATAAGAACAAAAGAAAGGGGAAACAGAAGCAAAGAGACGAAACCAGAAGTCACTCACCTGACTATCTTCTTCTTCGTAAAACACAAAGAAGACCTCGCAGGGGGCACGATGGTCGCAAAAACATCACCGCCACCCTGTGACAGGAGCGGCACGGCTGGTACCAGAGCCCCAAAGGAACCCGGAACCAGAACCCCAGAGGAACTTGGTGCCGGAGCCCCAGAGGAACTCGGGCCCAATGACCGCTTGCTACAAAAAGCCAAGACGAAGTCAGAACAAGAAAAGGCGCTCAACAAAACAAAGACAAGTAAACAACTCACTGGCGCGTAATGAGGGGCACATCATCGACCTCATCCTCCTCAGTCTCCAGCAAGACTTCTTGGAAGCAGGTAAACCAGATGAAGAACCATCCGCCCGCCCCCTCTTCGGGACACTACGAGGACCTCGAGGGACTGGACGAGGAACATATTCTTCATATACATCAACAAATCCAGAGGAAACTCCAGGAAACACTGTGGTGATTTGGAACTTACTAGTTACAGAAGACCCAACAAGGTTCTCCCTAGTACTCACCACAGCAGGGAGGACATCTAGGGGGATCGGGTCAACAAAATTGCGCCCAATTCCTACGAAAAGAATAAAACCACAAGACAAGAAAAATTAAGCAAAAACGGCTACAGCAAAAGAAATACAGAAAATACACGCACAAAGGAAAAACGACTCACAACTGGAGGCGGGTTGTTGGCGGAGTACTCGGAGACAGTAAGCGGGACAACGCTTGCTCCTTTCAGCATCTTCTGGAGACGCTCAAGTACCTCCTCGTCGGTCGGCTCAAGGGCCGGGACCATGCGGGAAGGACCCTCAGCCCTAGAATACTGAAAGCCAAGGTTCTCTCGCTCCTTCAGAGGCTGAACACGGCGACGAAGAAAGCTCAAGACAATACCAAAGCCGGTCAAGCCCTGCCGCTTTAGAGTGCGTATCCGCTCAAGGAATGGCTGGATCACCTGGAGCTCGTTTGGTGTCAGGGAGTTCTTTTCCCACCGGTCATTAACCGAGGGACCAGACCCAGAATGTATGGAAAGAGAAGGAATCAAATTGGTGGCATAGAACCAATCAGCATGCCAATCCCTCACAGAATCAACCAGGTCATAGTCAAAGAACTTGCTTTTAAGACCCTAGCAAAACTAGATCCCATAGCCGCCAAGAACATTGGTTTCTTCACGGCGGGGTTGAGGCTTCAAACGAAAGAAGTGGTGGAAAAGAGAAAGAGAAGGAGAAATTCTAAGGAAAGCTTCACAGAGATGAACGAAAACAGAAAGATGAAGGACGACATTAGGGGTTAGATGGTTCAGATTAACCCCAAAATAACCAGGCAATTGATGAAGGAAGGCGGAAGCAGGAAGGCAAAGACCAGCGCGGATAAAGGAAACGAGAAGGACAATCTCACCAGGACCTAGAGCAGGAACCCGGTGCTCGCCCAGAACTCTCCATTCAGCAATGTCTTTGCTTTGGATCAAGCCGTCACTGACGAGCTCGTAGAGCTGGTCTTCGGTTGTTGTTGGAGCCGGCCAAACCTTCTGAGCAGCCCCCATGGCCACGAACTCTTGGTTCTCGATCAAAGAAAGGGATGACTCCTCGTCCACGAAGGCTGCCTGGGACTTGCTCGTGGTTTTCTTCTTACCCATGAACTAGCGGAAGCAAAAAGACACTGGGGAAGACGAAGCTAGGATGGCGACGCTCGGGTGATGGCGACAATGGCGGCGGCAGATTTATGAAAGCTAGGGTTTCAAGGCAAGAGCTAGGCAGTAAAGAAAAGGAAGATAAAAGGTCTTTAAATAGATTTTTCAGTGATAAAAACAGCCCACCAGGCCCGTTAAAACACGGTGTGGGAACGCAACGGTCCATTTACTGACACAGCTAAAATGACGGACGGCACAAATCCACACAACAGTATAGTTTAACGGGCAGATTTCAGACTTATCCATCCAGCACCACGGCAGGGTTATCAGATCACTACAAGAACAACCCGTCAACCATGAAGAAACAAAGGGCTACCTCGCAAGGAACAAAAGAACCCAGTTATTAAAGAAAGAACTCGGGAGTCTCATGAATAACCAGGATTACAGCAGAAAAATGAATGACAACTCTGAAGACAAGATTCTTTCTATTACAAATGGCTTCAAAATAGAAGATTACACATCTTACAAGACCCAATGAACTCGGCACTACGACAAGCAAGGTAGCAAAAAGGAGCTCGGACACAACTTGGCTCTGGAACGATTACGTGCTCTAAATTGCTACTCGGTAGAACAAACCGCGCTTGGCTACACTATTTTCTTCAAAGGACGGACGTAGTGCATCCAAGGCGGAAATCAGTAGCATAGCGGGAGAACATAGACCAGGGGAAGTAGGCAGGCATCTGTCTACCCAAGCCCGATGTGATGCAGGATCAGGTGTTGATCTGCACCGGACAGTCTCAAGACAGACGGTGAGGATCAACCCAGAACTACCGGATGAAGAAACGAAGCCCACATCACAAGACTTCCTCCAACTACCACCACGTACTTCCAAGTACAATGCCGCTGCAGGATTAGTCTACCTTTAATCCCTATCACAAGACTTCCTCCAGCTATGACAAGACACACAAGAACTACAAGATACGCCCGGGGGCTGCTCTACCTCACAAACTACCATATTCATGACTGCGAAGTTTTCAACAAAATGTTCAATGGATGAAAGCAAGCACCCCGGGAGGATATTTATAGATCGAAGGAGCGGCGCACATGGACTAGGAGTACCAACGAAACAAGCCTTTCAAAAGACACAATGAAAAGACAGGACTCAATAATGGAAGACTCAGAAGGAACAGTACTCGAAGACGAGCATATTCGAAAGAATATGCCAACACTGTACAACCCGTGAACAGGCAACATTTACACTCAACCACCACCATACAACTACACCTGACAAATAGCAGACTACCAGAGAATACGCCAAGAACAATGCGTCTGAGTTCTTTTAGAATCAAAGAACCCAGATAAATGCTCAGAGGCTACAACAGGAGAAGATTTCAGTTCCTCGAACAAATTAGACTCAAGACCCTCCAACTCTTTGTTCCAAACAGCAAGAGACTCGGGGGCTACACTCAGTGAGTGCACTTTTTCTTCAAAAAAAACACACATCACTCGAAAGACTTCTTCAAGTCAGCAATTTTAAAATAACATAAGATTCAAGACCCTAAAGCTCCTTGTTCCAAATAGCAAGAGGCTCGGGGGCTACACCCAAAGGGGAATACTTTTTTCTTCAAAAAGGTATACTCCACGCGAAGATCTCACAGAGCGCTATACGGTTTCGCTCAAGAAAGCACTCGAACGACGCTTATTCCTGCTTGGCAAAGCTTGAAAGAACAAGACGAGGCTTCCAGAGCTCAACCATGAAGTGCTCGGGGGCTTGTCGGTGCGGGACCCACAGGATACCCCGCAAGGAGGAGAGAAGATCTAGTCTAACTAGGATTCTCCCCATGTAATCTTAGTAGTAGTATTATCCTGTAATCCTACTAAAAACTCTCATTGTAAACCGACTAGGATTCTGACCTCCTGACTATATAAAGGAGGGCAGGGTTCCTAGAGACGGGAGATCATGATTTCTACAACACAATCAATACAACGCAAGGGCTAACGCCGACTGGACGTGGGGCTATTACTCGACCACAGTCGAGGGCCTGAACCAGGATAAATTGACTGTCTCTTGCGTTCACCGTCGAGTTCCGCATACGCAAAAGCCCGAACAATACTGCCCCGGGGACCCCCGTGGCAGGCTATCGGTAGTCAAACATCGACAGGTAGTTATATATTTAGTTAACTAAATATGATCTAGCTATTTAGTGAGTGCATTGTATCTATGTGTGTAGTTATTATCTTATTTACTTAGTTTGTAGTTAGAAAGTACTTGTTAGGCACTATCTATTGTCTAATTTGGACTAAAAGACATGTGTTTCGTTACGTGCTTGAAATAGATGGACAACATAGTGACCATATATCATGGAGGCACCATTGAAAGCGATCGCTATGGATATGTTGAGTTAGTTGACATGCAAAGCGTGCATGTGCTATTCAATGAGAAGCCATCGTTTAGTGAGGTGGTTGTAAGGGCTCGGGAGGAGCTGCATTGCCTTGGCGAAGATGATGATGGCATTGCAGTTGAGGGTGTACTGCACCTAGGTTCTTCTCCCAACATCCTTAGGCGAATGATCCCAATTGGATGTGCGGATCAGTGGAAGAACTATGTGAGATCGGCTATGAAGAGCCAGCTACAATGTTTGGACATGGTTGTGCATCGGGTGTTCATTGATCCCATCCCTCATGGGTTTTCTCCACCAATAGGTCAACAGGCACACTTCGACCCTCCCGTCCTGGAACCTGATATGGACATGGAGGTTGCACCTATGGTTCCCGATGCTCAATCTGCCCCTAATGAGCTAGTTAGAGATGCTTGTCAGACTCATGATGTTGTGGCAGATCCTCCTCATGAGATCTCTTTGACACAGAATCATCCGAGTAAGTGTCTTATCTGCATGGTTATTGGGAGCTTACCCCATTCCTTACATGCAATATGTCATTCTTTCCTCATTTTTCTACTTGTGTTGCAGTAGACATTCCTGACAATGTGGATGTGCCCACTGTTGTTACACAAGTGCTCTGTGGAGATGGATTCCGTGGCTCCAATAGTGTTGAAATTATGAATGATTTGGATCCATATGAGATGACAAGGGCTCTTGATTCTGATGATGGTCACCCTATTGGAGAGCTAACAAAGAGTGATGTTGAGATGCTGAGGCGTATCTTTCCCGGCCGCCGTGATCCAAGAGTTCACGAGTTCTGCGATCTTGCTCATTTTCGTGAATCATTAATTATACTACACTGCTAAAAAGGAACAAATATAGTACATAGATTAAATGTAAAACTACTAGAACGTGTATAGTCCAATCGTATCGTACTAATGCTTTGTAGATAAATCTAGGATTTTCAATAACAGTGCACGAATCTAGACTTCTTAGACAATGAAAATAGACTTTTTATTGTCTGAAAAGCCTAGATTCGTTCATGGCATGTGTATTCTGGAAGAATTGTACAGAGTAATGGCGGTTTGCTCAAAATAGGAAGGCATGCAAGGAAGCACAACTCTACTCCATCTCCACCATCCATCTTATGACTATTTGATCCAAGGGCTAAGGTGAAGAGGCACATGGATCGCTGACATGGCACATTGAGAGGCCTCCATTCCTCCTCTCAACATATAAATAACCCCTCACTCCCTCTCATTCACACACACAAGAAGGAAGAAGAGCACTTCTTAATATTTTCTTTCATTGCAGTACCAATGTCTGGAGGGTCGTCCAAAGGGAGAGGAAAGGAAAAGGGAACTACCATTGTGTGGGAGGGTTCTCTTGGTCGCGATTTCTTTGAGGAAGCTCTTTATGAGAGGTTGCCAATTGAGAGCAAAAGTGATTTCACCAAAGAGGCACCACTGAGAGGGTACAATGAATGGAAAGAAGAGTGGCAAAAATGCATGCATGGTGAGGACTGCCTAGTGCAGATGTTCACCGAGGGGATAGAAGGAGGTCATCGTTTTTTCAAATGCCCACGAGCATGGGTAATTGTAATTACTATTTGTTTCTTCAATATGTTCCTCTTCTATAAAACTTACGTGACATACTTATTGCAGTCTTCCTTGGCCAAAGAAAACTATGTGTTCACTAGGTGGGTCGATCCTCGACCTCTTTATCCGTATGCGGAGTACATCTACTACCTGTAGGATCATATCTTCGATCTAGAAAGGGAAGTTAGCAGCGGTTACAAAGACGACGGACAGGACAACAACAACAATGGTGCTGATTCACAGGAGGCACTCTACAATGATCCATATTGCACCTGCCCTAACCACAAGAACAAGGGGCCTTCGCCGTCACCCCCGCCACCACCACCACCAACAATGGGAGGCTATTGTGGAGAAGGTGCAACACAATTTGCTATGTGGCCATGCTACTAGGATGACTTTATCTTATTCACATGCCACATCTATGTGTTTGTTGTTTGGTTTAATTACTTAAGGCATGTTAGGTTTAGTCAAAGGAACTCTATACCCTAGTTTGGTACATGATCTCACATGCCAGTTTGTGTGTTTTGTGTGTTGAATTATATAATGCCCTACTTCGTTAGGTTTTGTTTGCAGCACGTGATCACATTTCACTACGTCCACAATATTAAGCTGAATATTATGACCACAAATAATGAAAACAACCACATAATGAAAAGTACAATACTATGCCGCATTAAACAACAAAATAATACTAGAAGTATGTGCCGACAGTAGACAACATTGTTCATGAATAAACCATTGAACTAGCAAGTCATGGAGATTATTAAGTGCAACGAGGCCACTTTTTCTTCCTCAGGGCATCAAGATTCTACTCCATCGCTGCTTTCGCTCAGCGTGCATGCTCAAGCTTCTTCTTCCTCTCCTCCCTGTACGCAGCAACACGCCTCCTTTCCTCCTCTTCCTTGTACTCCTTTTTTGCATCCTCCTCTTTGCCTCTCTTCTCCATCATCTCCTTGTCCTCTGCCTCCCACCGCAATAGTTTCTGCATCCATTCCTTGTCTTTAGGCTTGATCTCAATGTCGATGCACTGCTCAAAATCACAGAGCGGTGGAGGGGTCTGCAAAAAATGCAATTGTTACAAAACAAAATAAACATGCAAGATGTCATATGACACAAACATCAATTCCTCACCATCTTGTTAATGCAGCGCTGACGAAGTGTAGGCTCAAATGCAAAATTAGAACACATCCAATACTGTTGCCTATACGTGTCGTCTTCATCAGACTTGGCTACCTTGCAAGGATCGCCGTAAAAGCACATGGGCACTGGAACATGTAACACCCTCGGTGTTATACTATAAATATTTTGCTAAAACATGTCATGAGCATCGTATTTATGTGTTAATGCATGTGATATAGTGTTTGGATCAAATTCCGTAACTCGAAATGATCAACGAAAACACGAAATGAAAATTAATTTCATAGTCACGTTATATTACTTAGGGTGTTAAACCAATTTTTATTAAGCAAAAATGTATAGAACGCATATACGAAACTTTAATAAAGCTTGAAGTACAAGCTTTGTAGATGACGATGAAATACCCGTGGTCGAAAAATGAATTCACTAGCTAACTGGTCTAATAGCTTGGAAATCAAATTCGACGCGAATCCGATCAAGACTTAGAAAAATTCTCAAGTTGAAAACGGTGGGACGATGCGATATTATTGTATTAAATCTGGAAAACTTAGCTCAAGGCTTGTGCTATATTTTTGCTCAGTGGGTTGCATCAAAGTCTTTACTTCCTAATGGTAGCAAGGTTAGTTTGGTTAGGGCTTGGCTTGATCACTAATTAATTGCATTGGAAAGCTTAAAATAGTTAACTTGGCAGCCTAGCCTTAGGTCCGGATAGCACTTGGCATTGCTAGCTTGGCAGTCTTCTATCTCCCCCTCCACTTCATCTTGGTTCGTGCGGGTAGGTCCTATTAGCAACTTAATCAACCATCTTTAGCTTCGCCATGATGGATAAGCTTTGAGAAGGCTAGTTAGGTAGGAATTGGTGCTTCAAAAGTCGTGCAGCACACTCTGTTGGTTAGCTAGCCGAGTGGTCGCGGTCACCACGCTGTTGGGCGCGCGACGCCACGGTCTCATGCGTTGGCCGGTCGAGGCTGTCCAGGCCTGGCTGTGGCCTGTCGCTGGCGTCGCGTCGCCGCTACCACTGCTGCAGTACGCGCCCACTACGGCTGGCACATGGCCTCTGCCCGCGCCGTCGCCTTACCCATGAATGGCATTGCGCGTGGCCGTACTTGGCATGCTGCGGCCAGCACATGGCCTCTGCCCGCGTCGTCGCCTTGCCCCTGATTTGACGCTGCGCGTGGCCTGACTCTTTTATAGCGCGTTGGCGCGTGGTAGCACCGTACGGGTACGCTCACCATCGTCATGTGCATCTCACCATGACAGGGATGGGTCGAACTCTACCTACCTCTCTCTTCCGTCACCTCCATCCGGCGAGCCAGTTCACAGCGCCTAGTCATTCACTCGGTTAATGCTTGAGCCAGTCGAGAGTTGGGATGCCTAATTTAACGCCAAGCCCGTCTGTTGCCACGGTCGGGCTCTGTCGAGCGCCAATTTGGGATTTCCCCCACCGCCGGCCACCATAAGACCGAACTGAGTCGCCCCCTAATCCACCCCTCCTCCAAACCTTAGCGCCCACTCCAATCGCGTCAGTAGCTTCATAGTGACCCCCTCAGTAACCTGCTCGCCTTGGCTGAGCCACTACCACTACGTGGCGTGGCCGTCGCGGTTGTGTCCACCACGGGACACCGCCGAGCTGCTCGATCCGCTAGTGGCCAGTTCGTCTCGGTTCTTCTCCGCCTCAACCATCACCCCTTCTGAGCTCGTGGTAGGACCCTAGTGTTGTAGCGCCCCTTAGTTGGCCTTGTAGTCACATGTGCTTGCCGATGTAGCTACGCCGCCGCTGTGAACCGGGCCACTGTGGCTTTCGCCATGGTCGGCCGTGCTGCGCTACCTCACGAACCGCGCCAGCACAACCCTACATCCGCGCTAACCTAGCTTAGGTGCCCGACCCCTCTCGACCGCCGTCAAACCCTCGCCATGGCCGACGTCTCCGCTGTGTGCTGCACCACTGCCGCTCTGTGCATCGCGTGCACCATAGCGCGCCCAAGGATCCCGTAGTTGTAAAGATGAAAACATCAGGGAGCTCAGTGCAAAATCCCCGTCTGTTGCTATAGTGCCACGTTGGTTTACATATTTTTTTAGTTACTCAAGGGCGTATTTGTAAGTTTGCTAGCGCGCGTGTGGTTTCCCCCGGGTGGGCTGTCTCGCGCGCGTGGGCCGCACAGTGTTGGGCTGCACTAGGTCAGTTTGCCCTTTTCTTTTTCGTAAGAAGTAGCAATAGTTTGTCTTATGCTAATCTGAGCAGAACTTGGATAATTAATATCAATTCTACTAGGTGTCAAAAAATTGTAAAATAAATTCTGTTGAGTTCCTAAAAATGTTGTCTATCTGATAGTATGGCTAGTTTATATATGTCTGTGTTGATGCTAAGGACTATTAAATCATTTGAAAGTGTTAATGCTATTTAGATTAATAATTGTAGGAATTTTGTGGCAGTGGCAAATCAGTAATAGCTTTAATCATGAAATTTTTATAGTAGGTTCATTGTATTATTATGTGCTCACTGTAATTTTTGTAGCCTTCGAATAGGTTGATAAATAGGGTAGCTAGTACTCTTGTTTTATCATATATATAGTAAATCGATATTAAGAATATGGACGCCTTTAGTTGCTAAGATAATACATGCAATGTTTCATACTTGTTTAGTGGTAATGATAGATAACTTAGCGTCTTAGTCAGTAGATCTAGCTTAGTAGCTTGATAGATGTATGTAATTTTAAGAGTTGATATTGCCGTATTACTAAGTGATGCATCATCATTTCATACATGTAGATAATGAGTTGGTAGAGTCCATGCCTGCGGGCGAACAGGAGTACGAGGAGATCATTGAAGAGTACGAGGAGAAGATTCTCATTCAGGAGCAAGCCTCGGAGGCAACGATTGCTGACTTTGTTGACACCCCGCCTGCCCAAGGCAAGCCCCGGTGCATAACCCATATTTTTTAATGATCATTGAATACATATATGTGATGTGTATTTATGTTACATGCATTTTATGGAAACTACATGCATAGATATACTTACTTATGAGTCATACTAGTATAGGTCGAGTAGCTGCTATGTTTAGGATTTTGGTAGCATGAGTAACCTACCGTTACTTACAATAGGTGATTGTTATGATCACTCATGATAAATGGTGAAAGGAAAAATAGAGACCGGACAGGGATATTGTATGGGTATTGGTGGATGTAAGAGATTGTGCCCTGTGGCCAACGGGGCATAGCTTGGTTACACTTTTTCCCTGTGTGTGTCGGTTAAAGATCGGCTGTTGCATTGGGTTCTAGGCAAGTCACAGACTTATTATCCTGAGCACATACTTGGGTATGGGCGCAGGGAAGGCTTGTTGCTCTCTTGTCGTGGGTTCCGACTCTTTTCGGACCGACTGATTGGAGGCGGGGATGGTAGAGGTCTAGGCACCGCACTGAGTCCAGGACTCAGGAGCGGAGGCTTGGAGTCCAAGTTTGGATGGGGACCTAGACCCCGTGATAGGAGAGTGATGGGTTGGTCTTGCTTGTGCCTGGGGTACAAGTGGGGTGTGTGTTTTGGGGCACCCAGCTGGGCACATTGATTCGTGAATCGTCGGTGTTCCGATACGGCTTGTCTACAGTCTAACACCGTAGTAAGAACTAAAAGATGAAAGTTGATGAAATGAAACTGTTTGCTCAACTCTTGCTCGAAAGTAGAACATGTGCTTACATAGAATGGCTAGATAATAAATTAATCATGACTGCTAAAATAACATAAATAAGGATTAACTATTAGTATTGCTTTCCGCAAAAAGGAAGACCAACAAACCATTAAGCTTATCATATCCTTTGGAGTCGAGAAAATATTCCCACTAGTCGGATAAGTCTTACGAGTACATTGTGTACTCAGGGTTTATTTACCCCTGTTGCAGGTACTGCTTGAGGAGTAGCCGTTGTGTGAAGGATTCTTCTGGTGGGCACAGACGGATCCTTGTATATTATCGATAGATGTTTATTTTCATTCCGCTATTTAATTTCCGCACTCTGAATTTGGTACTGTAATAATATATTTCTAAGAACTCTGGATGTATAAAATGGACTAAGTATTGTAACTCGTACTCATTATTGGATCCTTGGGGAGAAATGTGAATTTTCGGGCTCTTCCTTTGGGTGTGCTCGATGGAACCCGTCTGATGTATCTTGCTTTTGGGGTGCTTAGTGTCTTGTGAAAGACGAGCGCCTTCGAAGATGTGTTATTTCGGGTGGTTCTGTCACAGAACACCACTAGGCAGAGACAATGGGTCGAAGGCATTTTCGGTCATCTGGCCATAACTACAATACAACCAATTTCGTTCTAAGAACCGAAAGCAATTAACATTAAACCCTAAACCAAGGGTTTTCCATTTGATCCACAACAATGAACCCATATCATTACAACGTGCGCTGAGGTTTCACGCCTTGACATCCTACGGGTGTATAATACAAATATTAAAAATTACATGAAACCCTAAATAATGACGATTCTTAGGTTGAAAAATCTGACTAATATATACCGAATCGATGTAAAAAAAATTAGGAGGGAAGCGAGGATACCTTGCTCTCGAAGATCTACGGATCAAATCAAAGTTTTTAAGGTCCAATATGCCGATTCATGAGATAGTGCGAAGTGGGGAGAGAAAAAACCCGAGAGGGAGGAGAAAGAAGAGGAAGAAGGCTCGGGCAGGAAGGTTAGGGATCGGGTTAAAACACCACATCGGCGCCATAGATCCTGGCGCCAAGCTCAGCGCCAAGATTTACGGTGCCGACCTCGGCGCCAGGATCTACGGCGCCGAGCTGCCTGCCAAGCCACCGTCACGTCTGCGTCGAGCCCAAGACTTCGGCGTCAGCAACGATGGCGCCGAACAGTGTAAGCTCGGCATCAGCAACGATGACGCCGAGTTAAGAGTTCAGATTTTAAAATCTTACCTTTAAAGGCATATTTGTGATTTTTTTTAAAAAAACTAAAAAAATAAAAAATTCGGGCACAGGGCGCACGAGGGGCGGCGGGGCGACCTGGTACGTACAGTACGTATGCCTTCGTCCCATGCACCACCATCCAGACGGGGTACGGTTCCAGCGAGCTCCAGTAGTAGATAGAGCTGTTAAGGTCCAGCATGTTCGGTTGACTGGTTCATATCGTTGCTGAGTTGTAAAAAAGTACTGTTACCTGGTTGGTTTGTGTAAGAGAAAAATACTGTTTTAACTAAAAAATTTACGATTATTTACCAAACCAACAGGTCTGGTAGTACCTGCGTGGTTGGTGCGCGCTGGCGTGCTTGCCTGATGCCTCCCTGCTCGCTCGTCGGTCATCGCTCCGGATCCATATGCACATGCACGCATCAACTCAAGGAACAGGGGTACTTTACAAGGGAGCACAAAGGGATAGACCGTCTCCAATCATAGACCCGTATGAGCACCTAAATTCAAAATAGATAACAAAGATCTAAAATCAGTCTCCAGCAAACTATTTATATGAGAGATTAATTTTAGATTGTCTGATAGACAACTAAATATGAATATCTTTTTCTTCTCAAAACTTATTTATAGAAAGAATTCTCTTTTAAATCAAGAAGATATCGAATGAGTATTGAACCATTTAATCGTAGCGCTACGGAGATCAGATGAGTCTGATATTCCGGATGTTGTCGGTGGAGATAGTTCCTGTTTTGTCACGCTCACACAGTGGGGAACCTATACCTATCGTCGTCGGTCAGCCTCGGGCTCAGGTAGTGTTTAGTTCCAGAAAATTTTACAAAATGTTTTAAGATTTTTTTGTTACATCGAATCTTTGAACGCATGTCTGAAGCATTAAATATAAATAAAAAATAAAATTAACTACACAATTTAGACGAAATTTACGAGACGAATCTTTTAAACCTAATTAGACTATGATTAGACATTAATTGTCAAATAACAAAAAAAAAAAATGCTATCGTGTCATTTTGTAAAAAAATTCGGCATCTAAACATAGCCTCAGTGTCAATGACTGAGAACCCTGATTTATTTATGGGTCATGGCAAACAAAGCACGTGTACTACGCACCATGCATGACCTATAGCCGCTACGTACTGTGCGTGAATGCATACATATATATACTGTGAAAGTACTACATGTACACTACGACCTCTGCTCTGCCCGCATGCATGTAGCATGTACGGGGAAACCAAACAGTGGATGAGGGCACGTGCGTACCGCGTACGTGCATACACTGTACTGCAGCGTGTGAGATGACGCGACGGTATAAGTTTGCATTGGCCCTGCCGCAGCCGCGCGCATATGCATAGTGCATGACACTGTAGATTCTGCTCTACTTACATGTACAGCATATCAAACCGGGCACGCCACGCACTCTCGAACTCGACTGCATCACGCCATGGCCGTACGTATACATCGTGCATGCATGCGTCCACCTCCAACGATCCATCGATTTTGACCACACCCTCTGGATCTTCTCGTCCTAGCTAGGCCACCGCGTACTACTACAACAATAAGCAAGCAAGTTTTGATCGATCGTGGAGACGTGGACACACTGTTCAATGTTCATCATCATCGTCATCCAAGCTAGTACTACTAGCTACGCCTAGTAATTACTGATCTGCAACCACTGCACCAGGGCCACCAGCTGCCTCCACGGGCGGCCGTGTGCTGCGTTCCGTCGTAACTTCTTGCTCGAACAATGCTTCCTCTTCTTTGCCTGACGCAGCAGGCCCAGATGGTCCACAGGCCGGCCGGGGCGCCCGGGGCCAGGACGATGGGGAAGAAGACATGCACGTACGCACGTACGAGTCCTGACACACGGACCGTGCGTGCGTGCGTGCATGGTGCCTGCCCACTTGCCCAGTGCACACAGAGCAGCAATTCCATCCATATCCATGAGCTTGTCGACGATCTTTCAAAAAAAAAAAGAGCTTGTCGACCACCACCACCCAACCATATCAGGTCGTCGTTTGGAAAATCAATAATGTGCATGCTTGTACGTGTATATACATATACATGTCCCTCGCTGTTTCATGAAACATGCCGCCGTGTATAGTGCGAAATTAGACAAAGGTCGCCGAGCGTACGTACGGACACCATTTATTCAGGATCGAGTAAATAAAATGCACGACATGGATGATGCGAGAGCATGGCCGTGTTCGTTTCGCTGAAAACTGGCTTATACTAAAATACTGTGAGAAAAAAAAGTACGCTTCGTTCGCTGAAGTAGAACGTGGCGCATTACTGATTCATCTGCGGGCCGTGTTTTATTTAGTTTATATATTATTTCCTCGCGGCAGTAGTAATAATAAACTGTGTCTTCATTGTTCATTCTCTGCTCACGACCATCCTCCGCGCGGGCCTTTTTACTTATTACTACTATATATACAGACGACGTGCACGACGACGAGATCTGATCGGAGATCACCTTTGTCAGCGGCAGCGAACGCCGCTTGTCCTCTGGGAAGCAACCATGCATGGCCATGGCACAGTGGCAGGCTCTCGCAGCGTGCATGCATGGTCAAGGCCGGTCACGCACGCACGCGCGCGCGCGACTAGAGGCCGCCTTGGCGACTCTCACGTCCGCGTCGCTTGCCTTCCAGTTTCAGCGCTGAATATATGCTACGTACAGCTGTGTCGTCGTGCGAGACGTGACGGTGCGCGCAGGTCTCTGCACTCTGCAGGCAGGCCTCCGAGGCTGCGCCACGTTCCATTCATGGATCGGGGTCGGGAACGCACGCACGCCTGCCGACTTGTCATGGATGATATGTAATGTATGGAACCCATTCCGGATATGCAGGACGACCCAGCTGCTAGGCCGCCTGCATCAACTGTCAAGTGTGTGCGCGCAGCAGCGCAGTGCATCTCAGGGCAGGTGGCCGGCAGGTAATTTTTGTCAGGAATTCGGCCGGCATGGCTTCGCCACACCTTGGATGGAATTCATCGTGGCCTCGTGCTCTGTCTCTGCCCAGCAAGCAACCACTGGTTTTGAATGAAAGGTGATCTCCGATAAGGAAAGGAAGAAAAAGAACCACTAGGGGGGGCCAAACGTGTTGAGGCCCAGGAGAAGTCCTTTTACAAACAGGCCCGTCAAAGACCTGCTTTTTTATGTGGTCGGCCGTAGTCAACATCCATATCCTTCTGTTCCTTTTTTTTTGGGCTGGTGTGTGTAGCCCAGGCAAAGATTTTGCATCGTGCTTTGCGTCATCGTGACCCATTGCGGGTGCAAGAACAAAAGATGGACGCGCGGTATGCCCGTTTGACTTCGTGAGTCACTAGAAAAACCAGCCGCGCCTCAGCCTGTGTAGGCTACGATAAAGGTTTTTTTTTCTTTATTTTGTATAGCTTACATAGTAAGTGTTTTGCCGTATATATGCCACCAGATAATACCTGTTATCTTGAAAGTATTTGACTATAGAAATTTATATCTTTGAGGAACCAGATTGCGTAAATTCGAAGTAGCTGAAATCATTTGTATTGCACCTGGTAAATTTAGAGGATCTATAATCTTATATTAGGTCTTAACTCTGATCAAATAGAAGAAATGATCAAACTTAATTGGAATAAATGAAGATATGAACAAATGAGACCAAACTTTATAGATAAACCATAACCCTTAAAGAGCGCAAGTGATCATCATTTTAGAGGATGGACAAGATTATCGTGTGCATGATGCATGAACGATGGCGCGCCTGGAAGGGCAGTCATCATTTGCATCTTCATCACGTTGAAGTTAGTGGTCACTATTTGACGCAACTCACAATGGCCCTGTTCGCTTATCTTATGAGCCGTACTGTTTCAGTAAATGAACAGTGTTTTTCTCTCACAACAAATCAGCGAATAGTATTTTCAGCCATGGCTTTTCAGCGAAGCGAACAAGGCCAATGCTGGAACTGTCATTGTTTCCCATGCTTCCGAATCTCTGTCAAAACATGTCTTGGTGCCTGCAAAACTAAGTCCATTATAATTAGATATGATATTATGCAAGACAAATTGATATTAACACTTTAACAGCAGATGCACCTGCCATTTGCAAATCACACGATAACCAAAATACACACCAGTTGTCGCTCCTGTGTAGAGCGCCGGCTATTGTGAAGCTGCATTTTTTGTGAGGTTCAAAAGGAACTAAAGGTTAGTAAAGACTAAATATTTATGGAGGATGTTCTGAGCAAGGAAATGTAAAAATTATGAGAAATTGCATTTTGACCTTTATTTTCTTTCATTCAAATAGATATATGTCCATCTGGTGATGATAGCGATGTTAACACTAGTATTACTTATGTCAGGATGGTTCTTGATAGCAAATAGAAATTATGTTCACAAATATCAGAATAATTGTCTTAGTTCTTGTGACAAGAGTAAAACAACATAGAAATAGATTAAAATAGAGCAGAAAAGATATTTTCCATACTTGATAGTTGATACCCAGCCGATTGCTAGATGGACTTAAAATTTCTGTATGAAGATCAGAGCACAATTTTTTCAAAAATAACCATATGATTATAACCTCATCTTAATTGTCCGGAGATATGAATGGACGTGTACATGGCCTGGCGAACATCCAGAAAGGAAATGACAGCTATAATCATAGTTACATGTACAGGGACACTTCATCAAAGAATTGGTGATCAGAAAAGTTGCTGCAAGTTGAGTAAAACAATTTTGGCTGCCAGGAATATGCCTATATCTTTATGAGAAGAATGGCGCAGTTAGAAACAGCTGAGAGTTAAGACAACAGCAGAAAAAACATTTATAGATGTTTTGCGCTCATTGATTACTTCTAATGGGATGTATTAGCAATATCATTGGATCAGTCAAATGGATATGTAACCAGCTTTGCTTTGTCTCTCCAATTCAATTGATAGGAACAAACTTGGGAATTATGGTGTACGACATTATTGAGGAGAGGTGCATCTGCACATGAGAAACGGAGGGCAAAAACAAAAGGAGGATGAGCACAGCATTTCTGGATTGAGAAAAGACACCATGAGTAACTGTGCATGGACAGGCGGTATGTGTATCAGCTTCGATTGAACCTAAGGTGTCCAGCCACATTGGCTGCTAGTTATAGTGGCTCGCAGGCAAGTTGCTACATTAATCAAATAACAAAAAAGATCGTACAGTCCTCATCCCATCAGTTGCACTGGAATCATTGAACTCATGTCAATCTATGTACTAAACTTTAAACCTGATTATGCAAAGCACAACTGATAGAGATGGGGAATGCAAATTCAGCAACAAATGTTGAGAAGGAAAAAAAGAGATGGGGTATGCATATATACCTTGTGCCCATTTCATCGAACACGTTAAGGGCATCCTCCATGGAAGTATTGTCGCCGACATTTTGAGGTCGATGGTGGTCAGGAATGCGGAGCAAACAGGAGCAGGAGGTCGACACGGAGGCTGAGATGTCCTTGCTATCGGCTTCCGGGCCTTTCACGTGGGCGCACTGACGCAGGAGTGAATTGGTTGCGGCGGCCGTGGTCGCTGACGGTGTGGGCGTCGCGCAGGCGGCTGCAGCGGCGTGGGCGGCCGCGGCGACGGCTGTAGCAGCGTGGGAGGGCTCGTTGCCGCACGTAAGGCGAAGTCGAAGGCAACGCTCGCTGGCAGCGCTGCGGCGCGTACCTCTCGGTGTCCTCCAAGGGCGCGCTTCGTGCAGCGCGTGCACTGCCATGTCGTCGCGCGCGTCGCGCGCCGCCCTCACGGCCTGCATACTGCCGTGTGCTTCCTCAACGCCTTCGCGTCGCCGTAGAAGGCTCCGCCGTCATCATGGATCGCGTCCGGCGGCGGGGCGGTGGCGCCGCTCGTGGAGAGCAGCGGAGTATGTGCGAGCGGCTGCAGCGGGTGGCTGGGAAAGCGAGGAGCATGGAGGAGAGTTGCGCGAGCGACGACGGCGTGGGACGCTCGGGAAGGATCTTGGATTGGAAAAGCTTCAAGCTTTGCTCACTTTTGAATGGCCCGATCAAAATCCAACGGTTGTGAAAAGCAGACGACGTGGCAAGATAAAAAGCAGGCGACGTGGCAAGCTAATAAGCGAGAGGGAATGGTTCAGGATTCATCTTGTACAAGATGACCGCCCGAACGGAGAGAGGCGCAGGCGCAACCGACTTCACGCTGCCATCCGGCGGCGGGCCGCACCTCACCTAGGGCTTGTTTAGATGTAAATTTTTTTTATAAAATGAGTACCGTAGCGTTTTCATTGTTATTTGGTAAATAGTGTCCAATCATAGTCTAATTAGGCTTAAAAGATTCGTCTCGTAGATTTCGTCTAAACTGTGTAATTAGTTTTATTTTTATTTATATTTAATACTTCATGCATGCGTTTAAAAATTCGATGCGATAGGAAATATAAAAAATTTTACAAAATTTTTTACAAACTAAACTGGACCCTACACCCGTTTCGAATCTTTCCACGGTCTGACCGTGCATTCGGTAGCGTACCGTACCTTCTTTAAACGCAACCTTTTGTCTTTTTCTTTTACAACATTGCCAGCTCATCGACATCGTCATGGTATTTTTATGTCATCACGTTTCATGCAGCTATGTAAATTAAATAAGGCTGTGTTTAGTCGGAGGGAAAGTTGGAATTTGGGTATGGTAGCACTTTTGTTTTTATTTGGTAAATAATGTTCAATCATGGACTAATTAGGCTCAAAACGTTCGTCTCGCGATTTCCAACTAAACTGTGCAATTAGTTTTTTTCGTCTATATTTAATACTCCATACACATATCATAAGATTCGATGTGACGGATACTGTAACACTTTTTTGAAAGTATTTTTGGAACTGAACACGCTTTAAATAGAAATATATACAAAACGCATTTCAATCTACCCCCACAGAGCCATCATCTTTTACTCGAGTTTGAAACATCCAAATACTCAACTCACAAAGGAATATAAAAGACACATCGCGGTATACAAATAGAAACAGACTGTTTCGCTGGTTGTTTTTAGGCTGATAAGTCCAGCTAATACTAATTTATTATAAAAGAAAAACACCATTGAAATCTGGCTCCAACAAACGAAGAAAAGCTCTCGGAAATGTTCTAATGTCAAGGCCTCAAAGGGTATGCATCTAAACTACTGATGAACTGCGAGGGTGCAATCTACAAAAGTGCCTGTTCGCGTTCAGTCCAAGCTGAACATAAGAAACGCAGGCCCCTCGTTCCAGATTCCACGCGCAGGAGCATTCGAGAAGACGAAGAAATACGCCGACAAAAGGAGAAGCCGAGCAGCGACACTGCATACGGACTTCGGACATGGAGGGCCAGTTCCAGGTACCGGCGAGTCTCTGTTCTAATCCGTTCCCGTGTTCTTGTTCATATCGTGAGACATCGAGCAGTTGGGCGTCAGGAAAAATCATACTCTATTCCGCGCATGTTTTGCCAAGGTTTTTGTCGATGATGGTTGGCCCGGATCGAGATTCAGTAGTAATAGCGGAAGTACTCTTGCTTTCATCGGTGCCCGTAGACATGGGACTTACAATCCCTCCATATTCGAGAAGGCCGCTATATGGTCTGGGCTGGGATAGTGGGATGGAGACTATCCGCGCGAGATGAACTTAGATTTGATCCATCCCTCCCGATTAGTTGGTTTCCTGGTTAGGGATTCGAAGCATGCGAAAGTCGGATCTTGGAATAATAAGACTAGCTCTTGAACATGTTGTTCTCAGTTCTCACCCTGTATGAGTAATCGTATATACATAAGTTGCCGTAATAACCTTGCAAATTAAATGGTCGGAGTAATTGAAAAATTGTGATAAGTTCCGGTTTGTTTATCTCACAAATCTTTACATGGCCGTTATCATACCCACACAAGTCCTATTCAGGTAGTACTAAAGTATCATCTTCTGTTTCTTCAGTGGAGTCCAGAGCCCCCTCCCAACTATGTTGTATAGTTTTTACCTTTTTTTTTTGAAAGATCCAAGAACATATTGTTCCGGCATATATTAATAGGAAGAGGAGAATTGGCCCAGTTTATGAGGGAGACTGAGCCCAAAAACCATACAACCACTACTTATAAACTACAACATGAAGCACTACCTACAACTACTAACAAGTGACGGAGTCCTCAAGTGCTATCGTTGCTGCAAGCTTCGACATCACATTGACGAACCTCAGCCATGTCTCAAGTGTATGGTTTTTACTTGGGTTACTTGTTGTAGTCTTATACTGCATATAACTAGCATCCTCTGTGTGGGACAACTATGTTTCTTGTGTCCAATTCAGACTACGTCTGTCAAGATCATAAGGATAAATCACTGAGATCGATCCTAATAGGTTAATGTCCTCTGTCCTCACCTCAGATGAACACATGAATTGTAGTCTTGAGTAGTGCAAGGATAGTACTTCAGTCTCCCTTGACGAGGTGTCCTCTGCGCTTTTTGCCATGGACACCAATTCCAGTCCCGGGCCTGATGGCTTTGGACCAGCTTTCTATCGCGCCTATTGGCAGCAGACGAAGAGTGATCTGCTGTCTTTCCTCAACTCCTTCCATGATGGCTCGGTTGATTTAGATGGCATCAATCACGCTTATCTGGTGCTCCTCCCCAAGAAAGAGGGGGCCAACTCCGCTGATGCGTTCAGACCAATCTCTTTGCAGAACTGCCCCATGAAGCTCATCACCAAGATCCTCACCAACCGACTGCATCCCTAACCTGATTGATCCTGATCAGACTGGTTTCGTCCATGGCAGAAACATCGCTGAAAACTTTGTTTATGCCGCCGACCTTCTCAGCTGCTGTCATAAGCGCAAGGCCCCAACTGCTATCCTCAAACTGGATTTCAGGAAGGCTTTCGATTCTGTTTCTTGGGACAGGCTTGATCGCATTATGCAAGCCCGTGGCTTTGGCAACACTTGGTGCACGTGGATCTCTCGCACCCTCCACACTGGTAAGACTGCCATCCTTTTAAATGGCACCCCTGGCCGCTGGTTCCAATGCCGCAGCGGCCTTCGCCAAGGGGACCCTATCTACCCATATCTGTTTATCATTGTGTCCGATGTCCTCCAAAGGCTCATCCAACGGGCATCGGCTAACGGCGAGCTTTGCCACCCTATCGATCCCGACGACACCCTCATTCTCCTCAAGGGTGACGTGGCCAGTGTGGCCAAGCTCCGGCAGATCCTCGATGCATTCTCCCTCGCCACTGGCCTTCATATCAACTTCCACAAATCCACGTTCATCCCTATGAACATCGACTCTGCTGCTGCAACTGAGATGGTCAACATCCTTGGCTGTGATGTCTCTTCCTTCCCCCAAACTTACCTCGGTCTCCCCCTCTCTCCGCACAAACTTAAGGTTAGTGACTACCAGCCCCTTATCTCCTCCTTTGATCGGTACCTTGCGGGGTGGAAAGCTAAGCTGCTTAGCTCCGGGGGCCGGGTTGTTCTTGTGAATGCCGTGCTCAGCAGCCTCCCTATCCACTATATGCTTGCCATCCTCCTTCCTAAAACCGTGCGTGAACTGATCGACAGCCGCCGACACGCTTTCCTCTGGACTGGTGGTGAGAAATGTCATGGCTCGCAATGCCTCATTGCTTGGGACCGCGTCTCTCTTGCCAAAAACGCCGGCGGGCTTGGCATCAGGAATCTGGAAGACCAAAATCACTGCTTACTCATGAAACTCATTCACAAGCTTCTTGGTCCTGAAACCCTCCCTTGGAAAACTTGGTTCCAGCTTCACTCCCCCCCCCCCGACACTGGAGGCTGGCGACCCTGACTCCTTCCTGGGCAAAATTGTCCACGAAGAGCTACCCCCTGCCCGCCGCATCACCTGTCCTCCTTGGGGATGGCCGCAAGACTGCCCTTCTCGGCTTGATCAATGGTTTGGTGCTCGCACCCTCGCTGCTCGCTTCCCTGCCCTCTTCACTCATGCCGGGAGGCCCTTGCAGCGTCCATGACACTCTGGCCGTGGGGTCGGCAATGTCCTTCAACCTCGACTTTCCCATCAAGCTACTAATGAGCTAAATGTTCTCAACACCATTCTAGCTACTCTCCAGCTCCGTGACTCCTCGGATCAAAGGCGACTCAACTATTCGCTCGCTTTGTTAGATAATCTTCTGCGTCCCTTGTGTGAATGCGCAGCGAGGGAATGCGGCGTCGAAAAAGGCCTCCCTATTTGTTGCATTGTAGCAGCCATCTGGGCAAAGCGTCAAAGTCAGCCTTGCTGTCCTATCTAGTAATCAGTAAAACATGGCAGGCTGTACTAGAACTAGATGGATAGAGTTGTATATATAGTTTGTCACTGCAACTCAGTAAAGGGGGTTCATATTTGCCATCTCCTATAAAGGGCTCCGGCCAACGCTGGTGTCTCTGCTGTGTGTGTATGCTCTGTTCTCCCTCACTCATTCTACCTCTAGCCATAGTGTGTGGTCGGACAACGTTTTGTCGTGGTCGGTAAGATCGAGAGTGGTCGACTCACACCGAGCCGGTGGTCGGCAAGATCGGTGAGTGGTCGACTCACTGAGCCGGTGATCCTGTGGGCTAACATCGCCTCCTTTCTCAAGTCGGGGGCATACCAGCTCCTCCATGCTGATGATGCTGAACTTGATGGTCCCAAGCTCATTTGGGGTGCAAACTCCTGGAAAAATCAAGTTTTTGGTTGGCTTGTCCATTTTGACAGGATGAACTCCGGGCTAATCTCTACAGCAAGCACATCAAGCCACTCGATGAGTCCTTTTGCCCTGCCTGTAGCGGCGTGCTGGAAACCGGCGACCATATTTTTGTCTCCTGCCCCCGTGCCCAGAGGATCTGGCGCTGCCTTCGTGTTGTGGCTGTGGACGGTCAGCAAAAAACAACCTTGGAACATTGGGTGTGAGCTTGGCCTCCCTCCTCGTGTCAGAATAGACGTCATGCTGATTATTCTCTGGCACATTTGGAAGGCCAGGAATGCAATGATCTTCAACACTGACGATCTCTCAAGTGCGGCTGTTCTGCGGGGGTCATCAAGGACCTGGAAAGATGGGCTTGCCGCTTCAAGAGCAACAAGCACCTGCTCGCTGTGTGGAGCGCCTATATTCTTGAATGTTTTAACTCATTGTAATGCTGTCTCTCACCCAAACCCTTCTTCTCTTTCCCCCCCTTTGTAACCCTCTCCCCTGGTATGCCAGGCGGTAATTTGTACTCTGAGCAACCCTGTTGCTTGCTTCGATCAATAAAGTAAGTGGAGCATCGCTCCCCTGAATTGTTCGAAAAAAAAGTCTGTATCTTGTAGTTTTAGTGAGGCCTTTCTTAAGGCAGTGAGAATATGAGACTACCATTTGGGTCTTAGTATACAGTGACTTTTAAGACAAACTAGTAGAGTGCCCTTGTGTTGCCACGGAAAAGATGATGGTTACTCACCAAGCTTCATTTCATATTTTCTTTTATATGTCATCTGATTCTGCACTGAATTTAGTTTATGACGCAAACAAAAAGGTTAGTGATTGTATATTGCTAGATCATGGCTCCTTTTTCTTTTTAATATCTACTTGGTGTTGAACTTTGTTTTGTTGGGTCCAATGTGGACTAGGTTTGTACAGATTGTAGAAATAAATTACTGAGATCAATCCTAAAAGCTTAGTGTCATATTGATCTGCCTTGGTTGAATCTGTGAATTCTAGTCTTGACTGATGGGATGTGCATAGTTCAATATGTCCTTTTTAATATGTCCTTTTTAATACTTTATTAAGCATCTGAGAATGTCAATGCCATAAGAGTCACAACTCACAATATGAACTGTGTTAGGTGTTTGGTTAATTTCGTATTGGGATGTGCATAGTTCAATATGTCCTTTTTAATACTTTATTAAGCATCTGAGAATGTCAATGCCATAAGAGTCACAACTCACAATATGAACTGTGTTAGGTGTTTGGTTAATTTCGTATTTGCATTAAGCTGTGCTATAACACCATATTTGCTTTTATGCACAAGTCCTAATTCCGCACGGTTATGAATTATGGCATCATATATTGTGAATTTGTGGTGCATACATTTTACAACGTGCTATTGGGTGGTCATGGTTCCTTTGTCTGAACATGCTTGTACTTGTCAGATTATGCATCCTGAGTATATGATATCGTTTGAATGGCTATTTACAACATAGGATGGCAAGGAGGAGGTCATCCAAGCATGGTACATGGATGACAGTGAAGAGGACCAGAGGCTTCCTCATCATCGCGAGCCCAAAGAATTCATTCCTCTCGACAAACTTTCAGGTTTGTGCATGCCCTGCTCTATTCCTGAGCCCATATGACATCATGATATACTAACTGATGCTGAATGCTACCATCTTGGACACCCAGAGCTAGGAATATTAAGCTGGCGCCTAAATGCTGGTGATTGGGAGAATGATGAGAACCTCAAGAAAATTCGTGAAGCCAGGGGTTACTCTTACATGGTTTGCCAATAAGTTCTTCTTTTTGGGCACTTGTTGTTTTGTTATTCTACCTTGAGTGGCAAGGTCAATACCTATTCAAAGTTTAGAACTAGTGTGATAAGCATCTTCCTTATGCAGGACATTTGTGATGTGTGCCCAGAGAAGTTGCCAAATTACGAGGCTAAGATAAAGAATTTCTTTGAAGAACACTTGCATACTGATGAAGAGATACGATATTGTCTTGAGGGTAGCGGTAGGTGCCTTTGTTTTGCATTTAGAGGTGTTTCTTTAAGACACGAAATCTCGTTTCTGGTTTAAAATCAGTAGTAGTCAACATATTTTCATTCTAATCATTGTCCATCTTTAACTTTTTTTTTCCGTATTATGTTCTCAAGGCTACTTTGATGTGAGGGACCAAAATGATCAGTGGATCCGTGTAGCAGTGAAGAAAGGGGGCATGATTGTGTTGCCTGCAGGAATGTATCACCGCTTTACATTGGATACCGACAACTACATCAAGGTATCTTTGACTTCTTTCCCTGTTCACACCATGAGTTGCCATTTCTTTGTGAAGCCATGTATGCTATTCATTCACTCTTGAATTAGTCAGATTGCTACAATTATTTTAAGTGGAAGCTAGTATTTAGTTCCAGAGGGCGATTGTCTTGTTTATGTCATGTAATTGTGCATGTTATACCATCTCTGCAAATTTCGGCGTGCAGTCTTATGTTACTTTGTTAATCTTGTCTTTAATCCTCTATAAACAAGCGCCGGTGAATGAGACTAGTGCATTGTGGTCTCATATGGAACTTTTCCTGTTATGATTCCTCAGGCAATGCGGCTCTTTGTGGGTGAGCCTGTCTGGACGCCATACAATCGTCCCCATGACCATCTCCCGGCTAGGTATGATCCTGTGTCTGAACCCTAAAGCTGGAGGATTGTTGTGTTCCGTTCTCTCTTTCTTGGATTCTCGTTTCCACTTTCATGGCTCACTTTATTCTCTGGTTCGTGTTGACTTAATAAAATGGAACATTCACATGATTTCAGGAAGGAGTATGTTGAGAAAATCATCAACCGAGGTGGAAACCAAGCCGTCGAAGCTCGTTGAGTGTATCAAACTCTACATGTCCTGCAGAGCCTACCTGTTGCACTACACTCTACAATTCCTAGTACTGCCGAATAAGATTTGCTATTGCAATCTGCTCATGCCACCACCATGTGCCAGTTAACAGTTTGCACAAAACCTGCTTGAAATCTTACCTAGATATTTTGTAATACGAATGGTGTGGTGTTTGATGAATGATGAAGTGATGATGATTCAACCCACGTGTCCTTCACAGGTTCGATGAAACGTTGCACACAATGATTTACTGAAAAGGATGCTTGAATTCCTGTACCAACCCTAAACTGACTGAATGTCGTGGTTCAACTACTGACCAACATTTTGTCTGCACGAGTATCTAATGTCGTTCTCACAAATAGGACGAGCAGGGCTTTGTAATGATGTAGTCATTCACAGTACCGTTCTTATTACCGAAAAGTTTGTGCAGATTGATAATGATGCTGGGTGGCTCCTGGCATCCTGCCTCGTACTAGGTCTCCTGGAGACAGAAAATGTGTGGTAAGTGAAATGAACACGTTCTGTGTCTGTAGTCTAGTCACCCGTCGAGCATTGGTCGGCATAGCCGATCACCGGCCAAGAACATTTGTGATCCCGGTGAAATACTTGTGTGCGGCTGCATTACCGCACAAAAAATTCATATTGCCTATGTGCCTTTTCTTTTATTTTGTTTTTCGATAAACAAGAGGATAGCCGATCATCATTCCTGCTCACAGATGGAAATAGTAGCAACTAGCAAGGCAATTCCTCTACAGTTGAGTGACTGCCATTCATGACTACACCGTGTCCACCGTCGACAGCAACGGCAAATTCTCCCCTGGTAAGCGTCGCCTCCTAGATTGGCATCAGGTGCAGCCGCGAGCTTTTGAGGAATTCCCACACCACCCGCCACCCCCGCGTGCCAACCGTGGCAACAATGAACGCGGTGGTGGCAGCAAGGCTGAGCGACGTCATGATGGTCGCTGCTCCAAGAGCAAGTACAACAACGACCGCCCGGGCTATGACCTCGGTCACAGCCGTAGGTGCCACAACGACGACGACGACCACGACGACCGCGACCATGGGGGTCGCGATGCTCGTGGGCGCGGCTGCGATCTCCGGGACCGCTACAAGGATGACGCCCTAGTGTACCACGAGCGCTCATGCTCGCCCCGCAATCGAGTGTGGGGACATGGTGGGAGACACAGAGAGCGTCAACAAGATGGGCTCAAGGCGCCTGAAGACCTTCCAGAGGCACTGCCACAGCTGAATCATCTACAGAATGTGCAGAGCTGCAAGCTTCAGGAACTGTTTGTTAAGTAATTTGCTGCTCTCCTTGTGTGAAAGCACGGCAGGGACAGGCGACGTCAAAAAGGACTCCATACTGTTGTACTGTAGGAGCTGCAGAGGCAGGCGCCGAATGGCTCTCCTGCCGCACTGTAGCCACAGCAGGGACAGATGCCAAAGTCAGCCCTGCTGTCACATCTAGTCACTATAACAGTATGACAGTCTGACATGTCTGTGTACTAGGATTAGATGAGTAGAGTTGTATATATAGTTTGCCACTGCAACTCAGTAAAGAGAGCGAGTTTAGTTTGCCATCTCCTCTGCAGAGTTTCGATCAACGCTGGTGCTTGTGTTGTGTGTACTATGTTCTTCCTCAATTCTTCTACCTCTAACCATAGTGTGTGGCCGGCAACGATAGTGTGTGGTTGGCAATGCTAGTGAGTGGTCGACTCACCCGTTCTGAGAGATCCAGGCGCTAACAAGTGGTATCAGAGCCGTACAAGCGCCGTCGCCGGACTAACTGCTGGTGATGACGGACGGTTTGGGTATGGGCGATAGCAGCGGTGCTGTTGTGGCTGTCCAGCCACGACAGGAGGTCGTTGTGCGCACGATACGGGAGGTCAGCGGCACCAGTTGGCTGACGCTGACTCGCACCAACTATGGCAAGTGGTCGATGACCATGAAGGTCAAGCTCAGAGCTCGATGGCTCTGGAATGCTGTTGACAAGGGCACCGACAACGAAGAAAACGACATGTCAGCATTGGAGGCTATCCTCGCTGCTGTGCCAGCAGAGTACAGGGAGCTGTTGGGGGCGAAAAGCTCTGTTAAGGAGGCGTGGGAGGCTATTGCGGCGATGCGCGTCGGTTCCGACTGCGCAAAGAAGGTGACGGCCGAGCTACTGAAGCAGGAGTACGCCAACCTCAAGTTCAAGGATGGTGAATCGGTGGAGGACTTCTCCCTCCACCTGCAGACGCTCATCAACAAGTTGAGGAGCCACGGCGTCACCATCGACGAAGAAGAGACGGTCTCCAAGTACCTCCACTCCGTGTCGGCGAAGTACATCCAGATCGCTCTCTCCATAGAGACGGTGCTGGACTTGTCCACCCTCACCATTGAGGATGTGACTGGTCGGTTGCGGGCGGTGGACGAGCATCTGGAGCAGGCGACGACAAAGCTCGAAACTGGCACCCCCGCCTACTACCTGTTGGCCCACCACCCTAACCACTCGGCGTCTCCACCGTCGCTACCGGAGTCGTCCTCACGGCCACGGGGACTGCGGTGGCCGCCTGCGCTGTTACCACAGGGGGTGTAACTGTGATCTAGGGGCTTCAGCAGCTGCCCAGGCTATTGACGCTGGCGCCACAAGAGTCGTCGCCGCTGATGATGCCCGAACACCGCCGGGCATCGTGGCCGTGGCTTGCCGCATCCGTCGCATCTCGCGGGTCTCCTTTCTGGCTGGCACGACCGATGGTGGTATCCCGTCCCTCAGAGATGGTGGTGCTGCCAACCCATCGGCATCCTACGAGCTTGAAACCACCATTCGCCGTCTTTGGGGGTAAGCGGGAGCGTTGATGTTCATCGGCCGTTCTTCTCGATGGGACGATCCCGTCGTCTTCCTTCTCTTCGGGGAAGGCTCCTCGCTAGCAGGCCGCTTCCCCCAAAGTTTCTCATGGACATCTGATGTCCGCTCACCTCCGTCTTCATCGTCATTTTCATCCAAGCTGTCCCCACCAGCCCACGAGTTAGCTCAACGCTGGGGACTGCTCAGCCGGGCATCACCACCCCTTGACTAGTTCGTCGACGGCGCGGCTGAGAAGTATGCTGCTCGGTCCTGCCCATGGATCTTCAAGAGCACGAGTGAGTACATTGCAACAAAAAAGGAATTAGGCTAAACTAATACAAAGACTCTTACCGTTGGTGGTAGATTCCCAACACTAAAGGCCTCTGCTGGTCGTCAACCTTGCGGTGCCCCGTGAGATTAAACAACACCCCAATCCGCCGCTTGACTTCCTCTCAGGCAATCGGCTAGGGCACCTCTCGGGTCCCGTCAGTATCCCCCCGGAATTCATATGCAGGGTGTGCCCTCTCCTTGCTGGGCTGGCATCACCAAAAAGTAAAGTTTGTTGCCACTATGACCCCATCTACTCTCCTTCGGTCAATCAATGCCAGGAGTTCCCTCACCTGCCCATTCCACTGGCACTAGGTCTCTCCGACCACCTGGCGTTGCTCATGGGAATCTGATCAATGTCGCACGCCACATAATGTTCCCCCTGTGGCATGTAGAACCATCACTGTGCCCAATAATTCATGTTTGTGTTCAACAGGGTAGTGATGTACTGCCCAACCAGCCCATCCTGCAGCTACAAGTACGCGCTACCCACAACTCTAGATCCAGATCACCCACAAGATTTCAAACAGAAAAAGTGGCGGAAGAGATCAAAATATGGGAGAATGCCAAGATAGGCTTCGTAGAAATGGATGAAGACAGAAACGTGAAGGATGGAGTTCGGGCCCAGATTGCAAAGACTAATGGCGTAATACTCAATCAATCTGTGGAGGAACGGATGGATCGAAACGCCAAATCCACGGGGGGTAGGAAAGCTCTCACCGTGAGCAGGACACCATCTCGCCGTCACCCTATCCGACAGCACGCCGTCCACCACCAACTGATTGAGCACCGCCTTGTTGCCGATGGAGCTCACCCATTCCTTAGAGCGATTGAGCTCGTGCGATGTCCTGCTCGAGCTGCTGTGGTTCCTCTTGGGTGCCATCTCATAGATCTGAGGAGTGGTGGGAGATTACGAGCTTGCGGTCACTAAGATGGCAGAGCAGTTGCTGGGTGATGTGGTGCGGGCGTTAGTAAGAAGACGAAGAGGCGAGAGCAAGGTGGGGAATGTGTGACAGGGCTGCGACACTTATAACGGTTCGACCTTGACCCTTTGCCTTATAGGGATTTTGGAAAACCCCGCCTGACCCGCTGCATTCCCTCCCAAAACTGCCGCACGCCGGTGGGCCGCCAAATGCACAAGGTGGGCCACGGCGTTAAATCACGTTAAATGCGGAACAACGAAATGAATCTCTAGACTCAGTGCTGGATCAACGGAATTCGTTATCCATCTATGCTAAGTTTTTTCCTTGACCCTACTACAAGATTCCTTCATCATCTTCCAGCAGGCTCGGGGACTACATTGTGTACAATGCACCTTGCAGTGCACGTACTTTTCTTCTTCATGGTGTTTTCGACTTCGTAAAGTCTCCGCCTATGCTCTGCCCTGATGACCACGTCGTCAGGACCATTGCAATTGGCAGTTAAGTGTGTACACTTCACCGACCAAGACTTCAATTTTTTTAGTTGAGCTCCTTACATCCTTATGGCGAACCACGACTTCGAGTGAGTCCAAGCTTGATGCCCAGTTAAACTGGTCAGATGCCTGTCTCAGCTGCTCAGACTCCCACTTCGATAGCTCAGATGCTCGTTCGAACTGCTCGGACGCTTGCTTTAACAGCTCGGCCCCTATTTGAACTGGTCGGAAGACTGATCCTGATGAGTTGCTGCAAGTTGGATAGCTTGGATGGATGCATGATGGTGTTGCTCAGCGAATGCAATGTGCTCGGGGACTAACTATGAGGGTATGATCCTTGGTACCCGCAAGGATCCACATGGGCCGAGCCGCTAAGGGAGGCCTAGCCCACAAGACTATGCATGGGTCGGGCCACTGGTCGAGGCCTAGCTCGCAAGACAATGCCACACGAAGTATGCCATAGGACGACGTGCTTCACAAGGCAACGTAAAGATTATCGGTGATCGACGAAATCTGCTCGGATATGATAGATATTATACGATATGTAACTTCCTATCTTGTAAACCTATCAGAATGGAAATAACCGATCTGTAACCCTACCCCAAGCTATATAAGGCGGGTAGGGACCCCCTCGTTTTAATTGAATCATACGCAATACAAACCACAAACACACAGGACATAGGGTATTACGTCGAGCTGACGGCTTGAACCTGTCTAAATCGCTGTCGCATGCGTTCTGTGTCACCATCCAGTTCCCTCACACGCACCTCCACCGATTCATCTACTACCGTGGACATACCCCTCGGTAGAGTGCCGACCAAATTTCATCGACAGCCAGTGGTCGTCGAGCCTTGCCACTCAACAAGTCAAGATCCGCCGCCAGGGCCTAGGAGAACGTTGCGAGTTGGCCCCTAACCGGCTGGCCCGTCGCATGCCGTGCGTGTGTGTGAGGCCGTGAGCATTGAGCAGGGAGAAGGGAGAGGGAGCGACCAGCCAAGCAGAGGTGTTTGTGCGGGAGCAGGGAGAGGGATGTCATTCCCATGTGTTGATTTGTGAGCATGTGCTGCTCAACAGTGCTGACATGCATTCTTTCAAAAAGAAAAAAGAAAAAAAAACAGTGCTACTATGTACAGATCCTAGGTGCTAGTGACCGGACGGTGGCCACACCGTCCTGAACGTTGCCCACGGTGTCAGCCGCTTCCCACGCGCATCCCTCCCATGTGCAACACCCGATCTACTTTTAAAACATACAGGTGGAACAGGTGCAATCCTTAAAACAACACAGATGAAGCATTTGAAACAAGCATCTGAAACACTTGTGAAAATGCAAACACTTGAAAACCAATGCAGACATATAGAACATCCAAATGAAACACTTGCGAACATACATATGAAACACCTGAAAACACTTAAAAACTGTAACACCTGTGTTTTTGCATCATAATAAAAACCACTAAAAATTTAAACTATTTAAAACTTTACAACAAAGTAAAATCTTGACTATTTATTCTCTGCAAAACCATTTTAAAGAAAATGTTTTCCAAAACCCTGCACCAAAATTCACCATATGCATGTAGGTTAGAATGTTTGATATGTTTGAATGATTTGGATGCTTGAATGTGTGATTTCATGTTGTTGCCCTAGAATTTATTTGGCATCAAATAATTCACCTTGGCATTCTCCACCTAAATAATTCTTTGACCACTCCCTTGAATTACCTAACCACTCATCCTTGCAAAATTTCTTGAACCCAATTTGATTTCACCTCAACTGTGACCTAGTTTATTTTATGGAAAATAGAAAAGGGAATCATAAATGGGGAAGGCACCTTGGGATCAATCTCTTTCCCTCCCTCCTCTCTGGCCTGCGCTGTGGCCCGCTCCTCCCTGGCAATGGGCCAACGCCAGCTGAGCCGCGCCGCGCCCTCCTCCTTTCCTCTCGCAAGTGGGCCGGCCCAGCAACACCCACGCCCACTTACTCGGCCCAGCTCCGGTGCGCCGCTCTCCTCCTCTCTATCCCACTGACGTCGCGGCCCCACCTTGTCAGCATCGTCTTCCTTCGGGAGACGATGACGTAAATCCCGCGTCGCTCGCGTCGTCTACCTCGACCACCTCGGGCTTACCATTACCGCCTTACTCTGGTGAAGAGGATAAGGATCCAGGACACCAGCGGTCCCCACCAAAGGCTCTCGACTCCGCGCGCCCTCTCTCTCTCTCTCGGCACGTGGCCACGCCCGAACGCTTGACCGTTGCCACCGCCATGGAGTTACTGTGGCCGCTACTCTTCCTCGGCCAGGCAACGGATAAGATCGCACTGTGCGCCACTGCCTCTGATTCAAGCGTGCACGAGAAGAAGGAATCCGAGGCACCAGGGAAAATATCTCGTCGCCACGTCACCGACGAGAACCGCCATTAGCGGCCTATAAATTAAGCCTCCCCGGAGCCCCTCCGCTCGAACCATCGGCCCCCCGAGCTTCTCCTTGGCCTAGAACACGCCATATCCCCTCTATCTCCCCTCCTCCCCTTCTCTTCTGAGCGTGAGCTCAAGTTCTCCCAATTCGGCAGCCATGGCTGACATGGGAGCCGAGCTCCACGTTCTCCACCCCAGCGCATCTTTGGCCGATTAGGCTAACAGGCTAGCTCCTAGGCAGATTCCCTACCATCTCCACCATCTGTAGGATGCTCTACCCCTCCGTATCATTCCGCCACCGGGAGCGACCTGCCGCTGAGCCACCATGGCTATGGCTCGCCACCGATACGGCACAACCGGAGCAAGACCGGACCCCTACATGCTCGCGCTCATATTGTAGTTGTGCTGCGCATGTCGTGGAGCTCTCAAACGACTCGTTTGGGAGCGGACACATCTCCGCGCCGCCGTAGCTACTCTGGTGACCCGCCGCCGATGCTGTGGACGCCCACTATCGCCGAGGTCTCTTCCAACCGCTGCGGGATCACACCCCGAGCCTCAGCCACCGTGTGGCATCAACCTCCGAGCACCGACGTCATCGGCGGGGTAGGTCTGGCGAGCTCCTCGCCGTTGCTCTGCTCCGTCACCACGTCGATGCCACCGTGGACGCTGTGCCATCTCTGTTTCCCCCTCGCTCTCTCTATCAGGTGGGCCGGACTCGGAACACCGTCGCCATCTGTCTGAGTGAGGAGGCCAAGGATGGCCCACACGTTAGTGATGCATGACATTGATGTCCTAGATCCCATGTGTCAGCCACACTACCTCCCTCGCTCTCTTTCCTTGTCTGGGCGAACCTGGTCCATATGAACCAGTGCGGGAGAGGAGTGAGTCCACGGCATAGTACAAACCCGGTGTACCGCACAACACCTGCAACTGACCCCACCCGTGCTGGCCCACGCGTCAGCCGCACAGTCAAGGAGGAAAACACTATGGCCACCCGAGAAGTGTACATGGAGTGAAAAAACATTTTCCTGACATCAGAAAATTCCCATAAAATTCCTAAAATAACCTAGGTACACCCCAGATCCTACCTAAGCGTTTACATCTCATTTCCATTATCCTAATTTTTAGAATTAATTCCCAAGTTATATTCCACATATTCTTTTTCCTATTAAATTTTGATAAATCATATTTTTCCATCCTAACTCCAAATTACTTGCTTCTTCCACCAAAAATCTTCTAAAGTCAAGCTCTATCTGTTCATACCCTTTGTTCTATTATTTGGTGCCAATTTAAATTCTAGTTTGAATTCTTTCCCTTTCTTGTATTTAGTTAAATCCTAACTATTGTAGTAGACCACCACTGTAGTAGTAGTTAAACCCCGTATATTCGCGTATGTGAATGTACCATGACACATACTCGAATATATTCGTACCCAATCACCTAAAATAATAGGATATCTATACATACATGGATATGCCCGATACCCAGGTATACGCTTATGTATGGCTAACCTTACATTTCGCCCTTTCTCTAACCTGACTAACCCGAGGCACATACATATGCATGTGCTATGTGCCACTCACCCAGTGAACCTGTAGATGTCAGACGAGTCATCTATGATGACTTGGTCAAGCTTCCTCTTTCAGGTTCACATAATAGTGAAGCCTAATAATGTGGTCTGGTTTTCGACCAGATCACCACCACCTTACCCTAACCCGTAGAAGCTCTACCCTTTGGATGAAATCCCTTCATCCAAACCTTACTTCAAATTGACATAATAATAATAACCTAGATACCAATCCATCACCCAGTAGGACCAACCCGTCTATGATTGTTTCCTTTCTTTGATTGCTTATGCTAGTTTTACATGCCTTGCTTGTTATTTTCTAGACCACGTAGGATAGAAGACGTGGAGAGAACCCGATGGAGTCCAGAAGATAGGAACATGCGACACAGGGATCGAAGAAAGATATAACCGTCAGTGAATGGAGGCAAGTCCTAACACCCACCTAACCATTTCCCTCTACGTTATTTACCATCCCTCAACTACTCTCCTTCTACCACCACCTCATCTTGCTAGCCTCCGCCATAGACCCATCATACCCCATCCCCACCAATTAGTAAGCTTAACTTATAATACTTAAATTCTCTTATGAATTAATGGAATTATAATGGGTCATGAGCTCGGTTATGATATTGAGAACATTGATGATAATTATCTTGATATGATATAAGCTTGACTATGATATTGTGATAAGGTAATGGTTACCTTGATGTGAGATGAGCTCTATGAACCTGAGATTAATAACTATAGAACTTAAAACTAATTAAATTGGACTAAATCCTGACAGGGGGCGAGTGGGGGTAATTTATGGAGGTAAATTACCTTGGCAGGATCGCCTGGTGAGGGATTCCTGTGGGAGATACTCGCCTTGGTCACATAAGGACCGATTCGTAGTCCCTTTCACCTAGTAAGATATTACGTACATCCACATATCTATATGGGTAGACTTGATCTCACACCCCGTTAGATTGAAGTATAATTTCTACTAGGAGGCTGGTGTTGGCAACAGAATATCAGGAGAAGACACGGATGCTATGTGATCTTCCGTGGTCCGGTTGGTGTGGATGCTATGTGATCTTCCATGTTAAGCTTTAGAGTTTTTGGCCACGTTCGAGCCCATGATTATTGTTTTGGCCGTGTTCGAGCCCATATTATGGTTTATTTATACAGATGCTATGTGATCTTTCGTGGTTTGATTGCTGTGGATGCTATGTGATCTTCTACGTTATTTTTCCAGCCCTTGAGAAGCCATGGTAGAATTATATGGATATATAAGGTCACGTACTTTTAGGTATGGGGTCTCGTTAGGCCTGTACACCACTGGCCCTGGTGTCGACTATGCCTATCATGTGGGGAAATTTGTACACCTCTATAGAGTTTATTGAATCTATTTGAATAGCCATGTCCTTGGAATAGGCAGATGCTGGGATGAGATACTATGATTAGACTTCTACACCTGTGACAATCTAGTAAGATATATTTTACTAATTTGGTAAACTATAAGTAACCCAGAAACTAGTGAGAATGATAATACTGTGCCAGGGTCCAACCTATAATTATAACTACTTCACCCTGCCACGTTTACCTCAACCACCATAACCACCACCACATATAGCCTTCCCCTTCCACCTCCCCTCCACCCAAAGTTTAGGACTTGTTGAGTACTTTATGTACTCAACCCCCTCCATTCTATGTTTTTAGGAGTAAAGCTACTAGAGCACATACCCGGAAAGAACTATTGGAGCTACGCGAGGATAGGATAATAGGAGAACGTACGAGTATGTAGCTATCGTGGACTACACAAGGATAGGGCACCTGGAGTATACCCGAAGATGGAACCGTGTGACTGCATGAAGGAGCTATGCTAGGACTACGATGATTGGGATATAGGAACACGTCTGATTAGGATATAGGAACACACTTAAGGAACAAGTCTAGGGTTACGTCCACACTCCAAGTTGCCTATAGGAATGGAGCCACGTTGACATTGGACCGCTGTCTTAGAACTCTGATGTCTGCTATAAGGCCAATGGCCCAAGCTATGTAAACACAAACCATGTAATGTGTTTTCCCATTAACAATAAAAGTATGGTTTTTTATATCAATCTTGTTCGAATTATGCGTATCACCTACTGATCCAATGACTGATACATGATGCACAGAGAACCCTAAATTAGGGGCACGACAAAAACATATGCTTGTAACATGCATGTAAATGCAACATCCGGATCTACTTTTGCAACATCCAGATAAATACTTGCAACATACGTCTGGAACAGATGAAACATTTGGAACATACACTTGAAACATACGTGTGTATAGCCATTACAACATGTGCAACATCCCGATCAACTTTTGTAACATCGATGTACAATACTTGCAGCATATCTCTGAAACATCTGAAACACTTAAAATATACTATTGCAACATGAGCTTTCAGCGTAGCCAGTGGCGTAGCTAGAATTTTAAACTAAGGTGGTCCGATTGAATATTTTTTTAACAATATAAGGTCTGGCTTGACACGTCTACAAACATCATCGACTTCTTGGTACAGTACTTGGAGGTGCCAGAATTGATAAAATAAAAAATAGTGGCTTCACTAGATCATGATTCATTTTAAGAGAAATAAAAATGACTCCTTGGGCTCTAGTACATGAAGGAGCCGAAGACGAAGCCAGTTGGAGCTCCACCAAACAAAGCCTAAATATAGCATTTCATTGCATAAATATATATTTACTAAAAGTTAAGACTACTTTTAGAAAGTCTTACAAACATTTTTAAAATAAGTAGTAAACTCTAAAATTTACTAAAATACCTTACTATCTACATACTTATAATACTTTGCTCAAAATTCTAGGGTGGTCCGCGGCTCACATGGGCCACCCCCGTAGCTACGTCACTGAGCGTAGCATCTACTTGTTGCTTGGATGAACGGAGGCTCGTCGACGCAGAGCTGCTGTTGCCCGGTGGAGAAATGTTGTGATGGGTGGCTCTGGTGGGAGAAGGCGGACCTGCTGGCTGGAGAAGGCCGTGGTGGGTCGCCTCGGTGGATGAGGTGAGGGCGAACAAATGAAAATGACGCTGAGGTCGGGTGGAGGCTAGAGCAGGAAGCTTGGATGGGAGGGTATCTATGGCGGCCTAGATTTCGTGCCGCTCAGCTCGGGCATGAGTGGACGCCCGTGGACGGGAGGTGGTGGGGGCGGACTACGCGAAACACATTGACAGACGGACTGAGGAAGTTGTTGGTTGCAGAGATGGGGGAGTAGGGAGCAGATGCATGTTGGGCCGGTCCACTGCGCAGACCCAGGAAGGATAGCGTCCGGGACGCCCTGTAGTAAGCATTTCCGTTTTTCAAAAAGGCAAAAGGAAAAACAATGCACCAGACTAGCATACTTTGCAATTTACGTAGCTGCATGTATAATGTTAATATGCAATCAGCATTGTGAATTAAGTATGTAATCCCGATATAAGCTCCCGGTTTCCCGTTGAATTTTTGTCTGTATTGATTCGTTTGTGTAAGTCCGCATATCCCAATCCTGTTTTCGAACCCGGTCCCATTTTCATAAAAAAAAAAAGAAACAAGAAAGGGGTTCTTCCCTCACTCAGAATCAATAGTCTGGATTGTTGCCTGGCCTCCCAAACTTTAACTAGGCAAGCAACCAGGCCCTAAGAGCTTCAGCTCACATGTTGGGCCAGTAGACACAAGAGAACACTCAAATGAAGAGAATGTTTATTGTGTGGTACCAAAAGAGAGGCAGGCCAGCCGCCACTGGGACGAAATATACTAACTTAACAGACTTTTGTCTGAGACACAGACACGTGATCCTCTTGGATTATACTACTTTGAACCATGGGCTGGATGATGCATGATTATTGTCTCTACTGTGTAGTGTGTAGTTTGTTGAAGGAGCGTAGCCTAGCTAGCCCACTCCAATCCACGCTCCACTTGCTTTCAGGCCTTGCCAATTGAACCACAACACAGGTCGCGCATCAGCAATAAAAAAATATACGGAGAAGGATGTGGCGTGTGCTTTGAATAAGTGAATAGCCAATATAATTAATCTGGATGGGATATATGGGCGAAGTCGAATCTAGCTAGCTTACTTGTGTTATTCTTTTCCGTTAACAGCTCGAGACAAATGTCGTTCTTTTTTTTATCTAATAACCACTCCCTTCGTTCCAAATTATAAAATATTTTGGTTTTTTCTAGACATACTGTATATCTAAGTGCATAGTTAAAATTATAAATCCCACTAGAAAAGCCAAAACGTCTTATAATTTAGAACGGATTGAGTATACTTTCTTTAACACGCCAGAAATCCCTGGCCTCTCAGGGCTTTGGCCACTGTTCAACACTATAGCTAACGTGGTGTTTTATTTTCTTTTTTTATTAATTTTCAATTTTTGTTGTGCTCCATGAAACCTTTTTTCACGTGTGGAAAAAACCGGCGCAGCGTAGGGCGTCGTCCACCATGCTACATATTATGTACTCGGATAGGTCTCAGAAGAGGATACACTACACCAGACAGCAAATTAGTGATGGCTCGTGATGTCATTACTACAGAAATCTTAACCGAGGCGGGCAAAAATGATTTACCGAGGCGGGCATCCCATCTGCCTCGGTCGAAATGTCACAGTAAATCAATCTTAACCGAAGCGGGCAAAAATGATTTACCGAGGCGGGCATCCCATCTGCATCGGTTGAAAGGTCACAATAAATCAATCTTAACCGAGGCGGTTCAAATGCCCGCCTCAGCTAATCAAATTAAAATAACAAAAAAAGAAAAAAGCCCGAAGCCCAAACCGTGTCTGGATCTAGGCCTCATGACGGGGCCCCTGCACGCTCCCCGCCGTCCGATCTGCTGCCGAGGAAGCCATATCCGCGCTGCCGGATCCGGCCTTCCCACGCGCCGCCGCCGGATCCGGACTCCCCACGCGCGCCGCCACCGGATCCGCGCCGCTAGGGGAGGAGAAGAGGGAGCTGCCGTCGGATCAGGCCTTCCCACGTGCCGTCCTCGCCAGATCCGGCCTCCACACTCATGCCGTCGACGGATCTGTGCTGCTCGGGGAGGGAGAAGACACTGAATCCGTCGAAGAAGGGAGAGGCAGGCCATGCCGCTGCGCCGCCGGAGGGAGAGGGAGCCCTGTCACCACGCCGAGGGAGAGAGAGAGGAGCCGCCGTTGGTGAAAGGGAGAGAAGCCGCCATGGCTCGCCCGCCGCCGGAAGGGCCCCAGGCGCCAAGGGCGCTACCGCTCGACCACCTGAGGAGGAGGGGAAGGGTGGGGCGCCGCTACCTGCTGTGGAGGAGGGGAAGGGTGGGGCGCCGTAGAGGAAGGGTTGGGTCGCAGCCGGAGAGAGAAGGGGAAGGGCATGACTGGCTCCGTGCCGTAGAGGCGGGGCGCGAGGTGAGAGGAAGGGTGCGGTTGGGAGAGAGGCCTGGGGACTGGGGAGAGTGAGCTACTATCCCCAAGGCCTTGTTTAGTTCGGCCGGAATCGGCATTTGCACAGTGTTTGATGTGACGGCAAACACTGTAGCAATTTCATTTGTATTTGTGAATTATTGTCCAAACATTGACTAATTAGGCTCAAAAGATTCGTCTCGCAAAGTTCAACCAAACTGTGCAATTAATTTTTGATTTCATCTACATTTAGTACTCCATACATGTACCGCAAGTTTGATATGACGGGGAATTTTCTTTTTGCATAGTGCAAAAGTTGGGAGTTTGGGGAACTAAACAACACCTAAGTCTTGGTTATATATGAGTCTAGTAGAATAATGGATATGGACTTTGAATGGGCTGAGAGCTGGGCCACTAGTTACCGAGGTGGGCCTTATAATGTGACCGTCTCGGTTAATGTATTAACCGAGGCAGTTGTGTTAGGGAAACCGCATCGGTTAATAAATATTAACCGAGGTGGTCGTGTTAGGTTGCCCGCCTCGTTAACGACTAACTGAGGCAGTTGCTGGGCCGGCTGCCCTGCCACGAATAACCGAGATGGGCAGACGGCCTGCCCGGCTTCGAGGCCATTTTGAAAACGCCCTGTAAAAGATTGTGTAGCGGTGTGTCACTTAGTGACGCTGAAACCAAGCGTCTGTAAATTTACGTCCATGGTATAGACAGTACTAGGGACATGTACACAGCCGTCTTACATAAGTACATAAAACTATATAAGAGTAGTAAATATAAATATTGTACCTTTTTGTTTTGCTTTTGCATCTCGAGATGAAGCTCGCTCGGCGACAGCACTGCACGCGGTCGATCGCATATATGTGCAGTGCAGATCAAAGGGCGACACGTACCTCGATTGGGCGCACACGAATTTCACGCCTAAATAAAAGGCAAATTTTTTAGGTATGTGGATGCATGCGCGGCAAAGGGCTTTCCTTTTCCAAAGGCCCACCGTAGGTTGGTTAATTAAAGGGTAAACCACCTTTGCCATGTCTATGATAACACGAGTATTAATTATAGGGAACCGACAGATTCGAGTCCTAGATGCCCGCACAGCTCCTGTATCTTATTTATGCTAAAAAAAAGCTCTTGTATCTTATTTATATATATACTAGATATATGCCCATGCCTTACACCGGGATCATATTTTTTAAAATAACCTCATTACTCAGACACAGTCGCGTGAGCTCCGAGGATTTCGTATTAGACGCGGACACATGGATCCGACAATCTCTGTATTAGAATCGGGTAGGATGCGGGCGTGTGAGCCATGAGTGGAGGATCATTCATATCAGACGTGGATAGTATCACCAGGTAGATGATTACTCTAAAGTCTTTTTAGATGTAGATAGATAAGCCCCATGAGCAGGATAAATCAATCCTCCAAATCATATAACTACCTCCGTCCCCAAAAAGTGTTATTTGAATTCAAACTAAGTCAAGCTTTCTTCAATTTAATATGAAAATATTATCAATATTTATATATATCCAAATAGACTAATTATGAAAATATATTCGCTAATTCATCTAATGGTACTTATTACACCTCATAAATGTTAGTATTTTTTTATATATTTTGTAGAAAAAAACAATCTCAGAGTTGGTAGCTGGCCAAGGTTTTGCTAAGCTTCATGTGTTCTAGGGCAGCGCACCATCGCAAAAATCACCACCCCATACGATTTTGGTCGATTACAGGCGATTTTGGCTCAAAATACACTATTCTTAGAAGGAGGCATTCCCCTCACTTAACATCAACTCAAAGAGAGTCTCTATATATCCTTTCTAATTGTTAGGAATAGAGATTTTAATCAAAAAATACTCTTCAACAACTTCTCTAATTGGATATCTAAATATAGCCTTTCTCTATTCTGAATTTGTTGCTAGCCAAATATGGATAGCGATGAGAAAGGGGGCACACAAGATATAAAAAACCGTTAGAAGATGCAAAAATATAGAAATCAACTCTAAATAATGATTTAGAAAGTACATTTAAGAAAGACTCTTGAAGATGCTCCCACCACCACCACAAAAAAAAACTATTCTTCTCTGCTCATTTTTTAGCAAACTGATGGAGTTGTTCTAAGTGACGGGTAAGAGCGCTACTCTACTTATATTAACTAAGAAGATTATTGTCTCCGTAGTTTAGAACCAAAGATACCAAACCCTTAATGGTGGTGGGAAAAAAAGAGAAAAAAATAGAGCCATAAAAACAAAACCCAATGAGTTTTTCTAAAATTATTCGTGTCATGGAGCTACTTACAGAGCGCTACCACTGACAAAGCACTGTTTGCTTGTTTTGTGAGCCGTACTTTTTCAGTGAAGAAATAGTGTTTTTCCCTCTTAACAAATCAACGAACAGTATTTTTCTCTCTCTTAATAAATCAGCGAACAATACTTTTCAGCTTGTCTTTTCATTGAAGCAAAAAAAAATTCTCTTTGTATTGTAGAGAAATATTATATTTTTTTGAAAAATATTTGTGCACAATGAAAATCGTTTAGGCTCCTAAAAATGTCTGGCTCCGCCATTGAGCGCTATCAAATGCAACCTAAAAATTGCATGTATAAGAGCATCTCCAAGAGTGATTTGCATAAAAAACGTTTTCTATATCTTTCTATCTTCTAATAGATTTTCAATATCTTTTTAGCACTCTAGAGAGCCATTCTCACTTTTCGTTTTTTTTGCTAGCGAGAAATTCAGAACAAATGATGACTTATTTGGATTTCCAATTAAAGACAACTGTTGGAGAGTGTGTTTTTTTTTGTCGAAACTATATTTCTAGCAATCATGAAGGATATCTTTGTACATACCCGAACGTTCACTACGTAAAAAATAGTTTGTAACAACGGTGCTTTTTTTAGGCAGCTGGCATTAGAGTAGCCCCTACAGTGGTATGCTCGGGCTCCAGCACAGTAGCCGTCCCTACAAATGGCACAGTAGAGACGGTTGGTAATACGAGCCGTCCCTACAAATACATCGATTTGTAGGGGCGGCTGGTATGTAGAGGCGGCTATTACCAGCCGCCCCAGATAAGGCCCGTGTGGCTCCTCGAAGCCCAGCAATGGCCCAAACAGAGAAACCCTAATGGCGAAGCGATGTCAACCATTGATCTCTTCACTCCCTCTCCTCTCCTCCTTACACCCAGCAGCCACCGGCATCCAGGGAGAGAGAGAGAAACGAAACGCATGGCCATGGCGGCTCCCACGGCACGGCGGCGACCCGAGCGTGCGTGCAACGGACGCGGGCGATGCCAGACCTTAGGTGCAAGGCGCCGGCGGAGGTGGCACGGAGGAGGAGCGGCGGCGGCGGGCGGCGGTGCTGGAGCTACTGCTCGCGGCCGTCTGGCGCTCCGTGGTGGCGTGCAGGGGCTACCGGAGTTAGGTGGCAGGAGGAGGAGGACGACGCAATGGCGGCGCTCGGGGAGATGGAGATCGGTGGCGCTCGCGGGGCGGCCGCGCGGCTCTCACTCAGATCTGGCCCAACCCTAAGCCGTCGACGGTGAGAGGTACACCTTCGACCTCTCCTCTTACCAGCCTCTGGCATCGCGGTGACCCTCTCTCTCTCTCTGGCTGGAACTAGCAGATCATTCATCCGCGTGGGGAGATCCGAGGAGCTGTTCCGTCAAGAGCTGAGGAGCAATAAAAACCTTGCTAATGATTGCCTACTCATTTCACTGATGCTCAGGTCTGATTAAGCCTATCATGACAGCTTGCGTCAATCCTGCATTAAAGTCACACCAGGTACGTTGCCTTCTGAAATTTCTTTAGATGGATGATAATTTTGTGAGTGCCGACAGACAAACATACATACAGTCTTCCACTTCTGTCACACTAGAATGACACCAAAACCTGAACACAATGACACTAGTACCACCAACCGTGAATAATCTTCTGTTGGCAAGCAGTATGGTGTTTCTTCTTATATATAGTTATGTATACACTGCTTTCTAGTAGCTAGGATGTTCTATTGTTTTCACTAAATTTCACTACATACGAAGTGCATATGCTACATTTTTTAAGCTGTTACAGAGCATCCATCTTTTGATGATTCACTCAAGGGCCTGTTTGTTATATGCACTGCACACTCCACCAATGTGATGTGTTTTCAATTTTAAGTAATGATAAAATTCTTACATAGGTGTTACATATGTTTTCCATATCTGATGCTAACTTTTTAGGCTTGCATTTCTCTATAGTGATTAAGTATTATAGATCGGCCTTTAGGCGTGTGGCACTCTCAGTTAGTCAGTTGTGCCATGATTTTTAGTATTATAGATTCTGATGCCCAATGTGCTGTTTTTCTTTCTTTGCAACAAAATATGCCATATTTGGAGATGATAAAATCCACCAACTAGAAGGTGAGTTCTTTTTTTTAATGTACTTGAGATAATCATTTGTGTATGAGATATATGTGAGGAGCCTACTGTGTATGTGTTGCTAGTGCTTAGTAGCTTCTGTATTGATCTAGTAATACTTCTCTTGATCAATGTGGCATGCTAGATCTGTGTGATGAGCCTACTGTGTATGTGCTGGTGCTTCCATGTCAGGTCTATTACTTAAATATTGCTGGGGGTACCCACCAGTGTGATGAATAAAAGAAAATGAAGTTCACATGTGGATAACTAAAATAGATATCGTGTAGTATTGGTCAAATGGAACTTCAACTGCAGGATTTGTACTTCGCAGTCCTTTCATTTTGTCATTTTGTTTTGCTATTCAACTTATTCACATGCAGCAAGGTGACTGGATCATCTGCAGATGAGACTCCATGGTCGAAGTAGAGTTGCATTGGAAAACAGGAACTATCAGAATCAAGCCACATGTTGAGGTGCTGGTGCTGGTCTCATTTCAAGACTGAATGGTTGTGTAGCATGTTGGTTGTTCATCTTTTGAAGTGTTTACCTGTGCATACACTTAGGTTGGTACTAACCTTTGGCTAGTTCTTAGTGGTGTGGATGTTGAGAGCTTTAGCTAGTACTAAATGGGTGCTAAATGTTTTGGACATCTTATATGTATTTACGTTGATGCAAACAAGACATCTTTGTATGTAATGGATTTACGTGACTAATCTATCTGTCTATATATCCATGAGTAGTATGTATGTTCTGATCATATTTAAATTTTATATATATATATATATATATATATATATATATGTTCTGATCGAATTTGAAATATAAATTTAATTTTTTTTTGCGAAAAAATATACTGTAGGGACGGTTTTAGACTAAACCGCCTCTATAAACAGGTATTATAGGGACGGATGGTACTACGACCGCCCCTATAAATTAATTTTGTACCGACTCTACAAATCGATTTATAAGGACGGTCTGGCAACCGTCCCTATAAATACATGATTTATAGAGACGGTATGGTAGGAGTGGCTGTCGAGCCACCTCTACAACTAATCCTATATGTGGTAGTGGTTTGCGTCTATTGTCGTCTTTTTTAGGAAAAAAAACGATCAATAATATATATACTGGATGAGAGCGCATGCCATATTCAACTTTGCTTGCATCTTCCTTCTCGATCGGGACCACTGCACTAATCTCTCTCCTGGCCTTTGCATTATTCTTCTTCTCTGCGCATCAGCTTTCGGAGATAGTACAAACAAACAGAAAAAGATTAGCACGAAAAGGACTCCATATAAAGCACTAGCTAATCACCAGCAGCCCCCTCACCATCTCATCAAGCGCACGCCTCCGCTACTCTCTCTCTGTCTCTCTCAGGTCGAGGTGTGTGTGGTCTTCAGACAGTTTCGTTTGTGCAGCACAAGAAGATGAAGCTGCCAGCATGATCTGAAACCATATGTGTTCTTGATTACCATCTGAAGAAAGAATTGACTTCATGGAAAACAGATGATCAGATCATCTGGCAGTTTCATTTTCTCGTGGCAGCACACCATCACCATGCATGCTTGTTGGAAACCCTAGAGTCAGGCAAGCAGCCAATTTGCCTCTTCCAGCGGCGTCCCAGGAAAAATACAAGGTCAGGCAAGATCTATGTTTGAATTAGGCCCGTAACACTTGACACACAACTTTCGCTCTTTGTTAATGGAAACTGCAGGTAGGGTTTTCAGGAAGAAGCCTTAATTTAAATCCTCAGATGATCATCAAATCTGATGCATGCTAATAGCTTACGGCAATATCATTCTTTGTTAATTTCGTTCTGCAGATCGAATTATGTCTATGATAGAGTCTACACCTTTTGTAATCCTTTAGCAAATAACATGCACTACTGTTCTGATCTATGGCATCTTTCATGTTTCGTCACTTAGAATAAGAAGTAACATACATCGGAAGATTATTAGGAAGTACGGAGGAAGTCATTATATTTTCACATGCCAAAACATAATTCAGTAACCTAATTGCATGCCTCCATATATAAATGTACTGCAGCATTTAGATGTGTGGATCTATTAATTCCAAAGTACAAAATATATAACGCTACTCTGCCAAGGAACTGTGATTAACAAAATTAGACTTCCGATCCTGACAAGGCTGAAACAATTGCATTTGAGTTGAATCCTGATCTAGTTCAAATTTGCCTTGAAGCTTCTGAAGTTCTGACCTCCCCGTGAATAGTGCATGCATAGTAATATAGTATTACTACTATTGCCCACCTTTAACTAAAAGGACCAAACAAGTAAAATATTGACATGATAAATGACCCCCTTTTAGGGTAATCATCTGCATGCTGCACAGTTACATAGCAAGTGCATATTATGCTACAAAAGTCACTGCTCAGTTAAAACCGTAGGTTGAGCCTGGACCTGGCTGTACTTGATGTTCCATCTGAAAATGACACATCGATTTACCAGAAGTATGAATCGACATAACATCTTGGGGATATTACTGTCCCAAAAACAGATTTGAAGACATTGATTTTGTGTACACAACGAGGAGTACAGCTAATGAGCTAAGGCTCCATTTGGTTCGGCTTGCATGGACTCCGGCACTGTTGAACACTGTAGCTCAAATTAAAACGGCTCTGGCTCCTGCAAGCCTGAAATGAACTATGAAGAGGAGTCAGCGGAGTTGGTTTTCTGGGGCTTCTCCGTCTCTTGCTACTGCTACTTTGACGAGTTGTGGCTCCAGGAGCTACACCAACCAAACTACTCACCTAAGTGTTTTTACTCGTTTTTACAGGTTTATCTTCTACTTAACATTTGTCCAATTATTTATGACCATGTATACCCCTTGTTCAATCTATGACGACTAAACAAGTGTTGTTTTCATCATGAATATAGTAGCCGGTTTGTTGTTTGTAAATCAACTTATGACGCACATTCCGTTGTGACTGAATGTCTGAATCTTCTTTTCTGCATATCGATCGGACTGCGTACAAAAATGGGGTCTGAAATTCACAAATGGAGTCAGACACTACTTGCTTGTTCTGGCTATAACTGAATATATGAATGTTCCTAGCTACTTACTCAAGCTAATTCAGGAATGACAGATTAATCAAACTCTCAAAATACAGAAAGAGTGCTGGCGTAACTGATGAGTTGACCTCATCGAGGCGAGACGTCGCTGCTACCTGCAGCACTTCTGTTCCAATTCCACTGAACCAGCCTCTTGGTGCTTTGCATTGCGTCGCAACAAGCCCACAACGACAAAAGATCTCTCTCGCAAGCAAGCATAAACGCGACGAAGTGGACTTGCAATAATATGCATGGATCGGCTGACCATGGAATAGATGCACTACTTCCTGCGGCCGCCAACAAATTGCCTGTCTATTTACACAGTAGCAAATAAAAGACACACAATGCAAAAGCTCAGAATGGTGAAAGGTGTTGTTCTATTCACACAGCAGCGTGAAAAACAGATAGATGGTCTGAACTTTCTTGCGCATTTCTCCTCTGGTGGGCGGACAGAAACACACTCAATATTTATATATAGTCTGTATGTTTGTATATAGAGGTTGGAAGTGATCTCAATTCTCAAGATGATTGTATCATCGTCTCAATGGAATTGTCTTGAGTTTGGTAAAATGCTTTCTTAAAAAAATATATGCATGGAGAGTATGTAAATATGACTATGCGAGATTAATAGATAATATTTATGCTTGACGAACGGTTGCACTGCTCATACTGACAATTGTTTGAAAGGCTCATTACTGACAATTGCAGTTGCAGCATTGGAATTGTGAAAGAATTAAGTTCTAGATTTAAAAAGAGCATGTATGTACGGTCTTTCCTTGATCCTACTCGGAATATGATTAGGACTACTCGAGCAGCGAAGCAAGGCATATTCATCTCTGAACTGTGTTCACAAATCACAACGTGATAACATTTTGTACAGAGTGTCCGTAGCACTGGATAAGATCCTCACTCGCAGAGCATAATGTCTGCATTATTGGGTTTTGATTCCTTCATCTCTGTACACATAAAAGGGCATATCAAACTTTTACTCTTGGGGTAAGCAATAATTTGTGTGTCCTCATCTAATGCACTACAGCACTACCAACCTTCACATCGGTAGCGTATTTCTGTTATATGTTTCCACAATTTGAACACATGCTCCAGTAAACTCGCCTTCCTGGCTGGAAAGAGTATTCATTGGATCCCCTGGTCTGACATGTTAGGTTAATCTCCATCAATTGCCCCCCTTAATCCGCGCCCTGATCGGGGGCGCTCAGCCTTTCTACTGGCTGATGGGTCCCCACCGCGCAGCACCATAAAAGGACGGTGGGGGCTGGGGCACAAGGGATGAGGTTCACCGCAGCGGCCAGCGCCCCACCATGTCATAGCCCTAGTCCGATCTAGAAGGGCGTGCTGTAAGCGACGGGAAGTGCCATCTCCTTCGCCGCCGCCACTGGACCGGGTCTGCACTGCTGCTATTTCGTCGCCGGTGCCATGGGTGCGACTGGAGACTTGAGTTGAGGTATATCAGCAAGTTCCCTCATCTAAGCTAAGTAGTACCCACTGATCTATGCCTAGAAGTTCTTTCAGATCTATCATGTCACTCCAATTCTTTCGGTGGAGCCCTGCTTTGCAGCGCGGCGATGATCTCGAAAAACGGCATAGAGATTCTTTTGGACGGGGGGTAAATTTTTGCAGCGTATGATCATTCGGTTCATCAAATCGATCCTCCCTTGCTTAGGCTTTTTTTGCAGGTGTAGTTGAAGACATAAGATTGGAACGGCATTTTGCCACACCCAAAATATGTTCGTTGAAATGCCTTAGACATCCGGAGGTTTGTGTTTGCGAAAGTTTGTAGGCTCTGTGTTACTACTTCCTCCTGTATACACAGTTTCTCTCTGCATTTTTTTGGGGTAATAAATTCCTTTTTAAAGGAACGTGGGCAATAATAAATTCTCTCTAATCTTTTAGCTTCGATTCAATCTGATATCAGGAACTGCTCGACAACGAAGCTTGCCTCTGAGATGATTTCTTCTACGGATGCGGGCGATAAACTGAAGCTGTGGGTACTCTATTGTCTGAAATGTAAGCCCATCATGTGTACTGTTTTGACCAATCTTGCTGAAATTCATTGAATTATGTTTGCTTATTAGCTGTCATTCATGTTCACACTGTCTTTTAGGCTGAGGTTTAGTTTGACAAGAGTTTTTAATGTATCTCAGTATCTGACTTCCTATTATCTAGCAAGTCAGCCATATGATGCTGCAACTTCATCATGGTATCCATGTTTGCTGAGCATCTTCAAGAAAAAGAATAATATCTGACTCCATTCTTCCATCTCTTCTTTATGAGTTGAACTGAAAGTACCATTATCCAACTATGCACAAGCATAACCTCCAAACAGAACAGCTAATATTTCACTAAGATAGAGAAGCAGTCCCTTCTGTAATTGAATTCTTGCACATCATGCAATGTGTTCAATGTGAACATCCATGTGCTGGTGAGATCTATGAGTAGCTGTAGCGCCCCTGACCTATCGATCAACAATGCAGAATTTGCCACCATGTCAACTTCTTGATTACATGATTTTGTTAATTGGATTATGTCACACTTAGTGGAGACAGGCATTACTACACAAAAGGTTTGTAGCAACGATTTATTTTTTTTTGTAGGGGTGGCTAGGGATGGAGGTGCCCCTACAGTGGACGTACTCGAGACTCACGAGACCAGCCGCCCCTACAAATGGCATAGTAGGGGCGGCTGGTGATACGAGCCGCCCTTATAAATGGGTCGATTTGTAGGGGCGGCTCACTCACCAGCCGCCCCTGGTGTTGCGATTTGTAGGGGCGGCTCAATCACCAGCCGCCCCTACAAATGCTGCACGTATAAAAGGCTGCAGCCCCCCTCTTCCTCCTCGAGTTACTCACTCTTACCCGAGAAAAAAGGCTTGGGAGGCCTTGGGCACCTCCCAAAAATTGTTCTACTAAGGGGGAAGGTTTTGGTCTTAAATCTTTTGGTGGAGAGGTTGTAGAAGGTAAGAAAATGCTATTCCACACTTTTTTGGAAGTTTTAATGGTTGGTTAGTGAGTACTTAGAGTTTTGCTTTTCTCTCTCTTCTATGGTGCTTGAGCTACTTATGAAGCAAATTAGACCCAAGTTTTGAATGTACTAGGGTAAATTAGTGAGGGGAACAAGATCATACCCTTATTTGGTCTATGTTTTTTTATTTTAGTGAACAATTAGTTAGCTTTATGGATGTTTCATGTGCATGTAGATCTAGATCTAGATCTAGGGTTTGGTTTTTTTATTAATTTCATTTTTGTAAATTTATGTTTGATGAAATTGGACTAGGGTTTTGTAGCAGAACCTCCTAAATTATGTGACCCACATGCACCTGTCACTGTCCAACGACCTCTAACATCTATGCATATGTTCCCGATAACTTAAGAAGACTATCGGGTGTCCTCGGAGAACCCTGAATCATCCACGATTTCCGAGCAGGATCACATTACAGAGTCATTGTAGTAGTACAACATTTATTCAAATATCTACACCAGAGTAAATCAGCGGAAGTCTTACAATAACTTAGTTTACAAAACGGTAGTTTCAAATCTTACAACTAAGTTCGATAATTATTACAAAGCGTACTAGTGGAGTGGTATTATAACATAATACAAACACACAAATAGATTGCCTTGCCCAAGGGCCACTCATTTACTTATCGTCATCGCATTGAACAACAGTCATGCAGCACGGTCCAAAGCAGACCTGCTCATGAGCCTCACCTACAACAAGGGTCAACGAACCCTGAGTACAAAAGTACTGAACAAGACTTAACCGAAATAGAAATTGATAGAACTCAGGAATGCAGGCTCAGGGATTCAAGGTATGGCTTTAGCAATAATCAAAGTTCTTTTGCGTAAAAGCTCTTTAACAAAATTCTTTATTTCAACATTTAAAACTTCATAAGAACCATATATGAATCGACCATGATCTGTAATGAGATCATGAACTTCATATCAAACTCTTTCTCAAACCTTACTCGAGTTCTAATTATTAAACTACGATGATGAACAGAGAGTTGAGTCTCCATAACCGAGGAGGAACGACGATTCGAACCGATTAAACCTAGCTGGGGATTTCCAGACCACACGACATATGCAGGTCCTCGACTTACATATATCAACCTACCCTCAGATCATCTAAAACAAGAACGGGTCCACGCCACCCGAGAATACAGTACTCCACCAATCTAGCCCATTGCCACGTGGGTACACGCTATTCCCGCCATCTCTCCACTCCCAGTGCGCGAGTAGCCATTCTCGTAATAGAATAGCCAAGTTAAGGCTTACCGGAGTATATGGTTAGTACTATAAAGTCTCAGCTCACGCAATTCAATAACGGACGGGCCTTAATCGACACAGGCGGAAAGAACCCGCTCACAAGACATTCATGTCCTGTGGCTCTCACACACCGAGTCCGCCCGGTCTAGATTTATTACTCCACATGCTCATATTTCATGATCACATAAGTAACCAAGCGTAACCAAAGATCCATTTAAAACTCGCAGGTGACAGGTAATCACCCGACTTTTATCTATCTAAGCATGACTAAGCATAACTAGCCATATACGAATTAAAACGGTTAACAAGGTAGATATGGAAAACAAGGTCGGGAATGCACCAATTAGGTTTTCACTTAACTCCTAATCACTTAATGCAGTATAGAAAAGCAAAAGCGAAATCAATTTGTAAAACACAAGGTAGGTTTAAATGCATCCGGGGCTTGCCTTGATTCACGGAAAAGTCTGGTTCCGGAGTCGTTCCACCAATATCAAATCCGACCTCAACAGGCGGATTAACTTCCTCCACAACTTGATTAACTACCACGTGCTCACCTTCGTTCACTACACATAGTAACAATGCCATATTTAACATGATGCGAGATACAAAATATGATGCTCGATGATGGATGCCAAAAATTAACAACTTGAATATAACTTTTCTTCGCGGTACAATTACAAGTCAAAATTAACTAAACCTTTTTCGTAACACTTACATCAATTGCCAAGGATCATTACCAACTAATGACCCAAGGTCATCACTCAATCCAAAATTCAATCAAAACCTAAATCATTAAAGGTTACTATTTGCTTTTATGAATTAATTATTTAATTAAAAATTATGAAATAAATCAACTTGTTCCAATTGAGCTCAAAATTTTTGTAAAGGTTCATCACATGATAACTAAGTGGAAAAACAATTTTGATAATTTTTGGATAATTAATTAAGCCTAGAAACATCATGGAAACTCATTTATTAATTAATTGAGCTATTTTTATCACATTCAAAAGGTACTGAAAATAAACAGTTCATATTTTTCCTAAAAATGACACATCACAGAGAGGTCACACAAAAATTTTCATAATTTTTGGAGCTCTACATAATTCTACACAAAAATAACAAAAACAAACACTATTCATCCATTTCTGAAAAATAGAAAATCTATTTTCAATTGAAACCGCCACTGACATCTTGACCTCACCTGTCATCCCCTTCCTCCCGCGCTGACCACGGCGACAGCGGCTTTGACCGGTGAATTCTCGCCGACGGCATATCATCGGCGACGACGAAGGTACTAACATGATCACTACATCACAGCGCATTGATTTGTGGCACAAGCGAGACCAATTATGGACTGGCCCGAGCACGACGCCGGCCATGGCAGACATGGTGGCTTGGTGGCTCTACGCCGGCGAAACGAAGCCAGAAGCGGTGAAACAAATAACACGGGAAGAACCAGGAGCTCACCCCAAACACGCTGGAGCAGAAAACTGGACCGGAAGAGCAACGGAGGAGCGGGTCGATGGTCACAGCGGTCACGGCGGCGCAAGCAACGTCGACGGTGATGTTCCGGTGGCTGCGGTGGTCAGAAGGATCAAACAACCGGTCATAGAGCATCACGAGAACCTGGCGAAGCTGGAGCCACACAGAGCAAGAGTAAAGGCGCACCGTGGAGGACTGGCCACGACGACGCGCACTCAACGGCGATGCTGCCGGCCGTGAAGAAGAAGAGCAACGAACGGTGTTTCCTAGCGAATTCGAGCTGCAATGGTAGGTCGGCTGGGTGCGCAAGGAGCAAGGGGAGCTCAGATGGTGCTCTGCCGAGGCTGGTTTGCTCTAAGGAGGCGATGCGAGCTCGACGGGGCTATGGCAGCGGCGACTGGAAAAACAGAGGAGGAGAACAGAAGAACGGCGGCGATGCCACGACTTTAAAGGCGACCAGGAAGCAAAGAGAAGCCACGCAGGGGCCTTCTCCACGCCAGCGCGAAGCCAAAGACGGCCACGACCGTGCCTGGAAGCAGAAAGAAGATCGCCGGCGGTGAGCTGGCTTCCGCGGCTACTGTTCACCGTATTTACAAAATTTCCATTTGATTTAAAATCCAAATTACTCCCAAATTTATGTAACAACTCAAAAATCTCCAAAAATAAAAGTTGTTCAAAATTCAAAGTTCTACAACTTTGCTTTTATAACCACCCCCTAATTCGGTCTACATTTTGAAATGCAAGTTTGAATTCATAAAGGGGACATTTAAAGAATTACGCCTTTTCAAATTACTTCAAATTTTATAAAACAACTTTGAAAATCCAAAAAACCAACTTTGTACATCTTGACAAGCTCTACACTTTTGCTTTTAGGCTCAACCCTAAAATGTGCTTAGATTTTGAAATAGTTTTTCCAGGGTAAACTTAAATGCAGAATTTAGGGTTTTCGAAAATTCAAAGCACAACACAATTGTTTTGAAATTGATTCAACCATACAAGGCAACACATATAACATAAATGTAAACTTGTTTTAGTGAATGCACATCAAAATTTTCACTAATACGAAATGATGTACAATGCATATGATGACATGACAGGTTTTAGTATTTAAAACACCCGAGGTGTTACAGGTTTGCATGAAAGATATTGGGTAAAATATAAATGTTGCTAATTGTTGTCTTTGAAATTGTTTATTGTAATCAACAAATATGTATTTTAATTATTTATGGATAAATAGGACATTAATTAATTTTCCTCTACCATGGTGTGTTTGTATGCTTCATGTAATTATATTTGATTTATATTCATATATATCTGAAGTATATACAATTATTCTCAAGTAATTATTAATTTAATTCATTTATATATATATATCTGAATAAGTAGTCCTTTAATGTTTGTTTTGTTGTTATTGTAAAATATGGAGTACAGGAACTCTTGGATGGATGGTTCGTTAACGTTCAAGGTAGGTTTCCGTAAAGAGGTGGATAAATTTATTGAAGCCGCAGAGAAGCATGCAACGACGTTGATAGAGAATAAGGATATAATTATTTGTTCCTGTAAAGATTGCAAGAACCGTATGGCATGGACAGATGTGACTATCATCAGATCACATTTGATTATGCGAGGATTTGTTGAGGACTACATAGTGTGGATTCATCGTGGTGAAACGATTATTGTTAATGACGAGGATGAGGAGGAATACGACGACAAAACTCTAGAATCCCTATCCCAATATTTAGCAGAGCTTGAAGCACGAATGGATCCCAAGTTTGGCAATGAACATGGTGGTTGGGATGGTAACGACGAAGGTGGTGCCAATAATGATGGCGGAGAACGTGTCGTGGATGAAGATGATTTAGAGGAATGATTCGAGCCCTTGGACCAGAGATTTTACTAAAGAGCCCGAAAGGTCTAGAAATTTTTGAAAGGGTGAAAAAAGCATCGAAGGAGGTTGTGTATGGTGTTGAAAAGGGTTGTCCGACACACTGGACATTGCTACATTTTGTGCTTGAGCTACTCATCCTGAAGGCTAAGTACGGCTGGTCAGGCTGTAGTTTCAATGATCTATTGTGTCTCCTGTCATAGGTGCTGCCACAACCAAACTCAGTTCCCGCCAACACATACCAAGCGAAGAAGGTCATAAGTCCATTGACAATGGAGGTTGAAAAAATCCATGCATGCTCCAACCACTATATCTTTTTTCGTGGCGAAACGTTCAAGTCACTGGATAAATGTCCCCGGTGTGGGGCCAGCCAGTACAAGAACAATGACCTTTACGGTGGGGATGAAGCCTCCATAGGGAAAAAGAGGAATAAAAAGGGTACGAAAAAGGTGGTACAAGAATCTCAGCCCCCAGAGGACACTCCATTAGGCAACGATGCAAAACAGAGAATAATTCCTGCCTTGGTAATGTGGTACCTGCCAGTGACCGACCGCTTAAAACGTATCTTCCTAAACCCTAAAGAAGCCACACTCATGACATGGTGGGATGAAGAGCGCAACGTGGATGATGATAAGATTGCACACCTGGTTGATTGTAGTCAGTTGCAAAGGATCGATGAGAAGCACAAAGAATTCAGCGATGACCCAAGGAATGTACGGTTTGGCATGAGCACCGATGGAATGAATCCCTTCAATGAGAGGATGAGTGACCACAGCACTTGGACAGTGATCTTGACCATGTACAACATCCCAACATGGTTGTGTCAGAAGAGAAAGTGCATTCTCCTCACTATTCTTATTTCTGGCCCTAAACAACCAGACATTGATATAGACGTGTTCCTCGAGCCTTTGATGCAAGAAATGGAGAGGCTATGGAGGCATGGGGAGCCGATGTATGATGCATTTCGAAAAGAGGACTTCATATGTAGAGCAATAATATTTGTTACTACCAATGATTACCCCGCGCTGTTTGCTTTATCTGGATAGATCAAAGGGAAGACGGGATGCTTAGTTTGCTTGGATGGTACTATATGGGTGTTCCTGGATGCATCCAAGAAGATAGTTTACCTAAGGAACCGACGCTTCTTAAAGACAAGTCACAAGTACCGCAGCAAATTGTTCTTTAGATTTTATGACAACACCCCGGAGATTGAACCCCCTCCGGAGAGATGTCATAACGGAGAACACGTGTACAGAATGGTGAAAACATACGCGTCGTCTATGGAAAGAAGAATCCGGATGGGACGAACAGAGATAGAAGCACACCACCTGTCGAAGACGTACCTTTTAAGAAACAATCGATCTTCTTTCAGTATCTGCCTTATTGGCCAGACTTGGAGGTATTATAGGGGCGGTTCTAAATTGAACCGCCCCTACAAACAGGTATTATAGGGGCGACGGGTATTACAGCTGCCCCTACAAATCGATTTTGTAGAGACGGCTGGTGTTATCAGTCGTCCCTACAAATCGATTTGTAGGGGCGGCTGATAACACCAGCCGTCTCTATAAATCGATTTGTAAGGACGGTCTGGGAACCGCCCCTACAAATACATGATTTGTAGAGACGGTATGGTAGGGGCGGCTGGCCGAGCCGCCTCTACAAAGCCTCACCAGCCGCCCCTAGAAACCATTCCTTTACTTGTGAGGGGGGGCCTAAACCAGACAGCATCTCATGAATCTGTAGCTTTTGATGATCACCTGTGCCAGAGATTCAGTATGCGCCATTTACTTCTTCCCTATCTGATGATACATACAAGTCAATTACAAAGTAAACCATTACAAATTGCAACAATGAATCTGGGTTTCTTCCCCTGTGTGTCCTTCCTCCCTGCTTCCTATTCCACACTAAGCTGGTTCTTCCTCCCTGCTTCCTATTCCACACTAAGCTGGTTCATTAGTCCAAATGTGAAATTAGTTAGCAACTAGTAGGTCCCAAGTAGCTAGGTGATAGGCTGCTAATAAAGTAAGCTCTGAAGATCCTTCTGGATCTTATTTTTAAGCAAAAGGGTTGACCTAGGCTGTCTGTCAAAGTACACCAGAATGTCCCAGTTCAGGACTTTCTACTTGCCAGCAATTTCCTGGAGTTGTGCTCCACCATGTTAATGCTATACATTCAGAAGAAAGCCCATTTGTATATATAGTTTCTGCGCTATGGATATATAGTATGTGGCAGCAATAACCATGTTTATCATTCAGAGAACAAGGAGATTAGTGATTATTGGTTGGATGAACAGAGACCAAGGACAACTTTGAAGGATTCATCTTAAGATCCGCGGAAGCAACACGGGAAACAATGTTCATGCATATGCTGGCAATGGCGCGTACACGATTAGCCTGTCGAAATGCAGTGCATGGCATGATAGGATCTCATATCAGATTTGATGATGATCTCTGAGTTCTAGGGGTTCCTGCAGAGGAGCACACATCTTGTAGTTAGAATATCCAAAGATGTACTAAAATAATAAGAGGAGAAAAACTATTGTTTTTTTTTCGTCCTGAAAAGATTGGTGGCAATCATTCCAACAGTGGTGATAAAAATGGGCCATATGTACAATGTAAGCAGTCCTTTTACATTTCACCTCCCCTTATATATAGGGGAGAGGGACCCTCGTCAGGTAGTAGCCTGAGGAGCTCACTAGACCTTTTCATTTTTTCAACTCCCCTCCGTGCTTACACTGTCACTGTAGTGCATGCAAGGGGAGTGGTAAAAAGACGTTCCCTGCCTAGCTAGCTACATATATATACTGTAGCTAATAAGCTAGCTCTAGCTCATTGGTGGGTTCTTGCATTGGCTTGGTTGTTGCGCCGGCCGGCCGCCATGCAGGGGCAGCAAGATGCTGGTGGTAGCCCTAAGCATCAGGAGAGCTCGGCCGCCGCCGCGTGCTTGGTGCGTGGCCCCATCATCGTGGGCGCGGGGCCGTCCGGGCTGGCCGTGGCGGCGACGCTGAGCCAGCACGCGGTGCCCTTTACGGTGCTGGAGCGCTCCGACGGCATCGCCGACCTGTGGACGAACCGCACGTACGACCGGCTCCGGCTGCACCTCCCCAAGGTGTTCTGCGAGCTCCCGCACGCGCGCTTCCCGGCCGACTTCCCCACGTACCCGACGAAGCACGACTTCCTCCGCTACCTGCGCTCCTACGCCGCGCGCTTCGACGTGTCCCCGCTGTTCGGGCGCACGGTGACCCGCGCGCGCTACGACGCGGACGCGTCGCTCTGGCGGGTCACCGCGGTGTCGTCGTCGACCTCGGCCGCCGCGGACGGCGGCGTGGCGACGACGACCGAGACCGAGACCGAGTACGTGTCGCCGTGGCTGGTGGTGGCCAGCGGGGAGAACGCGGAGGTGGTGGTGCCGACGGTGAAGGGGAGGGAGAGGTTCGCCGGGGAGGTGCTGCACTCCAGCGCGTACAGGAGCGGGGAGAGGTTCAAGGGCATGAGGGTGCTGGTCGTGGGGTGTGGCAACTCCGGCATGGAGATGTGCTTGGACTTGTGTGAGCACGGTGCCATGCCCTTCATGTCCGTCAGGAGCGGGGTAAGCTACCAGCTAGCCCTTCTTCCATCTTCTTCCTAGCTACGTACTCCTACAATATAATCCTCTAGCTACTAGCTTCTTATCAGTTTGCTATACCTTTGCCAAATACTACTATATATTGGACACACTTAAGTTTCATCTACTACATATATAATTGCCGCTTAGCTTACTTGATCACATGATGATATCTTTCTCTCTTTAAAAAACAAATTTAGCAAATGTTAAGTTCTCTCTAGATGTAGGAACTGGGACTTCCGTAGTATTCTACTATATATGTTGCATTGCTAGTCTTTAATTCCATGAAGAAGACAAGTTCTATATATATGTATGGCTTTTATTAGTACTAGTTAGAGGCATGGATCCTTTTATTCTTTCATTCATAAGAGGTTATCATTATTCATCATGCTAACATATATACAATCTATACATGTCGGACTAGTAATGTATTGTACTTATGAAACAGGTGCACGTTCTACCGAGAGAGATGTTTGGGGCCTCAACGTTCGGCATCGCCATGAAACTGCTTAGATGGCTGCCGATCAAGCTAGTGGACAGGCTGCTGCTGCTCGTCGCCAAGATGATCCTGGGAGACACCGAGAAGCACGGGCTGAGGAGGCCCAAGCTGGGCCCGCTGGAGATCAAGAACATCGCCGGCAAGAGCCCTGTTCTGGACGTGGGAGCATGGTCGTTCATCAAATCTGGAAACATCAAGGTGAGGGCTGTCAAAAGTCGGCACTGAAAGAGTAAAGAGTGTCGTTCGTTCGTGCATGGAGCAAGGAGTGTCGTCTGTCTCTAGGTTTCACCTCCTTCCTTCCTTTTGCATGTCATGCCAACGCTAGCTTTCACTTTTGAGATTTCTAAAACATTCTTTCACCTATCCCTATCCCTATCCCTTGCTGTTGGTGCGTGCGTGAGCTGTGAGTGTGAATACTTTTTTCTCTACTTTTTTACAGTTTTATCTGAATACATGCATGCAAGCCTCTTTGCCGGGCTCCATGGCTTCATTTTTTTTACCCTCCCCGTCCCCGGCCCGGCCTCTTGCTCTAGCTAGGTGGCCTGCCGGCTGCCTGGTGCATGCAGCATGCAGGCGTCTGTACTTCGGGCGGGGTAGCTGTCATCTTGTTCACAAATCCTGAGGCGCATAGCATCATGCATGCATGACAACAAAATAAACTGCTAGCTGAACAAAAATAGCATCTCCATGGACCAGTCACCAATGCCCTTATTTGCGTACTGATCTCTAGCTACACGCTGGCTTAGCTAGCAGCAGCTTTGTGCAATATGCAATCATGTAATGGTGGTCCGATATTTCCATCCGTCGATCACTTATGAGCAGCAAAGTAGCTATAGTAACCTTATTACGATTTGGTGTGTCTTGTAGCGACGTACTTACATGTCTTGTAGTGGTGTGTACATTCAATTTGACCTTCGTTCAAACCATTTTATTTGTCCATACATAACATACATGCATATACATGTTCTAATGATGCAGATCGTGCCAGAAGTGGAGTCATTCACCGGCGGCAACGGGGTGAGGTTCGTGGACGGCAACGAGATGGCCTTCGACGCCGTCATCTTCGCCACCGGCTACAGAAGCAACGTCCCTTTCTGGCTCAAGGTACGTACGTCGTCGCCGGCCGCCGCTGCCGCCACGCCTAGCTAGCTAACCGATGCAACTTAATGAACGCAAACGCGCACGACACCCGGCCATCAACTGCTGTTACTGATCAGTACGTGGTGGGCACATGCAGGACGACGGCGAGCTGTTCACGGAGGACGGCAAGGCAAAGGCTGAGCAGGCGAGCGGCGACTGGTGGAGGGGTCCCAACGGGCTGTACCGCGTGGGATTCTCCGGCCGGGGCCTGCTCGGCTCTGGCGCGGACGCGCTGAGGGCCGCCGCCGACATCGCCGGGAGGTGGCAGGCGGAGGTGACGGCAGCGCCAGCGGGTGGAGCCAAGATCTCCTCGTCCTCGGTGTAGTCGTCGTCCACAGGGCGTGCATGCATGGTGGTGTTGCTGCGCCTGCCCTCCTCGCTGCGCCCTGGTCCTGTGACGACGGCGATCATGACCTAGCTAGCGGCCGGCTGCTATGTACTACTCCGTATGTATAGCAAGGCTAAAGAGCGAGGGATCGGTCGGAGACTGCTGGTGACGACGACTGGGCGTGAGCAAGCGAGGAGCAGCACGCAGCAGCTCAGCTAGCAGCAGGCGCCCCTACCTGATGCATGGCCGGCGCTGTGCGCTGCCGTGCATGTGCGTACTGAAGCAGCAGCAGCAGCTACACCTGCGCTCTCACAGCTCTCCGATCGATCCAGTCCTGGTGCTGCACAGATCACTGACGACGTGTGTGGGTGTGTGCATAGCGGTGGTGAGGAGGAAGAGGCTGCCGGTCGCTCTGTGGTCGTGTGTGCGTATGTGCAGGAGGCTGGGGTTGTGACAAAATTTTGCATAGGACGTCGTTTGTCTCATGTACCGGTTGCATGCACATAGCGATGAAATAGCGCAGGCGTCTTTTTTTGTCCAAGGATGCAGCATGCAGGCGGTGTATGCAGGCCTCGTCTGGGAGCTCCGGCCAGGCATGCACATCCGACCTCAGGCGTTCAAAATCGAACGCCTGGGAGTGATGCCTGGCCCAGGCAGCTTTCCCACGCTGCAATCCAAACAGGCCATGTCTCCGAATCCAATACCCTTTGCTTGGTTTGCCCCCACTCTCTGTCTCTCTGCCTCTTTTTCATTCGCAAGCAGTGCAGCCCTCAGCATGATGTGATGTCATTTCTTCCAGAAACACTTCTTTACAAATAGTTTTCGGACAAATACGTATGGCCCTGTTCGCTTAAACTACTCCAGGTAATATTTTTCAGTAAATGAACAGTGTTTTCCTCACAACAAATCAACGTAAGCATATCTATTGAGCAATAATATTGCCATGCAGGCATGCAGCATGAAGCTTAAGTGCTTAACTACATCACTCCTTTTCTTTAATCAATCGTGTATGAACTATCAATGAGGAGGAGTTTCGGAGTTCATTGTCACGAAGACTCGAGACAATAATGAAGGCCAAACAACTTTTAGAGCCTCTTTGGCATGGCTCCAGCTCCGGCTCTCGCTCTGACAGCAGCTTCTACGGAGGAGCTCTACCAAACACTTTAGAAGAAAAAATAGTTTTATGGTGAATAGTAGAGGAGACAGAGCCATTTTTAGACCGGATGACGAAGCCACAAAAGTGGATCTGTCGGTGCGAAAAGTGACCAAAACGTAAATATTTGTAGTTTTGCCGTACGTTGTGATCGGATGTGGCCTAGCACTCAATGGCACAGGGTTTATACTGGTCAGGCAACGTGCCCTACGTCCAGTCTGAGTCGGTCGGAGACTTTATTCTTAAGCCCAGGTGCTCAAAGTTTGTTGTGGGGTTACAAACGAGAGGGAGTAAGATGGGGGTATCAGAGGTCCGGTCGGACTCCGGACCGAAGGGCCAAGAGTGACAGGAGCTCCGACATGCGCTAAGTGTTCGAACGTATGCTCTGTCTGGCTTTAGAGTTCTAGAGCCAAGCATAGAGAATCGGAATCAACCGTTTGTTGGTTGTTCGTTGGAATCGTCTATGTGAATCGATCGTCCTCCTTTTGGAGAGAGCGCATCCCCTTTTATAGATGAAGGTGACGGCTTTACAAGAGAGAGTGAATGAAGAGAGTGTGCGTGCTACCTAGTCTTGTTCCCCATGTCGTCGGGTACAAGGCGGTCTATCGGTGTCCACAACACTGTTGACGCCCTGATGCATATGGTTGGTTCCATCGTGTTCTTCTGGTATGGCCATTGTCGGCGCCTACCATACTGTAGGGCAAATGTCGGCGTCCATAACACTGTTCGTGTTCTGACACGTTTGGAAGGTTGCGGAGCACCCTTCTGACATGACCTGACAGTACTGTCCTGCATGTGTGCAGGGTACGGTCCTCGGTATTGCGGTTTGACTTCAACACCCTGCCTTACTTGCTCTGCCTGACTCTTTGGCTCCTTACCGAGCGCGCCTCCCCATTCGGTTGTTTCCCAGTCGGCTTCGACCGCGATGGTCGGAGAAGAGCTGTAAGCAGAGGTTCGGTGTCCTTCCGGTCGGAGAGGCGAGTTGGAGTCGGAAGCGAGCGTCGTCCCTCCTTGGCTAGGCCTTCCGGTAGGAGAGGCGGCCTAGAGTTAGAGCCGAGCATCGTCCCTCCTTGGCCAGGCCTTCCGGCCGGAGAGGTGAGTTGGAGTCGGAAGCGAGCGTCGTCCCTCCTTGGCTAGGCCTTCCGGTCGAAGAGGCGGCCTAGAGTCAGAGCCGAGCGTCGTCCCTCCTTGGTCAGGCCTTCCGGTTGGAGAGGCGAGTCGAAGTCGGAAGCAAACGTCGTCCCTCCTTGGCCAGGCCTTCCGATTGAAGAGGCGGGCCGGAGTCAGAGGCGAGCATCGTCCCTCTTTGGTTAGGCCTTCCGGTCGGAGAGGCGGGTCGGAGTCGAAAGTGAGGGTCGTCCCTTCTTGGCTAGGCCTTCCGTCCTATCGTTGGGTATCTGGGCCGGCCAAGGAGTTGTGCGTCGTTCGCAACGTCGTCTGCTGGGTTGAGCTTTTGCTGGGAAGCTAGTCCATTAGGGACCCCGGGTTTATGAACCTGACAGGAGCCCCTGAGCCCCCGAGCGGGTAGAATCGTCTGGGGGATTTTTCATTTTGACAGCGGGTGCGCGCGAGCGCACCCGCGGGTGTAGCCCTCAAGCCGCCGGGCGATTCGGGTAGAATCATCTGGGGGTTTTTTGTTTTGCCAACAGCGGAATTCTTCGTGTTGACAGCGGGTGCGCGCGAGCGCACCCGTGGGTGTAGCCCCCAGTCGATTCGGTTAGAATCATCTGGGGGGGGTTTGTTTTGCCAGCGGGGGAATTTTTCATCTTGGCAGCGGGTATATCCCCCGAGCCTGTGTCCGACTGGCGAGTTGGTTGGAGGCTGAGCATCTTGGTACTCTTTCCTGGGCCGCAGACTATCGTTCGAGGTGTTCGCCTGTGTTTGTCCCGCCCGCGACCTGCGCGGTCGGTTGATTTCCTGAGTCAGTGTCGGGAGACCTGAGCCCCTGAGCCTCGTTGGGCTCGATAGGGGTTGGTCTAGTTCCGTGCGTTACCCCGTCTATGGTTTCTGCAACTGGAGGGGCTGAGCTAACGTTGCTTGCCTCGATGGCTCGAGCGACGCGCTCGGCGAGCTCGCTAACGGGCATGTTTGAGTGGAATCCGGGTCCGTCGTTCATGATGGGATCGGCATAGCCCTCATGTGGCATTCCACTGCTCCTTAACACACGTCCCGACAGATGTCCGGGTCATTCTAGAGACCGACTCAGGTGGTCCGCTGGCCTCCTCTCGATGGAGATTCTGTGGGCATGGCTCGAGGTTAGGATCGAATGAGAAGGTTGAGATGACCTTGTTTGCTTCTGAGCAGATCGGGCGAGGGCCGCTGGGGCTCATCTGTGTTTTCTCCCCTGGCTCTGTTTGACGTGAGGCGGCCTCGAGCCCTTCATGGGCTGGCCTTCGAACCCCGATCGGTCGTTGCTCATGTTGAATGAGGCAACTACCGCTTCGTGACGCAACACGGAGCGTTGTGATGCATTAATTGCATATGCGATGCTTCGGATGTATGGGATGAATGGATGACTATATGAATGAATGTGTGAATGCGTGTATGAGAATGGATGAATGAATGATCATGTATTAGAAAAATAGAGTAAGGGGGATTGGTAGAGTTACCTTGTCGACTCGAGTGACAGGCTTGAGGAGTTTTTTTATCGAATATGTCCGAATGGGATCTGTGTTCGTCATTCGTGACGGAGTCGGCATGGCCCACACGGGGCATCACTCTGCTCCTTACCTGTCTCTCGGCACTCGCCTGAGCCGTCCGATCGACTTAGGAAGCCCATTGATCTCTCCTTGGCGGAGATCCCCGTTGTTGGGCCCTTCCAGGTCCTGCCTGGGAAGGCGGAGGGCCGCCTACGAGCGGTTGCGCCTTGTTTCCCGCGCTTGGCATGCGGTAGTGGTGGGCCATGCCCAGGCCACGTCCTATCTAACCAAGCACCGTCTCGTCGGGCAGGGCGCATCCCATCGGTCAGGACGCGTCCCATCACGTTCCCATCTGCATTGAGTAGGGGAAGGGAGAGGGTTTTTCGCCCCAACCCTTCACCTTTCTCTAGCTGCTGCGTCTCCTCCTTAAATAGGGGAAGGGAGAGGGTTTTCGTTTCGTTCCTTCGCCTATTCCCCAACTGCAACCTCTCCTCCTTCCTTCTCGCCAAGAGTGTTCGTGTGCCGTGATGGTTCCTAGGAGAAAAGGGTAGAGTGAGGGAGAGGAGAACTCATAGATCTGTTTGTGAGTCCAAAGCGAGATGTAGAGCTAGAGGCCATCCAATGTGGATGAGACGGTGCTGGCCACCTTCACCGAGAAGGGGTTGCTCCCGCCGAAGGAGGTGGCGCACTGGAGGGCTCCTGCGGGGGAGGCATTTCGGCGGCCTCAGGCTGACGAGGTTGTTTCCTTCCTCTCCTTCCACGAGCGCGGGCTAAGATACCCCACGCACTGGTTCCTGCGTGGACTCCTCAATGAGTGGGGCCTAGAGCTATAGCACCTTAGTCCAATTGGGGTGATGCACATCACTGGCTTCGTGACCGTCTACGAGGCCTTCCTCGGGATAGAGCCGCATGTGGACTTCTTCCAGCGGATCTTCACCGGGTGGGCTTTGTCAGAGGGGAAGCCACCCAAGACCGCGCCGGTTGGGGACTTCGCCTTGCAGAAGAAGCCAAGTTTGTCGGGCTCCTACCCCGCGTACACCCCCTGCGACTCCAATCGAGGGTGGCATGGGGAGTGGTTCTACATCCAGAACCCGCCAGAGGCGCCATTCCCGCCGTTCATCGGTAGAAGGCCAGAGAGGCGGGAGAGTTGGTCGTGGGGACCCTCCAGCCGGCAGAATAAGCTAGGGATCATCAAGGTGGAGCTCCAGAAGCTATTGCAGCATGGCCTCGATGGGGTGTGGGTGTTCCACACCTTCTTCCACCGTCGGGTCGCCCCGCTGGTGGAAAGGACGTGGCCGATGTGGCTGTACTCCGGCCCGACGGACCCTGACCGCGCGTCGCTGGTGGAGTTGGCGAAGGATGAAGTCTGGAGCCGACTCGACCGGGTGCTGCAACTAAAGGCCCGGGAGACCCTCGAAGGAAAGCCCAGACCTCTCCACGCTGGGAAGCTGCCCAATCTGGTACGTTCTCCTCTCCTTATTCCATGTCCCTTTAGATCTTGCTTCAAGTCGTCCGTTTCGCAGGGACTCACCGGTTATAAATCCCAGCCGCATATTCCAAAGGGGCCAGAGGGCGTGGCTCGGCAAGCGGCCCTAAAGGAGGCGGCAGTCGTGAAGAAGAAGAAGAAAGCTGAGAAGGCTCAGCAGAAGCACGGGAAGGAGATGGAGATCGCCCGGCGGGTGCGGGCTAGGGAAACAGGATCGACGTGGAGGTGGAGCTCGAGTCGAAGGACCCTCGGAGGTGGGTGGCGACGCGAGCTCCTCTGAGAATGAAGGAGGCCGGGAGGTCGTTGCGACCTCGGTGGGGCGTCGTGAGCCTACGACTGCTTCTGTCGGTGGCGGGCGGGACGCGGAGAGGCACAGCGATGTTCCGGCGTCAAGGAAGCGCGCCGCGAGCTCGGATGCTGTCGCTGAGCGAGGGGCGAAGTGGACGCGGTTGCCGCGGCCTTCGAAGGCATCGTCGGTGTTGCCCTCCCCTGCTCCAAGCGTGGCGGGGTAGGCCGGTCGGTCAGAGGAGCGGGCTTGCACCCCCGCATCTTCGGGGCTGGCGCTGGCGCGCGACCCACAATGGAGGGACGCCCCGCCAGCTGCTCCGGTGGGCACGTCACAAGCCGGTGGTCGCGGTGGCTTGCGGGCCGATCGGGAACCAGCTGGGTCGACTCCCCCCTTAGTCAATGTGAGGGGGCACGGGTCGTGACCCGCGAGCGGTCCTCGTCTGCCGAGCCCGTTGCCAACGGGTCAGGGTTTCAGGGCTTTGCCCCTTGCTTCTAGGTATGAACCCAGGTTTCTTTTGATCTCATATTTTGAGTTTTTTTAGTGCGACTGACCTATACTTGCTTGACAGCGACCAGATACTGACAGGGTTGAGCATCGCCCCGCCTCCCATGCGGAAGGAGTGGAGGTACAGCCTACAGCGAGTCACGACAAGCGGTGAGGAAAGTAGGCTTGCGGCGGTGCAGCCTTCCCCTTTGGGGGTTGTGCCCTCCTGGCCAGTCGCGGGCCCGGCGGTAGCGGTGGCGGAGGTGATGACGGCAATCCCAGTGGCGGCGGCGGTGGCTGGGTCGGAGGTGACCCTCGCTATCCCTCCCGCACCGATAGCGGTGGAAGAGAGGGGGAGACCGGGCTCCCTACCTCGCCTGGCGGAGGGACGCATGGGTCGCCCTCCTAGTCGGAGCTGCCGGGGTCAGGAGGAGACGCGGCTAGGCCAGAGGCAGAGCATCCAGCGGTGGGCCGCGGGGTCGAGGAGGTGGAGATACCTTGCCTCGGCGAGGCAGGCACCAGGGTGGAGTCACTGGCCATCCCGCCGTCGTAGGAGCTGGCGGTGGTCCGGTCGTTGGCCGGGCCTTCCAGCGGGTTAGGGGTGACCACCAACCTAGTGTGGCCCTACCCTAGCGACCCAAGGAAGGTTCGGTTCATCCTTTGGGATGAGGAGGAGGTGCAGCTCTAGGATGTACTTGGGGGGAGAGGACTCGCGAGGGAGTCTGATCTTGCCCAAACCAGGACGAGGCTGGAGGAGGCCTTGGAGTGGGTCAAGGTCATCCATCAGGCAGTTATGGTCGACCTACCCCACATCGTAGAGATAAGTTTTCTACGTTCGTCCTTGACTCCTTGGTCTTTCGCTGGTTGCCTCAGCATGCTTGCTTCTCGTTTTGCAGGGTCTGGAGGAGATGTCGAGCCGCAAGTTCTATTTCCTCCGGGAGGAGCACGCTCGGATGGAGCAGGAGGCCGCGGTGTCGCGGTGGGCCACTGAGCTTGAGCACCAGCTAGAGTCTACCCACCGTGAGTCCTAGGACTAGGCGGCCGAGGCGACAGAAGCACGGGCAGCGGAACTGCTCGCGGTGGAGCGGGCGACTGCCGCTGAGCAGGGACTTAACGTGGCTAAGGTCCACCAGGCGGAGACTAAGGCGGCGCTCTAGGGGTCCCTGGAGGCTCTAGAGTCGGAGTAGAAGACCCAGTCGAAGGTCGACCAGGAAGTGCTCTCGCTCTAGGGCTAGGTGCTCGGAACGGCGGAGTCGAACGCTCGGTTGCGCGACCAAGTGACTTTGTAGGAGGAAGGACTCTCCATCCTTAAGAACACCCACCTCGGTATGTACCTATTCTGCTTTTGGTTGATGTCTTGGTTTTTCCTTTAACTTGCTTCTGAGCTTGTCATCCTTCTTCCAGAACTAGGCGGAAGGGTTGGGTCGCTAGAGCGGGAGCTAGAGACCGCTAAGGCGGCGATCGGTCGGAGTACGGAGGTGCTGGCCAAGTCCCTCAAAGAGCGACGTGCTCTCAAGGAAGAGCTCGACCAGATCCGTAATGTCGCTCAGGTCATCGTCTCGGAGGTGTTCGGGTCGGCGCCGAGCACCAGCACGCCCGTGGGGTTACTCACAATGGGGTTTGAGCCCGATGTAGGCTCGGAGCGAAGCGCAGGCGTCTCGTCATTGAGGTCGCTCGATGGCTCAGAGCCGACGAAGGGCGCTCCTCCTTCAACGAGCGCCGAGATAGGTGCCTCCTCGTGGAGGTGAAGCACGCCGAGCCGGTCGGCGATGAAGTCCAGGTTTCTAAAGGGAAAGACCTGGGATGACTCAAAGACGGGAGGAACCCACATCCCAACAGGTGGGAGTATGGGAAACTCCAGCGAACTGAAGCGAGTCGTATCGATTGAGCCCGCCATACCAAAGACAGCGGAAAGGTGGGTCATCCGATGACTAAAAGCGTGAACGTATGGCGTCTTCCCCATGGACGGCGCCAACTGTCGGTGCGAAAAGTGACCAACACGTAAAAATTTGTAGTTTTGCCATACGTTGTGATCGGATGTGGCCTAGCACTCAATGACACAGGGTTTATACTGGTCAGGCAACGTGCCCTACGTCTAGTCTGAGTCGGTCGGAGACTTTATTCCTGAGCCCAGGTGCTCAAAGTTTGATGTGGGGTTACAAACGAGAGAAAGTAAGATGGGGGGTATCAAAGGTCCAGTCGGACTCAACACCGAAGGGCCAAGAGTGACGGGAGCTCCGACGTGCACTAAGTATTCGAACGTATGCTCTGTCTGGCTTTAGAGTTCTAGAGCCAAGCAGAGAGAATCGGAATCAACCATCTATTGGTTGTTCATTGGAATCATCTATGTGAATCGATCGTCCTCCTTTTGGAGAGAACGCATCCCCTTTTATAGATGAAGGGGACGGCTTTACAAGAGAGAGAGCATGAGAGAAAGAGAGTGTGCGTGCCACCTAGTCTTGTTGCCCACGCCATCGGGTACAAGGCGGTCTGTCGACGCCCACAACACTGTTGATGCCCTGATGTATGTGGTTGGTTCCATCGTGTTCTTCTGGTATGGCCAATGTCGACGCCTACCATACTGTAGAGCAAATGTCGACGTCCATAACATTGTTCGTGTTCTGACACGTCTAGAAGGTTGCGGAGCACCCTTCTGACATGACCTGACAGTACTGTCCTACAGGTGTGCTGGGTACAGTCCTCGATATTGTGGTTTGACTTCAGCGCCCTGCCTTACTTGCTCCACCTAACTCTTTGGGTTCTTACTGAGCGGGCGTCCCTGTTCGGTTGTTTCCTAGTCGACTCCGACCGCGACGGTCGGAGAAGAGCTGTAAGCAGAGGTTCGGTGTCCTTTTGGTCGGCGAGGCGAGTCGGAGTCAAAAGCGAGCGTCGTCCCTCCTTAGCTAGGCCTTTCGGTCAGAGAGGCGGCCCAAAGTTGGAGCGGAGCGTTGTCCCTCCTTGGCCAGGCCTTCCGGTCGGAGAGGCGAGTCGGAGTCAAAAGCGAGCGTCGTCCCTCCTTGGCCCGGCCTTCCGGATGGAGAGGCGGCCTAGAGTCGGAGCCAAGCGTCGTCCCTCCTTGGCCAAGCCTTCCGGTTAGGGAGGCGAGTCGGAGTCGAAAGCGAGCGTCGTCCCTCCTTGGCCAGGCCTTCCGGTAGGAGAGGTAGGCCGGAGTCGGATGCGAGCGTCGTCCCTCTTTGGCCAGGCCTTCTGGTCGGAGAGGCGGGTCAGAGTCAGAAGCGAGGGTCGTCCCTCCTTGGCCAGGCCTTCTGGCCTGTCGTTGGGTATTTGGGCCGGCCCAGGAGTTGTGTGTCATTTGCAACAACGTCTATTGGGCCGAGCTTTTGCTGGGAAGCAGGTCCATTAGGGATCCCGAGTTTATGAACCCGACATGATCCTCCTCGCAAGTGCTCTAGCTCCTTCAAAGGAGGACTTGAGGAGGAGCAATGCCAAAAAGGCCCTCAAGACAATACATAAGCCAAGAATCCTGTTTGAGTGAAATCTCCAGCCATTTGTGGGAATCATAGAGAAAGCGGAAGGCATGGATTTTCGAGCATCAACACAAATCTCTAACGATATTGATTGCAAAGATTAAGGAAGAAGCTAGATTATGGAGTAGTGCGGGAACCAAGCGGCTAGAGAACTTATACTTTGGCTTAGGTCGCTTGCCTTTTTTGCTTTGAGAGCCCAAACTCCTCATTTGGGTCTTTGTTGTAGTTACGCCTATTTCCTTTGTACCTTGACACATTTCTCTCCTCTATTAATATATTTGTCTCGCGGTAGTCCTGCCAGCGAAAAAATCTCTTACTATTCACTAGCCCTTTATTCCAATGGCACAACATACATAACGTTTTTTAAAGAAAACCGGTACTAGTTTTATATTTTCTTATTTAAAATAAATTATTTGTGATTTTTTAGAGATCAAATAAGTTTTTTTTATAATTTTAGGAAATAAAAAACAACTTTAAAACCAATCATAGGAGTAAATTAGTTTGATTTCGACAATAGATGACGCCCATTACCGATTTCATAGTTTAGGGTTAAAAAACCGAACTGGCATATGTATCGTAGAGGTTGACAACGTGTCAATATACTTTTTCTTAACGAAAATGCTATGTGTCAAACGTTCGATGGATCGCACAAACGTCGAACAACTGTTCACCCCCACCGCTCGCTCCTACCCACATGTATATTAAAAAATTATCCCTTCGCTTCATTCTCCACATCCTTACCCCTTCCACGCTCCTCATCCCCTGCCGTAACGCACCAACGCCCGGTGTCCTCCCCCACCACAGCGTCCTCCCCCATCGGGAACCCTCAATGCCTGCAGATCCAACGACCCTCTCCCCCCATCCCGGTGAGGTCCATGGAGCACGAGCATGATCCACTCGCCTCCGGCGAGATCCATGAAGGTGACGCGGCTGTGTTGCAAGGGAGTGGGTAGCTCTCTCCCACCCCGACGCGGCGCCCTCTCCACTCCCGGCGGCACCCTCTCTCACCCCGATGACCGAGCTCCCCTCACCCTGGTGCCAATGGCACTCCCCGCTCCCCATCCCCCACCGTCGCTGCCGAGCCAAGCCCGGTGTTGGTGGCGCTAGTGGCGGTGGTGCTCGCGCGCACTGCTGGTGTTGGTGCTAGGTGGTGCTCGCCGCTGGCTCCCACCATGTTGTCCGGAATTGACCGGCTCAGGCCTCTCTCCCCCTATATTGCAAATGTATGTTTTAATTGTTTTAAACGTTTCAGAGGTATATTGCAATTGTTTGGTATGGATGTTGCAAAAGTAGATCGGAGGATGTTGCATATGTTGCAAGTATTTAATAGGCACGTTGCAAGCGTTTGTTCAAAATGTTTCATCTGTTTCCATATGTTGCAACAGCATGTTCCAAAATATTTCATCTATTTCAGTCTTCTGTTGTAGCAAGTGTTTTCATGTTGCAAGTTGTAAGTGTGTTTATATGGATATTGCATATATTTTCACACATATGATGCAAGTGTTTTATCTGGATGTTGTTTATGTTTACAATAGTTTCAAATGTTTTTTATGTGTTTTTGCAAGTGTTTTAGATGCATGTTTTAAATGTTTTATTTGTTTTTATACGTATGTTGCAATTGTTGCATCTGGATGTTTCAAAACTAGATCGAATGTTACATCTCTCTCCTCACCTTTTTGCTGCCTCGCCTCAGTGTCAGGCGTGGGAAGACGGAGGCAATCCCCACTGGCATGGGCAGGCCCCACGTGCTTGCCGGCGGGTGCAGCAGACAAGACGTGGGCGGGTAGGCGCGGGACGCAGGACGGGAGGCAGCGGCGCGGGAGTCCAGCCGTCTGGCGCTAGCCACTCCCTTTTTTAATGGAAACGTGAGAATGTACTTTAGAGTATTGCAGTGCAGCGTGAAGCTTAAGTGCTTAACATACTTAACTATAGCACTCATTTTATTAATCAAGTGTGTATGAAGTAGTAGTAGCGCTTTGGAGTTCATTGGCAACTCAAGACAATAACGAAGCCCAAACGACTCTTAAGACAATAACTAAGCCGGGAATCCTGTTTGAGTGAAATCTCCTGCTGTTCGTGGGAGTCAAGGAGAGAGCGGAACGCACGGATTTTCGAGCATCAACACAAATCTCCGACAATACTGATTGCAAAAGGAATGAAGAGGCTAGACTATGGAATAGTGCGGGAGCCAATCCGCTGATAGAACTTTTGCCTGTGGCTTAGGTTGTTTGACACTTGCTTTGAGGCCCGCCTGTGGTTGTAGTTACGCTTTTTTTTCAAAAAAAAAATGTTGTTAGTCCAGCTGGCCCACGGGGTTAACGTTGATGACTATTAACAATTACGTAATGGATTGTTTGGCGCACATGTGTGTTGCAGGGTTTTGAACCAGGCGTACTACGTAGTACTACGTTCGCACTGATCTGACCATGCATCAGACGGACCATGTACACTGTAGACTACTCTCAGCTACGAGGAATTTGGAGGAATCTTGATGAATATGAAGGAATTTGTGAGAAGAAAACATTGTTCCAGATAAAAAAAGAAGCGGATCAAGCCGAATTTAAAGGCAGGCAGTCTCAGGTGGACCTGTTACACAGACTGTATATGATGGAACTGGTACCGGACAGCCACCCTACTGTAGTACTGTACCTTGATAGGTCCACCTTGTCAAACATGTACGTCGATCGACGATCGATTATTTCTCCTGAATTTTCTCAGATCTTATCTCTTCTGCATGCAAATATTCTATACATGCATGCATAGCATTTTCAATATAATTGGACATATAATAGTTGATCGATATGATCCGATCGACTCGTCTCGATCTGCATCGTCGTCTGAGCTGACTGTGCACACTTTTGTTCCATCTACGAAGTCGACGCATGCAGGGCCACACAACCACAGGTCACACTCAAGAGAGAACTGAAGAAGGCACGCAGTAGCTACTAGCAAACAAGGCTCCAATTCCAATCTATGCGTATGGATCGATAGATCCGCCTCGTTGAGTGGTGCTTGTCTCCTTGCTCTCCTCGGAGGATTTTCGGCTGCCATATAGTGCCATTCCTGACGAATCTCCGTTGTCCTCTTCTGTCTCTGTCGTCGTCTCTCTAGTACCCGTATTTCCCCTTCGATCGAGCATGCAGCCACCGTACCGTACCCCTGATGCTGTGAAAGCACGTAGTAAACACACACAGTATACGGAGTACTACGCTCCATTCCATCAGCCTCAGGTTGTGCTCGATATCATCCAACAAGACTCTACCTAGTATGAATCCGTAGTCGTCAAATGAAATCAACGGTAGACTCGCGTCCACGGTGCACCACTCCCTAGGGCTACAATATGCATGCATGATCGTTTCGTTTGTGTGATGACACTGACAGCTCGATCTGTAAAGAATACCAGTACCAATGTATACCATCGTTCTAGGGCGCGCGGGAACTGAAATGCCCAATCATCGATCATCATTTAATTTCAAGTGAGAACGGCGTACGTGCTATACGCCGTTCTCACTTAGAAATTAAATGTATATATGGCCGGGCAACGGGCATGCATGCTGCAGTTGACACCAGGGCAATGGGCAATCAGGGTAGTGTGCTGTATATCTACACTGTATCAGGGTAGCAGAGACAAAAAGAGGTCTTGCGGAGCGACTATACTAGCCGGGGTCCAGTGAAGCTGTAGCAGGAACCGCACCACGCTACATGACGAACATCTCTCGCGTCACTATTCGCAGCTACTGCATGCCGCCCTCTCCTGCGCTACATTCTGTAGCTGCAAAGACTATAGGTCCCATCGTTTTCTCGTGTGTACGTACGTGCGCTCTTGAGTGTTTGCATCATTTCTTAACTTCTACCTTGGCGCGTTACTTCCTACTAATGTCTAAGGATCTATCTGAGACCGTCCGCTTCATGTACGTTTTCCAGTTTTGCTCTATGTTGTCTATAGTGGAGTTTATGGAGCAGTCGTAAGCAAACCCTAAAATGATGTGTAGCTCATAAGCTCGAAACAACTGTGGATCTAGAAAGACTGATGGTTGCTACTTCCCTTTTATCTATTTTTCTCGACTCTCTTCACTTTCCCACCTCTTGTTCAAAAAACCACTACCAAGTCGTTAAAAATATAGAGCACATCTTTACTCACAGAATCCAAATTGAAGTACCAAGTGACGATGAAAGTGATCCTATGCTCTAGACAAAGATCTCATTGAACTAGAACGACAACTACCTGCAACTGAAAAGGAGATTAATTATGAGGCACACAATAATACAAAGAGCCCACAAAGAAACAAGCCTTGCACGTATTAATCACCCATGTGTTTGGTTGAAGGGGCCATAGGGGATGGAACGGGTCAATCCCAGATTTAGAGGTATTTGGATTGGAGTCCGAGGGGATGGGATGATCCTTCGAGAGGAATATTCCTCTATTATGAGGGGGTGACCTCGCTCGTCCTTCAAAATCGAGCAGGCAGGGTTGTCCCTTTTCAATGTTGTATCAGCGCGAGTGAACTCCTCCATTACACAGGCATCGAGGTGCATGAGCAATGTTGTGCCATTAGGGAGGTGCAGGTGTAGGTGCGGGCGCAGTACCTGCTTCTGGGAGTGTAGCCAATCAGTACTCGAGGTATTCATATCTTATGATTTTTTAGGAGATCTTCTAGGGTGTTCTTCTTCATGTCGCTGTTAAGCGATAGTTAAAATTTCATGATTTTTGGAGACCGTTTGAGTGGGTTGCTTTTTTCTCCAAAAGTTGTCCGTGTTGAAATCCACATACTAAGCTAGACCATTCGATTTGTGCCTAATGAGTCATGTGGTGTCCATTGAGAATTCATGTTTTGCTCTGTGGCTTGCTCACTTTTCATCCGCACATTTCTACCCTTTTTCCTAAGGTCAATAGGCACACTATCGCTACTTGATCTTAGCGAAAGTTAGAAGAGAAGAGTGGGCATGTCGAATTGGGATATAGACCAAGTTTCTTCTTGGAGAAGAACTTTTACATTAGCTCTCTTTCACCTCCCTCTGGTCACCTATTTCGGTCCTTCAATCAAATACTAAGACAGTCAATTAAGTGCAGAGATGGCTCTATTCCTAACAGAAAACGATGATGATTTTAAACCTTGAAACATACTTTCTATGTGCCACAAGTGGTATCGTTCTTACTTCTCGAGAAATCAAACCTTTTCAACTCTGATTAAATGTATACAAAAGATTATTAATATTTATTGTATATAATAAATATTATTATTAGATTAATAATTGATTTTATAATAAATTTATTCTAAAATATAAATATTACTAATATTTTTTATAAACTTAATTGAACTTAATTTTGATAGGCAACTTATTTGTCAGATACAGATAGTACTCGTAGTTGGCCCTGGGACAGTTGGACCTGGGGCAGCGTTCTCAGATACGACTGGACGAATCACTGTAGCGGCCATAACACCAGAGAAATTACGAGACAGAGAAAGATGTTCAGTTGTTCACGTGAACGGTAGGAGCGCAGTGCAGCTTGTGCAGGTCGCAGGCGGCAGATGGGATCGGCGGGTGGTGACGCGTGATGACCTCACGACGGAATGTGAGCATGTGTCCACATCGATCTTTCTTGGAATACATGAACAATGCCTTTTGCATGGCCCGTTGAGAGCTGAAGACTGAGAGGTTTCCCCTTTCAAAAAGGATTAAAGGACCGAGAGGTTCAGTGCAGAACCCATATATGATATGATATATATTCTAATATTCATTGCTAGTTGATGCAAATTCTACCATACTGCTAACTTCAAATATCTAAAGTTAAACTAAATTTATATAAAATGTAATGAGGTTTATTATTCTAAATCAGTTTCATTAGATTTGTTATGGATTATATTTTTGTAATATATGCATATGCGTGTGTGTTCATTCTTTTACAAATTTAGATCTAAAATAATTTGATTTGGAGCAAATCTAAGAATGTATCTTTTTGAAACAGAGGTAGTTTGTATATCACAGTTTTGCTTGACCTATGTTTCAAGGTTTTGATCAATGCTTGTGGTATATGTACGTAGTAGCAGTATGGCTCATCGTATATCTATAGTTGTGCGAGGTGAAAAAAGAAATTAATTATGAAACTACAAAGTGATCCACTAATAAAGAGAGAAATGTGCAACACTAGGCTGACCTGCCTAGGGTTTCCCCAAATACTGTCACTGGTTTTCTATGCCTCTGTCTTTGCCTTCTTTACTCTCTTCACTCGATGGCTGCCCCTTGTATGTTCCCTCCCCTCTATCGGTTGTTTTCGGCGGTGCCCCAGTCTACATAGGGCTACCGTAATTCATAGAGCTCCTCATTCATTGTTTCTAGAGCTTCTCTCTCCCCTACCAATTCCATTGTCGTGTTGTCCGCCAGCGGCAAGGCTGATGGTGCAGAAGGCTTCGATGTCATAGGGGGTGCACCTAGATCTAGATCTAGCCCCCCTCCCACACAAACATACACTAGTCGTTGCTCACTACCTCGCAGACTTGGTGTCGCGCATCATCAACAAGCACTCCCTGTTGGTCGGTGGTTTGTCCTAATTTGTTCAGGGGTTAGTCATCTGTTGAATTATCTCGCGCTCGGTCTTCTTCGAAGCCACCATAGGCCACCTCCTCTATAGATGTTGAGATGGCTGCCCATGACATCACCAAGATGCATGGAAAATCGGTCGTCTCCGCTATAGAAGACAACATGGGATGTTAATACCTATGGGAGGTAGTCGAATCGGTTCCATTACTTTCTCATATATCTTCAGTAACCCTGGTATATGTTCATCCATCTCCTACACGTATTCTCTATTTGATGGGCTTCCGACGCTTGAAGTCCGTTTGGCAATCGCCGTGGAGTTGATTTTCGGCCTCAACATGGCATGCGAGATGAAATTGCTCTGTGATGATGAACTTGCACTCCATGGCCACTTTTTTCGGCGTTCCCCTCTCTTGATGACACAAACAGGCGCTTTGTGCAGAGGATTCAAGAATCGGAGGTCAGAGAAGCCTTGAAAAGGATGAAAGGGGGCAAAGCAATGGACCCTGATGGTATCCCAATCAAGGTGTGGAGATGTCTCGGGGATATAGCTATAGTATGGCTAACCAAGATGTTCAACAATATCTTTCGATCGAATAAGATGCCTGAGGAGTGGAGAAGAAGCATATTGGTACCAATCTACAAGAACAAGGGAGATATCCAAAGTTGTACTAATTATTAGGAAATTAAGTTGACGAGCCACACTATGAAGTTATGGGAGAGAGTCATCGAGCAGCGCCTGCAAGGAACGACGCATATATCAACAAACCAATTTGGTTTCATGCCCAGAAGGTCAACCACAGAAGCAATCTTCTTAATCAGACAAGTTATGGAGCGGTTGAGAGAGCAGAGGAAGGACCTCCACACGGTTTTCATTGACTTGGAGAAGGCTTATGACAAGATACCAAGAAATATTTTGTGGTGGGCTTTGAACAAACATAAAGTCCCATCAAAGTGCGTGACCCTCATCAAGGACATGTACAACAATGTTGTGACTAGTGTTCGAACAAACGATGGTAACACAGATTACTTTTCGGTTAAAATTGAACTTCATCAAGGGTCAGCCTTAAGCCCGTATCTCGTTGTCATGATAATGGATGAGGTTACCAGGAATATTCAAGGGGATATCCCTTGGTGTATGTTGTTCGCTGAGGATGTAGTGTTAGTGGACAAAAGCCAGGCAGGAGTAAATAGGAAACTAGAGTTATGGCAGCAGACCCTTGAGTCTAAAGGTTTTAGATTGAGCGGAACTAAAACCGAATACATGAGATGCGACTTTGGCGGATCTACACAGGAGGAGAGAGATGTGAGTTTGTAAGGTCTAAGTAGTGCCTAAGAAGGATATATTTCGGTATCTGGGATCGATGCTACAGAGGGATGAAGATATTGATGCGGACATTAGCCATAGAATCAAAGCAGGGTGGATCAAGTGGCGACAAGCTTCTAGCATTCTCTATGACAAGAGGTTACCACAAAAGTTAAAAGGCAAGTTTTATAGAACGGCGATTTGACCGGCTATGTTGTATGGAGCAGAATGTTGGCCTACAAAGATTCAACATGTTCAACAACTGAGTGTTGTAGAAATACGTATATTGTGATGGATTTATGGTCACACAAGAATGGACCGAGTTCGGAACAATGATATACGTGATCGCCTAGGGGTAGCACCAATTGAAGAAAAGCTTGTCCAACATCGGTTGAGGTGGTTTGGCCATGTCCAAAGGAGACCTCCAGAGGCACCAGTGTATTGTGGAGTCCTAAGCCAAGCTAATAATATGATGAGAGGTAGAGAAAAACCGAAATTGACATGGAGGGAGGCAATAAAAAGAGATTTGAAAGCTTGGGATATACCTAGAGATCTATATTTAAAGAGGAGTGCTTGGAAAGCAGCTATTGAAGTGCCTGAACCGTGACTTGGGGCTCTTGGTGGGTTTCAACTCTAGCCTACCCCAATTTGCTTGGGACTGAAAGGCTATGTTGTTGTTGTTGTTCCCCTCTCTTGAGGAGGCTGCTGGGTGGCCATTGCAGGGGGTCCAATCCCTAGCTGATTTACCTGCCGGGAATGAGTGGATCCCTTTGCACCACTCAATCCCTGTGAGGTTTAGTTCCCTGCCTTAGGGCTAATCCCCTCCCTCCATTTGTTGTTCGGTTGGTCCCCTCCCTCCATTTGTTGTTGTTGTTCGGGTGGAAGAGATTACCGGTGAGAAGGCAAGCCTCGAAGGAGATCGACGCTGGAGAGATGAGTGCCTCGTCGTCCGTGACGTCGTCCGTGACGCCGTCCTGTTGCCGGTGCGTCGTGCCGCCGCCACCGATTCCATGCGCCCCGCTGCTCCCTCCGATAGTCCGATGCTGCTTCGCGTGCGCTCTCGCAGGGAATTCTCCCACGCCACTGGTGGCCGGGCGTAGTTCCTGAACCAGGGTGGTAGGTTTTGGCCGGGATGGACTGGGCTTCAAACCCCGTATGGGCTAACCGAACGTAGCTTCTTCCGTGGGCCGAGATTAGATCCAGGCCGGGATGATCCACGTGGGTCGGGCCATGATCTCGGCGGGGAAAGGCCTAAACGAACAAGGACTCAATGGTCGCCACTCATGTTGCCCAACCATATATAGATTGTGAGCTGTAATTTTTCTCTTCCTCTTAATAAAATGCATACGTTTGCGAAGGAAAAAAAATATTTCCGTGAGACACGTCCAAATCCTATCCGGTCCACACAAGCGAAGATGAGTTCCTGGCCATTGAGGCGTCTGCGTCATCGTCTCGGGGTCCTACCAGCGCGAGAAGAGCTGCACACGGTACAGGGCTTTTTATTTCCCAGTCGAAGAAATGTATCCATGGTCCAGAATCTTTATGTGCATGGGTAGATGGCCCCAAATTTGGCCAAACTGTGGATGGCTACATATGTCCAAGCCACGAAGCTGTATAGTAATTAGCTATCGGTCCCGTCGATGGCCTAGCGGCAGGATCGGAGCAGCCGAGCAGATCGATCAGAGGGCACAGACCTCTCTCTCTCTCTCTCTCTCTCTCTCTGCCTCCTCGCACCGCACGCCACCGTCCGTCCGCCCGGCTCTCGCTCTCGCTCTGTGTCGTCTCTGCCGTGTCGCGCCGCGTGTGCGTGCCAACTGCCAAGTTTATGCGCGCGCACGTAACGTAAACACGTTAGGCCGGCCGGCGCGCGCGCGGCGGTGTCCGATCCGCGCGCGCCAGATGCCTGTGTCGTCGTCGTCGTCGTCCCAGGGCCCAGCCCATGCATGTGCGGATGCTGGGCGCGGCGGCAGGCACGTACACGGCACCGGCCTCGTACGTACGTGCGCTTGCAGCATGCATGCTGCAGGCATATGCATAGGCACCAGGCCACCGCCACCCCGCGTCCCCGCCTGGCGCCTGGTGTTGCGTGTGTGTGCTGCGCCGACGTACACGCATGCAATGCATGGCAACGCTGCGCTCCCTTGCAAGCTGCAACTGCGCGCCCCCGAGGACGCCGGCCGCGCTCCTCGCTCCAACGCATGCACGCGCCGCGCCGAATCATGGCCTCATCATCGACTCATCGTGCGCTCACTGCCTAGCAGAGCAGCAGGCCTCACCGCTCATCAGCTCACTCACACAGTCACATGCATGCATGCATGTGTGCACTCACTGTCACTGCTAGCTGCTCTGGTGCCCCAGCTGCTTGCGCTGCGCGTGCGTACGTACGGATCGATGCGCACGCCGGCCCGTGTATTGCAACTGCAGTTTGCAGCGGCAACCGGCAACTGGCTTGGCTTGTGTGTGTGTGTGTGTGCGCATGTGCGTACGTGGTCGTGTAAACCCCTGTGCCCCCTGCTCTTGCTGCACGCACGTACGCACTGACTGATATGCATATGGCCGATCTACTTATGGCGGTACTCCGATGATTGATACATGAATGAAACACGCGCGCATGCAGGGGCAGCCCGGCCGGGGCCGGCCATTCACACGCAGTCACGACGCACGGAACGAGACCTTGCTTAGCACGCTGCGTCACATATCTCGGTATCCATCGATGTAGATCGGACAGACGCATGCATGCAGGGTGCAGCTTAGCTTGCTAGTACTGCTAGTACGGCATCAGCAGCAAGGGCATCTGGGCATGCATTTGTAGGTTTACACGGCCTGCTGCATTGCATGCACAACCGGATTCCCCTCCTTTGCCGAGAGCCCGAAGCTCTCGACAAAGAGGATGCTCTCGGCAAAGAGCGGTCGGCAAAAGGTCTCCCGGCAAAGGTTTATTTGCCGAGAGCCCCTCTCGGCAAACTCTTTGCCGAGAGCAAAATAAAAACTCTCAGCAAAACCTAACTCTCGGCAAAATATCACCGCTGTAATGGCAACCCGCCCGTAACGGTCGTCCCATACACTTCTTTGCCGAGAGCAACTCTCGGCAAAGAATTTTTAAAAAAAATAAAATAAAATAGATTATGGGGCTGAGGTGGTTTAAAAAAAAAACTTCTTTCTTTGAGAGCAGTAGCTCGGTAAAGGAAAGGTTTGCCGAGAGCCGACTCTCATAAAGGAAAGCTTTCTTTGAGAGCCCTAGAATATGCTCTCGGCAAAGAGTCATATTTGCCGAAGCGTTAGGTGCTCGGCAAATCTTACTTTTTGCCGAGAGCCCAGATTAGTTGGGCTCTCGGCAAATATTAGCTCTCGCAAAGAGTCCAGAGAGCATTTTTTTTTATTTTTGTTTATATTTCCAGCTTCAACATCACATATTTCACAAATATAACACATCATATATATCACAAATATCACATATTTAACAAATATGCCATCCACATCACATGTCTCACATAATCCATCTTAACATCTCAAATCCAACAGTTCATCTCACAAAGTGCACGACAATACATTATGAAGAGCAACAAGCTCACCCCAAGCATCCAGTCCCTCGACCCTCCCCCCGTGCATTTCTGCTTGCATTGCGGTGGTGGATCTTCTTGGTACCTCGACGCGCCCCGACGACAATTGCTTGATCTGGCGGAAGTGGTGGATCTGGCGCGTGCCACGACCCTCCCGACAGCGGCTGCTGAGGCCCCTCATTCGAACCCGCCGATTGATTATGCACAAAGGAGAAGAAAAATTAGTAATTATAGTAATACTAAGGCATATAATTGTAATCTAAGCGTACACAAGTCAATATTTGCGAACTAGGTATAAAATTGAAATCTAGCCTAGACACATCAAAATTTTTGGCAGACTCCCCCGCTGCGGTGGGGTTTCCAAAAACCGCAAGAAAACCAACGCACGATGGTCGTCCACCACATATCAACGGCGAGATGGCGGCACACATATATATGAGCGGCACGAAGGCCTCCCATCACATATCAACGGCACGATGGCCGACATGCACGAGAAAGAGCTTTTGTTAGAGAAGTTGAACTCACGGATGGGTAAGGTGGGTATGGGTAAGGCGGTGGAGGAGCGAACAGCTCTGGTGGTATTTGGGCGACCCATCGTGACGCCAAGACTTGCCACGTACTGAGCCAAGGCGTCAAACCTCGTCCGCTCGGCCTCCAACCTTTGTCGCTCGGCCTCCATCCTCTGTCGCTCGGCCTCCGCTCCCTCTATCGCTCTTCCTCCATCCTTGCCTTATGCTCCTGGAGCGCAAGCACCTGGGCTCGTAATTTTTCACCGCATTGTTACAAGCGGTTTCGAGGAATGTAAAACCAAAGAACGGCGAATAAAAGCAGAAATAACATGTAGTCTTTGCCACACGACGCGTCGAAGTGTCCTGCCTTGGGCGTATGGGCACGCTACCGCTCGTGCTGCTTGCCCAGACCTGTGAGAGAGTGGGAGTGCTGTGCGGGTCGAGCGTGCTGTTGCCGATGAGGTACCGCCCATGCTTCTTGCCTCCTCCCACCCTCATGACGATGTCGCCGTCAATGTCCGCGGTGTGCGGATCCCAGTCTGCCCCATGGATCGTCCTTGCCGCCTCGGTGTACTGACTGATGCGCTCGGGGATGCTCTCGTTGGTGAAGGACTCAGCTGGGTCGTCCGGGTTCCAGTCGATTTCGTCTGTCGCCTTACCCTTGTGGGGCGAACCCATGACTTGAGCTCTCCGCATGGTTTGGTTTTGATGTGCGGCCATTGCGACAAAAAACAACAAAGACGGTTACAAATCATGCAGGAATAAGCGTCTGAAAGAATAATTGAAGCTACACCAAGTCACGTACCCATCTTGCCCCGTATTCATGGATGTTAAGGTTGCCCTGGTGGTGTGATACACCTGGCATCAGCAAACGCCGCGTTCCGGAGGACGGTGTGGTTATCCGCCAATCGGCACTCACCCACTGTCGACCATCATCTTCCAGCCCGCGTTTTATTGGCGCACCAGCCGGGGAGGCACTGTGACGACATCAAGTACATTGCAGATATAAGAACAATTCAAGCTACCCAATCTCGGAAGAAATCAATATTGGTGTTGTATATTTACCTTCAGGTACTGCTCTTTGGTCAGATGCATTAATCTTGCATCTTCTTTCTTCACCTTCCGAGCCTCGTAGGCGGCACAAGAATCGATGATGGCACGGAGCCAGCGCCTCGTAATGCATGTCCGAGATGCGGCATCTAAAAGATTTGGCCAGCGCGCTTGGTCGCCCCCTCTCCTCGTAGCCCTCGGCGCATCTAAAGAAGTCCCGCATATAGAAAAGATGTATCAATACTTTGGTTCAACAAACTCTGGCGAATGCAATGTATTGAGCAAAGTAGTGGGAGGAAGACTTACCCAAAACTCGGTCATAACCCGCTCCATACCACGTAAATGTCGACGTGTGGCCCGTCTAAATCCTCCTCCGTGATCGTGGGCGCCGACGTAGTGCTTTCAGACGTGTAGGCGGCTCTCGCTCCGGACGTGGGTAACCAAGCACAGGAAGTGTTCCCTACAGAGAAGACCCATGATGCCATTGGGCAACCTTTTGTGAGCACACAGGACCACGACCTTCCAAGACTGCGTAAGTGATTAAGAAAAAAACTGTTAGTTTCCATTGTGATTCTATCATATGTAGTAGCAAAAAATATAAAAGTTATGTACTTTTTGCCCAACGGGTCGAATGACCAGGCGTGAGAGCCTCGGTATCGGGCCGATCGGGTAGTCTCGCCGCACCTCGTTGGTAGACACCCGAGGTTGCGGTGGGGCTGGAACCTCCCGCCTCGGCCTCGCCCTCCGCTCAAATCTGCCTTGCTGCTGCTCGCTGCTCGTCCATTTGCTCGGCCTCGTGCTCGTCAATTTTGCTCGGCCTCGTGCTCGACTGCAGCTCGGCCTCTCCTGCTGAGCCTGCTCGTCCACTGCTCCTCCTCCGGCTCCTCCTCGGGCTGTGGTCTTTGGTCTTTGCACAGGCCGAGGCGGTGGCGCCCTAGGCCTCCTCCCGGCCGCCTCCTCCTCCTCCTCCCTTGAGGCGGTGCCGACCCCTCGGCTTCACCGAGGGCTGGTGTACCGCTCCCCGTGTAAAAAAGCGACACTGAGTGCCCATAAAGCTCTGCGGCCCGCCATCTTGCACAATCACCTACAAGACATAAACAATAAGATCGGATTATTTGGATCATAAACAAGATATTATTATAAAGAGATGCAAAATAAATAAAGCATAATTACAAAATAACATAATATTACATGTATTAGAAATAATCATCCCCATCGGGATTAGCTGGATCATAGCTCTCATCATCACTATCAGCCATGTCGAAATATTGAACACTTTCCAAAGGAGCAATGATGTCATCATTGTCATTGCCAATATGTAATCGTTCTAGTAACTCCAAGTCCTTCGCATTTTCCACCTCATCCCCCTCGTCCACATCAACATCCATTTCATTGTCTACTTCCATTTCCATAGCTCCGGTTAAGTCAATCTCAAAAGTCCCTTGTAGGCCCTCTTCTTGATAGAACTCTCCATCATATGTGTTTGGGTCGAAGTTGTAGTCTTGACGTTTGGGGAAGGTGCTTTACGTCTTGGCGATACCTTGTGCACGATATCCCAACCTCAAGACGAGGGTCCCTTTAGCGCAGTAGGGGAGATAATAAACTTGTGTGGCTTGTTGAGCCACAATATAGACATCATTTCCGCCATTGACCGAATCACGTCAATTTCTACTAGCCCAAGGAAGGATTTCGTCTCGTTTCTTGAGGATCAAACCAATGGCATTTGAATACTGACGAGGTTAAGAGGTTTGCGACCACGAAACACGAGTTCAGTATATTTCTTCAATTCTTCCATAATACTCGGCCCCATCAAGGCCGCCGGTAGAAAACTCCGAATTCGTGGTTCTTGATTGGGCCGCCTCGCTTTCGTGTCTTGTTGTGTGAAATCGGTATCCATTCACATCATAACCAGAAAATGACTTTACCCTATGTTCAAAGCCATTGGCAACCTGTCTCAGCTCTGGATTCATAGTCAAATCGGTTTGGCTCTGCAAGGTCAAGCAGGATATATCGTTAAGTTAGAATGTACATGCAACTGGGAATGTCAAATTTAGTACAAGCTAAATTGCATAGTACCTTTTGTTTGAACCAAGAAATAAAATCGGAGATTCCATTTCCCGCACCCTGATGAAGAATGGTGTCACGTTCTTGAGGGGTAGATTCCCTTGATAGATGCCAGTTCTCATTAATAAACTCCCTATAACAACGAGAAACAAGGAGGTTGGATGCCGCATGTATATCATGATTGGTCAACACATATATCATGCAAGATGCCGAATTGCATAGTTCGTGCAAGATGCCACTTACTGCATGTACGGCTCCATTTCGGTAAGATTGGTCAACACATATATCATGATTGTGCGCCACTCTTCGTTTTTCAACAACAATGAGGTCGCATCACTTGCACTTCCAAGTTGCCCTTGGAAAAGGCTGAGTTTTGATTCATTTTCACCAGCATTGTAACGAGGCGGTCGATTATGCACGCTAGGAAGCGTGTCGTCATAGTATGCTTGTGTGAAGTTAGTAACCTCCTCTAGAACGAATGCTTCCGCCATGGAAGCCTCGATTTTGCATTTGTTTCTGCATTTCTTCCGAAGAACCTTTAGACATCTCTCGATTGGATAGCACCAACGGGCCTGCACGGGACCCCCCATTCGTGCCTCATACGGGAGGTGAGAATCAAATCTTTGCATCGGGTTGAAGAAGCGGTGGAAAGATCATCTCCAACTTACGAGAGCAACACAGGTGCTACTTTTTCCAATTTCGCAACCACGCCACGAGATAACTCCTTGGCACAAAAGTGGCGGAAGAAATAGCTCAACTCGGCTAGCGTCTTCCACACATGCTCGGGGACATAGCCTCGGAGCATCGCCGAAAAAAGACACTCAATCCATATGTGATAGTCATGACTCTTGTGCCGTTGATCCCATAAGGTAGATAAGTTCACTCCCCTCCTCAGATTCGCTGCATACCCATCAGGGAACATTAATGTTTTGAACCATTCTAATACTTCTCTCTTTTGTTCCGGTTTCAATCTATAATCGGCCTTAGGCCTGGTCCATTTCTTGCCGCTTCTAGGAGGTTGCATGTGTTGGTTTGGTCTATCACATATCGTTGCCAGATCCAGTCTCGCCTTTACATTATCCTTCGTCTTATCCTTAATGTCCATGATCGTTGCCCAAAGAGCCTCGGCGACATTCTTCTCAGTGTGCATTACATCAATGTTGTGTGGAAGAAGAAGGTCGTTATAATAGGGGAGCATCATCAAGGGCGACTTATGAGTCCACATATGCTCCTCACCATATCCCACGAACCTACCATCTGTTTCATTGATCCGGAGAGCATCTATCTGATCATGAACCTCGGCACCAGTCATCATCTATGGTGCGGGGTCTGTAACCATGACACCTTTAGTAAAGTTCTTGATGTCTGCTCTGAATGGATGATGAGCAGGGAGGAATTGTCGATGTTTGTCGAACGCGGAATATTTGCCGCCCTTCGGCAGCCAATTGAACTGCAGAGCTGCCTTGCACGTCGGGCATGGAAACTTCCCGTGAACACACCAAGCGCTGAATATCCCATATGCTAGGAAGTCATGCATAGAGTATTGATACCAAACATGCATGTTGAAGTTTGTCTTTGTAGCTCGATCGTATGTCCATACACCATGGTCCCAAGCATGGACCAGTTCATCGAAGAAAGGCTCCATGAACACACCCATGTTATTCCCAGGGTGTTCTGGAATTATCAACGACAAGAACACATTCTGTCGTTGGAAGGAGACGCCAGGAGGAAGATTGAGGGGGATAACAAACACAGGCCAACAAGTGTATGGGGCAGCCATCATTCCATAAGGATTGAACCCATCTGTTGCCAGTGCAACACGCACATTACGTGCCTCTCCAGCTTTGTTACGATGAATGTTATCAAAGTGATGCCATGCTTCACCATCGGCTGGATGCACCATCTTCTCAGGACTGTATCTTTTTCCATTTTTGTGCCATGTCATCATTTCGCGGACTCTCTCATCATGAATAGCCGTTGGATCCTCGGTATGAATGGAAGGTACCATAGGATTTTCACGGGGTACGGACTCTGCCTCTTCTCACCATCACCAGAGTCTACCTCTAGATACCTAGAGGATTTACACTTTGGACAATACTTTGCATCCGCGTGTGCTTTTCTAAAGAGGGACGCAGCCCTTCGGACAAGCATGTATCCGCTCATACGGCATCTTAAGTGCACGAAGGACCTTCGCGATTCGTACATGTTACGTGGCAAAAGGTGACCAGCCGGAAGGATGGAGCCAATAATCATCAACATTTCATCAAAGTTCTCTCGACCGAGGTTGAACTGGGACTTTAAGGCCATTAAGCGTGAAATGCCATCAAGCTTTGAAACTGTGTGTGTGTGGCCATGAAGGGTTTTTTCCGCCAGAGACAACATGTCGTGTCACGCCTTTGCGCTTGCCTCTGGCTCCTCCTCCTACCACGTCCTTCTGCGAAGTGTGCTTCGTGAAAGTCATCTAACCAATCTGCTACCCCGGCATCAGCATTATAATCCTCGACACGTGGTCTCACCACCTCCTCTCTCACACGATCGGCTTCACCGTGGTGGGTCCACTGGGTATAGTTTTTCTTAAATCCATTCCTAGCAAGATGTGAAGTCATCACCTTTTATCCGCCTCTTTCGTTTTACAGGTTGGTGCAAGGACAAAACCGGCAACCGCCCAGGGAGCTGGTCAAATGCTTGCTCGATGAAAGCCTTGGTCCTGACGACCCATTCTCTGGTAATCTCACGGGTGCTCCGGCTGCCCGAGTACATCCACTCACGGTCATCCATCCTCTAACATATATATCACCAAGTAATAAATATGACCATGGACTTGCATCTACATGTCATTCCTACCATCTAATAGGTAAGGATAGGTCCTAATCCACTCGAGGATGCATAGATGGGGTTAGTTCCCATGGTCTAGTCCTATCCGAGACAGAATTGGGCAGCACCTCCATTTGTTCTCCAAATACACGTCCCGATGGGGAGATTGTGTATCCAGGAGAACAACAGAAGGTCTTGTCGAAACTCGTCTCGGATCGAAGCAGAATTCATGGAAACTAACACCATCTACGCATCCTCGGCTGTCCAAAAAACGTGGACAATTCAAAACAAATACGGTTATAGATATGCAAAGATCGCATATTTGTAACCCTATCTCTTTCGAACGGGAGACGCTAAGCTGGGTTACGTGGAGATACATGCCCAGGACAAAGAAATAGTGGTTATACCTTAGGTGGCGGTGAAGTCAGGCTAGCGGGGCCGTGGCGGGTCGGTGCAGTGGCGAGGCGACGCGGTGCGAGCAGACCCGCAACATCAAGGAAGACGAGGTACTCCGGCTAGCCTCCGATGGGATCTTCTCTGAAAATCAAAAGGACACAAGACCATCAATTCAAAATTGGCGGAAGCACCTCCCTGCAGGTGAGGTCTCCAAAACTGCAAGAAACAAACGACACGATGGCCGGCAAGCATATATATCTCAAGCAGCACGATGGCGGCATGCACATATACAATTCCAACATAAACAACAATCGACAATCCCAAACGTCGAAACGCCATCGGCACACCACCATGAAACCTCCATGAAACCTCCACCACCACTTCAACACCACCCCAACACCACCACCATGACCTCCACCACCCCAAAGACCACTCCACCAATCCACCACCACTCCACCACCACCACCCCACCACCACCACCACTACCACTACCACTACCACTACCAAGAAATACAAGATTGCAATACCTAGGGCGCCGGGCACGTAGAGCGGAGACAGGCGGGACGTGAGGGGAGGGCTGCGGCGGGGGGGATGCTTAGGCGTGGGCGTGGGCGGGCTTGGTGGGGAGGCGGGCGTGGCCGGGCACGAATCGCAGGGAGGCGTTGCGGGTGTGGTCAAGCGGGGGGGGGGGGCTGTCGGTCGTCGGTGGCGGGCGGTGTTCGCGGGTGGGTGTGCATGCTGGTGTATGGGCGCGGCGCGTGCGCCAAGCCAATGGCGGCGCATCGGGCGAGGCTCGCTGCTGTTGGCGGGCAAGGCGGTCGGGCGGCGCGCTGGCTGGGGCAAGGTGTCACACCATGGCCAGCCAATGGCTGCTGGCGCGCGAGGCTCTTCGCGGCGGCCGGACGGCGGGCGGGCGTTCTCGGCGGCGGGAGCTTGGCAAGCGGGCGGCGGCGAGCTGCACGGGCGGCGGCGGCGAGCTCCACGGGCGGCGGCGGCGAGCAGCAGTGAGCGCGGGCGCGGTGGCGGCGGGCAGCAGTGAGCGCGGGCCGGTGGCGGTTGGATAGCCTTTGTGTCGCGGGCGCGTTGGATAAGACACCGAGGCCTGCACTGAGGCCCACTTTGCCGAGAGCCGATCACGGCGGCTCTCGGCAAACATCCCGCTTTGTCGAGAGCCAGGCCGATCCGGCTCTCGGCAAACATTTTTTTTTTGAAAAAATTATTTATTTCTTATTTAAATAACTGCAGCAGCAAAAAAATTTAAATAACCTGGAGGCCCACTTTGCCGAGAGCCAGATCACGGCGGCTCTCGGCAAACATCCCATCTTTGCCGAGCACCAGGCCGATCCGGATCTCGGCAAACATTTTTTTTTTGAAAAATATACTTATTTCTTATTTAAATAACTGCAGCAGCAAAAAAAATTTCTTTTTTTACTCCGCCCAGATTTTTTTCAAAATAAATGGAAAAATTTTTAATCCTTTGCCGAGAGCTGCTCTCGGCAAAACCTAATAAATCTTTGCTGAGAGCCACTCTCGGCAAAGAAAGGTTTTTTTAAATATTTTTTTTCAAAATGATTTTTTTTAAAAAAATAACTCTTTGCCGAGAGCTTCTAGGGGCGCTCGGCAAACCCTTGATGCAGGCCAGGTAAAAAAAAGAAATCGGAGCCGAGAGCTAACCAGAGAGCTCTCGGCAAAGGTTCTTTGCCGAGAGCAAAACCCATATGCTCTCGGCAAATAATTTGTAAAAAAGAATTAAAAAATAGCAAACGGCTCCCAAAAATTACGAAATTTTGCCGTGTTACAATTTATGCTTTCTAATGACTATAGAAAAAGTTTGGAAGTCCAAAACCTAATTCACGGTGACATTGTTTGAAAATCCTAATGGATCCTTCTCAACTCTATGAAACATATTCGGAGATGTTTCAGATTGTAAGAATCAGACGCCACCGCTTGTGCGAAACTTTTTCAAATTTTTACCACGGCCTCCAAGTGTGGTACCATGACTTTATTGCAAATATCACAATTTTCCGACTTCGTTTCCGTTTTTTAAGAATTTTTAAATCGTTCGGCGACATTTTCGTGGTATTCGATTCGTAAAATAAAAGGTGAAAAAACGTCAACAAGATGTTATTTGGCCTCAATAATGCATAAATAGCATGAATATCAATTTATACTTAATTATTTCCCGTGTTTAAATCACTCGTCGTTCAAATTTTAATTTTTACCCGTGATTAAAAAAACTGCTTGAAATGCAATTAATTAAATAGATATAGCAAATAATTACAAAAATACACAAAATTTTAATATTGAGTAGAACCTATAGTATGTGTATAGAGAAAAAAGTTTAGAGCGCCCAAAATAAAAAAATAATAATATTTTTGGACAAAAGCGAGGAGAAGAGAAACACATGAAATAATAAGCACCCTTTGCTGAGAGCCATACATGGCTCTCGGCAAATAGGTAACTTTGCCGAGAGCGGCTCTCAGCAAATAATTAACGCCGTAAGCCTAAATAACGCTGGAAGCCTATTGCCGTGCGGACTTCTTTGCCGAGAGGCCGGCTCTCGGCAAATGTTATGTTTGCCGTGAGTTCTTATTTGCTGAGAGCGCAGCTCTCGACAAAGGACAAGTTTGCCGAGCATTTTTGTTTGCCGTGAGCCGTGCTCTCGGCAAAGTTAACCTTTGCCCAGAGTTTTACTTTGTCGAGAGGTGCTCTCGGCAAACCAGTTCTTTGCTGAGAGCCCTTTGTTTTGCGCTCGGCAACTATTTAGGCTCTCGGGAAAGGCCGGTTTTCCGTAGTGATGCACTCTGCTTGCAATTGTACGTACCTTAATCCGGGTGCATCGTCCAGTTTGATATACGCCAATCTGCACGGTCGAGACAATTCTTTCTTGCGTACATGCACAAAATAAATGATTAATAAGCTAGCTAGTTCGTATTGAGTTATATGTGTATTGATCAGTTCAAGTGTTCAACCTAAAATCTGATGCTTCAAATGTTCTCCCTCACGTAGAGGCTCTCTCATACCTCAAGAAGTGGAATAAGGGCAAGTAAAAGTTATTTCATTTAATTTCGCTTAGCTAGTTTTCAAACCCGAAGCCTTTGGTTTTGATACATATTCAATTGCATTCACTGATTAGTTCAACTCAAAAACTTAAACAGACGAGAAGAAATGGACAATTACACTTAATAATTATAGGTCAGTTCAAGTATGTACATACTCGAACCCGTTGTTTCAATTGGCAATTTGGCATCTTTGTAGCGGCGGGCCACAACCCCCAGGCCAGAGCTATGTACGTACTGTAACACCCCAGGTGTTAGCCACTTGCTAAGCAGTGGGTTTGAGCGCAAACATGACATGTTAAGTGGTAATCAGGAGCTTTAGTTCCTTATCTCGGAAGTGGTGATGAAGGTGTCAAGGTCAAATCTATGAAAATGAGCCCCACTTGAACTTTTGGGAATAAACACAACACCTTTATGTTTAATGGTAAACCCTTTTTTAGATATATACCTGAGTAATGTTGAAGGTGCCTCTTTTCATGTGCCTCACATCAATTTCCACCCACATTGATGATTGGAAAAGTTTCGTCAAGTTGGAATCAAGAAGTCACATGAAATGACAAGTTATGTCCTTGCTTGAATTGCTTTACTAAGTGAATGAGAACATGTAATGTCGACCAAACCTTGCCACCTTACCCAAGTAACTCTAATTGAACTCTACAACAAAAGTTATGAAAAGTTCATGTAGAGCAGATATCAAGAAGATGTCTCAATTGGCCTAAAACCCTAGTTTAAGAGTTAATCATGTTGCTGCTTTGACCAAGGTAAAGGAATGGTTTCTGTTCAAGATACAAGGTTTGACCCTTAATGAAAGTTATAGTTTTGTTTGGGTGCAACAAACTTTGTTTTTAGAACATACCCTGAATCAGCTTGGAAACAAGTGAAACAGAGGCTCGAAAATTAAATTTGCGGCTGTTTTCAAGTCCAGGATTAGTAACAATTCGATTGGCATCTCGCGTTCTCGGATTTTTGTTAAGCAACATGATTTGATCCAAAAATAAAAGTTAAAGTTTAAGTGGAGTGCTACACACTTTATTTTTGGACCAAGACCTGATTCAACTTCTAAGTGGCTCAAACAGTGTCCTCAACTTTGAATCCAGTGCTGTTTTGGTTCTACCATAATTCCTGTCCTTAATCGGCAGCAATAAGTTGACATGTTCCCGGCATTTTATCTTCCAAATTCATATGGCAGCTCAATTGGGTTCCTTAATATGAGTCGAAGTACCCTTTTGAAGGAAACAACAAAATAAGTGTCATTAAGTTTGGACCACGTTTGAGTCTCCAAAATCAGTTTTGAAAACAGCATGATGTTATGGAAATCAACACTTAACTGAATTTGGGTTTCAGTTTCGAGTACTCCACTTTGGATCCTTGTATCTCTCCAACTAGACCGAATCAGACTTTGACACTTAAAGCAACGTTGGAGATCTCGCGTAGCTCTACAACTTTGGTTACTACATCTTGTACCAAAATTAAACTAATTAGGAGTTATAAAGGGAGGAAGATTGATGTTTCAGTCGTATTTTTGGGGTGGTATTAGATTTTTGAATCAGGGAAGATGCAGTGGCCGACTGCACGCAGAAGGAAAGCGCCACATGGCCTCCCGTGCAAGCACCGCTCGCCAGCTGGCCTCGCATGCTCGCCACCTCGCCAACGCTCGCGCTGCGTGGAGACGGGAAAAGCCTGAGCGCTCGCCTCCCTCTCTCCATTCTGCTTTCCCTTCCTCCCTCTCGCTCTCTCAGCTCACCATGCTCGAGCAGTGGAGCTCCCTGGCCGTCGCCGTTTCCTGGCCTCCGAGCTCCCTCGCGCCCCACCGCGTGCACCACTGCCTTCGCCTCATCATGCTCCATCTCGTGCGTACGCTCGCCCAAGCCAAACATCACTGGAGCACTTTGCCGTCGTGCCGCCGTGCCTAAGGCCGCAGGCGCGTGTGGCTGGGCCGCCTTGGGCCATCTTTGACTAAACCGAGCAGCCCCATGGGTGCACGCCGGCCCCCTGGTGCTCCCCCGACGTTTCCCCAACACCGGCGATGACCTCACCGATCGAAAATCGGCTGGCCGGTGATCCTCCTCCGCCTCCTCTGTTCTGATTGGCGTGGAGGACCTCGCGTTCAAATAAAAACAAGTCCAAGGGGTTTTCTACAGAAGTCATGACTCTTGTGAATAGTTCCTAGAAGGACCATTTCGCTGGAATTTGCTTTCGTGAAAGTTCGGGGTCCTCGATGCAAATGTGTTTTTCTTTTATGGCTAAAACTTTGAAAAATCATAGAAAAATCGTAAAATAGCAATTAAGGACGTTTTGGAATCTTTGTGAGTAGATCTACCTAGTAGAGTCATAATATGATATGTGTTAGTAGAAAGTTTCTGCTATTTTTATTTATTCTTGTAAAATGCTTTTAGAAATCCTTTTAAGTTTGTCAGATGCATATCTCAAGGTAGGAATGTTCGAAAAATGTGATTCTAGTTTTGTGAGTGTTGTTTTGGCATGTGCTGGCTAATAAAAATATTAAACATGTTGTTTTTATACTATTTTTATGATGTTATGATTTAATCATGATTAATGGTTAATTCTAGCTTGCTCTGCTTGCTATCATCAAATCTACTGTTATGCTACTCCCAATGACCTAAAAATTTTATGCTAGTATACTCATGGCATGTGTGAGCTCTGGTTAAAATTCCATAAATTTTGGATCCAGTATGATTGAGTTATTGATTTAACTTGACTAATGCTTAATAAATGGTTTTAAATGGTTTATAAATAATTTATATGTGCAAAAATGTGAAATATTTTTCTTTGCCTTTGCATAGTGATATTGTGGCCTGAGAAACCCTAATATGGCTATGTGTTTATAGAAAATGTTGATCTTTAGATTTATCTTGCTCTTGCATGTTTTCTTGCAATGACAATTTGTCCTTTTTGTAGTAATTAAATTACAAAACCTGAGCATATGAAATTTGTACAGTAGCCATGTTTTGATAACATCTACCACTCATAAAAGTCTTAGCTCCAAACTAGTTGTTCTCATATAGTACTAAAAATAATACATATGTTGCATTATAAGAGTAGAGGATGAATGTTGTTAGCATATACATGTATTTATTGTCATGTGATGCTTGTAGCTATTTATACATGCTATGATCATTTGAATATGATTCCAAGATGTTTGGGGTAGCATATATGTCAAGAATATGTTAGTTTGTAGCAACTAAATGATAGATGAATGTAGTATGCCTCTGCTGTTTGGGATGCATGTACAGTTTTGGTTATGCAATTATTTTCATGATGCAAATAATGTTTTCTATGAATGTGGTGAATACAAAAGTGGTAGATAACCTCCTTATCTTGATTTTCCAAAGATTTCATGATTTTAGGCCTGATAGTTTAGGACTTATAGATTTTAGAAGTTTGCTGTCAGGTTTTGCATGTCCTCTGAACAAACCTGAATGATTGTACTATTTGACTTATTTAAACATTGAATCATATATTGGTGGTAATATGAGAGTTCTTTTGTTTTGTTAAGCTTTCCAAAATATCTAAGAGCACTACTTTTGCTGGTCTAGAACTCCGGTTACAGCTGTTCAAAGTGGAGTGACAGATTATGTCCCATGTCTGGACAGAGATATCTTCTTTTTGTTGTTTGACCTTGTTAGTTGTAGAATCATCTTAATATGATAATAATAAAGTTATAGATAATTTAATAAGCTTTTCATAAAGTTAAGAATCATGTTTTATGAATGTTTAGAACTCTTGTTATGCATCTCTGAAGTTACTGTCAGTTTTCTATCCTTGTCTATGCAGACTTGAAATATTGGCATATTTGATCATATTAACCTATAAATTAGCTTTTGTTATGAATAATAAAGTTGTAGATAATTTCATTAGATTTCCATAAAATCTAAGATCACTTTTATTGAATGCTTGTAACTCGAGTTATGGCTACAACGAGTGACTGCTGTGCTGCTGTCCAGATTTTTGTATATGGGGTAGGTGATTGCTTTAGCCTACTCTTGTTTGGCTAAACTTGTTAGTTAGTTCTTGATTGATAAATGTTTGCAATAGCTGAACTTAAGTTAATGGGTATGTCATGCTTGATATGTTGGCTATATCCACCTGTTGTGCTTGGTTGATGTTTAGTTAAATAACTCTAGGTGCCTATCTCTTGAATAATCTTGTGCTTGTCTTCAATGCTCTTACGTGATGCATCTCGAATTACCATTCTTAGCGTTCATGCACTTGCATTTTTCATCTCATCTAGGTACGCTAGATGCACCACGTGAAGGATGTGATGTTGGAGCCGAACCCGAAGATGATGTTGGGTGGACTTATCCCGAAGATGGAAGGACTATGCAAGTGCTAAGGCCAGAGATGTCACCAAGACAGTGCAAGCTAACTGAACTGACTTATGTCGGATCGCAAGCAAGCCCCGAAGCATTTTAAGCCTCCTATGTTTTACAAAATATCACTTGAGTCATTTATGTTTGATACATTAGGTTGTAAAAATTGATTTGGAAATACTTGATGCATAGAACTACCTTGTCCAGATATATATACCTTTAACCCAGGATCGAATATATGCTTAGCAATGCTTAGATCGGTAGAAGTTGGGTGATTTCCTATCACCTGCGAGATATAGGTGGATACCGGAGTACGGCTGGCTATATTTGCTATGGAACAGAACCATGTGGTAATATAACTGGAGGCCAGGCAGAGTCTATATGTAGGTTGACTCATGTAATTCCGTCTGTGCCGATTAAGGACCGCATCGTTGGAGGCCCTCTTGTCATTTTGAACGCATGCCTCTCACTTAGCTGGCCGGATAACTCATTACGACCGCGAAGCCGAGTAACTCAACTCAGGTCGGGCCTCGTTCTGTTAGAGTGCGCACAGTGGAGGTAGTAAGGATGTGCGGGGAGCCGGTGTGAGGCCAAGGGTAGGTTAGAATCCTGATCGACATGGCATCCGGTAGTGTCCCTGATTGTGCGGCGCTGATCAAACCCGCGAATTGGACCTGAGTGGTACCAAAGGTGACCTAAGACTATCTTGGCACAGGTATGTCTGGGTTTGTGTTAGGAATAAACTCTCAGCTGGTTGCAATCGATTCGAATCGTCGTCTCCTCCCGGATATTGAGAAACTTGACGGAGCCCCTTTATCGTAGTAATTGGATTATGAAATATAATGGTTCTGATGAATATGAAAATCTTACACCGGCTATGGTTACTATTGTTATGCTACTAAATAATATACCACATGTTTGGCATAGGTTAGTTGCTAATCCAGAGATAAATAGTTATAATTAACTTGATAACCGAATTATAAAATGTATAGCTGAATTAGTGGCTTTTTATGCAAAATGGTGTCAAGCTAGCTCCACTTATAAAGCCTTGTATGATCCTTGGAGTCACTTTATTTTTAGTTTATGACGGATAAGTCTAGCTGAGTACCTTCTTGTACTCAGGGTTTATTTCCCACTTGTTGCAGATAACACAGTCTTTCATGGCTATTGTAAGAATTGCTTCTGTCACGCTGTGGACGAGGAGTAGGCCCCAGGCAAGGCGCTTCTACTTATATATCTTATCTGTGATGCTTTTGTGGGTGGTGATCACGAACTGGCCTGTATTAAATAATAATTTGAGATGCTGGTTTTAAAACTACTTTGCTTCTGCTACTACTACCGTATTTAGAACTTGGGTTGTACTAACTGTAATCGTACCCTGATATATGGCAATGTATTTGTGAACCTTATGTAACATGTGGCAAGTATGTTGAATCATGTACGATCTTGGTTGTATGTTGGCGATGAATCGAGACCCTTCGTGGTACTCGACGGGCTACCGGGTTTATATGGGCTCAAGTATGATAATGCGACCGCTTGTGGGCTGCCATTGTACTTGTGCTCTTATAAATTGGACGGTTCTATCACACGTATGCTCTCCCGCTGCTCCGCGGATGTATCTGCGTCTCTACGCGTGTGCCGCCAGCTGCCATGCTTAATTTCATTCCTAAACTATATATTAACTAGAAAGTAGCCATTTCAATCCTCTCAATGGTTCAATTTTATGTTCAATACAATCATAAAATATCAAAACGGCCGATTTAGTCCTCAAACTTGTTATCATGTCTTGTCACCCATATATACCACGGGCGGAGGTGAATGGTCGCCATTGAGAGGACCACAGATCACATCAAGTCAAGGATGTTGGGATACACCAGGGCGACATAGTTGGATATGGTGACCACATGTAGCATGTACAAACGGTAGATATCCACACGCGGCCATCGACTATACCAAAGATAGGGTGACCTATGACTACGCACGGTGGGACGAGTAAGTGGAGTGTTTGTGGTGGAGAAGGCCTGCTTTGAGCTTCGAGACCTCATGGATTTGCTTTAGCATCTCAAGAAAAGTAAGGCCTTATTTGGCGTAGGTCCGCTCCATTAGTGAAGTGGCATTTATGGATTTCAGCTCCATGCATGAGCGGCTATCTACCAATAGAGCTGAAGTTATTTTTTAAACCGTTTAGCAAAATAGCTGTTTATGATAGACAAAAAAAAGAATGAAATGGTCATAATGCCCCCCTCTCTCTCTCTCTCTCTGTTTTTCCCCTCTCCTATTTCTTCTTCCTTATTCGCTCAGTCATTCATGCATCCTCCATTCCGCCTTAGCTCCATCGTGCCCACGCCTTGTGAGAGCACTTTTTCAGGAGCTTCACCTATGAAGCTGTTTTATTTTACCCTGGTTGGCATAAAATAGCTTCAAACAGCTCTTGAAGCCGGTGGAGAACCAAATAGAGCCTAAATGTAGTGTGTCACGTAGGATGAGAAGTGATGCTATAAGCTGACAAGGCATGAAATTGGCATGCCACATAGGATGAAGAGGATGAGCCCAAATAAAGTTTCCAGAATAAAAATTGCTACTTTAATTTGGTAGTTTGTGTATTAAATTTAGCCAAAAAGTAAAGTTTTTTTTCGATGAAAAGCCAAAAAGTATAGTTTGAGTACTAAAATAGCCAGTTTGATAATTTAGGGACAAAATTGAGCATAAAAATAAACTTTAAAAGCTGAGAGACCACTTTAACTGTTTAGGAATGAAATTAAGCTTCTGATTATAGTTATTCCGTCGTTTTAATTACCTAGCGCAGAGCTCACGCTAGCCACTTCAACGGGTATAAAGGGACAGTTATATTTAGTTGAAATAAACTTAGGAGTATGTGAGTGTTGTGGGACAATGACAGTGATCAAATTAAAAAACTAATTACTCACCATTAATTCACCGTTAGTCATGTCCATACAACAAAACAGTCTTTTATCAGCATTTCACCTGTCACCGATCACGATCAGCTTTAGCAATGTGTAAATCTACATAATAACCACCTTTACAGGTAGTAAACTGCACTGCAAAAATCGGCAAAACAAATTAATACAAACAAATTAAATAAACTAATAACAATTATTTGTATAGTAACATTATTAGTTTTTATAAATTTAATAAAATTTGAAATGGTCATGGATTCCGGTTCGGAGCAGTTAAAGGTACCGAATGCCGGCTTGGATTTCACATGTTTCCACATGGCGTTGATCTTCCCTGCGCCCTACTCATACGTCTTGGACTCTTGGTGGCCAGCAGGCCACAGGCCCAAGGCACAGTCGGGCCCTGCCGGGTTCCGTCCCAGAGAGAGCGCGAGGCTTCGACCTAAGCTGGCTGTCTGGCAGGCCAACCAATGGGCCAGATATCACAGAGCCCAGAAATTAACAAAAACCCTAAGGCCTAGCCCAGCTCACCCTGGTTCCATCCGCCACTCGAAATTTTCACGCTCGGGAAGCCGCAAAAACGCGGAGCGCGCACGCCCACGGGACTCGGTGCCCGCCGGATTCAAACCCCAACCCAAAAAATTCACCTGCGTGGCGTGTTTAAAGACCTCTGCTCCCGCAGCAAAGCCCCCCTCGACCTTCGCCGCGCACCGCAACAAGCCCGAGTGACCGCTCTAGCCTAGGGTTTCCGGCGGCCAGGGGCGGATCCAAAGGGGGGGCTGGGGGGCTCCAGTCCCCCCTAATGGCTTGATTTCACCACTAATCACTGTAACAAAAGCTTGATTTCACCATTAAATCTTCATGCAAATCAACATCTCCATTGTTTTAGCCCCCCTTATCCCGCATCGTGCATCCGCCACTGCCGCGGCGATGGCGGGCAAGGGAGGGAAGGGCCTGGTGGGGACGCCAGGACGATGGCGGCCAAGAGCACCGACAAGGACAAGGACAAGGACAAGGACAAGAAGAAGGCCCCCGTGTCCCACTCCTCCCGCGCCGGCCTCCTTCAGTGTTCAGTTTTATTTGGTCTTGTTTGGGACAGCTTTTGGTCCAACCGCCCAGCTACTTGTGAAAATAAAGCTTGAACGATACCAAATGCAAACTTATGGCGGACTTATTTGTGCCTTGTTTGTCATGGCTCCAAATGGCTTAAGCTCCTTGCTACACTATGTAGGTGAGTTGGAGCCGGTGAAGAAAAAAAGTTGCTTTATGGGTTCCAAGCAAATTTTGAGAGTAGAGGGGAAATGGTTCCTCATTAGGTTGCGTTCGGTTCCTAGGTTTTGGTGGCCTAGAATCATTCCAACCAGAATTCCTCCTATAATTTATATAGTTGCGTTCACCGGGAACTATTCCAGTCGAGAACCACTCCTAACCAAATGGGCCCTTAGTCTTACCAATTGGAGCCTCGGTAATTCCCCAAGTGCTTCTCCCCCTGGAGTAGGCACGGGGAACTTTGCACCACCCTTATAAGTCATCCTCTAGTGCTAGCTGCCTCCACCAGTAGCCTGCATCGGGCATGAGCTCCTCCCTTCATTGATCGTCCTCTTTCCCTTCGAGGTCCCAACCTCATCTTTGTCGCTGAGATCCAACCAATCTAACCATGGAAGCCACCATGGGAGGTCACGAAAAGTTGAAGTGGCAAACGATAAGCTTCTCCGTTACTATGTACAGCTAGAGAAAAGCTGGCTATCCCTAGAATTTAAGTCGTTCCAAACATGGACTTATTTGTCATATATGTAAACTTTGATGGCAGGTTGCGTTAGAAGAAGCGTCGTTCATCACAGGTGCGTGTGCGACCATGACAATGTTTGTTTGCATCGGCGCTCCAGTGGCGGCTCGTTGTCCTCGTGTGGGAAGTTTGCTTGGGTGGGTCTCCAATGTCGATAGTTGCGCGTGCCTGAGGCCCTTGCTACTGCATGGGTGATGTCGACGGTGCTTGGGTCCATTCCTGTGGGCTCGATCGCCCATGGATTTAGTGGTGTGCGGCCATGGTGGCAGCTGCTACTGGTGGTTTACGTTGGCGACCGCAGTGTTAACAATGGGCATGGTGGCAGAAACGTTGATAGTGGGTTTTGGTGGTGGCTTGGTTGTCCAATGACATCTTTGAGTTGTGGGGATGTGTCGATAAAAGATGCTCGGCAGTCCACCGAGGGGTATCCCACGATGGTAGATTTGTCGTAGAGGTGAGCGAGATGGTAATACAAGCACCAAGACACAAGATTTAGACAGGTTCGGCCGTCAGTACGACGTAATACCTACATCCTGTGTTCTGATGTATTCCATTGAGATGCCGAGTAGGGGACCCCTACCTCTCCTTATATACTCTGGAGGGGTAGGGTTACAAGAAAAGTATCATATTTGGTACTATATAATAGCTTGCGGTGCACGCCATACCCCCACAGGATGAAATTTCATGCCTTCTTGATGGCAATACATGAAAACAGGTCTGTGGCGTGGAGTAGCGGCGGATGTGATGAGGCCCCCCGTGGGACGTGTCCTTCAAGGTGTTGAAAGCGAGGTGTGGAGTCCAATGGAGGATGTGGTTGAGCCCCCACATGTTGTGTTTTTGTAGTGTTTTTACGAGGTGACCTTGTAGGGGTACAGATCCGAAGGAACAATCCCATGGATTAAGGTGCGGTGCTACAGCGGTACTATGGCGAAGGGTCACGCATGGGCGCACGACGCTGGCCTTCTCAATGTGGTGTGGTTAGTTTCTCTCGGTTTCCGATAATGAAGAGCTATGAGTGGAGTATTCAACAATCACTTGCACATAACATGAGGATCGACCAATTGTTGTGGCGATGGTTGCATTGGACCTGCATAGCAGTTGCTATTTCGGTGCCCAACGGATGTTTGGGCATTGGTCGACGCATTTTTGGTAGCCAAGTGTTTTCTGTATAGGTAGTGTGTTGTTGCAGTGGCCAGCGATGATGTAGTGTTGTGGCGGCTTGTGGTATACGGTGCACACTATTCGTTTTCTCGATTTTCGGTGAGTAACGCTGTTGTTGGTTTTTTTTATCTTACAGTTAGCCTTTCAGGGTTAGTTGGATATCAGTGGAAATAGGCACCGTGAGTGCCAATTCATTGAAAAATTCTTTCAGACCGCAGAGCATCTACTAGCAATTTTTTTGTGGGACTTGCAAAGAACTTAGGTGGGCTGGTTGGGACTGGCAGTATTTGACCTTAGAATTGTTTTGGACAGTAATAGTATCTACATTGAAATGTTCAATTGTTACTCTAGGACCTGTTTGGATGTAATCCTGGCAAAAGATGTATGGCCTATAGAGTGTTGGGATGTTGCACTATACCATTTATTTATTAGTGAGTTCGATTGTACAGTAATCATGCATACATGTACTAAAAAGGTGTACTGATATCATGTATCTTTGCTTATATAAGCAAATTTAATTGACAAAGTATAATTATTTTATTCAATCTAAAAAATAATTTATTAGTCAATCTATAAAATACATGTTAATCATATACCATCTTCACTCATTAGAATTCTTAAGCACATGTCTCCAATCAACAAACCTTTTTCGAGCAGTAAAATTCTTATATGAGTGTGAACCAAAGGTTTAACATCTGTATATTGTCATGTACATGATCTAGCTATTTCAAATAACGCCTTTAGTTTTATTTGACTTGGTTCGCTACTTCCTAGTGGATCATTTGCTGCTCAGATCTAAAGTTTTTGACGTCGCTCTGGTCTGTGTTTAATTATCCCAAAGATCGTTACCGTACCGGACTCTTATGCTTTTCTGTTAAATTTCAGAAACAAAAGAGCTTATTAAGCTCAATCTGCCCGTGCTTAGTTCAAAATCATCACCCGGTCTGTGGGGGTTCAATATTAGATCCTGGCATCTTGCAGCAACTGACTAATATTCAAGGAGAATAGTGGGATAACATGACTTGCCTTTCTTTGTTCCTTATGTTAGATCAGTTCCGGTTGGAACAACCTACGTAAAACTCTGTTCTCTGCCTCAAGGCAGAGCACCTGCCATTTTACCCTAAAAAGGTGGTCGTGGGAGTGAGTAACTGCAGTATTTGACACTAAAACACTAGGGTCCATTTGGTAGCTTTGCTGAGGTTGAGGTGAGTGATAGCTCAGCTGGGCAAGCTTGCCGATTCCAGCTAGGCCACCTTTACTGGAGTTGATGCACTCCAAGTTTCAACAACAGATTATCTCCCATTTGGAAGATTTGGTGCGTCCCCTCGGAGATGAGATTTCGGCTATTAGGTTTTGGCTGGCACGTGTGGCCACACACTTGAACCATGGGGACCTGCCAAGCGAGGGCCTCACTGTTGACGTGTCAAGCCTCTTTGGTTCCTGTGCAGAGCCACGTAGAGAGCATACATGCCCGAGCCCCATGGGAGTGCAGCCCGTGCCACAGAACAGGTCGCACGGGCCCCCAATTTTCAGGGGGCCATAGTTCCTACTTTCTAGCACTTAGTCTACAAGGTTTTAGCCCAGATTTCTATTCTGTACAGTTGGAACTCCGTCCGTCCATCCGTGTTTCGTCTTCCACTCTTCCCGATCGCGCGTCTTCCGCTCTTCCCAATCGCCGACTCGGCAAGACCGCAGGACGGCGGCCGACGGAGTAAACAGCGATGCAGAGTTGCTTTGGACCTTTAGTAGTTCATCCACGGCAGCAACAGCACCACTGCAGGTCGCCACTCGCCAGGTCCATAGCCCGCAGGAGTGAAGAGTGACAGGAGTAGGACAGTCGTATGTCAAGTCTTCAGGTATTATGTACTAATCTGGTTCACTAATTTTTATTGAGGTAGGCCTCATTTTAGAGTTTGGTACAGGGCCTCGAATTTCGCCGGCTCGGCCCTGAGAGCATACTTCCATTTCAAACATGGCTGAGCTCTTCGACCCCTGTTCTCCCATCTGGCGCTCTCCGATGACATCGATTGTCCCTTCCCTTGTTGAGGCTTGCATGCCTGCTGACGCATTGGTGCATGAGGACAGATGTGCAATTACCGCAGATTCCATCATTGGTGAGAATACCATAGAGCATGCCATTGTGGTGTCCTTGGAGACCACTGTTCAGATAATAGAGCGGACGCCGCAACAGGTCGTCACTCTTGTTGAAGATATTGTTTTGGTGGAGGATGCATCCGATGATGAGGAAATTGTCTCACAAGTTATAGTTGAGGACCCCATCTTTCTCATCACCATCGAAGACAGCCCCACATATTATGCAACTGAGGTCAAAACAGATGTGTCCCAGTTGACACAAGAGGCGCTAACAAATGCAAGGTCTTCTCCAACTGCCACAGCTAGTGAGGAGAAGGACCTAGCATGCCCTATACCCCCCCCTTCACCACTGGCCACGACAACAAAACGTCGACACAAGTCCTATGATAGATCCTCACTTCGTCGAAGTGCCCGACTTGCACATCACAACGTGCTAAAAAGTTTGGGCATTATTGGGAAGGATGGGAAGCTAAGTGAGAATGCAATGCAAGACATTGTAGACGACTTGAAGAATTTGTTTCCACCGGACCTCCTCAAGTCATTGATGGATCTAAAAGGCCGTGCCTTCTGGGACCTTGCGGTAGAGATCTGTCCGCCACTTCTTTAAGTGTCGTGGGATCTGCCTTTGGTGTGGTTTATTTTATGGTGTTGTTTTGCGCTTGTTGTTGTATGAGTTGTCTTAGTCGTTGTACTGTTGCTTTTGTTTTGTTTTCTGTTGTTTGCTCCTTGGAGCCGTTGTTTGCCTAGTCTAGGCCTTCTTCTTTATTAATATAATCGGCGGGTCTTCTGCTCGGTTCGTTTCAAAAATAAACTTGCACCTGCGGCATGTTTGGTTGTGTTGCCAAGCTAGCACCATTCCTAATTGGTGCACTTAGACAGATATGATTGCACTTGATTGGAAGAAGAGAAGCACTACCATATATATCAAACCTAACATATATACATGCATAGTCTCCGCCCCCACCCAAAAAAGAAGTCCTCTCCCCAAAAAAAAACATACATCAGGTTCCTTAAAGACTACTCACAATTCCTCTCGCGAGAGCGATTCACAGCTTCGCTGATAAGGATGAAAACAGACGGGATGAATTTCCGTCCGCAACCGTATATTGTTTTTTCCTGGTTGTTTTCATTTTTTTCGGGATAAATAGAAACGGGATCGAAAATGGAACAGAATGAACCAGGACTAAAAACAGTAGAGCATTTGTCCGTCCCTATTTGCGGTATCCTATTTTTAACCCGGATATCCTTGCATCACTTTTTCTTGAATGCGGGATAAGCCCATCTGTGTGGCCTGCCTGCTCCATATGCGGGCCGAGTTAGGCCCAAAGAAAACTCCAACTCTGTTCCCCGTCAGATGTCTTCCAGCCGGTAGCCGCCAGCATGCAATGGCGCCCGCGCTTCGCTTCCAAACCCGAGCCGCGCGCTGCGCCCTCACCGCCGGCGATCCTCGCTGCTGGCCGCCTGTGCACGTCCGCACTTACTGTCTATATTATTGCAGACTTGCTTCCGTCGAGCGAGCAGACTGTGAGGGTGAGCTTGGCTTCTTTTACTGGACTGTCTTTTTCACTTAAGATTATTATATGCTTACCTTGCCTTTGATTACCTGTGCCTGCTGATTAACTACGAGTTCTCTTCACTTTCTAGCTTGTCGTTGGTGAAGGGCTTGCAAAGGAGGCATTCCAGCTATCCGTAAATGTGTGCTTGATGGCTAGGATTTCAGCATAACTTTTTTTTTTTTAGAGAAGATCTAAGCATAACTGAACGGTGGTTCTGGACCTCTGGGTAAGTCATGAGTCCGCAGTTGTAATTTTTTAAAAAATATACTACGAGAATCGAACTAAATGATTGTGAATGCGTTGGAACTGTTTTATAGGGGCCTTAATCGAAAAGAAAAATATGATGCTTGGTTCATTGTCGGTTATCATCTTGAAGCCACCACTCGTCCGTGAGTGGCGGCGGCAGCCCGCGGTCAAGGGCTCAAAAAGTCTGCTCCCGCAAATACCTCTCCTCCTCCTCACCTGCTCTCCTCTTCCCTAACCTGCTGCTTTGTACGTTTGCTCCATTGGCGGCCGAAGAGCAGAAGAGAAGCCAGATCCGCGACCTCCCAGTCCGGATCCGGTGCCTCCCCACCTGGATCTGCTGGGGCTGCAGTTGGAGGAGTCGGCATGGTGTCGGTGTGCCCGTCGGCCTGGCGGCGGCCCGCTTGAACGACAGTGTGTAACACCAGGGGTGTTAAGCATCACTAAATGTCATCATCAAGCATGTTAATCATCTATAGTAGCTCACCACGCTTTGCATTTACTAAAATCAATATTTATTTACTAGTATTGCAATACATTTGTGTTGGTTTGTGCTTAAACTTAAAAATCTTTTTAAGGTACTTTGTGGCCTTCTATTTTTCAATATCACTAAAATACTTGAAATTATGCCCTAATAAACTTTGAGGTGTAAAGTAGGTGCTTTACACTAGTGCCAAGTATGGGGTGTCAATTCAAGTCCAAACCAACAAAATTTGAGCTCCAAAAATGAAATCAGGATTGAGTTTCAACACTCGAAGTCATTTTGACTGTCATGGAAATCAGCATTGGATTCATTTTTAGGGGAATTATTAAAATGAATTTCTTATATAAACATGTTACAAACTTTAGAATCATTTCATAGTAAGAAGTTTGTGATATGCAATGGTGTTATTGGTTATATTGTTTGATTGATAATTAAGCACTAATTAATTCACAAAATTTAGTTGGCTAACTGAGTTTCAAAACCCTAACTGATAGAATAAAAAATTCAGAGTTTCAGTTTTGACCTTCCCCTGTTCTTCACCTTGGATCACTCAAACCAGTTCGAAATAGAGTCCAGTACTCGAATCAAAGTTGGAGATCTCATGAAGTAGAGAAAATGTTAGTAAGGGATTTAATCAACTTTATGAATGAAATCGCGATAAAAATGGAAGCTGAAAATGGACCGACAGGCTGCTACAGTGCCACCGAGCTGCCTGCTTGCCGCCGATGCGCCGCCCTTGCTCGCCGCCTTGTGTGCGCGTGACGCGCAGCTGCTTCCACGGACGCGTCGCAAGCAGCTGCTGGCCGCCTTGACGTTTCGCCCGCGCTCTTAAGCCGACACGCCGGTCGCCATCTCGCCTTTCTCTTCTTCTCGCCGTCGTTGAGCGCCTCCACCTCGCCAGCGATTTCTCTGTCTCCTCTTCGCCCTTGCCCAATTCGCCTCGCCCATAGCTTAGCCATCGCGTTGCGCTTCTGCTCGAACCGCTAGCACCAACTCTATCCGCCGTAGCTGCCCGCGCGCCGCCATCTTCTTCGTTTTAGCTGTAGAGGCCCAGCCGCTCCGAAACGTCGTCGTCTTCGTCCGTGCGCGCCACCAGAGACGCCGACTGCAGCGCCGCCTGATCCGTCTCCGCTTCAACCGATTAGCCAAGCTAGTCGTGGTGAGCACCCTGAAGGTGTAGAGGTTCTTAGTTAGGCCAATTAGGGCCAGGTTTGGCCAGAACGCCACCGCGCCGGCGTGCCCTGCCTCGCCGTGCCGCCATGGCTGCGGGCAAGCTCGCTGTTAGCCCTGATCTGCCCGACTGACCCCTCTGGCGTGTTCGCGTGATCGAGAGGACTCGTAGGAGCTTTTCCCGTCGCCGGTGACTTCACCGTCAGCCGCCTCCGCCTCGCCGGAGCACCACCGGTCCACCGTGGTCGCCGCCGTGGGTGCCGCCGCGTTCCTTTGGTTCAACCAGCACCACCAGTAGATGCGCGCGAGAGATGGGAGCGCGCCTGGGTAGCCTCTGTTCCGCTAACTCAGGCCCCACCTGTCAGCCTCTGTGGCTGGCTGCGTGTGGGTACAAAAATGGTTTTGATCTTTTCCTTTTTCAGAAATTAATTAAATGGCTGAACTTTGTTTAATTCATAACTAATTAATTTGGGATGATAAAATTATGAAAAAAAAATTGTAACCTTATCTTTGTATGCTCTACCTAGGAAAAATATGAAATGTAATTTTCAGTACTTTTGTATGCTTAAAAATTACCTCTTTTAATTAATAAATGCACCTTCCATGATTTTTATAGGTTAAAATAATAATCGGTTAATCATAAAACTTTTTGTGTAAATGTTATGTGCAATAACCTACCTCCACAAAAAGTTTGGTACTGTTTTGATAATTTTTAATTATCCACTTAATCACATGCTTTATTTATTAATTAATAAATGCTAATTGATTAGGGTTAATCACCTTATGACTAAAGTGTGATTTTGGAGTTGATTGTGGACCTTGGAACATTAACACTTTGTTGTTCCTTGGCAATTACATTCCATGATTGTGTACTCATATTCAACTTGTTGATAATAACAACAATAATTGTTTTGTGAGTAATTAACTTAATTACTTAGTGAAGGAAAGTTGTACTCAAGTAATTAACCTTATTTAAGTCATCTTAATCCATTTTTAATCATCCATGTGTTATGTTATGCATCATCATCCTAAAGCACCCATCTTTAATTATGTATAATGAACGAAAGTGGTGACCCGCTAGTTGAGCAAGTTCCTGAGGCGGGTTTTCACTCAGAGGAGGTGGGGGTTAATATATGCGGATCATCCGAAGAGTTTGACAACCCCAACACCGCAAGCAAGCCCCAGAGCATACAACCATTTCCTTGTGTTTTATAAAAGTTATCCACATAAGTCTTATGTCTTGTTGCATTAAGTAAAATAGGAATTGGTTGAATACCAACTACTACATGCCTGCCTTGTCTTTCTTATACCATTCCTTGTTACCTTTTTAGAATGATAGGTTAGTCATGCTTAGCCTCGCTTAGTTGATAAGAGTCGGGTGATGATTTTATCATTCTCTTTTGTTGCATACTCAGGAGATATCCTGAGGTTTTAAATAATGAATACGCTTTGATTGGAGACTGAATAGGACATGGGTTATGTCTCTAGTGGGTAAGTCGATAGGGTTGCCTAATCATGCTTGTCCCATATGTATCGATTAAGGACCTTCCGTTGTTGGTCCTTGGATCAAGACTTTGTAGTACTGGCCACATACTTCGGTAAGCCTGATACCTCGGCTATTTCATTATGTGAAAAGACAACTACGCACTAGGCGAGGGAGATGGTGAGAGTAGTGTGTACACATCCTATGAATCCACCAGGAGTGGCCCTGGGAGGTGGAGTACTGTGCTCTCGGGTAGCGCAGACGAGTGAGGGTTGATATATGTAGGTTCAGGACCGGACCTAGACCTGCATATGTCATGTGGTAAGGAAGCCCCAGCTGGGCCAAATCGATTCGAATCACCGTTTGCTCTACGATAACAGGAGACTTGATGCTCGCACCATCATCATAGTTAATTAATGGAATAATGGTACTTATGATCACCTGTTGGGATAATTAATGAAGTGATTTCTTTAGATCAGGTGCTAATAAGAGACTTATAATTATTTAACTTGAGCTAAAACATTAAAAGTAACGATTAATCATTAGTAAGCTTTTCTGTAAAAGTTAATCTTGATTCTTGCTACTGACTTTCCTTGATTCCTGTAAGCCTGCATATCGTTGACGTCTTTCCTTTTCGTCGGTTAAGTCTTGTTGAGTACCTTTGTACTTAGGGTTTGTTAAACCCTTGTTGCAGGTGAGCCTCAGGAGCTGCTAGGCTTTTGCCCCTGTTGCATGATGGTTCAGAAGGAGTCCCAGCAGTAGATGTTGTTGTGCACACTTGGGAAGGGTGACTCTCATTTGTGATGTTTATTAAGTGGTACCTGTTTTGCGATCCCACTACCTTGATGGCTAAAACTTATGGTTTGTAATAACTTAAAGAATGGTTTGTAAAACTTATGGTTTGTAAGACTTCTGCTATTTACTCCAATATAATATATTTGTATATTTGTACAACTGTTGTATTATGGTGATGCTTTCTGTGATGTATCCTGCTCGGAAGGAAGACGTGGATGATTTGGGGTTCCTCGAGGACACCCGACAGCCTACCGGAGATGTCTAGCTCCCATATGCACCTATCAGAAGTCTAGAAGACTAATGGGCACATGTGGGCCATATAACTTGGGCGGTGCTGCCACACAGTGCGCCCACCTACGACAATAAATGTGGCGGCGTCCGCTCTGGCATGAGCATGGTCATTACCTACAGACGTGGCGGCGGCCGGTGGGCAGATCTGGCGGGCGCAGCGGTCGTGGATCTAGTGGCTCCCATCCTAGATCCGGTGCCTCCATGGCCAGTGAGCAAGCCATGGGGCGGGTGCGGCGGCCAGCGGGGGTGAGCCACGCGGAAGTGGAGGCGGCGCCCCCAGACTCCATGCTACTCATGCCCTGCCCCTCGAGCGATGGCGGTGGTGCGGCCGTGGAAGGCCCCACCCAAGTGTGCTTCGCCAGCTGAGGCTTCATCTGCTCTACCGTGATGGCAACAGTCGGGGTCACCATGGGCGCGCCATAGAGGTTGTTGGGACTCGCGGGGGTGGAGTCATGCGCATGGGCAGGATGCTGGCGGGTGCTCCACATGGCCAGATCCGTGGGCTCCGCCTGACGTCCCCACCGTCGTGCCGCTGTGGCTATGCCAACATTGACCTAGGCCCAGCCGTGGTCAGGGACGCGTGCCCCTGACGGGTCAAAGCGCACCCACAGGGGCTATGCTGTGCTCCTTCCCCACCATGTCTCATGCGTGGGCAATGTAATGCAGCGGCCTACGGACTTCTTGCTGGGCTGGTCGCGATGCTCGGGTGGCCAGGCGCCCGAGTGCTTGCGTGCTCGCCTACGCGACCTCTACTAACCACTGGTCATGGTCTTTGCCCTGCCTCCCCACGAAAGGGAAACAGAGGGTCTACAAGATGTCGCTGCTCCCCCCCAGATACTACCCCTCGTCTACAAGTCCAGTCGCGTTGCGCTCTGAGTTGGGTTGGCTTACGTAGGGTGATGGCCAATTGGTTTGCCATTGCCATCCTCATAGCTCTGACATGAGGTTGTGGTAGAACCGCCCAAAATAACACACTTACGGTGGCGCTTGTCTTCCACTAGACACTAAGCACCTCGAAGTTGAGCTACATCAGGCAGCTCTGTTGAGCACACCCCATGGGAGAACCAAAAAATCCACATTTTTCAACAGGATCATAAATGGGAGAATAAAGCTTACAACATTTTAGTCATTTCTTACATCACTTTTCATGCAACATCAGAGTATAATATTTATTGTTTATAAAAGCGGAATATAACCATGTTATCATAGTTTCAGCGGAAATAAAATCATTTAATGACAAGTTAAACATTAACATGATGATTCGTTATATACATCATAACATGTTACAAGTTTTCCATTGTAAAACATTTTGGGTGGAAGTTTCAAATAAACTATATGTCGGCAACGTTAAGGAAATCCTCGCTGAGCCCACCAGGAGGTTTCCACACACAAGTGTCAGCTCCACATGTTCCTGTCACCTGCAATAGGGTAGAACAAAACTTGAGAACTCAATTGTACTCAGCAAGACTTACCCGACAGGAGGGAAAAAAAGACTCCAAGGATATGCAAGGCTATCTGGCTTATGGGTTTATTGCATCTGTATGAGGCATTACTAAGCGTGCATCCTTATATTCAATTTTATTAGCAGTCATCATTAGTTCATTAACTAACCATTCTATGTAAACACATGTGCTACTTTCAAGCAGGTGGTAACCAATCAGAACTATTTTACCATCTTTCATATTCCAGTTCTTACTATGGTGCTAGATCGTAAACAAGTCATACCGTATTATATGGCGATTCACGAATCAATGTATCCCAGTTGGGAACCCTGAAACACATGCATCGCTTTGACCCCAGGTACAAGCAGGACCAACCCACCACTCTCCTGTCAAGGGGTCCAGGTCCCCATCCAAACTTGGACTCTAAGCCCCCACACCTGAGTCTCCAACTTAGTGTGGTGCTTATACCTCCACCATCCCCACCTCCAATCAGTCGGTTCGGAAAAAGCCAAAACCCACGACAAGAGAGCAACGAGTCTTTCCGCCCCCATAAGCAAGTATGTGCTCAGGATAATAAGTCTATGACCTGACTAGAATCCAATGCAACGGACGGTCCTCAATCGACACAGGCGGAACAAGTACAATCTGAGCCTCGCTCGAATGCCTAACCAAGCCTATATCTAAAGTACCATTCCGCTCGATCTCTAATTATCATTCATATATATTCCATGTGATAGTAATATAATAGGAACAATAATATCCTTCCTATATCTCGCGAGTGACAGGTAATCACTTGACTTCTACCGGAGTCATGTAGCATAGCAATCTACACGATCCTGTCATACTAGTAGGACTCATAGGATAAGGATATATATATGCAAGTAGTTTTCATTTAACTCCTTAAAACATAATGCACAAGCATAAGATAAAGTGCAGAATAACAGGGGTTATGCATCAGGGCTTGCCTGGGTAGGATATAACCAAGTTAGCTTTCATCTTAGTGGCATGATCATCAAGTCATCATCTGCTTCCGCTACTCCCGATGACTCCACGATCCAACATCGCTCCTATCATGAAATACGTGGATGCAACGCAAGAACGTAAATAATCAACAGCATCCACAACTCTAAAATACGATTACGTCTCACAAGCTAACGAGCTAGCTCTAATGACTAACATACTAAGCTATGTATCCACGTGGTCAAGTGAGGCTCATTTTTTAAAACGGTTTTCGTTCTACAAACCCCCAACTAATTTTTGACATTTGATTGATTAAATATATATTTATGTACTAGAGCTCATTTAGTTACCTCAATAAACTAATTTCTATGGAGCTACAAAAATTACAGTGAGCACCTAATACTGTTAGAAATCTACTTCAAAAATTTTAGGGACAGTACTACTACCAATTCATCAAAATAATTTCTACAAGTTCATCTTTTACCCATTTTAAGTGCTTTAAATTAATTAGTCTACTCTTGAAAATTCTATGAAACTAAGTGAACAAAATACATTAGCAGATAGGTCATGATTTTAGGAACCTAACAAAATTGATTTCATAACTTTTGGACACCTACATGATTTTATATGATTTACTAAAGATCGGCTCAGAAATGTAATTAGAAAACCATTTAACTAATTCGCTTAAAAAGAGAAGGCGACGAGCCCAACGCGGCCCACCACGCGGACGCGGCCCACGTGAGCCGGCCCACGATGGGGGCAGCCCGCGCGCGTTGGCACTCTTGCAAAAACGCCCTCACGTTACCAGGCATTAGCGCGAGCACTACGCGTACTATTCCTATAGACAGCGACTTTGCAAGGAAGCCCTCGTATTCTCTCGTCTTCGCATCGGAGAGGTCCCCGACGCCTCCGCGCTCGTCGGCGTGACATCGGCCGGCACTGAGACGCTACGTCGACCAACTGAGACCCATGCAGACCTAGCTATGGGGTCGACCCTTACCTATGGGCTGATGCGCAACTCCGGGCAGCGGTGGGACAAGTCGAGACGTAGTAGGATGGCCTCTCCACGACAGTGGGTACCCTGCGGCGGCAGCAACCGCGTTCCGATGAGCCTTGGCATAAAAGAGGTGATAGAAACAATGGGTGAGCATCAGCGACTCACCAAGCACCTACCCGTGGCGGTGGCTTGGCCGGAGACGCCCCGAGCAAGCCTGGTCGCGTGCGTGCGGCAAGCGTGATGGCGGGCCACGGTGGCACGGCTGCGTCAGCGCTGCGAGGGTAGCTATCGGGGTACGACTTAGGTGCGCATAGCGAGAAGGGGTGCAAGGCGGGTCGGGTGGTGCATCCAATTTGGCTTGAGGCGGTGAGCTGGTGGCTGCCTACGGTGGTGGCGGGCTGGGCCTTAATGGTGCTGTGGCGGGGGCAAAACTCCAAACTTGGAGCTTGGCCAGGCACCATTCAAGGCAGGGTGGGGACGGTCGACTAGAGGACTTGATGGCGGCGCCAGAGACACGACGCCACGACCCAAGATGACTCCTAGTTGTATTAACTCGCGCGGCTCAGTCGGCCATGGCGGGGAGACCACCATGGATGACCAAGTGCTCGACGACGAAGGTGCTGATGAAGCCGCCTGCTTCCCCCGTGCCTAGACTATCCCAGTCCCAGGCCGCCCTCTTATCGAACATGACGTTGTGCGAGACAACCACCTTGCCTCCGCGTGGGTCGTAGAGCCGATACGCCTTGCTACCTTCCTCGTAGCCTAGGAGCACCATCGGTGTGCTCCTGTCCTTCAGCTTGGTGAGAACCGGCATCGTCTTCCTGACGTGGCCGATGCAGCCGAATGTCCGGAGGAAGGACACGCTCGGCTTGTGCCCATACCAAGCTTCGAACGGCGTTACGCCCATCATAGCCTTTGTGGGTGCGCGGTTGAGGATGAACACTGCCGTGGTCACCGTCTCACCCCAGAACCTTGCTGGCATGCTCTTGGCCTTCAAAATGGATCGAGCCATGTCAACCACTGTCTGGTTCCACCGCTCCACCACGACATTCTTCTATGGGGATTACAGCGCGGTGTGGTGTCGCACCACACCCCGATCCATGTAGTATGCAGCGAACTCCACCGAAGTGAATTCGTCGTCGCAATCAGTCCGCAGCACGAGCAGTTTCTTGCCGCTCTCTGCTTCCGTGCGCGCCTTGAACTTCTTGATCGCCTCCGCCGCCTCGTCCTCACTCGTCAGGAGTTGTAGCCACATATAGCGACTGTAATCATCCACGAGCAGGAGAAAGTACCACCGACCACCGTTTGTGGCTGGCGTGATTGGCCCGCAGAGATCACCGTGGATGAGTTTGAGAGCGTCCGCCGCGCGATACCTGGCCGACTTTGGGAACGGCAACCTCCTCTGCTTTTCGGTCAGGCAGCTGTCACACAGCCCGCCTGCATGCTTGATGTGGGACAGCTCTCGAACCATCTTCTCCAGTCGATCGAGCGCATCGAAGCTGAGATGGTCGAACCGGGCATGCCACAGCCACGGCTCCTCGGTGTGCCGTGCTACCAGGCACACCGGCTACTCTACCTTCAAGTCAAGCAGGTACAGTCGGTTCTGAGATGTCTTCACCTTGGCAAGAAGGTGCTGCTCCCAGTCTTTGATCCTAAGGACGCCGTCCTTGATCAGTACCTCGCTGCCGCGCTCATCCAATTGGCAAATGCTGATGATACTTGAACGTAGCTGTAGGATGTAATATACATCCGTCAATGCGCGGTGCTCGCCGTTCTGGCACCTGAAGATGATGGTGTCGCGCCCTCGGATCGTCACCCTTGAGCCATCACCGAACTTCACCGTACCGATCACGTTGTCGTCGAGCTCAGAGAAGGCTTCATTGGATCCTGTCATGTGGTTGCTGGCGCCAGAGTCCAAGTACCACCGCTGCTCCTGCTCGCCGCCTACATGTCCGAGGTGTATTTGGCGCGCGGTTCGTTGAGGTTGACAGCCTTTAGAGCCTTTCTGTGCCCTTCCACAGCCATCACATCTTCCTTCTCCTTAGCCTCAATGTCGTGTAGTGTACAGAACGTCATCATCAGGAGAGTGCCCTCATCATCCTTCAGCCTGCACTAAATGAGCCTCTACCTTCTTCTCCTGCTAGCGATTTGGGCACTCTTTTGCACAATGGTCCGTCTTCTCACAGCGCCGACAGGCGTTGGGGTCTTGTTGGGCCTGGAATCTCCCGCACGGGTGAGCTGACCGGTCACCGGGTGAGCCGATCGGTCACCGGGTGAGACGACCGTCATCGGCGTTCTCGCACACACCCTATGGCTGGACGTAGAAGAGGGAGGGAGAACAGAACGCACCCACACAGCACAAGCATCAGCGTTGGCCGAAGCTCTGCAGATGAGATGACAAAACTGAACTTGTCCTCTTTACTGAGTTGCAGTGTGAAGCTATATATATACAACTCTACACATCTAATCCTAGTACACTGACATGCCAGGCTGCTACAGTGACTAGATGTGACAGCAGGCTTGACTTTGGCGCATGCCCCTGCTATGACTACAGTGCAGCATAGAGTCTTTCGACGCCTACCCCTACCGCGGCTACAGTACAGCAGTAGGGGAGCCCTTTCGACGTCTGCCCCTACCGCACATGCAGGGAAGAGTAGCAGATTACTTTACAACTTTGGCATATGCCATTTCCCCCTAAATCAGCTTAAAATGTATTGAGTAACGTAACAAACCATTTGAGTGCAACGTTCTTGCAGTTGCAGTTGGTGGGCTCCGCTCCGCTTGATAGGCCTCGTCGCCTCGGTTACCAGCCAGAATGAAGCCCGAAGGGAAGCTAGGCCTGATGGTTTGATGGAATGGAATATGGATCGACTCGTCTGCTCGGTGCCTCTCCTTTCTCTTTCTATTCTATATATAAATCCGATCAGGCATCAGGACCTAGACACGGTGGCCGGCAGACGGCGGACGGCGGCACGACGACTCCACGCGGTGGCCGGCGGACGGCGGCGCGACTGCACGAGTGCGAGTAGTCGACGCGGCCAGTCGGCCACGCGGTAACAGCAGTTGTGGCTCTGCCTGACGCCCAGACCGCCGGCGCCTGCAACTGCAAGCACGTTGCACTCAAATGGTTTGTTACGTTACTCATACATTTTAGCTTAGGGGGGAAATGCCAGATGCCAAAGCATGGTCGGGAGGGAAATATGGAATCAAAATATGCGTGATACAAAATGTAGAATTAGTTTTGTCATACGAAATGGATGGTGGCAAAGCTGGAAAGTGTGATAAGAAACACATTAGTTTTACAGCCTGCAAGAACGTTGGTTCAGAACTTTATTAAGTTCAAGACCTGTGTGTATTCAGGAGTATGCAACTATCTTGCCAGCAAAAGAAGTGCAGCTATTTTACTAGTTTGGAGACCTGTGTGTATTCAGGAGTATGCAACTATTTTACTAGTTTGGAGACACATTCTAGTTATTGAGAGATTGGAGGGTAACAAAAAACGGGCATGATTATGCATAATCTCTTGATAAAGGCTGCATCAGATCAGTGGTTCTATGGATTTGTTGTTTAGCTTCTGATCAGGGTTATCCATATTCATCGATCCCCGCCAATCCAAACCCATATCCACCCATGAGAAGGAAAAGGAACAGATGACCTTTTGTAGAAGAAGTAGACCAGACCCAGTACAATGGCAACTAGCAGGTGACGGGCGGAGACGAACACATATGTGTTCAACACTTCGTTGAATAAGGCTTCCGTCATGAACGACATCATGGCAAAACACAGCTGCACCACCATCATGACAATGTGCGGGTTGTAGTTCTTCCACTTCGTGACAAGCCAAGAAGCCGTCAGATGGAACTCGACCTCGCTGAGTTCTTGGCCGTTCTTCCACTTCGTGACAAGCCAAGAAGCCGCCATGACAGATGGAACTCTGACCTCGCGAGTTCTTGGCCGTAGTTTGTTACAAAAATCCAGTTTTGTGACAGTGGCTCGTCGAGAATTGGAGTGGGGCTCGTCTAATCAGTTACAGCCCCTGGTCACGAGGTGTGTGCCCCTAGAATATGGGCTCTCCTGTCCAACTAACACCGGGTCGTGGTGAGAGTCCTCGGCGACTCCAGCAGCGGCAGTCAGTTGGCATGTTTGTTTCGCTGATAAGTAATGGCTAAAAGTATTGTTGGTTGATTTATTGTGAGAGAAAAATATTATTTGTTGGCTGAAAAGTACGGCTTATAAGCCAAGCGAACAGGACGAGTAGCTGTGATGTGAGCGAGTTGCGAGTGAAGAGTCTCGTCGGAGCGGGCGTCGGCCCTCTGGTCAAGCGAGATGTGCCCCTACAATCTATGTTCTGTCAAGTGTCGACTAAGGCCAGACTCTGTGAAGGTTTCATAATGGTTTTATTTGTATTTAATAGCCTGCCACGTATGTATTTTTGATGACATAGCAATGTTTTAATGAAGAGAAAGAAGAATTGAATTTCATGGGGATAAAACTCTCTTGGCACGATTACTAACTCTCTATAAGTCACAAATCATAGAATGGAACTTTACATTAAGAGTGGGTGTTTTATCAAAGTTGTATTTCATTCTATATGACATGGCAGTCTTGAAAATAATAAAATAAAACTCTGCACTGAGACCGATCAAACCCCAGGTGGCCTTGGTGTGCGGTATACCTCCATATAGGATTTGTCTGGTTTATTGCCCAGCAACTTGGCTAATTCAGGCTCTCGATTCCGAGTGACACAGGTGGCCTGAATTTACAGCTTGTTCGGTTGGCTGGTTCGTTTCGTTGCTGGTTCGTAAAAAAGTGCTGCTGGCTGGTTTGTGTGAGAGAAAAATACTGTTCCGACTAAAAATTTACGATTGTTTACGACAAACCACAGTCAAACGAACATGCTGTCAGTACCTGGCAGACATTTGACTGCGAGAGCATCAATCAAACAGGCCCGTTTCGCTAATAATTGTTGTTGTTTTCTCTCAAAGTCTCGGATAATTAATTTCATTGGTTTTTTCGGGAACAATTAATTTCATTGGTTTTTTTGAGAAAAAAAAATAACTTCATTGGTGAACTCAGCTGCAGGATATCCGGGCCCTTTTCATTCACTGCTCCATATCCGGGCCGAGACGTTTCCAACGGGCCCAAAGAGATGCCGGACCAATACGTTGGCAACGGGCCCAAAGTGACGCCGGGCCTCAGCCCTAGGGCACCTAGAACGACCGCAGCTGGAGGCCACTTGTCATGGCGCGCTCTTGACGCCTGTTCTTCTTTGCATCAGTCGCCGGCCCAATGCCGCCGCACCAGCATCTCCCTTGTTGGATTAAAAAGGGTTGCATCGCAATCGCACTGCACCAAGACGGGTGGAACCGAGGACGAGCCGTAGCTTGTTTGGCTTCTCGCTGTGGTACGAGCGGCCGGTCCTGTTAATAATTTCACTCACGCAAGCTTGTTATAATTGTTAAGTGACGTGTCCGTCGCGCTCGGAGTCTGGTGATCTTTAAGTATGTCTCACATGCATTTGTTGTCTAAGTATAGTTGTAGATTTGTTTGTATACAGCGCGCGTGTGTGAGGTCTGCATGTGTGTGATGGTGTGTTTGTATTCGTCAGTTGCTAATAATTTAGCTGCCTCTCATGCAGATGTGCTATAATGGTCTTAATAATTTTAGTTGCTTCTCACGTAGATATGCCACAATGGTCAAGTGTCATACCCGCTACGCTTAGAGTCTGGTGATCCTCTCATGTTGATGTACCACAATGGTCAAGTGACGTGTCCGTCACGCTCGGAGTCTGATGATCTTTGAGTACCTCTTATTTATGTTCGTTGTATAAGTATAGTTATAGATTTATTTGTATACAGTATGTGTATGAGGTGTGCGTGTGTGTGAGGGTGTAAGTTTGTATCTGAACAGACACCGTAGCTGTACTTAGATATGAGGTCTCGGAAAACCAGGACGAACGAACACATCTGCAGACTACAGCACAGGACGACGACGACAGCGGAGGCGATGGCCGATGTCGACAATTTCCTGTGTGATGAGTGTGGTTGCAGCTTGGGTGCGAGCCGGGGTTCATCATTGCTACTAGTAGCTGCTTATTATTGCTGCCGTACGTGGCCCACGAGACTTCAACTCTGAATGGGTCACTCCACGTCTCCACCTACGAGCGAGAGCGCACAAGCGTACCATCATACAAAAGCATCTCCCTCTCCCTCTCCCTCTCTCTTTCGCACACACACACATCATCTGCATAATACGTTTTGCGTGCTTGTTTTCTGAGAAACGGCTGCACAAAATTTGCTTGGTTGCTAGAACTAACAACTAACTTTGCTACATCTGCCGAGCTCCAGGTTCGGTTTGTTTGTTTGTTCTACTTGTACAGCAGGTCAGCAACCTCAACAAAGCACATTTACTCACTCCCCACCCAAGTTATTGCTAGTACGACGATTTAACGAAAGTTGCCGAGACGCATACAGGCGCCATTTCCGTTCCTCTTCCTCCTGCAGAAAGAGAAAACGACGACGTCGCTGTCCCATACAGACCAGAAGGATCCTTCATACTTATCTGAGACGACTGTGAGCACTGCTCCTAATGGCAGCCTGACAGTGACGGGAGGAGGTTACACTTACACCTAACCCGAACAGACCGCTGGCCGCTCATGAATCCCGGGGTCGTCGGGGATGGGGACCATGCATGCATGCCGTGTCCACATACTACAACGCCCGGTACACACGCAACGCTAGCAAGCGCTCCGCTACCGCTACCGTGCTACATGCTGTCCGCCCGGGCGATCAATGCCCAATCGCCATGGATGGACCCGCGTAGTCCCACCCGGTCAGTCGCTAGCACGCAAACGCCCAATGATCCGGTGCTGAACTTTTCCCATCTGCTGGTGCACCGGCGTACTAGGCCGCATGCACGGCAGCTACGTACGCGCACCACGACGAGAGGCGGCCCCCGCGCGCCCACCAGCAACAGAGGGCGGACCCGACCCCCAGGCGACGACGCCGACGTGCCGCCCACCACGCCCGCGCCCGGTCACGCTTGGCCTGCACCCATGATTCTGCTTCCGCCCGCCCCGGATCAAATGATCGCGCGCTGTCACGGGCGAGGGACCCACTAGGTGTCTAGGTTGCGTCGCTTCCTGCCTGCCACTCGAGTTCATTCCTCGCGCAGGCCGCGGCGCAGCAGGGCGGGCGCGGGGACACCGGAACCGCGCGTGATGCGCCTTGTTGCCACGACCCCGGGCCGGGCGGCTCCGGAGTCCGGACTGCCTCGGCAGCGCGAGCGGTGATGATGGCGAGCTCCCGCTTCGACTTGGCGGATCGGACGGCTGGTTGGTATCGTTGTTGGTTCGTTTACACGAGAGAGAAGTACTGCTGGTTGGTTCACATAAACAGTGTCCATGTGAAGAGGCTGGCCAGCCCAACCAGCCCCAGCCGATCACGCCGGAACGGCTACAAGTGGGCGAGAGGCGTTCGACTGAGAGAGGCACGACGACGTAGGCCGTACGCGAGGGGCATGGGGATCATGCATATGGACCCATAGAGAAAAAGGGATTTGTTCGCTTGCCGCCGCCCTTTTCCCGCGGTACGTGATCAAGCTCGGGCACGCACAAGCCGTGAGTGCACGGCCCAAAGGACGGACCCCTCGCCTGCCTGCCTGCTGCCTGCCCTACTACTTACGTACGAGTACTACGACTACTACCTTTTTTGTTCCGTGCTGGGGGATCTTTGGTGCTGCGATCTTTCGCCCTGTTCGATTCATCTTATCAGCCTGGCTTATTTTAGCCATAGAAACAGTCTGGTTTATCAGTCATGTAATAGTATTTTTCTGTTAGCAGAGAGGGCCAGGATAGGAGAAGTGGAGGCAGGAAATCAGACGAACAGCACAGAAGTTGGGCTAGGGAGAGTAGGCGAGGAAGGATTGAGTGCTTGAGAGTTTAGAGTTGTTACATGAATGATGATAATCCCCTCTCTCTCTCTCTCTCTGGTTCTTATATCTATTACACGGCAATTGCCCGTAGGTGCACGCAGGCACATTCTCACTTCCACTCATCGCCAGCCAAGCGAATATTGGGCCGACGGACACGTGACCCGACCCGAGGTCCATGGGCCTCCTCATCCGAAGTAGCTGTGGTAGTTGGGCCGCCAACACTCCCCGAGGCTTGAGTACCGGCTTGACCCCAAGCAGGGGCTCTTGGAAAATCTTGACGCAGCTGGAGCAGATTCTCCCAAGTTGCCATGTCAGCCGACCATCCAGACCAGAGGATCAACCCTTGCTCCACCGAGCCATTAGCAGTAGGGACAGTGCAATGTTGCAGGACCTTGAGAGGAATGCAAGGCAGCTCAATGGCAGACGGTAGGGAAGAAGATACCTGGACAGTAGGCATAACAGCGGCCTTCAGTTGACTGACATGGAACACTGGATGGATAGCAGTAGACGGTGGTAAAAGGAGCTTGTAGGCAACAGCGCCGATGCGCTCCAGAATTTCAAAAGGACCATAAAACTTGAAGGGCGACCGATTAGCACGGGTGCTAGAGTAGATCGCACATATGGTTGAATCTTCACGAACACCTTTGTCTCCCACTGAATCGGGCGTTGAAGACGCTTTTTATCACCGCTTTTCATCCGCTCTTTGGCTCTGGCGAGATGTTGAAGGATCGATCATTCATAACTCGACGATTCTGCAGCCAAGTGGGAGCTCTGGAACAGCTACATCATCCCAAGCAGAGATCCCAAAATGCCGAGGAGGATAGCCGTAAAGTGTGCTTCTTGAAAGGTGAAACGCCCAGAGCCGAGTGAGTTGTGGCGTTGTACCAGAATTCCGCCAGGGCAAGCCAAGAAGACCATTTAGCTGGACAGGCATTGACGAAACACCGCAGAAACGTCTCCATTGATTGGTTGAGCCGCTCAGTTCGTCCGTCAGTCTGCGGATGATAACTGGAACTCATCTGTAAAGTCACATCGGCCAGACGAAAGAGCTCCCGCCAGAATAAACTTGTGAAAATCCTGTCCCGGTCAGAAACAATTGCCGAAGGTAGTCCATGGAGGCGATAAACATGGTTGAGGAACAACTTCGCGACTGTAGACGCTGTGAAAGGATGTAACAGCGGCACAAAGTGGCCATACTTGGTGAAAGAGTCAATAATGACCAGAATGCAATTGACATGATCAGAGCGTGGTAAACCTTCAACGAAATCGAGGGATATAGTTTGCCAAGCTCCTGTGGGGACAGCCAATGGTTGAAGAAGACCAGGGAGGCGGGTTCGGTCAGGTTTGGCTTGTTGGCAAGTCAAGCAAGACTGGACAAAGTTTCTGGCAGAGGCTTTCATCCCTTTCCAAGAGAACAACTGCTTCAGTCTAGTGTATGTGGCTGGGAATCCAGAATGCCCGCCCAGAGCGCTCGAGTGTGTAGCGTGCAATATCTTTTGCTGCAATGGAATATTATCACCAATCCAGATTGTAGAGCCGTGACGAATAACACCATTGCGAAGAGAGAAACCTGGCAGCTCATCTGGGTTGATAGATAACTTAATCAACATGTCTGAACTCACTGGATCTGATGTATACCTAGCTATAACCTCTTGAATCCAAGTTGGTGTAATGACAGATAGCGCTGCACAGGTGGAATCATTACAGTTTTGCGTGATAGAGCGTCTGCCACCCGATTTGAAGATCCTGGCTTATACACAATATGGAACTGAAGGCCCACCAATTTGGAGAATAGTTTCTGTTGCCAAATGGTATGAAGACGCTGATCAGTAAGTTGGACAAGACTATGCTGATCTGTAAATATGGTGAATTCTGCATGTTGCAAATAAGAGCGCCATTGTTGGACTGCCAGCAAAACTGCCATGTATTCCTTCTCATATGTGCTTAGACCCCGAGAGCGTGGCCCCAAGGCTTTGCTGAGGAATGCCAATGGGTGTCCGTCCTGGGTAAGCACTGCACCAACTCCATTGCCGCTAGCATCGGTTTTAATGCTGAAAGGTTTGTCAAACTGGGGTAGCGAAAGCACCGGAGATGTACTAAGTGCATGTTTCAGGGCTTCAAAGGAACTAGCATGAGCTGGGGTCCACACAAACAGGGTATTCTTTCGGAGCAGCTCAGTTAATGGTTTAGCGAGAATTCCAAAATGGCGCACAAATTTGCGATAATATCCCGCTAAGCCCAGGAATCCCCTCAAATCTTTGACAGTCTGAGGTAGATGCCAATTAACAATAGCACTCACTTTCTAGGGATCAGTTGTCACACCTTCAGGAGTAATGACATGGCCCAGATATGCAATGCTGCGCTTGGCAAACTCACACTTTGACATTTTAATCTTCCAGGAATGAGCCTGTAATTGCTGAAATACTAAAGCCAGGTGATGAAGATGTTCCTCATAGGATTTACTATATATCAAGATGTCGTCGAAGAAAACCAAGACGAACTTCCTGAGAAAGTGAGCCAACGTGGAGTTCATTGCATCCTGAAAAGTTCCCGGTTCGCCCGTAAGACCAAAGGGCATGACGCGGAACTCAAACTGTCCGAAATGGGTCTGGAACGCTGTTTTGAACTCTTCTCCCGGCTTGAGCAAAATCTGGTGGAATCCAGAGCGTAGATCCAGTTTAGAGAACCATGAGGAACCGGAGAGTTCATCGAGTAACTCGTCTATGATAGGAACTGGGTACTTGCCCTTGACAGTAATAGCATTGAGCTGCCGATAATCGACGCAAAAACGCCAGGTATTATCCTTCTTTTTGACCAATAACACAGCAGATGAAAAAGGGTTAGTGCTCTTCTGTATAATGCCTGAGGCTAACATCTCCTTAACCTGATTCTCCACTTCATCTTTAATGGCAGGCGAGAAGCGGTAGGGCCGAGAATATACTGGAGCTGCTCCAAGAATTAAAGGAATGGAATTATCACAACTGCGTGAAGGAGGCAACTTAGTTGGAGGATCAAACAAGTCAGAGAAGTCTGTGAGGAGTTGTTGAACGGTAGGAGCATAAGTGGCATTGGCAGACTGTTGCTGGTTCTCAACAGAGCACAACTGCAACACAGCACCCACTGGCAACTCAGGCAATATCCCAACCAAATGAACAGAACTGCCCTGGTGGTGCAAGTAAATCCATTTCTGTCCCCAATGGACCTCCATAGGACAATGAGCTTCTAACCAGTCAAGCCCAAGTATCATATCATAAGAGGTTAACGGCAAAACCCTCAAATCTGAAGTAAACTGACAGTTGTGGATAGACCAAGAAGCAACTGGAATGTATGAGGAACAAGTGAGAACTGCACCATTGGCTACCTGAACTTGTAGTGGAACAGGCAACTGCTGAATACCAGAACAATGATCGGCAACAGATGTGCTGATAAAAGTGTGAGAACTACCAGAATCAAGCAAGATCTTGACATGTTGATTACCAATAGTGCCCCAGAAACACATGGTCCTTGGTTGGACTGTTCCACAGATAGCGGCCAGAGAAAGCTGAAGAAAGACTTGGTCTATAGGGGGTTCCTCAGCTGGTACTGCAGCGTCCACATCTTCATCCACATGGAGAATATCCAGAAGTTCTTGTACCACATGTAGTTGCACTTGTGGTGGGCACTGATGATCTCGAGCCCAGCGGCCTCCACATCTCATACAGAGGCCTTGGGCACGTCGGGCCGCACGGAGAGCGGTCCAACGTTCTTCTGCTGTTGGGCCACGACCCCCATCCGCAATCGGCCTGTTGAGCTCGGGCGCCGGTAATGCAGGACGGGGTGGTGGTGGAGGAAGAGGGAGTGCACGCGGAGCAAATGGTCGTGGACCACCCAATTGCTCTCCACACCTGTAGTCCCTCTTCTTGGCAGGGTCGATGACCTCCTCCTGCAATTTTGCAAGCAAATAAGCAGTATCCAAATTTGGTGGGCGATGTAAAGCTACTGCTGCTCGAATGTAATCTTTCAATCCATCAACAAATCGCATAGCAAAGTAAAGTGGGTCGGTGGTACCACCATAGGCTGAGAGGTCATCAACGATAGCAACAAACTGATCGATATACTCCTGAACAGAATGAGTTTGACGGATTTGAAAAAGCTGTCTGAGCAAGAGCTCATGCTCGTCCTGGCCAAAGCGAGCAAGTACCAATTGAGTGAAAGTAGGCCAAGCAGCATTTTGGAGTTGGGACGCAACAGAAGGGTACCAACGTTTAGCAGCATGGGTGAAATGCATCTTAGCAACACGAACCCACAGGTGAAGGTCAGTACCATAGAGCTCGAAATAATCTTTGCATTGGCTAAGCCGAGATTTAGGTTGGGATCCGTCAAACTTTGGGAAGTCAAATTTGGGAAGTTTAGGTGATGGGAAACCATTATGCCCCACCCGGTGGTACCACTATGAGGACCGGGATCATCATTAGGTTGCAAAAATGATCGCGGAGAGGGAGGAAAGGATCAATGGCATATTTTTGACCGGGGAATGAATTTGGGTAGTGACTACCCCAAATCCACTCTCCCGGTAGTGGTTGTCGATTTAGGCCCGTTAGGCGTGTTAGATGGAGCGCCGATGAACGAGCGCCAGAGAGCAGATGAATCTTGAAGTACATTCGCTTAGGGCGCTGGCCGATCCAGATTGCACGCTCCCAGTTGCGAGAGATCTTCGACACCTCCAGCTTGGACTTCGAGACATCAAGCTTCAAGTCATCGACGATTCCTTCGATGGATGGTCGCCACCCATCGAGCGATGCGGTGACTTTCTCCAGCGCCGCCATGCGGTCGTCAGGCGCGTCGCCTACTGTGTCGCGGATCTCAAGGGACAAAGCAGCGTCCTGATCCGCGAAACGCGCATCCCACTTCAAATCGTGCTCGGTGAAGCGGCGGGCGATCTCGTCGATGATGAGCTTGGTCTCCGGATTCATGACGCCAAGGCGGTGCTGTCGTCTGGTGAAATGGTTGTGGCCGAGAGGTTGAGGCGGATCTAGATCGACCGCAGCCACAAGTCGAATCGAGCGGAGAAGGGATTTACAGCGACCGAATCGCTAGCAGCAACTCACTGCTAGAAATCAGATCAAGCCAACCGTATCAATTGCTCAAATCAACCGATGGAATATGAGCGGATCGAAGAGGAGAACCCAAAATCGGTGTCTCTGATACCAAATGTTAGCAGAGAGGGCCAGGATAGGAGAAGTGGAGGCAGGAAATCAGACGAACAGCACAGAAGTTGGGCTAGGGAGAGTAGGCGAGGAAGGATTGAGTGCTTGAGAGTTTAGAGTTGTTACATGAATGATGATAATCCCCTCTCTCTCTCTCTGGTTCTTATATCTATTACACGGCAATTGCCCGTAGGTGCACGCAGGCACATTGTCACTTCCACTCATCGCCAGCCAAGCGAATATTGGGCCGACGGACACGTGACCCGACCCGAGGTCCATGGGCCTCCTCATTCGAAGTAGCTGTGGTAGTTGGGCCGCCAACATTTTCTTTAACAACAAATCAGCTTCAGCCATAGAAACCATCAGCCGAACAGCTTTTAGCTTCTTTGTCCATGCCCATGCACGGTGGGTGCACTTGTTGGTTGCCAAGGGGATCGCAACAGTCAACAGAGCACATCCTCCACGCTGAAACGCTGATGGATCGGGCTGATCGATCTGCAGGCGTGTTCGGCTGGTCACATTTCGAACTTATTTCGGCTGATTTCGGTTGATTCAATAGTGTTCTGTGAGAGAGAATAAGCTAAAACAAGTTGAAACAAGCTGGGACTAGACAAAGAGAACAGGCTGACATCATATCTCCTGCCCTGCCTCTGCCTGCTGACCCATCATCATCCATGCCCTCCCTCGCTTTGCTTCATTGATTGGCGTATAAAGCCGGGCATGACCTGTTGTTATCGTCCATGCCACGAAAAGGAGACAGACGACGCTGCTAGTGCTATGGTCCTTTTCAGACAGCCTCCTCGTGCCTGTGTAGTGTGTGTACTATGCCACGAGTTGTACCACTAGTGTTCAACTGTACTGTACCAATGGCACCGAGCGGCCGGCACGTTTGACTACGTACGTGAGATCGATCGCCAGATCCATGGAAACGAAACACAGGTGCATGCAAAATTTATCATATGGTTTACCATCCCTCGCCCACTGTACCAATATTTTGACATCTGCTACTGCCAATCTGCCATGCTAACAGGAGTTGAAAGTTGATGATTCGGCAGCTGGACCTCTTCAGCTGTCCTAGTTGGTTTCGTTTGCCTCGCCTCCATTGCATCCTCTGGCAAGCAGACAGGCAGTCTGGGGTTCTGGGCCAAATAAACCGCCTACGAGCGCTGGGGACAAATTCTGTGATCACCAGCATCATCGACGCGGGCACCGAGAGACACGCCATGCCGGCCATTACATGCTTGACAGCCGGCCGATGCGTATCTATCATGCAGGGCTATGGCAGCGGAGCGGAGCCTACATACAACCGCGCCAATCTGCCACGCCCGGAGATGAGAGGATCTATCCCTGCGCCACCGCGCCAGGCACGGACGATCGAGGAGGAGAAGATGACGAACGACGACGCATTCTCACCTCACCGCACCTCTCACCTCTGCGCCACCGCACCAGTGACCCTTTGCGACCCTCTTTCTCACCATTCCATTCGATGCCATGCGGGCCACTCCCATGTATCCCGGGCGGCCGACGTGCCCATACAATCATACTCGTGCAGAAGCAAGCGACGCCTCTCGCCTGCCCGAGTGCCCGGGGAAAACGAGCCTGTTCGTTTTGGCTTATTAGCTCGTATCTGCCTTATAATCCACGGCTTAAACAGTGTTTTTCTCTCACACTAAACCAGTCAGCAGTACTTTCAGTCATGACTTGTAAGCCAATTCAGCCGAAACGAACAGGCTGAATGCACGCGGTGCTGTGCTCCTCGTTCCCCACGGCTCACGCGTCGCTTGTGCCCGTTGGTTCACGTCCTGTCCGCATTCCTTTCGCTGAAAAGACAAGCTGAAAAATACTGTTCGCTGATACCGTGACTGATAAGTTGAAGCGAACAGCGTGCACACCAAATCGCTAGCGGCATGGATCATCCATTCCAGCGACCTGCCAGCGGTCGGCCCGCGCGCCGCCGTACTGGCCCTATCATCTATCCCCTTGCTGCTGAAGTGCTGCACGATTCGCTGCAGGATCAGTGGCAAGCAAGCGCCGGGCCACAAGCTTCCGCAACGGATTGGTCTGGGCGCCGACCACCGGGACGCACGAGGCCCCCGCCACCCGGCGAAAGTTTGTGTGTGCGCGCGGCCAACATGCCTCCAACCCGGACACTTGCACTTGCACGCGGACGGACGGGCCGGCCGTCCAAGCTTGGACGCCAAGCATTGCCGCCGCGTCGCGTCTCTCCGCGCTTGCCTTGCGGTTCCACGATCCAGTGGGCGTGGTGGATGCCGGGATTGGGGTTCAGAAGCAGCAAGTATTATTACGGGCAATGATTAACGCGGGGCAGCAGCTCTTACTTTCTTCGCCTGCAAGTGGAGTGACGAACTCATCGGGGTCTTTCTTTTCCCGCAAGTGGGACGAACTCATCAAAGCCCTTTTCAGAATCGATGCAACCTCCGAATAATTTCGACGGGGAAATTACCATTTGACGTTGATGACAAGGGCGTTTCGTTTGGAGAAATCGATTGATGAACGTTTGTTACTGTATTACTCTAACAAAAAAGAAACTCGTAGTTCATGATCGTGCATTTGAAATGTAAGTAACGCGGTACACAAACACATCAAGCTAATGACGCCTTTCTTTCACCGTCCTACTCGAACAATAATTGGAGCACCACAGATGCCTTTAAATAAATATAAGTATTTTTTAACGAAAAAGAAGTACTATCGTTATTGACTTTCGGCTGCCATTATAAGCCGGCTTTCAGTTATGGTATAATATTTTTTCTCCCAACAAATTAGCTGTACAAATCAGCGGCTCGTGGCCTGGCCAAACACACCCATTGCCTCCAATCCTACCGGCTGTGTTTAGTTCGCGAATTTTGAGAATTTGGCTACCGTAGCACTTTCGTTTTTATTTGATAATTAGTGTTCGATCATGGACTAATTAGGCTCAAAACGTTCGTCTCGTAATTTCCCATCAAACTGTGCAATTAGTTTTTTTTCGTTTATATTTAATGCTTCATGCACGTATTGCAAAATTCGATGTGATAGCTACCATAGCACTTTTTTAAAATTGGTTGGGAACTAAACAAGCCCCAGTAGTCTGCGTTCTGCAAAAGATCTGCACAGAGTATCAAAAAAAAAATCTGCACAGCACAAGCATGCGAGATGGTCACGCCGGCCGCGGCCGCCGTCTCCCCTGTCACCTGCTAAATACCCAAACCACCCATGCCGTCTTCAGATATCAGCGGCTTTGCCACTGAACGCAGCACGCCACGGCACTACAGGCCACGAGAGGGTAGCACGGCCATTTCGCACAGGAGCCCACACAGCGGTGGACACGTAGGATAACGTTCGGCACTGACCGGCAGGCCAGCCTCGTTTCCATCCGCCACGTCATCGCCCGCGGCTCCTTTAAAACCCGGTTCCCCTCGTGTTTTTCCGAAGAGATCAACCCCCAGCAGAAAATAAATCTGTGTAAAAAAAAGGAGAAGGAACAAAAAAAATTGAGAGGAGAAAACCCTAGACGCACGGATCGAAGAGGAGCCAATCGCCGGCGACGGGTACGGGTATGCCTGCGGCGATCCCCAGAGAAGACCAAGACCGACGCCTCCTCCAGTGACGCTGCCGCTGCCACTGCCACTGCCACTGCCGCCGAGCTTGATCCGCTTTTGTACTGTGCTGATATGAGGGCCGCGCAGATCGATCCGTCCCCCGCGGCGCCGCCCAAGTCGCGGCTCAAGCGCATCTTCGAGCGCCAGGTGCTGCGCGTCTCGCCGGCTGAGCGCCTCCCGTCGGTGCCTCCCGGTGGCGGGGAGAAGGACGAGCTGTCGGAGCCCAGCTCGCTGTGCCTGGACGGCATGGTGCGGAGCTTCCTGGAGGACGGCGGCGGCGCCGCCGAGCGGGGAGCGGCCGCGCGGTGCTGCAACTGCTTCCACGCCGGCGACACCTCCGACGACGAGGATAGCCCCGCTGCGGCCGACGCCGCTGCCGCTGACATCGCGGAGACCATCAAGGTAGTAGTGCAGTACAGTCCTGTACTGGTGGCTGCTTCTGAATTGTCAGGAGTCGTCCTCCTGGCTTGGCGGTTGCCGGTGACGAGCTTACCATTTCCGAACTGCGCGCGTGCAGGGGCTCGTCCACTGCGCCAGCCTCCGGGAGCGGAACCTCCTGGCCGACGTCTCCACCCTGGTGGAGCACCACCGCGCGTCGGGCGCGCGCAAGCGTGACCTCCTCCGCCTGCTTGCCGAGTCCCTCCGCGCGGAGGGCCACGACGCGGCGGTCTGCCTCTCCCGCTGGGACAAGTCGGCGTCCCACCCCGCCGGGGAGCACGCATACCTGGACGTCCTCCTCCCAGCCGCGTCGGAGCGCGGCGAACGCGAGCGCGTGCTGGTGGACGTGGACTTCCGGTCCGCGTTCGAGGTGGCGCGGCCCACCAAGGCGTACCGCGCCGTGCTGCAGCGCCTGCCGTCGGTGTTCGTCGGGCGGGACGACCGCCTGCGCCTCCTCGTGGCGGCCGCCGCCGACGCGGCGCGCGCCAGCCTAAAGAAGCGCGGCCTCCACCTGCCGCCGTGGCGCAAGCTCGAGTACATGCGCGCCAAGTGGCTGTCCCCCTACGATCGCGAGGCTCCCGCTCCGCCTCCGCAGCCTGAGGCCGCCACCGGTGAGCTCGCCGGCGACGGCGAGGGAGGTGGGCCCAGTGCTTAATCATCACCGAGGTCGTTTTTTTGGAATTTCTTTCTTTTTTGCTCTTTGTTCTTCGGGAATTTGCAGTGTGGTCCTTGTGTGTACAGGGACTGGACGCAAATGTTCTGCTTTGTTTTTTTTTCCTTCCTTTTCATCCTTTTGATGGGTGTCTATTCCCCGCGGCGAAGTAGTAGTAGTAACTAGTGCTGGTAATTATTGAGGAGAGAAAGGGCACAAAAAAAATTGTAGCTTTAGTTTGATGATGAAGAGATAAAAGAAAAAGGAGATTCCGGACAGAGACCCGTCTGATTCTTTTGGTCTCATCGTTGGTCTCCAGGCAGCGGAACCTGACAACGTAGAAAGAACCACGGCGATGCATCATGCATGATTTGATGCTCTCACTCTCAGTCCTGTAAATTTCACGCTCCATTTTGGCTTCATTTCGCAGAAGCGACGCGTGAAGAGTGCTCTCGCTCCCATCCTTGATTTGGATTTTGGGGTGTTGCATCCTTGATTCAGAACATTTGTTTCGGATCTGCCGATAAGTCAGAGGGAAGCATCGGAATCGCAGCAGCTAGCTTGCGGAATGGAAACGCCATTTTTGGAGTTGTTTATGCTGATACAGCATGTTCGTCAGCTCGTATAGATCGTGGATTATAAGCTGAAATAGTATTTTTCTCTCACACCAAGCCAGTCTGCAGTAAATAATCCACAATCGTTTACGGCCTGCCGAACAATCTGTATAATCTCAAGGCCTGTTTGGAATGGAGGATTTCCAAAGGAAAATCAAAGGAATGAATTCCATAGGAATGTTTCCTCAACTTGCTCTTTGGAACAAAGAAAACCTGCATTCTTTTCCAAAGGAAAGACTAAGGCCCTGTTTGACAGGGCTTCTCTAGCGGCTTCAGGAGCCGCTTGGAGCCGTTTTCTGTCAAACGGGGTAAAATAAAACGGTTCCACCGATGAAGCCCTTAAAAACGTGCTCTCATAGAGCTTTGGGGTGGAAAGGAGCCAAAATAGTGGCTTCTCTCGGCTTCACCTCATTCTACATGGCGTTCTCTGAGAGCATATTTTAAGAAAACTATGTGAAGTTGTTTTGCCAAACGATTTATCAAAACGGCTACAGCTCCACTTATAGAGCTGTTCATGGAGCTGAAGCACTAAAAAAAAAGCTTCATGGATGAAGCGAAGCCGTGTCAAACGGGGCCTAACCGTGCTTCACAAAACGTAGGGAAATAAGCATCAAGGAAACCTAAAGGAAAAATTCCTACAATGTTTTGTCAAGTTCTCAAGCATGGAACCTGCTTCTTGGGCACACGTGGCATTTTTGTTTTCATGTGATCCAAACACCTCAAAGTTTTTATTCCTGTGTTTTCAAATCCCGTAATTTTCTACTTTTTTCTCTATTCTATTCCTCCGGTTTTTTTTCATTTCTTTATTTTATATTCCTGCGTTCCAAACAGGCCCTCAGATGGGATAAGTGGGGATTTGGGAAGCAGGAAGCAAAGAGCATCAACCTGTTCACTTGCTCATATCTGGCTTATAAGCTATGGCTTATCAACCAACGAATAATATTTTTCTCTCACACCAAATCAGTCAACAGTACTTTCAGTCATGACTTATAAGTTAAACTAGCCCAAATCAACGAGGCGCAAGAGGATAGGGTTGCAGGAGTACTATACATCTGCATCGATCGACGCGTCGCCTCTTTGCAGTTGTTTAATTGTTTTGTTTATATCTGTCGCGGCGCGTAGTAAACAAATGCGCTAATCCGAATCTGGATCGTATGATTATCTGGTGCAGGTCGTAAGGGCGAGTAGATTAGATTAGACGTATTCAACGCCTCTGGATTTCGTGCGATCTGTGCGTGCGATCATACGCTTCCTCTGGGCTTCATCGACGGGGATAAGCATTAGGCAAAGGCATGATTGGGGAGAGAACAAATCGATACTATACCCGGTAGGCCGGTACCCATTTTTGATGTTCTGAACTTTGTCTTGATCTGACAATCCATTTTTTTTCAGCGGGTGTTAGGTTAAATGCATGTTTTAACAAAACGTAGTAAACCGTCATTTTTTTATGTGGGCACTGACGTCACACTTGCCTGATCGGCACGACTTGCAGTCGGGATCGGGAGTAGGAGTACAGTAGGCACCACCGTACTCCGTACGCAGCGCAGGCCCCGTTGCCGTGCGAGATTTGACACACTGTTTGGCTGCGGTGGCCAGGGCCCAGTTTAGTTGCCAAATTTTTTGGCAAAATACTACTATAGCGTTTTCGTTGTTATTTGATAATTAGTGTCCAATTATAATCTAATTAGACTTAAAAGATTCGTCTCGTGGATTTCGACTAAACTGTGTAATTAGTTTTATTTTTTATTTATATTTAATACTTTATGCATGTGTTCAAAGATTCGATGTGATAGGAAATCTTAAAAAATTTGACGTTTTAAAGGGGAACTAAACAAGCCCCGGGACAAAGGAATCATCATCCCGTGGCCCGTGCTCCGCGCCCGCGCGGGTCGAAAGCAAAGCCGTCTCGTGTGGAGTACCCTCGCACCCGGCACCCACCCGCGGCCCTGTCATCATCGTCGTCACGAAAGCAAGGCACTGATCCATGAGGACGTGACCCATCCCCGGCGCCACTCCCCGGTGCCGAGCTGCTTCCCCGCGCCGGGCCGGCCGACCCATGGATCCTCTGCACCTGCCTGCACCGCACTGAGACCGAACTGCCCTCTGCTCCCCAGTCCCCACCCCCGGATCGGCGCGTCGCTGGGGGTGCCGTGCGTACGAGGCTACGAGCGGGTTCACGCGCGCCGCGCCGTGCGAGCCGTGGCCTCAACCGCACTCGTCGGCAGCCTCACCTGCCGTGTTGCGCCGGGGCGGAGCCGGCTTGGGCGGTTGCAGCTGAGCTGGACCCCCCGGCCTAGCACGAGGCGAGCGTGACCACGCCTCCCCACCCCCACCTGCGCTGCGCGCACCGCCGCGGCGTGAGTGCGTGCGTGCATCACAATTCACCAGCGTGCAGGGCCGTGCCCCGCTCCCATTTATTTTCATGCCGTATACTCTTATCCGGGGCCGCGGCTGCGCCTGCGATCCGTCTACAGACTACTCCGTGAGGGATTCAAAACTTTTGAAACCGCACAGTGGGTGCGCCTTTTTTTTTCTGAGCCCAATTCCAGACGCTTGCTTGAAACAAACTGAGCCGGCCGCGCGCATTGCATGCAAAAGTGCGCAGCCAGCGGGCTACGCTGGCTTTTCTTGTTTCTGAGACGATGAGATATGATTTTTTTTTAAACAATGGACGATGAGATATGATGACGGGCGAAAAAGAGGTCGCCTTCTGCTCGTTTTGTTCTCTCTTGTTGGCGCACCGCAACCGCAACAGCGCGTCCGTCACTGATCTGACCAACGGGACCCACCACCCGACCTCGGGCCTCCGACGATCTTATCTGATCGCCATCACCTACCTAGCGTACTAGCGATCCACGGTGGCGGCATTGGCTCCATAGATGCTTTCGTGGACTGAGTACTGAGAGGAGGCCCCTCACAAGCACTTACCACCACCCTCCCTACGCCTGGAACTGGAAGCCTACGGACGGATCGGAGCGGCAGACGTACGCCCAGACTCCCTGCCCACGCCGCCCATGCCTGCACACCGATCCGAGTGGTACACGGGGGTACATGCATGCATCGCAGCAATCACTCCTTGCAACGACAGCGACGCCGGACACTTCACACTCGCCCAGTAAATGCGCGCTGCCCCCACTCGGACGGCTGCAGCCACACGCGGTAACAGTAGGAGTAAACTACGCCGCGCCGCGCACAGGGGGCCGGCTATATAATGTTAAGGGCCCTTGGACAAGCAAAAAGGTAAAGGCCCGTTGAACTAATTTTCTAATGTAAAAATTAAAATATATAGTACGAATAATAAAAATTAATCTGGAGCATATATTTAATTCATAATAGATAATGACGGGATGTTTGTTCGTCCTTTAAAGGCTTATTATGCCTAATCCTTCTACTAATTACATGTGTACTCTTGGGCCCCCTAGCTTCATGGCTGCCCCTACCCCAGAGCCGGGCCTGGCCGCGCAGGGCCGTGCGGCGGGCCGGCCACCTCGTCGTGGCTTGCATGCATGCATGCATGCATCTATTGACGGAGGAGTCTAGTACTCCGTCCTGCCTGCCCACACGGGGGCACTACAGTCTACTCTACATGGGCTGCGTCGCATCAGCTTGCCGCGTCCATGTCCATCCGATCGCCAGTGCAGCAGCAGACAGCAGTGCTGTTGCATTTGCATCCATGGACATGGGCTGCGTCGCATCAGCTTGCCGCGTCCATGTCCATCCGATCGCCAGTGCAGCAGCAGACAGCACTGTCACATCAGCTATTTGGATGGCCCGCTCGGCTTTCACCGTATCCGATTTATTCGTCTTCTTTTTTCAGCCGAAACAGTGTTTTTCTCTCGTAACACAGTCAAAATAGTGTTTTTCAGTCAATTTCAGCAAGCCGAACGGGGCCATTAATTAGAAAGACTAAACATGAGTCTAATTAGGCTTAATAGATTCGTCTCATAAATTAGTCTCAATCTGTACAATTAATTTTATTTGATGCAGGGACTAAAGTTTAAGAGGTATCAGATCGGATGTCACATGAGGGGTCGCGTGAGGTATTCGCATACTAATAAAAAAATAAATTACAGTCAGTACTCCGCGAGGCGAATTAATTAAGCATAATTCATCCGTTATTAGCACATGCTTACTGTAGCGTCACATTGTCAAATCATGTACTAATTAGGCTTATTAAATTCATCTCGTAAATTAGCATCAATCCGTGCATTTAGTTTCGTAATCATTCTATATTGAATACTCTATGCATGTGTCTAAATATTCGATGTGATAGGGACTAAATTTTGGTAGGGCAACAAACACCCTATGGTCGGTCAGTGACGGGTGAATCGTGGAATGAGCACGGGTCAGATTGCAGGCGGGGCGGGCTTTTCCACGAGCCCGCATAGCCGCCCCACAAGACTGTCGTTTGTGGCCGATGTGGCTCAGCTGCAAATTTTTTTGCGGCTCAATGTCTAGTCCGCAAAGCCCACCGAACAAGAGGATAAGCGCGCAAGAACCCGTATTCTCAGTTCTATCGATGTTGGTCTACGAACCCTACTGCTGGCGCGGCAGCCGCCGCCGCCGCCGCCGCCGACCCTTCTTCCGCCTAGCTCCTCCTTCTCCGCCGGCGCGTGTAGGGAAGGGTGGTCACTCGCTAGCATGGTAGCGCCACTGCTGCCACCCCTTTCTTCTGCCTAGCTTCTTCTCCAGCGCGCAGGGAAGGCCGCTTCGCCAAGGCCAACTCCTAAGGGGGTGTTTGGTTGCTCCTCCTAAACTTTAGTCGCTGTCCCATCGGATGTTTGGACACATGCATTGAGTATTAAATATAAACTAATTACGGAACTAATTGCATAATTTGTGACTAATTTGCGAGACGAATCTTTTAAGCCTAAGTAGTTCATGATTTGACAATGTGGTGCTACAGTAACATGCGCTAATGACGGATTATTAGGCTTAATAAATTTATCTCGTGGAGTACTGATGAATTCTGTAATTTATTTTTTATTAATATTCGAATACCCCATGCGACACCCTTGAAAGCTCTAGTTTGGTTTTGGTGAATTGATGAAACCCCAAGGGCTAACCTAGTTTATCAAGTGATCATGATATATGTAGTACACTCCAAGTAGTGAAGCAAATGAAGATCATAACATGATGATGGTGATGCCATGGTGATGATCAAGTGCTCGGACTTGGAAAGAAGAAAGAGAAAAACAAAAGACTCAATGCAAATGTATAAATTATAGGAGCTATTTTGTTTTAGTAATCAAGACACTTAGTGAGTGTGATCATATTTATGATCGATAGCCGTACTATCAAGACGGGTGAAACTCGTATCGGAATGCGGTTATCAAAGTGTCACTAGATGCTCTAACTCATTGCATATGCATTTAGGATCTAGTGGAGTGCTAACAACCTTGAAAATATTTGTGAAAATATGCTAACTCATGTGCACAAGGTGAGACACTTGGTGGTTGGCATATTTGCTCAAGGGTGGTAAAGTATAGGTGCAAGGGTAAGAAACTCCACCGGCGGAGTGTCCGTCCGTAGAGTGCGGACAGTCCGACGATGCCACCGATGCTCTAGACAGAAAAGACAGAGGTCACTGGGTGTGACTGGACGCTGGCCTCGGTTGGACCGGCGCGTCCGGTCAGGTGTAACAGCGAAGACGCTGGCGTCGGTCAAACGACCGGACGCTAGGTCGCTCTGCGACCGGACGCTGGCTGGGTGCATCTGGTCAGTGCTGACGTACGCTGACGTGAGGCGCACAGAGGAGACGTTGAGGGACCGAACGCTGGGTGAGTCCGGTCGGGCAGGACCGGACGCATCCGGTCATGAAAATTCATTTCTAGAACCTTATTGGAAACGACCGGACGCTGGAGGCTGAGCGTCCGGTCAGTTGTAGCGGAGCGTCCGGTCAACAGATGACCGTTGAGATCAGACGACTCCTGTTTAACGCAGTGTGACACGTGGCTAACATCGGGCGACCGGACGCTGGTTCAGAGTCCGGTCACCCCGCGCTGTACCCAGTGAAGGGGCACAACGACTCTATTTCGTGGGGGCTTCTATTTAAGCCCTATGGCCGGTTCAAGCTCATTCTCTTGGCCATTTACATTGACATAGAAACCTTGTGAGCTTAGCTAAAGCCCTCCCACCCATCTCCATCATTAATTCATCATCTTTGTGAGATTAGGAGAGAATCCAAGTGCATTGCTTGAGTGTTTGCATCTAGAGGCACTTCGTGTTCGTGTTTCGCTACGGGTTTCGCTTGTTACTCTTGGTGGTTGCCGCCACCTAGACGGCTTGGAGCAGCGAGGATCGTTGAGCGGAGGGTGGTGATTGTCTCCGGCTTCGATCATAGTGTTTGTGAGGGGTTCTTGATCTTTTCTCGACGGAGCGCCAAAAAGTACTATAGTGGATTGCTCGTGGCTAGTGTGATCCTCATCTTAAGTTGGTTGTGCGGCACCTTATTGAGGGTTTGGCGTGTGATGTCAATTAGCGCGTGAACCTCCAAGTGAGTGTATCGTCACAACGAGGACTAGTTTGCCGGGAAGCAAATGAAACTCGGTAAAAAGTCATTGTGTTCATCATTTGATTACGAGGTAATTGGTCTTCATTGCTGTCCACACTTGTGATTGATTGGTTCATACATCTACACGGCGGTATAACCTTTTTGCCAACTCTTTACATTATCGTAAACTAGATGTTAAGCTCTTTAGTGTAACTAGTTGTGAGAGCTTGTTAGTTTGGTTAGTGTGACTATTTAGTTAACATTTGAGAGCACACTAACTTAGTGTAGTGATATAACTATTGTGTGGTTATACTCCATCTAAACTAGAATTATAGTATGTGGCTTGTATTTTGGTAGGCTAGCGTAAAACTCGTTTCGTCTCATAATTATCTAATCCTTTTGTTAAGTGTTGTTGTAGAAATTTTATTAGACTATTCAGCCTCTCTGACCAATAGGACCTATAACCCTCACGTGAGACTAAAAAAAATTAATCGCTGGATCAAACACCTCCTGAGTCTAACGAGGCTGAGTGGGGCCGGGGGCACGGCTGGCCGTGTCCGTGTCTGTCTCCCCTGCCGCGCGTATGAAGTCGCCAGCCCCGTCTCCGCGCTGGCCGCTGGGGATCCTGCCGCGCGCCCGCGCCAATCCCCCTACGCTTGACCGCGCCTCACTGGCCGGACGACAGCCGGGAGAGTGGTCACGCTCACGCAGTCCGTCCGGCCAACAAGCAGCTCACGCGTAGCGCGTCGAAACCATCTATCCGATCCACCGTCCGTCGTCCTCTCCCTCCTGTCAGAGATACACCAGCAGGCTCTCGAAGCAGGCAAGCAGCTGCGAATTCTTCTAGTGTTTTGTTAGTCACCAACAGAATTCAGAACTGAAGTAGTAGTATATTAGCTTGCTGTACGAAGTGGACATGCATCCTTCTTGCGGACGTTAGTGGCTTGCCCGCCAGTCCCGCTGGCCGTTCGCGGCGATAGCTTTGCGGTTTGCGGACTTTCGCATAGCCCGCTTAGTGGCTGGTGGACGGTCCACAACCCGCCCCGCCTGCAAGCTTAGGCACGGGCTCTGGTTCTCCATCGGTAAGCCGTTCAGTACACCAAAGCGCAGACGAAGGCAGTACAGCACGGCTGATGCTGTGATGCATGCATGCACGAGCACCATGGCAAAAGCAAAGCAAAGCCCTTTTTGAGATGCCCCGGCCCCCGGCGGATCGATGCTGCGCGTACAGGATGCGTCTGTAGCGCGTCCGTCCAGGGCGACGAACAAGAAAGTGCTTACCGTCTACTACAGCTAGTACTAATCCGGCCAGTAAAGTTTGCAGCAAGCCCTGCTGGCACTGTATGCCCTGTTCGTTGAATGGTTTCTGCGGATACTATTTTACGGCGAGAGAAAAACACTGTATAATATCTGATAAGTCAGGTTGATAAGTTCAAACGAATAGAGCGGTGATCTCGCGTACTAGTACACTGTAGGAGTACTCCTGCATCGAGTGGGTACGATCAGGAGTTCAGGACTCACGAGCACGCTCCGGCCGCCTGTCTCACGCCCAAGTTTCATGATTAGTTTTTTTTCCCCAAAAAAACAAAAATCTGGGTGAGGAACTGAGAGTGGCCACGGGATGTGGCAACAAGGGTCGCTGCCACAGAGGATCAGATGAGATGCTCCCATTGTTCCTGACAGCTGAAAAAGAGGAAGAGAAGAGCCTATTCTATGAACTCCCTCCAATACAAAATTACGGTACTGGAGTCGCCTCCGGGCTTTAGGTCATGTTTAGATTCCAAAATATTTTACAAGTATCCGTCAACATCGAATCTTACGGTATATGCATGGAGTACTAAATGTAGATGAAAAAAAACTAATTGCACAGTTGGATGAGAAATCACGAGACGAAACTTTTGAACCTAATTAGTCCATAATTAGACATTAATTGCCAAATACAAACGAAATACTACAGTGAGCCAAAATCCAAAAAATTTTGGATCTAAACGGGACCTTAATTACTTTTGATTTCTTTTTTCCAATATAATAAACTACTCTTGCACTACTAGACTAGAAGTCGCCAAAAAAATTGTTTCTGTGCAGTTAGGGCCTGTTTAGTTCCCAAAAAGTTTTACGCAAAGATTTTTTCATCAAACAATCGCAATAATTTCACGGTCGTTGCAAAATTTTGATCAACACAAAATGCCAAGCTTGTGTCATCATCAAAAAACATCCGGTTAAAAGTTTAATAATATATATCGAAATAAGGTAGAACTAAAAAAGGTATTTGGGTGAGAAAAACGCGACAAGATCATAGTATAAACTTTCAAACCTAATTAGTCTATAATTAAAATTAATTAGCAAATACAAACGAAACTACTATAGTAGCCAAAACCAAAAAAAAAATTCATCTAAACGCGCCCTTACTCAAAACCAAAGACGCCGATGCCGGTGAAGCTAACTGCGGAAAAGACGCGATTGCTCCAACCTGCACCCAAGGGCTTACCGAAATGTTGCCCATGCCATGTACTACTATGGCTCTATTTAGTTTCCAAAAATTTTACCCTAAAGTATCACATCGAATCTTGCGGCATATACATGTAGTATTAAATGTAGATGAAAAAAAACTACTTGCATAGTTGGGTGAGAAATCGCGAGACGAAACTTTCAAACATAATTAGTCCATAATTAAACACTAATTACCAAGTACAAACGAAAGTGCTACAATAACCCCAAACCAAAATTTTCATCACCTAAACGGCCCTATCTTGCCATAATGCCATGGCTGTCTAGTTGAAGCACAGTGATTGAATTTTGATGGAACTAGTGTGCCGTCGAATTTATCCGGCCCTATTTGTTAGGCCGAGAGGGAATATGGGATAGATTACAAACGGTGGGTATGTAGTACTTTGCACAAATTACCGAAACTGCGTCAGCAGAACATCATATGGCGCCCGGGGGGGTTACGTAGATTCTACGCTCCGCATGGCAAAATAAAGAAACCTCGCTCACATTGCCCTGATGCATGCATGCCACTACCACGCAAGTCCCGGAAAGAATGCACTATGGTTGCGTGCCACGGAAAGTGGGTCATATTTAACAAAAGTTTCTAATAAATTGTATTCACATTTATGACTCCAAATTAATTTATTATAAAAAATATTTTTATAATTAATCTAATAATATTTATTTAATATTATAAATATTTATATTTTTATTTATAATTGGTCAAAGTTGATATAATTAGTTATAGAATTGCATTCACGGAGGGAGTAAGAAGGAATCACTTGAGAGATGTGAGCCCGGCCGGCCGGCCGGTGTCTTAATAATTTAGGGTTTGTTCGGCTGATATTAAAATCGGCTGATAAGTCAGCTAAAGCTATTTTGTTATAAAAAAAATACTTATAGATTTTAGCTGATAAGCCGCGAACATACCCTTAGGGTCCAGTGGGCTGCGGGGTGCACACTTCAATTGTTCGTCTCCAATCAGCCAACTTGCCTGGTAGAAATAATAGAAGGGGAAAAAAATTGCACCAGGACGATGGAGAGGAGACCAAACAAGCCGCTTGCGTAGGTGAGGTCACACTCACACCAATGCAATGCAAGTGGGCGCGTGCACGCATCCGTTGCCTTGCCTCGAGACTTGCAGCTACTACATCATCATCACACGCGCGCGTATGCCTGCCTGCCCTGCTGCCTCATACTATAGCTGACTATTATGCTAGCTAGAGTACCTGTACCTTGATTAGGTTTAGATTAGACCCAGCAATTGTGCTATTGTAAATCGTAAACTACTACTAATCCCATGCTCATTACATGTGCTAATCATCTGTTAATTCATCTTATTGTTTTTTTTGCGAAAAAAAATGTTAACCTGCCTACTATTGTGGTTGGTTGGGATCTAAGTGAGGCAAAACCGCAAAAGAAAGCATTTGATGGGCCGGGGAAGGGAATCTCGTCTCATGTCAGCCTGGTGGTCCAGTCAGTACGATGATGTCTGGACCAGAGAGGTTAACTACGTCCTTTCCCTTAATTCCCCGTCGCTTGATTTTGTTTGGATCCCTCCCTCCCTCCGGATCTGCATCTACAACTACTCCAGCTACTATACTCCTAGGTTGCTTTGTAGCAGCAATGGTTAGTAGGGTTTTTCGTGCCATATATACTGTAAACCAGAAGAGGGGACCGTACGTTTCTTCACGCTCACAGTTCCGTCGTTGCGTGGCTCGAGACAGACGGCGGCATCATGTCATGCCAAGCTTTGCTCCTTTTGCGCTTTTCTGCTACTACAGTGCGTTTTTCCTCGAGCAGGCTTAAACGAGCCGATTCAACAGCTGATCTCCGCAGATTCAATCCTTTCTTATCAGCCATAGAACAACGTTTTTTCTTATAATAAAATAGCTTGGCGGCCATAGAAACCATCAGCCGAGCGTGACGAAAGTTTCTTTCGTTTTGGTGGTCCACTCTTCGATCCAACACCAAAATATAATAAGCCCTTTAAAGAATGTCCCTCTTTGACCCATGGTCAGGTCGACTGAGGCCGAATGCACCCGTGGCCTTCTTGCACACGCGTTCTGGTCGTTGCCGGGCCGGCGGCGGCCATCCAGACCCAGGCGCCGTCCACACGTGCCGTGCCAAAGGGGACGCTGCGCGGCCCACGGCCGCGTCACCCTCACCAACGTACCGCGTCCCGTGAAAAGCCCGGGCAGCCCGCCGAGCCTCCTGCTGCTACTGCAACTGGACAGTGGAACGTCGACATGCCCGCGGCCCAAATTTTTTCCTCTTCCAGGACGACAGCCAGGAGGCAACACAGGATGACAGGAGGCAACACAGCAGGCAACTCTGCTCCACCCCATGAACGACCTCCAGTCACTGTCCAGTAATCGCTTTGTTTCAAAAATGACTGCGCATCTCGTATCTCGATGAATTAAATTTTCCTAGAATTTGATCAAACATATATATAAAAAATACAAGAATATTCATGATGCATAATACTCCCTCCATCTAAGAAAACATGTAATTTTAGCACAGTGTCATGTTTTAATATTTTAAGTTTGACCAATTATAGATAAAAAATATCAATATTTATGATGTCAAAAAATATTATTAGATTAATTATGAAATGTATTTTCATAATAAATTGATTTGGAGCCATAAATATGAATAATATTCATTAAAAACTTAATCAAATGTGAACTATTTTTTCTAGCATGCAACCCATAGTTGCATGTTTTCGTCAGTAACTAACTAACTATCATCAGATAGATCATGGAACATATTTTTATAATAAATTTATTTAAAGGTTAGTATTTTCTATTTCTAGTCATTCTTTTTTAAAAAAAATAACTCGTTGAGAAATGAAATGTACAGTGATTTTGGAATGGAGGAGCCTGGCCCAGTTGTTCGATTCCAACATGGGTTGAAAGCCCAAAATGAAAGAATAATGAACTCTGGCCCACAATAAGAAAGGGACACGAACCATGACCTTCCTTTAGAAATTGGCACTCCTATGGTACGAAGAGCAAAGAGCAATTCTTCCATGCTGATGCAGCTACCGCGGTGGGATAGCTGCCTCCGAGGAATCACATGGCGGTCACTATCTCTTCCGTGGCGACATGGGCAGTTCGTGTGCCTGTGCAGTAGTGGCATCTGCTCACAACAATCGATCTACAGCCATGACTGCATGCGTGAAGAGGAAAGCAACTAAGGGAGGCACTGAGAGCTATGCACCCAGCTCCAACCCTGAAGATCGCCCTCGCTAGCTTACGACAAATGGCTAACAAACAAGCCGATCGACGACAGGCAGCTCTGAATGCTGCTACAGTAGACAAAACGGAGTAGTAGCTTCCGCAAGCGACGTGTCCCGGACTTCAGTGTCTGTCCTGTATATAAGCTTCCCATTTAGAACAGAGAGTAATAAGTTATAGATGGTGATGACTTTGTAATGGCTGGCATTTGGGACTCAATAATCCAAGATTCCAGACTCAACTAACTTGTTTGAGTGGTTGGCTGCTGCTTTATCAAGAGCTGCTTCAACCACTGCGGGTGCCACGCACAGTGCACACTGCAGTGCCTCCGATGATTCCACCGAAACAACAAACTTGCCGCTGCAGCGACAGCTCGGTCCATTGGCGAATGCCAAGGACGTGTGTCGCGTCGCGTAGCCGAAATTGCGGCGCGCAACCGCATCGAACGAGCAGCAATGGGAACGAGTACCCACCCTGCCCCATGGCATCTTCAGCAGCAAGCAACTAAGCATGTGACGAGACGCGAGCACAGGAAATAATGGTGCAGCTCGCCCCATTCGCTTCGCTAAAAAAATAAGTAAAAACACTGTTCCGCCTAATTTGCTGTGAGAGAAAAACATCATTCTAGCTTAAAAAAAAAAGCTGAAAAGTACGGATTATAAGACAAGCGAACACGGCCGGCGCTGATTACCGAATACCATGTCAAACGATCGAGGACTAGCATGTGCAGCTCAGGAAATGGCGGGGCGCCGGCGCTGATTACCGAATACCATGTGCTTTCAGTTTCAGCTGCAGGTTTTTCGTTCCCTGTTGCATTGCATTTGCACCACCGATCGATCGGCATTCGGAAACCGGCGGCGGCGGATCGATCGAGCAGTGTGGCGTGTACTTGTGCGTTATCATGATCGCGTCGGTCTGCCGGCCGTCCATTTAATCGATCGAGGCCCACGGCTCACTGTTCCTGTTGCCAGAGGTCAGTATTCAGTAATGGCGGTTCTAGTCTTGGCCTGGGATGCCTGATCGATCGATCGATCCCGTACAGGAGCTAATTATAACCAACCATGGATTCCATCTGCAGACAAGCAAGGTCGGACTTGTTATTACCGCACTAATAAACATACATATGCTTGACGTGGAGTAAGGCCGCTGGGATATTTTTTATTTAAAAAAAACATGCTGAAACGAACTGAAACCTCTTTACAGTCCGTGTGCTGCATGTCGGTGTCCACAGTCCACACATCAAGCAACTACTAGTTGGGCCTTACTGCACCAAAGAAAAAATCGACCAAACATTCAAATCAATCAACGGCAAATTGCTAGGAATTAATGCGTGGACAGCTCGGAGTACGCAGATCGTGTCAAAATCAGGGTCCCATAAGTTTTTGGTCATAAATTATTCTGAATCAACAATAACGGCTGCAGACGACCCCACTGATGTAATATATTGCTGCCATGCTCGATCTAGGGAAAACATTATACTAATTCTGAAAGCTACGATCTCAGTTTTTTTTAAGATAGAGAGCTTTTTCTAATTTTGCGTGAACAGATTGTAAACAAATGTATTAGAGGAAGAATGAAGAGCTTGTTTGACATTGGTTGGCTGAGGAACTGAGGTCCACAACAAATTTGGACGTCATACAAGTCAAAATAAAAGTGGCTGAGTTATCTGTTTTTAATCTAAACATAGATATATAAGAACCCACGACACTCTTGCTGCACATGCAATTCTAGATCGAGATCCACGATTTTTTCAGAGCTCAGCTAAAATACCTTAGCTCCAGGGATTCTAAGAGCTACCCACTCCTTGCAGGTAGTGAAGAACAAACAAACAAACAAGGATTGGATTCTCCGTCAGTGTTCGTTTAAGAAAACAAAACAAAACAAAAGTTTTTTTTTCTTAGAAAGAAACCATGCGTATATATCAAGGAACTCGAGACATTAGGTAGGCGTCCCACATACATTCAGTACAAGATGCCGATGGCATTGTGTTTCTGAGGTGGTAGTGGGATAGCTTATGCTATTTCAGAACCCAATCAATGTAAACGGGGTGTCACATTACCAGCAGCACCCAGCTCATCAGGATCTGATGAACAACGAGCTAGGGCATGCGTGCATCGATTAACTAGTCGATCTGTCTGCTCACACATTCTTCCTGAACTGACAGCTGCATCTATCATTAAAGGGCAACATACTCCTATCTAGACAGATCATCTATTTAATGGCACCACGGATGATGCTAACCATGGCAATTGACAAAGCGACTTACTACTATGTGACCTGAAAGCAACAGATGTCCTATGTATGGTGCAGGGACCGTGCAGTTGTGACATTGCCACGTGGGTCCCACAGCCCTTGGGCCCCACATGGCAGTGGCACGACTGGGCAGCATTCTCAGCGTTGTTCAAACAACGGATTAAGTTTTGGTATTGTCGGGCCAAACAACAGTTCGTAGACAAACGCGCTGTTCGCTTGTCTTATAAGCCGTATTTTTTTAGTCAATAAACAATATTTTTCTCTCACGTCAAATCAGTCATTAATACTTTCAGTTATAACTTATCAGCCAAGCGAACAGGGCAAAAATATGCAGAATTGCAGACTAAAGATTCGGTGGAGAACAGAGACAGACCCCGTCAGCAACCTCCTCCTCGTCATGCCTATGTTTTTTGTTTCTCAGAAAACGGCCCATGCATCGACAGGCCATTTTCCACACGGTCGGCGCGCCGCCGGCTTTATGCAGCATACCGGCATGGCACCACGCTGACGACCATGTACTCCAGGGAACTCGCCATTTGCCGTGCATATGCACCCGGAAACGGTCAGCGCGTGGACACTCCGCGTGCGGTCGCCTGTCGCGTCGCAGACACGGAACATGCTAGGCATGGCATCTCCGTGTGGGTACCGGGCTACCGGCCGGCCGGCCGGCATAACTCCGGAGGGACCTGACTGCAGGAGACTGGCCAGTGCGTGCTTGGAGGCTGAGCTCGGGAGCGACGTGGGGACGGAGGGCCCGGCCAGGCGGCCACGCGTCGTGCGGCGGCGTGCCCTCGACGATGGCCCTGCCCGTGCGCGCATTAGCGCGTCCTCAACAGCCAGCTATTTGACTCGCTATTCTGACGTGGACATTAAAAGATAGAAAAGAGTAGTCATTAGCGATGAATAAATAGTTGATCTATTTCACGTAGTCTAAAAATCTATGAGAGGAACATGTAGGTCTAATAGTAATAGAAAAAATAAGAATGTATAAAATAATCTTTGCTTTTGCCTCTCAAATCCACGTAAGTAGCTACGTAGCTAGCACCATTGCGGACGCCCTTATGGGCACGGATCGGAGCTAAGGCCTGAGGCGCGCATAATTCCTTGTTCCTTTCTGTGCGTGGATTTTTTTTTTATTTTTAATCTTTTTTAAACAATATTTTAATACTAATCCCAAAAAATATTTGCAAATCTGACACTTTTGGTCGCGCCAGCGCGTCTGACGTGACTATACCACGCTGTCGCGCCACATGCGATGGCGCGACAAGCCCAGCCACCGTGGCAATCATGTTTGATCGATGCTGGCGTGGCCTACCGTCGGCCCCGCCCTGTTGCGCGGGCTGGCGCGACAGGCCAAGTTAGGTTTTGGCTGGCTAGGTCCATTTCTTTTCTCTCTCGCTCACCCGCGTCCGCCCCCAACGCCGCGCGACGCCACCGCCGCCCCGCGAGCAGCCACGCCACCGCGCCACCCCGGCCCCTCCCACTTCGTGCAACCTCTGTCTCCCCCTCCCTCTCCCTCCATTCCTGACTCGCTTAGGGAAGAAGAGGGCGCGGCCTAGGCACCGTCGCCGTTGGGACGCCTCCACCGCCACCTCCGGCCGTCCTCGCCGTCTCCAGCCGCCGCAGGGGAGTTGAGCGACTGCTGCTACTCCCTCTTTCGTCGTGCCGCGTCGCAGGCATATGGCACTAGGAGAGGTGGGCGCCTCGGCTGCTTCCAGGTGGTCTGCCGACGGCGACGGCTTCCCCAACGCCGGCCCTCACCTCCGTCGTCCGTGGAGTCACGTAAACAACCAGGTTGATCTTTTCCCCCTCGATTTCTTGATTTCTTGACTCATCAGTTCCATGACTAGGGTTAGGAAATTAGGGATGGTGTGAATGTTTTTATCGTTGCTTGTTGGTATTTGATGTGTAGATTAGGTTTAGGATATATTCTGCCCGTGGATTAGACATAAACTACGTGTTGCATGGACGTAGGTAGTTGATGCATGGTAGATTTAGATTGGTATGTTTGTTGCCTTTGGTGACATCACTGTAACGTTTGAGTTATTGTAGTGTATTAGTGAATGGATATGATTTATTTCCGAAATGCACAGTTCAGGTGTTGTTGATGTGTTGGTTCATATTTTGTAGATGGCTCGGTTAGTACGAATGTTTCATGGTAGCAAAGTGAAAGCAAACGGGGAGTTCGAAAGCATGCACGAACATGTTGAGTTGTTTAGTGGACCTCCTACCTTTGATGGTTTGGTTAGCAAGTGTCGGGATAAATTTGGGTGGCCACTATGTTTCAGAGGCAGATTTGACTATGGGAAGGAACGAGCACATTATGTGTTGATGTGTTTGTCATGTGAGGATGAATGGAAGAACTACATAGAGGTTGTCAAGAGTAGCAGTGTTAGGTGCTTGGAAGTTGTTATGGAGAAAGGGTCTAGCCGAATTGTGGGGGCTGTGGATGTGGAGCCCGTAGAGAACCTTACCCAAGACGAAGAGTTGCAGGCTATTGTCGTTAGAGAAGTTGATAGGTCATGTGAGCCTGGTGCCTTGAATGAAGATTTTGATGAAGAAACGTTTGATGAGGACGATGGCAACGGAGATGGACACACATGATATGGATAACATATCGCAAGGATCGGAGGATGATGAAGTTGATGTTGCCTCCACGGACGAAGATAACTTTACTTCGGGGCCAAGTACTTCGGATGATGTGTTAGAGGATGAGTATAGGTCTGGGCCTAGTAGCGAGGACGAAAGTGATTGTTGTGAGGGAGGGTTTCCGGATGCAATAAGAGTCCCAGCTGACGGGTCATTGAGAATGGAGTACAATGACGTTGAATTGAGGCAATTGAAGGCTATCCATGTGCAGGTACCCTTGGTACCAAATTTCATGGACATTAGTATGGTTGACTAGGCAATATGTGACACCGGTTTGTCGTTGTTGGCCGATGAGGTACTAGATACTGAGGAGGTGGAGATTAAGAAGGGAATGGTATTTGATACGTTGGAGCATCTCAAATATTTCCTGATGGATTATGCCGTTCGGTTTCACGGGCCGTATTATGTGAGCCACTCCAACAAGAACAAGAGATACATGGTCCTTTGCAAGAATGGATGTTGTGGCAGAACCGCCCGAAATAACACGCTTTCGGAGGCGCTCGTCTTCCACTAGACACTAAGCACCTCGAAAGTGAGCTACATCGGATAGTTCCATCGAGCACACCCCAAGAAAGAACTTGAAACAATCCACATTTTACATCCAGAATCTAATAATGAGTACGAGCTTACAATACTTAGTCCATTTCATACAACAAGAGTTCTTAGAAATTATTTATTATAATACCAGAGTTTAGAGTGTGATAATTAAACAGCGGAATGAAAATAAACATCTAGCAGAATGAAATAAGGATCCATCGGTGCCCACCAAAAGAATCCTCCACACAAGAGCTACTCCTCAAGCTGCACCTACAACAGGGGTAAAATAAACCTTGAGTATACAATGTACTCGCAAGACTTACCCGACTAGTGGGAATAGTTTCCCGACTCTCAAGGATACGGTAGGCAATATGGGTTTGTTGTTTTCTTCTATTTGCGGAAAGCATTACTAATAGTTCATCCTTACAACCAAGTTTTATCAGCAGTCATGATAACTTCATTAGCTAACCATTCTAGGTAAGCACATGTTCTACTTTCAAGCAAGGGTTGAGCAATCAGAACCAATTTACCATATTTCATATTCCAGTTCTTACTACGGTGCTAGACCATAGCCAAGTCATATCGTCTCACGAAAATGATGATTCGTGAACCAATGTATCACAGCTGGGTACCTCGAAACACATGCCCCGTTTGTACCCCAGGCACAAACAAGACCAACCTATTCCACTCCTGTCACGGTGTCTAGGTCTCCGTCCAAACTTGGACTCTAAGCCCCCACACTTGAGACCCGGTCTCAACATGGTGCTTAGATCTCCACCTTTCTCCGCCTTCAATCAGTCGGCCCAGAAAGAGTCAGAACCCACGACAAGAGCGGAACGAGCCTTCTCGCTCCCATAAGCAAGTATGTGCTCAGGATAATAAGTCTATGACCTGACTACCATCCACAGCAACGGACGGTCCTCAATCGACACGGACAGGGAAAACAGTGTAACCAAGCCATGCCATGTGGCCGTGGGACACAACTCATCACACCCACCAATACCCATATCATATCCCTACCCGGTCTCCATTTTCCTTTCATCATTTTTATCATGAGAGTATTTATAATAATCCCCTATTGTGAGTAATGACAGGTTACTCACGCTACCAAAAACCTAAGCATAGCAGCTACTCGAACTTGCACTAGTAAGACTCATATGACATATATATATATCTATGCATGTGGTTTCCATAAAAATCCTGTAACATAAATGCACATCACATATATATATTCAGTGATTATAAAAAATAAGGGTTATGCACCGGGGCTTACCTTGGGCAGGCGCGGTGTCAACTGAGTCAGTCGGTGGCGGCTCGAGGACCTCCTCCTGCATGAGAATCTCCTCCTCGTACTCCTTGATGATCTCCTCGAACTCGTGCTCGTCGGTGGTCACGATCTCCGCCGGCTCGTTCTCTATATGCATGCAATGACAATGATGCAACTATTTAGTATTTAGGCAACAACAACTCCAAAAATAGGAATACACATATAAAACTACTAAGCTTACTCTAATGACTAAGATACTAAGCTAACTATCATCTTTACCAAGCAAAGTGTTGTGTTCAACTAACAAACACCTAGCTTTACAAATTAAGGATATATCTTTATTTCTACTAATGATTTAATATATATTGAAATAAAGAGCATTTAACTATCCTAATGCTTGGTCTATTTTAAGGCTACAAAAATTACAGTAAGCACATAAGAGTACAATTACAATGAAGCTACTGTAAAAATTTCAGGATTAAAGCTATCACTAATTTACCATAAAAATTCCTACAATATTTAACCTAATAATATTAATCACTCTCAAAAGATTTAATAGCCCCTAGTATCAACATATATATGTATACAATAATTACACCAAAAGATAGATCACAATTTTAGGAACCTAACAAAATTTGTTTCACAATTTTTTGGCATCTACAAGATTTTATATTAATTAAACAAAACTGGCTCTCGAATACAAATATAAAGCTATTTTCTAATTCCTGTAGATGTGGCCCACGCGAGCGCCGGCCCGCGGCGGGGGAGTCTCACGCGCGTTGGCGCTTTTGCAAAAGAGACCTCACACTTCTTCTAAATCATAACTAAGTGCTAACACTATTTCCCCCTCTTTCAGACCTTCTCACTTAATCCCCCGTCCTTTCCCTAATTCACCAGCACGCACCCCTGACAGCTTGGTGCACGACAGCGCGGCGGACGGCGACACAGCACGGTCGCACCTACCACCTGGGACATGCGCCGGCCCACCATCGGGTCAGTCACCATCCCCGACCCGAGCGGCTACGCTAAGCGGCAACACGAGGTGGCGAGACTCGCTGGAGCCAGCTACGGCGGCATGTGGTCGTCCGCAACGGTGGAGTGGTTGCTCTAGTGAAAGGTCCTAATGTCTAGAGGGGGGTGAATAGCCTATTAAAAATTTGTACAACCACACTAAAACGAATGATTAGTCAATAAGATGGCGAAGCGAATTTTGCGCTAGCACTATACTTGGGGTTATAAGCCACCTACCCAATTCTATTTTGTATAGTCTCTATCCACACAATTGCTATGTTGCTACACTAAGTTAGTGTGCTCTCCAAAGCTAACTAAAGAGCCACACTAACCAAACTAACAAGCTCTCATGACTAGCTACACTAAAGAGCTTGACAACTAATTTACGGTAACATAAAGAGATAGAGTAAGATGGATATACCGCCGAGTCGAGGAATGAACCAATTAATCACAAGGATGAATACCAATCACCTCAGAATTAAATGATAACACAATGATTTTTTATCGAGGTTTACTTCCTTGCCGGCAAGTTAGTCCTCGTTGTGGCGATTCACTTACTTAGAGGTTCACGCGCTAATTGGCATCACACGCGAAACCCTCAATAGGGTCCTGCACAACCAACATAAGATGAGGATCACATAAGCAACGAGAAATTTACTAGAGTATCTTTTTGGCTCTCCGCTGGGGAAAGGTCAAGAACTCCTCACAATCACCACGATCAAAGTCGGAGACAATCACCAACCTCCGCTCAATGATCCTCGCTGCTCCAAGCCATCTAGGTGGTGGCAACCACCAAGAGTAACAAGCGAACCCCATAGCGAAACACGAACACCAAATGCCTCTAGATGCAAACACTCAAGCAATGCACTTGAATTCACTCCTAATCTCATAAAGATGATGAATCAATGATGGAGATAAGTGGGAGGGCTTTGGCTAAGCTCACAAGGTTGCTATGTCAATGCAAATGGCTAAGAGAGTGAGCTTGAGCCGGCTATGGGGCTTAAATAGAGAGCCCTCACGAATAGAGCCGTTGGCTCTCTGTTCACTGAAAAATCCGGGCGACCGGACGCGCCGGTCAGATCGATAGGACGCAGGACCCCAGCGTCCAGTCGCGTGATGCACACCACGTGGCCCTTGCTTCAAATGCTGATCGTCCGATCTCAACGATCATCAGTGCACTTAAGTTGTGACCGGACACTCTACAATGTAGGACCGGACACAAGACCCCAGCGTCCGGTAACTTCCAGTAAGGTTCCAGTCGCGACCGGACCCATCTGGTCAGGCCTGACCAGACTCGCCCAGCGTTCGATCACATACCCTCTTCTCTATGCGTCGCAACATCAGCAGGACCGGATGCTGAATAGTCTTCAGCCAGAGTCCGGTTGCCTACGTCCGGTCACAGGCCGAGAGTACCACTTTGTTTTATAATTGATCGGACGCTGCTCTCTAGAGTCCGGTCAATCTCTCCTGACTGACCAACGCCTAGGTTTAGGTACCAGATGCGTCCGGTCCCATGAGGACAGCGTTCGGTGCACTCTGTGAAACCCTGTCTTTTCTGTACCGGACACTCCGCCAGTGAAGTTTTGAACCCTTGCTCCTAAGTACTAAACACAATTTGTATCACTTTTGTGCATGTGTGTTAGTATATTTTTACAAACATTTTCAAGGGTGTTAGCTTTCCACTATATCCTAAATGCATATACAATGAGTTAGATCATCTAGTGGCACTTTGATAACCGTATTTCGATACGAGTTTCACCCCTCTTAATAGTATGGCTATCGATCCTAAATATGATCACACTCTCTAAGCGTCTCGATCACTAAACCAAAAAGCTCCTATCAATTTCACCTTTGACTTGAGCTTTTGTTTTTTCTTTCTTCTTTTCCAAGCCCAAGCATTTGATCATCACCATGCCATCATCATCATCATGTCATGATCTTCATTTGCTTCACCACTTGGAGTAGTGCTACCTATCTCATAATCACTTTGATAAACTAGGTTAGCACTAAGGGCTTCATCAATTCATCAAAACCAAACTAGAGCTTTCACCCAGTGAACCAGAGCACCTAAGAACCTAACTGGCTAGCGAGGGAGCATTAGTAGACTATCGTGGACCTAGCCGAGGTGACGGTTGCGGTGGAGGATGGCAGAGGAGGTGTGGCCATGTGCGGCCGAGCTATGCGACGGCGTACCGTGGTGGCGCGGTCGCGTCAGCGATGACGAGGAGGCCGTAGCGGTTCTACTGGCGTGCACAAGGTGGAGAGAGAGGCAAGGCAAAGCTAGTGGTGCAGGTGAATTGGCTCGGGAGGGATGGTAGGAGGGCTACCCTCGTCCACGGCTAGGCGCGGCCTTATTGGCACGGCGGCAGGAAAAGCACCAAATTGTTGCTTGGCAGTGCCTTCTTCATGGCTAGGTGGGGTTGGGCAGCGAGAGAACTTGATGGTGAAGCCACAGACGTGCTGAATTAAATCGAAGTGATCACTTGGTGGCCAATTTGATAGCGCGGCTCGACGGCGGCAGCAGAGGAAAAGAGAGAGACGAGGTGGCAAGTGGGCTCATCTCGGTCTCGCCTTGGCGGGATATGGCCGGCGTGATCTAGGTGTTACGCGCGCGGACGCAATCGGACAAGCACGTACGTCCATCGACCGGCATGGCCGGCGCGGGCGCAGTGCCATTAATGGCAAGGCGACGACGATCTTGGCCACGTGCGTGCGGCATCTAACCGGGCCAGCAACGGGGTATATGCACAAGGGACAGGCGTGGACGCGATGGTGATGCGACGACACTGGCAGCGGTTGCGTCGCGGAACGAGGCAGGTCGGCGGTGCGGCAGCGCGGCGAGGTCGGCTGCAGCGCCGCCCCGCCGTGCGAGCAGCAACAGGTGGGGCAGGGTGGTCGCCGAGCGCGGTGGCCAGCGGCTGGCTGGGCCAGCGGCCAGCAGCAGGCGCTACGGCCAAGGGCGGCCAAGCCACGGCTAGACCGAGCGCGGCCTTGGCCGGCCGGCGTGCGGCTACGCGCGGTGACCACGCGCCCAGGCCTGACGGCCCGAGCCTGAGTGCGTGCACGAATTTTAAAGCACCCGTAAAAACTAAACGATTGATCTTGGAACCAAGCCACCTTCACCATGCTCAAGAGAGCATATTAGGCTACCCCTAAAAACTAAAACATAGTACTACTGTTTAACTAGATTTATCGGAATAAATTCGCAAATCCGGTGCTGTCAAACTGTTTTTAAACTTAAGAATTTTCTAAGTCTTTAAACTAGTTTTGATTTCAAGTTCCATTTCTAAGTTATTGGAAACACTAACTAGCAATGTTATTTTTCTACAGCAAAGGTTGCATTGCCATCTACAAAGTTTATACTTTAAGCTTTATTTAGGTGAGAGGACACGAATAGATATCGACATCATAAATTTGCGATTTAAGTATTCAGATACGCATACGGTATCGGGTGTTAAATATCTGGACTCAGATACGGACGGATATAAACTCCTTTAAATGGATCGACTTAGATATGGTCCGAAAATATATGTACCAATTACACCCCTAAGTATGGCACAAGGCAGGGGCGCAGATGCCCTCATCCTTTTTCAGACAAGATACCATGCATTAGTCTTCTAGAGTAGTCCGCCCCTTTGCGTGGAACTTGGCGTGGTTTATGCGCCGTTTGGCACAGTTTCAAATAGCTCCGATTACTTGCTGAAGTCTACAGAGGAGCCAGACAAAAATATTAGCTTCACTATCTCCTAATTTATTTTAAGAGGAGAGAGAAAAATAGCTCAGCGCTACAGTACATCAAGTACGTCAGTAGACGGAGAAGCTAGAGCCAGAGCCACCTAGAATTCTACCAAACAGGATCCTAGTGACCATAGATAGATTATTTTCATGTCTTAAGATGACAGGTTCACCGCCCGTCCGGTGCGGATCAAACAAGCATATCCATCAGGTTCATCGCACACGTGTACTTGATGAGTGACATGATGGTTTTGAAAATTGTGAGCCCTAAGCCGGCTCATTAGGCCGTGTTTAGTTCACGCACCGAATCGGCGCCGCCGAAATTTCGGTGTACTGTAGCTACAGTACCGTTTTGTTTTTATTTGGTAATAATTGTCCCGTCGTTGACTAATTAGGCTCAAAACGTTCGTCTCGCAAAGTATAACCAAACTGTGCAATTAGTTTTTAATTTCGTCAATATTTAGTACTCCATATATATACCACAAGTTTGATGTGACGGAGAATCTTCTTTTTGCATAGTGTCAAATTCTGGAATTAGGAGTAACTAAACAACATGGCCTTAGCCTCTTACAGTAACAAAAGGAGTGCGATTCTATACTTCGTTTAAGCCAACCCATCTCAAGTCTAATTACCGTACTAATCTTTATGGTATCAAATAAGTATATAATGTTTGTGTTAATTACGAAATATATCTTTATAATAAATCTATTTAGAACATAAACGTTGATATTGTTTTCTTCTCATCTAAAATTTCACTTGTTTTGGCCACACAGCAGCAGTCATGGATCCAAACACGTAATAGCTAACAACTATTCAACTAATTTTTAGCCGTCTAAATTTCAGCCACGACTAGCAACTAGTCCTATCTATCTAGACATACCCTTAGTCTCACCTAAAATTCCACTCGTTTTGGGAGCAAATAAAAGGGGACATCACGCGGTTCGTTTAGGCTGGTCTACCTTATAAGACATGACTGAAAATAATATTAACTAGTTTAATATAAGAAAAAAATATTATTTATTGACTAATAAGACTTATAAGCCAGGAACAGGCTCACGAGAGCGGAGAGTTTCGCCGAGATGTACGCTTGGAGCACGTACAGAGGCACACGATACTCACAAATGCAGCCTCGCGCGGTCTGGGATTATTAATTATTCCTGCCGCGCGCGCGACTGCGAAAGCGAAGCAGCAGCAGGGTGCAGGGATGAACCGAGACGATGGGGACTGGGGAGAGAGGCCATCTCAAAATCCGATCCTCACCCATTCTCCCATTTAGTTTCCCAAACTCTTAACTTTGACACTATAAAAAAAGAAGATTCTCCATCATATCAAATTTACGGTATATATATGAAGTATTAAATGTAGATGAAATTAAAAACTAATTGTACAGTTTGGTTGAACTTTACGAGACGAATTTTTTGAGCCTAATTAGTCAATGTTCGGACAATAATTCACCAATACAAACGAAATTACTACACTATTTGTCGTCACATACGCTAGGCAAATACCGATTCCGCCGAACTGAACAGAGCCGGGCCCCATTGCGTAGTGTAGCTATCTATCGGCATCCGTGTACGTCTGCAGACGACTGCAAAGCCTGCAGGGCTGCAGGTGACGTCCGGGATCTCGGCACGGACGATAGCCTTGCCGCTCGTCTGGCTGTCCGGCACACCGGCACCAAGAAAACGACGCGCGCCGCCGCGAGTGGTCGTGGGATGGTTCGGTCTCGGGGGTCGGCGGCCGCTCAGCCGCAGCTCAGTCGCGCTTTATTTGGCCCCACCCGCCCCTTTGGGCGGTGGATAGATATGGGCTTATCGTCTGGCCGGGTGGCTAGCTGCGCGCGGCACACGACGCGGGTGGGAGTTTCCGCGGCCACGTACGTCGTGCAGCGGCAGGCCAGGACTCCGGTGCGGCAGCCGCCAGAGCATGTGTCTTCCTCGACGGCCGACCAAGGAGCCGGGCCGGAAGGCTAGCGGCGCGCGCTGTGATCTGGCCAACAAGCGTCGCTACACGTACGTGCAGACCCATTTTATTCTAATGGCCGGAAGGTTTAGCAATAGATTGTTCTAATGGCTTTAGATTTCCAAATTCAAACATATCGTTCTTCGTGAACCAATCTTTTCCTTTCGCTAACGGTGGAGGCGTGGAGCCGATGTAATAATTAAAATATCTCATGATATGGCGGCTTGGATATTTATATTCCTCGGAAAAGAGTGTAACTCTAGTTCCCTCAGAAAAGAGTGTAATTCTATATTTTGTTTTCTCTGTCTATAAAACTCAAGTTTAAAGTTCTAATTTTTACACTAAATCTATTTGGAGCATAGATATTGATATTTTTTTATAAACCTAATCAATCAATAACTTAAGAAGTTTGACTTAATGCAAACATAGAATTTCAAGTTTAAGTATATCGAACAACTACTATTAAAAATTCTAAAATATACTTTTATATTAAACTTGTTTAGGACATCAATATTGTTTTTTATAAATGTAATGGCATTACTAGCGCCCACAAGTCCGTGGTCGTCCAAAATATCGGGCGCCTCTGGTCCTTTGCGCGGGGGCTGCGCACCACGCCGCATGGACCCCACGCTGCTATTTCGACTGACCGCCGCACCCGCACACAGAAATCGTGGACACTAGCAACTGCAGCAGACAGATGCGGCAGGTGGGTTCCACTGCAACATGTATAAAATTCGATCTACTTTTGCAACATCCAGATAGAATACTTACAACATACGTCCGAAACTGCTAAAACACTTACAACATACGTCTGAAACACTCGCAAAACACCAGAAAAAACTTAAAAATATGTGTGTAGCCCATAGAAAAAAATAGCGGGCTATAGCGCCGCTATAGCGGCCTGAGAGACTCAATGCTAAGCTATTTCTATTTGTGCCGCTATGCCAACTTTAACCGCTATTGTGTGCTATAGCCCTGGTAATTGTATAGCTTTAGCGTTCAAATAGCGACGCTATTTCAGATTTTGCCATCACTAATAGATTTTGACAATTTAATTTGTTATTTCCTACTTATCTTTTGCTATTAATTTGGTATTTTGGATAATTAAACACTGGACTCTCATGAACCATGTTGTAATGTCATATTAGTAATGTTACCTAGACTCGTGGAGCCTTAGAAACATATTTGTGTTCATCGAATTTTATATTTACCATATTTTTTTCATCAATTATTGGTGTTTTTCATTTTTTCTTTATAAAAACGCTATCTGTCGTAGCGCCGCTATAGCCTCATAGCTGTTGAAAAAAAATTGCCGCTATTTTCAATAGCCCGCTATTTCAAACTATGGTGTAGCCATTGCAAGCATCCAGATGAAACATTTGCAACATATACATATGAGAACACGTGAAACACTTGCATATATATGTAACATCCAGATCTAATTTTGCAACATCCAAATGAAACACTTGCAACATACGTCTGATACGGATAAAACATTTAGAACATACACTTAAAACATATGTGTATAGCCATTGCAACATATGCAACATCCCGATCTACTGTAGCAACATCGATGTAAAACGCAACATGCATCTGAAACACTTAGAAACATATACTTGTAACATGCGCTTTCAGCACCATGTCACCCTACTGCTTGGACGAATGGAGACTCGTCGACTCGTAGAGCTTGATGACGGCGCGAAGTGTCTGTGTGTGTAGGGGGTGCAGTGGGGTGGGTGGGGTGAAGTGCCCGCGGCAAGCGACCCCCGTCCTGGAGAAGACCGCGGCAGGCACTCGGACACAATGTACCCAAGCAGCTTCCCCTTCGGAACCCCAAAAAGACATTTTTCGGGATTCAGCTTGATGTTGAACCTTCAGAGGTTCGCGAATGTTGCGGCCAAGTTTGCGATCAGGTTGCAAGCTTGAGCCGTTTTAACCACTATGTCATCAACATAGATGGCGATGGTTGGTTTTGGCCGGTCGACTTGATCAGGTTGGTCGAGCGGGTCGATTTGATCGGCGAGGCACTGCTGCATGCACCGCTGATAAGTGGCGCCAGCGTTCTTCAGGCCGAAAGGCATGGTTACGTAGCAGTACGAACCATACGGGGTGATGAACGAGGTTGCGAGCTGATCAGACTCTTTCATCGTGATCTGGTGATAGCCTGAGTAGGCATCCAGAAAGTAGAGGATCTCGCATCCCGAGGTGGAGTCGACTATCTGGTCTATGCGCGGCAAAGAAAAGTGATCCTTCGGACACGCTTTGTTGAGGCCAGTATAATCAACGTACATTCTCCATTTCTCGGTCTTCTTTTTAACAAGAACAGGATTGGCAAGCCAGTCGGAGTGGTATACCTCCCTGATGAATCTAGTTGTTAGGAGTTTGGCGATCTCTTCGCCTATGGCCCTGCCCCTCTCGTCGTCGAAGCGACATAGGCGCTGCTTGGCGGGCTTTGAGCCTGGGATGAGGCGTAGTGCGTGCTCGGCGACGTCCCGCGGTATGCCCGGCATGTCAGATGGCTTCCATGAGAAGACATCACGATTGGCGCGTAGGAAGTCGACGAGCTCATATTCCTATTTGGCCAAGAGCTGGGTCCCGATCCGCACCATCTTGGTTGGGTCAGTGGGGTCGATCCCCACTGCCTTGGTTTCCTCGAGTGGGCGGAAGGCCATCGAGGAGGTTGGTTTGTTACAGTCCGGGACTGCTGGGGTCGAAATGCTCACGCGGTCTCACGTGAAGGTGCTGCCCACAGTGATGACGCCGTTCGGTCCCGGCATCTTCAACTTGAGGTAGGTGTAGTTGGGGATCGCTATGAATTTGGCGTAGCATGGCCGCCCCAAGATGGCGTGGTAGAACCCTAGGAAGTCCACTAGTTTGAAGGTAAGGACCTACGAGCGGAAGTTAGCTCGATTGCTAAACATGACGGGCAGGTCGATCTGCCCGAGCGCGTATGCCTGCGCTCCCGGGATCACGCCGTGGAAAGGAGAGCCCGCTGGGTGGAGTTTCGACTGGGGGATGCACATGGCGTCGAGGGTGTCGACGTAGAGAATGTTGAGGCTCGCTGCCTCCGTCCATCAGCACCTTGGTGAGGCGCTTCTTGTGGACGATGGGGTCAACGATGAGTGGGTAGCATCCGGTCTAGCGACATGAGAGGGATGGTCCCTCTGATCGAAGGTGATCGGAGATTTTGGCCAGCTAAGGAAGGTGGGGATGGCCGTCTCGGTGTTGCATGCCTCTCTGTAGCGTACCTTGTGCTGGCGCTTGGAGCAGATGGCGTTAGATCCCCCAAAGATCATGATGCATTCCTCGGGGTCAGGGAAGCTGTCCCCATCCTTGCCCGTCGCGCCTCCTTTCTTGGCTAGCGCCTCTTTGCCGTTTCCTTCTTTCGTCCCGCCGGCCTATCGTAGGAAACATTTGAGGAGCTCGCAGTCCTTGTAGAGGCGTTTGAAAGGGTAGGCATGGTTGGTGCATGGGCTATCCATGAGCTTGTTGAAGTGGTCAGGCAGGCCCTACTAGGGGCTGCTTGCCCACGCGATTAGCTATGGCGACCAACACGGTGTTGGCCGGTCGTTGCCGATCCTTTTTATTCTTCTTGCCCCTCTACATGGAAGGGCCCTTGTCTTGGTCCTTGCGCTTGGACTTGCCTTTGTCCCAGCCTCTCCGTTGAAGACTGCTCCGACCGCCTCCTCGCTAGAGGCGTGGTTCGTGGCGACGTCGAGTAGGTCGTGGGTGGTATAGGGCTTCAGGCAGCCAAGCTTGTGGATTAGGGACTCACAAATTGTCCCAGAGAGGAATGCGTTGATGACGTCCGTGTCGATGACATCAGGGAGGGAGTTACATCATTGGGAGAACATGCGGATGTAATCCCGCAGGGACTCGTTGGGCGTCCTGCTGGCAGCTCTTGAGGTCCTAGGAGTTGCCAGGGTGGACATACGTCCCCTAGAAATTTCCAACAAAGATCCTCTTGAGGTCCGCCTAGTCGTGGATGCTGTCGTAAGGGAGGAATTCAAGCCATGCTCGAACATGTTCTCCCACGTAGATGTGGAGATATTGAATGATGAAATGGTCATCATCCACTCCTCCGGCTCGGCAGGCGAGCCAAAAGTCTTTGAGCCATATACCGGGGTTCTTCTCTCTGGTATATTTGGCGATGTTGGTCGATGGTCGGAAGCACCATCAGAACAGCACTCTCTGGATGCGCCCGCCAAAGGCCCGTGGTCCTAGGCCATGCGGGCTAGGACTCCGGTCGTCTGGCCGGCGACCATGCCTAGGGCACGTTTCACCGCTCCCCTCGATGGTCCGGTCGGGGCCCGTGTCGCCTGCCCTCACCGCCGTCTGATGGACGTCATCACCATGCTAGGCCTAATGCTGGTTGCTGATGACGTTGTGAGCATCTTGGTTCGGACCGAGCTGTTCGCGTACCGACGGTCGGTGTGGAGCAGGGGCTGGGTCGTACCGCGGCGTAGCTATGGCCTCCTGTGCCGCACTTGGCCACTATAGCGGTGAGCGGATGGACCGGTCCATCTGTTGTGCGGATGTAGCGATGATGTTCTGGCTAGCCCGAGTGAACTATGGACGATCGTTCCCCTCGTCCATGATGTCGCGCTGGACCTGGCGGGCGCCGCTCACCAGGTTATGTGCATGGGGCGCAACGTGCTGCACTGAGCGCGCCGGCGCAGGTGGCGGCTGGTTCTACCGCCGTTGTCGTAGCTCCTCACCATGCTCTTGTGCAAGCGTAAGGGCCCCCGCATGAGGGTCTAGAGGGGTGTGAGTCTGCGAGGACACCGCTACCACCGGTGGCTGTCCTAGAGCGTCCATCATAGCGTACTCCCAGGATGGACGGTGGCTAGGTGCCACATCGCCAATGCTGGAGCCGTCTCTCTCAGCTCTCAACCTCGTCATCTAGGAGTTCATGGAAAGTGGTGGGAGCATAGATCGCCATTCCCACGAATTCGGATGCGAGAGGGGGCGACACCAGCATCCTTCGGAGCCCCTGAGCATACGCGTCCATGAGGGATGCAAGGCTATAGGGGAACCGGTCGTACGGTGGTTGCGGTGCGGACAACGCGGTCCCTCCGGGTAATCGCAGGAAGATAGTAAATAGCGAGTAAATAACAGCATGTACATTACTCACAGCAGGGTTTGAGTAGAGCGTTTGCTTAGAATGAAGCGTAGGATTCTCATCGTTGAAGTCGTCGGGAGTCCCGGAGCCGACGGAGGGAGCCCCTCCGATGGGCGCCGGGATGGGTGCCTCCTCGGGGAGGTGGAGCGCGCTGAGCCGGTCGGCGATGAAGTCCAGGCTTCCGAAGAGGATGGCCTGGGACGGCTCAAAGGTGGGTGGAACCGACATCCCAACAGGTGGGAGTGCAGGAAACTCTAGCGAGCCAAAGCGAGCCGTATCGCTTGAGCCCGTCATGGCAAAGATGGCGGAAAAGTGGGCCATAAGATGACCAAAAGCGTGGACGTACATCGTCTTCCCCACGGATGGCGCCAACTATCGGTGCATAAACTGACCAACACGTAAATATTTGTAGTTTTGCCATATGTTGCGATCAGATGTGGCCTAGCACTAAATGACACATGGTTTATACTGGTTCGGGCAACGTGTCCTACGTCCAGTTTAAGTCGGTCGGTGACTTTATTCCTGAGCCCAGGTGCTCGGAGTTTGCTGTGGGGTTACAAACGGATGGGAGTAAGATGTTGGGTGCAAGAGGTCCGGTCAGACTCTGGTCTGAAGGGTCGAGAGTGACGGGAGCTCCTACGTGCGCAAAGTATTCGTGCGTGTGCTCGAGGTTTGAACCTGGTGGTTCGGTTGTTGTCAGATTGATCATCCTCTGTTGGGAGAGAGTGCATCCTCTTTTATAGATGAAGAGGATGGCCTTACAAGAGAGAGAGAGAGAGAGTATGTATGCTACTAAGTCTTATTGCCCATGCCGTCGGGTACAAGATGATGGTAGGCACCAACAACACTGTTGTTGTCAGACGCATATGGAAGGTTTTACCGTGTTCACTATGCATGGTAAATGATGGCGCCCACAACACTGTTGATGCCCAGAGGCATGTGGGGAGTCTTACCATGTTCGTTTGGTATGGGAATTGATGGCACCCATAACACTATAGGGTAAAACTTCGGCGCCCACAATACTGCTTGGGTTCTGACATGCCTGGAAGGTTGCAGGGCACCCTTCTGACATGCCCTATCGGTACTGTCTAGTAGGTGTACTGGTACGGTCCTTGGTATTGCGGTTGACTTGAGCACCCTGTCTTACTTGCTTCGCCCATTTCCTGGTCCTCACCGAGCGGGCGTCCCCGGTTGGTTGGTCCTAGTCAGCTCTGGCTGCGCCAGTCGGAGAAGAGCTATAAGCAGAGGTTTGGTGTATCCCTGGTCAAAGACGTGGGTCAGAGTTAGAAACGACGCATTATTCCTCCTTGGCCAGGCCTTCCGGTCGGAGAGGTGGGCTGGAGTCGAAAGCGAGGCCTTTTGGTCGGAGAGGCGGGCCGGATTCGGAAGCGGCGCATCGTTCCTCCTTGGCCAGGCCTTCCGGTCGGAGAGGCGGTCTGGAGTCAGAAGCGAGGCCTTTCGGTCGGAGAGGCTGGCCAGAGTCATAGATGAGCGAGCGCCACTCGTCCTTGCCCAGGCCCTTCGGTAGGAGACTGGATCGCCCTTTTGGCCTGTCGTTAGGTTTTTGGACCAGCCCAGGAGTTGTGCGTTGTTAGCGACGTCGTCTGCTGGACCGAGCCTTTGCTAGGAAGTCGGTCCTTGAGGGACCCTGGGTTTATGAACCTAATAAATACTTAGCGCATGTAGGAGGTCCTGTCACTCTTGGCCCTTTAGACCAGAGTGCGACCAAACCTCTTGCACCCCGATCTTTCTCCCTTCCGTTTGTAACCCCACAGCAAACTTCGAGCACCTGGGCTCAAGAATAAAGTCACCGACCGACTCAAACTTGACGTAGGGCATGTTGCCTAAACCAGTATAAACCCTGTGTCATTGAGTGCTAGGCCACATCCGATCACAACGTGTCAGGTACCATAAAAAGGGGTACCCTAAGCAAAGACCGAAAAAATTGCTTAGGACTTGTAAATATCGAAGCCAAAATACAACCGCAGGCAAACCCCCATTTCATCCGAGGCCCGGCTGGATCGCCCTGCCCACCTCAAATAACATCCAGGCACGACCGAAGCAGGCTCGGCCCAGAACCATACCACGAGGCCTTGGACGAGGTACCGATTCTCTGACCCGCCGAGGCCCCGCATCACGAGGCCTCGGACGAGCCACCGATTCTCCGACTCGCCCGAGGCCCTGCGCTACGAGGCCTCGGACGAGCACCTAGTTACCCACTCGCTCAAGGCCGGCTCGACATCAACCCTGTCACCGCCACGTTGACCGACTCCTCTGACGAGATGTCACATCCAACTAAAGCGTTCAACCACTCCCACAACGTCAGCCGCACGACGGCATGGTACAGCGAAGTGGCCGACGAGACGAAAGTCACATCAACACCCTGCCATCCGGGACAGGACAGGGCGGGGGTTACCGGCCGCTGTGCTCGGCACTGTGCCCATGGCTGACGCCTGTGCTACGCTGTGCTGCCTAACCCCTACTCCAAGGCCAGTGCGGCGTGGAAAGTCACGCCGGGGTCCCTGTAGCCTTGGAATCAACGTACAAGGCCAACTGCTCTCTCCGAGCCTCTGCTAACCGCTCCCGGGTTCCTGTAGCCTCGGGGCTTGCGCCTGCCGAGCCCCCCACAATGGTTCAGCCTCTGCACCAATTGGGCCTCGGCTCTCTACGTCGACGACGCGCTGGGACCAGCACGTCGCCCACAGTACGCACCACGCCCTACGTCAGGCTATAGGAGCTCCCACGTCGTACACAGGGCCTAGCTCCTGTAGCCTCAGAATCAGCGTACCCACGCCGTCGTGTCAACCCGGCCTCGGCTCTCCATGCCGGTCAAACCTACAGTGACCAGCACGTCTCCAACAGAAGAAGGTGCATCTGCCGGGCCACCACAGGAGCTCCCACGTCGTATAGGATCGGGCGTGATCGGTGCGTCGCTCCAGTGCACCAAAGACAAGACCGCTCCACCGACCATACCACCACAGTGACAAGGTGTAGGGCTCGAACATGCCGCCTCTACCAAAAAAGAACGCCACGTAGCAAACACATGTACCGCCCCTATGCCTCCCTTCGACTATAAAAGGGAGTGACCAGGGCCACTCCTAGGCAGGACACAACCCGTGCAAGCGACGGACAACAACACCCTATAACGTGCACACTCCTTCACTGCAAGAGATCAACATCTCAAGCAACCCGCACTACGCCTCACAAAGACCTGGGACCGGCTCCCCCTCTCGCTCAGCTTGTAAACCCCTACTACGAGTACCTCGGTGCAAGGAATACAAGATCGCTCTCTCAGACTGGACGTAGGGCACCTATTGCCTGAACCAGTATAAACCTTGTGTCTCTTTGCATCACCATCTGGGATTAGGGACACGCAGTACATTTTCAATCATTGGTTGAGGACCCGCCGGTCCAAAACACCAACAGTTGGCGTGCCAGGTAGGGGCCATACTGTGTGTCAGCTTAGTCATCCCAACAAGTTCTGGATGGCAGACCCCGTGCGACCACGGTGTCTCAGCACGATGATCTGGTTTGGGAGCCTAGAGTTCATGTCTCTAGGATATGAGTACAACATGGTACTCCTCCCACCTAGAGCCCTGTCGATCGACGATGATATCACGCACCAGCAGCCCAGGCGCAGGCGTTGCCCGGGCCGCCGCTCTCGTCGTGCTCGCCAGGCACGATGTGAGCGGAACCACCCCAACACCACGCAAGTTCAGGGCGACACTCCGCGCTCCGCTAGTTTCCCACACCCGGCTGTTGGTGTAGAGTCCCTGGCTAGGGACCTGTCTAGCTTAAGCCTGGGCAAGGGAAAGACGCCGGTGGCGCGCAGTGACATCCCGTTATCAAGCTCTGCCCCGCCACCTCCTGAGGATCCGACTCCGGCGAAGCGTAGCCCAGTGACGACATCATCCCCATACCCATTCGGGTTGAGCAATGTTGCCGCCGCCTGCGCTTCCGCTCACACAAAACCCCCAGGATGCCATCAACGTTCTGCCCTCGACCTCATTGCCACAACTCCGACCCACGCCCATGCTAACTCCTTGGAGGAGGACGAGGCGTGGGCCAGAGCGGACTTCTTCGGGCTTTGCGACCCTGAAGATATGCGCCGCTTCATGGTCGCGAGCGACTACTGCTTCGGCTACTCCGACTCCGATGACGAAGATGCTTACGACCCAACTTGTGAGTGCTTCAACATCGAGCCCGGGATGCCGAACACGGGCGATGAGGACGAAGGGGCAAGCAATCGCTCCCCGTCCCATGTGGGGGTAGGCAACGCCACACCACCACGTGCCGAGCCCCTGCTAGCGTGGGACGATGTCCCCGCCCCTGAGGAACTTCGACGCCTAGACCTGGAGCAGCTCCGTGAGCTTCAGGCCAAGGTCGAACAAGACCGACTCCTTCTGCAGCAGCTCCGAGACACTCTCGAGTGAGAGCAGTAGGGTCACGGTGATGGCGGAGCAGCCCAGCGGAGGGCTCGCGACGTCAACCGCCGCATCAACAATGATGAAGGGGGCGAGCAACCCCCTATCTTCAATCATGCTAGCCAGAACATCGCGGCAGCGGCGATGCTACTCCAAACAATGCCTGAGCCATCTACCTCGGAGGGGTGATGGGTCCATGGCGAACTATGAGACCTTCTCGAGATCGCCACGGTACAGCAGGCTGAAAGCTCCACGTCTCAACAGCGCGGGGACACCCCGGAATGGCCCGCAGCGCCGCCTCGACAAGATAGAGAGGCCTCGGTCGATCCCGAGCCTGCTCAGGCATCGAAAGCCAACAAGGCCCCCTCGGTGCACGACCACCTCAGCGACCGACGCGAGGCGCAAGGCGACCATGATGTGGTCAGCAGGCGACAGCGCCACGACAATGATGGGCTCGCCAGAGGCTACCACCCGCACCGAGGCGGTCACAATGATAGTGGGGAGGACCGCAGTCCTTCTCCCAGGCCACCTGGCCCTCGAGTCTTCAGCAAGGCCATCCGCAGCGCCCACTTCCTGGCCCGGTTTCGGCAACCAGCCAACCTCCCCAAGTATAGCGGCAAGACCAACCCTGAGCTATGGCTGGCCGTCTACTGCCTAGCTTGTTAGCTAGGTGGCGCGGACAACGACCTGCTCATCATCCACAACCTCCCCTTGTTCCTATCAGACTCGGCATGAGCCTGGCTTGAACACCTTCCTCCCTTGTAGATCAATAGCTGGCGCGACCAAGTAAAGGTCTTCGTCGGGAATTTCTGGGGCACATACGTGCGCCCCGGGAACTCCTGGGACCTCAAGAGTTGTCACCAGAGGCCGGACGAGTCTCTCCGAGACTTCATCCGAGGCTTCTCCAAGCAATGCACTGAGTTGCCCAGCGTCGGTGACTCGAAAATTGTCTAGGCGTTCCTCTCCAGCACCTCCTACAGAGACGTGGTCCGAGAATTAGGCCAAAACGTACCGACCTCGGCGGCCGCGCTCCTCGATGTTGCCACCAACTTCGCCTCGGGCGAATAGGCTGTCGGGGCCATCTTCCCCGACAACAACGCCAAGGGGAAGCGGAGGGACGAGGCACCCGGGGCGTCGGCCCCCCATCTAACAAGAAAAAGGGTCACCAGGGGAAGCAAGAGGCCCTCGAGGCCGATCTCGTCGCAGCCGCGGATCGCAAGAATCCCCGAGGCCCCGCTAGGGGCCTTGGGCTCTTCGATGAGATGCTCATGAAGCCATGCCCTTACCACCAGGGCCTGGTGAAGCACACCCTCGAAGAGTGCACCATGCTCCGGCATTACTATGCCAAGCTCGGGCTCCCCAACGATGATGCCAAGAAGAAGGGCACCGTCGATGGAGACAACGACAAGGTCGATGGGTTCCCCGAGGTGCACAATGCCTTCATGATATTCGGCGGGCCTTCAGCATGCCTCACGGTGCGTCAGCAGAAGAGGGAACGCCGGGAGGTCTTCTCGGTTGAGGTGGCCACTCCCCAGTACCTCGACTAGTCTTGAGAGGCGATCACCTTCGATCGGGGTGACCACCCTGATTATGTCCCAAACCCCGGGCAGTACCCACTCGTCGTCGACCCGATCATGGGCAACACCCGGCTCATCAAGGTGCTGATGGACGGAGGCAGCGGCCTCAACATCCTCTATGCCAACTCCCTAGAGCTCCTGGAGCTCGACCAGTCATGGCTCCGAGGCGGTGCCGCACCCTTCCACGGCGTCATGCCGAGGAAGCGCACGTGACCCCTCGGGCGCATCGACTTGCCCATCTACTTCGGTAGCCCCTCCAACTACCGCAAGGAGGCCCTTACCTTTGAGGTGGTTGGGTTCAAGGGGACCCATCATGCCATCATGGGGCGCCCGTGCTACGCCAAGTTCATGGCGATCCCCAACTACACCTACCTCAAGCTCAAGATGCCAGGCCCCAACGGCGTCATCACTGTCGAGTCCACGTACAAGCATGCATACGATTGCGACGTCGAATGCATCGAGTACGCCGAGGCTCTCGTGGAGGCCGAGGCCCTCATCGTCAACCTCGACCGACTCGGTAGTGAAGCGCCCGACTCCAAGCATCATGCTGGGACTTTCGAGCCCATAGAGGCCATCAAGCTCGTCCCAGTTGACCCCACCTGTTCCAACGACCGAGCGCTGAGGGTCAGCGCCACCCTCGACAGCAAATAGGAAGCCGTGCTCATCGACTTTCTTCGTGCGGATGTCGATATATTCACGTGGAGTCCCTCGAACATGCCGGGCATAACGAGGGAGGTCGCCGAGCACGCCTTGGACATCCGGGCCGGGTCCAGACCAGTGAAGCAGTGCCTACGCCGATTCGACGAGGAGAAGCACAGGGCCATCGGCGAGGAGGTGCAGAAGCTTTTGGCGTCCGGATTCATCAAGGAAGTGTCCCATCCAGAGTGGTTAGCTAATCCTGTATTAGTTAAGAAGAAAAATGGAAAGTGGAGGATGTGTGTAGACTACACCGGTTTAAATAAAGCATGTCCAAAAGTTCCATTTCCATTACCTCAAATCAACCAAATCATTGACTCCACTGCGGGATGCGAGACCCTATCTTTTCTTGATGCGTATTCCGGTTACCATCAAATCAAGATGAAAGAGTCTGACCAGCTCGCGACTTCTTTCATCACCCCATTCGGCATGTACTGCTATGTGACTATGCCATTCGGTCTCAGAAACGCAGGGGCCACGTACCAGCGGTGCATGACTCAGGTCTTTGGCGAGCACATCGGGTGAACTGTCGGGGCCTACGTGGACGACATCGTGGTCAAGTCCAGGAAGGCCAGTGACCTCGTTGATGACTTGGAAGTAGCCTTCAAATGCCTCAAGGAGAAGGGCATCAAGCTCAACCCCGAGAAGTGTGTCTTCGGGGTCCCCCGAGGCATGCTCTTGGGGTTCATAGTCTCGGAGCGCGGCATCGAGGCCAACCCAGAGAAGGTCTCGGCCGTGACCAACATGAAGCCAATCCGAGACCTCAAGGGAGTGCAGAGGGTTATGTGATGCCTTGCGGCCCTGAGCCGCTTCATCTCGCGCCTTAGCGAAAAAGGCTTGCCTCTGTATCGTCTCTTGAGAAAATCCGAACGCTTTTCTTGGACCCCCGAGGCCAAAGAAGCCCTCACCAAGCTCAAGGCACTGCTCACCAACCCTCCCATACTGGTACCGCCAACCAAGGACGAAGCCCTCTTACTTTATGTCGCCGCAACGACCCAAGTGGTCAGCGCGGCCGTAGTAGTTGAGAGGCAGGAAGAGGGGCATGCTCTACCCGTCCAACGACCTGTTTACTTCATCAGCGAGGTACTCTCCGAGACCAAGACACGCTACCCCCACATCTAGAAGCTGATCTATGCCATAGTCTTGGCTCGGCGCAAGCTATGTCACTACTTCGAATCCCACCTGGTGACCATGGTGTCGTCTTTCCCCATGGGAGAGGTAATCTCGAACCGGGAGGCCTCGGGTAGAATAGCCAAGTGGGCCATAAAACTCATGGGGGAAACCCTGTCTTTTTCACCTCAGAAAGCGATTAAATCCCAGGTCTTGGCCGACACCTAGCTGCCCCCTGCTCAAATCCTAGCGAAATGCTGGACCATGTACTTCGGCGGGTCTCTGATGAAGACCGGGGCAGGCGTGGGTCTACTCTTCATCTCACCCCTCGGAGTGCACATGCGCTACATGATCTGGCTTCACTTCGCTGCCTCCAACAACGTGGCCGAGTACGAGGCCCTCGTCAACGGCTTGCAGATCGCCATCGAACTTGGAGTATGGCGTCTCTACGTACGGGGCAATTCGCAGCTCGTCGTCGATCAAGTGATGAAGGAGTCGAGCTGCCATGACCCAAAATGGAGGCGTACTGCAAGATGGTACGCCGCCTACAAGACAAGTTCGATGGCCTCGAGCTCAACCACATTGCGCAAAGATTCAATGAGGACGCGGACGAACTAGCAAAGGTGGCGTCGACACGGGCCCTGGTCCCCCCGAACATCTTCGCCAGAGACCTCCACAAGCCCTCCGTCAGCTATGCCTCAGTGGTAGAAGAGGGCCCACCGATCGAGCCCACCGTAGGGCCTGAGGCCCCCTCTATCACCGAAACCCCTACGGCCGAGCCCGAGGCCATGGAAATTGACGCGGAGCCTCCCGAGGCCGACCAGGGTACGGACTGGCAAGTTCCGTTCCTTGATTGCCTTGTTCGAGGAGAGCTTCTTGTAGACACGACCGAGGCCCGACGGCTTGCGCGACGAGCCAAAGCTTACATCCTCAGCAACAGCGAGTTGTACAGTCGAAGCCCATCTGGTGTCCTCCAGCGGTGCATCACCACCGAGGCAGGCCAAGCCCTACTTTGGGACTTGCACGCGGGAGCCTACGGGCACCATGCAGCGTCTCAAACGCTCGTCGGAAACGCCTTCTGCCAGGGATTCTACTAGCCAACAGCGGTAGCTGATGCCACCAAGCTGGTGCGCTCCTGCGAGGGATGCCAGTACTATGTGTCAGTGTTTCGTACCGGGGGGTCCTCAACCAACTAGTAAATTTGTACTACGTGCCCCTAATCCCGGATGGTGATGCAAAGAGACAAGGTTTATACTGGTTCAGGCAATCAGTGCCCTACGTCCAGTCTAGGAGATCGATCTTGTATTCCTTGCACCGAAGTGCTCATAGTAGAGGGTTACAAGCAGGGCGAGAGAGGGAGCTAGCCCCAAGTCTCTATGATGAACGGGAGGAATTGCTCGAGATGCTGATCTAAGTGTGGGTGCTACGGCCTGTGTTCGTCTTCCTCGTGAGTTCGTATGTGCCTATGTGTGTTCCAGTTCAGGCCCGTGTGTCTCGTCCCTAGAAACAGCCCCGGTCCCTCCCTTTTATAGTAGAAGGGGGGATGGGGGTGATACATGCACTAGTTACATGGCGTCGTGTGAACAGAGGCGGCCTGTCCAAGACCTGTAGCCTATTGCTGTGGCGGAATAGTCGATGGAGTGGTTCTGCCCCTGGCCGGAGCAGCGCACCGGTCACATCCGATCCTGTGCGACGTAATAGCTTGATGTAGGGCCTGACTAGCGACGTGCTGGTTGTAGTGCGTTGTTCGCATGAAGTGCCGAGGCTTAGCCGGTGCCGAGGCCGAGCCATCGTGGGGGGGCTCGGCAGGTGTGAACCCCAAGGTTATCGAGACCCTGAGGTAAATTGTCGAGGCGTGGGTGGAGCGGCTGACCCTGCACACTGATTCCGAGGCTACAGGGATCCAAGCTTAACTCCCCATGCCGCGTCATCCTCAGAGTAGTTAGAGTTAGGCAGCACAGTGCGGTATGGACATTTAGTCGTGGGCACAGTGCTGCGCACAGTGGCCGGTAACTCCTGCCTTGTCTTGTTTCGGGCGGCATGGTGCCGATGTGATTTGCGTCTTGTTGGCCACTCCTCTCATACCAAGCTGTCATCCGGATGACGTCGTGGGAGTGGTTGGTTGAGGTGGAGGCGATGGGGTGGTTTGCCAAGCCCATCTTGAACGAGGCGGAGCGTTGGTAACTCGCCCGAGGCCTTTTGGGCGGGGTCTCGGGCAAGTCGGAGAATCGGTTTCCTGTCCGAGGCCTCTGAGGCCACTGGCGAGGCGGAGAGCTAGTTATCCATCCGAGGCCTTGGACGTGCCCCGCGTGCGATACGGGGGCCTCGGCGGTCAGCGTCGTACTCGGTTTAGGTGGAATAGTGTGAGATGTGTGTCCACAGGGCACGGTAACCCCTGCACCATCAGTAAGGGATGGTAAAAAGAAGATTTGACCGTTGTCCCATCGCTCCTGTTGTTGTACCCTGCCGGTCGTGGCTGACGTAGCGGGTGCTTGCAGATGCATTAAATGGACAGGACAGCCTACCAGAGGGACGATCGAGGCGGAGGCGACGAGGACATGGGACGAGCCCGGCCTCGGGCGAGGCGGAGCGGGATCGGGACCTCCGAGACCCTGACCGGGGGCCTCGGGCGAGGCAGAGATTTGGTCCGAGACCAGATTCGGTCGAGCCGGCCTCGGACGTCACCGTGAACTGTTGACTAAGGAGGCCTCATGGGGGTTTTATGAGTTTTTTTGGCTTTTGCTTAGGGTACCCCCTTTTTATGGTACCCGACACTATGCACGGCAGACGCACCTCCTGGTCCAAGCCCTCCAGACCATCCCCATTACATGGCCGTTCACCGTGTGAGCACTGGACATGGTTGGGCCTCTGCAGAAAGCCCCCAGGGGCTACACCCACTTGTTGGTAGCTATTGACAAGTTCTCCAAATGGATCGAGGCTCGTCCGATCACCCGAATCAAATCCAAGCAAGCGGTGTTGTTCTTCATTGATATCATCCACAGGTTCAGGATTCCCAATACCATCATCACCAACAATGGGACGCAATTCACCGGCCACAAGTTCCTGACGTTCTACGACGACCACCACATCCGTATGGCCTGGTCGGCCGTAGGACACCCTAGGACAAATGGCCAAGTAGAACGTGCCAACGGGATGATCCTACAAGGTCTCAAGCCAAGAATACACACCCGGTTGAAGATATTCGATAAGAAATGGCTTGCCGAACTCCCGTCGGTCATCTGGAGCCTGAGGAACACTCCGAGACGAGCCATGGGGTTCACACCATTCTTCCTGGTCTATGGAGCTGAGGCCATCCTCCCCACTAACTTGGAGTATGGTTCCCCGAGGTTACAAGCCTACAACAAGCAAAGCAACCGCACTGCCCGTGAGGACGCCCTCGACCAATTGGAGGAAGTCTGAGACGTCACGCCGCTACACTCGGCCAAATACCAGCAAGCCCTATGATGCTACCAAGCCCGGCGTATTCGAAGCTGAGACCTAAAGGTGGGCAACCTAGTGCTGAGGCTGAGGCAGAGCAATAAGGGCCGCCACAAGCTGACCCTGCCATGGGAGGGGCCGTACATCGTCGCCCAAGTACTAAAGCCTGGGACCTACAAGCTAGCCAACGAGAAGGGAGAAATCCTCACCAACGCTTGGAACATAGAACAGCTACATCGCTTCTACCCTTAAATTCCTAAGCGTTGTACAATTTTGCTCGAAATACAATAAAGAAGCATTCTTTAATTGTTCTAAATTTTCGAGAAACCCCCAGAGCCCATCGGTACGGGTTCGGCGTTACGATAACGCTACAAGGGAGACTCGGCTCTGCCTCTGCAGAACCGAGCCTCCCTCGAGGGCTAGAAGGGGGGGACCCCCCAAGCCCCAGACACCGTTTTTAGTCGTTTTTTTGAAAAATTCCTACGCCAAACTCTCTCGCGTACTCTGACAAATCGATTGTGAAAAACCTAAGGACCGAAAGTTCGCCTCGAGGCCAAAAGGCCGGCCAAGACGCGAGACAGCCTACGCCTCTGGGCTACGGCAACTCCCTCACCACCTTTTGCCCGAAGGGTAGCTTAGGCTCCGAGGAAGTTTTTGCAAAGGACTTGTCTAAAAATGAGACAAAGGGCAAAGGCTCAGAAATATAATAGTAAACGATTAAAAACATATATACACA